>CM067315.1:23843651-25327522 GCA_034231615.1 Meghimatium bilineatum
CCCGTTTTTGTTTGGAAATGGCAAAAGACCCTTTGTTATACATTTTATTAACATCGGTCAACTTGGGATGCCTACAGGTGATTTCTACACCAGTGCCGTATCCAAATCACCGTTTTAGTTGGCAATTCTATAGAAAACTGACCAAAGCTTTGCAATGGGTCTGCTCACAGACTGTCTGCGAGCATCTCTGTATTCTCAGTGACTCCATGAACATGATTGTGAAAGTTCAGACGTGGTACGTTCGAGAACAGTGGCTGGATGCAGTGAATAATTCCTGTGTGCGTACAGTGACTTTTATTTTTGTGGCGGGAGTCCGGGGTAATGAAAGAGCAGATAGGTTGGCCGCCCACGCTGCTACTACGGCTGTTGGTGGAGCGATGGATCGGGCAGACATTTTGAATGCCCTACGTGAAAACGCACGAACAAATGGCTGTACAAGTGACGATGACTCTTGTTCCATGATTAGAATAAAGGAACTTGGTTTGAAATGTGGTGTCGCTAGAGAGGAGAGTTTTCGTGGGCGAAAAAGAATGGTGGTCAATCAACAACGTACTGTGACTGTCAGTCAACGTGTAATGGCGGATACACTCAAGGAAAGATCTGAGCACCTATGGACTTGTCCGGAGTGCAATGACGATGATCCAACGACTAACAAACTAACTAACTATAGAAAACTGGTAAAAAAATATAACACACTACATTGACTGTTATGCTTTTCGAGTTCTCAAACTTGTGTGCGTTTTTTTCTGTCCATTAGCAAATATTTTGTATGTGTGTGTTTAAAAAAATAATTATATATATATATACTGCTTATCTTAAATCTTAAAATACTGCTTATCCATAGAAACCGGCACTGCATATACATACATGTGTGTATAAATATACACATGTGGTGTGTGTGTAAGTGCGTCAGTGCGTGCGGCGCGTGTGTGTTTATTTTCCCACAGATATGATGTGAAAACTAACTTACACAACTGAAAGAGCATACGGTATGTCGTGCTCTTTCCTGGGTCTTATGAGAAATGTGCCGATCTCCTTGTCTGCAAGTCGACAGATAGCTTCGTCTCGTGTGCAGTTGACTAACCACATTGATTTATCCAAGGGTTTATCCAGGTGATTGTCGTCATCAAGAAGGCACTCTACTATATCCGGTTTGGCACCACAATTTAACAATTGTCTCTGAAAATCAAAAAATGTGTAGCGTGTAAGAAAGACTGTAACTTGTGTTCTGTATAAGCCGAATCATAAGCTTGTAAGAAAGGCTATATGTGTCCTGTATAAGCCGATGCAAATGTTTACTAGAATAGGAGTTGTGTAACACGATCATTTGAGCATGTTCTTAAAACATGATTGTTACTTATCAACAAGTCCGTACATAAGAAGATAGGGCCGCATATCGCAGTGGTTAGCGCACTTCCTTCGCCTATGAGTGGTCCTGGATTCATTCCCCAGTTGTGGCGGAAATGTTTTTTTCAGATCGCAACGGCTCCCGTGTCAACACAGCCTTAATTGAGTACCGGATTAATCCGGGAAGTAAAGACTGTGAGGGGGAGGGAAGGACTACCGCCCTCATATAGTAGAGCCGCTGAAATGTGAGTTCGCTAACATTTCACACCCCTACGGCATTAATGAATGTTATGGGTTAACTTTAATTTTTACTTTACATGAGAAAGAATATGTTGTGTTCAAATCACTCCCTTCACCCTCTTCCCTTCTGAAGCAATATGTGAAACCAATGTAGCAATATATTGAACCAGTGTAGAGATATGTGGAACCAGTATAGTGATGTGTGGAAAAAGTCTGTGGAATGTCTGTGGAACCAGTATAGCAATGTGCCCAACTAGTGTAGAAATGTGCGGAACTAGTGTAGAAATGCGTGGAACAAGTGTAGACATGTGTGGAAAAAGTGTAGAAATGTGCGAAACTAGTGTAGAAATGTGCGGAACTAGTGTAGAAATGTGCGGAACTAGTGTAGAAATGTGCGGAACTAGTGTAGAAATGTGTGAAACAAGTGTACACGTATGAAAAAAGTGTAGAAATGTGCGGAACTAGTGTAGAAATGTGCGGAACTAGTGTAGCAATATGTGGAACCAGTATAGCAATGTGCGGAAATAGTGTAGCAATGTGTGGAACCAGTGTAGCAATGTGTGGAACCAGTTTAGCAATATGTGGAACCAGTATAGCAATGTGCGGAACTAGTGTAGAAATGTGTAGAACAAGTGTAGACATGTGTGGAAAAAGTGTAGAAATGTGCGGAACTAGTTTAGAAATCTGCGGAACTAGTGTAGAAATGTGCGGAACTAGTGTATAAATGTGTGGAACAAGTGTAGACATGTGTGGAAAAAGTGTAGAAATGTGCGGAACTAATCTAGAAATGTGCGGAACTAGTGTAGAAATGTGCGGAACTAGTGTAGAAATGTGTGAAACAAGTGTAGACATGTGTGGAAAAAGTGTAGAAATGTGCGAAACTAGTGTAGAAATGTGCGGAACTAGTGTAGAAATGTGTGGAACAAGTGTACACGTATGAAAAAAGTGTAGAAATGTGCGGAACTAGTGTAGAAATGTGCGGAACTAGTGTAGCAATATGTGGAACCAGTATAGCAATGTGCGGAAATAGTGTAGCAATGTGTGGAACCAGTGTAGCAATGTGTGGAACCAGTTTAGCAATATGTGGAACCAGTATAGCAATGTGCGGAACTAGTGTAGAAATGTGTAGAACAAGTGTAGACATGTGTGGAAAAAGTGTAGAAATGTGCGGAACTAGTTTAGAAATCTGCGGAACTAGTGTAGAAATGTGCGGAACTAGTGTATAAATGTGTGGAACAAGTGTAGACATGTGTGGAAAAAGTGTAGAAATGTGCGGAACTAATCTAGAAATGTGCGGAGTTAGTGTAGCAATATGTGGAACCAGTATAACATAGTGCGGAAATAATGTAGAAATGTGCGGAACTAGTGTAGAAATGTGTGCAACTAGTGTAGCAATATGTGGAAGCAGTATAGCAATGTGCGGAAATAATGTAGAAATGTCTGGAGCTAGTGTAGAAATGTGTCAAACAAGTGTAGACATGTGCGGAACTAGTGTAGAAATCTGCGGAACTAGTGTAGAAATGTGCGGAACTAGTGTAGAAATGTGTGGAACAAGTGTAGAAATGTGCGGAACTAGTGTATAAATGTGTGGAAAAAGTGTAGAAATGTGCGGAACTAGTGTAGAAATCTGCGGAACTAGTGTAGAAATCTGCGGAACTAGTGTAGAAATCTGCGGAACTAGTGTAGAAATGTGCGGAACTAGTGTATAAATGTGCGGAACTAGTGTATAAATGTGTGGAAAAAGTGTAGAAATGTGCGGAACTAGTCTAGAAATGTGCGGAGCTAGTGTAGCAATATGTGGAACCAGTATAACATAGTGCGGAAATAATGTAGAAATGTCCGGAACTAGTGTAGAAATGTGTGAAACAAGTGTAGCAATATGTGGAACAAGTTATAGCAATGTGCGGAAATAATGTAGAAATGTCTGGAACTAGTGTAGAAATGTGTGAAACAAGTGTAGAAATCTGTGGAACAAGTGTAGAAATGTGCGGAATTAGTGTAGCAATGTGGGAAACCAGTATAGCAATGTGCGGGACTAGTGTAGAAATATGTGGAACAGTATAGCAAAGTGTAGAACCAGTCTGGAAATGAATAATATAATTTTGATGCGGTGTAGAAGAATACGAAAATCATATTTACTCAAATTGCGAGGCGAGTGAGTGCCACATGACCTGATTCAAAACCCGTTTGCTGCATTATAATTGTCTCTATAACAATATGTGGAACAAGTGTAGCAATAATGTATATTTCATTGTACGCACGAAACGTTGTGGAAATTCCACAAGAGGAAAACTTCTGTATATTGACATGTTATCTCATGAAGATATCTTCTTAAAAAATAAGAAAACACACCGAGTTGTTCTTAATAATATAAGTACAAGTAGACATATTTTTAATGTTTCCCTTGCACAGAGAACATAAATTGCTTACTTACACTTTAATCTGAGCACAATTGTCCTCTATATCCATCAATTTGGCTACATGAGCATTGAGAACGCGTGTGATCCCATTCTGTTCCTCTTCCCCGTTTAACGTTCGGATGGAAACAGCCTCACTGCGTTCTATAAAGGTTTGGTGCAACTTTCTTGATTTTGTTAGGTTTGCGTCCAATCTGGCAAGTGAAAATAGGCTGTATTTATCAAATAACTTTTGTTTTAAATAAACGCAATGGCCTGTATTGTGGAATAAAATGCGCGAGGATATCTCAAATAAAAATATTAAAAGTGTGAGAAATTATAATAGATATGACACTGTCTTGGAATCTGTCAATATTGTTTTCAAGGGTGTCAGAAATGTTTAGCATGAGGAACTTTGGAAAAGCTAAACAACATATATTCATGATGGCAGGTCAAGTATGGTAGCATCCACTATTGACATTCTCCAACAAATTTCAGAAGCATTCTATTATCACCAACATTATAGTAGTGTCTTCTTGATCTCATCACCAACAATATTGTAGTGTCTTCTTTTTCTCATTACCAATATTATAGTAGTGTCTTCATGATCTCATCACCAACATTATAGTTGTGTCTTCTTGATATCATCACCAACATTATAGTAGTGTCTTCTTGATATCATCACCAACATTATAGTAGTGTCTTCTTGATATCATCACCAACATTATAGTTGTGTCTTCATGTTCTCATCACCAACATTATAGTTGTGTCTTCTTGATCACATCACCAACATTATAGTAGTGTCTTCTTGATATCATCACCAACATTATAGTAGTGTCTTCTTGATATCATCACCAACATTATAGTAGTGTCTTCATGTTCTTATCACCAACATTATAGTTGTGTCTTCATGTTCTCATCACCAACATTATAGTAGTGTCTTCTTTTTCTCATCACCAACAGTATAGTAGTGTCTTCTTGATATCATCACCAACATTATAGTAGTGTCTGCATGTTCTCATCACCAACATTATAGTAGTGTCTTCTTGATATCATTACCAACATTATAGTAGTGTCTTCTTGATATCATCACCAACATTATAGTAGTGTCTTCTTGATATCATCACCAACATTATAGTAGTGTCTTCATGTTCTCATCACCAACATTATAGTTGTGTCTTCATGTTCTCATCACCAACATTATAGTAGTGTCTTCTTGATATCATCACCAACATTATAGTAGTGTCTTCTTGATATCATCACCAACATTATAGTAGTGTCTTCATGTTCTCATCACCAACATTGTAGTTGTGTCTTCATGTTCTCATCACCAACATTATAGTAGTGTCTTCTTTTTCTCATCACCAACATTATAGTAGTGTCTTCTTGATATCATCACCAACATTATAGTAGTGTCTTCATGTTCTCATCACCAACATTATAGTAGTGTCTTCTTGATATCATCACCAACATTATAGTAGTGTCTTCATGTTCTCATCACCAACATTATAGTTGTATCTTCATGTTCTCATCACCAACATTATAGTAGTGTCTTCTTGATCACTTCACCAACATTATAGTAGTGTCTTCTTGATATCATCACCAACATTATAGTAGTGTCTTCTTGATATCATCACCAACATTATAGTAGTGTCTTCATGTTCTCATCACCAACATTATAGTTGTGTCTTCATGTTCTCATCACCAACATTATAGTAGTGTCTTCTTGATATCATCACCAACATTATAGTAGTGTCTTCTTGATATCATCACCAACATTATAGTAGTGTCTTCTTGATATCATCACCAACATTATAGTAGTGTCTTCATGTTCTCATCACCAACATTATAGTTGTGTCTTCATGTTCTCATCACCAACATTATAGTTGTGTCTTCATGTTCTCATCACCAACATTTTAGTTGTGTCTTCTTGATCACATCACCAACATTATAGTTGTGTCTTCTTGATCACATCACCAACATTATAGTAGTGTCTTCTTGATATCATCACCAACATTATAGTAGTGTCTTCTTGATATCATCACCAACATTATAGTAGTGTCTTCTTGATATCATCACCAACATTATAGTAGTGTCTTCTTGATATCATCACCAACATTATAGTAGTGTCTTCTTGATATCATCACCAACATTATAGTAGTGTCTTCATGTTCTCATCACCAACATTATAGTTGTGTCTTCATGTTCTCATCACCAACATTATAGTTGTGTCTTCTTGATCACATCACCAACATTATAGTAGTGTCTTCTTGATATCATCACCAACATTATAGTAGTGTCTTCTTGATATCATCACCAACATTATAGTAGTGTCTTCTTGATATCATCACCAACACTATAGTAGTGTCTTCATGTTCTCATCACCAACATTATAGTTGTGTCTTCATGTTCTCATCACCAACATTATAGTTGTGTCTTCTTGATCTCATCTCCAATATTATAGTAGTGTCTTTTTGATCACATCACCAACATTATAGTTGTGTCTTCATGTTCTCATCACCAACATTATAGTAGTGTCTTCATGTTCTCATCACCAACATTATAGTTGTGTCTTCATGTTCTCATCACCAACATTATAGTTGTGTCTTCATGTTCTCATCACCAACATTATAGTTGTGTCTTCATGTTCTCATCACCAACATTATAGTTGTGTCTTCTTGATCTCATCTCCAATATTATAGTAGTGTCTTCTTGATCGCATCACCAACATTATAGTTGTGTCTTCATGTTCTCATCACCAACATTATAGTAGTGTCTTCATGTTCTCATCACCAACATTATAATTGTGTCTTCATGATCTCATCACCAACATTATAGTTGTGTCGTCTTGATCACATCACCAACATTATAGTTGTGTCTTCATGTTCTCATCACCAACATTATAGTTGTGTCTTCATGTTCTCATCACCAACATCATATTTGTGTCTTCATGTTCTCATCACCAACATTATAGTTGTGTCTTCATGATCTCATCACCAACATTATAGTAGTGTCTTCATGATCTCATCACCAACATTATAGTTGTGTCTTCTTGATATCATCACCAACATTATAGTAGTGTCTTCTTGATATCATCACCAACATTATAGTAGTGTCTTCATGTTCTCATCACCAACATTATAGTTGTGTCTTCATGTTCTCATCACCAACATTATAGTAGTGTCTTCATGTTCTCATCACCAACATTATAGTTGTGTCTTCATGTTCTCATCACCAACATTATAGTTGTGTCTTCATGTTCTCATCACCAACATTATAGTTGTGTCTTCATGTTCTCATCACCAACATTATAGTTGTGTCTTCATGTTCTCATCACCAACATTATAGTTGTGTCTTCTTGATATCATCACCAACATTATAGTTGTGTCTTCTTGATCACATCTCCAATATTATAGTAGTGTCTTCTTGATCACATCACCAACATTATAGCCTAATCTTCGTGTTCTAGTCACAACTTTTATAGTCTAGTCTTCATGGTCTCATCTCCAAAATTATAGTCTAGTCTTCAGTCGCAAATAGAATTCACATCATCACCAACGTCTCCCCTGTATTGTGGGAGCTTGAAATATTACAAAGGAATGGCAACACTGTTATTTGCTACGCATGTTGTAAAAGTCAGCTGTGGAGAATTGTTATATTGGCCGTCATATGCGGCGGTCCAAATGTGCCCCCAAAACGTCATGTTGAAATCGGATATGCAGGTCCTCATGCGCGAATGTTGCCGCGATGCTGTAGGCAATAACAACATTTTCCGGACTACATTATGATGAACACACGAAAATAAGAATCATCACCGATACTACATCCTAATCTTGTGTGAAGAATCATCACCGATACTACATCCTAATCTTGTGTAAAGAATCATCACCGATACTACATACCACAACCTCACAAATGCCCATCATTGTTATGAAATAATTGTTAAGCGATTACTCACAAATTCCGATGTGTCTATTTTGTAGCAGAACCATTGTCATACTAGATTTCCAACAATATATAACCCAGGAGAGAGAAATGTAGCCCAGGTGAGAGAAATGTAGCCCAGGAGAGAGAAATGTAATCAAGGAGAGAGAGAAATGTAGTCCAGGAGAGAGAGAAATGTAGTCCAGGAGAGAGAGAAATGTAGCCCAGGAGAGAGAGAGAAATGTAGCCCAGGAGAGAGAAATGTAGCCCAGGAGAGAGAAATGTAGCCCAGGAGAGAGAAATGTAGCCCAGGAGAGAGAAATGTAGCCCAGGAGAGAGAAATGTAGCCCAGGAGAGAGAGAAATGTAGCCCAGGAGAGAGAAATGTAATCAAGGAGAGAGAAATATAGTCCAGGATTGAGAAATGTAGTCCAGGACAGAGAAATGTAGTCCAGGAGTGAGAAATGTAGTCCAGGAGAGAGAAATGTAGTCCAGGAGAGAGAATTGTAGTCCAGGAGAGAGAAATGTAGTCCAGGAGAGAGAAATGTAATGCAGGAGAAATGTAGTCCATGACAGAGAAATGTAGTCCAGGAGAGAGAAATGTAGTCATACAAGGCAGTAGCATACACAGCACAAGGCATTAGCCTAACAGCACAAGGCAGTAACATAAACAACACAACAAAAGCATAAACAACACAAGGCAGTAGCATAAACAGCACAAAAACAGCAACATAAACAGCATAAACAACACAGGTCAGCAGCATAAACAGCACAAGGCAGCAGCATAAACAGCTCAAGGCAGCAGCATAAACAGCACAATGCAGCAGCATAAACAGCACAAGGCAGCTGCATAAACAGCACACGGCAGCTGCATAAACAGCACAAGGCAGCTGCATAAACAGCACAAGGCAGCTGCATAAACAGCACAAGGCAGCAGCATAAACATTTGCCCATATTTATCGGATAATATAACTATGCACTAATGATTACCCACATTGCTTTGTTCTGAGAACTCAGTTTCTGTCTCTCTTCAGAGTATTCCTCGTGTACGTCATGGCACATAAGTAGCTCCTCTATCATGTCTCTGGCATTTTGGAGTGCCCTAGTTTCCGTGTAAATCAGACGTAACGACTAGAATGACATAAAAAAAAACAATGAATAAAACTCAAGTCCATTTGACATATCACCTCAGATTATACACTGCCATGACAATATTAGAAATATACAAGTAATAAAAATACGAATGGGTTATGTAAAAGGTGTGTAACAAGCCTTTAAAATCACAACCCCATTTTACAGAGTAGGTTATGTTACAGGTATGTAACAAGCATTTAGAGTCAGCCCCATTTTACAAAATCGACGCAGCTACATTGAAAAAAAAAAACCTTCTAAAAGAGTCACACACAAAAACTTTCGTTACTGCATGTTTTCCTGTGAAGGAGTGCAGGGAGGCTTTCTATGGGATGTGAAAATAAAAGCCGTTGTGCCATAGCAGACGCCGCGACATGTATAGGAAGGATTTTGATTGTATCTCCGAAACAAGATAAAATCCTGTCCCAACCGTGTTTTGAACCCAGGACATCAAAGATCTGAGAACGGCATCTAAAATAGATGTAGCAGTCACCCGTATGTTGTTTGGAACCAAAAGAAGAGCAAAGAATATCAACATCTGTTTACCTTCCTTGTATGTCGTAATAGTAAAATTAATATTTTGCTAAATTTACTGTTCCAATCGGTTACACTTCAGAGAATCCTTCAAGACTCTAATTGGTGTCGCTATCCATAATTTGGGAAGCAGTGGCTTAAAAATGCCGGTTCTAGCAAGATTTTTCCATGATTTTTAACAATAAAGTCATCTGTTTAAAAATGAAACTTTTGACTATTACGAACAGAACAAAAAATATTAAATTAAAACATTTTTATTCCAGTATTCTTATTGAAGATGAACTTTAAAAAAAAATAAAAGCGGGGCAGATTCAGTGTTATTCCACAGGCAAGGGGGCCATTTCTGGCATCAGGAAAATTTGAAAAAGTCTTTTTCCCCAAAAAATCTATTTATGGAATGATTTTTTACCAAAAAAGAATGAGAATACGACTAATGTTCCTGCTATACAAAAAAATAATAATCGTAAAATGCAGGTTCTGCGATCAGTTGAGTTATCGGAATCAATGATTGCGAATGCTGGGCAAACTCATAGATGCTCAATCTCTCCTAGCACAAGTCGAAGAGTATGCATGCTGATGGATTATTTTGTAACTCGTTGGTTAGACACATAGCTTAGACGCCCCCTCGGCCGTCCCATTCTGCTCGCCCAGTGGGTAAATATAAATTAGTTCAGTCACATTATTCTATCTCATCCCAGTCTCATTTAGAAAGTGTGCATTTAATTATCTTAATATGACATTCTTGTGTTTAACTATTTCCTCTAGTATTGGTAACTTCGACGCTAATTTATTTGCTCTCTGTCATAACCGCTGAATCCTACATATCTTGAATAAATCCACAGAATTCACAAATCAAAATACGCAATGTACTCCATCCACTGATGTTGGAGCAACCCATTGTAGATCTTTCTAAGCATGGACTGAAAGTCTGTGAATATTACAATAACACTTTTGTGTCCAAAATCTATTTCTATTCTCAGGCTCCAGGTTGCCGCCATGTAAGCTCCATTCTCCGGCTGCAGGTTGTTGCCATGTAAGCTCCATTCTCAGGCTGCAGGTTGTTGCCATGTAAGCTCCATTCTCAGGCTGCAGGTTGTTGCCATGTAAGCTCCATTCTCCGGCTGCAGGTTGTTGCCATGTAAGCTCCATTCTCAGGCTGCAGGTTGCCGCCATGTAAGCTCCATTCTCAGACTGCAGGTTATTGCCATGTAAGCTCCATTCTCAGACTGCAGGTTATTGCCATGTAAGCTCCATTCTCAGACTGCAGGTTATTGCCATGTAAGCTCCATTCTCAGACTGCAGGTTATTGCCATATAAGCTCCATTCTCAGACTGCAGGTTGCCGCCATGTAAGCTCCATTCTCAGACTGCAGGTTATTGTCATGTAAGCTCCATTCTCAGACTGCAGGTTATTGCCATGTAAGCTCCATTCTCAGACTGCAGGTTATTGCCATGTATGCTCCATTCTCAGACTGCAGGTTGCCGTCATATAAGCTCCATTCTTCTCCTCTATGGTTATATTACCAGCTCTAGCTGTAAAACCTGACTTTTTACCAGGAATCATAGAATCATAAACGTAAATAACGACATCAACGACATCTTCAACTGTGACATTATCACAAAGCAACTGTGACATTATCACAAAGCAACTGTGACATTATCACAAAGTAATTGCAATGAAAATACTTAATGTTATCACAATCAAGTGCTTTTGTCGCTTCCGCTGCCAGACAGTAAAAATCTGTTTGTGGACACTGCCTTCCAAATTCTTTATTCCATCTCAACACGTGTTGAACAAACACCATATAAATTTGACATAATCCTCTTTATCGCTGTCTAGCATCGCGGTTTACAGTTTGACTGTGATAGTTGGTGATTTCATATTTTGTGAGATCATGGGCCAGTGCTTATAGTAATTGTAAATCTGCCTAGCGGGTCAGTAAAAATGGGCAAATGGGCCGAATTTCACATCCATGATGTATACACTTGTAAAATATGAACATGTCTTCCAACTCATGTTGTATACACCTGTGAAACATGAACATGTTTTGTTGCTCGTAAGCCTGAGCTAGTTCAAATATTTCACATGCCCGCTGCTCGTATTTCATGAAGTCTGCAGTGTTATGCAGTAGATTCTAATCAAGCACACATGGCAATGACAAGGCAAATAGACTAGTAAAGAAGGGATCAGGACAAAAACTAGAAGAGCCTTACATACAAAACGATTATGAACACCGTTAAAATGATGTTGAAATCTGTGAACAAAGATCAATTGCAAAACATGCATGAAAATCGAAGGAAAACTTATAGATTTACTTACTGTACAAAAACAATTATATAGAGTACAATGTCAGATAAAGGAAAAATGAACAAACAGATGGTAAGATAGGACAGTATTAGAATGTAGCAAGATTTTTATTATTGTTATTTTCAGAGATCAACGCTGAATGTTGAAGGACGGAGAAAGTTTATCATGCCGTTGTCATGAGTGTCCCAACAATTGGCACAATTCCTGTATCACGGAGATGAGTCCACAGATTATAAAACATTGCGTCATTTATGTACTCTCAGATATCAATTAAAATTTAATAAAATATAATATTATCAATTCTACAGGTTATTATAAAGTATACACATTCATTATACGTTAGAGACTGAATCAGGAATGAAAACATCACAACACTAACAAACACAATGACAATCTTGGATTACATCAGAAGACAACAGATTAAGTGGGTTTCACGTGCCATTCCAGCTTACCATCAGATAGTGCCCCACCAGAAGCATTGTTATACAGACACGATGGATACAATGCCTGTGGCAGACCATGCAAAGACGGATCACAGAAATAAGAGAATCAACGAAAATAAAAATATATATATATATATATGAAACCACACAAATGCCGTCTCCAGATAACTATTCTACCCCTGACCCTGTAATAAGGCATAATGGGGTAGAAAGTGAAATGAACGAAAGATTATAATAAGTTAGTAAGTGGAATGAATCGAGAACAACAAAGTCCAGACATTTATTATGATGTGAACTATATTAACAAGTAATTGTGTCATGTGACGTATTCCTTCCAGAACGTTGTCTTCCCAATGAACTCTCTGAACCTCTCTCTGTCTTGGGCGATGTGGCTTGCATTTTCTAGCGATGTATTCATGTTATCTTTAATGTCGTCAGTCCATCGTCTTCTTGGTCTGCCCCTTCTCCTCTTCCCAGGTACTCTTCCCTCCATTATTTGTCTTTCTAAACAGTTATGTCTCTTTATATGACCAAACAGGCGTAGTTTTCTTGTTAATCCATTGGAAATTTCTAGGCACAATATTCCCGTAGGTTGCCATTACTTTCGGGAAGGAACAACCGTTAATCGAGCACCGTAAAGAGAACACATTCGTTCTAGTCGGCCATTTTGGCGGAAGCCCCATTGTTAATTACTTGTAATTAACAAGTAATTACAAGTAATTATTCTAAGGAAATTGTGAGAGAACCAGTGATGAGACACGTGACCTACTTGTATATATGTGTGTTGACATTTGGGTAACGAGCAGACTGTCATAATTTGCAATCATTAATCACCACACTTCACATCGTAATTGTGTCATAGTTTGCAATCATTAATCACCACACTTCACATCGTAATTGTGTCATAGTTTGCAATCATTAATCACCACACTTCACATCGTAATTGTGTCATAGTTTGCAATCATTAATCACTACACTTCACATCGTAATTGTGTCATAGTTTGCAATAATTAATTACCACACTTCACATTGTAATTGTGTCATAGTTTGCAATCATTAATCACCACACTTCACATCGTAATTGTGTCATAGCTTGCAATCATTAATCACCACACTTCACATCGTAATTGTGTCATAGTTTGCAATCATTAATCACCACACTTCACATCGTAATTGTGTCATAGTTTGCAATCATTAATCACCACACTTCACATCGTAATTGTGTCATAGTTTGCAATCATTAATCACCACACTTCACATCGTAATTGTGTCATAGTTTGCAATCATTAATCACCATACTTCACATCGTAATTGTGTCAATCCTGATAACACAAACTTACCATCTTCAATAAACTGTGTTATTCGCTAAAATCTGTAATGTTCAATTTAAAATAAAGTTGGTGAATGTCTGTAAGGTGTGGTACTCGTCAACTCATGTTAGGATCATATTTCCTCTCCTTAGAGCCAACATTCAAGAAGACACAACCGTTAACGTTAGGCGTTGCAAATTTATTTTGAATATCCTTGTAACGAGAAATTCGTGGCAAATATCATGAGAAAGAATCCCAGATAGAGAGACAGAAAGAAAGGAGACCAATCGAATATAAGAGGTATATATATATATATATACCGAAGTCTAAACTCACATTATTTACGATTCTCGCTTGATCCAACAGATTAACATATTGTTCCCGTGTTGCTCGAAGTTTTCGACCTTTATCTGCCAAAATGCACAGTGCCTCGTATTCGTCGACTTTTATGCTACGAGGCTGTTAAAAATAATAATAATGAGACTATACATGTATGGCAATATGGAGGAAACAAAAGATACTACGGAACTAATTATCTGAGTACTTCTAAGTTTGTGTACATCACATTTTGTTAATCAATCATTTAACTTCTTGTAAACTTGCACATATCTTTTATTTATTAATCAATCATTTTAGTTCTTTTAAACTTTGCATATATCTTTTATTTATTAACCAATCATTTTAGTTCTTGTAAACTTGCAGATGTTTTTTATTTATTAACCAATCATTTTAGTTCTTTTAAACTTGCAAAACATCTCGTTTTTATTAACCAATCATTTTAGTTCTTTTAAACTTGCAAACATGACATTTAATGAAATATGAGCTACACATACCTACCAATGACCAATGAGAAGATGAGAACAACAATTATAACGATGAGAACAACAATTATAACAAAATAAATAAGGACGAAAACGTTTAATGTTTCGATCCAAATATCTTTATCCTAAAAAAATATAATAATTTAAAAAATAAAAGTTAAAGGAACACGTAATAATTTAAGAACATCTTGTACATAAATAAATGACTGTCAGTGTAGGGTCCTGTCGAAAAACTGACGGAAATTTAATGCTTTTCAAAAGATCTTAAAAGTACTATATTTCCTTCAATCCCTCGGCGATACTCTACACGGACTATTTCATTTATTGCTTTAAAAAATGATTTCACTTTTCTGTATGAGCAAAATACATTACATTCGGTGCCTCTAGAACGGACCTGGTTCAATTCCGAACAGCATTAAAATACACTAACATTATAGTAACAATCGTAGTTTTTTTAATCGAAGAGTCAACCGTTTTCGTCCTTAAAAAAATTATATATATATATATATATATATATATTATATATACATGCTCTATTTTCTCATTAAAATAGAAAATTGACATCTATTTCTGTCAGATATGGTCCATTTTCAAATGATTAAATAATTAAAATAAAAAGTTGATGAAAAAACTGATCGTGTAAGACGGACATGCGACGAATTAAAATGTAAACTTTAAATTTGAAATGAATATGCAATCGCTATATTACGAAAATAATTAATTTTCAAATACATATTATTAATTTCTTCTTTTTAAGTAGTCACCGACCCCCCTAGACCGTCTTGGCGCTTTGGGAACCTTAGACAGTCTTGCATAGCAACTCAAATAGTTCTAGAACTAGCATACCTTTCTCACAGGATACAACAAATATGTATTAAGGCGTCTGTTGAACTCTGCTAAAGTGTGCCTGTTATAGTGCTCGCCTAGATCTCTGAGAGATTTAAACCGGCATTCATTTACTTTTAATCCGTACATGCCTTCACGGCAAAATATCTTTATGCATCTGTTTTGACCATCTTGTCTGAGGAATATATGATATGATCGGTCAATTGCACGTTTCAGAAATAGATAATATAATATGTCACACATTTCAGGAATAGAAAAACTGAATTTAAAATATGAATAGAGAAACTTGTATTATACATATACATGAATCATTTCTCAGTCTAATATTTCAGGAATAGATGCATCTTTGAATATCATATTTCATGAACAGATGATGGATCTCTCAATATCATATTTCAGGAATAGATGGATCTTTCCATCTCATATTTCAGGAACAGATGAATTTATCAATTTCATATTTCAAGAACAGATGAACCAGTGTTGGAAACAAACAGCTTTGAAAATTCACACAATGCAGAGTTATATGTTGTATGTGTCCAATAGTTTCATTTCGCGAAAGAACACGTATTAGGGAATGTAAACAGCAGCCCCCACACCGTCACACCCTCCCTTTCTCGTACATAACTTTTACTTCCCTCAGGTAGATTTTCTTTCAGTTGAGTGAATGGGTGAATCTAACTATAATACGACTTGAACTGTGTACATTTTGTTGTTGAATTTTAACATGATAAAGTATGCACATGATTCTGCACTGGTCTAATAATATTCCCAGGGCTAACATATATAAAGTATCCTAAAAGCATCTGTTCGTGGTGCATATCGGTAACATACTCGTGGGAGATACCTCGCTAACGTTTTAGCGATATATATGAAATGTGAATTGATTGAACCTAAATGAACAATCTCTCTGATCAACACTGTTGTAGTTAGACGTTTACAACGCAGAACTAGATGGCTATGCTTATTGCAAGTGGCGAAACGATTGTGGTAAAACAATACGGAAGTCAAGATGAAGAAAGTGTTTATGGTCGAGAACAAACTTTAAATCTTCTGTCAGATTAAAATAACAGAAATCAATTTGTCCAGTCCGCAGAAAATGTATGTATAAACTCAAACTTGGACAATATAATCGGTCTTGTACGATACTGGTGAACACGATACTGGTGAACACGATACTGGTGAATATGACACTAATGAATGAAAAGTAGGCTAAAAGGGTTAATCAACCCTAGTCTAATTCTACTGTCGAGAATTTACTAGATCGGAACCAGATTCTCAGAATTTAAAGATTTCTGTGCCTGCACAGAGTGACAATGGACCGTCTAACTGTACGATGTCAGTGAACTAACAGCGGAATATTTGTACCTCGTACGGGATAAGCGTAGTCGGCCAAACTCCGTTCCTACTATGTCCATCCCTAAATTTTACCCATACACGTTGACCTCTAGCTTGTAAAATATGGCTATGACATACAGTTGATGTCTGGAATTTTGTAGCCACCGATATTTAATGGATGAAACTCATTTTTATCTAGTTTTTCTCTTACATTTCTCATTATATTCTCTGCATAGATGTTAAATGTTAAAAAAAGATAAAGGATAGAGTGCACCTCTGTCTCACTCCACTTTGAACAGCGAACCATTCAAATGTTTCTCCCTCCACTCTTACTGCTGCTTGTTGTTCGTGATATAATGTTTCAATAAGATGTATTGGAAAGCCCATGTCTTCCATGATCGACCATAGTTGGGGAATGTTTAACACAATCACACGTCTTGGTATAGTCTATGAAACACATATGTAGATCTAAAGTGTATTCTCTACATTTCTCAATTATGTTCCTCATATTGAATATGTTGTATTTTCCCTCGTCCTGCTCAAAAACCGGCTTAAACTTCATGAATATTTCTGTTTCTAATTTGTATTGTATTCATTATGATCTGTACTAGGTTGTTTTTTCCTGGCTTGATTAATTAGTGTTTAATCTACAGTTAAAGAAAAATCATGCAGCAAACAGGATTTGAACCAGGTCGGCTCAGATGGCACCCAATCTCCTCGCAACTTGAGTCAACACACTTTCCGTCTTCGACTACACAGTATCCCTAAATAAAGATGAGATTTTAGTCACGACTCTCAATATGTATATTCCCAAGCTAATATGAAAATGAAGTGGTCGAACGACACACAGACAACAATAACACACTCTGTACAGGTATGTAAACTCATCGAGAACCACACAAACGTTTAACATTAATAAGTCCCAATACGCATTAATACTACAATTACCAAAATAAGCCTAATTGTAAACATAAATAACACATAAACATGAAAAATGTTGCTTCTGATGGGACACGAGTAAATGAATAATATTATATAGAAGCAATCGAGGATTTATTCATATAGAAAAATCTTACAGCAAACAGGATTTATTCATAGTTATACAGCAAACAGGATTTATTCATAGTCATACAGCAAACTGGATTTATTCATAGTCATACAGAAAACAGGATTTATTCATAGTCATACAGCAAACAGGATTTATTCATAGTCATACAGCAAACAGGAATTTTCTTTTATTAATAAATTCTCGCTGATTCTATATTATGTTATTCATCTGTTCTGTTGTTGGTACATAATTGTCTCCTTTTTTGCAATATGTATACTGACATTTTCCATTCTTCTGGCTATATTCCACTTTTCCATATCTTGCAGAATAACATATGGTACATTTGAGTATTGGAATATGCCGGCTAGTATCATTTCTGCCGTTACCTGGATTTGTTTATATTTTTTTCAGATTTTTTTAGTCAATGTCTGACCTCTTTCATTGTAAGTTTTGGTTCTTGTTCTGTTACATTGATGCATTCATTTTTTTTTATCCTTTACTACTCGAAGCACAGGTTTGAAGTTGTTCTGCTGTAATGTTCTTGTAGAATTGAATATTCTTTTGCTATTTCCCTGTTGTTTTTGTTCATCGATTTATCTGCATGTATTAATTATGTATTGTTTTTTTCTGGTGTCTAATTCGTTTCTAAATTAATTTTTATAATTCTCTGTAACTAGAGTGACTTTTTCGATGTTTTGTATCTCCTCCTATCTTCAATTAAATTCATTGTTTCTTCTGATATGTATTCTAGACTTTTGCGTCTTTCAAAAATACTGATGCCCTTCTATGTAACACATACACATTTTTTTAATATGTAAAAAATTGATTATTCCCCAAATACGTTTTAGAAATATTTCCCCCCTGAACAATCAAATTGCCCCTGTGGCTCGTGCTCAACTCGTTGGGAAACACTGCGTTAGAGGGTTACTCAGATACTTAATTTGTTTGGGGGCAAAGCTAGTGAACCGCATTAAAACAATACGAAGAGAGTTACCTGACGGTGAGAGTATAGTCTCCTGCTGTTGTTGAATCTCGTACTAGAAAGGAACCATCTGGCAGGTGCCTCAGTTTCTCATCAGCATCAGACCTGGAGATAAGACAAACACTAGCATACACGCATGTCTACAATAATAAACTGTTGAAAATGTGGAAGAGTATTAATATCTGGAATAAAGGTACGAAACTAAATCTGACTGCATCATATTATAAATTATAAATATAAATCTCTTCTTTTTCGTCTTTTGCATTCGTTCTCAAAATCCTGATGGTCAGCAGGATGTACTACAGAGGACGGAATGCATTTTAACACATCTTACAGCTTGCCGTATATATTTGTTCCTTTCTTTCTGAGACATTCTCGTAGTTTACTATTGCTTTCGTGTCACTTTGACGTGCAGGATGAAACAGCAAGGTATCCAAATCAGCTTAGCCACCTAGTACCACAAGCATGAAAGACAACAATGTTACTATTGTTTGCTTTCCCTTCTGGCCTCGGCAACAATTGAACGTATGAAGCTCCTAGAAAATGAGATTCAGAAAAAGGATCTACAAAGGTCTACAAAGTATCTACAAAGTTGTAACAGATTGTATCTGAACTTCGATTTTCTTTTTCGTCTTCTACGCATTATGTACTGCACTTGAAGTCTATAATGACCGTTTGAGCTCAACTGGGACGATGATGAAGATGATGATTAGTGAGACTAATGAATCCTACGCGCACCTGTTATTTTCATACACAATCTGAGTATGTGTGAGAAGAGGGTGGTTAAGTTATAATCATCGCTGAACTTTGTTGAAAGTGGGGAAGTTATAATCATCGCTGAACTTTGTTGAAAGTGGGGAAGATTTGCGTCATTATCGACCACACTCTCTATTTCTGATCCAATCATATTTCAGGAGCACGATAAATCAAAACGAATGGCTTGCTCATACAACACCCTGATGTAACTCAGATGGATAACATCCATGGCTGAAAAAACATGATACATGAATCTCGTATCAATCCAAACAATATATCCACAAATTATTTAATAATAATTATCCCTGAGAGTATTATACAAAGCCCTATATCCTACTATGGCACCGGAGCGTTGTTTTTAGGTGAGATCTATATATTTTATTTAAATTTGTTGTGTGGTTGGTTAATGTTTCTTGAGAAAGTCTCATTGGCCGCAACGTTGAAATGTGAAAATGTCTTTGTTGTATCATCATTATCGCTGATATTTATCACTAGTCTTTGTACTTGTAGATGTGGATGTTTATGAAAAGTAACATTTTATTACTTACTTTTTTTTCTGGCACGCAAAACAAAAGAAGGAAAGAACTATGCGCTATTAAATATATGCAAATAAGATATTAATTACAAACAGAATTAAAACCATTAATATCGGTACGAAGTATAAAGGGAAAGGTAGGTCCCATGGCAGGAACCTGCTGTCGTGGAAGAAGACAACTCGTCATGCACTAAGCCGCAGCAACTATTAGATGGGGTGGTCAGTTCCTTTCCTTTCTGTGTCCCTTCCCTAAAGCCAGTGTCAGGTACTCATGTACAACTGGGTCGACTGGAGGAGCGGTAGTGTCAGACAAAAAAATCGCAACTTTGATTTTTTGGATCCGCACTTGGTTTTGAACATGACGTGCTGTAACCCAGTGTCAGTAAGCAAGCGCACTTTCAGCTAGACTATAACCTGACAGCCGTAACCCGATGATATTACGCAAGCTACTATCAGCTAGGCTAGAACCTGGCACGCTGCAACCCGGTGACGGTAAGCAAGCTCACTATCAACTAGGTTAGAACATACTATCAACTAAGTATAAACTAAGAGCACATAACACTCTAATAAAGCACATTCAATGAAGATGTAAAAGTATGCACATACCGCATGATGTAACAAACATGACTGGTGAATTAACAAACATGACTGGTGAATTAACAAACATGACTGGTGAATTAACAAACATGACTGGTGAATTAACAAACATGACTGGTGAATTAACATACAGGACTGGTGAATTAACAAACACGACTGGTGAATTAGCAAACATGACTGGTGAATTAACAAACATGACTGGTGAATTAACACAGCATGACTGGTGAATTAACAAACATGACTGGTGAATTAACAAACATGATTGGTGAATTAACAAACATGACTGGTGAATTAACAAACATGACTGGTGAATTAACAAACATGATTGGTGAATTAACAAACAGGACTGGTGAATTAGCAAACATGACTGGTGAATTAACAAACATGACTGGTGAATTAACAAACATGATTGGTGAATTAACAAACAAGACTGGTGAATTAACATACATGACTGGTGAATTAACAAACATAATTGGTGAATTAACAAACATGACTGGTGAATTAACAAACAAGACTGGTGAATTAACAAACATGATTGGTGGATTAACAAACAATGAAGTCACTGTTCCTACCTGGAAATGTTTCTCCAGTACCAAGATGGCAACATTTCGTTAACCAACTCCCCAGCACCATCATTGGGACTCTGAGACAAGTGAAATTCTGTACATTGAGTAGTTGCCGCGCGTAGGCTGCGACTTCGTGCAATTTTTGTTCTTATTGTCTGATGTGTGGAATAGATTGATGGTTCCAGTTCTCTTGACGATGAATTCAAGCAAGGTCTAGTGAACCCACCAACATATTTTGTCCCTGTTGCATTCAGATGTGCTCCATGATTCTGCAGATGATCGTGGCAAGAAGACGATCGATCACGACCTTGTTTTCGCTGTACTTGAACATTCTCACAATTACTACGGTTCTGCTGTAGTCGTCTGTGAGGCAGAGGTGGACGTTCATTTGGAGTCGTCATTTCTGCATTGCTGAAGTTTGTATAAACCGTTATTTGTACACGCACACCGTATTTACGATGTGCATGCTGTGTAGTACATTTCCTTCCAACGAATTATATCTGCACAAGGAACATCGACTATTACGTGCACTGAATCAAGTATATTGGTGTTGTTTCTTTTCTACGATGTTTAGTAGCAGTTCTGAAACACACATTATTAATCTTTGTTCTTAATTGGTGTAAAAATATATCAGACCACGCGAAATACAAGCCAACAAATAAAGCTCCTTGTAAATAACTCAATATGATTCCGATTGTTTATTTCGTGAAGTTCTTTCTGTATCTGTTTACGAATGGCAGTGACTTGTGAAGCTCACTCACTGGAAATAGAAAATGTTGATAGTAAACTCACTTGATTAGTGAATGAATCGATTAGTAAATGGGGACTATAGACAGTGGGGACTATTCAGATAAATCAATGATTTAGTAGGTGAGTAGAAAATGTTATTAGTGAAAGAGTGACTATAAGTGTCGATGTGTGAGTGAAGGAAGAGTGGCAATACTTGTCGATGTGTCAGTGAAATAGTGACAATACTTGTCGATGTGTCAGTGAAATAGTGACAATACTTGTCGATGTGTGAGTGAAATAGTGACAATACTTGTTGATGTGTGAATGAAGAGTGACAATACCTGCCGATGTGTGAGTGAAGGAAGAGTGACAATATTTGTCGATGTGTGAGTGAAAGAGTGACAATATTTATCGATGTGTGAGTGAAGAGTGATAATATTCGTCGGTATGTAAATGTGTGAGTGAAAGAGTAACTACAAGTGTCAATATGTGTGTAAAATAGTGAAAGAGTGACTATACGTGTCAATGTGAATGTGTGAGTGAAAGAGCGACGATACGTGTCGATTTGTGAATATGTGAGTAAAATGTCACTAACCGTACCATTGATTTGTGAATATGTGAGTAAAATGTCACTAACAGTACCATTGATTTGTGAATATGTGAGTAAAATGTCACTAACCGTACCATTGATTTTTGAATTAAGATTGATCAGTTTGCCGTAAATATTTTGAGTGGAAATAAAAGACAAATTCAAGAAAACCATCTACCATGTAGCACATCACAAAACTAGTTTAAACACGAAGAATTGTCAAAATTCAGTTTTAAATATAAGACAAATACCTTAATGGTATTAGTTTATAAAGCATATATGAAGAGAGGAGAAGCAGAAAGAAGAACCAAGGTAGACATAGAGTACGCTGGATCGACAACATCAAAGAGACATTACACGAACACCAAATAACATTATCTGAAGCTGCCAGAAAAGCGAGAACAAGAACATTGTATCTCCCTCGACACCCGTAAAGGGTAAACGAGGAAGGAATGAAGAAGAAGAAGACCGTAATGGTTTAGATGTGGAAGAAAAATTGTGCGACAGTTGTGAATGATCAAATTCAGAATACCCACAAAAAATTATGAGCAATGTCTCATGTAACTCCAATATAGAAGGCTCCTCCAATAGGCATTGCACTTAACTGAAAGGTGAAATCTCCTGGGTATGAAGGTATGAAACACGAGCTCAGAAACTTCCCCATTGCACATAGGAAGATCTCTAATCTATTGTAATTCCGGGAGTTCTCAAACAAACGACAACACTTAATATTTTAAAAAAAACATGCGCCGAACCAAAATTTTGTAACTTTTGTCGTCACTCTTCCATTTCATTTCTATTTACAAAATTGTTGCCGTATTTGTGGTTCGACCGATACATTCGCTATTACCGTTGCAAGGAGTATCCCAGATGAAAAATATACACGGGGAACATACTATGATCTTAAACTTCTACGCTGCGGTAAGGATTAACTGGAACTGCACTGTTACAAAGCAGATTGAGCTGGTGGGTAAGTAATAAACACCGGGTTTGTGTTTAGTATTTAATGCAAGGGAATTAATACACTAAATCACGAAGAACACAATGATATTCTCCCATTTTTATTATACGAGTATTTTGGTATTTTTCGCTCTACATTCCGGATAATACGTGGAGCCTTATTTTGGTATAGTACCGGGCTAACTGTTCAAATGAAACTTCCGTTCTCTGGGCTGGTTTACGTTCTGCTCCATGATAGTCCTGTAATCTGATCTCAATAGCGTTACGTATATTGACGGGCCAAACTTTTTCTGTGCTCCCATTGACTGACGACACAAAGTCTATACAACTTGTCAATGAACAGTCGTATCAGCAGTACTGAGTGACGCCGTTCGAGATGTACACGCAGAACTATCCTGGAGAGGGATTTGAACCAACCCTAGAGAACGGGAATTTCCGTTGAGAAGTTGATACTATAAATTTCCGTGGGTTATGTTTTTTGTCCACTCATTGATAGTTTTTGTGTTTCCTTCTGTCTGAATTAATATATAACTATGAGTCATACACAATATAATATTATGTCATTTCATGAGTGATGTGTTCCAATATAAATAACGTAAATAACGGAAATAGCGGAAATAACATGTAAATAACATGAGAGTACTTATGTTTTTGAAGTACGCTTACTAGAGATTAAGCTGCTGTGTCATATATATATATATATATATATATATATATATATATATATATATATATATATATATATATATATATATATATATATATATATATATATATATATATGCCGCCGAAGACGGATGTGTCGGACCATTGACGCAAATGAAACGGCGGCACAACGCATTTCCATTCTCTGGACTACTTCTGCTGGAAGTCTAGTAGGACCATGGTCCTGCTAAAAAGGAGACCCAGCGGGAGTTTGAGAATGAACGCTGAAGAAGAAGAAGAATATAGATATATCACTTCTGCTATTAGACAGATGTTCAGTCTGTCGCCAAGCATATGTATGTATTGACTCTGTGTCCCGGTGGTTCAACACGAACTGTGTCCTTGAACTTTACAGATCAAAACATGTCCCTAGATTGCAGTTGTGGGGTGGAAACGGTAAACAGTAGATTGTATTTGGTTCGATTACGTTTATTTAGAGCAAGCGTGTCATGGAACTCATCTCTTGTAATTAATTATGCGATTTGTTGCCATATATGTCCTTGGATACGAATCCCTTTATCATCTAAGAATATGATTCCGGTATGTGCATGGCTTGACAGTCCAATTAAACTAGGCTTTGTTGTTGGCCAGCGTAACCAATGTATAGTTCTTCGATATCCTCAAGATCTCGTCATAATTTTTGTTTGTACACACATTTTTGCACGGTCTGTGACGAAATTTCTACCTTGCACTTGCACCTGGAAGACGCGATGAGAATTGTTAACAATCATCAGCACTGCCGTTGTCTTAGCTTCCGCGTTTTGTTGCCTCTGTTATACCAACAATTGCACTAAGCGCTGTTCTATCTAGAATTGTGCTGCCTTTAACGTTGAACTTGCACTCAATGAACTTGTCTTACCTCTTGGAAGACTTGTTCACTAATACAGCTTTCGTGAGTTGTTGGACATGATAACCTGGTTGAACAGGGCAGACGTTGTCTCTTCCTGCGCTGTGACAGTGTTCTAGCTGTGATGATCGGAATTGGGTGATCATAGACATTGCTTCTCTAGTGTACCGTCATGGTGGGTTAGGCCTGGATGTGTTATTGGTTAATTTTGTGCTAAATATTTCCACGGAAACTGTGCTTTCCGTTGCTGTGTTTATTGGAACGCAATGGGATATTGCTCTCGTGAAATCCTAAGGTAGTAGATAACTGAGATCCTAAAAGCACCTCGACTAGGTGCACTCGGAAAACACGAGCTTTGAAGCAGAAGACAAACAGTATCTACGATTAACACGATTTGGTTCCCACGGGCAAAATGTTGTAGCAAAGTTAAGATAATGGCTGGCTTGATCTGCCTGGTTGTCCTGTCCGGAAGCTCACTAATGTATGAAGAATGACGAAGTAAGTGGAGAAGTAAAGCACGTCTATTGAGTACAGATGAAGGTAGCATAGCTCTTGACTGCAGTGTCATGTGCATGAAAAGTGAGAAAACAGAAACCATAACGAAAACAATGTTTATGATAGAACATACTTTCATATGTTTTCTTGCAGCAGATTTTTTGGAAAGGTAAACGCAGGATATCGTTCTGTTCGGTACGACGAAATTGTGGGTAGATGCTCATACTTGGACGAGGTGGTCACGATGTCGGTGAACGAAATCCCGTATAAGAGGGTGAACGTACCCTAGTCCAACTTTACTGTGTGAACACTTTCTTATACTGCAACAAAGCTTGCGGCTGAGATAAGATTCAGTACCCGATAACGCCCGTGTGTTGTCGGGGCCCGAAAGGAGAGTAAAGAATAGCAGCACAGTTTACCTTCCATGCATGTCGTAAACGGCGACTAAGGAGGTTATGGGATGGAGTTGGCTGTCCCATCCTATATGGGGTGGGTGACCCAAAGCATGCTGAAGTCGGATGTTTCAGGCCGAAAGGCGCAGATATCGCAGCAATGGTTAAACCATGACACACTGAATTCCATTCTCCGGACAACATCCTGCTAATTTGCAGGAGTTTGAGAACGAACGCAAAGAAAAAGAAGAAGTACCCGATGACACAGGGGGAAGTGACGTCTAATTACGCTAGGCAAGTTTAATGGCAGCAGAACACCTCGTGCCAAATAATCATAGTCGACCCAAGTCTAATTTCCTGCTTATATTATTCTTTGAAACTGTCACACTGCAACACGTTTAGGCATGTGAACTCAAGGACACAGTGGGTGATAAGCCATCAGGAGAAAAGCAAAAAAACTCACTCGTCTGCCTGGTGACAGATAGGAAGGCTTTCACAGAATAGAGAAGCTTACCTCCTGGAAAGAAAAGACCAGAGTATCATATTCCGACTGCGCACACAACATGTACAGCTTAACAATCACCTGAACAGAATACAACCACAACACACTCCAGGGTGCCGGCTGTGCACTCATCCATATGAAACTGTTGACCACCACCTTTTTGAATGTCCAGCGCTGGATGACATCAGGAAAATGCTTCTCCCTCCAGGGCCAGATAAATGGAACACATTATATGGAACAAAACAACAACTCACAAACACATGCATATATCACACAATGGCATTGGGTCAAAGGGCATGAGCCCATGGACCGCTGGATCAGCAACCAACCAACAACCAACCAACCAACCTACAATAAAAGCATGCTGAAATCGGATGTGTTGGGACAAAATACGCAAATAATGTAGCTCCGATGTAAACCAGCAGCACAACATACTTCACGCCACTAGGCGAAAATCACATGACATTTCGTGTTGATTATCAGAGAGAAAACGCGGAAGAAGTGTGTATTAATATTGCGTAAGCAAATTTGTTGTTTCGTGATATGTTGTTTGACATTGTGTTGGTTGATTTTATGTTTTTTGATGTTGTGTAGGTTGGTATTGTTATGATTAATATTGTTTGGGTTTATTTGATATTTTCTAATTTATGTTGGTATTGCGTTGGTTTATTTTGTTTTAATATATTCATATTGTTTTGATTAATGATGTGTTGAATGATGCTGTCTTGGTCGATGTTGTATTGGTCGATGTTATGGTAGTAAGCATGTTGGTTGATTTTGTGTTGTTCAATGTTTTGGTTGTTGATGTTGTATAATCTATTAATATTATGTTTATTAATATTGTGTTGGTTGATGCGGTATTGACTGCTTCAGTATTTGTTCTTGTTGAATTTGTTAATATTGTAGTCATTCTTGCTGAGTTTATTAATGTTGTATTTGTTCTTGCTGAGTTTATTAATGTTGTATTTGTTCGTGCTGAGTTTATTAATGTTGTATTTGTTCGTGCTGAGTTTATTAATGTTGTATTTGTTCTTGCTGAGTTTATTAATGTTGTATTTGTTCTTGCTGAGTTTATTAATGTTGTATTTGTTCGTGCTAAATTTATGGATGTTGTATTTATTCTTGCTGAGTATTCTTTATTCTTTCTGTTGTATTCGTTCTTGCTGAGTTTATTGCTGTTGAGATTTTTTGTACTCCTGCTTGCTAATATTTTTTTTTTACTTATGTCCGTACAACTTCGACATAAATGTTACCACCGTATTTAAAAAATAAAAACTATGTTTAGAAAAAAAGACAACGTAATTTTAAAATTACAAAAATTGTTTCAGAAAATTCTTCTCAAGGTGGTTTACCAATTTTTATGCCGAAACTTCAATTACACGTGAAATCGGGTCAATTTGATGTTCGTTTTAATGGGCGTCAAACAATTCTTCCAGAAGGAAAAAAGCGAACAATTATATTTACATTGTACCTAATCAAAGTGTATGTTTTAATCATATCTGCGCACACACGCGCACACGCGCGCGCACACACACACACACACACACATATATATATATATACACATACAGATGTACGTACCCATAACAGAGTTGGTTTCGGTGTACTCGCGCAACCATAAAAAAAGAGTGCCCTCATTTGAGGAATGAAAAAAGGGGACTCTATTAGTGGTGGTTTGTTTTGTTGTTGATGAAATGTTGTTGCAAAAACTTGGTGATAATACATTAACTCTTTATAATTAGTGGTCACAAGCGTCCCGGTTTATCAGGAAATGCCCCAGTCATCTTTTATCAAGGCTAATTTCTGGGGATGCCTAAAAATGTCCCGGTATTTCCATCGAAATTCCCAAAATTAAAAAAAAGAAAGATCAGAAATAAATTTTTTGTAGGATGCCACCGTCTAAAAATGGCGCATGGCTATGTCATGTTTCTATGATCATCGACAAAAGAAGGGGTTGTCTATGATAATCGACAACAGAAGAGGTTGTCTGTGATAATCGACAACAGAAGAGGTTGTCTGTGATAATCGACAACAGAAGAGGTTGTCTGTGATAATCGACAACAGAAGGGGTTGTCTGTGATAATCGACAACAGAAGAGGTTGTCTGTGATAATCGACAACAGAAGGGGTTGTCTGTGATAATCGACAACAGAAGAGGTTGTCTGTGATAATCGACAACAGAAGAGGTTGTCTGTGATAATCGACAACAGAAGAGGTTGTCTGTGATAATCGACAACAGAAGGGGTTGTCTATGATAATCGACAACAGAAGGGGTTGTCTGTGATAATCGACAACAGAAGGGGTTGTCTATGATAATCGACAACAGAAGAGGTTGTCTGTGATAATCGACAACAGAAGGGGTTGTCTATGATAATCGACAACAGAAGAGGTTGTCTGTGATAATCGACAACAGAAGAGGTTGTCTGTGATAATCGACAACAGAAGGGGTTGTCTGTGATAATCGACAACAGAAGGGGTTGTCTGTGATAATCGACAACAGAAGGGGTTGTATGTGATAATCGACAACAGAAGGGGTTGTCTATGATAATCGACAACAGAAGGGGTTGTCTGAGATCATCGACAACAGAAGGGGTTGTATGTGATCATCGACAACAGAAGGGTTTGTATGTGATAATCGACAACAGAAGTGGTTGTATGTGATCATCGACAACAGAAGGGGTTGTCTTTGATCATCGACAACAGAAGTGGTTGTCTTTGATCATCGACAACAGAAGGGGTTGTATGTGATCATCGACAACAGAAGGGGTTGTCTTTGATCATCGACAACAGAAGGGCGTTGTCTGTGATAATCGACAACAGAAGGGGTTGTCTTTGATCATCGACAACAGAAGGGGTTGTCTTTGATCATCGACAACAGAAGGGGTTGTCTTTGATCATCGACAACAGAAGGGGTTGTATGTGATCATCGACAACAGAAGGGGTTGTCTTTGATCATCGACAACAGAAGGGGTTGTCTTTGATCATCGACAACAGAAGGGGTTGTCTTTGATCATCGACAACAGAAGGGGTTGTATGTGATCATCGACAACAGAAGGGGTTGTCTTTGATCATCGACAACAGAAGGGCGTTGTCTGTGATAATCGACAACCGAAGGAGTTGTCCATGAACTACGTCAACAATTAAGAGAGGGCGTGGCGGAATATAAAAACGTTTCACAGTTGTTGACAAGGGACCGGGTGTTTGACAAAAGATGATATCAGTAATATTTACTATTAGTTTCTTTAGCTTTTTCCTTTCGTGCCGAATGCGATACATAGGTCAGATGTTTTGATTCTCCATGCGTTGCGGTCTGCTAGCTGTACTTTTAGTTATTGTATGGACTTGCAACCTATTATTTCTCCTTCATTAAATATGGTGCTTTTTAGGGTAAGTTTGGTACTTCCTTTTTTTTCTCCCCTCAGGTGTTCACATAACGGCTTGTTGGTTAAGTCTGTTTTCATCTAGTATAACAACGTGTTCCGGGTATTTCCATCTGCATTTTCTTATAACATTTGAAACATATTCTTGGTTTGTTTTATTTCTTGGGTCTCTATTTGTGACGAAATCGCTCCATTTTATGTTCATCAATTTTCGAAGACATTTGTTTTTAAGGCTGTTTAACTATTGGACCATTGTCGGTGTTGATTTTCAGCTTTCAAAAGTTGACTTTAAATTAAATTCAAATTTGAAACATTTTTCCGAAAATGTGGAAACAAATCATGTAGTCTGATTAGTAATTTTTCTGCTAAGAATTATTTAGGGGAGGGGTGGCATCTTTTAGAGAAATAATTAAGCAGGGAAGTCTATGAATTATTGACAGTTGTTGACAAATGGGGGAGGGGGGAACTCAACAAATTGCAAAACAATGTTGTAATTTTTGGACAGTTCTTAAGAACCGTAGGCTAAATTCTTAATCACCATTTTAAAGTGTCGTATTTGACTTTTCCCGTGATTTCTATTGGCTTTCAAGACAAAATATTCACAAAGTGACCAATAAAATCACAGGAAAAGGTAAATGCGTCACTTTAGAGAGATAATTTGTCTTTTAGTCAGCAGGACTGCATACATGATTAAAAACACGACCCTTTCGTTAAATTACCTTCACAAGCTTCCCTTCCCCAGAGATAACTATTCTTTGGCGTAAATGCTACTAAGTTGTGTCTTGAACAAGATAATTCTTTCTTTAATTTTGATCTTTTTGGGACTAAATTTTGGTTGTTTGCCTGCGTTCATATATAACTGATGTACATCGCGAATGACATTGTTTTTTTTTCTGTGCATCATTTTCGTGTTTCGTTAACTTTACCAGAGTTAAAATTGCGCGGCTTGATCTACGAAGGACTTTTAAAACTCAGTAATTTCCAGGTAACTGAAACTAATTGTCTGTCTCACCAGTGCACATAAAATATATGGAGAGATACTACAACGAGTAAATCATTAACAATATCTTGGACACATAATCACGAATGATGGCAGATGTGAAACATAGGTTAAAAGGAAAATAGGAATGACAAAAAGAACTCTCAATGATATGAGAAAACTGTTATCATTCAAACAAATGCAAACTAAAGAATTTAATTATAAAACATGTTGCAAGAGAGGTCTTTAGAAGGAACAGAAAATAAAGTTCTTAAGCTGTCAATATTGATTGAATTACAGCAAATATAATGAGACATTCTGTGAACAGTTGGCGAAAGTGACTTAAGGTCACTGAACCTGTTCGCAAGACACCATTCCATCTGGGAGTAAACGATCCACGTGGGTCAACATCACGCTACTATATTGCTGACCCTGCACTAACGTCATCCCCCAAGACCCCTAACTTCGTCTCCTCCGTTCTTCAAGAGCTACACCCATGACTATCTCCAGATTAAAAGACACTCAGTACTGATCATATTTTTCATTGACAAAGCATACACAGTGATCTATTAAAATTTCGGATCAGCCACGATGAACCACGTGGACAGAGCTATGTTTTCGTGGTTCTATTGTGAAAATCTACAAAATAATATCTGTTTGCTTATTGGAAAACATCCTTCTAAAATGATTCATTTAACTTTTCTTGTGATTTTCATTATTGTTGACACAGTATAGTTAGATTATAGATTATAATGTATAATGAAATTGACCGATTGCCATCATTGGACAAATAAAATGAGACAATTTAGAAAGTTATTTTTCAATATGTCTATATGCATTATATAGTCAATGATCTGGACTACATCGCTCACACTGAAGTACGATTTGCCTCATCAACTTTACTTCAATCCACCATCACTTTTACTTTACTTCAGTCCATCCACCACCTTTACTTCAGTCTACCCATCACCTTCACCATTACCTTTACTTCAGTCCACCCACCACCTTTACTTCAGTACGCCCACCACCTTCACCATTACATTAATCTCTGAACCAATTCTTTCTATTAAAATTTAGCAATGTTGTCTCCAACAAATAAATGCGAGCTTTTTATTTTCTACTTTTCGTTATATACCTATTTGTGCCTTGCAGTGCCATATGTGACTTTTTTCTGAATGTTATAGATTAGAACATGGTTTAACCAATCGCAGACTGAAACAACATTGTGATTCGTCTAGCAAACCGACAGTGTAAAACTAAAATTCTCGCAGGAAACAGGGCGAGTTCTTAAAAGACGACATAAATCAAACGTAAATAAATGCCAGCAATTGTTGTAAAAGCAGATTTTTAATGAATTTTTTTTGTATAGGTACACATATTTTCCGCGTCTTTAAGACGTATTGGGAAATGCAGGTCGTTTGTTGGGGAATGTAGGTCCGTTATTGAGGAACGCAGGTTCGTTATCGGGGAGTGCAGGTCCGTTATTGAGGAACGCAGGGTTCGTTATTTGGGAGTGCAGGTCCGTTATTGAGAAAGGAAGGTTTGTATTTTTTTAATTGACAAAAGGCTTATATAGGGATTATGTTGTCAGCAGTAAATCCGCCGTATTTACTTTCCCATGGGACCTGGTACATATTTATTTAGACTGTGTGGATTCAGAAGACATCGGCAATTAAAAAAATTGTTCCCGTTAAACTGAAAATTGAACCTTGTTCACCGAACTAGAAAGCGAGCGCTAACAACTGAGCTATCGCGGCCCCTTTTTATTAGGTGCTTGTGCATTAACATTAATATACACGTCGTGGCGACAGCTCTGACAAAGCGATCTTCATTACCACAGCTTATAAAATCGTCCATTAACAGGAGAGTTTTCGGTTATGAAAACATTTGAAGGCAGAATTTGTGGATTATCACTTGAGCTACGGAGTTACGTGCTATGAGTGGTACTTTCGGCAGGCGCCGTGCCGCTTCGTTGAGAGGGACGGTGTACATATGGGAAACCGAGTACAGTGAAGTCAATCTTCTACGGCTTTTAAACCCTTTTATTTTGAAGGCAGAAACGACAATATTTTTGATATTCATATCTGCATCACTTGTTTCTTCGTTTCAATCTGCAATTACAAACAATATATGTCTTTCATTCTTTTGTTTAATGATGAAAGGTAGCAACTGCTGCAAAACTGTAATCCGACGGGAGAAAATTGAAAACGAGGAAATGAAGTATGATCGTGGACAGTGTCGTTCTTTAACGCGTTGTGTGTTATGTTGTAGTATTAATAAAATCCTTTTAGTCGAAACGTGTGTTTTCGATAGCGTAATAGCCGCGTTTAAAGAAAGGCTATCACGCAAGGACGTTGCAGGCAAATTAGTATTCGCATTATGAGGAAAAACACTTCTGCGTTCGGCATCTGTGGTCATGATATACCGTCATGCCTGTCGTCAAGACAAAGTCCACTGTCTTCTCCAGGTCAGAGCGGCTGCCCCATAGCTTTTTGCCTCAAGTCTGTATCTTCTGGCCAGGTCTGCTGTCTCTGCTCTTTGTATGTTGGCAGTCCTGAATTTGTGTTCCGGGGTCTGGGTTCCGGATTCACATGGACATCCATCTGTGTATGAGATCCTCAATCGGTAACGGTGACAGGAGAAACACTGATTCTGTATTTAAAGTATTCACCACTTGTATCGACGACACTTCTGTTTGGGAAGATGTTTCTATCATGGTTGAGGATATTAATCATACAAAGAGTAGCGTGATTTACGAAAATATAACCGTCATACTCCAGATAGTGTCAGACTCTTCAAAAAAAGTGCTCAATTAATTATAATTATTTCCAACACAAAAAAACAATACAATTATTGTTGAAATATTTTAGACTAACTTTCATACAGTCAAATAGATTTCAGGTTTTAACAGAATCTTCTGATTGGTTCAATAATCCTTGGTTTACCATATATCAAACTGATTTCATATCAACTGATGTCAACCTCTTGTTTTATTGTACGTAAAAAATAAGTAAGTACTTTCAATATTTAGGATAAGTAAATTAATGGAAAGTCCCGAAGATCACACAATCAACACCTGACCGGAACTATGAGTCTACATACACTGGGATGGCTGCTGGAGCGGAGGGCGGAGCACTTATGGGAATGTCCCGCGTGCTGTGAAGCCAGTTTCTAATCAAGGATATTTATTTTTCTAATTTGTTGTAAAACCAGGGTTGCTTAAAACCCTTTCACCCTCTGGCTCTACATCTCCCCCTTATCACCCCCTTTGACCCCGTTGAAATCTCTCGCCGCCCTAAGAGTGCGTTATCGCCCACTTTGAGAAACCCAGAGATTGATGAAGGCTACGGTAAAAAAGCAACGTAAATTAACTAATCCTGGATCATGCATCTATACCATACAAGTAGAAACTAAAAGTCAAATCATAATATCTTCTTCTTCTTCTTCTTTTTCTGAGTTCGTTCTCAAACTCCTGCACATTAGCAGGATGTAGTCCAGAGAACGGAATCTGTTGTGTCATGGTGTACAACATTGCTGCGATATCTGCGACTTTCGGCCTGACACATCCAACTTCAGCATGGCTTTGGGTCACTGACCCTATATGGGATGGGACAGCCAACTCCATCCCATAACTTCCTTAGTCGCCTTTTACGACATGCGTGGAAGGTAAACAGTGGTGCTATTCTTTGCTCCCCTTTCGGGTCCCGGCAACACACGGGCGAAATCATAATATAAATTGTCACATCAACTGTGTGTGTTATCAATGTCATACATGGATACTTACTAAAGAACAAAAGAGATAACATACTACATATGAAAGGAGGTGTTCAAGAAAAACAGTAAACAGAATAAGAAGATCCTGTGATGAATGGAGACATTGTCAGAACTGTTGGAACAAAGCACCCACTCAAATATATTGAAAAACACAAAGATTGAAATGGTTCCGTCACTTTACTGAGAGTGAACCAATATTAGTCAGAAGGAGGTATCCAAGAAAAGCAGTAAACAGAACAAGAAGATCCTGTGATGAATGGAGACAATGTCAGAACTGTTGGAACAAAGCACCCACTCAAATATATTGAAAAACACAAAGATTGAAATGGTTTGGTCACGTTACTGAGAGTGAACCAATATTTGTCAGAAGCAAGAGCACACACCGTGAGAATTGAAATACAAAGAGGCAGGTAGAAACCAAGAAGAAGGTGAATTGTAGTAGTCACCAACATTTTAAGTTGTCACAATATTACTACATATCAAGCGACCTTCTTCTTCTTTATGTCCTCATGTACCTGTCGGTTTTGAGAGGAGAGTGATTGTACGGTCTTTTGCCCTTCTATTTGCCTCTTCTGCTGTTATATTTCCGAGTGTCTCTAATACACTATCTATCCACCTTTTACGAGGGCGTCCAATAGGTCGCCTGTTTTGGTATCGTTTGTTAAATGTTTTTTGGATAATACTTTGCTCTTTCTGTCTGGTTATGTGGCAGTACCATTTAACTTGTTTATGGATGTATTTTATTGTTGACTTGATCCCTAATTGTTTCCTTAGTGCTTCATTCCTGAGTTTGTCTCTCAAGCTAACTTCAATCATACGTCTCACACATTAAGCGACCAGGCGTAAGATATCCAGATAAACACTTCTACTTATTTGTGTTCGTCTTGATATTTGCCCTGTGTTGCTCCAGCCACTCACTTCCTTTAACATTTATCCCCAGACGTAACATAACCCGATCACCGATCGTCAGTCAATCCTGCGACTCCTTACAGAAACAAGAAGCATGATGTGGTTGGTCAAGTACGGAAAACCTGTGTACTTGTGTTGCAAAACGATTCGGTGCTGCTAGAGCAGACCTGGTTCAATTCCCGTCAGCTGTAAGAATTATTTTAATTTATCCTCATGCTTCCTACTTGAATTTACTTACAGAAACAAGCAAGGAAAAGACAATATATTGAAGTGCAGAGATGTTTCCGTATAAGGGAAGTTTCTACCTATGTCATTTACCTGGGATTTACTATTGCCGAATGTTTGTTCTGATCATGACCAACTTTAGATTAAAAACATGTGCCATCCATGACTATTCATGACTATCCATGACCAAGTCACTATTCTCTGCTGATCCGACTTATTTGATCCTTCATTAGATTGATATTAAAAAGTGAGTAATTTTTCTTTCTGCATTAGTAGGTAAATAACTCCAGGTATTTAATATGCATTAGGGCATGCGTGAGAATGTAACTTTAGGTACGTAATATGTATTAGAGTAGGGGTCGGCAACCTATGGCACGCGTGCCACACTAGGGCAATTTCAAATAGCACACAGACTCTTCACGTTTCTTGTATAAAGTTGATTATAAATCGATTAGCGGAGTTTCCTCGCTCATTTCGGCACTTGGACGTAGCAGGGTACCAGCCACAGACTTATCCAGACTTGTTACATATTATACATATTTACATATTATTGAAATCACTATATATTAATTAATTAAAATATAAAAATTAAATGTATGGTAAAATAAAAATATTGGCCTCACTTGTATAAAATGATATGTGATGTTGGCACTCTGAATAATTTAAAACCTAAAGTTGGCACACAGTTAGCAAAAGGTTGACGACCCCTGTATTAGAGCATGAGTGAGAATATAACTTTAGGTACTGAATATGTATTAGAGCATGAATGAGTGAGTATATGAATATATGTTAGAGAATGAATGAATGAGTATATGAATATATGTTAGAGAATGAATGAGTACAAGTTAGGATACTGATATTTAAGAAGGAATTTCAAAAATATATAATGCTTTATGTCAGAAAAAGATGAACAAAAGATTGTCAATTACCTTCTTCTTCTTCTTCTCGAAACCCAGGAATTACGAGCGATTAGCTCTTACTTCCTATGTGCAGTTGGTAGGTTTCTTAGAGCTTTCTTTCATTCGCAGGAAGCTTCAGCTTTCAGCTTAGTGTAATGTTAATTTTTGGGTTAGGGATAGTACAGTTGTGTTTTAGAGAACTAACCCCGACCCTAAATAAATGTTTCAATTATTAAATAATGAACATGAAATTTACAAACATAATTAAGGGAAATAATTAAGTATGTGGTGACGTCTACTTGTTTATACTGACAACTGTGAGACAAACATATATAATAGAACAGACGCACTTGCACAAAAAATTGTGCTACAAAGTAGAACTTACACGAATGTTTACAGAACTAATCCTCAAGTCAAAAGAATATGCTGCAATGTGGAACTTACACGAATGTTTACATAACTAATCCTCAAATTATCAGAATATGTCCACAGATTAAAAGACTCGTTCACACAATATCACATTCATAACATAAATTCTATCATTAATCTTCGCTTTATTCAAATCTATTCATTAATCACTACTTGAGTTCACATAACATTAATCACTGCTTGAGTTCACATAACCTCATTAGTCACCAGTCATATTCATTGAAGAGATTTGTAATTATTAGCCTAACATGTGAAACACCAGAATAAAATATTACACGCGTACTCTCTTCTCTAATCTACACACTCACATTTTTAATAATGGGCCAAGTCCAAGCAGATTGGCTAAAGCAGAACGGAAGTTTGACAAATGGGCTACAATTAAGGAAAATATTCTTTTTGAATATTGTCTTATAATAATCCTCTTCCTGGTTGACTGTGTCATAAATAGTAACGCTCAAGTTCTCAAGATTGATTTACGCGCGTGTCAAAATAAAGATGTCATAACACTTTCTAACGTCAATGTTTATGCATATTTGTAAATGTGTTGTACTTGCACATCTGTAAATGTGATGTTCTTGCACAACTTTAAATGTGATATTCTTGCACAACTTTAAATGTGATATTCTTGCACAACTTTAAATGTGATATTCTTGCACATCTGTAAATGTAATGTTCTTGCACATCTGTATTTAATTATATTGCACTTTTGTAATGTGATGTTCTTATATGTGAATACATTACAGATGTTCTCGGCAACAAAGGTTGGCTCCAACAGACCCCAACATCCCCTGTCTCTTGTTTTGGTGGTGCTCTCTGCTAGACTGTAACCTGTCCATCTTGTGATGTTACTCTCTCTCTCTCTCTTGTATCTCTGTCTACATTTTGCTCGCTTCCCTTTGACTTTACCCTCTAGTAAGGTCTTCAGTAAAGTGTCATGTCTTTTAATGTGTCCACAATAATTTATTTGCCTGACCTTTATTTTTCTTACTTATTCTTTCTTAATATTAAGTGTTTTTAGAACCTCTTTGTTTGTTTTCTCCTTTTTCCGTGATGTTCTCCCTATTCCTCTATATACCAACATCTCAAAGGCATCAATTCTGTCTTCTAATTGTTTGTTTATTGTCCATGTTTCTGAGCCACACATTAATATAGAATATATGTAGCATTTTATAATTCTCAGTTTTAACTTGTTTGTAATTTGTTTAGATGTTACTATTTTCCTCATCTCATTGAAGGTACGTTTAGCCATTCATATTCTCCTTTTATCCTCAGAATACCATGTACTAAATAGATCACCAATGTAGCCATCCTGAGAGAAATGAATGTAAAAGAAAAATGACTAAACAGCATGGCTATTTCCAGAAAACTATAACTATTTGGACATAAAACACCACGACGGCCTAGAGAAAAACGTATTGGAGGGAATGATGCAAGGAAGACGAACAAGCGACAGTCCAAGAAGAAGATGGACGCAAGACATCAAAGTCCACCTGAACATGACAATAACAATAGCAGGAAGACTGGCTGAAGATAGACAGAAGTTTAGAAAAGCTGTGATGCCTGCTACATCCTGAACAGGATATGCATATGAATGTTACCAAAGTCGTCATAGTATAATAATAATAAACGAGAAAGTCGATCGGTGAAAACAGAGGAAGATATCGGTGATGATGAATCATATGTGACAGTAACTACCATCAGAAACAAACAGATGTGACAGTAACTACCATCAGAAACAAACAGATGTGACAGTAACTACCATCAGAAACAAACAGATGTGGCAGTAACTACCATCAGAAACAAACATATGTGGCAGTAACTACCTTCAGAAGCAAACAGATGTGGCAGTAACTACCATCAGAAACAAACAGATGTGGCAGTAACTACCATCAGAAACAAACAGATGTGGCAGTAACTACCTTCAGAAGCAAACAGATGTGCCAGTAACTACCATCAGAAACAAACAGTTGTGGCAGTAACTACCATCAGAAACAAACAGATGTGGCAGTAACTACCTTCAGAAGCAAACAGATGTGCCAGTAACTACCATCAGAAACAAACAGATGTGACAGTAACTACCACCAGAAACAAACAGATGTGGCAGTAACTACCTTCAGAAGCAAACAGATGTGCCAGTAACTACCATCAGAAACAAACAGATGTGACAGTAACTACCATCAGAAACAAACAGATGTGGCAGTAACTACCTTCAGAAGCAAACATATGTGCCAGTAACTACCATCAGAAACAAACAGATGTGGCAGTAACTACCATCAGAAACAAACAGATGTGCCAGTAACTACCATCAGAAAGAAACATATGTGCCAGTAACTACCATCAGAAACAAACAGATGTGCGAGTAACTACCATCAGAAACAAACAGATGTGGCAGTAACTACCATCAGAAACAAACAGATGTGGCAGTAACTACCATCAGAAACAAACAGATGTGGCAGTAACTACCATCAGAAACAAACAGATGTGCCAGTAACTACCATCAGAAACAAACAGATGTGCGAGTAACTACCATCAGAAACAAACAGATGTGGCAGTAACCACCATCAGAAACAAACAGATGTGGCAGTAACTACCATCAGAAACAAACAGATGTGGCAGTAACTACCATCAGAAACAAACAGATGTTCCAGTGACTACCATCAGTAACAAACAGATTTGCTAGTAACTACCATCAGAAACAAACAGATGTGGCAGTAACTACCATAAGAAACAAACATATTTGCCAGTAACTACCATCAGAAACAAACAGATTTGTCAGTAACTACCATCAGAAACAAACAGATGTGGCAGTAACTACCATCAGAAACAAACAGATGTGGCAGTAACTACCATCAGAAACAACCAGATGTGGCAGTAACTACCACCAGAAGCAAACAGATGTTCCAGTGACTACCATCAGAAACAAACAGATTTGCCAGTAACTACCATCAGAAACAAACAGATGTGGCAGTAACTACCATAAGAAACAAACATATTTGCCAGTAACTACCATCAGAAACAAGCAGATTTGCCAGTAACTACCATCAGAAACAAACAGATTTGTCAGTAACTACCATCAGAAACAAACAGATGTGACAATAGCTTACCATCAGAAACAAATAAATTTGCCAATAGCTTACTATAAAAACAGATGTGCCAATAGCTCTACTTTTCATTTTGTGGTTCTATTACGTTCTTATTTGTCCAAATCTTGATAAAGACTTTACGGTCGAAACGTTGATCGTGTGTATTTTTCAATGTTATCCAGTTATTTAACCTTATTAATACTTTTTCAATATTTTCTTACCACATGAAGATATAGTTCCATAACAGTTAATAATATAGAACCACGTTTCTCAAAGTGGTGATCCGTGGGCCCATGCCGGCCCACGAACCATTTGTAACCGATCCTCAAGTCATTAATTCATCAGATTAAGTTACTATAAACATCATATAAACTATATACGTTTGACCCTCAGTACCCACGCCGGTCTCTAGCAGATTGATAAACAAAGTACCATTCCACGACTGGAAGAAGTTTGAGGAACACTGATACAGACAACATGAGAAAAATCTAATTGACAAAAAAGAGAAATAAGACAAACTTAAACGCACGTGAGTAAGTCACACTTTCATTGTCTCATTTCACGACCCAACGCTAGTGGTTACCAACCCATTAAATCTTTGTGGGTCGACAGAGACTGATGTTTGGACGCTTGCTTCCAGTTCTCTAGGGTATAATCATTGGCCCAAAGTTTCACCTTGTCAATTCCTTCGTTCTGCATTTATCCCCAGACTGCCTGTTAAGTCTCCTGTGCAGTAGGAGGGAACCATTTCTTCTACTGCTCTATTCCAGGCAATCACTGTTATTAAATTTAGAGACGAATGTTCTACTTCTTTCAATTCTCCATTCTCTGTTTTCTCCTTAAATTGGCTTCTCTGTCTGTTCCATGACCGTCTACCATATGAGACCTACTGACTAATTGGAAATAAAACCGACTTATTGATTCATTTGACTATTCCCTTGATTTTCATTAGCTGTTACACAAAGTATAATCATAGTAACCAATGAAAATTACAGGAATAGTCAAATGACTCATTAAGAAGGCTGATTTTCCAATTAGCAAGTAGATTTTTTATTGTAGAAGGTCATAGTCTGCTCTAAAATTCGAGCTATTTTGTGTCCATTTTCTATTAATAATTCTTCATACAATATTTAATGGCAAAGATTAGAATGTCGTCTTCGATTACACACGCGCGCGCGCACACACACACGCACACACGCGCGCACACACACACACACACACGTTACTTTATCAATGTTATTATCGTAAATCATTTCGTCCGGAACTTATGTTCCAGTTGTTGACGATTAAATCCAATGATTACTTTGGTATCACCTTTTCAAGTTCTAAGATACTTTTTGGAAATGGGGGTGGGGGTCCGACCCTGTGATAGAGTATTCTTTCTATAGCAAACCCAACTCGTCGAATTAGCTCGTGGTTCGAAAATCAATCGCCCATATTGTATTGGCAATACGATTGAGTGTATTAGTGGCGCATAAAGAATCAATACTAGTAGAAGAATAATGTCTTGTACAGGATATGTTTCAATTTTTGGGAGATGCAGTAGCGCAGTGTTGAGTCACTGGCCAGCCGACCAGCTGACACGAATATTGAGTTTAATCGTTACCTGTGGCATGAAGCACACATTACTCACGTGGTACACCCAGGAACAAAGAAATAAAATATCGGTGTTCATGCATTGGGATGGTCGAGAGATTGCACCGTTGCTACTGAGCAAGTGCGGATTTGATCAGATCATCAAATGTACAGTTACTAGTAACAGTAATCTAACACATTTCTCTACTGTACCCTGACATCAGTAATTGATATAATCATCAAATGTACAGTTACTAGTGACAGTAATCTAACACATTTCTCTACTGTACCCTGACATCAGTAATTGATATAATCATCAAATGTACAGTTACTAGTAACAGTAATCTAACACATTTCTCTACTGTACCCTGACATCAGTAATTGATATAATCATCAAATGTACAGTTACTAGTAACAGTAATCTAACACATTTCTCTACTGTACACTGGCTTCAGTAATTGATCAGATCATCAAATGTACAGTTACTAGTGACAGTAATCTAACACATTTCTCTACTGTACCCTGCCATCAGTAATTGATCAAATCATCAAATGTACAGTTAATAGTGACAGTAATATGCATAAACCCCACATATTTCATCATTGCCAGGATATTTTCTTGTTGACCTGTAAGATAATTTATTTTATTTCTTACGTATACATTGTTTCTGTTCTGTATTCATATGCCAAGTGAGGTTTTGAATATGCTGAATATAGATGGATGACTGCTGAATACAGTTTTACATAGAAAACTGAAATATTTCGGACTTGTAAAAAGACAATGGCATAGAAAGAAGCATCGTAGAGGGAAGAGTTCCAGGAAGTAGAAGAACTGGTAGACCTAGAAGGAGATGACATTAAAGATTGTATGAAGTTATCATTGGAGTAGACTGGCACAGGATAGATTCGGCTTCAGGACATCAATTGCAAACACAATGTTCTAGAAAGAATGTGTCACATAGACAGAGAGATACATATGCCACGGTGACGATGATCATGAAGTAATTTTTTTAGCTGTCAGCATGTAGTTCTTGACAGCTCTTGAAGTAATTCTTTTAGCTGTCAGCATGTAGTTCTTGACAGCTCTTGAAGTAATTCTTTTAGCTGTCAGCATGTAGTTCTTGACAGCTCTTGAAGTAATTCTTTTAGCTGTCAGCATGTAGTTCTTGACAGCTCTTACCCTTTCTGACAAAAGCACAGGTACTCCTCAGTTGAACAATTGAGGTGACAAGAAACTCGTATACTGTTTGTTGTCTCAAACGTTAGGGGGGATTAATGGAAGCATATTTACACTCCGAAGGGAGACATTTGAGTGTGGCAGTATCCAAGGATGATCACTTTCTGCCAGGAACATCCTCCCAGGAGACATTTGAGTGTGCCAGTATCAGAATTATTTGTCTCATGTAAGGAACATCCTCCCAGGAAATATTTGAGTGTGACAGTATCCGAGGGTGATCGTGTCCTGTCAGGATTATATCATATACTTCTGTGTTAACTAGTACAACTGTCATATCTTAAGTGATTGCATATCAAGCATTCCCCGCTTTTTTCCTCGCTTTATTCCCCGCTTTATTCCCCGTTTAATTCCCCGCTTCATTCCCCGCTTTATTCCCCGTTTCATTCCCCGCTTTATTCCCCGTTTCATTCCCCGCTTCATTCCCCGCTTTATTCCCCGTTTCATTCCCCGTTTCATTCCCCGCTTCATTCCCCGCTTTATTCCCCGCTTCATTCCCCGCTTTATTCCCCGTTTCATTCCCCGCTTCATTCCCCGCTTCATTCCCCGTTTCATCCCCCGCTTTATTCCCCGCTTCAGTCCCCGCTTTTCCCCTCTCTTATTCCCCGCTTCAGTCCCCGCTTTATTCCCCGCTTCATTCCCCGCTTTATTCCCCGCTTCATATCTCGCCATGAGGCGTCTCGTCGGAAGAGAGATGTAAACTAAGTGTCCCAGACCAAATACCAGCTCGCCTCGTAAAATACCCCCCCCCCCCCCCCTGCGTGTAGAAGGCTTCTTCAACAGACAGTAATAACAATAATATATATCAAATGAGGACAAATCCTATCTAAACGTTATCTTCATCGTGGATACTGTGAACGCTGCTCTGTCCTGGGCAAACAAGTCTGCATTTGCCAGAGAAATGTGCATACATTCTTCGATGTCACTGGTTCATCGTCTTCTTGGTCTTCCTCTTCTTTCCTCACACTCTCCCCTCCAGAATTAGCCTTTCGATACCATCGACGCTTTGAGTGTCCAAAATATTGTAGCTTCCTTATTATGATGGTGTTTAGAAGCCATTTTTCATTTAGTTTCACACATTTCAAAACTTCAATGTTCTTCTTTTTCTCTGTTCATGATATTTGTAGAATCTTTATGTAGCACTTAATGTCAAATGAATTTACTCTTTTGGATATTGTCTTGTTTAAAGTCCAAGTCTCGCATCTATATATATTGCCACTGGGAAAACACATGATCTTAAAAGGGTACTTTAGTGTCATTATTTCTACTTTTCCACAGTTTTCTCATTTGTGTTAATTTGAGTGTTGCAATTGGAGTCTTCTCATAATCTCTACTGAACAATCCCCACAACTGTTTATATCTGCTACCAGATATTCTAATTTGTTTACGCCTTCTAGTTCTATATTTTCTATGTTGATTATCGGTTTGATTTTTGTTAATAATAGTAATAATAATAATAATAATAATAATAATAATAATAATAATAATAATACAAAATACATAACACAAAAGGGTCGCAAGGGTGCCACACTGGAGACATCAGCACAAAATAGCCTTCAAACAACTTTATCCTCAACAATTTAGAGGAGTGCAGAAAAATCATGACCATACCATTATTGTATCAATCCAGGATTGTTAGTAGTCATTGCATTAATCCAGGATTGTTAGTAGTCATTGCATTAATCCAGGATTATTAGTAATCATTGCATTAATCCATGATTATTAGTAGTCATTACATTAATCCAGGATTATTAGTAGTCATTGCATTAATCCAGGATTATTAGTAGTCATTGCATTAATCCAGGATTATTAGTAGTCATTGCATTAATCCAGGATTATTAGTAGTCGATGCATTAATCCAGGATTATTAGTAGTCGTTGCATTAATCCAGGATTATTAGTAGTCATTGCATTAATCCAGGATTATTAGTAGTCATTGCATTAATCCAGGATTATTAGTAGTCATTGCATTAATCCAGGATTATTAGTAGTCATTGCATTAATCCAGGATTATTAGTAGTCATTGCATTAATCCAGGATTATTAGTAGTCATTGCATTAAGCAGCAAGCTAAATGCTGTTTAGTGACAAACAAATAAACAGAAGAATTATGAGAGGACAAAAGACATTAAAAGGCTGGATGAAAGTGAATAAAGAGGAATATATACATATACAGTGCAGTGATAAAATGAGTAGAGAGTGCCGATACAAAACTGTATACAGTGCAGTGATAAAATGAGTAGAGAGTGCCGATACAAAACTGTATACTATTAGATGACTGCTAGAGAGTATCGCACTTAAGGAAATGCCCTCTGTTCCGTGTTATTGGTTTCCATTCAAGAAAATGCCCTCTGTTCCGTGTTATTGGTTTCCAATCAAGGAAATGTCCTCTGTGCCGTGTTATTGGTTTCCAATCAAGGAAATGTCATCTGTGCCGTGTTATTGGTTTCTAATCACGGAAATGTCCCCTGTGCAGTGTTATTGGTTTCCAATCAAAGAAATGTCCTCTGTGCCGTGTTATTGGTTTCCAATCAAGGAAATGTCTTCTGTGCCGTGTTATTGGTTTGCAATCAAGGAAATGTCCTCTGTGCCGTGTTACTGGTTTCGAATCAGGAAATTTCCTCTGTGCCGTGTTATTGGTTTCAAATAAAGAAATATCCTCTGTTCCTTGTTATTGGTTTCCAATCAAAAAAATGTCCTCTGTCCCGTGTTATTGGTTTCCAATCAAAGAAATATCGACTGTACTGTGTTATTGGACTCAAATACAGGAAATGGACAATTATAATAACAATTACCACACGTCATGAACTCTTTCAAGATTATTGTTAACAGAATCTCATAACTAAATAACATCGGTTCATATCAGTCATAGTACCAACACTTGCTACCAGCCGCTACATCAACAGTTGATACCAAACACAACATCAACAACTGATATCGACCACAACATCAATACTTGATGCTAACCACCAACTCAACAACAGATACCATCCACCACATCAACAACTGTTACCAACCACCACATCAACAACTGTTACCAACCACCACATCAACAACTGTTACCAACCACCACATCAACAACTGTTACCAACCACCACATCAACAACTGTTACCAACCACCACATCAACAACTGTTACCAACCACCACATCAACAACTGTTACCAACCACTACATCAATAGCTGATACCAACCACCACATCAACAACTGTTACCAACCACTACATCAACAACTGTTACCAACCACCACATCAACAACTGGTACTATTCTTAAACCAGAAAAATTTCTCCGCACGTTTTATGATTTTAGACCAGGATTATAGGAATCTATTCGCCTGTCTTGCCATCCCTGGTTCATAGCCGTATAATCCGTTCTCTTCATGGCTTCCTTTTCGCCTAGCATTGTTAATTTCTCGTTCAACTTTAGACAGCGTTCAAAGTTATTCACTTAATTAAAGCACATTTTATTTTTTTTCACATTCACTCGGTTAATTTAACAGCTCTTCCGAATTCTGTGTTCAGCGTTCACATTAAGAGGGACAACAAAAAACATTTAGTTGAAATACAATTCAGACATGTGAATGCAAACTAGTACGTTTGTTATTATGAACTTTTAAAACACTTTTGTTACAGCATGCATTTCTGTAAAAGTAGTCAGGGATGTTATTTATAGACAGCGGGAAAGTGCATTACCATAAATAGACGCAACGAAACATGAAGGAAATATGTTTTTGTTTACTTATGAAATATTAAAACTCAGTCCCAGTTGTGATTTGAACCCCATACCTAACCGACGTTATATTAGTAATGAAGTTGTAAATATATACTTTTAAAAATTACTTTTCTACGCCCACAGAATTAGCTGGTTAAGGCATGCAGCAAGCAAATAGACTTGGGTGGGTGGGACATGTAGAATATGAAACAGACTAAGCTGGTTAGAATATGTACAATGTAAACAGATACTGTGGTAATGACATGTAAACTGTAAACAGATACTGTGGTAATGACATGTAAACTGTAAACAGATACTGTGGTAATGACATGTAAACTGTAAACAGATACTGTGGTAATGACATGTAAACTGTAAACAGATACTGTGGTAATGACATGTAAACTGTAAACAGATACTGTGGTAATGACATGTAAACTGTAAACAGATACTGTGGTAATGACATGTAAACTGTAAACAGATACTGTGGTAATGACATGTAAACTGTAAACAGATACTGTGGTAATGACATGTAAACTGTAAACAGATACTGTGGTAATGACATGTAAACTGTAAACAGATACTGTGGTAATGACATGTAAACTGTAAACAGATACTGTGGTAATGACATGTAAACTGTAAACAGATACTGTGGTAATGACATGTAAACTGTAAACAGATACTGTGGTAATGACATGTAAACTGTAAACAGATACTGTGGTAATGACATGTAAATTGTAAACATATGCCGGTGATAATGATATGTATAACGTAAACAGATACCGGTTGTAATTAAATGTAAGAATATAAACAGATACCGGTTATAATGGCATGTAAACTTTAAACAGATACCGGTGATGATGGCATGTAGAATGTAAACAGACCGAGGTGGTTGAGATTTGTAAAATATGAACAGACTATATAGCAATAAAACAGAACATTATAGCAATAAAACAGAACATTATAGCTATAAAACAGAACATTATAGCAATAAAACAGAACATTATAGCAATAAAACAGAACATTATAGCAATAAAACAGAACATTATAGCTATAAAACAGAACATTATAGCAATAAAACAGAACATTATAGCAATAAAACAGAACATTATAGCTATAAAACAGAACATTATAGCTATAAAACAGAACATTATAGCAATAAAACAGAACATTATAGCAATAAAACAGAACATTATAGCAATAAAACAGAACATTATAGCAATAAAACAGAACATTATAGCAATAAAACAGAACATTATAGCAATAAAATTGAAGTGAAACAGAACATTATATCAATGAAACTGAACTGATACAGAATACAGACATTATAACAATGAACTTAAGGTGAAACAGAACTGTATAACAAAGAAACTGGTATGAAACAGAACTTTTGAACAATGAAAAAAATGTGAACACAAATTATGACAACGAAACTGAGGCTTATGGTTCAATCAGAAGCGGGCAACCTTCAAGTATCAACGGGCCGTATTGAACTTTTTTCTCGTAACTTGAAGAATACAAAAAAATGATTTTGATAGTCTCTTGGGGCACCACTTAATGTTTCCTCTTTAAGGTGCCCATTGCATGTATTACTTTTAGATCCCACTGACGGGCCATGAGAAGGCCATTGTGAACGGATTTGGCTGCCGGGCCGTCTTATGCCCACTCCTGACTGGGTTGAACAAGGAGACAGTTGAAGGTTCTGCTACAGGTAAAATGGTCAATGAAGACAGCATGGGACATAGAGATCACTGAGTAATGGAAACTGTCCTTCGTTGTCGATGTCAACTCGACCAGATGGTCAAGAATTCAGAATGACCATACCAAACTACTTCTAGGAAATAATATTTTACCCGAAGGAAAATCGGCTGTGCCAGCAGCTGAAGAACCTACATGATAGAGGATGCAGAGAAGCGATTTACACAAGTTAATACTTTGAAACCAATACTTCCATACGTAAGTCATTCCAGATCAACCATCTCCATTGCCGTTTTGATCTAATTATAACTCCCCGGTGACTGACACAGAAACAAATTGGTTATATATGAATATATATTAACTTAATGATCATACCGAGGGATCATGTGAGATAGAATTCTCTCCTTGATGTTTCCAACTCAACGATAAATTTCATCCACGAGGGAATAGTCTCAAAACACGGAACATATCCAAATGAGATTTGTGACATGGATATTTTGTATTATATTAATTTAGAAGATCATCTTTAACGCTTGTGTGATCTTTGTTCTAATCTAGACATATTGTAGAGCTGGTATCGCTGTTTCTTAACTAAAGCATTTCATGTTTTGATTCACGTTTTAGAAGTAAAGATTCCTAAGATATGCATAATTTTCTATACAGGGCTGCCATGTTGATCATATCGTGGACAAATCTTACCCTTTTAAAAATCACTGACAAAGAAATGTATGATTTGGCCGTTTTTCCCCATTCAGTTTGAAATGAAAATGTATTCATTGTTACACATTTTCTAGTTTAAAGTGGTGAAAAATATTGACATTTAAGCCACACCAACAATAAATGTTGATATATCTATCTATCCTTCTATCTATCTATTTATCTATCCATCCATCCATCCATCCATTCATCTATCTATCTATCCATCCATCCACCCACCCACCCACCCACCTACTCGTATCTTATCTAATCTATCTTATTTTATCTAATCTAATCTAATCTAATCTAATCTAATCTAATCTAATCTAATCTATCTTATCTTATCTAATCTATCTAATCTAATCTAATCTAATCTAATATAATCTATCTATCTATCTAATCTAATCTAATCTAATCTAATCTATCTTATCTAATCTAATCTAATCTAACTTATCTAATCTAATCTAATCTAACTTATCTAATCTAATCTATCTTATCTAATATAATCTATCTTATCTAATCTATCTTATCTAATCTAATCTATCTTATCTAATCTAATCAAATCTATCTTATCTAATCTAATCTATCTTATCTAATCTACTCTATTCTATCTTATCTAATCTACTCTATCTTATCTAATCTAATCTATCTTATCTAATTTAATCTATCTTATCTATTCTAATATATTCTATTCTTATCTAATCTATCTTATCTAATCTATCTTATCTAATCTATCTTATCTAATATATCTTATATAGTCTGTCATATAATCTGTCTTATCCAATCTGTCTTATCTAATCTGTCTTATCTTATCTTATCTTATCTATATTATCTATATTATCTATCTATCTATATTATCTATCTATCTATCTATCTATCTATCTATCTATCTATCTATCTATCTATCTATCTATCTATCTATCTATCTATCTATCTATCTATCTATCTATCTATCTATCTATCTATCTATCTATCTATCTATCTATCTATCTATCTATCTATCTATCTATCTATCTAATCTATATATATATATATATATATAAATTCATCCATCCATCCATCCACCCATCCACCCATAAATCCATCAATCCATCTAACTATCTGATCGATCCACCATTATCTCTTTGTGTCATCCAGTGTCATTGAGTAGAAAAGTGTTTTGAAGATGTTTTTGTCAAGTACTTCATATATACTTCTTTATGTGGCTTCCGTTATTCCTGTGATCCATTTTTTTTCAAGGTCTGTCTCTGGCTTTGTATTCGTTGTGTCTGGGTAGCAATGCATTGTGCGGTGGGACTTTGGTGGTGCAAATCTGGCGGAGGATGATAGAGGCGATATAACAGACCAACAGGCGGAGGCCTGTGCAAATCACTGAATCTCTTGTCCTCTGATGTAATTTAAACTTAGTTCGTTGTGTTCGTTATTTATCTAATGTTTCAGTTCTTATTTCGTCTCTTATTGTTACTGAGAGTTCTGCATGTAGGCATGCCATTTTTGTCGCGACAAGTTATCTTTTTATCCTATGCAGTTAGTGTCCACGTTTAGCATTGTAGCATATTGATACTCGTTTTGTATAATGCAATTTATTCGGGTAGGGTGTTTTTTGTTTTGTTCTGTTTTTGCTATTTATTAAATGGATTTCCTCCTGAAAGCAACAGCAAACTACAGGAGTAATGTAACTTGAGTAGGAAAAGACATGTACTGACACATTTTTCACAGGTGACAAGAAGTCAGCCTATCCTTCACTATCCTTAGTCGTTTGCTATGACATGCCTGGGAAAAAGACAGTAGCCCTATTCTTTGCTACTTGAGCTAGAAGTCTAGGCCCCTGCTGCAACATGGGGATAGAAGAAGAAGAGTTGAAATAAAATATCAGAGGGAAAGCATACAATTCCGCTATCAGTGTAAAGAATGACAGATGTTTCCTAATCTTGGCTGGTGACAAAGTATTAAAAAAAACTTTTGCAAAACTCGGAACAGTTAAATCAGCAAAGTTTGACAGTATCACAAGTCCGCGGTATAAATATCTGAACAAATGCAGGAACAGTTCAATCAGCAAAGTTGAAAGATGACAGTATCACAAGTCCGCAGTATAAACATCTGAACAAATGCAGGAACAGTTCAATCAGCAAAGTTCAAAGATGACAGTATCACTAGTCCGCAGTATAAACATCTGAACAAATGCAGGAACAGTTCAATCAGCAAAATTCAAAGATGACAGTATCACAAGTCCGCAGTATAAACATCTGAACAAATGCAGGAACAGTTCAATCAGCAAAGTTGAAAGATGACAGCATCACAAGTCCGCAGTATAAACATCTGAAGAAATGCTTGCATAATCTTGTCATGTCTTTTATATATTAATCACTGAGCGCTAACTTTTGATGACTTCAGATTGTGTAGATATTTTAAGTTGTGCGGTGTTTTTGTATTCAATGTTTTTAATGCTTGGGATTATATGAAAAATGGTATGAATGGTATGTCATATATGCTGTAGGATATGATATCACGTCGCGTTCCACTGTCTCCCTAGTGTGTTGACAGCGAGTATTCACGCTGAAGACAACGTTCTGGAATGATATGTCACTTCATATATATCGTTGATTCTGTTTCGGTGCCGTTAAGCAGACAATGCCCGATTCCTAATCTAAATATTTATGTTTGGAATTGGACCATGATAATAGCTCCATATCCTGCATTAATTGTGGCTTTAAATATCCAATCATCAGTACCGGCACGAATGATCTCTTCACCAAGGCATGATTCAGGTGAAAATGTGGCACAGAATACCTTCTTTTCAGAATCACACAAAATGTGATGGATGTTTCCAAGAAGGAAAAAGCACTTTAGCAGTGTTTATTTGCCTTGAGCAAGCCTATGATAAAGTCTAGAGAAAGTGGGAAGATGTTTAAATGGATACATGCCTTCCTGACAAAAAGCTTTGATTGATTAATTGATTAATTAATCGCACCCAGCAGGTGCGAGCAATTAGTTCTACTTCCTATGTGCAGTGGAGTTGTTTTTATGAATTATCTTTCATACCCAGAAGACATTGGGCTTAGTGCAATGCCTATTGAAGGGACCTTATACGCAGAGGGAGTCTATAATTGTAGAGATGATATGCTACAAAGCTTCCATAAAAGAGCCTCAATAAAACGGCATGTCTTCTACTAAGGTTTTCTGTTGCATGGGTGGTTTGTCTAGTGGGCCATTGGTAAGACCCACAGACGCAACCGCATGCGTTGTGACAAACAGAACTACAGCCACTAGCAATGCTGGTACACTATCCCGGAAAAGTACACTGGAGAATGGACTACCTTAAGATTCCCCTGTAATTTGCACACTCTTCCTTATTTTCATTGATGATCTAGCGAAACATCTAAATGTGTCAAAAGCAATATTTGCTGACAACTTTGTCATCTGGACCACTGATAAATATCCCATCCCATCAAAGATCAACAGAGTTCTCCTCACAATCTCAGTGTATTGTGAATTGTTGAAACTAAAAATCAATGCCCAGAAAACTGCTTACATTATTTTCTCACGAAGTCACAAAACAGGCAAAAGATCTGTCAACATCAAAATACGTGGGGAGATATTAACAGGAAGAAACTCCTGCATACATTGGAGTAAAACTAGACAAACAACTAACACTAGAAAATCACATAAAAAATCTCAGAGAAAAAGCAAGCAAACGCCTAAACCACAAAAGATTAGCTAATAAAAACTGGTGGGAAGACAAACACTCTCCACCAACTGTATCTTGGCTATGTGAAATCACTAATGGATTATAGCCTTCCTCTCCAGACCATTGTGATCAATACTACGATCTCATCCCTGAATATGGTGCAGAACTAAGCTCTGAGACTAATCTATGGAGGAATGCGATAAACACCCACAGCAGTATGTGAGATAGATGCAAATGTAGAGCCGCTGGATTTCATTTGGAAAAGAGTACTGGAAGAAGCGGTAGAAAGATACAAGAGACTAAGAATGCCGAACGATATGTCGCTGAAATTGTTCCTCCTCGCGTCCTGCCAATATTAACTGTACGGGGGTGGATTTTCAGCAGGATAGTTCTCGACCTAGGGTGATACAACTCACGACCCAGTTTCTCGTTGACAGCAGCACCCAGACCATTCCGTGGCAAGCCATGCCATCAGACATGAACCCCATTGAACACTTATGGAATAAACTCGACATACGACTCCATCAGTGAAACGTGGCACTAGCGAATCTCCAACAGTTGTCTCGTGAACTGCGGGAGAGTAGGAAGCCACCCCATAATAATAGATCCAATGGCTAATCTGGTCCATGTCACGGAGATGGTCTCTGATAGAGACCATACACCTTATTGAAAGGGAGGCCTCATTCGCAAAGAATGAAAGTTCAAGCCACATTTAATGAACATTATTTCATTGTTAAAAATCTGAAATGTTCTTCATGCCAAGGTTGAAACATTATTTCCGTAAAATAAAACTTTGGTACACGTTTGAAATTTATTGTCTTTAGCACTGCAATAATGTTGCGTTTACTTTTTCAACACTATATATAATTAACGTCTATGTCACCGCAGGTGACTCAAGGCAGTTAGTTGTAATTTTCGAACAGGTGACAGATAGAATAACCTTTCTTAATGTTTACATGCAGAATGTTACTTTGTTTTTAAAAATAATCACTCCGACCGTTTGTTTTACTAGACCAGTTTCACCAAAGACTGTTGAACATTAAAAATCTGACACTGAATACTGAAATCAATAACGTTTCTTTAATGTCTCCCTTGGTAACAGCATCAAATTCTGGGGGAAATAGGAAGAAACATCATGAGGTAAAAATTTAATGTCGGAATAAAGCGGGATTGTTGTTGCTGGAAAATGGAACAACTCTCAATGTGAGACTTGGGTAATTCGCATGAGAACTGTTTTAACGATTTCAGATCCTTTAGTTATCGTGATTGTTATCGAAGATATTTTCTTGCTTGGCTACAGTTATAATTTCTTTTACTGTACTCAAGTTCAATTAGTGCTGTTGTGTGTTTCGGAGATGTTGAACATGCGCAGAGGATTGACTTCCTTATTCTAGGGTCACCCTACATATGCTCCACCCTGCTCAACGATGCGGTACACCAACTGCCAAGAGTACCTGGCTCCGTAGCTCTGATACAAATTATGCAAACAGTTTTAAGATTTATCCACTCATCGGCATCGCTGTGAATAGAAATCGGTGGATGATTCATTGGGCTGACGCATCCAATGTACTACCACTACCATCCTTCAAACCAGGGAATGATTTATGTCATTACTGTTTTCGAACAACTCACCAATACTTATAGTTTCTCAGAACCTGGATCGACTGCTTGGATGATTTTCACATTGAACGAATTCTTCATGGGCGCTGTTTGGATTCTCCGTTTCCAGTGAGCAATTGAAATCTACACAAGCACGTTACAAATCAATAGAAACGAAGCGACAATGATGTAGACCTTTGCTACAATGCATTTAATTAAATGGGTGAACATATTTAATTAAACAGCAGCAAGACTTGGCCCGAAATTACAATAATAACAACAAACATCTACACAAAGAAACGAAAGAATGATTAACACGTGGAAGATGCTATTAAAATAATTCTTGCATGTCTTGTGTGAGTCTGCAGATGCCATTACCTTTTTGTACGACCATCAATACAGCTATACGACATGACAACAGCAAGGAGGCATATGTCGTATTAAAGAGCTGATACAACCACAGAAAACTAAGGAATCCATTATAGAAGACAAACAGGCTAAATGAAAAAGCACAAATTATTAATAGATGGACTAAATATTGTAAAGAAGTATACAAATGCACAATAACTCAAGACCGTGAAATACTTGACCGCTTATGCGATTCAAGAGAATTAGATGATTCTGACATCTTGGGAGAAGTTGAAGATGCTATACAATCATTAAATAGTGGAAAGACATAATGAATAGATCATATCTATGCAGAACTCATCAAACATGGTGGCATAGGAACAATAAATATTAGAACATTTTATCAATGGGAAACAAAACAGTGGCCTACAGAATAGACACAATCGCTGGTTATATCACTGCCAAAGAAAGGGAATTTAAAACTGTGCAAAAATTATGAAAACTAAAGTTTTGTGTTGATGTTTTCAGTGTTACACCCGTACCACTCTGAAGGGTTATGGGTTTGATGATGATTTTGTCTAGAGTTATTTTGTTTGAGAGATTTTGTCTGAGACATTTGTCGGATAATATTTTGTCTGGAGGTATTTTGCCTGGAGATATTGTGTCCGAGATATTTTGTCTGAGATATTGTGTCCGAGATATGTTCTTCTTCTTTTGCGTTCGCTCTCTTATAATCACCGCGAAGGAATCGTGTGATTTCCGCTGGGAACTACGTTGTACTGCTAGTTTCACAGTAGAACTGTGTTATTTCCACCTCGGTTGGTTCACTCTGTGGCCCTGACATCCGAGGTCTAGCACATCCGTTTTCGTCATGCTTTTAATTTCGGTTGTGGGCTTCCCTAGCTTGTGACAGACTGGCTATCTATCGACAGGCAGCGGATGTGTAATGACTCTTCGCCGAGACTATTGTCGTTCACGTCTATCTCGCACTAGGCGTTCTGCAGTAGTGAACTTGCATAAGACCTTTTTTGTCTGTGCCCATCGGGTACTGAACCTTTTCTCATCCTCGAGCATGGATCCGGTTTAGGAAGAACTAGATAGAAGAATTGGACCCTGGCTCTTTCGTCCTCTTAGCCGAGGTGTCGTTCACCGACATTGTGAACCCCTCGTTCAAGTCTGAGTCTCATCATGCGTTTGGGAGCAAAGCTTGTTCTCCAGCTGAACGACCGTGTCCAATTTTTGCCTGATGCTGTCGAATACTGAACCCTTTCTCTCCGCGAGCATGTTTCCCGTATAGGAATGCTCGACAGTAGAGTTAGACCAAAACTGCCTTTTTGTCCGAATTCCCAAGATTGGATCTTTGCCCGTAAGGAGCACCGATAGCTAGAAGCTTGTCTCGAGCCAACAGAACTTGTAGATATGATTTTCTTGGAACATTTTCTATTTCTATTTGCAAGTGACGCTGCCCTCTGGCGCTGTACTACCTTCTCAAGGTACTCAGCATTGTATTTTTTCTTCTCTCGCCATGTATCTACCTTTTCGTACAGATTGCATTGGTCGCCCCTCCAATACTCGGACCGGACTATCTTGCGTCGCTGTGTGTCGACATTGACGCTGTGTGTGTGTGTTATGGGCACAGAGGTGTCGGAGATATTGCTTGTCTGTGCAGTCAAATATCATTCCGTCTACAGTCTCCACACTCCCGGACACGAGTCTACAAGTATTTGCCAGGAATACAGTAGTAGCAAGTGTACTTCTGTTTCCAGGGTGTACCACGAGGAGGTACTGTTAGGATCTTGGTTATCTGCTAACTCTGGGTCCGCACGAGAGCAATACGAGACCTTTTGCACAACTCGAGATATGTTGTGTGCAGATATTGTGTGTCCGAGATATTTTGTCTGGAGATATTGTGTGTCCGAGATATTTTGTCTGGAGATATTGTGTCCGAGAGATTTTGTCTGGAGATATTGTGTGTCCGAGATATTTTGTCTGGAGATATTGTGTCCGAGAGATTTTGTCTGGAGATATTGTGTGTCCGAGATATTTTGTCTGGAAATATTGTGTCCGAGAGATTTTGTCTGGAGATATTGTGTGTCCGAGATATTTTGTCTGGAGATATTGTGTCCGAGAGATTTTGTCATGTTATTTCTCTATCTATTTAATTAACCATATTTCGTGTGACTTGTCACTTAAAATATTCATCTTTATTTGTCATGTCTATATCATATCTACATGGAGTTAATTTTCTTTGTGCATCGGAATATAATGATGATGTTACTCTGTCGCAGTAGTAAAAAATTAACATGTCATTAAAGGAAGTCAAATTAGATTGTTGGTTTGTTTGTATGCCTTCTCAAACTCCGGTCCTGTGTATTGTTCAATGTAAAAATGCTATTTCGTCGTATTTATATTTTTTTTATTCAATATTTATCGAAAGTTTTATTATATTGTTTGATAAGACAGCACTACTTGATTTTGTATAAAGTGATTTAACAATGCCTATGATTGTGTATAAAGTGATTTAACAATGCCTATGATTGTGGTGTCAAGAACGGTCTGTTGATAATTATGATTTGTTGATTGTTTTTAAAAAGGTGACATTTTCTCCACTTAAGGTGGTTGTCTGTCGAGTGCGGTCGTAAGACATAACACAGCGTCTTCTGAAGTTTACATAGCATTTAACGGCCATTGTTTCTTTTCTCTCTACATAAATTGTATGTTTGAGACAGTTCAATCATATACGTCTGCAATATTAACTGTGGAGATGAGAGGGGATAATGTTGCTAAAACGTAATCATTACATCATTCCCTGGCGTGCAATTCAATCGTAGTTTGTGCTTTGGGTTAATCATGCAATCGCAAAAGCCAGCAAATGTTTCTTAATCTTGAGAGTGATGGCTGCGGCTGATACTAAACAATCACTGCTCATAATTCTGTATGAGGCTCTGATTATTCATGTTATTGTGTATGCATGTGCCATCATGACCGCCAGTCAAAGGTAGGTTAAAGGGAATCAGAGAATTCAAATCGAAGAAATGCACACCATCCATGATTGTACAAGGGACGCACCCGGTGTGTCTATGGGGTCTCTTCTTGACTTTCCAAACATATGCCTCAGAATTCACATGTCGTGTATCCGTGCATACCGCGGAACGAGTTCTGACACACAGACGAAAATGGATATGGCGCGCTGAGGATAATATCAGATAGATATGTGCATCAGAAAACATTAATCCAGGCCAGCAATTGATACTTTTCCTAAGGGCGTTTCAAGAGACTTTGGATGTCACCATTACAATCAATAGAAAATGCAGGGGGAGGGCGCAATCCTGTGAGTGTTAGCATCAAGATCAAGACAAACATCGTCAAACATCGCCACCAGCTGTACACACAGGTCTTTACCGCCGAATCATGTGGAATAATAGTTCATTAGGCCAGTGGGGCCTTCGCTGCAAAAACAAGTAGTCTAACGATGGAGATATTTGCCGCAATGAAGGTCCTAAGCTGGATGGGATCGCAAGCCTATCCTTATGCAGACATACTGAGTGACTCAATTAGTATGCTCCAGAATGTCGGAGCAGGTAAACTGGATGGTAATTGGTGGAATAACTAGAAAGGGCTAAGAATTGGATCTCACTGAGCAAATTCACTTTCATCTTTGTTCCCTAATACGCAGGTACTGAGAGACATGAGCGAGCCGACATGCTGGTCAACAGATGGTCAACCTTTGAAAAGAGCAACATAGTGAATGCTCAAAAGGAATCTGTAAGATCGGATGATTTTGAGGTCAGTGAGCATGAGTCAGTATCGAGAACACGCGAATTGGGAGTGAGGATCGACATAACGCGGAGAGAACACATCATTGACATTTCAAAACAACATTCAACCTTTACAGAATATGAACAATCACCAGCTACTATTTCTCTATCTATTCGCTAAATCCTTTATCGCCTTTCAGCGTCAGGGGTAGAAGAATTCTCTGCAGATGGCCCTCGTGTGTGCTGATTATATTGTGGAATTTGTCACCTCTTTTATTTCGGTGGTCCATCGTTTTCTTGGTCGGCCTCTAGGTCTGCCTTCACTTTAACTGTGTAGCATAGTTTGCTGTGGTATGCTGTCTGATAGTTGTCTGTTGATGTGTGTAAACCATTTGATCTGTTGGCTCTTAATATATTCCAAGATTGGGGCGGTGCTGGAATCGGAAATCTGAGCACATATGGATCTATCTGGTGTACGAAGACGATAATCAACATACCTAAACCTAAACCCTTAGGAGGCTGATGCAATGACAAGAAGATCACTTATAAGGATGAGTCGTGCCGTATTACTTCAGTGTCGTGATGTTGGTTCTTAATCAAGAATTAATATCTTAAAATACTCATAACTTTCTATTTCAAATGTAATAAGGGGCGATTTGTTTCTTTAAATTTATGTTATACCATTTTTAATTTTGTAAACGATAAAGATGGTTTTGTTTTACATTCGTTCTATTAAGCAGTGTCTAAATATAAAATTTAGATTAGATTTGATAGCGGACCGCATCATATGGAGAACAAAAACTTCTGCCCCATGTGTCGCTTGCGGCACGAAAGGAACAAACAAACTAACTTAATATCAAATATAAAAAAATATAAAAAAATAACATTTACTGAGAAAATTGTACGGCTCCATGATCATTGAACTCGTAATCTATTCTAGGAGAAATTTCTGTGTATCTAGTTTATTCTTTTATTCCTGTTCACAGTTTTACATGTCTGCACAGAAAGTCCGGTTTTCTTGATAAATACCACTGTATTTGAAAGCTTCCAGTGCTCACATTCAGCTTTCTGTGGATATCTCTTTCTGTGGGCCAGTGTTCACATACATCTTTCTGTGGTTATCTGTTTCTGTGGGTCAGTGCTCACATACAGATGCCCGTGGTTATCTATTTATGTGGGCCAGTGTTCCTCCCTCCACTGGTTTAGTGTAATGCAGTCTTTCATGATATGTTCTGCCGTTTATGCTGCCTGCCCACATGGACACAGAGGTAATGAAACCAGTCTTAGTCTGTTTAGTCTGTTGTGTTCTCTCCTGATGCGGAAGATGATAAAATGTCAAGATATACAAAAATAGGTAGGTGTGTTACCAAAGTAAAACATAAAACAACTTAACAACGAGATACAGAGACAGACGACGTTTCGACTATAAGATGATAACTTGCTCAGCTCAGTCAAGACATTGTAGTTGTCTTTTGTGTTGTCGGCTTTCCTAATAGCTTTGATGAGGTTCCTCTTTTCCTAATATGTAATTTCTTGATCTTCTTGTTCAGTTGTTCCTAGCATATCTGTATCTTAATATCCTGATTATTATTTTTAAACCAATGTGTTTTTATGTGTCCAAAAGAAATAGGTTCAATCAATCAAATGTCATGCCAAATGGCGTAGACTATATGTTTCTATACGACTCCCTGTCTCTTTGTGTTATCAATAAGTTCAGTTGGTGATCCTCTTCCGTGCCATAATACTAGTCTATTTTATAACTTCTGTCTTTGTCGGTCCCTGTTTCTTCTCCTCTTGATCTTTCTAGTGGTTATTAAGTGCTCAAACTGTGTTCTTCTCAGAACATGCCCTAGAAACCTTGACTGTCTTCCCCTAATATTTGATATAATTGATCTTTTTCGCCAGCAGAAATGTGAACATCTGCATTAGTTTTCTTGGCTGTCCATGATATGTTCATCATTCTTCTCAGAAACCACATTTCTGTAGTCTCCAGTTCGTTTTGAATTTCGTTTGTTTACAGTCCATTCTTCACATCCATAAAAAAGAATTGGTTCGATATAACATCTTAGCACTCAAATTCGGGTCTGCATTGATAGTGTTACATTGAACAAAATGGTTCTCATTTTTTGGAATGCTGATTTGGCTTGTGCTGTTCGGCTCTTTATATCACTTGAGTATCATTACAACATCTATGAAATATGTTAGCTGGTGTTTTTATAATAATTGCTTTGAGGAGTCATTCTTCATCCTTATTCAGGGCTTACATATGTTCGTCTTTTCGTCCATGACGTTCTTAGACCCTTTCTAAAGCATTTCATTTCAAATGCTAATATTTGCTTTTCAATTTTGAAAATCATTGCCTAAGTCTCACAGCCATATGTTGCCACTACAAACATATTGCTTTTTAATCATTGTAACATTATTTTTCTGTTATTGGTAAACAGATACCTCTCTACCGGGAACAACTATTTTGAGAAAACTAGATATTCATAAATATAACAACCCTGTCTGTTCAGTCATGGACTCTTCTTCTTTCTTCTTCTTTCTGTCCTCATGTACCTTTCGGTGTTGAGGGGAGAGTGAGTGTACGGTCTTTTGCCCTTCTATTTGCCTCCTCTGCTGTTATATTTCCGAGTGTCTCTAATACACTATCTATCCACCTTTTACGAGGGCGTCCAATAGGTCTCCTGTTTTCGTATCGTTTGTTAAGTGTTTTTTGGATAATACTTTGCTCTTTCTGTCTGGTTATGTGGCCGTACCATTTAACTTGTTGTTTCTGTATGTATTCTATTGTTGGTTTGATCCCTAATTGTTTCCTTAGTTCTTCATTCCTGATTTTGTCTCTCAAGCTAACTCCAATCATACGTCTCACACATTTCATTTCAGTGGTGTTAATCTTATGTATTGTTCTAGAATCTAATGTGCAAGTTTGACACTGATAACACAATGTTGGAAAGAAAATGGTGTTGAAAAGCGCTTTTTTGGATTCTAGTGTAATATCTTTGTTTCTTAGTAAAGGTGTTAATTGACCAATGATCTGACAGGCCTTATTACATCTTGCGTTTATTTCTGCTTCTTGTTTGTTGTCATATCTCAATGTGCTGCCCAGATATTTGAAATCATCTACTTGTTTTAGTTGTTTATTATTTATTTGTATGTTGATGTTCTCCTTTTCTCTTGCAATATTCATTACTTCTGTTTTGTCTATGTTGATTTTCATTCCAAATTGCTTGCCTGCTGTGTCTATTGTGTTTAGGTGGTCTTGCAGGTTTTTAATGCTGTTGTGGAATAAAACCTGGTCATCTGCAAAAAGCAGTTCATGTGCTTCATTAGAATTTGCTGTTTTGTTTATATGGTCCATGTATGTAATAAAAAGTAGTGGGGATAATACACATCCCTGCTTTACTCCTGTGCTAATCACAAAGTCCTCTGTGTAGCCTGCAGCTGTTCTTATAGTGCAACTGCTGTTGTTATAGAGACTTCTAGAAACGTTAATTAAATGTTGGCATACTCCATACATTTTTAATGTTTCCCATAGTTTTTCTCTGTTTACTCGGTCAAATGCTTTCTCTTGATCTATGAAGGATATGTATAAATTTTGGTTGTATTCTATTGACTTCTTTGCCAACTGTTTCAGAATAAATATTGCATCAGTACATCCTCAGTTTCTTCTAAAACCCATTTGTGTATTGCTAAGTTGTTGTTCTATTACAGGTCTCAGTCTTTTCTCTACTATTTTTGCATATAGTTTTCCTGCATGGCTTAACAAGGAAATTCCCCTGTACTGGTTACAGTATCTTTTGCTGCCTTTCCTTTTCCATATTGGCACTATGATAGCTTTTCTCCAGTCTGTTGGTGTCTTCTGTTGCCTCCACGCTGTGTGATTAAACCATGTGTTATACGTTATGTCTTTATGACCACTTCAGGGGAAAAGATTAATTTTCCGACTCGGTCACCCTTGCACCAATGCACAAGCAAATCCCGTAATTGGAACTAACAGCAAAAAGATCAAGATCCAAGTCAGTCCCATCTTTCTACATATTGTATAATACCATTTATTAAGGTGTTTCCCAAGTGATCACCGCACACCCTTTAACAATCCCTTTGCTTCTATTACTTACATCGTTGTGTTCATATCTAATATTATACTATCATCATTAAGTGCCACCTACGCAACGACGTCTGGCTGCAACAGGCCTCCAGTATCCCCTATCTCTTGACGTGGTGGTACACTCTGCTAGGTGAACTTTTCAGATCACAAAACTCCCGGGTCGACCCAACCTTAAATGGGTACCGGATTAATCCGGGAAGTAAAGACTTCGAGGGAGAGGAGATGGCTACCGCCCTCATTTGCAGAGCCTCTGAAATGTTAGATCGCTGACATCTCACACCCCTACAACATTAATAAATTCTATGGGTTACTTTACTTTTTTACATATATTCTAAATTAATGTATGAATCAGAAACTTGGACACTAAATAAACAAGTAGAAGACAGAATTGATGCTTTTGAGATGTGGGTATATAAGAGAATAGGGAAAACAGCATGGCAATAGAAAACAAATAAAGATGTGCTAACACACTTAATATGAAGAAAGAACTACTAAGAGAAATAAAGATCAGGCAAACAATATTTTTGAACACATTAAAAGACATGACACCTTATTGAAGATCTTACTTGAGGGTAAAGTCGACGGAAAGCGAGCAAGAGGTAGATAGAGATACAAGTAGGAGAGTAACTTCACAAGATGGACAAGTTACAGTCTAGCAGAGTGCACCACCAAAATAAGAGACAGGGGATATTGGAGATCTGATGCAGCCAACGTTCGTTGCAGAGACGGCACTTGATGATGATGAACAACACTTACTAGGGAAATAATTATTAAAGGAAATAAAGATCATCCAAATAAATTATTTTGGACACATTAAAAGACATGACACCTTGATGAAGACCTTATTTGAAGGTACAGTGGAAGGGATGCGAGCAAAAGGTAGGCAGAGATACAAGTGGTAGAGTAACAGCACAAGATGGACAGGTTACCATCGAGCTGAGTGCACCCACCAAAACAAGAAACAGGGGATGTTGGAGGTCTTTTGCAGCCAACCCTCGTTGCGGAGACGGCACTTGATAATGATCATAAAAACATTATACGCAGACACTGAAAACAAGTGACATTATTTTTACTGTTTTTATTGTGTGTTTAATGTTTGTTTTGTATTTTCTTGAAAAAGGCCATCACGACATCACATATATTAGATGGTGTTTGACACATCACAGATAAATGATATTTTGTTTGACAGATGACATCACAAATAGATAAAATGATGTTTCACAGATAACATAACAGATAAATGAGATGTTGTTTGACATACATCGCAGATAAATGAGATGGTGTTTGACAGACATCACAGATAAATGAGATGTTGTTTGACAGATGACATCACAGATAAATGAGATGGTGTTTGACAGACATCAAAGATAAATGAGATGGTGTTTGACAGACACCACAGATAAATGAGATGTTGTTTGACAGATGACATCACAGATAAATGAGATGGTGTTTGACAGACATCACGGATAAATGAGCTGGTGTTTGACAGACATCACTGATAAATGAGATGTTGTTTGACAGATGACATCACAGATAAATGAGATGACGTTTGACAGATGACATCACAGATAAATGAGATGACGTTTGACAGATGACATCACAGATAAATGAGATGACGTTTGACAGATGACATCACAATTCAATGAGCTGTGCTTGATAGACATCGCAGTCTATTTGAGAACTTTATTGACCGAAATGAGCATCCAGATACGAGTATTTACTCACTCATATATATATTTATATTTAGTTTCACGAAAGATAAATGGAAGTATTCATGAACAGGCAGAGACAATGTAGTTTTCACTAGCTAATGGATGCTTCGAGATCATTGAACACATCTGCGCTAGCAGTCTGCAAACACCAGATAGATTAAATCGTGATGAATATTTTATGTGACTTCCCGCCTTTACAAGTTTTCTGACTAATCATTTTCGACTGTAGCAAGTAATTGCAGAAGTAAGGCGAATAACTCTGCGACTAGCAATGCTTATAGCTGCTTTGTACAAAGTCTATAACTATATAATATAATATATATATTTATATAATACACTATTTATATCTATATAATATACTATCTATATCTATATAATATACTATTTATATCTATAATATACTATTTATATCTATAATATACTATCTATATCTATATAATATACTATTTATATCTATAATATACTATCTATATCTATATAATATACTATTTATATCTATAATATACTATTTATATCTATAATATACTATCTATATCTATAATATACTATTTATATCTATATAATATACTATTTATATCTATAATATACTATTTATATCTATAATATACTGTTTATATCTATAATATACTATCTATCTATAATATACTGTTTATATCTATAATATACTATCTATCTATAATATACTATTTATATCTATAATATACTATTTATATCTATAATATACTATTTATATCTATAATATACTATCTATATCTATAATATACTATTTATATCTATATAATATACTATTTATATCTATAATATACTATTTATATCTATAATATACTATCTATCTATAATATACTATTTATATCTGTAATACACTATTTATATCTATATAATATACTATCTATATCTATAATATACTATATATATCTATAATATACTATCTATATCTATAATATACTATCTATATCTATAATATACTTATGTATTTTTTTCAGTCCTGTGGGGTCTTTGTTACATCTAATATTTTATGGTATTGTGTCCGGATATAGCCTAAATGGACTTTGTCCGCTGGTTGAAAGAGCGCGCCTCTCCAAAAGAGAGCCAAACTCATTAACCTACCTATATAATATACTACCTATATATATAAAATACTCTATCTATATCTGCAATATACTATCTATATATAATATACTATCTATAAATAATGTACTCTATATATATATATATATAATATACTATCTATATCTGCAATATACTATATATATATATATATAATAGTAGCAGTTGTGAAAATTTGAACAAAGTTACTTGAATTGTATGACAATCATAATACTGCTGTAAAATTGTATGAAAATTGAAATAACATAGGATACAGGTAATGACAACTTACTGAACGACGACTAACACACTATCAATGTCGGTTGCTCACGTGAAATACTACACATAACAACACACAACAATAATACACAGGATATAATCATACAAATAACAATATTCAGGACATATTCGACGTTTCGATGAAAAGTGTTTTATCAATATAAGCACTTAACATCAAAGAAGACGAGTAGAAATGAACCGACACGCAAAAGTGTCCGAGCGAAATGTAGATGCGAGATGCCGGAAGGACAGGAACATAAAGTACATAAAAATGTAAATATATGTGGAAACGAAACGAATAAACAGATTTACGTCGTATTTCTGTCATGTGATTGAATGTGACTGAAAGTTCTTTTACTATTGTTCTTTTAATGTTGGTAATTGTAACATTGTTATTACCCCACAGATGCTAAAATAGTGGGAATGTGCTTCCTGTTGAATTATCCTACCAAGATAACAAGAATAATCCACAACATGAAAAGTACTTTCAATCACATATAATGTTGTAATACAATAATGTTGTAATACAATCACATATAATGTTGTAATACAATCACATATAATGTTGTAATACAATCACATATAATGTTGTAATACAATCACATATAATTTTGTAATACAATCACATATAATGTTGTAATACAATCACATTTAATGGTGTAATACAATCACATATAATGGTGTAATACAATAATGTTGTAATACAATCACATTTAATGGTGTAATACAATCACATATAATGGTGTAATACAATAATGTTGTAATACAATCACATATAATGTTGTAATACAATAATGTTGTAATACAATCACATATAATGTTGTAATACAATCACATATAATGTTGTAATACAATCACATATAATTTTGTAATACAATCACATATAATGTTGTAATACAATCACATTTAATGGTGTAATACAATAATGATATTGAAATCACTCTCCCACATCCTGTAGAAAGCCTCCCTGCATTCCTTCACAGGAAAACGTGCACTAACGAAACTGTTTTCTTTTAGAATAATGTTTATAAATTCATTGATTTCCACAAACCAACCAGCCACACAATTTTCTCCAAAGTTAAACATGAAAATATGGAAAAGTAAATATGTTTTCAGGAGAGACCAAAATAAATTATTTGAGAAAAAATTATGTAAAATGTCCAATATGGCAGCCTTGATGTTTGCTAGTGTTCTGTGTTTTGAGTTAAGTTTGTGTATGTTGATATTCTGTTGTTTTCGCACAACGGAGAGCTGCATAGATCTCCACTTTAATCACTCTCTCGAGATAGGTGTTTGTTTGTGAAGATCTCCTGGAAAAATTAATGATTAGCTCTTGCTAAAAACACAACAAGCCAGTGTCAACAAGTAGTGTTTCTTACTGGTCGAAATGCTGTCCGACAAGCGCTTGATAGTGATAAACTGCCAGACCTGAAGGAAACCATACAAGATGTGAGCATCCAAAAGTAGGGTAGTACTACAGTGGACATCATCCAACTTTTGCATAAAAGGAAATGAAGAGGCATATATGCTGGCAAAAGTTGCAGCAAAACAGGAACAAAACAACCACGAAATCATCAAAGCTATCTGAAAATTATACAACCCAAAAGATAACTTTCACTATAATGACAGAGCTAGTTAAGAAGGTTATCATCATCTTCCGCATCAGAAAAGGATACAACAAACTAAATAACCACATATTTAGACTAAGACTGGCTCCATCACCTGTGTGTCCATGTTGGTGGGCAGCACAGACCGCGGAACAAATCCAGTAAGCTTGAGTTGCACTAAACTAGTTAAGAGAGAAGCATTGGCCCACAGAAACGGTTGTCCACAAAAAGCTGTATGGAAGTACCAATGAGCTGTCAAATACAGCAGCATTTATTCAGAAAACCGGACTTGCTGTGTAGACATGCTAAATTGAACAAGAAGAAAAAGAACCTCTTACTTCCTAATGCAGTGGAGTTGTTCCTCTAGAGTTTTCTGCACACCAAGGAAACTTCAGCTTTCGGCATTATACAATGCCTAGGGGGCCAAGTAGCGCAGTGGTTAGCGCACTGGGTTCGCATATGAATTGTCCTGGATTCATTTCCCAGCTTAAGCGAAAATATTTTTGAGATAGCAACGGCTTCCGTGTCGACCCAGCCTTAATTGGGTACCGAATTAATCCGGGAAGAAAAGATTGTGACGGAAGGGAGATGGCTACCGCCCTCATATAGCAGAGCCACTAAAATGTGAGATAGATAACATCTTGCACACCTACGGCATTAATAAATGTTATGGGTTAACTTTAATTCTACTTTTAATGCTTAGTGAATAAGCCATCCACTCAGGGTGGGTCTATATAAGAAACAGTCAAACATTTTGCTGTGGTCATCCAACGTGCGTATTACTTCGCACGCAACCGATGAATCATTCCCCATCTAGAAAAAAAGACTCCACACGTTCTGTGCTTAGGTACTGTACTCAATGTTCTATGTATGTCCTATCGTGCGACGGTGACAGTCGAAATATACTTGGGCTGCTTCGCCATCGAAAATGAAGACTTCCCTCAAGGAAACGTTGCCAACACATCTATACTAATCTATAGTCTTGAGTCGTAACACTGGGTCGCTCAGAAATTCTTAACAAGATATGTTCTCCGACATATGCGCGCCGCTTTTCCCATGTGAAATGAGAAACCATTTTGGAAGCTTTATTTCATAAACAGTGGATGACAATCTTCAAACACAAAGGAAGTTGTATGCTCACGCTGCGTGTATCGAATAACTGAAGCATAGCTCTTACTTTACTGGGGTTTGTTGCAATAAAACCGGGAAAGCCCATGGGTTTGAACAAGCTGAGCTCATTTTCTCGACAATTTTTTCCTTGTGCAATATCTTACTGTATTCTAAATTTTCTTTCAAACCCAGAAGTACCTGCTCTTGGTTTGTTCATACAATACTTGAAACATGGCAACTACTTTAAATGGGACCTATTAAAATGTTATATATTGTCTGTGAATTCATTGTTTCAAAATGATATTCGTCTTCCTCTTCTTCGCTTACATTTTAATAAGAATCTAAAAAGCGTTTAGAAATGGCTAAAATTACTCTCAATGACACGCGAAAACAAGTTAAAAGGAGAATAGATATGGTTAAACGTATTTTCAATAACACGTGAAAACAAGTTAAAAGAATAATAGGAATGGCTAAAATTACTATCAATAACATGAGGAAATAGAAGTTATAAAGAGAATAAGAATGGTTAAACGTGCTTTCATTGACATAAGGGAAATATTAACATCTAAAAAAATCACAAACTATAAATAGAGAATTATATTATAAAATGTTACATTTATTCTTTATTAATCTATTATTTTACATTAATCTGTTACTCTATATTAATCTGTTAGGAATGTTAATTATCCTTTCCGCACACATGATATCTCCATAGTTGCTTATATCTCTGTTTCTGTAATTCTCTCAGGATGTAGAGGCTCTGGCTCTGTTTTGGTTCAGCACGACAAATCGACAGCAAAAGACCTGTTCTCTGAATTAATTAGACTTTCATTCCTTCTTTTCTTGATATTTCCCGTGTTTTTCGTTGGTCAATATTTTTATAATTGGAATCGCATGCCAAAAATAGCAAAGACTACTCCAAGTAGTCTACTCTAATAGAGGAACTTTACCAAGATCAAAAGGCTGCAGTGAAGTTAGAGAACGATCTCTCAGAGTGGTTTGAGGTACAGAGTGGAGTAAGGCAAGGGTGCCCACTCTCCCCATACCTGTTCAACATCTACGCTGAAAGTATAATGAGGAACGTGAGAGAAGACATATACAACACTGACTACCACGCTTTAAACATAGGTGGATTCCTAATCCCGGAACTACGCTACGCAGACGACACAGTACTTCTTTCAAACGATATAAAGGGATTGGAACAACTAATCAAGAACACAAAGAAATATAGCGAAGCACAAAATTTGTATTTCTACACGCAGAAAACAAAAATCATGTCAACAGATATAACAACACAACAACCAAAAATCAGAATAGACAATACCGAGATAGAATGTGTGGATAAATTTGAATACTTAGGAGCAAACATCAACGGTGGATTATCCGTTTTGAGAAATCGAAGATTTAATGAAAGTATTCCAAAGCATGCTAAATTTTGTGTTTATTTTATGGTTTAAAAAAAAATATAAACCAATCTCACTACCAGTAAACAGGAATTCTTGTGTATAAACATATTTTAATAAGGCAAAATTGTGCATGACAAGGCATATTAATATAAGCCACACACAAAATTCAATAGAATTGTTTTAATATAGATTAACTTTTACACTGAACAGAAACACAGAATCGGCGGTTTCCCCAGAACGTCATTATCAAGATATAGACACACACAAAAGGGAACAACAAAATAGCCAGAAGAAAACATCTCGGAATGGAGACTGTCAGATATGGGATTAAGATAGTAATACAGCAGAAGAGATATTGCAATGGACACATGCTAAGTCGCATGTGATGAAAAACAGTGAGTATACAACAACAAAAATGTGACAGTAAAAATAAAAATAAAAACACTGACAATAATATTGTTAATGTATTCAAATAAGACATGACGGGACTATTATTCTTAATATTTTCATTTTTATTTCATATTTTCATTGTAGACTTATTTTTGTAACACGCAACTTCGCATATTTCCATTGTATTCTTCGATGTTTCTACTCCTATGCACATATATGTCAGCTTGCAATACAGATTTTCATAGTCTTGTAGCTATTTTTCTATTCGTTACTGTTCTTTCTCTCCATATCGTGATAAAGACATACGAAACACAGTTGACTTCTAAATCTAAACCTATTTTTCAAGGAACAGGTAGGTCAGAGGAGAAGAGATGGTATAAGAAAAATCGTGGATTAACAACATCAAAGACTGGTCCAGGCATAACTTTTCTCTACTCATTCGAATGGCTGAAGACAAATGTGTTTTGAAGGATTTTTGTGTGTCTCCAATGTGTCAACTCGCCGATCCTGTCGGATTGTGCATAATAATAATAGTATTAATAATAATACAGCGCACATATCGTCAAAACTTCGATGTTTTTGGTATTTTTTCAACGTAAACAGTTATTTAATAATTAATAAATATAATGTAAATAAACATAAGAACATATTTGTATAGCAACATCTGTTCACTTTTCATTAATATCCATTGTATGGATGCAGTTGGCTGTCCCATCTAATTTAGGGTGCCAAAGTGACTCAAATGGCCGTGATGAATTTGGATTTTCCATGATAAAAGGAGCGAATATAACAGCTAAGCTATTGACCATGACACAAAATATTCCGTTCTCCAGATTACATCCTGATAATCTTAAGGAGTTTGAGAACAATTGCAATTAGCAGAAGAATAACACAGTACAAATAGACGCCACCCCATAGTCGAGCTATTTCCCTTGTCCATGTAAATTTCATATTCATGATTTAATTACTTAAATATTAATTTATTTTAGGGTTTGACTTAGGGTTCGGGTTAGTATAGTTGTGTTTTACATAACGAACCCTAACACCAACCTTAAATAAATAAATATTTCAATTATTAAATGATGAACATGAAATTTACAAATATAGACATAAGAAATAATTAAGCATGTGGTGGCGTCTACTTGTACTGTACCAAGAATACTATCCATTTGTTGTCATTAATATATTATATTCATTCTGGCTGCAAATCTGTTCTGGCTAATATTTAATAATCAGAAAGGACTTAGCCTGGTGAGATTTTTTTTAAAATTTAGCCTCGTCAATAATATTGTTACCTCAATCAGTTTCCATCCACATGCACTGCACAGTGATAAAGACAGGCTACTGTCAAATTTTAGTTCTTTTAAATCTAGAAAGAATAGTTTAATGCAGAGAAATAGACAAAATAAAATAATGACATTTAAGGAAATCTCATACGCGGACTGTGTTACAAAATACTAGTAACTTACGCGGATGACACTGTCTCTTCTTTCCCCTCAAACACAGCATCATCATTAATTGCCGTCTCCGCAACGAAGGTTGGCTGCAACGTATCTCCAACATCTCCTGTCTCTTGTCTTGGTGGTGCACTCTACTAGAGTTAACCTGTCCATCGTGTGATGTTACTCTCCCACTTTTATCTCTGCCTACCTCATGCTCGATTCCCCTTGACTTTACCCTCAAGTAAGGTCTTCAATAAGGTGTCATGTCTTTTAATGTGTCCAAAGTATTTTATTTGCCTGATCTTTATTTCTCTTAGTAGTTCCTTCTTCATATTAAGTGTTTTTAGTATCTCTTTATCCCTCAAACACAGCATGCATGCAAAAAACATCTTTATACATTTTGAATCATATCCATATGATTATGGATATTCCTTTCAAACTGATCCAAGTAGACAAAAATCAAAATATACGACATTCTTTATTAATGCACACAAAAACAAAACAACTACAAATTTTGGAAGAAGAGTGGTTGTAAATACCTTCATCATACCAAGACTACTGAACACATCAAATGTATTCTACCCACCAAAGAACACACTCTAGGATATATATCAACACATTAGACAGGTCGTTTCGACACACGATACACGCAATACAAACTAAAACACTAATACAGGACACGAAATGAGGGGGAGTTTCTTTACATGACAAAAACAAAATTCAAGCACAAAGAATAAAATTCATACCTGAAATAATAGAAAACTCGCAAGAACATTCGCTGGCACATTATTACATCGGATTAAAAATATCCCATTTATGCACCATTCGAAACACATAGCCCCACTCAATGTGTACTTTACCACCTTTCTACCAACAATGCATCCAATATTTCAAGAGTAATGAGCAACTAATCAAAGAACCAACAAAAACATCTATAAGCACCTGATCGCAGCACAAGAACCATCACTTATCAACAGAATCAAACAAGGTTATGATCACTGTATAACAGATTACTCAGAAATCATTGTCAACCTACATCGTACACAAACAACACCAAAAGCAAAGGAAGTAACATACAGAATACTTTTTAACATCACACCAATCTCACATAGAATAATACACAGGCCACACGAGATATACAAGTTCTGTGGATTCTAAACACCAGAAACAGAAGATCACATATTCTTCCACTACAACACAATATCCTTCACATTGAACACACTAAAATTTAAAATAAAAAACAACATCAGACGCAACATCAGACACAGCAACGTACAAGGCAGTCACGTTAAACGTACTCCCTAACTCAGCCACTAGTTTAAAAAAAACCCAGTCTTCTGCCAGAGTTTCTAAATCTCATGTGGTCATGTAGGAACAGACATGAACACCAACAATTCAACGCTCAACTTTTCCAACTTTTATACGTAAAGAAATGCAATAAATTACTACTCGACATTGCAAACACAGTTTAATTTTCCAGTTTAATTTTCTAGTTTGATTTTCTTATTTTGATTTATTTGATTTGTAAAAGAAATGTTCTGATCGTGAAAAGAACGAATAAACAATTTTATATATATATATCTGTTTTTTTAAATGATACAATTAAAATTATACTGACATCCAGATTTCTCATGATTGTTGTAATTCTTCTCACGTCACGCACGACCGCCAATCGTGCTTATATGTCATATATATACATAAACTTACTTTATACACGCACGCACGCACGCATTCACTCACGCACGCACTCACTCACTCACGCACGCACGCACACATACACACACACATACATAAGTACTTACATACGTACACAAGTACATACATACGCACACACATACGTACGTACGCACACGCGCCACACGCGCGCACATATACACACATACATACATATTAAATTTGTAAATAAAGAAAGTGAGGACGAAAGAAAAACATATGTTTCCATAAATTCTACATCCTATATTTACCATAACACTCCCATCACAAATTAGCATCAATGTTGTTAAACCATCTCATTAACGTGTATATTTCTTAGTAAATATTTAATTGTTGCAAATAACGACTTGGGGGGGGGGGAGTTTACTGCAGAGAAAAATTCTCGTAGTAAGCTACACCGATATATATATAATAGAGAGAGAGAGAGAGAGAGGCAGAGAGATGACCATCGTTCTTTCTCCCCTACAACAATGAATATAGCGACAGAAGAAGAAGAAATATGAGAAAGTAAAACGACAAAGCAAACGTCAATATTAAAAAAAAATTCAAAATGAAGAAGAGAAGTGAAGGAAGACGATGGCACTGATGATCGTGATGGTGAGGATAATAGTGATAATAATAATGATGATAATTGAGGATTATCACAACAGTAAATCAATTCTATACACTCCAGATTACAACATAAATCAATGCGACACACTCCAGATTACAACATAAATCAATGCGACACACTCCAGATCACAACATAAATCAATGCGACACACTCCAGATTACAACATAACTCAATGCGACACACTCCAGATTACAACATAAATCATTGCGACACACTCCAGCTTACAACATAAATCAATGCGACACACTCCAGATTACAACATAAATCAACGCGACACACTCCAGATTACAACATTAATCAATGCGACACACTCCAGATCACAACATAAATCAATGCGACACACTCCAGATTACAACATAACTCAATGCGACACACTCCAGATTACAACATAAATCATTGCGACACACTCCAGCTTACAACATAAATCAATGCGACACACTCCAGATTACAACATAAATCAACGCGACACACTCCAGATTACAACATTAATCAATGCGACACACTCCAGATCACAACATAAATCAATGCGACACACTCCAGATTACAACATAACTCAATGCGACACACTCCAGATTACAACATAAATCATTGCGACACACTCCAGCTTACAACATAAATCAATGCGACACACTCCAGATTACAACATAAATCAACGCGACACACTCCAGATTACAACATTAATCAATGCGACACACTCCAGATTACAACATAAATCAATGTGACACACTCCAGATTACAAAAGAAAAAAATGCCACATACTCCAGATTACCACAGAAATTGCATATCAAGCGACCTAACGTAACATTCCATCCGGAAACCTACCATCACAGAAGTCTGTAGAAGCAGATATGGATAAAATAAAGATACTGATGATGTAGCCCTTTCAGCTGTGAGCATGTAGCCCTTTCAGCTGTGAGCATGCAGCCCTTTCAGCTGTGAGCATGCAGCCCTTTCAGCTGTGAGCATGCAGCCCTTTCAGCTGTGAGCATATAGTCCTTCCAGCTGTGAGCATATAAGCCTTTCAACTGTGAGCATGCAGCCCTTTCAGCTGTGAGCTTGTAGCCCCATTAGCTGTGAGCATGTAGCCCTTTCAGATGTGAGCATGTGGCTCTCAACACCACACAGGTACTTCTCAGTTGAGCAATTAAGGTGACACCGGACCTCATGTTTGTGTCTCACAGGAATGGTTGTGTTAGTGAGGAGGGGTGGATGCATGTGGTTATGTTAGTGAGGAGGGTTGGATGCATGTGGTTGTGTTAGGGAGGAAGGGTGGATGCATGTGGCTGTGTTAGAGAGGAGGAGTGGATGCATGTGGTTGTGTTAGGGAGGAAGGGTGGATGCATGTGGTTGTGTTAGGGAGGAGGGTTGGATGCATGTGGTTGTGTTAGGTAGGAGGGGTGGGTGCATGTGGTTGTGTTAGGGAGGAAGGGTGGATGCATGTGGTTGTGTTAGAGAGGAGGGGTGGATGCATGTGGTTGTGTTAGAGAGGAGGGTTGGATGCATGTGGCTGTGTTAGAGAGGAGGGGTGATGCATGTGGTTGTGTTAGGTAGGAGGGGTGGATGCATGTTTAGTTCCTGAAAAATGAATTTTCGGTGCTTCAATATTACATGATCACCACTTTCAGCTAGTCGAGTATTGTATACTTCCAGCCAGTCTGCTATTGTATACTTCCAGCAAGTCGAGTATTGTATATTTCAAGTCACGCGAGTATCGTACACTTTCAGCCAGGAGAGTAGCGTATACTTCAAGCCAGGAAAGTAGCGAATACTTCCAGCCAGTCGAGTATTGTATACTTCCAGCCAGTCGAGTATTGTATACTTTCAGCCAGTCGAGTATTGTATACTTTCAGCCAGTCGAGTATTGTAAACTTTCAGCCAGTCGAGTATTGTATACTTTCAGCCAGTCGAGTATGGTATACTTTCAGCCAGTCGAGTATGGTATACTTTCAGCCAGTCGAGTATGGTATACTTTCAGCCAGTCGAGTATTGTATACTTCCAACCAGTCGAGTATTGTATACTTCCAGCCAGTTGAGTATTGTAATGTTTCAGCCAGTCGAGTATTGTATACTTCCAGCCAGGAGAGTGGCGTATACTTCCAGATAGTCGAGTATTGTATACTTCCAGCCAGGAGAGTAGCGTATACTTCATCAAGCAAGTAGTGTATACTATACTTCAAGTCACGCGAGTATCGTATACTTTCAGCCAGGAGAGTAGAGTATGCTTCCAGCCAGGAATGTAGCGTATACTTCTAGTCAGGAGAGTAGCGTATACTTTCAGCCAGGAGAGTAGCGTATACTTTCAGCCAGGAGAGTAGCATATACTTCGAGCCAGGAACCAAGCGTATACTTCTAGTCTGGAGAGTAGCGTATACTTCCAGAAGTAGAGCAGCGTATACTTCTAGCCAGAAACATAGCGTATATTTCCAGTCAGGAGTGTATCGTATACTTCCTGCCAGGAACGTAGCGTATACTTCCAGTAAGGAGAGTAGTGTATTCTTCGAACCAGGAACGTAGCGTATGCCTCCAGTCAGGAGAGTAGCTAATATTTCCAGTCAGGAATGTAGCGTATACTTTCAGCCAGGAGAGTAACTTATACTTCCTGCCAAGAACGTAGCGTATACTTCAAGCCAGTAACATAGCGTATACTTCAAGCCAGTAACATAGCGCATACTTCTGGGGAAAATAATTAACAATTCTTCTGTCAGATCTTTTGACCCATCTGCGGCAACGATACATCTAGTATTAGTCACTAACTTGGGGTCTGAAACAAAATGGATACGTTGTAATGCCCACTGACCTGCATCCCTTCTTTATCCACCGTGCCACTTGGCAAGAAAAACGTAATCAAGACAATACACGCAGTGACAATTATGATTTTTTCCACACGTAACAAGTTGTTATCTTATCCCCCAACTTTACTTTCTTTAGTCGCCTTCTACGACATGTCTGGAAAGAAGATATCGTCCCTTTTATTTGCACCCTGCACTAGAACTCCATGTCCCTGTTGTCACACGAGCGACAAACACAAGAAGGAAATCATCAGTTACGAGATATAAGGCCATCCTAGATTCTGTGTTCTTACTCAAACTTCTTAAAACCGCCTTTCCTAAATAACAAAATATTATTACTGGTAAAATCATAGAAAATGGTTAACAACAATATTGAAACTGCTAACACAAAAGAGACAAGGCTATGTGGGGCTAAAAAGGACCAGAACTGATGCTTTTGAGAACGGAAAATTGATTGAAGAAAAAATGTAATAATTGATTTCCTGTTTGCAATTTTTATTGCATCATTTCGTTGTTCTGTCGTATTAGCAGAAGCTTTTTGTACAGCTAAAAGGAAGTAATTAAACGTTATGATGATGTGTCAGCTGCAACAGCTGTTATATCGTTGGAATTGTCAAGTTGTTAGAGAGACGGCTTTGCAATGATATCCCATGTACTTCCCTTCGCAAGCTTGTTTCAGTCAACAACGCTTTAGTTTAGCGATTGTTCCCTGAGCTATAAAAGCAAAGTTAAAGTTAGACTAACACATTTAGTGTTGGAGAGTTGGAGAATAAGTTTGAGTCTAAGAACGTAGGAGAAGAGAATTTAGTCTAAGCAAGTTGGAGACGAGAATTTAGTCTATGCAAGTTGGAGACGAGAATTTAGTCTAAGAAAGTTGGAGAAAAGAATTTAGTCTAAGAAATTTGGAGAAGATAATTTAGTTTAAGAAAGTTGGAGAAGAGAATTTAGTTTAAGAAAGTTGGAGAAAAGAATTTAGTCTAAGAAAGTTGGAGAAGAGAATTTAGTCTAATAATGTTGAATAAGATAATTTAGTTTATGAAAGTTGGAGAAGGTCTAAAAAGTTGGAGAAGAGAACGTAGTCTAAGAAAGTTGGAGAAGAGAATTTAATCTTTGTTTCTGTGCTTTCTTTCTACCACCAGGAATTGCGAGCGATTGCGATTAGCTCTTACACCTTTGTGCAGGGGGAGATTTCTCAGAGCTTTCTTTCATACCAAGGAGACTTCAGTTGATGGAGAAGAGAACTGTGTCTAAAAAAGTTGGAGAAGAGAATTTAGTCTAAGAAAATTGGAGAAGAGAATTTAGTCTAATAAAGTTGGAGAAGAGCTAATCTCTCGTAATTCCTGGGGTTAGAAGGAAAGAAAAGAAAGAAAGGCTAAATTCTTTTCTGCAACTTTCTTAGAAGAAAATTTAGTCTTAAAAGTTTTGATAATTTAGAGTTGGAAAATAAAATTTGATAATTGAGAGTTGGTGAATAACATTTGATAATTGAGTTGTAGAATAAAATTTGATAATTGAGAGTTGGAGAATAAAATTTGATAATTGAGAGTTGGAGAAGTTTCACGAGGTGAAAGAAAGTTGTGGAAATAAATTTCATAATTAAAATGATATGTGTCACTAATGAGGCTCTCATGTGGTCTTTATTTAATGTCGTAAAGTTAGAGAAGTTAATTTGTTTAGCCATTACTTCTTATCACGGAACGCCGAACGCCTGCTTACCTTCTCAGATCTCCTGTTTGGCATGACTGTCATTATGTGGCACTGCTACTGTTCTGCCTAGATTTATAGCTTTTCTTTTTATTCATATTTGCCTCTCATTCCTTGCAACGCCATACGTTACTCCCATGTCCTACATTCTGGATATATAGAGAGAGAGGAACAGACAAGATACACCTTTCAGCTGACTGAACTCTTACGTCATTCATCATGTCAGCACGAGATAGTGGCCTATCTACCCACCATTTGTCACTGCGGCCACTCTGGCAAGTCCGTCTGCTTTTTTCATTGTCTCTAACACTAGTGTGTCCAGGCACAAACATTAAAGTAATAGTAAATTTTGCAACATCACAAAATAATATTAATGAAATATTTTTATAAAAATAATTTAGAATCAAATTAAGTACAGGAAAACTAGAGTAGGAATGGTGGCTTTCTCTGTATTTAACTATTACTTCCATATCTTTCCATGTCTTGTCGAGCAAAACCGGACAAAATATTCCCAGACAAAATATACCGGACAAAATATACCAGATGAAATATTCATTCATTCATTCATTTTCCCTTTGCGTTGAAGTTAGCGCATAGGGCAGAGGTCAGATCTCTCCAATTCTGTCTGTTCAAAGCTATTCTGTGCAGTTCTTGAATAGTATGAATATTGGTTGTTTTACTTTCTCTAAGTATTGTTCTTCTTAATGTTTCTTTTTATATTTTCTCTGGGAATATTTTGTCTGGAATATTTTGTCTGGAACATTATGTCTTGGAATATTTTTTCTGGGAATATTTTGTCTGGGAATATTTTGTCTGGAATATTTTGTCCGGTATATTTTGTCTAGGAACATTTTGTCTGGGAATATTTTGTTCTGGGAATATTTTGTCCGGAACATTTTGTCTTTAATAATTTGTTTGGAATATTTAGTCTGGTATATTTTGTCTGTGAATATTTTGTCCTGGGAATATTTTGTATTGGGATATTTTCCTGGGTATATTTTGTCCAGGGATATTTTGTCTTGGGGATATTTTGTCTGTTATATTTTATCCGGTATATTTTGTCTGGGAATATTTTGTCATGGAAACCGTCGATCTCTGTTGTAAATAATTACTTATATTTCCTTGTTTTACCTATCTCTACTACATCTCTCTTGTAAATCATTGCTTATATTTTCGACACACATTAGGATTATCTTGTTGAAAATTAAATGACAATACAAAGAAGCTCCTTTTTTATAATTCCCTTCAAATATTAAATACACAACTGCAATTTTAGTCAAATATAAACACATTAAACCTTATTTAAACCAACATGTATTAGAAAATGTATTGCCAGATTGCACTTTTAATCTATTCGTTGAAAGTGAGGATTCTGGCCGTTTCATTCATTATTTATCTGCAATGTTGTTGTTTGTCTTACTTTACGCCATTTTTTATGTGAATGACGTCACGATACTCTGGGTAAAAATAAGGATCGGCTTATGATATTCGAGAAACAAACATAAATATGTATTTAAATACGAACTTCTCGTACTAGCTCGGTTGCTAGTGAAGTGCTTGCTGTTCGGGTTGGTCAGGTTTAATTTCCAATTCAACTTGAGATATTGTTAACTCACCAACGATTCGACCTAGCCTAATAAAAATGGATACCATATATTCTAGGAAGTTAAGGCGGCAGGCTGAATGCTGACCACATCATCCCTAGGCATGCCATTGATAATAAAAAACACGGATCTAACAGTATTCGCAATATGTCTCAATAGCGTAGAAAAGGGACAATTTTTACTTATATCCTGGCGAAATGGTATCGTGAGGAACTGATATCCTGGTGAACTGGTATCCTGCTGAACCGATATTCTGATGAACTTTAATCCTTGTGAACTGGTATCTTGGTGAAATGGTATCCTTGTGAAACCATTGTCAAAGTTTATCATGTCTTTTGCTTTCCTATGTTATCATGCGACATATTTGAACAAAAGAATAGAAAATATCAGTATGTATACCGCTTCTATATATCACTTCAAGAAGGCCATCTCCAAAGAACTCTCTCCTCCACCCCCCTGACGCCGCAAGGCTAACAAGGGTCACAACGGGTATATAGATAGCTAGATAAACAAAAACAAAAAGCAAATTGAAACTCTGCGCACAGCACAGAACATTTGCGCTGATCAGCTATGCTATAAACAATATTCTCAAAATAATTCTGAAATAAATGTAGCGAAATATGGAGATATTAATTATAGACCGATGTCGCCGCACACTCATGTTCATGTCTTGTTGTTGTTGTTTTTTACAGGTGATCAGTCTCCCCAAGAAAATGTCGAAGTGTATGCACACTAATAGTGTAATTTTACAACATGCATGGAAGGTACTTTTACAACATGCATGGAAGGTAATTTTACAACATGCATGGAAGGTACTTTTACAACATGCATGGAAGGTACTTTTACAATATGCATGGAAGGTACTTTTACAACATATATGGAAGGTACTTTTACAACATGCATGGAAGGTACTTTTACAACATATATGGAAGGTACTTTTACAACATGCATGGAAGGTACTTTTACAACATGCATGAAAGGTACTTTTACAACATGCATGGAAGGTACTTGTACAACATGCATGGAAGGTACTTTTACAACATGCATGGAAGGTACTTTTACAACATGCATGGAAGGTACTTTTACAACATGCATGGAAGGTACTTTTACAACATGCATGGAAGGTACTTTTACAACATGCATGGAAGGTACTTTTACAACATGCATGGAAGGTACTTTTACAACATATATGGAAGGTACTTTTACAACATGCATGGAAGGTACTTTTACAACATGCATGGAAGGTACTTTTACAACATGCATGGAAGGTACTTTTACAACATGCATGGAAGGTACTTTTACAACATGCATGGAAGGTACTTTTACAATATGCATGGAAGGTACTTTTACAACATGCATGGAAGGTACTTTTACAACATGCATGAAAGGTACTTTTACAACATACATGGAAGGTACTTTTACAACATGCATGGAAGGTACTTTTACAACATGCATGGAAGGTACTTTTACAACATGCATGGAAGGTACTTTTACAACATGCATGGAAGGTACTTTTACAACATGCATGGAAGGTACTTTTACAACATGCATGGAAGGTACTTTTACAACATATATGGAAGGTACTTTTACAACATGCATGGAAGGTACTTTTACAACATGCATGGAAGGTACTTTTACAACATGCATGGAAGGTACTTTTACAACATGCATGGAAGGTACTTTTACAACATGCATGGAAGGTACTTTTACAACATATATGGAAGGTACTTTTACAACATGCATGGAAGGTACTTTTACAACATGCATGGAAGGTACTTTTACAACATGCATGAAAGGTACTTTTACAACATGCATGAAAGGTACTTTTACAACATGCATGGAAAGTACTTTTACAACATGCATAGAATGTACTTTTACAAAATTCATGGAAAGTACTTTTACAACATGCATAGAATGTACTTTTACAAAATTCATGGAAGAAACGTTTACAACATGCATGGAAGGTACTTTTACAAAGTGCATGAAAGGTACTTTTACAACATGCATAGAATGTACTTTTACAAAATTCATGGAAGAAACGTTTACAACATGCATGGAAGGTACTTTTACAAAGTGCATGAAAGGTACTTTTACAACATGCATAGAATGTACTTTTACAGCATGCATGGAAGGTACTTTTACAACATTTTTTTCTAAGCATTTGAAATCTTTTAAAGCACGTATTGAGTGCCGGACACTAGTTAGTTCATCTGGGGCTGCGTAGCGAACTGGATTCGCAAATGAGTGGTCCTGTGTTCATCCCTCAGACTTCTAGGTGGATGGAAATATTATGTGTGCCATAAACTAAAAGGTTGGTCAATAGATCTGGCGGATCTGACGGAAGAATAGTAGATCTGACGGTAAAATAATAGATCTGACGGATCTAACGGAAGAATAATAGATCTGACGTGATCTGACGGAAGAATAATGAACTAGTTGGCTTTAGCTTATATACTGCACTCCTGGCAGGTCTTGATTAATGAATATATCCAATTGGGAATTAATGAATGTCCCCCTTTGGGGATTAATGAATGTCTCCTTTTTGGGATTAATGAACGTCTCCCTTTGGGGATTAATGAATGTCTCCCTACGATGATTAATGAATGTCTCGCTTTGGGGATTAATGAATGTCTTCTTTTGGGGATTAATGAATGTTTCTTTTTGGGTTTAATGAATGTCTCCTTTTGAGGATTATTGAATGTCTCCCTCCGGGGATTACTTATGCATCTCTAAACCTCCAGTAACACAGTCATGCCTTTTAGAAAGCAAACGTAATGAGTGTCACACGGATCACGCAGCTGAAGAGGACTTAAGCTTTTGTTAGAAAGACTGTGGACAGTTAAGGGTAATCTGCTCATAGTTAAAGGGATTATTTCATCACTAAATTTAGAACGGCAACGTTTGGAGTGGTGAAACTGATGTACTGATTGGAGGGGGGGGGGTTAAACTTCTTTGGCAAACATAACTCTAGTTATGTGAAAAAATTCTGGTGACGGCAGATGACCTTGTGGTAGTCCTGAACATATACATAGTGGATCCCAGAACTTCATGTCCCCAAGAGTAGCACAGCAATTCCCTACAACAGAGAAACTGCCACATAGTTCACAATCTAAGGATTGACTCTACAGTCCTGGAAAGACATAAATGTGGTCGAAATATGGACTTTATTTTACGCATCTCTTATGTCAATCACCACTGCAATGGTATCCTTTTGGAATGAAATCCTTGGTAAACATTTGCAACGTTGCAGCGTTGCTACATGCCCTGACCATGCCGATATCTACCCATTGTTATCAGGAAGGATATGTTCTGCTTCCCAGTGTATCTAGTGATTCTGTGATGTTAACATTGTTTTTTCTGTTTTCACTGTTTGTTTTATATATTCATGAGAAAGACCTGACAGTTAGAAACGTTGAAAATGTCTTGTGTATTGTAATTTGTGTTTTCTTGTTTACACTTCATATCCCCTTAGTTTTAGTGATAGTACATCGTGTTCAAGTGAAACTTTCAAAAACCTGTGGTCTATTGAGTACAATTGTCTCGTTTCACTGCAGTAGTACCTTTATATTGCTTCCACTGAAACATTAATGTTCTGACATATATATACTCCAGTAACTTTCCCTTTACATTTTGTAAATTATTTATACAAGAGAAACTGAGAAAGTATGGATCTTTATAAGGTCTCAAATAGCTATGTAGTCAATCTTCTTGCACAGAAGCATTTTTCATACTAGTGCTAAAAGCCTCCACGACTGTGCATTCATATACGGTTACCTGTTGAAGGTGTGCACTTCCTGTATTACGTAAGCAAGTAGAGGTATAATTTGTGACAATAAAATAAATGTGATGAGTTGTGATAGAAAACGATCTTTCCATCATTCAGAACAGTTCCGTGGGTACATCGATCTCTCCGCCAGTAAATTCAGTATAAGGTTATCGAGTCGTGATAGATGCTCTACATTCATTGATTTATCTTATTGTAGTATTTACTGCTGTTCTCTTTCCCGGCTGGGTCCTTCTGAATTATCAAAACTCTGAATAGCGTGTGCATCTTACTGATCTGAGAGTTCTAAGTGTGTTAATATGTGACCAATGTCATTTCTATTAAGTTGATCTACCTTTTTATTAGTTGGTACAAACTCTCAATATCGCAAACTTATAACTTAGATCACAGATCGCACCATAAGTTGAATGTGTATTATGACTAAAATTTTACATAGAATTATCATGATGAGAGTAAGAAGGAAACTAAGGCCAGACATCGGCGAAGATCAAAACGATTTTGTAACGGGAAAAGGGACAAATAATGTCATCTCTATATTATTAGACTATTGATAGAATGATCAATTGAAGTTTGTTTGTTTGTTTGTTTTGCGTTCGCTCCATTGTAACCATCACGGATATCCGTGCGATTTCCGCCGGGAGCGTGATTACGTTGTGCCACCGTTATGCGCCTTGTAGGCCTAGCACATCCGATTTCGGCATGCCTTGACAATTTGGGTGGGCTACCCTTAGCCTGTGACAGCCTCTATATCTGTCTCCAGGCACGCGTAGTGGCGACTCTTCGCCCAGACGATTTTTGCTCTCGTTTGACTCGCACGAGGTGTTCCACTGTCTATGAACTTGCCTCGTGTAATTGGACGTGCTGTGCCTGTGCCCATTGGGTACTGAACCGTTTCTCATCCGTGAGCCTGGTTCCTTAAGGGGAAGAACTCAACAGAGGAGTTGGACCCTGGCTCTTTCGCCCTCTTAGCCGAGGTGTCGTTCACCGACATCGTGTACCCCTTGTCCAAGTTCGAGTCACACACCACGCGTTTGAGAGCAAGGGGTTCTCGAGCTGAGCGTCCTTGTCCCAATAGCGCCTGAGCCCATCAGGTACTGAACCCTTTCTCTCTTCAAGTGTATTTCCGGTGTAGGAAAAAGCTTACAGTAGAGTTGGGCCAGGGCTAAATCGTTGTCCCTTTTGTGCCTGAGCCCATCGGGTACGGAACCCTTTCTCTCTGCAAGTGTACATCCGTTATAGGAAACCTTAACAGTAGAGTTGGGCCAGGACTACCATCGTTGTCCCTTTCTTGCCTAAGCCTATCGGGTACAGAACTCTTTCTCTTCGCGAGCATATTTCCGGTTTAGGAAGGCTCGACATAAGAGTTGGGTTAGGTCTTCTTGCTTTGCCAAACGCCAATGGATGGGTCTGGGTCTCTGCCTGTAAGGAACACAGGTAACTAGAAGCTCGACTCGAGCTGACAGAGCTTGTAGTTCCCCTTTCCTAGGGACTTTTCCCTTTCTATTTGCAGTTCGCGCTGCCCTCTAGCGCTGTTCTGCCCTTTCATTGTTTCATTGTACTCGGTATGAAATCTATTTGTCTCTCGCCATGCATCTACCTTTACGTGCATTTTACATTGGCCGCCCCTCTAATGTTCGGACTGGACTGACTTGCTTCACTGTATGTAGACAGTGTCGCTATATGTGGTGATGCTGGTGGTGTCGGAGTCTGTCTCTTGTGCAGTCAAATCTCTTTCCATCTGCTACCTCCACATTCTCGGACACGATCTCCAAAATATTTGGCCAGAATCAGCTCGAGCTGCTGTATTTCTGTTTCCAGGGTGCAGCGCGTGGAGGTACATTTGGGATCTTGGTTATCTGCTAACCCTGGGCCCGCCTAGAGCAATGCGTTCCCTTTGCACCCCATCAATTGAAGTGAAAACAGATGTGTGTGCTTCATAGACTATACGAAAGAATTTGACAAAGTGAAACATAAGGAAATCATCAGTATGTTAAAGGATATCAACATTGGTAGTAAAGACATTAGAATAATAGAGAACATATATTGGCAACAAACAGCAGCAATCAAAATCAACAACCACAAAGGGGAATTTCATCCAATAAGACAAGGAGTCCGACAAGGGTATGTGCTATCACCTGATCAGTTTAACTTATACAGCGTAATGATTTTTAGATCTATAGAAATAATGCGAGGAATAGCAGTAGGTGGGTATAATGTGAATAGCCTGAGATATGCTGAAGACACGGTTCTGGTAGCAAAGAGTGAGAAATAACTACAATAACTGATTGCAACTATAGAAGAAGAAAGTGCAAACAAAGGTCTCAGCTTGGATACCAACGAAACAGAGGTTATGGTTACATCTAAAACTTCTAGCCCTTCTAATTGTAGCATCAAGGTCAACGAGACAGTTCTTAAATAAGTAGACACATTTAAATATTTGAGCACAATTATTACTTCAGATGGTAGATGCGACACTGAGATACAAAGTCGCACAACACAAGCAAAAGCAGCATTCCAGAAGATGAGGAACATCGTGTGTAATAATTCATTATCAATAGAAGTAAGAAAGAACATACTAAAATGTTATATAGCGTCCATACTGTTATATGGTAGTAAAACATAGACAATTGTCAATATTGCAAGAAAACATATGGAGGCCACAGAGATGTGGTTTTATAGAAGAATTTTGAAAATATCATGGACAGCTAAAAAGAGTACTGCTATAATTCTACAACTGGTCAACTCAAATAGAGAACTTATTAACTGTATTAGAAGACGACAATCACAATTACTGGGTCATGTCATGAGAAGAGGTGGGCTGGAGAACATCGTAACAATTGGAAAGATCGAGGGTAAGAGAGACAGAGAAAGACAACATGAGAAAATTGTGGATGGCTTGAAAGCCTGGTAGTATGCAGAATCACCAGAAACTATATTTAAATGTATAACAAACAGAGGGCTGTGGAGAAACATGATCGCCTACGCCGGAAGGCATGGTACCAATGAATGAATGAATAACTTATATTGTGTTATCACTGCACATGTCTGTAGTTATTTTATGTACATGACGTTATTGTTTTATGCTAAGTTGTGATTTTTACAGAATGGTGTTTCTGATTTGCGAGGTTTGTGTGATCTCACAGACATCTAGACATACGAAAGTATCACAACGAGTGTCATAGTAGAGGCCGATTGTCGACAAACATTGTTGACAAACATTGTCGGCATTTCTAGGATTTACATTTCCAAGTCCCTCCCTGGAATAATCTTGCGAGCTGAACGACAGATTTCTAGATACACATCGACTTAACATACACATCACAAAAATTAACGCCTGTTACAAACATTGTCGGCATTTCTAGGATTTACATTTCCAAGTCCCTCCCTGGAATAATCTTGCGAGCTGATCGACAGATTTCTAGATACACATCGACTTAACATACACATCACAAAAATTAACGCCTGTCACTAAAAATTGGCATACTATTATGCTCTAAGTCTTATTCCAAAATAGTTATGTGTACTGATCACACACAGCGTCACTAATATTAACTGATGCGACATATGGTTGGTCGCTTTTTATATACTGTGTGTCGCCAGCAAATGAAAAGCGCGGAACAAATTATATAAGCCAAATAAGCCAAGATCAGTGACGCTGCGTTAGTATAAAACTATCTTAGAGAAGGACTGATTTTCACCTATACTAGTAAGAATTTATTCACAATGGAACACCCAGAAGGAAATTCTTCAGCGATTTTCACAACCGACGCCTAGTGTGACGTCATAGGTATCCCTTTCTTGTACTTACGGATGTCCGTGCGATTGATCAACTTAGCTTAATCAACAGGTCATCGAGACCAGATCCTTACGGTGAAGATGGGGGTTCAGCCAACAGATTGTGAAAACTAAAACTGGCCAGGTCATCCTTAAGTCAAGCAAGACCCCAGTCAGACCTATCAAGCACAAGAGCTGAGGAAAGGAGGCACCAACCAAGAGGTGCACCAACCCATGCAATTGGAATATGTGTATGCCAATAGTGTCCTATCAGAAGAAACTTATTATCATGGCAATTAGGAACTCTGTTTCAACACATTATTAATATACCAGAACAAAGTTGTCATTATGCGGCTCAGAACATAACACAACCGACTCCGCAGCTATAGGTATACAAAGTTCAAGATTGACAACACGGCCATGTGCACATGTGGAAGGCATCTCAGACAGCAAACACGGTCATGTGTACATGTGGACAGGCACCTCAGACAGCAAACACGGCCATGTGCACATGTAGACAGACACCTCAGACAGCAAACACAGCCATGTGCACATGTAGACAGACACCTCATACAGCAAACACAGCCATGTGTACATGTAGACAGGCACCTGGGAGAGCAAATATGACCATGTGTACATGTGGACAGACACGTCAGACAGAAAACATTTTTTCAGAAATGCTCAGAATATGAAATTCTGAGGCAAATACACTGCCCAGATAAACAACAGTAAAGGAAAAATGCTACTGACCCATGTACGACTTACAACACACAGCCAATATTATACAAGAAACGAAATTTTCGATATAAGCACATTCTATTTGAACGAAAGAAGAACACGTTCCATGTGAACGAAAGAATAACACGTTCCATGTGAACGAAAGAACACATTCCATGTGAACGACAGAAGAACACGTTCCATGTTAATGAAAGAAGAACACATTCCATGTGAACGAAAGAAGAACACGTTCCATGTGAACGAAAGAAGAACACGTTCCATGTGAACGAAAGAAGAACACGTTCCATGTGAACGAAAGAAGAACACGTTCCATGTGAACGACAAAAGAACAAGTTCCATGTGAACGATAGAAGAACACGTTCCATGTGAATGAAAGAAGAACACGTTCCATGTGAACGAAAGAAGAACACGTTCCATGTGAACGAAAGAAGAACACGTTCCATGTGAACGAGAGAAGAACAAGTTCCATGTGAACGAAAGAAGAACACGTTCCATGTGAACGAAAGAACACATTAAATGTGAACGAAAGAAGAAAACGTTCCATGTGAACGAAAGAACACGTTCCATGTGAACGAAAGAATAACACGTTCCATGTGAACGAAAGAACACATTCCATGTGAACGACAGAAGAACACGTTCCATGTGAACAAAAGAAGAACACGTTCCATGTGAACGAAAGAAGAACACGTTCCATGTGAACGAAAGAAGAACACGTATAAACAAGTTCTCTATTCGTAGACTCGGACTAGCTGAAATGTGCCTCAAGTTCTATACCTCATTTTGATAGAAACCTAATTGTTTCATGCTGTGACTTCGTTTCAGCATAAACTTGCGATCACTGCATCATTTTTTACAATACACCCCCACATATATGAAATAAAATGAATGCTGTCGAGTGTTTATAGTAACATCTCTCATTTTATGTGTAAGTCCCAGCTTGAATTAAACAAAACATGTTGGTGAATCAATTGTGTTCACGATTGCAGTTCTATGATCACCACAGCAATCACGTCGTTACAACTCTAGCCTTTATTATTAGACGTTTTTATTGACACTAACGGACATATGAATTCTTAAACTGTTTTGTTATCGAGATCGGTGTCAGAAAGTGCAACTATTTTGTTTGTGAAGAATACTGGATGGTAAAACTGCTGCACACAACAGACATCGAAATCAGAGTGTTATTGTCGTGCAATTAAATGTGATGTTGCTGAAAACATCACATCTGCCATTTTGATGAATGACATCGTTGACAACTTTAATATCACCGTTGAAGATTAAAGATGGCCGTCGACTAGTTGACGCCGCCATCTTGATTGCCGAAACTGAAGAAAGTCTGCAACCTCTCATCTATACAGTACTGACAGGAAGTAACAATCTGCAAACTCTCATCTATACAGTACTGACAGGAAGTAACAATCTGCAAACTGTCATCTATACAGTACTGACAGGAAGTAACAATCTGCAAACTCTCATCTATACAGTACTGACAGGAAGTAACAATCTGCAAACTGTCATCTATACAGTACTGACAGGAAGTAACAATCTGCAAACTGTCATCTATACAGTACTGACAGGAAGTAACAATCTGCAAACTGTCATCTATACAGTACTGACAGAAAGTAAAAATCTGCAAAAAGTTACAAAAAAAGATAGAAGTGATGGTTATTTCTAACAAGGAAATCACCCCAAGATGCACCATAAAAGTAAACGACTCAATCAAGACCGTCAGTAGTAGAAGACCTCTGTACAGATTTAATAAGGACTTCATTCGTTAGGTTTTTTTATTATTGTTGAGATTTTAGTTGGTCTCTATTTATATACTTGAAGTTGTATACCAAATATAGCCAAGACCGACCAACGAAATTGACGGAAATCATCGAAATCGGCCTTTCGGGTCATGTTTACATTTTCTATGGACAGGTTTTAATACTGGAGACCGGTCATACCCAACAATAAAATAAGTGTATTAATTTAAATATCTGGGATCCCTGATAACATCAGATGGGGAAGCCCCAAATCAGGAATCTGCTTCCGCATTAGTTCTCTGATAACCAACACTAATTTGAATTTGCATGTAATTTCCGCATAGAGCGTGAAATAATTAGTGATACCGTTTTATTTGCGTCATGTTGGTCTAGCGCAGTGATTCCCAAACTGTTTTGCCCCGTAGACTCATTGCCGTTTTATTTTTTTTTATTCATAGACCCCCTGCCTGCCTATTATTGTATTTACCTAAGAATATTCACTTAAAAGAAAGTTGACATAGTACTGTTCACTTTGATAGGTTTTAAAAAAAATTATTTTTGTAGAGTGGACAATTGTAAAAATGAAGACGAAAATGTACAATTGTTATTCATACCTTTATAGCGAAGACACACAATTCAAGTAAATATTTAGATTTAGAACGAAACAAATAAAAACATAGTAAAATTCTTACACAAAATTGATATATACAAATAATGTTGTTAATGAGAGTGATGAGGCAGATACTCTGATATCAATTGTTCAATATTTTCTCCACATTAGTGAGGCATAGTTTTAAATTTCCACATTCAATGAGTTACATTCTATTTCTTTTTATCGTAAGAAGATTGACAACCGCATTAAAACGCCTTTCCACGAGGTATGAAGATGGAAAAGCTATCAAAACATTTTTACAATATCAAATATATGGGATAAGCTATAGGTATATCTTTCTGAAGCCAAACTACTGATACCCCTTTCTGAACTGCACTTCTACGCTTCTGTTTATTCCAGTCAGCTCTTCTTGTAATATGATATCCGATTCTTCAATGTCACCGTATGGATTGATAATTCATTGTGGTATTTCCAAGTCAAAATATCACCAAACCTGGTTTAAAATCTGTGTGAATGACATGTAAATGTTGAACGTAGACCAGCACGTCATCATCTTCGGCGTTTGTTAGTGACAAGTTGAGGAACTCGGAAAATTGGCCCCGCCCGATGTTTTGCTTCATGAAATGTTGTCTGGCAAGACAAGCTGCAATGATGGACTATGTTTTTACTAAATTCAGACTGTCGTATTGTAGTTGTGTAACTGCAACTTAACCTCATTAAATTTAGTAAACAAACCTGTAGAATTCAACGCGCAGTTACGAATTTTGTTTACTACGTTTATGACATATGATTAATGCAATATGGCACTCAGACTTTTAGCTACTAAATGTTTCCCATGAGTGACGCAGTGAATTGCAAACACCCTGGGTACATTTTGTTCTAAATAACTTAAAGAACCCTGATAGTGCAAAACACGGTTGTTGCTTCATCTACTGCTGCTGATATTATATTTGATAAATGGTCGCTTATTCAATGAAATAATTTTTCAAAACATTAAATATTGATTCGCTTTAGTGTCTGTTGTCAAAGTTCTCGTACATAGCAGACAGTTATTCAAGAAATTCTTGATCCATAACGAAACGAACGTATATCAATAATAGTACTTCAGTATAATGCAATATAGACTCGTTCAATTGAATTGAGAAATGGTTCCTTTGTAGAAAATTAGACAAGAATCTTTCAACACCATAACTCATTTCCTCAAAACGCATTTGGACTGTGTTGTTGCGCAAATTAATTATTTTAAATATATTATACGCAGGCTTGCGTCGGCTTGTTTTTAAACATCTTCAACGGCTGTCGCAAACAGCTATTCCCCGATGGTATGAGAATTATCTCATTTTTCTATGAGTAGTGAGATACTGTAAGACGCCCACAAACCATTATCGTCTCTATTTGAAATTGAAGCAATCACACCGTGGTCTTCTTCTGATTTTTTTTAAATGTTGAGTGGTAACTGTTAAATTTGTTTAAATGGTGAGTCAGAATCATCATGAAGAGAGTGAGAAACAAAATAAAAACAAAAATAAGTCCAGAATAATGTGACTTCGTAGAAGGTAAAGCCACCAACAATGCTATATATATTTTGAGAACAATAATAGAGAAGGCTATAGTGGTAAAACAGACATGTACTTCTATTTTATTGACTATACTAAAGGATTTGATAAAGTTACACATAGTGAAGATATACACATGTTAGAGAATTTGAACATCGACAGTAAGGATTTGAGAACCATCCGGAATATTTACTGGCAACTAACAGAAACAATAAGAGTAGGAAATCAAATTGGCCTTTTTCTACAAATAAAGCAAGGAGTTAGGCAGGGATGAGTACTTTCACCAGACACGTTCTCTTTATACAGTGAAAACATAATGCGTTCAATAGTTGATATCCCAGGAATATCAGTGGGAGAACATAACATAAATAATTTAATATATGCAGATGACACTATTGGTATTGTTAAAAGGGGAGAAGACCTTCAAGAATTAATCAATGTAGTAATGACAGAAAATAAAGCGAAAGGCCTATTCCTAAATATCAAGAAAGCAGAAGTAATGGTTATTTCAAAGAAACAAGATATCACACCTTGCAAAATCAAAGTGAATGATATAGTATTAAAACAGTTCCACCAATTCAAGTATTTAGGTGCAACGATTACAGCAGATGGAAGAAGTTAAACAGAAATCAGAAGTAGAATAGGGCAGGCAAAAACAACATTCAGAAAAATGAAAAATATACTGTGTAATATGACCTTATCATTAGAGGAGAGGAAGAGAGTTCTGTAGTGCTATATAACCCCTAAACTAACATATGGGTGCGAGTCTTGGACAATAAACAAACTGGAAAGTGTGAGATTGGAGGCAACAGAGATGTGGTTCTACAGAAGAATGCTGAAAATAGCATAGACTTACAGGAAAACTAATGTGGAGGTGTTGAAAGAGTTAAATTCGAGACGGAGCTTAATCAATAATATAAGAAAAAGATCATCTTCATTTTTTGGGCCATGTTTTGAGGCAAGGAGGTTTGAAGAACATAGTCACAACATGCAAGATTGAAGGCAACAGACAGAGGCGACAAGGTGAGAATATATTGAATAGTTTAACAACATGACACGGCAATGATACAGCCACGATCCTCATACATAATACTGGTGATAGATAGTTGTGGAGATCCATGTACACTATTTTTTTCTTACGTACCGGAACATGATAGCATCATTCCTTTTCTTTACACTGCCAGCTACAGGAGAAGAAGACAGCTTAAAGCTTGTTCTTGGGCATGATCATTGTCCTCTTCACACTGTCTCTTCACACTGCCTCTTCACACTGCCTCTTCACACTGCCTCTTCACTATTCCTATTGAAACTGCCTCTTACAGCTCTTACATGAAAAGAAGACATCTTAATGCTTGCTCCCGAGCCTGTACAATGCTATCGGTATGGTTTAGATTACCTCACTTATCCCTGCATATATTTATGTCATTTAGCGCTGCGATACCTTCTTATGTGCTCAATAGACATGCTCTACTTCTCAGGAGATTTGCTCACTATTTGCTCACAGATGCTCAGTGGCAAGAAAGTACGCTTGGTCATCAGCAGCTCAGTGGCACGAAAGTACACTTGGTCATCAGCTGCTCAGTAGCAAGAAAGTACGGTTGGTCATCAGCTGCTCAGTGGCAAGAAAGTACACTTGATCATCAGCTGCTCAGTGGCACGAAAGTACACTTGGTCATCAGCTGCTCAGTGGCAAGAAAGTACACTTGGGCATCAGCTACTCAGTGGCAAGAAAGTACACTTGGTCATCAGCTGCTCAGTGGCAAGAAAGTACACTTGGTCATCAGCTGCTCAGTTGCAAGAAAGTACACTTGGTCATCAGCTACTCAGTGGCACGAAAGTTCACTTGGTCATCAGCTGCTCAGTGGCAAGAAAGTACACTTGGTCATCAGCTGCTCAGTGGCACGAAAGTACGGTTGGTCATCAGCTGCTCAGTGGCAAGAAATTACAGTTGGTCACGAGTTGCTCGATGACACTAAGCTACATCTGGTTCCCAGCTGCTCGATGTACATGTTCTAGAAAAAGGCAACTCTCCAGCTGCAAAGGTGACATTTTAGATTTGAAATTATTTTTTTTCTCAAGATAGGATAAACATTCTAAACCCAAAATGTGCACAATGTTGCCCCGAGAGGGCAAACTAGGTCTGCTTATTCATTTTTGCTGGCTCACATTGACAGATTTAAACTCACTATATGCATTGGCCCCTGAGTAAAAAAAAATAAACATCACAAACTATCTTAGGCAATGTACTTCGATATCCATGGGAACTTAAATCTAAGAACTGCATTTTGTTTTTGCAAAAAAAAAACACACACACAAAACCACAAAACTCATTGGTTACATCCCAAAAAAGTTGCAACCTGCCGACTCACTCAATCAGGCTCTCGGCCCAAAAAGAGTACCCATTTCTGCTCTAAACACCCACTGAAAATGATGTATAACTGCTTGGACACTGTCAATAAAATTAGATATCGTGCACCTATGATCCTCTAGTGAGTGATAAACATCGATAAATTTCGCGATTGAAAGTAAAATACCCATACATAACTCTGAATGTCGTCTACGGCCTGTGAATCATGAACCTTGTTATGACATTCTTTGATGCTCCATCCATGAATCGGAATGATAACTTTAGCTGTTAAAATAATGGCCTACTGGTAGCATTGTGTTTAATAATGTATTCACGCTGAATCATATGGTCCGCTCAGTTCTATCGATCAATGCGCTTTTGTCTCCAGGACAACGGCACTGAAATTATTTCATTATTTTTAAAACATGAGGATATGCCGTGGCGATATTTATGTTAAAGAAATATCAGGGAGGGAGAGAGGGAGAGATGGAGTTAGCTAGGGTGGAAGAAGAAAAATGGAGGAGAATGGAATAAGGAAAAATAAGAGAGAAAGAAAGGTAGTGAGATGGATAATTAGGAAAAATAGTAGTGAGTTACGGTGAAACAAAAGATAAGAGGTAGGGAGGGAGGTAGCTTGATTCCAAGAGAGGAGAATAAAAAGTAATGAATCAAGGTAAGACGAAAGTTAATAATATAGGAGGCAATGAACGTGTTGGTGGAAAGTGGCTTAAAAAGTACGTACCTCGGCAGCTTCGAGAGATAATCCTTTGGGATTTTTGGAGTAATGCACTTGTAAACATGACATCGCGGTCCAGTATCTGAACGAAAGAAAAGACACATATAGAGTGTAACTACCGACATCGGATTTGTCGGGTCATATGTGCAAATAAAAAAGGCGATAAAGTGTATCTCCTTTCTCTAGACTACCTCCTGCTGGAAATATATTAGGACAATTAGGAGATCTTCCTAATGTACTGGTTAAGCCGTTCGCGGTGTGCTCAAGAGCTCGCGGGTTCGATACTCACTCTCAACGTCTTATTCATTAAATGAATTTGTTTTACCAGATCCTTGGGGATTATTGCTTGAATATACTGCGTTACGTGCGAATATATGTGTGGTCCCCTTGGTAGAAGGCATGCCACTGTGCCTCGTCGTTGAGACGGACGAAGGGTATATGAGATAATACGATTACAGCGAAGTCATTCCTTTACGTATATAAGCCTTTGAATCTTTATCAGAACCATTGTTTGTGTGTATGTTAGGATCAAGAAGGAGTTTGAGAACTAGCGTTAATAGTCAAACAAAAAATGCAAGCTGAAATATAAATGCAATCAAACAAGAGAAAGAACTAACATATAAATGACAGAATAGATGTACAAAATCGTAGAGCAATTTTCCCATTTACAGCAAAATGTAGATATTTTACTGTTGTCTTCAATAGATGTTAAATATTACGTAGACAACTGTACAATAGAAATATCTACATGTTACTATTGCTGTCTACAGCGGTAAAATTATGTGAAGATGTTCAGAACAAAATGTCGCTATTCGTCACTGCTATTGTAAATATCCTTAGAATATTCGTGATAATAACAAGACAAACTGTCTATATCTGATTATTGTTATGAAAGCTGGTAGAATGTTATAGTTGTGAATACATGACGAATTGTCGATATTTCTGTTTTGTTACGAAAGCTCGTATGGCATCAATAGAAGCGTCCAAAATCCAGGGTGTCACATGGACTACAGTTCGTGACATGCTTGTGTGCGCAGTAATGAGAGAACATACCTGCGTCTCAAAGAAAATATAGATATGGCGACATGCTGAAACTGGTACAGGAGCACCTGCTTGATGTGGTAATCTCTATCGATCTAGGATGCGATTTGAAGAATTTGGTATGAAATATGGCAGTAGTAGAACTGGATACCTGCAGGGAACAATGTTTGTTTAACCAGCGGGAAACGGGACTATCAGCATGCATACATTTTGTCGCATGTTGGAAGAGACTGTGCACCTATGTGCATGCCCGGAGTACAATGATATCAGCTCATCATAATCATATGAAAACCCGTAGAATGTAGATCGTTTTAAACTGGTGTAAGTTCTGAGATGGACTGTTCACAACCTCGGTCAGCCACAAAAATAAATGACCCCCACAGTCGATTGCAGCCATTGAATTTCCACAAAAACTGCCAATTGACATCAGTCAAGGTTCAACATACCATATGGTCTATGATTTTCTACAGTACCACACATTTTCTACATGGTGGGCGCTACTGAAGCTTGACTTTCAGGTGTGATGTACAGAGGATGGTGCATGAGAGGCTAGACACACGACCAATTAAATATTTGTTTACATGACTCATAGCACTTTATAAGAACTGGGTAAATTGTATCGAACCGCAATGGTGACTAGGACAATAAATAATACAACTGTGTTACCTTTTCAGAATATATTTGCCAAAAAAAAATATTTAAGGTTGTCATTTGAAAGCACACCCGTGTATATACAGATTGTCAAAAAATAAATGTACTACCACAAAAGACTGGCGATCTGCTTTGCAAGCAAAAGAAACGTAAGTAAACTTTCACGTAGAGTGAATTCCTTTCTTGATTGTGATCTATTCAAGCACATCATCAGATCAGGAAAACATTCATCGTCGTAGGCCTATGCTCAGATGCTATTCTATGAAATACTACTTTAGGACATTAAAGAAAAATAGTGAAAACAGAAATGACATGTTTACGAAGAATACTCGGAGTGTCATTAAGAGATAGAATTAGAAACGATAACATCAGACAGATAACCAAAACAATACCAGTATTGGAACACATAAAAAGACAACCGATCAAGTGGTTTTCACACGCTTCCAGACTACCAACAGATAGCATGCCACAAATGGCCATGACACATAGACATAACGGTTATAAAGCCAGAAGCAGACCATGTAAGAGATGGATCACAGAAATCAAAGAAGCCACAAAACAAGATTACAAATAGCACACAAGAAGGCCATCTCCAGAGAACTCTTCCACCCCTGACACCGCAAGGCAAACACGGATCACAGCGTATAGATAGGTAGACATTATGCCCAAAACTCTATTTAATCTCTTATTGATAACAGACGAATTAAAGTATGATGTAAGAAAAATTGATGGATATACATGGTAGAGACGGCGTAAACGAGTGAAAAGACAGATCTTTTAACTCAGATTTTTCTGTGACTTAGAATTTACAGATCCGAGAGAACAATCAGGTTCATAGGGGAGGGAGCAATTTACTTCTTTTGATTTATGTTGCCAGCGCCCATGGACGTCAGTCAGAAAATATGCAAGATATAGTATATTATAACCGAGCTGAGAAATATACAAGAAATAATAACGTGACTCGAGAAATATACCCAAAAATAATGGACGTGTCGATAAATATTAGAAATAATAGACGTCATTCGAGAAATATGCAATAAATAATGGGTGTTAGTCGAGAAATATACAAGATATAATAGACGTAAATGGAGAAATATTCAAGAAATAATGGGTGTTAGTCGAGAAATATACAAGATATAATAGACGTAAATGGAGAAATATTCAAGAAATAATGGACGTGTAAATAAATATACAAGAAACATTTGATTATCAAGAAATATACAAGAAATAATTGACGTCAGCCGAGAAATATACACGAAACTGTTGTTTATGGTCGAGAACACACAGTCGCCAAAACGTCTCACCATAAATGACCTCATTCAAAGTAGGAGCCACGATTTAAAAATTGGACATGCCAAATTGAGCATGTGCTCCTGGGTATGGAAAAAAAGCTTTGAATGAAGATCTCTATTGCACAAGAAAAAGCGTCAAAGAAATGTTAGGGATCACATACTGTTGATACTGTCTGACCTAATAAGTGTTGAATCTTGGTCTCTAGAAGCTCTACGCGACGTTGGGCACGTTCCTGTCTTTGAGGAGATGCTAGTCCTCGCTTAATTCGCCTGTCACAGTTTCCTAGTGCGTCTCATACAGAGAAAATTGAGTTGGTACCCAAGGGTATAAGGGGAATTATACCTTCTTACACGAGAAATAACGCACCGACTGTAAAGCGCATAGCCCGAATAAAGGTGCACAGTGGGTGACCCAAGCACATTACCATTTCTTCTCGTAACGTATACCCTGTCGATATTAGAAGGCATCATCAGAAAACAATGCAATAAGGCGAAGCCTCCTACCAGCCCACTGCACTTAGAAAGTAAGAGCAAGTTGCTAGTAATTCCTGGGGATATTGACAAACAACAAACAAACATAGTTGACGTGAGTCATAAAATATACACGATATGCGAGATAAATGAGTCAGAAAATGCACACGATATAGTAGATATGGAGTCAGAAAATATACACCATATAGTTAATTTGAGTCAGGAAATATACACCATATAGTGGATATGAAATCAGAACATATACACGATATAGTAGACGTGATTCAGAAAATAAACACGATATAGAAGACATGAGTCAGGATATGCACACGATATAGAAGACGTGAGTCAGGATATGCACACGATATAGAAGACGTGAGTCAGAAAATATAAACTTTATAGTGGTTGTGAGTCAGAAAATATGCATGAGTTACTGATGATTTATAAAATGGCCAAAAGCATTTGAGTTATGAATTTCAGATGAACTGAGCCACGTGTCCATGACTCTGATCAAAGGATGTTATAGAATGATTGATAGACACTGTCTGTGACCAGATAGCGTTACTAGTTTACATGTGGCTATGATAAAAAATGTATTGATAACTCATTTGTTGATAATATTCTACTACTGTCATAAAATATGAATCACAATAATTATAAATCCACCAAAAATGAAAATTTTTCGATAAATTATGAATCATTGCGGAGTTTTATCAAGTGTAGAACATCTAGAATTGATTTTGGATGTGAGGAATCTAATCGAAATGGATATAACAGTATGGATTGACTTCATTGTATTCGGGTTTCTTCATATGTACTTTATTACAAGTGACGTGGGCAAAATACAAATGATGGTAGACGTGAAACAGAAGTTATAAAGAAAATATGAATGGCTAAAATTAGTTTCAATGTCATGATGAAATGACATGATAACATTTAGACAAGCTACAAACAAAATAAAAATGTGAATTATAAATTGGTTAATCTATTCGTCATTAATGTATGCCACAGAAACATGGATAATAACAAACAAACTAGAAGACATAAATTATACATTTGAGCTATAAATATATAGGAGAATGAAAACAAACAAGGAAGTTCTGACAACACTTTGTATGACAAGAAACTACTAATGGAAATAGAAGTCAAACAATTAAGGTATTTGATAAGGTATATAAAGTGGGAGAAAATATCATGAGATGGACAAGTTACAGTCTAGAAGAGTGCACCACTAAAGAAAGAGGCAGGGGAAACTGGAGGTCCGTGGCAGATAACATTCGTTGCAGAAAGGTGTCGCAAATATTGGTTGTCTAGTTATAATAATATTTTCATTCCATCTACAGCTTAGAAAGCCCTCATACACGATCCATAAAGTGTTAGTCAGACACGAGCTATGTCACATCTGTTACCAGTAGCACCACGTGAAGGTACTTTTATTATTTTCGTTGTCCAATAACCACGTCCATAGTTGCTCTGATCTCTCCCTGATTGTATTCGCCTTTACACTTCTGCTGACATTACCGGTCCTCCATTGAAAATGAATCATCATCCACACTAGTCTCACTCTCGCGTACTATATCTCTTATGAAGCTCAAACGATGAGCTCGATCCATTGCCCCATTGTCATGTGCCACAATCGCGCATGACGCCAATTGATCTGCTCTTTAATTACCTCGAACACCCACATGTCCCAACACGAAAATAAATGTAACTACTTTAAACCTTGCCTTTATCAAGACCTCAATCCACTCTTCGCGAGCGAGACCCACTTGTACCTTCCTAATAATGCTCATAGTCACTCAAGATGCAGACCTATGTTACTTTCTGTGTGCCCACTCAATCAAATTCCCTGGTAATCGCCATAATCTCCATAGTCATGCTACTCGTAGTCACAGTAAAGGCCCAACTCTCTTTCCTGATCGTTTTACCTGCGCACTGAGCTGTGAAGGTACAAGTACTGCGAACATGTCCAACCACAGATCCATCAGTGCATATAATCACATCCACTTGTTTGGTATTCTCACTGATCAAAGTCTGCACCTCTTGCTTCATGGGACACAATCTCTATTCCCTGATACTGAGTGCAACAGTTGTCTACAAAATCACTACAACCAACACATGTTTGGGTTTATTCATGGCTATCGACAGTAAAGGCCTACGAGAAGAATCAAAGCAAGCCTTTATACGTATGTTTTCGATATTTTTCCCCGTGTCGGCGTTGATCGGCATTAGCGAGCGACACACATTATACACAGTCACCACGGAAAACACGGTAGTAATAAAAATCATCACCTGTCACATAGGCTGCTTGTTCTGATTCTGCATATAAACCTTTAGTGTCGATAGCCACTGCTTGATACTCACAGATTCTCAAAGCATGTTGCGCAAGATATAAAAGTTCATGCTAAGAAAAGAATGGTGGGACTTATTGAACAACTCAGTTGTCCAGAGCATTACATAGACATACTGCCTTGGTCATGCTGGGGTCAGAGGAAAAGAGAGAGCCGACTTATTGGCAGGCAATGCGTCGATAGACGGCACATTGCTGAGAGGAGATAAAGCAGACTCAATGAAGACAGTGATAAATTCATTTCAAGATGAAGATGATGTCAATGAGGCTGAGAACGTACACATACAGAGAATGTCAGAAATGGGAGTATCTAGAAGGGTGGGAAGGAAAAGTAAATCTTTTGGAAAGCCCCGAAAATCAATCAATCAAAACCTGACTGGAACTCTGAGTCTACATACACTGGGATGGCTGCTGGAACGGAGGGCGGAGCACTTATGGGAATGTCCCGCGTGCTGTGAAGCCAGTTTCTTATCAAGAATCAAGAATCGAGAAGCCACTGCTTATCGCTACCATCATCGATGGTACATTACTGACTTGTTTGAAACATTGTCATCTTCTTCTTCGTTCTCAAACTCCCGCAGATCAGCAGGATGTAGTCCGGAGAACGGAATATTTTGTGTCTATATATGTTTACAGCATTGCTACTATATCTGCGCCTTTCGGCCTGACACAACCGACTTCAGCATGGCTTTGGGTCACTGACCATATATAGGATGGGGCACCCAACTCCATCCCATAACCTTCTTAGTCGCCTCGTACGACATGGATGGAAGGTAAACAGTGTTGCTATTCTTTGCTCCCCTTTCGGGCCCCGACAACACAGGGCATAACCACAGAGTTAATTCAACCTACTGACCATTAAAGATCAGACCTCAGACACATATAACCACGGAGTTCAACTCTGAGCTCAACCCTACTGACATACATAACATCTGACCTCAAACATACATAAACACAGATTTAAATCCTACAGACTTTTATAATCAGACCTCGAACATACATAACCACAGACTTCAATCCTACTGACCGTTATAAATCAGATCTCAAACATACATAACCACAGAGTTCAATCCTACTGACCGTTATATATCAGATCTCAAACATACATAACCAAGGATTCAGCTCTACTGGTCCTCAAATATCAGAACTGCTAGATCTGCTGACTACACCTAAAAGACTTCGGATATAACAAAATGTCAGTGACATAGATGTCATGCCGCCATTTACAGCAAACTAACTATATAGGCTTTCTTCTTTCTCACATTTTCTTAACCTAAATTTAGGACATTTAACGTTCAAAACGTAGTCCTAGCCTGTACGTGCGCTACGCCTACTAGTCTGTGAACTAATAATCAATGGGATAATTCTCCTGGGATACAATTAGCATTGCGGCCATAGCTTCTTGTTCGTGGTCATTTGAGTGTTACTGTCTTTTATGCTTTTTGTTTCTAGAGAGTTTCAGGGTTTCCATTTTGTTCGATTTCTTTAAGTTTTTCTCATTAAACTAAAAAGAAATTTATTTGCAGAAAAAAAAGAAACTTAATTTAGGGAAGTTAGTATAGCTTAGTGATTGTGTGAAACATTTAGGAAAAGCGTACGATGTTCAATTACCGCTTTGATTGACTCCCTGTTGTACCCAGCCAAAAATATGTGCGCATGTGTTTTATTTGTAACACAATTCTGATAAACTACTCTCTAAGTTGTAAGTTTTTGATACAATATTTTTCAAAAGCGCACCGTGGACGAGTTCATGGATGTTCCTTCTCGTCTTAATAAATCCATCAGAGTGTATACACTCAAAGTTTCAGTTCGGTACTGCATAATCAGTCTGTTCGTATTTCTTCTATGTTTCTCTTTCCTGGGCGTTTCAATATTTACCCTAATCTTGAGTTGAGTGCGTCAAAATAGAATGTGAGTCATTGTGTAGCGAGCGTCAAAACACGATGTGAGTCATTGTGTAGCGAGCGTCAAAACAAGATGTGAACCATTGTGTAGCGTACGTCAAAACAGAATGTGAGTCATTGTGCCGCGGGCGACAAAACAAGATGTGAGACATTGTATAGCGTATGTCAGTACCTTATTGGAGGGCTACCTTATTGGAGGGCTACCTTATTGGAGGGCTACCTTATTGGAGGGCTACCTTAGATGGCGGAGAATGCGTGGCTGGCTGCTCCACTCATTCCTGTGACCATGGTCTTAGATCTGAATTGCTTGTGCGCTTATACTTTATACAGCCATGCATATGATAGCTACACTGGTATCCAGGATTATACATCAGTTCCATAGCCACTTGCGCCTAAGGTTTCATTTCCAGGACAGTAAACCGTCTGAGCAGTTCTCCGACAAGGATGGTATATTCTCTGGGTATTCCTCCCGCAACAATGACTAGACATCTAGGTCCGGTGTATCCCTGACCCTGGACTGCTACATCGAAGACACCCAGAGGGACATCGAATGTCTTCCCTTCACCCACCTCAAAGGCTACAACATCTCCCAGCCGAGTCTCGTGCAATTAGGCAACTTCGCAGCAGTAACGACATTGTCATCAAACTGGCTGATAAGGGTGGATGATGTTTCTGGGGTAAGAACCTCTATTGACAATAGGGTCTGGGACAGCTGCCTAATCCTTTGTATTAGACCGTCCATACATGCCTGAAAGACCTTATTATATATTACAATGGTCAATATCTACGACAATCAAGGACTCGACGGTTGAGAACCCTCTCTCCAATATGGTAACCGCTCTATATTTCATTGAAAGCAGTTTGGATAGACTTTGCTTTTATATTCTACCTAATATTCACAAGCCCTTAAATTCTGACAGACATATTGTCTCTTCTTGTTTCAGTCTTACGGAACTCATCTTTGACTTCCTAGATATTGTCTTTCAACCGTTAGTTGAGCAGCTCCCTACATTCCCAAAAGAAACTAACCATGCCCTTTCTATATTGGCCTCTGTGTCGTTGTCCTCCTCTCACATTTATCGTCTCTTTCTACTTGAAGCCGCCTCCCTTTTTCAACTCTAAACCACAATCAGATGGTCTCAAAGCCTGAAGTTCTTCAGTGATATCTCTTTATCCCTTTGTGTCTATATCTACTAATCCGTGTTTCGGAGTTTGTGCTCACTCTCAACTATTTTGAGTGTGATGTACACTTCTTCGAGCAGTGTCAGGGATGCACCTGGTTTAGGTGTCCAATTATGCTTACGAGAGGAATACCTAGAGAATATATTATCCGTGTCTGAGAACTAAACACAATGGTTCACATTTTGCTTTGGCGCACTCAACACAATGGTTTACATTTTGTTTTGACGCTCTCAAAACAATGGCTGACATGTTGTTTTGACACACTCAACACAATGGTTTACATTTTGTTTTGACACACCCAACTCAATGGCTCATGTGTTGTTTATACGCACTCAACACATGGGCCCATGTGTTGTTTATACACACTCAACACAATGGCTCACATTTTGTTTTGACGCATTCAGCACAGTGACTCCCATGTTGTTTTGACCCACTCAACACAATGGCTCACATTTTGTTTTGACGCACTCAACACAATAGCTCACATTTTGTTTTGACGCACTCAACACAGTGACTGACATTTTGAATAGCAGAAACATTTGTTTCTGTACTTTTTACACTGTCAATATCATGCAGCTGTTCTCATTCTGTTGATTCCTCTATTTTTCATGTTAGACGGCATTCTTGATTTTCATAATTTTTCTGTTCAGTTTTCTTGATTTCCATATTTTTTTCCCCTGATGATTCAGTTTTCCTCCTCACTGAAATAGTTTCGTTTTAGAAAATTGTCTTCTGCTCCGTGAGTACAATTTCTTCAAGTTGAGCAGATTTCTTTCTTTTATCATTTTTTAAATTTTTTTTATATTAATTTTACATTCCTGACAAAAGGATAGCTTTATCTCTAATAATTTGTCCAAGATTTGAGGCGAATATGTGCCAGCTGATTGTACCAGGTTCAAGTCTCGTGTAAAGGTGCGATTTTTTTCCAATTTGTTTTTTGAATTTCTAGATGTTTCCTAATTATATAATTACTGTTTTCCTGTTGGTGAACGTTCTTTTTTCTCTACTAATCATTTAGTCGACTTTGATTGTTATTGCTGTTTCTATTGTTGTTGTTTCGATCTCCATAAATTACGAGCTATTAACTCTTATTTCATATTGCAATACAGGTTTTCCCTAAAGCTTTATATCATACCATGAAATTTCCATCTTTCAGCAAGCACTGTGTAGTGGACTGAGAAGAAGTCTCCTACCACAGATGGGGTAACCTTTAGGTGTTTTGTGGATTTTCTACCTTTCAACAACATGTAGAGTTGTAGTCATGGGCTTTAGTATCCCTAGTATCCCTTCCTGTCAGGTGTTCATAGAAAACCAGCTCTATACCATGGTCAATGATATCGGTGGAGCAGCCAGCTATGTATTCGTCGAAATCCAAGGATGCTCATAAATTATATAGGGCCAACAAGAGCCTGACTCTGGGCTTTCCCAGGGAATTGTCACGTCCTGCACAGAATTTGCTTTTCACCACATACCATGCGCCATCTGTTCACAGTCTGAACACCACGTTCCTTCTGTTCACAGCCTGAACACCATGTGCCTTCTGTTCACAGCCTGAAACCATGTGCCTTCTGTTCACAGCCTGAACATCATGTGCCTTCTGTTCACAGCCTGAACACCATGTGCCTTCTGTTCACAGCCGGAACACCGCGTACTCATTGTAAATTACGACCATAGTGAGGGTTGGAGCTAATCTCTGACTCCCAGCGTGATGTGAAATGATGTTTTATCTGAATGTTGCATCGCAAAGGGCAACATAATTGTACAGATGAACTGGCGTTGGGCTTCCACAAGAGAAAAGCCCTACCATATTGACATGCCATTTACCGAAAATTTACTGGTGCATAATGTTTTGTCCGATTTGCCAATACCTTCAGATCTTCCGCAAGCGGGACTTTGATGGTTGAAATGTTAGTAAACCGGTCATACACACTTAACTCGCTCGAATGTGATCCTTGTAGCAAAACACACGTAAGTCGACCGTCTATATTATGGTTTCAAAGAAACTGAATGTTGTATAAATGTCGTTTACGGCAGAATTGATCAGGTAATCATTTTATATGATGAAGAACATCCTATATAATATTTATTTTCAAATGAGTTGCGAAAGAGAATTCTTAGAACTTATATATACTTAATTTTGATTTATGGAAGTAAAACTTAGACAATCAGAACAACAGTTAAAAACTATAGAGGCTGCAGAGATGTGGTTTTATCAAAAGAAAATGTTAAGAGCACTATAAACAGATAAAAGGAATAATGAAGATATCTTGAAAGAAGTTAATTCAAAAAGAGAACTTCTTACACGCACCAGAAAGAGTTAACATTTGTGGACACATTATAAGAGGAAGAAATATGGAATATATCGTGACAACAGGTAAATTGATGAGCACGAAAGAACAGTAAGAGAGAAGATGTTTGACAACCTTGCATTGTTACATGGGAAAATATATGTATGGAAATTATTGACAGCACTACGAAAAAGGGTTGTGGAAGGACCCTATAACGAACGCCATACGGCACGGACCATAAAGATTACCGTTGTCTTATACTGGATATGATTCAATGGTTATATAATATTATGGTCGTTTAACTTGGTTACTTTTATAACACTATAATTTCTTGCAGATTGCCAATTTTCTTTCAAATATTCAATATGATTGTTGTGTTTCCTTCATACCTTTACGTTTTGTTCGTCATTTTTTCTTTCATTTTGTTATTTCTTTGTTATCCCGTTCGTCAGTTAGTTTTTTCGTTACCACCATTGTGTCTAGTCAGCTACTTATTTTTTTTATATTTCCTCACAGTTTGTTTTCAACCTCAAATGTCATTTCTACGGACACAACCGACTTCGGCAGTTTCTGAATCACTTTGACCCTGAATAGGATGGGACAACAAATTCTACAATTAAATCGCTAGTCTACACATTATAGGTCTCTAGTTGATACAAGGTAGGTCTCTAGTTGATACATGGTAGGTCTCTAGTTGATACATGGTAGGTCTCTAGTTGATACATGGTAGGTCTCTAGTTGATACATGGTAGGTCTCTAGTTGATACATGGTAGGTCTCTAGTTGATACATGGTAGGTCTCTAGTTGATACATGGTAGGTCTCTAGTTGATACATGGTAGGTCTCTAGTTGATACATGGTAGGTCTCTAGTTGATACATGGTAGGTCTCTAGTTGATACATGGTAGGTCTCTAGTTGATACATGGTAGGTCTCTAGTTGATACATGGTAGGTCTCTAGTTGATACATGGTAGGTCTCTAGTTGATACATGGTAGGTCTCTAGTTGATACATGGTAGGTCTCTAGTTGATACATGGTAGGTATATAGTTGATACATGGTAGGTCTCTAGTTGATACATGGTAGGTCTCTAGTTGATACATGGTAGGTCTCTAGTTGATACATGGTAGGTCTCTAGTTGATACATGGTAGGTCTCTAGTTGATACATGGTAGGTCTCTAGTTGATACATGGTAGGTCTCAAGTCGAAATACGTCAGATCTCTAGTCGACACATGACAGGTCTCTAGTCAACACATGGCAGATCTCTAGTCAACATATGACAGAGCTCTAGTCTACAATGTCTACTTCCTCAATACCTGAGTCTAGCCAGTTATACTTCCTCAATACCTGAGTCATGGCTCCTACTTGGAATGAGGTCAGTGTGGTGAGACGTGTGATATTCTGTATTCTCCACCATGAATAAAACTTCCGCCGAGAGGTCTCTTGCTTGACAATTGTAGCTTCGTTGTCATTCTATCGTTTCCCATACACCATACACAATGCTGCTTTCTAGCGTATGTTGCCTTCTCCAGAGACTTTCAATGCGTACTCGGGACATCGACATTAACCGCCCCTGTGTTTCGGCTCTCCAAGCTGGAATGTAGACAGTGTCGCTGGTTGCTACCATATAGAAGTATCGGAGATATTCCTTTTCCTTCTGTAGTCAATTCTCGTTCCATCTATATCCACCACATCCACAGATTTGATTCAAACAGGTGTTTACCAGAAAAACAGCACGAGCCACAGTATTTCTGATTCCAGGGCGCACAACGAGGATGTACTTTTAGGATCTAGCTTTGTTAATCTTTGGAATCGTCTATTGTCTTTCCCCAGTGAATGATTATTGATCGCATTCACACTTGCCGTTAATCGTAGGGGTGGTACCTTAATCTGTCGTTTCAAGGCCAGATGTGTCGCCTAGGTTGCATTTAGTCCATGTTTGTTCAAGGTTATCTTGATGTTTTCTATCCACCGTTTTCTTGGTCTACCTTTGGCTTTACGTCCGGATATTCTTGTATTATATGCTCTTATTGGTATTTGGTTTGGCTTCATTCTCATAAGGTGACCGAACCATTTTACTTGCTGTCTCTCAATATGTTCGATACATGATTTTATACTTTTGGAATCACACACGATAAATGTAAAACCCTTTGCACCCCACTTCATATAATTAATCAGTATTTTCTAACACCCCACTTCATATAATTAATCAGTATTTTCTAACTATCCCAGTGGTTCTTAACATGCTCCATTTTGAACTATTTTTCTTCCGTGCAACCTTCCCCTCCTCGAGACAAAGGTCAAAATAAATATATTGTGTCTTTCTTCACGGTTTATTACTCTGAGTCTGTTAAACATCTTTCATATTTAAAATTTAACGCTTGTTATACTTCACGTTTAGCATTATTAAAATAGTTACCTTTCTGTGCCCCCCTCCGATGTGTCTATGTCCCCCTTTAATTTCAAATATTTTCTACGCCTAATTTCAATCTTGAAATCTCCTTGGCATCCTGGGGTCGCGTTGGGTACCGTTGAACTAGGTCATTAAAATTTTGCTAGATTAGTCCGTATTATTTATTTTAGTCAAATCCTGAACTTAAGCCTTACTTTTTTTGGTCATAAACCTACGATATTTAAAAAAAATGTAATCGACTTCATGTTCGACTTCCACAAAAAATCGATTTATCGATGAGAATAAATTTCAATCAAACTAAATCGATTTTAATTTTCGCTTCGTTTGTGGACATTTAATTTGTTAAAAACTAGAACTACAACCAATCTTTATTCTAATACCGGCACGTTTTCTTTTGTGTGCTATCAGAACAAAACATAATTCAGCATCTTATAACGACACCACGCTACATAATCAATATTCTGATAGAAGTAATCGTAGACCATTGTTACAGAATCAATATTCTCACGTATATCGTCATACAACAATGTTACACAATCAATATTCTAGCGTATATCGTCACACAATGATGTTACATAATCAATATTCTGACGGTACGTCGTCATAGATTAATGTTACGGAATCGATATTCTGACTTGCGTCATAATATCATAATCTTACCGAATCAATAACATTAAGTATGTGATCATACTCCCATGGTACAGAATCGATAACAGTAAATATATTATAATAACACAATTGTGCAAAATCGATAGTCGGACGTATACAAGTAAGCACATTGGTACTTCTTCTTCTTCTTCTCGAATCCAAGGAATTACGAGCAATTAGCTCTTACTTCCTGTGTGTAGTGAAGAGATAATCTAACATGTGTGATTATGTCACAATGATGCATAATCGATAGTCTGGCGTATGTTATTAGAGCACAATGGTACAGAATCGATAGTCTGGCGTACGTTATTAGAGCACAATGGTACAGAATCGATAGTCTGGCGTACGTTATTAGAGCACAATGGTACAGAATCGATAGTCTGGCGTATGTTATTAGAGCACAATGGTACAGAATCGATAGTCTGGAGTATGTTATTAGAGCACAATGGTACAGAATTGATAACTTTAAATATATTATCATAGCACAACTGGACAGAACTAATACCATTAATTATTATCATGGCACACGTCCACAGAATCGATAATTATGATATCATTGCACAATATAATACATAATCGATAGCATTAATTATATTATCATAGCACAATGTAAAATAATCGATAACATTGATTATGCTATCATAGCACAATGGTACAGAGTCGATAACATGAAGTAGTGTGATCAAACAACAACGATAAATAAATCAATAGTCCATGTAAACGATGAATCTATGAACTATCTGATGTCTTAAATACTGCTATATATATTGGCTTTTTCATCTCTTCGGCTGTTTAATTAACAGATTGATTATGGGCAGGTAGACTTTGTTGTAGAAATAATATGTCGCTGCAGAGCTTCATTGATCGTTGCCGTACGTGTATGGTTTTTGTCTGCCTTAAGAAATGTTTTTAAAATAATGTTTGTACCCTTGAGTAATGCCGACTTACATGCACCTTGGTCTTCGGCCAAATTTGTACAGCTATTTTGGTCAATACTCATGGAAAAAAATATCTCATTGACACTTTACGTACATCTTTATATCTCAGGAGTGGTCTGTCTCAAGCTCTTGTTCCTTTCAAAAGTTCGCCAAACAATACCTACGCTTATTTCTAATTTGTCCAATATGACCCAGACATCTTAGTTGTCCGATGTTTACACTGTCTAATGCAAAATGGATGTTTACATTCACATGTTAGGACCTATTGTCCGCAGGCGTGTGTATTCTAATTCATATAAATACGCCCATAGTGGGAGAACTAGCGTGTAAGGTTCACTCACCATTCACTGTTGCCATTCATGTGCTTTTTTCATTCAGCTCTTTGTTACTTCTATCAGATCTGAAGATCTTGGCTTCCTCCCCCCCCCTAAAGAACCTGGGTGGGGGGGGTTTGGTCTGCTTTTTCTTATGAGAATTTCAACCCTATAAAATTTCACAAACTATTGGTAATTGCTTAACAGGCAAAGCGGGGTGTATGTCTCTATATGAAATTAAAGGTTGTTACTGTGACTTTAAATTGAAACCCTGTGATTTCATGTCTAAAGCAGTGGTATCTGACTGGCAGGCATCTATAGACGAAAAAGTAGCAATGGCTAAGGAAGGCATACTGAAACTGCTTCAAGAACGCATGATGGAGACAGAACCTGCGACTGATTGCACATACAGACGGGAAAATAAGGGAACTTGCATTAAATGTTGTACTTATAGAAATGTATGCCTACTATGCAGAATTGGGTGTGTATAGGGAACCAGCAACAGCAGGGATTCACAACCTTTTCACCACACACACGTAATAATGAGTGCCCGAGCACCTTAATATATTTATATGTAAATAAATATATATTTATATTTTAAAATACTCACTAGGTTCATGATATCCTTGAGGCTGAGTGTTACTCTGAATATCATTATTTAAGAAATGAACCAGAAATCATAGAAGGTGATATGGAAAGTGAAAGTAATAGTGAACGTACGAACTGGCAATATCACCTTCTTCATTGCACCGAACACATCACACCCTCGACCTTTTCCCCCATCCTACCCCCACCACCGTGGATGGTAATACCATTTGATTCGATTTGTACAACAAAGTTTTCATTGTAAAAGGAACTCAATAATGTTAGTTCTCGTGAACACTTTTTAACTCGCACGAGCACTAACATGACATTACGAGATCACCGAGGCGCTAGTGAACACAAGGTTAAGAACGTCTGAGCTGCAGGAAACATAAATATGCAACCACTGGACATCTACTGGTACAAAAAAAAACATCTACGGATCTGTCCAAAACATAATGATATCGGGTAATAATCAATAATTAATTGATTTAACAAATGTCTGTTGAACTATTTGTCTTTTTCTATCGCGTGATATTCGTGCAATTGTATTCATTCTACTAGCTTAAATATATTTAACGTTGATATGTGGAATTCGACAATGCATTTCCATAATAAGAAATGCATGGTTCTCTCAACATCCTCGACAACTATGAGCATGGACAAGCACAGATAACAAGACTCACAACCGGATCGAATACAAATTATGGTCAATAGATGATTAATTAACTTAGTGAGATCTGTCAAAACATGCCCGTGTGCAAATACAATAGCGACAATGTTCCTGTTTGTGGGAAAGTTAAGTATACGATTTAAAATATTAAGAAATACCAGGAAAGATAATATCCCAGATGTAAATCTATTGACAAAGAACAAAGATTTACAAGCACAGTAAAATAGGTACAACGACATAGAGAAAATATAAACCATCGACGAACAGTAGATTATGTTCAAAGAATCTATTCAGCAAACATCGTCAGAGATTCGACCACCGAAGAAACATCTAGCAACTAAAGATTGGATGATAAAAGATATCTTAAAGTTGATGGAACAAAGAAGAAAGCCGACGGCTAACGTTACAGAATATAACACGATAAACAAAGAAATAAAATATACATGCAATACTGCTAAATATGAATGGTTAAATGGAAAATGTTGTGAAATAGTAAAGCATTATTATAGAAATTCAAGAGATACACATAAACAAATAAATGAAATAACGGGTAGAAGGCAAGTTCACAAGACTGGGTGCTTGAAGTCAAAGCAAGGGCATATGTTAATATGAGAAAATGAAATCATGCACAAATTAGAAGAATACATTAAGGAACTAAACCAAGAAAGTAGAAATGAAACAGCCATACAATACAACAACAAAGGCCCCCTTATATTAACTCCAGAGGTGGAATAAGTTATATATAACACTTGAAATACAATAAATCTCCCGAACCAGATAATATTACAAAGGAAGAATTAGAAGTACTAGGAGATTCTGGAATGTAATAATCATTAAAATGCTAAATTACATCTGTAATAGTGGTTATATATTACATTTGATTTATTGTAGTCAATATCCATAGCCTTACGAAGAAACATGGTGCAGTAGAATGTGAAGACCACCGAACATTCAGCCTCATAAGCCAGATGACCAATACCCTATCTCCTATAATCATGAGACAAATAAGAGAACAATTAAAACCAAAAATTGCAGAAGGGCAATGTGGATTTGTGGAAAGAAAGGGTGCAATAAATGCCGTATATATAATACGAACATTGATGGAGAGGGAAAATGAAGAACAAAATGTTTTACATTAGTTTTTCTGGCAGTCTAAACAATAAGAAAACAAAATTAATGGTTGTTTCAAAGAAATACACACTGCCAAAATGCAGTATTACTATCAATGATGCAAAATTAAATCAAGCGGATAAAGTCAAGTATCTTGGCACCATTTTAACATCAGATGGCAGGTACTCTAATGAGATCAAGAACAGGATAGTACAGGCTAAATCAACATTTCAAAAAAAGGGAAATATTTTATGCAATGGAGTAGTATCAATGCATATCAATCACGAGATACAGTGCTAGGGTGTTATATTGAGCCAATCTTTCCTTATGGAAGCGAATCCTAGACAGTAAACAAAAGTGCCCAAGATAATCTTGGGACAACTGAGATTTGGTTTACAAGAAGAATGATGAAACTTCCATGGACAGCTAAGAAAACTAATGTAGAAGTTCTCACAGATGTTGGGATAAAACGACAAAATTATAGCAAATATTGGAAGCAGACAATCAATAATTTTAGTGCACGTGAGGTAAAAAATAAAGCTTGAACATTTAGCAACCACCTTTAAGATCAAGGGGAGAAGAGACAAAGAGAGAAAGCGAAGGGAAAGAAATACATTTCTGGATGGGTTGTGACTGTGGCACAAAAGTAAGTCATCAACTGAACTTATTAACAACACAAGAGACATAGAGCTGTGGCGAAGCATTATCGCCTACGCCACTCAGTATGTCACTTGATTGATTGATTGATTGATTGATTGATTGATTGATTGATTGATTGATTGATTGATTGATTGATTGATTTGGAATTGAACATGATAATGGTCGGAAGACAGCAAGTAAAATTGTTCGGTCACCTTAGGAGAATAAACCTAAACCAAATACCAATAAGTGCAAATAACAACAGAAAATATGGACATAAAGTCAGAGGTAGATCAAGAAAACGGTTTATAGAAAACATATAGTTAACTTTAAACAAACATGGACTCAACGCAACTGGCCCTGGAACAGCAGCTAAAGCACCCGCCACTGCGCTTAACGGCAAATGTGGATACTAACAACCATCATTCACCTGGGGAAAGGCAATAGACAAATGTCGTATTGCTGCTAAACTCAATAGTCTTGTGCATTATGGTTATTGCCTGGCAACAAATTTAAAGGCTGTATCATGCTATAGCATGCTCACCCGAGATAAAAGCATGCCGAAATCGAATGTCATGGGCCGAAATGCTCCCATAATGCAGCCTGCTGTAAAATTAGCATACATTTAAAATTCTTGAGTCTAACGGGAATTGAACCAGTCCGTTCAACGGCACCAAATCACCTAGCAACACGAGATTTTCCGTACTTGACTAACAGAATCTAAAAAAAGATGCGATTTTGTCAAGACATTCAAACTGTGCACTAAAGTGTTTATAGTACTTTATCTACCTAATATTTTTTAGGGAAGGGGATTTTGACATAATTAAGTAGTCCCTTAATTCATTGATAATTGCTGACAAGTGGAAAAGGGAGTCACAAATTGGCAAGAAACTATTGACTTAAGGATAGCCTCCAAAACGGGTCATACAGTGAGTGATATGTGCTTTTCACTGAAGGAAATACAAAGTAGACGCAAAGTCACCAGTTAAAACAAATCGTTTTTTTGTTTGTTTGATCAGCCAAGATTAATGTCGTAGATCGGTTTTTCACTGTCAGATCATATACACACTACTATCTTTATTTTTATTAAGCGGAATTTAATAACAATTTTCAGTAGTTCCTAGTCACAGAAGTACCGGAGTGAGCGAGCTGGCGTCCGTAGTGTCTGTTTTGTTGCCCACAGCGCGTTTGTCACAGCACACATCAACATCCGGAGACTAATCATCAATTGACGTCCTACTGGCCAATGCTAGAGAGACACGCGGAAGCTAGCGAGGTCGATGTGGGTCAGAAAAGGAAAAGTCCTCGCGAATTATTAACAGTCCATCTAAAACTAACAATTGATGTTCATTTGTATTCTTATATAGAGCAGAGTAGAAGTTCATTTGTATTTTCACGTAGAGCAGAGTAGAAGTTCATTTGTATTTTCACATAGAGCAGAGTAAGACAGGGAAACATGGCATCATTCTCAAGGCCTAAAAATATGCTCTTGAAATATAGAATACGATCTCACATAGATTATTGAGTTATATATAACTATGGATATATAGGCCCATAGGTATATATATTGCATTATTTTGCATATGAAATAGTAGTTTTTGGTTCCAAAAAAGGACTATCATGTTATACTTGTTACTGATATGAAAGTACAGCTGTTTACTACACAACGCTAACTTAGAATAGAATTGTTTACTGCGTTACCTTAACGGAAGGTGAAACTGTTCATTGTAATACCTTTATGAAGGTGAAATTACCCCAATGTAAAGTGAGACCGTTTTTAGGTATGTGTTATGTGCAGAGAATCGTCATCTGACAACATCAAATGTCAAGGCTATGGCACACATCTACATGTGGATTACAGGTAAGGTCAAGGTGTGAGCACATGTATACTACTCTAAGGGGCTCTCCATAAATTACGTCAATATCTTTGCCGATTTTTACTCCCCTTCCATAGTTGTCAATAAGTTCCAATAATTCAGGGACCCGAACCCCCTGCTACGTTATGTACACACAAAATTAACCCTAAAGATAATTTGTTTCTAGTTTGTTAATTCACCACAATTATTTGAAATCGAGATTGAAGGAACATAATGTTGTCTAGAAATCAGAAATTGACCAATGAAATATAGTCACACAGCTGTTGGATGACTTGATCAAAGTGACATTTGATTGACGAATGACGTAATAGTTGACATTCAACAACAATGCCGGTGTTGCCAACACGTTTTGACGAATATTAAATAATTATCATGTAAAAATATTTTTATCCTCAAACAATAATCTATTTTGTTTATAGCAATGCACATAACCATAAATAATTGTGAAGGTTGCGGTTCACCAGGAACTTTGACTTCAATCTATTTTTGGTGCGTTACAGCTGTCGCGTTTTCGTTTAATTTAGTACGCGGTCACATACAATTTCACACACACATACACGCACACTATCTCGTTTTGTTTCGATCTCAACGTTGTTGTTGTTGTTGTTGTATTTGTTGTTGTCGATATCAAAACGATGATGATAATGCTACTCTTTTCAACACAATTCCATTCTTAAAAAATGCAGTTTTTCTGAAGTTGACTTAGTGATTCATACAGTAAGTTAGTGACTGTTCCGGGTGTCTGTAGAAGTTTTTAATTGGCAGTTGAAAGTAAAGGCAATCAATAAGGAGGTATTCCACTGTTTCATGGATATGAGCAGTTTCTACAAGTGGGTAGTTGCTGGGGTTTGATACAGTTAAAATGGCTATTGATCATTGCAGGTCCTGTTCGATACTGAAAGATAATTGGTTTCTCCTGCAGAGTTTGTTTATGTTGTCATTTTCCTTTTCCCGTGTCATTTCATTAAATACATTTCGACCAGTCAGCCCATTTGCCCATCTATTCAGTCAGATTACCTGCTGTTGTTCCTGAGAATCTGTTTGACTATTCCCATAACACGAGGTCTTTGCTTTTGTTGTTTTGAAGTGCCTCTTTTTGCAAGATTGTCCGCTACTTCGTTTCCAGCGATATTGCTATGTCCAGGGATCCAGTGTATGATCACACTGGTTGAATATGCAGAGATAAGATTGTGCTCTGCTCTTACTATGTGGAGAATAACTTGATTTTCATATGGGGTATGTTTAAGTGCTTTCAAAACTGACATAGAGTCTGTAAATATGACTATGTCTGATGATTTTTGTTCCATGAGATCAAACTGTTGGTGCATTAACTCAATGGCTGTCTTGATGGCGTCAGCCTCTGCTTCAAAATTTGAACATTTTTCACCTCAAGTCACATAATTCAGAACTCAATCTCAGCGTAGATTGAGATTTATTCAATTCATATATTCATTCATGAATTTGTGGGCTCTAAAAGGAACCTGTAATCGACACTTTTCAACTCACATTAATTGCCAGATGGAGGCCAGAAAGACAGAAATATCATGAAGGATGACAGGCATGTCTCTATACATACACTTGTAGACGGTAGTCGTTCCCTTTGATCTCGATTTCAATTAATTTCGGTGTATTGAATGAATTGTGCACACAAACAATATACCAGGAAAAGTGTGAAAACATTCCTTCATTTATTTTTACAGATTTTTAGAACAATTTTTCAAATTTAAACAATTTAATTGATGTATAAAAGGAGTATAGTTGTAGTCAACTTTTATCAACTGCTTCAGACACCTTGTCCTCCCTCAACTGTCAATATTTTAGGCCCCACTCCCTCCTCACAAATTGTTGATGTCATTTATGTACACAAAAGGTTTGTAGTATACAATAACTAGCAGCATCCATCTTTCAAGTATGATTATCCCCTTTAACAAATCAGCGAGTCATGCAACAGTTTATCGTATGTCGAGGTTTCTGAAACCAGCGAGTCATGCAACCGTTTATCGTATGTCGAGGTTTCTCAAAGTGGGCGAAAATATACAATTGGGAGAGGTGAGAGACTTCGGAGAAGGGGCGGTGCAAAACGAAAGGATTGACAGTGTATGACAATGTAGGGTCGGGGCCAACGAGATTTTAGGATCACTGAACATATAAAATTGCACAATAACATTTAAAATGTTTATGCTACTACTTTTTTAAAGCAGTTTTACAATAAGACACGACGTGTAATTCTGCTGATGTTAACTGAAACATGCTTCGCTCCCTCTTCGGGCCCGATAACATACACGCTTAGAACTCCAGTATTATATATATATATATATATATATATATATATATATATATATATATATATATATATACGCTGCGGCCCTTTTTGCCTTGTGGCGTCAGGGGTGGAAGAGTTCTCTGGAGATGGCCTTCTTGTGTGATGTTTGTAATCTTGTTCCTGTGGCTTCTTTGATTTCTGTGATCCATATTTTATATGGTCTGCCTCTGACTTTATAGCAGTTATGTCTATGTGTCATGGCCATTTGTGGCATGTTATCTGTTGGTAATCTGGAAGCGTGTGAAAACCAATTGATCTGTTGTCTTTTGATGTGTTCCAATACTGGTATTGTTTTTGGTATATATATAGTAACTGTTTGTAGTGTTGTTACCAGCGTCAAATATTGAAATGTATATGGTTGGTATCGTGCTAAGAAGTGGAGTTTGAACTGTTGTTACCTGTATCAGATATTATAGTTCATATTTTTGTGAACTGTTGTTACCTGCATCAGATATTATAGTTCATATTTTTGTGAACTGTATTACAGTACAGTATTACAGTTCCAAAATGAATTAAAATCAACAGGCATAAATACACAAGACCTGCAATCCCTGGCAACTGACCGACAGGCATGGGGAACTATGACACCCGCCCTATGTGCCAAACTTGGCAAAAGAGGAACTGAGTGATTACAGTACGTTCCTCTCTAGTGAAGTCCTGCCCAGTGAAAACAATACTTATTTTGACTAATCATTGATAACTTGCTCATGACCTTCTCTAATAAATATCTTTTCATCATGTTTTCATCTTTTCATCTTTTCGCTCTTTTCATCATATGCCCTAAAGTCTGGACTGTCTGCATCTAATTTTTGCCATAATTAAAATAGAATTGAGTATATACATTCCCTATATAGAGTATAAATAACACACCTTGCAAGATCATAGTGAATGATATAGTATTAAAACAGATCCACCAATTCAAATATCTAGGTACGATTATAACAGCAGATGGAAGAAGTTCAACAGAAATAAGATGCAGAATAGGACAGGCAAAAACAACATTCAGAAAAATGAAAAATATACTGTGTAATATGACCTTGTCATTAGAGGTGAGAAAGAGAGTTCTGCAGTGCTATATAACCCCTATACTAACATATGGATGCGAGTGTTGGACAATAAACAAACTGGAAAGTGGGAGATTGGAGGCAACAGAGATGTGGTTCTACAGAAGAATGCTGAGAATACCATGGACTGCCAGAAAAACTAATGTAGAGGTGTTAAAAGAGTTAAATGCGAAACGGACCTTAATCAACAATATAAGAAAACGGCAATCTTCTTTTTTTGGCCACTTCATGAGACAGGCAGGTTTAGAGAACATAATCACAACAGGCAAGATTGAAGGCACCAGAGACAGAGGACGACAACGTGAGAAAATATTAGACAGTTTGACAACCTGGCACGGCAAAGAAACAACAACGACTTTGATACATAATACTGTGGACAGAGAGCTGTGGAGAGCCATGACCGCCTACGCCACCCGGCATGGCACATGATGATGATGATATAGAGTATATACATTCCCTATATAGAGTATATACATTCCCTAAATCAAATATTCTAAATATGTACAGGAAATGTATGGCTAATGAAAACCATGCGAGACCACAAGATTGAGGACAGCAGAAATGAGTAAGGTAGTGATTTTAGTTGCAATGAAACATTAACAAGATGACAAATAATTTATTGATATATATATAATGCACCAGCGAGACAAGGGATATAACTTGCAGGATGTCCATTACTTAACGTTTGATGTTCAGACTGTGATCTCATCTCAGAATCTGGAAAATTACAAGGTTAATAGAGTGTAAAGAAGGCCATCATCTTGGCAGTACGAAATGGGCGTTGGCAAAAGGGGACGACACTCTAACAAGAAAAATAAAAGGAGTGAGGTGCTTCCATAGAGATATAGGAAATGTTATTTGATTTTTTAAAAAGTTATCAAATGCTGCATGTTTTCCGTTAAAGCTTTGCAGTGAGGGATTTTGTAGCTATGTGATAAATGCCGCATATTCTTGCTGTTGCCACTTCATGTACAGGGGGAGTGTTTTTTTTTTAATTTACCATACGACAGAAAAAAATCCAGTCCTTACCGGGGATTGAACTCTATACCTTATTTGTTATCTGATAAAGCATTGAAACTTCAAGAGAGATGTACTGGGTATGAAGCAGAGGTGCTCAAACTACCGTACAGAAGCTAAATCCGGCCGCTGACCCGATCGCTAACCTCTGGTATTAAATAGCGAATAATTGAACTACACAACCAAATTGAACTAACATCTGTTGATGAAAGGAGGGTTGCTCGCTCTAATTATGAAAATGAAAAGCAAAACTGTTATCTACAGTCCTTTTACTCATTCATAAACATGGATGAGAGCGAATGTCTCTGAAACTACCTGTTAGATCGCAATGATTTTGGCATGCAACTATAGAATATCAATGGCTGTAAAATATTTCTATTATTGTGGTTATTTATGCTACTGACTTTGCTCATCGGCGAATTCTTTTGATGTTTTAGGACTATTGCAATATAAGTGTAGTCAAATTTTAGAATTTACAATACGCAGGTTATTTTCTAGCTACATTTTACTTATAGTTACTCCTGTTGCCATTAACAAATATTTTGACGTCGTTCGGTGTTTGTTACCCAGGAATGTAGTTTTTGGGGTTTCTTTACATTTTAATTCAAAATTTAGAAACTTAAGCAGTTTGTGGCGCATTAGAAGAATAATTCGCGTCTATTTTTTTTTATGTTTTTATTTTAAATGTTCTCCTTGAAATCACAGTACTATTGGCAGGCATACTATAAGGACCTTCTCATACTGGATTTGATTCAATTTGGAATTACGTATACCCCATATTTGATTATTTCCCTTGCCTATGTACTTCAGACACAGGAAACTTTGGTATAACTTTAAATATTAATTTATATATAAATTTCCGGTGTCTGGTAAACATAGGCAAGGGAAATAATCAAATAATGGTGTACAAATATTTCCATATTGTACCAAAGATTTTTTTTTTCCATTGGCAATTACGACGATCTCTGAAAGTCGGAATATATCGAAATATTAATAAATTAACTTCTGCGCAAGTTATTATCTTGACGGCCTTCAGTAAAGAGATATGCATTCTGTTAAGCCTATTAATAACAAATTATTTTACAATCTTGGGAAATATTTGTTTGATTCGCAAGAAGAGAAAGGTTGGTCGCAATAGTCTTCCGAAATTGTAATGATAAATATTATAACAGCAATGTTCGTACGCGTTGGTACAACTTTTTTTTTCTTATTCTCACTCCAGGCAACGCCGAGTATTGCTTCTACTACGTGTGTGGTGTATATTATATATATATATATATATATATATATATATATATATATATATATATATATATATATATATATATATATTCGAGTAACATTCTTACGTGAAAGCGTGGCCGAATAATCAATCTAGGTGTCTCGTAATAGTGAGGTCTCCATTTCAAATTACGGCTGACATTTATTTTTTCCTCTTGGGAGGGAGGGGTGGGGGTGGGAGGCGTGTATTTAAAAATCCAATCATTTCGACTGCTATGGCACAGCATTTTATATTTCCAATCATAGAAAAATATCCCAGAATTATGACCTCACAGCATTATGACCTCACAGCCTTATGACATCACAGCATTATGACCTCACATTATGACCTCCCAACAGTATGACCTTCCAACATTATAACCTCCCAGAATTATGACTTCAAAACATTATAACCTCCCAGAATTATGATTTCACAACATTATTACCTTCCAACATTATGATCTCCCAGCATGATGTAACTGGAGAACACGCAGGTTTTATTTTAGAATGCGCAGCCTATCGACATAGCTTTTAGACTATTTCAATGATATATGAAGTAATTGGTTAGTTTATACAGATAGAGGAAGTAATTATATACTTACAACTTCTAAATTTATTACACAAATGGGAAATTACATAATTATAACTGCTAAAATTATTACAGAATGGTGAAGTATTTATTTATCTGTTAATATCCCTGTCAAACCGATAAAATGATAAGTAGAACGCACACCACTTCTGTCGGTAATCTGTTAGAACCTCCATTTTTATAGCTGTTTCTAAATACATTACGACATTGTAAGAATACACGCGGATATAAAGAGTTAAAGTTATTATAGACATGGGAAGTAAATATTAAAACGACACGCAATAGAAAGTGAGCGTGAACTACAAAGACTAATACATCAAGTTTATAAATCAATTAAAGAATGTGGACTGGATTATAAACATCCAAAATACAAAAAAAACAATGATAATCAGCAAAGTCACAGAAGAGCAGGAGCTAAACATAAAAATACACAAAGAGACATTACAACAAGTAGAACATTAACTTAGTAACGACATTCTTGATGTCTTCTATCCATGCCTTCTCTAATCTACCTATTTCCGTTGTCCTGCCATTATCCTCTACATTAACTTATTAACGACATTCTTGATGTCTTCTATCCATGCCTTCCCTAATCTACCTATTTCCGTTGTCCTGCCATTATCCTCTACATTAACTTATTAACGACATTCTTGATGTCTTCTATCCATGCCTTCCCTAATCTACCTATTTCCGTTGTCCTGCCATTATCCTCTACATTAACTTAGTAACGACATTCTTGATGTCTTCTATCCATGCCTTCTCTAATCTACCTATTTCCGTTGTCCTGCCATTATCCTCTACATTAACTTAGTAACGACATTCTTGATGTCTTCTATCCATGCCTTCCCTAATCTACCTATTTCCGTTGTCCTGCCATTATCCTCTACATTACCCGTCTTTTATGCTACCATGCCTTTTGATATCACCAAAATATTGTACTTTTCTCGAAAGAACATTGTTGTTTGGCAAGCTTTCTTTGGCGACCATCTCTCTTTCGATGATAATGTTCGAAAAATGTTGATCCATGGAATTCTTATGGTTATTATATAAATTTTCATTTCATATCACCTTTCTGTTATCTTATTAAGATTACCTTCTTCTTCTTATTCTCATATGTGATACATAAAACTTTGATGATTATTTGATAACATTTCATTTAAAATCATCAGTTTGTTATCTGTTGATCGCATAATTAACACTTGATTGATACTCTGAGTCTACATACACTTGGGTGGCTGCTGGAACGGAGATCGGTGCATTTATGGGAGTTTCCCGCGAGCTTTGATGTAAGTGTCAAAACAGAAATCAATCAGTATGTGTTATATTACTAAGATTACCTTCTTTTTCTTGTTCGCGGACAAAGATTATGTAAGATCTATATCTTAGATGCAACATATCTGAGATGAGAATCGGCACTGAAAGGTCTTTTATTAACACTATGGAATAGAAACCAAAGAAAGTTCGTGTCATTATTTTGTTGCAAACATTACTCATCCACATCTTATTCCCGTGGGCCAGTTTCTTTGATGCGATAGCGAACCCATGTCTGACTAACCGCAATACAGCCGCTGATAAGAGAAACCAAGATTATCTCTTCTATCCGCTAGTTACAGTTCTCTGTTATTTATCGTGAACGAAGTGGTATTGCCACTTTAAACATCCATGATCTTATTTTCATTTGCAAAAAAAAAAGAGTTTCACTCAGTAAGTTCCTGGAAATTACGAGATGTTCCAGACCTACTGTACTGCAGTAATATTGTATTATCAGATCTTAATATCACGCGACACGTGGACACCTGAGTGTTTGGTGAGATGAAAGAACAGACAGTCTTACCAGCGGGGCCTTAGTAACTAATTGTAGTTAAATGAAACGTGGTCATACTTTGAGTGCAATGCAATCAAAGAGTGAAACTAATTGGAAGATTTTTTGTGTGTCTTGTATGCCAATTGCTAGAAAGCATGACCAGGGAGTGAAAAGTGACAAGAAACGAGCGACATCATCATCATCATCATGAGGCCCACAACATGAAAAAATATTAGACAGTTTGTCAACCGGGCAAGGCAAGGAAACAACAACGACTTTGATACATAATACTGTGGACAGAGAGTTGTGGAGAGCCATGACCGCCTACTCCAGCCGGCATGGCACCTGATGATGATGATGATGATAATGATGATGATGATGATGATGATAATGATGATGATGATGATGATGATGATGTTGTTGTTGATGATGTAGATGATGATGATGATGATGTTGATGATGATGATCGAACTAACTAGTAACTCGCATCTTTGACGTTTATTGGATCGATCAAGTCATTGTGTACTACAATGAATGATAAGTACTGATATGATACGAAAGAATCATTTATCGTAAAACTGTCTATTTGTGTTATTGTAGACTTCGAAGTTTTGTTCTATAAATTGTCTTCTTGATTTTTAGATCCAGATATGTGCTTAAACACAGCTTAACTCATCTTGGCTCATATATTCTTCTTGTTCTTAAGCGTTCATTCTCAAACTCCCGCTTGATCTCCTTTGTAGTAGGTCCTGCTATATTTCTAGCAGGATTTAGTCCAGAGAATGGAAATGCACTGTGAATCCGTTTTATGTGCGCCAATGGTCCGGCGCATCCGTCTTCGGTGGATCATATATGCGACTTATTAACAAACACAGCTTCATGCAACTTTGCTCATATATGCGACTTATCATTATCAAACACCTCTTCACTGATGTTGGTTCATATATGCGACTGAGCATAAAACAAACACAGCTTCACTCATGTTGGTTCATATATGCGACTGAGCATAAAACAAACACAGCTTCACTCATGTTGGTTCATATATGCGACTGAGCATGAAACAAGCACAGCTTCACTCATGTTGGTTCATATATGCGACTGAGCATAAAACAAACACAGCTTCACTCATATTGGTTCATATATGCGACTGAGCATAAAACAAACACAGCTTCACTCATATTGGTTCATATATGCGACTGAGCATAAAACAAACACAGCTTCACTGATGTTGGTTCATATATGCGACTGAGCATAAAACAAACACAGCTTCACTGATGTTGGTTCATATATGCGACTGAGCATAAAACAAACACAGCTTCACTCATGTTGGTTTATATATGCGACTGAGCATAAAACAAACACAGCTTCACTCATGTTGGTTCATATATGCGACTGAGCATAAAACAAACACAGCTTCACTCATGTTGGTTCATATATGCGACTGAGCATAAAACAAACACAGCTTCACTCATGTTGGTTCATATATGCGACTGAGCATAAAACAAACACAGCTTCACTCATGTTGGTTCATATATGCGACTGAGCATGAAACAAGCACAGCTTCACTCATGTTGGTTCATATATGCGACTGAGCATGAAACAAGCACAGCTTCACTGATGTTGGTTCATATATGCGACTGAGCATAAAACAAACACAGCTTCACTCATGTTGGTTTATATATGCGACTGAGCATAAAACAAACACAGCTTCACTCATGTTGGCTCATATATGCGACTGAGCATAAAATAAACACAGCTTCACTCATATTGGCTCATATATGCGACTGAGCATAAAACAAACACAGCTTCACTCATGTTGGTTTATATATGCGACTGAGCATAAAACAAACACAGCTTCACTCATGTTGGCTCATATATGCGACTGAGCATAAAATAAACACAGCTTCACTCATATTGGCTCATATATGCGACTGAGCATAAAACAAACACAGCTTCACTCATGTTGGTTCATATATGCGACTGAGCATAAAATAAACACAGCTTCACTCATGTTGGTTTATATATGCGACTGAGCATAAAATAAACACAGCTTCACTCATATTGGCTCATATATGCGACTGAGCATAAAATAAACACAGCTTCACTCATGTTGGTTCATATATGCGACTGAGCATAAAATAAACACAGCTTCACTCATATTGGCTCATATATGCGACTGAGCATAAAATAAACACAGCTTCACTCATGTTGGTTCATATATGCGACTGAGCATAAAATAAACACAGCTTCACTCATGTTGGTTCATATATGCGACTGAGCATAAAATAAACACAGCTTCACTCATATTGGTTCATATATGCGACTGAGCATAAAATAAACACAGCTTCACTCATGTTGGTTTATATATGCGACTGAGCATAAAACAAACACAGCTTCACTCATGTTGGTTTATATATGCGACTGAGCATAAAACAAACACAGCTTCACTCATGTTGGTTTATATATGCGACTGAGCATAAAACAAACACAGCTTCACTCATGTTGGTTTATATATGCGACTGAGCATAAAACAAACACAGCTTCACTCATGTTGGTTCATATATGCGACTGAGCATAAAACAAACACAGCTTCACTCATGTTGGTTCATATATGCGACTGAGCATAAAACAAACACAGCTTCACCCATGTTGGCTCATATATGCGACTGAGCATAAAACAAACACAGCTTCACTCATGTTGGTTTATATATGTGACTGAGCATGAAACAAACACAGCTTCACTCATGTTGGTTTATATATGCGACTGAGCATAAAACAAACACAGCTTCACTCATGTTGGTTTATATATGCGACTGAGCATAAAACAAACACAGCTTCACTCATGTTGGTTTATATATGCGACTGAGCATAAAACAAACACAGCTTCACTCATGTTGGTTTATATATGCGACTGAGCATAAAACAAACACAGCTTCACTCATGTTGGTTCATATATGCGACTGAGCATGAAACAAACACCTCTTCACTCATGTTGGTTTATATATGCGACTGAGCATAAAACAAACACAGCTTCACTCATGTTGGTTTATATATGCGACTGAGCATAAAACAAACACAGCTTCACTCATGTTGGTTTATATATGCGACTGAGCATAAAACAAACACAGCTTCACTCATGTTGGTTTATATATGCGACTGAGCATAAAACAAACACAGCTTCACTCATGTTGGTTTATATATGCGACTGAGCATAAAACAAACACAGCTTCACTCATGTTGGTTCATATATGCGACTGAGCATAAAACAAACACAGCTTCACTCATGTTGGTTCATATATGCGACTGAGCATAAAACAAACACAGCTTCACCCATGTTGGCTCATATATGCGACTGAGCATAAAACAAACACAGCTTCACTCATGTTGGTTTATATATGCGACTGAGCATGAAACAAACACAGCTTCACTCATGTTGGTTTATATATGCGACTGAGCATAAAACAAACACAGCTTCACTCATGTTGGTTTATATATGCGACTGAGCATAAAACAAACACAGCTTCACTCATGTTGGTTCATATATGCGACTGAGCATAAAACAAACACAGCTTCACTCATGTTGGTTTATATATGCGACTGAGCATAAAACAAACACAGCTTCACTCATGTTGGTTTATATATGCGACTGAGCATAAAACAAACACAGCTTCACTCATGTTGGTTTATATATGCGACTGAGCATAAAACAAACACAGCTTCACTCATGTTGGTTCATATATGCGACTGAGCATAAAACAAACACAGCTTCACTCATGTTGGTTCATATATGCGACTGAGCATAAAACAAACACAGCTTCACTCATGTTGGTTTATATATGCGACTGAGCATAAAACAAACACAGCTTCACTCATGTTGGTTCATATATGCGACTGAGCATAAAACAAACACAGCTTCACTCATGTTGGTTCATATATGCGACTGAGCATAAAACAAACAAAGCTTCACTCATGTTGGTTCATATATGCGACTGAGCATAAAACAAACACAGCTTCACTCATGTTGGTTTATATATGCGACTGAGCATAAAACAAACACAGCTTCACTCATGTTGGTTTATATATGCGACTGAGCATAAAACAAACACAGCTTCACTCATGTTGGTTCATATATGCGACTGAGCATAAAACAAACACAGCTTCACTCATGTTGGTTCATATATGCGACTGAGCATAAAACAAACACAGCTTCACTCATGTTGGTTTATATATGCGACTGAGCATAAAACAAACACAGCTTCACTCATGTTGGTTCATATATGCGACTGAGCATAAAACAAACACAGCTTCACTCATGTTGGTTTATATATGCGACTGAGCATAAAACAAACACAGCTTCACTCATGTTGGTTTATATATGCGACTGAGCATAAAACAAACACAGCTTCACTCATGTTGGTTCATATATGCGACTGAGCATAAAACAAACACCTCTTCACTCATGTTGGTTTATATATGCGACTGAGCATAAAACAAACACAGCTTCACTCATGTTGGTTCATATATGCGACTGAGCATAAAACAAACACAGCTTCACTCATGTTGGTTCATATATGCGACTGAGCATGAAACAAACACAGCTTCACTCATGTTGGTTTATATATGCGACTGAGCATAAAACAAACACAGCTTCACTCATGTTGGTTTATATATGCGACTGAGCATAAAACAAACACAGTTTCACTCATGTTGGTTCATATATGCGACTGAGCATGAAACAAACAAAGCTTCACTCATGTTGGTTCATATATGCGACTGAGCATAAAACAAACACAGCTTCACTCATGTTGGTTCATATATGCGACTGAGCATGAAACAAACACAGCTTCACTCATGTTGGTTTATATATGCGACTGAGCATAATCAAGCACAGCTTAACCCATCTTGGCTCATATATGCGACTGATCATAATCAAACACAGCTTAACCCATCTTGGCTCATATATGCGACTGATCATAATCAAACACAGCTTAACTCATCTTGGCTCATATATGCGACTGATAATGATCAAACACAGCTTAACCCATCTTGGCTCATATATGCGACTGATAATGATCAAACACAGCTTAACTCATCTTGGCTCATTTATGCGACTGATAATGATCAAACACAGCTTAACCCATCTTGGCTCATATATGCGACTGATAATGATCAAACACAGCTTAACTCATCTTGGCTCATATATGCGATTTCTTCTTGTTCTTAAGCGTTCATTCTCAAACTCCCGCTGGATCTTCTTTGTAGCAGGTCCTGCTATATTTCTAGCAGGATTTAGTCCAGAGAATGGAAATGCACTGTGAATCCGTTTTATGTGCGCCAATGGTCCGGCGCATCCGTCTTCGGTGGATCATATATGCGACTTATTAACAAACACATCTTCATGCAACTTTGCTCATATATGCGACTGAGCATAAAACAAACACAGCTTCACTCATGTTGGTTCATATATGCGACTGAGCATAAAACAAACACAGCTTCACTCATGTTGGTTCATATATGCGACTGAGCATAAAACAAACACAGCTTCACTCATGTTGGTTCATATATGCGACTGAGCATAAAATAAACACAGCTTCACTCATGTTGGTTCATATATGCGACTGAGCATGAAACAAACACCTCTTCACTCATATTGGTTCATATATGCGACTGAGCATAAAACAAACACAGCTTCACTCATGTTGGTTCATATATGCGACTGAGCATAAAACAAACACCTCTTCACTCATGTTGGTTCATATATGCGACTGAGCATAAAACAAACACAGCTTCACTCATGTTGGTTCATATATGCGACTGAGCATAAAACAAACACAGCTTCACTCATGTTGGTTCATATATGCGACTGAGCATAAAACAAACACAGCTTCACTCATGTTGGTTCATATATGCGACTGAGCATGAAACAAACACAGCTTCACTCATGTTGGTTCATATATGCGACTGAGCATAAAACAAACACAGCTTCACTCATGTTGGTTCATATATGCGACTGAGCATAAAACAAACACAGCTTCACTCATATTGGTTCATATATGCGACTGAGCATAAAATAAACACAGCTTCACTCATGTTGGTTTATATATGCGACTGAGCATAAAACAAACACAGCTTCACTCATGTTGGTTTATATATGCGACTGAGCATAAAACAAACACAGCTTCACTCATGTTGGTTTATATATGCGACTGAGCATAAAACAAACACAGCTTCACTCATGTTGGTTTATATATGCGACTGAGCATAAAACAAACACAGCTTCACTCATGTTGGTTCATATATGCGACTGAGCATGAAACAAGCACAGCTTCACTCATGTTGGTTCATATATGCGACTGAGCATGAAACAAGCACAGCTTCACTCATGTTGGTTTATATATGCGACTGAGCATAAAACAAACACAGCTTCACCCATATTGGTTCATATATGCGACTGAGCATAAAACAAACACAGCTTCACTCATGTTGGTTTATATATGCGACTGAGCATAAAACAAACACAGCTTCACTCATGTTGGTTTATATATGCGACTGAGCATGAAACAAACACAGCTTCACTCATATTGGTTCATATATGCGACTGAGCATGAAACAAACACAGCTTCACTCATGTTGGTTCATATATGCGACTGAGCATGAAACAAACACAGCTTCACTCATGTTGGTTTATATATGCGACTGAGCATAAAACAAACACAGCTTCACTCATGTTGGTTCATATATGCGACTGAGCATAAAACAAACACAGCTTCACTCATGTTGGTTCATATATGCGACTGAGCATAAAACAAACACAGCTTCACTCATGTTGGTTTATATATGCGACTGAGCATAAAACAAACACAGCTTCACTCATGTTGGTTTATATATGCGACTGAGCATAAAACAAACACAGCTTCACTCATGTTGGTTCATATATGCGACTGAGCATAAAACATACACCTCTTCACTCATGTTGGTTTATATATGCGACTGAGCATGATCAAACACAGCTTCAATATCTTGGCTCATTTATGCGACTAGTCATTGGTGATTTTATACTTGCCTTTTTTAATTTGCTGGCCACACAAAGTATACTCATATGCGACTGAGCATAATCAAACACAGCTTCACTCATCTTGGTTCACCGACAAAAAAAAACCGTCACCACAACAATCTTGGAATATATTAAGAGACAACAGATGAAATAGTTTGCACACATCAGCAGACTACCATCAGACAGCATACCACAGCAAGCTATGCTACACAGATACAGTGAAGGCAGACCTAGAGGCGGACCACGAAAACGATGGACCACTTAAATAAAAGAGGCGACAAATTCAACAATATATGCAGCACACAAGACGGCCTTCTCCAGAAAACTCTTCTACCCCTGACGCCGAAAGGCAATAAAGGGTTTGGGCAAATAGATTGATAGACAAAGTATATATATTGGTGGACAATAGGAACTGTTGTTAAATTCTAGTATGTTACATTTATGGGCTGTGATTTGAATGGACACTGCTGTACATGAAATGGTTATCCTGCTATATATGGGTATAAATCTTCCAGTGTAGGGTAACAACCATAAACAGGAAGTAGGTGGCTGGGATGTAGGTATGCAATAGATGACATATCTAGTCTGAGATGTAGTACGGCACTGAAGTAATTGGCATATTGTGGCTGATATGTGGAGAATTTGGTATTAAGTGGGATACAAGAAAAACTAAGATCCTGCAAGATAACGTAAGAAGCATTTTCGCCAGAGAGTAATAGAAACAGTCAGCATAGACACGCTTTTATGTCTGCTGAGGTCGACTTAGCAGCCATGGATTGACATAGAGCGCAACGACGTCGGTGTATAACCAATAACAATATGTAATTAAAATAAATGAGTGTTTGAAGTCAATATACGAGGATGGTCTCTCTTAGTTATGAAGTACAGCAGTGGTTCTAAACGTGTATCAGACCCCCCCCCCCTTCCCTCTTCCCAATGGAACATAGTGATTTCTAGAACGGGCCACGAATAAATAATGGAAATTGGGGTTGAGGCGGCAAAACCCCGCCTAAAAGAGCCACAAAATATATCTAACGATATCTAATAAAATATATTAAAATGAGCCTTATAGTCAATATTATTATTATTTCTTCTTGTTCTTCAGCGTTCATTCTCAAAACTCCCTCTGTTTCTCATGACGCAGGACAATGGTCCTACTAGATTTCCAGAAGGATACGGTCCAGAGAATGAAAATGTGTTGTGTCGCCATTTTATGTGCGCCAATTGCAGACACATCCGTCTTTGTCGGTTTATTATTATTTAAGTTTCCGGAGAGAGGGCTCATGGAAGAAATGTCAAAAGGGTCAAGGGATTAAAAATATCGAGAACCGTTAAGTAGAATTATCTTACAGTCATATTAGAGAAATTTATATTTGGCGTGTGATCTTAAGCTAACGCTGGATAGCTGTCCTGTAGCAGGACAATGGTCCTACTAGGACTCTAACATCTAGTCCGGAGAACGGATATACGATGTGTTACTGTTTTATGTGCGGCTATAGCCCAGATCATCCGACTCGGTTATATAATATCATATCAAAGTGCAGGCACCAAGTAAGATCTTCTGCGTATATTGAAGACACAGTAAGAATGACAATTCACAACTTAATAAAAGAATGAATAATTATCACAGTATGATTAATATCCTTCAAACATTTTTCTCAACCATCAGATGAGTCAAAGATATTAGATTATGTTATTCAGTGGGAAAAGAGCAGAGAAAGGAAGTTGATCAGGGTTATTCGATTTGTGAATTGTCTCAAAGTGATAAAGTGGTATTAAAGAGACGTGGTGCAGCTGTAATTTTGAGAAGATGGTTGTACTTCATCACGTTTTATTTCAGGCTGTGGTTTTCAAAATGGCTATCATACAACCTCATTTTGTATCAAATTTACCTACACGTGTATAATTAGTTAAGTTTAGAATATATATATCTACGGGTGTATAGTTGGTTAAGTTTAGAATCTATTTATCTACAGGCTTATAGTTGGTTAAGTTTAGAATATATATATATATCTACGGGTGTATAGTTGGTTAAGTTTAAAATGTATTTATCTACAGGTGTATAGTTGGTTAAGTTTAGAATGTATTTATCTACAGGTGTATAGTTGGTTAAGTTTAGAATACATATATATCTACGGGTGAATAGTTGGTTAAGTTTAGAATACATATATATCTACGGGTGTATAGTTGGTTAAGTTTAGAATGTATTTATCTACAGGTGTATAGTTGGTTAAGTTTAAAATGTATTTATCTACAGGTGTATAGTTGGTTAATTTTAGAATACATATATATCTACGGGTGTATAGTTGGTTAAGTTTAGAATACATATATATCTACGGGTGTATAGTTGGTTAAGTTTAGAATGTATTTATCTACAGGTGTATAGTTGGTTAAGTTTAGAATGTATTTATCTACAGGTGTATAGTTGGTTAAGTTTATAATGTATTTCTCTACAGGTGTGTGGATGGTTAAGTTTAGAATCTATATATCTACGGGTGTATAGTTGGTTAAGTTTAGAATGTATTTATCTACAGGTGTGTGGATGGTTAAGTTTAGAATATATATATCTACGGGTGTATAGTTGGTCAAGTTTAGAATCTGTAAACCGGTTTTTGTTAACCCTTGTATTGTTCATGTTAAATCAGCTGTCCTGTAAAATTTATAATAGAAAGAAATCGTTTCTGAAAGTGATTTATATTTTTCATAGATCTACTGTTACCGCGAAATCTGCTTTTTCCAAAGAGAGACCACAGAGTGGTTGGAAACTGAAAGTGGTTTATTTTGAAATGTTAGTATATTATAAGGGTATTGACATCAAGCTGAAGATATATATTTGTGGTGTGTGAGTGTGTGTGTATGTGAGCGTGCGTGCGTGTGTGTGTGTGTGTGTGTGTGTGTGTGTCTATATCTCATAACAAGAGAGATAATATAAAAAATAGTGTCATTTTAAAATAAGTATGTGTGGCGTATGGCCAAATGGTTGGGGCGTTGATCTCCCACTTGTGAGGTCCAGAGTTTGTCCCCGGAAAGACTCGAATTTTAAAACTCATTCTGTACATGAGGTGGCGACAGAAAAATCATGCGGCCTTTTTCAGACAGTTACAGAATCCCTCCCTGTACTCCCTAACGGGAAACATGTAGTATTTGACAGTTTTTTTGTGTGTTTTTTTCAAAAATAATGTTATCATTCTAGGACAGTATACTACCCTTTTTTCCTTCTTTTGGAGATCTGATTGATTTTGTGAGTCACAAATGTTTATTGCGATCTGTCAGTAGATTATAAATTGACAATTTCTAAAATAGATACATTTTCAGTGTTGAATTATGGTTTTTTTAACCGCCGAAGACGTGTGTGTTGGATCATTTGTGCAAATAAAACAGCTACACAATGTATTTCCATTCTCTGGACTACAACCTGCTGAAAATCTAGATCATTGGCATGTTACAAGAGGGAACCAGCGAAAGTTTGAGAATGAACGTTGAAGAAGAAGAAGAATGCAGATAAACAGCGTTCAATACAAGTAAACAATGATCAATACAAGAAAACAATGTTCAATACAAATAAGCAATGTTCAATATAAGTAAACAAAGTTCAATACAACCAAGCGAAGTTTAATACCAGTAAACGATGTTGAATTTTAAAAAAGTTCAAGGTACAATACTTTTACACATCACAGGCAAAACTTCAGACTGAATCGACGTTCCTACCAAGAGGTTCTTATTAAATAAATAACGCAAGGCAAAACATATAAATTAAACGTTCAATTGATTTTGTCTGTTCTGTATTTTTTTTTCCTTGATAATGACTTCTGAACGTCGATTAGAATTTTTTATGTGTCTAATTTTGTTGAATTTGCATAAAGTTTAATGTTGAATACAAGTAATCAGTGTTGAATACCAGGAAATCAATGTTGAATACAAGTAATCAATGTTGTATGTATTTGATATAAAAATACAGAAAGACAATAGTAATACATTTTCATGTAGATTCCTGACTAAGGAAATAACGGAACTACATAACTTTCAAACTATTGTGCTGCTATTGTACAAGCTATTGTGCACACGGATGTAACACATGACACATTCCGTTCTTTGGACTACATCCTGCTAAACTGTAGGAATTTGAGAAGGAACACAGAAGAAAGGAAGTACCGCTATTTATTATTTCCGCTATCTATTATTTCCGCTATTTATTAGCTTCGCCGTGTATTAGTTCCGACGTTTCTTCCTGTAAATGCTTTTAAGCTAACCAGTATTTTTTCCCCAATGCATTTGTTCATATATTATCCTTGTAGATTGTATTCATTCATTGTGAATACTAAACTACGTGTCTTAGACCTCCTAATCTCAGAACAAGTTGCAATTCTTCCTTTTCAAATAAAACAAAAACATAACTTTCGACAACCTCCACCCCCTGTCTCTCCATATATACACAAGGTTTGTTTGAGCCCTGACAGTAAAATCTGGAAGCTTTAATTTCCGTAAAAGCATCCTGAACGTTTTCCGATAAGATCCAACAACAAGTTTATTTTCTTTGTGCCATACCCACACTTTGGCCCAATTCTAGAAAAGACTGCGACAGAGCGACATAGATCAATACACTTGCATCGCATGGGCGCATCTTCTCTCTGGTATCAAGAGATTATAATGGCACTCTCTCATTCTCCGCTTCTCTGATATCACATACAAGGCAAACGTCACGACATTATCTCCTTTCGACTACTCTTTGTCTTTACCATTTGCTTGAGTTAAGATTCAGTGCAAGCTTCCTGACAGTCATCATCTGGTTGACGTGCAGAAGACGTGTAGCTAACAGGTCAGACAACTACAGCAGCGTTCATAAATGTGGAAACATTCCGGATAACACGAGTTATGTTCGTATTTACAACATCAACTATTTTTCTTGATATAAATTTTATAAATTTGATCTAAATTTGATTTAACTTAAATGAGACTATGTGCTCCAAGATGTCATCTGATAAAGACCATATGGCTGAGAGGTCGATGTTTTGTTTACTGTTGTCCGGCTGTGTGGCTGTGATGTGTTTGTTTACTGTTGTCCGGCTGTGTGGCTGTGATGTGTTTGTTTACTGTTGTCCGGCTGTGTGGCTGTGATGTGCACAACGCAGTTGTGACGGTACATTACCAGGTTCAAACCTTGCAGTGGAAATAGTTCTTCCGTATCGTTTGTAAAGCAATGTCAAACTGAACGTATTTATATTGCCTAGATTTTCACTAGAGCCATAAATATGATGGGTGTTTCGCTACGTAATGAATAGTCTATGTACCAACTGCGTATACTGTTAACTATACTTTTTCGTGTCATTTAGTCTTTTTGTTAACAGTAAAACTTATTACTTATTGCCAAGTATATATAAGTATTAAGATATTGCCAAGTATATATATATAAGTATTCAAGTATTGCCAATTATATAAGAATTCAAGTATTGCCAAGTATATATATATAAGTATTCAAGTATTGCCAATTATATAAGAATTCAAGTATTGCCAAGTATATATATATATATAAGTATTCAAGTATTGCCAATTATATAAGAATTCAAGTATTGCCAAGTATATATATATATAAGTATTCAAGTATTGCCAATTATATAAGAATTCAAGTATTGCCAAGTATATATAAGTATTCAAGTATTGCCAAGTATATATATATAAGTATTCAAGTATTGCCAAGTATATATATATATATATATAAGTATTCAAGTATTGCCAAGTATATATATATATATAAGTATTCAAGTATTGCCAAGTATATATATAAGTATTCAAGTATTGCCAAGTATATATAAGTATTCAAGTATTGCCAAGTATATATAAGTATTCAAGTATTGCTAAGTATATATAAGTATTCAAGTATTGCCAAGTATATATAAGTATTCAAGTATTGCCAATTATATAAGAATTCAAGTATTGCCACGTATATATAAGTATTCAAGTATTGCCAAGTATATATAAGTATTGCCAAGTATATATAAGTATCCAAGTATTTCCAAACTTACGTCGTTACCATCTGGACTATAGGTGCGCATTCTCTTTTAGCAGGTGGTGAAGAGTATTCATACGCATCGTTTCCGTTGTGCACGCATTTCTCATGCCTATTTCGACCTCTCTCTCTCTCTCTCTCTCTCTCTCTCTCTCTCGTCCTCCTCTGCTTGTCACACGCTTGATTCCAAATACTTTCAATCTCTGTAATACTATTTTCGTTAGTGAAGTTTTATTCTCCAATAGACGATCCGATATTCTTTCAGAGAGTTCACCTTTTTCCATATTCAAAGTCCTCACCTTTGTCCATCTTCAAAGTGCTCACAGCATGCGCTCTTGTAGCCAGCTTATCAGCTTGCTCATTACCGCCCACTCCCAACTCGAAAATAATGAAAGTATTTATATAAATATAAAGGAATATTTGAGTGTTTATACATATACTATATTCGTTCGGATCGCGTCGGGACCAGTTATCCCGTCGGGACGAAATTTATTGGGTTGCTTACCCTGATATGCCTCACAATACCAACGTGCTTGCCAACCCGGCTCACCGTATGGGAATAAAAGCGAGTATGACATTGGATCCATATTCGAGATAAGTATATTGATATTAATTAACTGCTTTGTTGGATTCTCTGGATTCAATGGGTAAATGCGAATGTCGATGTTAAAAGGTAGTTCTCCATCTTCGCTGATGAAAACCATTGCAACCTCGTTAAATCTTGGTTCATTATAGCGACGTTGATCAGATTGACTATCGCGCTTGAAGACCATGTTTACTATTGGGATTTATCTTTCAGTTTGAGCGGCATTCTGATTCTCTCTTGTTTCGATATCACACATTAACTGATACGACTATGCAACTAAATGAAGGGGGCCTTCTAAATTTCATATTAAGAAGGAAGCTACAATATTTTGGACATTTAAAGCGACATGACGGTATCGAAAGGCTGATTCTAGTGGGTAGAGTGCCAGACAAGAAAAAAAAAAGAGGAAGACCAATAAGACGATGGACCAGCGACATTAAGAATGTATGTACATGTCTTTGGCTAATGCAGACCTGCTTGCCCGGAACAGAGAGGCGTTCAGAGTATCCACGACGAAGACAACGTTCTGGAAAGAATATGTCACTTGATATATCAAGAGCAGGAACTCAGAATACTCCAGCTTATTACCATGGATGTCTTGTGGCTTTGGGAGCATGATCTTTCCCTTTCGGCAAAAACTTGTAAACTTATCATAGTTAGGACGTTCGTCCAAAAACTTTGTAGCACCTTTATACAATTGACATATAATATCGAAAATTCCACAGTTATGTGCAGCAACGCGATACTAAGAAAAATTTGCCACTTCATTTGAAATTGCTTGCCTTCGACGCATCTGTGATAATGAGTGAGCCTTGGCATCTGCAGCTCGACGTCTCTACGTTTGCTCAACAGTTTCATGCTGTGTGTGACAACGTTGGTATTTTCTATTCATAGCTTGTGGATTTTCTCTTTGCCTTGATGATTCTAGCTTAGTTCTACGCCGACACGAATCAGCATCCTTAGCAAGTTGTGTTTGTCTCTGTTGAAGGGTTTCTTATCACTTCTTCGCATCTCTCTTTCAATTCTATGTCTCTGCTCTGCAGCATTTGCGACACGAATCAGAGCGAGTGATTCTTGACTTTGACGACTCAACAATCTAGCTTTTCGCTGTTTTGTTTCTTAACGCTTTCTTGCAATTGGATCATCTTCAATCATCATTTAAAGCAAATTATATGTATATTTTAAATATAATGTATTTTAGATAATTTTAACCACAAACCGATACAGAAGTTTACCTGTTAGCGCATCAATAACATTTGTATACAAAAATTTCGTCTGCTTTGAATAACCTCAAGTCACCAATCGTTTTGATTGAATGTCGCACGGAATTCTGTGATGTAAATGCGCTATTTATAGGGCGTTCCAGACTGATTAACAGAATACGGTCATTAAATCATAGATACATGGCGAGTAAGAACATTGAAAATGTAATCATATATATATATATATATATATATACCTAAGCACCCTCTGTACTTCAGCTATAGAAACAGACACTACCTAAGCACCCTCTGTATTTCAGCCATAGAATCAGACACTACTAAGCACCCTCTGTACTTCAGCCATAGAAACAGACACTACCTAAACACCCTCTGTACTTCAGCCATAGAAACAGACACTACCTAAACACCCTCTGTACTTCAGCCATAGAAACAGACACTACCTAAGCACCCTCTGTACTTCAGCCATAGAAACAGACACTACCTAGACGACACTAATAATTATAACCATGATTTATTTAAGTGATAGCAACATACACATTTTACAGAAATTTAACATGGAAATATAATGACATTGTATACAAGATTTGATTATTTTGAACTTTGCAAACTACGGTACGAGGAAAATGACACATTATTGCGATATTAAAGTTCAACTGTTTGAATTCGAAATGTGTTCCGTAATTGCAGTTTACAAAGACTGGAGCCTGTGTTCGTTAACTACCGTAGTCATACATTCAAATAGGGAAACGTGATACTGAAGAACAATTATATAGAAACTTCAGAACTCCAGCTGTTGATCAGCAAGTCATAAAGATAGAGAAACAATATATGAAAGGATCTACATGAAAGAGGAAACGTGACTTGCTAGCATACAAGGTGAGCAATATAGTTTTGTTTGTTTAAATAATGACAATAGTTGTAAATTAGAACATGACTTATGTGTTAGAGTTTTGAAAGCTTTATGTCATAATTTCATATGATGTTTTGAAAGCTTTATGTCATAATTTCATATGATGTTTTGAATGTTTTGAAGGCTTTGTGACATAATTTCATATCATATTTGTAAAGTTTTTAAAGTTTTGTGTCAAAGTTTCATGATATTTTTTGAGTTTCAAAAGTTTTGTGTGAAAAACAATGATGATATTTGTTGCCGCTTCTAAGATTTTATTTTTGTGTCGCGCTTTCATGTGATATTTATTAGTTTCTAAGATATTGTTTGTGTCACTAATCAATAATTCATGTGATATTTGTTATTTCATAAGATTTTGTTTGTGCCACGCTTTCATGTGATATTTGTTACAGTTTCTAAGATTTTGTGTCCTGTGTCCATAGTAGTCCTGATTGGCTTCGTGTTCTCTACCCTGGAACTTTTCCCTCCACGATTTGTCTTTCTAAACCATTGTATCTATATGTATTTATATGTCAGCTAAGTTTTTTTGTGGATCGTTTTGAGAAGCCAGTCTTCTTCCATCTTCATGCGTTTGTAGACATCTATTGTAATTTGTCTTTCTGTTCATCATAGTCTGATGACCTTTCTATAACATGTCATTTCGAATGCCGAAATGTCCTTTTCCATTGTCATTGCCCACGTCTTGCAACATATGTTACCACTGGAAAAATTTAGCTTCTTAAATAGTTGTAACTTTGTTTTTGTTTGTCGCTTGCCACAGATTTTTCATGTGATATTTTTGTAGGGCCACTGCTAATATTTTTCTGAGGTCTTTTGATCAATCTCTGTGATGTTAATGGTTGACCCGAGAAAGATGATTACGTTCTGGAAATAAGATGCTATATGAATAATAATAATAATAATAATAATAATAATAATAATAATAATAATAATAATAATAATAATAATAATAATAAGATTATCATGACGGACCATTCCTTGATGTTGTCAATCCAGGATTTTCTCTTTCTTATCTTCTACAACTACCTTCATGTGTTACTTGCAAGATAGTTTGAGAAATTGAGTGGTGTCTCGTTATATATCAAACCAGTCACAACAGTCTAAAGTGTTTCTTTATAAGCTGCAATTCTGCGTTCGTTCTCTGATAATCAACACCAGAGTTAGTGTGATTTTCGCTGGGAAGTGTGAATAACTTGTGCTGCTGGTTTTACGGCGCAGTTGCATTATTTTGCCCCTTCTGGCCCAGCACACACGTTTGTTTTCGAAATGCTATTAATTCAGGTGATCTTCTAAAGTCTGTGACATCATTCATATCTGTTTCAGACAAGCGTGTGAATATCTGTTCTACGCCGCGATACTTTATAACTTATTGTGCCATTTGACATTGCGTAACGTGTCCAAGAGTATCAATGTCCAAGGAGACGATGAACAGAAATGTAAACTTGGTCGACTATGCTTTTTTTCACACTAGGTGTTCTGTTGTTTGTGAACTTGTCTCGTCTAATTAGATGACATTACCCCCTATGTCCTAATGTACTGACCCATATCTTGACTCCGAGGCTATCCCAGTAAAGGTAATTGCTCACACAATAAAGGAGTACTAAGGTTGGCCAGCCCTCTTCACCGACATCGTGAGCACCTAGTCTGAGTCTGAGCTTCTACCAATATTTTCTTCTCACCGGCAAGCTATCGTGTCATACCTTTACCTTTTCAGACACCATGTTACCAGAAGACAGCTAAAAACTTAATCTTGAGCAAGTTTGAACATTGATTGAGGTTACGATATTCTCACTTATTCTTGCATGTGGTGTTGCCCTTTAGTGCTGTTCTGCCATTGTGTGTTCTCAACCGAAGAATCGTGACCGATTGCCTGTAATGAAGACCTGTTCGCTAAATTAAGTTGGACCACATTCGTTACTTGTCTTGATATTGTTTCGCTTTCAATTGGTTACTAGTTATATACTTAGAATCAAATGCTAAAAAGAGCCAAGACGATTCCAAGTATACAAATCGTAAACAATAATCAAAATACGTAACGAATGGGGTCCAACTTAATTTAGTGAACATGTCTTCTATAACTTCTGACTGTCTCGGACGAATCGTACTTCTCAGAAAGCATTTTCACAATCCTTGCCTTAATGAGTTCCCGGACATGACAACCCTACACTCAAGGTCAGCCGTTGTCTTTTGGCTGTGGGCGTCTATGTTCTATTCAGAGATAATATTTGTCGAAGTGCAAAAGTTCGCATTTGTCCTCAGTCTACACTGTTCCAACCCAATCTCTAAAATCGTTATCCAAATCATTTCGCACGAGCTTCGAAACAATGTATTTCAATGGTGCACCGCGATGAGGTATTTTGAAGATATCGGTTATCTGCGAACTCTGACACTGCACGAAATTAATGCATATTCCTAAAAACTCCGTTTTTATACACCAAGTAAATTGAATTTGAAACATTTCTCTAACAATGGGAAACAAAACATGTATTTTTGCATTTGTGCGTAATTTGTGTGTTTTTATGCGGTGTGGGGTTGAAATAATTACGCTAGTGGTCTCTGAATTCTTGACAAATTCTTGACAATAGGATAATGTGTCAAAAATTGGCACAATAATGTTGACGAAATTTATATCACTGATTTGTATATAAATACTACAACACAAAGGATGCACTATGCGGCGGCCAGCTAAAAGAACAGTACTACGGCTTCCCATGATGCATAGCGGCACACATGGGTAGGACAAGACAAGACAAAACTCAGGTTTGAATTACAATAGATAGATTTAGTTTTGTGAATATAAGTGCTACAGATGTCTATTATTCACAAAACTGAGTCTGTCTATCTATTGTCATCTCTTAAAACCTGAGTCTTGTCTTGTTATATCCATGTGTACCACTAAGCATCATGGGGAGCAGAAAGTCTTTTATCTTACTGTGAAGTCGCCGCCATAGTGCAGCCGTGGTGTGCTAGTATTTCTGTCATTTATCCATCTTCGTTTGGGTCTTTCGTCAAGATATACAAAAATAGGTAGGTGTGTTACCAAAATAAAACATAAAACAACATAACAACGAGATACAGGGACAGACGACGTTTCGACTAAAAAAGTCTTCATCAGGAAAAGCGAAAGACAGCAGTACAACGAATCTTACATGGAGACAAACGTGGTTGATAAGTAGAAAAGAGGAAGAGAGATAGCGAATAGATAGCGGAGGGAGCAAAGAAGGTTTTATTCTGGTAACACACCTACCTATTTGTGTATATCTTGACTTTTGCCCAGTGTTACCCTAGCCAGCTACTTCCTGTTTAGGGTTGTTATCCTACACTGGAAAATTTATCCTTTGGGTCTTTCCCTGTTTCTCTTTTCAGACGATCTTTTATTGAAGGTTATCCTGGAATGGGGCCTGGTTCCATTCTGATTAGATGAACGTACCATTTGATATTTTGTGTGTCAGGCACTTCATTTCGCATAAGGCGAGTTTTTGTTATAATTTCTCTGTCACGTCTTCCTAGACCACACTGTCTAGATACTTACATTCCTTTCATTGGCTAGGTTTTGTACTGTCCATATATAATTTTAGTGGGGATTGACTTCTACATATATTCAATTTATAAACATAGAGAAAATCTGAGTAAACACTGGAAAACATCACCAAATAAAATGTCCCCGAGAAAGACAAACCTAGAGCTGCAAATAAAACTGCACTTCGGGATATAGGAAATAACTGTGATAAACACATACTCTGTTGAGATTCTACTACGGGATAAAAGTAATAAGCATGACAAACACGTACTCTGTTGAGAATCTACTACGGGATATAAGTAATAAGCATGACAAACACGTACTCTGTTGAGATTCTACTACGGGATATAAGTAATAAGCATGACAAACACGTACTCTGTTGAGATTCTACTACGGGATATAAGGAATAATCATGACAAACACGTACTCTGTTGAGATTCTACTACGAGATATAAGTAATAATCATGACAAACACGTACTCTGTTGAGATTCTACTACGGGATATAAGTAATAAGCATGACAAACACGTACTCTGTTGAGATTCTACTACGGGATATAAGGAATAATCATGACAAACACGTACTCTGTTGAGATTCTACTACGGGATATAAGTAATAATCATGCCAAACACGTACTCTGTTGAGATTCTACTACGGGATATAAGTAATAAGCATGACAAACACGTACTCTGTTGAGATTCTACTACGGGATATACGGAATAAACGTGATAAGCACACACTCTGTTGAGATTCTATATTCAGCTTTTGTTATCGTAATATTCTTCTTCTTCTGCGTACATTCTCAAAATCCTGCTGAATTCTCTTGTAGCAGGACATGTTCTACTAGATTTCCAGCAGAATGTAGTTCAGAGAATGGAAATGCGTTGTGTCGCCGTTTTATTTGCGCCAATGGCCCGACACATCCGTCTTTGGTGGGGTCATCGTAATATGATAATATAATAACTACTATAATAGTGATTTAATTACTATATAATAATTTCAAAAAAATAAAATTGCCACTGAGACACATTCGGGTGATGCGATTTTAGTCCAGTATATTTCAGTGGCCAACTATATACCTAGGAATGGCGTAGCAATGACCATCTGCTATAGGTCTCTGCACGGAATTAATTAGGCCTTCATTCGTAACTTTTTAAAAGTATTGTCGTGATTGTGGTTGGAACTATTTATATACTTGAAATCTCATGCCAAAAATAGTCAAGAACTAAGACGACTCCAAGTATATAAATAGTGATCAAACAAAATCACGACATAATTAAAAAAAGCGTAGCCAATGAAGTCCTAATTAATTCTGTGCGTAGGTTTTATAAGTATTGTCGAAGGTCACGATTTAGCCAGTATCATTGCAAATTTTCTTTATTTTCCTGGTGAAACCTGGTACCCATTTCTTTATGCAGGGTTAACATTGTAACCTGTGTTAATTTTCGTTAGGGGCTATCCATACATGACATCAACAATTTCTTATCAATTGTTATCCTCTTCCCACTTGTTATCCACTCCCCACTTGTTATCCTTTTCCCCCACTTGTTATCCCCTTCCCACTTGTTATCCCTTTTCCACTTGTTACTCCCTTCCCACTCGTTATCCACTCCCCATTTGTTATTGCCAAATGGTATCCCCTTTCCACTTGTTACCCCTTTCCCATTCTTTATTTACTCCCCACTTGTTATCCTCTTCCCCCTTGTTATCCCATTACGCATGTGAACAGCTGTCAAGAATTCAGAAATCTGCCTAATTATACCACACAAATGTATCCCATTCCCTAAAATACATTATTCCTAAAAATAATAACCCCAAACAATTATTTATTCAAACTTTTAAAAACATTATTCGAATTCAAACAATTATATTAATGCATTATATTGTATTATATATATTGTATGTTGACTGTATTGTTGACGTTAACCTTTATCACACACACACACCACTTCCACCCCCCTCCTTTTCTACAAAAGGCAAACTTTTTTCAGACTTCTTCCCTCTCCCACTCCCCCCCCCCCCCCAGTTATTAGAGTAATCTAAGACCACCCCCTTAAACTGAGAATTAAACCTCAGATCATCAGATTATGAAGCCAGTGAACACATATCATATAATCATATAATATTACAGATTGTCAGATAATTGTAAAAAAAGGATGGAAATGAGTTGGTAGAATGTTGGAGCCCTATGTTATCAATACGAAATCTGTCTATATAACCGATATAAAGGGCGGTGATGTCACTAAAATGTTTGAGAAGCGCTGGTTTAATGTGTCATAAATTTATACGCTTGAATGATGTCTAATACTAGTTTATTAGAGTAAATTTTTGCACGTTATTTTACAGAACTTCATTATCCTTTTTCGCTATAGAGAACCATCTTTAATTTATTTAATTTCTAGTTTTGCTTTCCCTTTGATCTTACAAGAGTTATTCCTGTAATCTCGACCAAAGACGAGGTACAGGCTGCAGAAATCTATAATTCCCTTGATCAGTTAAGCGCTCTAGTCTGAAATTATTTCTTAATATAATTCTCTAGTTAATTTGTGCATTCATGATGTGAATGAGAGACAATTCCTAGATAAAATAGGGATTGGTTGAGGGTGTTCAAACCCCACCCCCACCCCCACCCACCCCCTTTAGAAAATCCTAACATTAATTATTTTAGTACTAGAAATTATTAGTCAAAAGGTGGGTAAAAACCCTTCCCTCCTCTAAAGATTTTCTACAAAAAAAGTCATCAAATTTCCCATAAAAAAGAGAGATTTATAAAACGAGGATCCTGCTGAAGACAAGTGTGTCGGGACATTGGCGCAAATAAAACGGCGACACAGCACATTTCCCTTATCTGGATTCTGCTGAAAATCTAGTCGGACCATTACCCTGCTACAAGGGAGATAAGCGAGAGCATGAGATTAAACGCTGAAGAAGAAAAAGAAGACAGAAGAGAATGGGTTAATGACCCCCCCTCTCCCCTCACTAAAGATATATCCACGGCTCTGAGGAGAGGAAATACATCAAGAAAATAAAATGGCCATCATTTGCATATATTATATTCTGTACACTTCTGAAAATTGTTTAACTCTTAATTGCTGTATTTCCAATATGTGATTCCTAGACTATATTTCCAATATGTGATACAAGACTGTATTTCCAATATGTGATAGGAGACTATATTTCCAATATGTGATACAAGACTATATTTCCAATATGTGATACAAGACTGTATTTCCAATATGTGATTCCTAGACTTCATTTAATACACGCTCAATACAGAAATTTGATGATAACATTGAGGGATTATATCTTGATTATAAAAGCATATCTATGTAACTTACCTTGATTACAATCATACCCGTAGATAAGGTGGTGGTGAGGGGTTTTGAGGGTTCTAACCCTCTTATCAAATATCGGAACATGACTTTTAGTACTAGGAACTTATCCAAAAGGAAAGTCAATACACCCCCTTCCCCCCTCCCCCGGCAATTTTTTACCAAAAGGTCATCTATTATTCATTTTAAAAATTTGATGACACGAAAACGCATGAATGACCTGTTCTTGTTTGTCTTTTTTTTAGGTAAAACCACTGCCCCCACCCTTCAGGAGAACGTATCTACTGGTCTGGCACGTAAGGGGTGGATGCACTGCCCCAGGAAGACTAGCTATCCAAGGTAAATGATAATGCAGTTTATATTGAAATTGTTGAAAACAAGTAGAGGATTGACTTCATTGTATTCTGTTTACGCATATGTAACGTAGGAGCCTCTTAGCGCGTTGCGCACTGACTTCGCATATGCATAGTCCTGGATTCATTCCCTAGTTGAGGTGGAAATGTTTTTCAGAATGCAGCGGCTCTCGGTTCGACACAGCCTTAATTAGGTACTGGATCAGTCCAGGAAGTAAATACTGCTAGGGAGAGGAGATGGCTACCGTTCTCATATAGCAGAGCCACTGAAATGTGAGATCGCTTACATCTCACACGTACAGCAGTTACATGCTATTGATTACCTTTACCTTTACGTTTTATATATAATATATCCCTCTTAATGAAACTGTAGCTTCATGCGTTCCATAATCACCCGAGATCTTCGAAAAGAGCTACATTATAAACAAGACATCGCGAGCGGAGTTCGAACCCGAGGTCTTCATCACAAAGCTAAAAGCTTAACAACTGTGCCACAGATGGTTGATTATTTGCTGATCCAGAGATCCACGTGGTCATGTCTTTTATCCCAATTTCATTAAGTGATTTGTGCATGGAATTATGAACTGTTGCTTTGTTCTATATGGGGTATTTCATTTATCTAACCCTGTGTGGTGAGTCATCCTGGAATGTGTTGTAATAGTTTTTTCTCAGAAGATTGAAAAGCTGTACATGTTGAGTGCGAAGTAGGAAAATAGAATTCTCATCTTTTCCTCTCAGAACGCTGATGTTGTCTTTAGAGTTGCGGCTGGTCCTATCATTTGTATATTTCTTTCCAAGTCTTTCGCATTGCCCATATGTTCAGGTTCAGCCACGACAACAACAGGAAAGATCAAGTGAAATTGAGATTGAGAACCCTAGGAATTGCGAGCAATTAGCTCTTACTTCCTATGTGCAGAAGAAACAGAGGAAAACAAATAAAGAAATTTCTGGATGGGTTGTCTGTGTGCCACGAAAAACTGACACCAACAGAACTTATTAACAACGCAAGAGACAGAGTTGTGAAGAAAACTGATCGCCTACGCAAATCGACATGACACTCGATTGATCAATTGATTGATTGATTGATTGAGCTGATGCATTATTCTAACATTATTCTCTGAGTTACTATAATTTCATGTCATTTCTCTAATGTATGATGCTAATTCATTCTAATGTTGGATTTGTTAGTTGCTATACTGTTGCTGCGACTGTATGACAACAGGGATCTGGACTTTTAGTTCAGTAATGTAAAGAATAGGGTCGCTGTATTCTATCCAGACATGCCGTAGGAGACGACTAAGGAAATGTGGGGAATAAGCTGATAACATGTCACCTGTCGGGAAAAAATCATTATCACAGCATGTCTTGTATCCATTTCTTACTTTTGTCTTCTATCAAATAGTCCCTATAAATAACAAAGATATGCAGGAAAGGTGGACAATGCACGGTTATCCTTTTGTGGTAGACTTATAGGTTCCTTGCGGCGGTGAATACTAGATATGCCATCCCTGCCGACCAGTCAACAGATCTGACAGAAGGCTGACAAACTTGGTTGTTGTTTTTTTCAGAATGATATGTTACGCTCTTGGTGGGACGTGATAATCCTGTGATACTGCGTCAGTGGAATGCCAATAGGGGATTAAACATGCATTCATAAGCCCCTCTAGCAGAACCATACATAAACCCATCTAATATAATCATACATAAACCCTCTAAAATAACCATACATAAACCCTCTAACATAACCATACATAAACCCCTCTAATATAATCATACATAAACCCTCTAAAATAACCATACATAAACCCTCTAACATAACCATACATAAACCCTCTAACATAACCATACATAAACCCATCTAATATAATCATACATAAACCCTCTAAAATAACCATACATAAACCCTCTAACATAACCATACATAAACCCCTCTAGCATAACCAAACATAAACCACACTAGCATAACCATACGTAAACCCTCTAACATAACCATACATAAACCCTCTAACATAATCATACATAAACCCCTCCAGCAGAACCATACATAAACCTTTTTAACATAACCATACAATAACCCCTCTAATATAACCATACATAAACCCATCTAGTATAACCATACATAAACCTCTCTGGTATAACATACATAAACATCTCTACAATAACCATACCTTTGAGGCAATAAACCTTATACGAATTTTGGTATCACCTCAGTTACTCAACTGAAGGAGACCTGTGTTCTTGTCAGAAGGAGTATGTTCTGTCAAGAGTTATCTACTCACGATAAAAAGGGATTATTTCATCATCATCATCATGATTCTCAGGAAAATCGAGCAACTTCCTCTTCATTTCTATGTGCAATGGGAGGCTCCACTTTTCATAAGATCTTTTTTCATACCCAGAAGACGCCGACTGTTGGCGGAGTGCAATGCCTTAAGTAGAAATCAACTTAGAGATTTAAGGCTGGTTTCTCTCAGGGGGCGAAGACTTAGGTTGGGGTCATCTTGTTTCTCTCAGGGGCGAAGACTTAGGCTGGGGTCCTCTGTTTTCTCTCAGGGGTCGAAGACTTAGGTTGGAGTCCTCTGTTTTCTCTCAGGGGCGAAGACTTAGTCTAGTTTCTCTGGGTTCTCTCAGGTAGCGAAGACTTAGGCTGGGTTCTCTCAGGGAGCGAAGACAGTCTAGTTTCTCTGGGTTCTCTCAGGGAGCGAAGACTTAGCCTAGTATCTGTGGGTTCTATCAGGGAGCGAAGACTTAGTCTAGTTTCTCTGGGTTCTCTCAGGGAGCGAAGACTTAGTCTAATTTCTCTGGGTTCTCTCAGGGAGCGAAGACTTAGTCTAATTTCTCTGGGTTCTCTCAGAGAGGAAGACTTAGTCTAATTTCTCTGGGTTCTCTCAGGGAACGAAGACTTAGTTCATCATGTTTTCATCCGTGCTATAAATCCTTATGAATCGTTCTTTCAAACCCAGGCACAAATTGACGATTATAATTCCCCTTGTCTCTCTCACAGTCACGATCAGTCTTGTTTTGCTAAACACTGAATAATTAGCTCTATTACAACAGGTTACGCGAAGCACACAGGTAAAATTTCTCACAGCGAGAATGCAATAAATAGCCGACATGTATATAGCAAACTGCCATACCGATGCATGAATAGAAATAAATCAATGAAACAAACATGCCGTGCAACCTGTGTTTGTCGCTGTGAAAATTAACATCTCAAATACAAAATTAAACCAAAATTTAGTTATCCCGAATTATAAGTTAAATGTAATAGAAATCCAAATAATATTTAAGATTGTACAATATTTTAGATGGTACAATATTTTAGATGGTACAATATTTTAGATGGTACAATATTTTAGTTGATAAAATATTTTTATGATAGCTAGAATCTCCAATAGTACGATATTTTAGTTGGTACAATATTTTCATGAAAGCTATAAACTTCAATGGTACAATATTTTAGATGGTGCAGTATTTTAAATGATACAATATTTTAGATTATACAACATTTAGATGGTACAATATTTTAGATTCTATTCAGATGGCAAGATGGACACCGAAATAGACATTCATTGTCGCAAAGCGAATCAAATATTGGGACAATTATCCCATTTAATGAAACACAAACTGCTACCAATGACAACCAAAGTATCTTATCCAAAGTATCTTCATTCCAATTATGTGCTACCGATGTCAAACATGATCCTTAACAACAAAACATAAAAGACAGCTGGTTACATCAGAGATCAGATGTCGGAGAAATGCAATAGAAGTGACCAGAACACACAGAATTAGAAACATGGTCATAAGAGAACGAATGGATTGATTCATATCAATTATACAATACATACAAAATCAACAAATGCAATGATTTGGTCATCTGGAAAGAATGTCTTGTGATTCATTAGTTTATAAAGCATATATTAAGAGAGAAGAAGCAGAAATAAGAGCCAGGGGTAGACCTAGAGTACGCTGGATCGACAACATCAAAGAGACATTATACGAACACCAACTAACATTATCTGAAGCTGCCATAAAAACAAGAACATTGTATCTCCCTCGACACCCGTATAGGGTAAAAGATGAAGGCAAAATAGATAGACAATATTTTAGATGGTACAATATTGTAGTTGATGCAATATTTTCATGATAGCTAGAAACTTCGATGGTACAATATTTTAAATGGTACAACATTTAATATAGTACAATATTTTAGACCGTTCACTATTTTAATATTAGTTAAAAACTTTAATTGTACAATATTTTAGATGGTACAATAATTTTTATGGTACAATATTTCAGATGATACAATATTTTAAATGGTACAATATTTTCAATACAGCTAGAACCTTTCGATGGTACAATATTTCAGACCGCACACTATTTTAACAATAGTTATTAATTTCGATGGTACAATATTTTAGATGGTGCATATTTTAGATGGTACAATATTTTAAATGGTACATTATTTTCATGATAGAAATTTCGATGGCACAATACTTTAGATCATATAATATTTTAATAATAGTAAAAACTTAAATGATGTATACTTAATCAGGTAACATATTCTGAACAGGATATAGCAAGTCATCACAGCCTTTCGAAACATCTGTCTATCTTGAGCCAGTCTTCTTGTTTCTGCTGCTCATGTTCATGTGGTTTTTATATGTCTTGCGTTTATCTTCTTCTTGGTTTGTCTCTTGCATCACCCCCCACCTCCCCCCTACACCCTATTATAATCTTCTCTATAGTCATCATTCTCTATAGATGTATAGTAACTGAAACAAAAAATACTATTTTCACAACAGCACAGACACCTTATCTTGAAACCTCAGTCTGCTATCTTGAAACCCCAGTCTAATATCTTGAAACCCCAGTCTACTAGCTTGAAACCCCAATCTAATATCTTGAAACTCCAGTCTACTAGCTTGAAACCCCAGTCTACTATCTTGAAACCCCAGTCTACTACCCTGATAATGAGTCCAGCGAGATTTTGTATCGTGATTATCGACAAATGTAAAATAACAAACAAGAAAATGATAGCATTTAGTTCGAGTTCTGCATGTCTCAGAGGAAACACAATAGCACATGATGGTATTTCTTCTTCATCGCTCATTTTCAAACTCCCATTGAATTTCTATTGTAGCAGGGCAATGATCCTCCTAAGTTTCCAGCAGGATGTAGTCCAGATATTAGAAATGCATTGTGTCGCAGTTTTGTTTGCACCAATGGCCGTCTTCGGGGGACTAGATGCACATGTGGCCCTTAGGTTCCTTTTACATATTGTGGAAGACTCTCTGTGGCTCACATTGGTCTTGTGAGTCACATCCATCATCGCCATCTATCGTAGATTACATTTATTGTAACACAACAATAATAATATCGTCTGGAAAGACGGAAAGCTGCCTACTACAACAAATATTAAAACTGCAGCGATCTCGGATATGCTCACACTAATGAAGATATTTGACTTGTCCCTGTGATTTTTGTCAGTACAATGGCTGAAATAGATTTGCGGTTGAGCTCGGCTGCTCGTGTATCAGCAATCACATTATAACCGCTATTAGAAATCACATTATAACCGCTATTAGAAATCACAGTATAACCGCTATTAGAAATCACATTATAACCGCTATTAGAAATCACATTATAACCGCTATTAGAAATCACATTATAACCGCTATTAGAAATCACATTATAACCGCTATTAGAAATCACATTGTAACCGCTATAAGAAATCACATTATAACTGCTATTAACAATCACATTATACATTTTTCTAGTAGAATAAATTATTAAAACACCTACTATCAGTAACACTTAATCCGTTACACTGACAATACCAGAACCGCTACATAAATTATAGACAACCGATAATGTGTAGTACAAATTTGACATTTAACAAATTTGAAATTCATTATCTCGTAAATCGTCAAGGCATCCATAAAAATAAACCCCAATGGGCAAAAGAACCCTACTACTAAAGAAAATACTTTCAACACTCAACAAAAAAAATACTCAAATTAATAATTATACACATATTTCAAGCAATATATTTAGAGCTTAAGAAGGAGACCAGAATGAAGCAATATATTTAGAACTGATGAAGGAAGCCAGAATTAAGCAATATATTTAGAACTGATGAAGGAGGGTAGAACATTGAGCAAATAGAATCTCCAAGACTCATCTCAAACAGAAAGTTGCGAGTAATAGAAAAATTGTTACAAATTGCAGAGACAACTATACATCACTTTACCGATTTAAAAATAGACTGTGGCAGTATGTACAAAGACAGCCTATGGAGAATACTCAGAGCATGCCAGATCCCTGAGCACATCGTTTCAATTATCAAAGCCATTTATACACATTTCACATGCATATTTGAATGGACAATGAAAGTGTTGTAGGAAGAACAAGAACACGACACAGCTACCCGTTAGAATGATTATTTCTTTCTGATTATTTTAGAATTGGTAATGTGCCAGACAATACAACACTAGACACTCACAGAGACATAAGATTCATAGGGTTCTCAAAACTGGATGATCTGAGCCACAAAAAAATGTGATCAGACCCCATGCACCATTTCTCCCAATTGTTGGCGCAAATATGAAAATCCTTTAATGAATAATCAATATGAAAGACAGGGTAATTCAACACAATCATAATGTACAACACGCGCTTACTTTAAATATCCTTTTTATAAATATCACCATTCTAGAATTATCAATGTTCCTAGAGGATTGACTTCACAGTAGAGGATTCACAGTACTGATAAGATACTACTTCTGCTAAGAGTACCGCTCATAGCACGTAACTTCTTAGTGTCAAGAGATAATCCCCAGTACTCAGACCAGCACTTTCTGACCAGCACTCTCTGACCAGCTCTCTGACCAGCACTCTCTGACCAACACTCTCTGACCAGCACTCTATGACCAGCACTCTCTGACCAGCACTCTCCGATTAGCACTCTCTGACCAGCACTCTATGACCAACACTCTTTGACCAGCACTCTCTTACTAGCACTCTTTGACCAGCACCCTCTGACCAGCACTCTCTGACCAACACTCTCGTTGTGTTGTTGTGATAGTCCTTGTCTCGATTGGTCCGTTCTTATTGATTTGAGTACACAGTTTGAATGTCTTGAGAAAATCATATCTTTTTAAGGATGTGATTAGTCAAGTACGGGAAAGTACCCGTTTACTCGAGTTACAAGGTGATTCGGTACCCCTGGAACGGACCTAGTTAAATTCCCGTTAGTCTCAAGAATTTTTAATGTATCCTCTTTCTTCCTACTTGAATTTACTTATATAAGAAATTATTTGTTGCAACGTTGCAACTATGTTATATATGTTTACAAGAAGGCCTATTGGCCCATGTAGTACGAATATGGATGTTCTATGTTTGTGTTCCTGAGTATACTTCAGTACTTGTACGGGGTTTTCGTTGATGTAGTAGTCCTTGTCTTGATTAGTCAGTTCTCAGTGACTTGAGTACACAATTTGAATGTCTTGACAAAATTGTATTTTTGGGGGAAGTGGTTAGTCAAATATGAAAAACCACGTTTACTCGAGTTACAAGGCGATTAGGTGCCACCTAGAACGGATCTAGTTCAATTTCCGTTAGTCTCAGAAATTCATAAAATATAACTGGTTTCAACATTACTGTGTTCCGCTAGGTCCAGTTTCCACTTTCACACTACTTTTGTTGGCCCCGGTTTCAAGGCTAAAAATTATGGTAACAGTAGATGATAATGACGGTGATTGGAAAATGGGGGCTGATTATAACAATTATGAGGATGATAATGATTACGACGATACTGATAGTAATCATCTTGATTATAATGAGGTCGATGATGCTGATGTTAATGATGATGGCGACAGTTGTAAATGATATATCACACAGTGGTAGTGTTCTCCTAATGTCACAAAGTATGAGATGATGTGACACATTGAGAGACAGTGAGGTCCCAGACGGTGTAATTGATACCAGACATCTGAAGCATTGAAAAGGATGTAAAATAAAATGCACTCATTAAAAATTAAACACGCTGGTGGTGCAGCAGACGTGAGATCCCCTTAGTGACCAGCCTACATGATCGTATTGCTCGACCTCGAGTATTTCAAAGATTTTAGCCAAATTAAGTTTGCAGATAGCAGGTTCACACTTCCAACTTGGCACATCACAAATTCGTTTGGTGACTCATGAAAAATAATCATTGTCATCAAGTAACTTCTATACGTGTTGAAGATTGATTGCAACAGGCCTACAATATCCTGTAACTTGTCGTGGTTATACACTCTGATAAACTGTACTATGTCCTTATAATGGTATTTTTTTTCCTCAATTTTATTTATTCTTGATACTTTATTAGAAAGAAGCATCATGGCACACGGGAAATTCCTATAAGTGATCCGCTCTCCGTTCCAGCATCGATACAAGAGTATGCAGACAAAGTCCCAGTCAGATGTTGATTATGTTATCTTCGTAACTCTCCAGAGAGGATATACTTTCTCCCCTCATACCTGGTTTTCTCCATGTTTTCACGTCAGCATACTACGTCAATGAATGTGCTCTTTCGTTGCCTCTAACCCTCCATGATCTGGGCAGTACATCCATGGAATACTTTGAACAACCAAGTGACCACATCCATTCATAGCATGCACCTTTCTATCTTACGCACCATGCTCTGGGAGTAAGAGAGTATCACCGAGTGTATTGATATTTCAGTCTCCAACCGAGTGCAACCGAGTGTGTTGATATTTCAGTCTCCAGGCGAGTGCCTCAGTCACCGCTTTTATTTCCAATTTCATGTTTGATGTTATAGTGAAGTAGACTAAAAGGTTTTTCAAAACAAATTTTCCATTCTTGTTGACAATAAAACCCTATACACTCTTATTCGTTTCTCTGTTGGCTGCGACGTCAATGTATATGATTATATCTTATAGTTCTGAGTGCATATGGACAAGTCCTTGTACTGCCACCCCTGTCCTGACACCAATCAGGTTGTGTTCTGGCATTCACGATTTTCAGCGTTTGACTCGTTCTCCCTTTGTTTCTTTTCAATCGTATCCTTATTTATCTCTTGCCCGATGCCTCTCAACTCTACCTTCCAGTGAGTTCTTTAACAACGTGTTCAATATCCCCCGGTATCTCCGTAAAGTAAACAACGCAAACACTGAAAAATATTCATTTCTGTCATAAAAGTGGATCGATGTGGCATAGCGGTTAAGCAATTTGTCTTGTGCTCTAGAGGTCGCAGGTTCGATCTCTGGTTATCACTTCTTGCTTACAAGAGCATTTTTTTCGGATCCATAGGAACTATAGCATGAATCGTGGATTTCTACAATTCATGCGTCCTAATTTAATTAAATTGGACCCCGTTCGTTACGATTTGTATTATTGTTGGACTTTTAATTGGTCACTATTTACATGCTTGGAGTCGCATGCCAACAAATAGCCAAGGAAAACTAATATATTTCACGCAAATCGGAGACTAGTTCATCTTTACGTTTTAGACAACATGTCTCCTATACTTCCAAAGGTCAGGCATGAAGCTAGGAAGTTGCGTGTCATAAGTTGTACTCTCGACACGCGATGGACTGATTCGCTGAGAGGGTCAGAGTGCATATGGGGAAACTATAATACAATTAAATCAATCCTCTACGATTCTTGAATTTGTTCTGTAATTATACTTGCTTACTCGTTCCAGTCTGACAACTTTTTTCAGACATCTTCGGCTAATTGTGGCCACTTATGTCAAATAAAGAACGTATGGATTCATAAAAATATATGTAAACTGTGCCCGCAAAGTTAGTTCCTGTGCAGATGTTACTTCGAGAACAGGACAGCAGCACTTTCGTAGTGTATTTCATTGAAAAATGTTATATTAATTCACTAATGTTGGTGTTTGCTCACAATGTTACTGCGCTGTCATGTTATGCATTGGATAAAATAAACTGTAATATGATAAAAACTATTTGTCACAAAAGATGTTGGAACATCCAACATGAACATCAAGGAATATCTGGACACGCGTCATATTATTGAAAATGGAAAGCTGTGTTATATATTGTATGTGGATGGTGATCACTCCCTCTAGCTCACTAAGTGTATGAGGATTGTCTTTATAATCGTTTGCTTTCGGCGCACGAGTAGGAAGTAAAATGACAGTGAAAAATAAGACATAAAGAAGATAAAAAACGATATAAGGCGGTAGAAATGTAGTTTAGTAGAGTCAGAAGATGAAACAAATATAGAGTGTGGAGTACAAAACGAAAGAAGATGCTGAAACAGACGAGAGAAAACTATTATTATGATTTGTAATGTAGAGTAATCAACGAAACTAGATAATGATGCAGATGAAAGTAAGTTATTAACATGACGTATATGTTAGGTTGTTTTATGTCTTACTTTGGTAACACTTCTACCTATTTTTGTTTATCTTGATATTTGCCATGTGTTACTCCAGCCACTTACTTCCTGTTTAGGGTTACTCTACACTTGAACACTTATTCCCATATAATGATGCGGACGAAAGTAAACTATTGACATGACTTGTATGTAGAGCAATCAACGAAACTAGATAACGACGCAGACGAAAGTAAACTATTAACATAACTTGTATGTAGAGCAATCAACGAAACTAGATAACGACGCAGACGAAAGTAAACTATTGACATAACTTGTATGTAGAGCAATCAACGAAACTAGATAACGACGCAGACGAAAGTAAACTATTGACATAACTTGTATGTAGAGCAATCAACGAAACTAGCTAATGATGCAGACGAGAGTAAACTATTATTATGATTTGTAACGTAGAGCAATCAACGAAACTAGATAACGACGCAGACGAAAGTAAACTATTAACATGAATTGTATGTAGAGCAATCAACGAAACTAGATAACGACGCAGCCGAAAGTAAACTATTAACATGACTTGGAACGTGTTCCCACACTGTTGAAACATTGGAAAACAATGTCTGCTCTGTGAGACCTGATATCCAACGCTGTTGCCGTTTAATTTGTATTATTATTCAACAGACTTTTTAAAATCTATTTTGACCCTGGCAAAAGATCTTGTTCCTATGAACAAGAACAATAGGCAGTGGTGAATCTCAACTTATTTGCTTGCTATATGAAGCGGTGCGTGTTTGCAACTGGAAACCTTCGTTTCTCTATGCACAAATACTATAATCTTGTACATGTGCGCAGAAAGACACAGTAAGCGACAAGGAAATGGGAAACCAGGTCTTCTGATGATTAAGGACAACGTTAATGTAGGCTTGCACACAGAGTCTTATTAAGTGTCTCAGGTAAGCATTGACACGTTGAATGAATCCCCTTTCTCCGCGTAAACATATTCTTCTATTTCTCTACAATTGTATTCTATGTTAGCCTGTCTATATTATCGAGCGCAACGGTTCTAATATTATATTAATCGGGGGACTAGAATATAATATTAAATATTTTTAACTATTTTTAAAAAATACATAACATTATAATGTTAATATTATCAACCAACTGCGGTGATAAATTTGTCAAATAGAGATGTGGGATGCAAATGGTCCCGCATTGCTCTCGTGCGGACCCAGGGTTAGCAGATAATTAAGATTCTAAAAGTACCTCCTCGTAGTGCACCTTGGAAACAGAAACAGCTGCTAGTGATGTGTTCCTGTCCAACATTTTTATGGATCATGTACGTGGATGTGGAGGATGTAGATGAAATGAGAACTGACTGCAAAGAGACGATCAATATCTCTAACACCTCTGTGCCAACACATCCAGTAGCACATTGACACACACAGTGACGCATGATACTCTTGCACGTGCTGCTGAGATGAGGATGTATTGGAGGGGCGGCCAACGATGACGCCCCGAAATGAGTGGATGTCACGGATATCGAAAGTCGTGCGCTAGTTTCATGTGAAGTACGGCTAACATACTGAGTACAATGTACAATGAAAGAGCAGCACAGCTCTAGAGGGTAGCGACACGTGCTAATAGAATGGAGAAAATGCTACATAGAAATCGGTACTAGAGTACTGTTTAGCTCGTGATTGAGAGCACGCTACTAAACGCCGGTGCTCCTAAATGTGTGTAGAGGCTCAGATTTGAGTAGGGTTGCGATGTCGGTGAACAGACCCGGGTCCAGCTTTACTGTCGAGTCTTTCCTATATCGGAAACATGATCACATATGATAAAAAGTTTAGTATCCGATGGACTCAGGAACAATACGTCCAATTACGCTAAACAAGTTCACTGGCAACGGAACACCTCGTGCGAGACAGACGTAGTCGACCCAAGTCTAAATCCCTGATTATCGCATCTATGGAGACTGCCACCCAGAAACATGTTTTGGCCTGTAAAGTTTAAGAATACAATGAGTGATAAACCGTCACGACGCAGAATCGATACACTTCCGCAGGCTGGTGTCAGATAGAAAGGATATCACAGGCTAAGGAAACTCACCAGAATTAAAACCATCCCAAAGTCGGCTATGCTAGCCATAAATAGCGCAAATTGAACAGTAGTATAATTTACGTCACGAGCAGTGGCGGTAATCACACGAATTTCATGATAATTAATTGAGATGGAATGTAAAAAAAACTAACAAATAAACAAAAAGAAGATGTATACATGTACAGAATGATCGCTATTTAATAGTAAAATGTGACATCTAGCATGATTGAATGTGCAAGTGTCTGTCCATACATTACGTCCACAATTAGGTGAAGGGGGGGGAGTTAAAAAAATTTCGCAATTTTGGCAAGGAGATGTGGAATATAATTCCATGGAATATCTGCAATGGTGCTCTATTCTTTGTCTATTCTTCCCTATCTTGATACTGGCCTTTAAGCCGAAACGTCTATTTACACTGCTGTCAGCTCTCTGTAAAAGATATAGAACCTATTTTACATATCTTTACATTTAGCTAAATGGACCTAAAGTGGGTACCATAATAGATCTTAGAAAGTAACGGCAACGGATGTGATGTCCACATAACATTATAATGTACAGATGGTAAGAAATAGCATGCTAACGCAGAATCCAAGGAATATCGCTAAGGGACAGGATGAGGAATGAGGACATTTGACAAAATCCGGCACCACCTCAATCTTGAAATATATTAAGAGATAACAAATCAAAATGATTTGCACACATCAACAGACTACATCAGACAGCATACCACAGCGAGCTATGCTACACAGATATCTTGAGCGCAGACCTAGAGGCTGACAAAGAAAAAGATGGATCACTGAAATAAATAAGGCGACAAATTCCACAATATATTCAGCACACAAGAGAGCTGTCTTAAAAAAACTATTCTACCCCTGACTCTGAAAGGCAACAAAGAATTTTGCGAATAGATAGATAGATCGTAAGAAAAAACATGAAACAAACATGAAGACACAAACTGCTGATGTATAATTGATAACATCATCATCAAAGGCCGTCTTCGCAATGAATGTTGACCGCAACAGACCTCCAACATCCCCTGTTTCTTGTTGTGGTGGTGCACTCTGCTAGACTGTAACCTGTCCATCTTGTGAAGTTACTCTCCCACTTATATCTCTGTCTACCTCTTGCTCGCTTTCCTTCGACTTTACCCTCAAGTAAGATCTTCAATAAGGTGTCATATCTTTTGATGTGTCCAAAATATTTTATTTCCCTGATCTTTATTTCTCTTAGTAATTCTTTATCAAAACGTTAATTTGGTGGGAATGAAGTTTGAGGTGTTCAACCCCCTACCCCCTTTTCCATTTAGGAAATTCTAATGTGAAACATGATACTTAGCACTAGACAGAATATTTAAAAGTGGGATAGCAACCCCCCCCCCCCATTTCCCCATGTATTTCCCAAAACACGATAAATTTAAAAAACTCAAACACACGAGGTGATTAGCTTTTATTCGGTAAACAACCCTCCACACCCCATCCCGACCACCGATAAAGTATCTACGGTCCTGATTTCAAACATCAGAAAAAAAATTAAATCTATAATGGCGATGTAGCAAATGTAAGAAAAAGTTTTCAGTTAAAGTTCTCACCCATAAACACATGCAGAAGAATTAAAAAGTTTTCAGTTAAAGTTCTCACCCATAAACACATGCAGAACAAGTAACAAGTTTTTAGTTAAAGTTCTCTCCCATAAACACATGCAGAACAAGTAAAACGTTTTCAGTTAAAGTTCTCTCCCATAAACACATGCAGAAAAGTAAAATGTTTTCAGTTAAAGTTCTCACCCATAAACACATGCAAAACAAGTAAAAAGTTTTCAGTTAAAGTTCTCACCCATAAACACATGCAGAAGAATTAAAAAGTTTTCAGTTAAAGTTCTCACCCATAAACACATGCAGAACAATTTAAAAGTTTTCAGTTAAAGTTCTCACCCATAAACACATGCAGAACAAGTAAATTTTTTCAGTTAAAGTTCTCTCCCATAAACACATGCAGAACAAGTAAAAAGTTTTCAGTTAAAGTTCTCACCCATAAACACATGCAGAAGAATTAAAAAGTTTTCAGTTAAAGTTCTCACCCATAAACACATGCAGAACAATTTAAAAGTTTTCAGTTAAAGTTCTCACCCATAAACACATGCAGAACAAGTAAATTTTTTCAGTTAAAGTTCTCTCCCATAAACACATGTAGAACAAGTAAAAAGTTTTCAGTTAAAGTTCTCTCCCATAAACACATGTAGAACAAGTTCATAAGTGATCATATCCCCTGTCTACACAGTTATCTGAATATTATCTTATAATTCTTTGTTCCGTATTGATTTATTTCTCTTTTTGTATAGATCTATTATGTTTTTCGTTATGGATAAGTAATTGATAAAGTAGGTGTAACGTTGATTTTTGTAATACATACTGAAGGTCGCTTGCAACGATGTCATTATTCTGTGTTCTCGTGAGATTTTTGTTCCCCCATATTTTATAACAGACTGTACCAACATGATTCACATGCCCTTGCCATCAACGTGTGATTTCTCGTTTCGCAAATATATTAAGAACAAAATAATGAAATCATTAATTTTTTTAATCGTTTCTTCTCAATTCAAATTCAATGAGAATTTCTTTTTTTTTAAATGTGCAACTCGGAGGTCTTCAGAAGTGGTCGAGATCATAACTCTAAGATATAAAAAAGGGTTCGTAGAGTCAATTACCACTATGGGGTAACATTTGTAGCCATTAATTAATTTGATGAGTAATTTTTGTTTGTATTATGAAGAGTGTGCAATTACTGCAGCTCTTTATTTTTATATTTATCAACATCTGTCATAAATATGTTTCTAAGCTTGTTACTGACAAAGGATTGTTCTGTGTGGATTTATTGATGTCATTACAATCATAATAGTGCTTTAGGTTACTAGTCTATTGTGTCACTATAGTTTCAATCATTTTCCACGAACATTATATTCTCGTATATGAACATGATGTATTTTTAAGGCTATATTATTACACTTTTATTATGGATGTTTTATCTTTAAAACTGTGTTGATTATATGATGTTTATATTACTCTATTCAATGTTCAAACTTTTCACGAGTAACACTGAGAGAATTCAATGCCCAAACACCACGGTAACGTTAATCACCTTCAGCAGTAAGTTAGTTCACCGAAGCAGTATAGAATATCTTTCCAACAGGATCCCAGTGGTTACATATTTTAATTATTGTTAGGCGTTTGCTTGGTAACTATTTATATACTTGGAATTGCGTTGGCTATTTTTGGCGTGCGATACTGAGTATATAAATAGTAACCAACTGAAAAACCAACAAAAATCAAAAGTAACGAATTGGGTCTTAATTAATTCAGCGAACAGATCTTCTATACCGCTGCTTGGTCATGAGTTAGCCTTGCTAGCATAGGCTAATAAAGTAGCCCATAGCATTTATTAATGCCGTAGGGGTGTGAGATGTTAGCTATCTCACATTCCAGAGGCTCTGCAAATGAGGGCGGTTGCCATCTCCTCTCCCTCGCAGTTTTTACTTTTCGGATTAATCCGGTACCGATTTACGGCTGGGTCGACCTGGGAGCCGTTGCGATCTGAAAAACCTTTCTGCCTCATCTGGGGAATGAACCCAGGACCACTCATATGCGAAGCCAGTGCACTAATAACAGATTGCTAGCATAACAGATAGTCCAACCTATGGACAGAGCAGACAAACTCACTGTTCTTCGTGAATTCCCACGATCGGATGATTAGTATATTTGGTGATTATTCGCGAATTTAGAGAGATTTTGGTTGCGTTAATTCCATTCTCATGACATGACCAAACCACCTGATTTTCTGTCTTTCAATGTTGTCTTGACTTGAGATAGTATAGTATTTATTTCTTTCCTGATTTTTCTTATCTTTGAACTTAAACAGTATACTGGTGATTGGTCGCGATTATTAGGTACATGAGCATGAGTCAGTATTGGGAATGCGTCAAATGAAAGAGAGGATAGGCGTTTCCAGACAATAATTTCAAAAATGACACTAACACAGAACCTACACATTAGCCGTTATACCCTGAGACATTTCCAGAAGCGGAGATCTGAGCACTTATGGGTATCTCCGATAACAAATAATGAAACCTACCTTAAATTAAATATTGTAAAAACCTTTCGTACTTAAACCTACCGCCGAAAAATGTATGGCGAAATAGAGGAAATAGAATAGACACAATAATGCAAAATATAATTGTATTTAAGACATACTACAACACAAGCTCTTACTTTGTCAGCACATATCTTTGATACTGTGGGCATTGGTTGTTTATTGTTTGCTTACTGTGTTTACGTTATTTACTTGTTTACTTGTCGTGTCTCTAATTAAACAGGAAGAGCGTTCCTGTGGCATAAAATCAGGGAGAGTGAATATGTTGTGCTGCAGTGTGGGCCTATTATATCTGATTTTTAACATGCGCGTGACTTGGATGGCATCCTTCCAATTTTTTAATAGACGTAAAATGTGATAAAATATATAACTCACTGTGCTCATGGGCTTTAGTAACCAATATACTCCTATGACAACTGTAGTGTGACACCAGCTTTCAACCGTAGAAATTAAGTCAACTTGGAAAGAGTAGACAGAGAGTTGGACTTGGTTTGATTGCGTATAACTCTTTCGAAGTATTTAGTTATCAATCAACTTATCTCATATAATTAGACGGCACAACCTGCCACCAAGTACGCTTGAATTCAAATCCTTTATCATCTGAGAACATGGTTCAGATTTAGGAACCATGGTCTGCATAATGTGTTATTTTGAGTGTACCTCCGCATGCACTAAACGATGCCCTCTATAAATGTGCTATTTTCACCATGTACATTGTTCTCAAAATATGGACATTATTTCCTACTAGACTTGCACACTGATCTCACAATCGTGGACTATCTATCTATCTCTCTCTCTCTCTCTCTCTCTCTATATATATATATATATATATATATATATATATATATATATATATATATATACGCTTACGCTTTGGCCCATGTTTGCCTTGCGGCGTCAAGGGTGGAAGAGTTCTCTGGAGATGGCCTTCTTGTGTGCTGTTTGTAAGCTTGTTCTTGTGGTTTCTTTGATTTCTGTGATCCATCGTTTACATGGTCGGCCTCTGGCTTTATAACCGTTATGTCTATGTGTCATTGCCATTTGTGGCATGCTGTTTCCCACAAATATAGTCCATGCTATTGTGGACTATTGCAGGTGGAAATATGATTGTCCTCTAGCTGTTGTCGTTCTACAATGTATTACGACAGTTTCGAGGGTTTAAGATAGACAGATAGCTGTCGATACAGTAGCCAAAAACGTCTCTGTAAACGAGTTGCTACTTGCAGACTATAAAAGTTTAATGTCTGAAGACGAAAAAAAATTACATAGACATGTAATCGAATTCAAGTCAGCTTGATTAAAGTACAACATGAAAATTAACACATCACAGACAGAAACTATGATAATCGGTAGATTACTTGCCCCATTTAACATACGTATTAACGAGACAGACTTCAGACAGGTACACAAGTTTAAATATAAGGGAATCATTTTCACTGAATACGGCAAACTGGACAGAGAAATTAAAAAACGATGCCAAATAGCCAACGTAGTCTCATACCAATTGACACAACTGCGCCGCAAACACCGTTACATCAACTTGGCTACTAAACAGATATATAAACAATATATTTATACCAACTTTGTGTTATCAATGTCAAACGTGGGAACTATCCAAGAAAGATTGCAACCTGTGAGATGAGATGTCTAAGGAAGATCGTTGGGGTCAAAAGAGCAGACGGTATAAGAAACGATGACAGAAATTGTATAGGAACTGTACCAGGCATGAAATATATCGAAAGACAACAGATTAAGTGGTTCGATCACCTTATGAGAATGAACAAGATCATCTTCCAGCTGAAGCATATAACAGAAGAATATCTGGGTACAGAGCGAGAGGAAGACCTAGAGACAGATGGATTGATAACATCAGAGACATACTACAACAATATGGTATTACAACAGCAAATGCAACACATTTGACATTGGCAAAAAGACAGTCTCCCACAACGCTTTGCGGCATTTGTGGCTAGAACAAGACAAAACAAGATAACTTTCGGATATATTAGTTTGTTATGTACAAACAATTCTCATTCCATTGTCGCAGTCGGCAATATATATCTAAATAGATGTCCAGATGAGTCAAATCAGCTTCAGATATATATGTTCTTGATTCTTGATTAGAAAACTAGCCTCACATCACGTGGGGCATTCCCATAAGTGTTCCGTCCTCTGTTCCAGCAGCCATACGACTCGATGGTGGTTCGAGTCAATGCCACCGAAACCGACGTCGACATCAAGGCACAACTCTGGCCCTTGTGACATGTTTCTTTGTTGTTCCGCCCACCCACGCCGTGCCCGTAACTAGTTCAAGCACAACATCGGCCTGTCGGAACAACATGGTAACTGTTATCGAAGGTTACGACTACGGGATTGTATAGATGACGTGACCATGAAGCTTCTATAAGAAGATAATCTCAATATAAAGGCATGTCATCTACTAAGGTTTTCTGTTGCATAGTAGGTTTGTCTAGTGAGCCATTGGTGAGACCCGCAGACACAACCGCATATATATATGTTACAGATATTCACCATGAAAGGGGGGGGGTTAAGAGACTCTACTGTCCACTACCCCAGATTATTTTGAAGTATAAGTGCTACAGAAGTTTGTTACAAATTAATTACAAAGAACACAAGACAAATATATTCATCCGATATCAAATAAACAAACTTGCTGGTTATCGAAAAAACAATTTTGGCAATTGTGAAACAGCATAATCATGTTTTATGTGGACATGTACCAAGAGATGATTTAGTTTCTAAAACTATTTTGCAAGGAACAGTCCATGATGAAAGAGAAGAGTGGCTTAGAGAAAATCCTGGATTGACAACATAAAGGAATGTTCTGGTCATGATTTTTCTAACCTCGTTGGAATGGCTGAGAACTCATTGGAGGGTTCTTTGTGCTGATGTCTCCCGTCTCACACTTCTAAGACCCTCACGGATTATGGATCGCATCATAATATATTATATACCCCTAAAAAATATACGAAAGAAGTACAAAACTCTTGTGCATCCCTATGCAATAGTATCAGTGCTGAAGCTGGCAAGATTTTACTTCCCATAGGGCCGTTCTACCGAGTGTAATCTTATTATTATAGTGCGTTTAGAAATTCGTACCCAGGGGAAAGAAATGATAACTCAAAAACTATGATTACGATGACAATTTGTATATGAAATAGATGTTATAAAAACGTTACATATGAATTTTGTGCACAACAAAAATATTATGTGGTGGTAAGAAAACAATTCGTGTACGTGGCGTATAATAAAATATGCTATGAATGTCACTTCACGTTAACTTTGTTGTTAATGTTTACAATTGGAACAAATATTTTCACCGGAAATTTGAAGAATACACAAGTCATGCAATCTTATACATTAATTTCATGACAGCTCATTTAACAATTGTCGTTATTGGTCTCATTACGAACACGGCGCAGGGGCGGAAACAAATATGTATGATGAAATGGTTTTATAAATTATATTTACATTTAATCGATAATAGTTAATAATTGCACCAAAATTGTAGTCCGACAGGCGAAATTTATAATAGGGTAATAAAGTTTTGCTAATCAGTGGAAACACACATGAAAACTTACACAAAATGCCATTTAATAGAGACATCAATTTATTGTACTATCATTGTGCTTTGTCAGCGATTAGTAAAACTTCACTAGCCACTTTCAAGTTTGCACGTAATGTAATTTGAATGAAATTATATGATTTTCTGTAACAAGCTGATTTTTTTAAAGAACATTAAAAATAAGAACACCTAAAAAACATCCAAACCAGAAGAGAATAATAATGCACGTCATGAATATAAATATGACTGACCAGGACAATGCGTAGAACTGAGCAGGACAATAAATAGGACTGACCAGGACAATAGGTAGGAGTGAACAGGACAATAAGAAGGACTGAAAAGGACAATAAGTAAGACTGACCAGGTCAATAATTAGGACTGAACAGAACAATAAGTAGGACTGAACATGATAATAAGTAGGACTGAACAGGACAATAAGTAGGACTGAGCAGGACAATAAGTAGGACTTAACAGAACAATAAGTAGGATTGAACAGGACAATAAGTAGGACTGACCAGGACAAAATATTTTCTGCAGTCACCCACATCGTTGAAGATGCTGATGACAGGAGAAACGAATGGACGAGGACTAAAACTATTAGAATTTCCAACAAGTTTAAACTAACTCTTGCAAATACACTATTTGCACGCAGGCTTTCCATAAGACAAAAAACATGGTATGCTCTAAACGCAGTAATATAGAATCTAATTGATTGTATTCTTACAACTGTGTTCTTAGATTCTCCCGTCAAACAAAGAACTGATAACATGGCGAAATTTTTGTGTTGATATTTCCATAGTGACACCCCTACAACCCTGAATGGTTATGGGTTTGATCATGATGATGATTCTTTAATCCAAAAAAATCTCAAATCCAGCATAATCAAAGCACAAAAAATAACTTTTCACAGTAGCAGACATCGGTAGTGACCACGATATGGTGCTAATGGTAATCAAAATGAAACTAAAAAGATATGATCAAAACAAATGCACACGATTAAGATTTAATCTGGAAAAATTGAAGACCATGGAACAACAGATATTTGAGGGAAACTGTTGGTGGAAAATGTTCAGCTCTAAATTTGTAGACGAATGCGTTAATGTACAGAAACCATAAAAGTAGTTTTTTTTTTTTTAAGAATCAGCAACAGAAACATAAGGGACAAGAAGAATAACACACAAACCTTGTGTAACAGATGACATTCTGACATTATGTAATTAGCAATGGGGAATGAAAAAGATAAAGAAAGAGGTCCCTGAAATGGCAGAGCAATATACCAAATAAACATAAACATAAACATCAGAAGAAGAATGAAACAGGTGGAAGAAATATGACTACAGAAATAATGTGAAATCGTCAATGCTGGATTTAAAAATAGAAATAGTAAGATATCATACGACACTCTAAGAAAGATAACACAACCAAAAAGACAAAAGATATCTACGAAAGAAGACAAATTCGGAAAGATACTCTATAAATCAACAGATATAGGAAGGAAAGATGGACAGGGTATTCTATCTATAAACCCGTAAACCGTCAGGGTCATATGGGTACCACACTGGATGCTTCAGCACACAGAATCATCCAGCGATTTCTTTCTTCAACGATGTGAATGACTGAAGAAAATTATTGTCTTGTCCATTGCTTGATATCGTCTGTCCATGTCCGGATTTGCCTTCCTTTGCTTCTCCCACTTCGACAGTTTCCTGCAGTATTGTTTTTTGACATGGAATCATGTCTGCATATGTGTCCAAACCATGCTAGTTTTCTATTGAAAACAATGGCTATTGTACATCTGGTTATATCTCTATTTTATTTTCCAAGGAGTTGTATAACTGCAAATTTAATCCTGACTGCACAATATTATAGAATTCTTAACTAAGCAACAGAGAAATAGGAAATGCAGAAATTCTAGTAAATGAAATAAATGAGGCCATACGATCATTGAAATGAGGGAAATTATCTGCAATAGATAAATTCCAGCAGAACTCTTGAAATAAGAAGGAATGAGTGTTGTAAATAATATCATTAAAATATGCCAGAACATTTGGAATACAAAAAAAAATGACCCGTTGAATTTACACAATCATTAACAATACTCATTTCTAAGCTAAGAAAGAAAGTTTGAAAGTGGGCATAAAAATTATAAAACCATTATCCATATATAACACACCCAAATAACGTGATGTTCAAAATACATATGAACAGAAAAAAGCAATAATCAGAAGAACAAGATGTCTTTAGGGCAAACAGAAAACTGTAGAGCGAATATTTAACATCAGAATATTAATTGAAAGACGTATTCCATCTACGATATCTATACCACATTTTTATCGATTTTTGACCGTGTCTTTTGACCGTGTCTGGCATGGTAGACTCTAGCACACACTGTGACAATTATTGATAGCACTACCATCATAGACATTGTTGAATCACTACAGAAACGCAAGTAGGGCTGTGTTATCAAACAATAAAATTGACGAGTTCTTTAAAACAAACCTGGAAGTTTGACAGAGATGCATTATGTTTCCAGAACTTTTCATCTTATACCCAAACACATAATACTTTCAGGATTACAGAATTACAACACTCCTATATCGATCAGATGTCGCCCTATCTGCAATTTGCGCTTCGCTTATGATACTGATCTTACATCTTACAGATGTATCAGAATAATTACTGTAAAGTTAAGAACAAAGTTTGAAAAAATACTAGGAAAGTACGGAAAGGAAATCAACACTGAAAAGAATAAGATCTTGGTTAACAGCAGAGATACAGAAACGCATACAAATATCACGATGAACGGGTGTAAACCTGGGGAGGTGAATACTTTCAAAAAACCTCAAATCCAGGATATGCCACGATGGACAATGCTCAACATAATTATTGAAAAGGCTGAATATGGTTTTAGCTGCTATGTCGAAGCTTGGAACAGTGTAATTATGTTTTCAAATGAGTGTAGAAAATCATGCTCAAACCATTCCTTGATGTTGGCAATCCAGGATTCCCTTTTACAGCCTCTTTTCCTTCACCTTCAACTGTTCCTTGCTAAATAATTTTAGAGAGTGAGTCGTGTCTCGGTACACGTCTAAACCAAACATGTTTATGCCGTTTCACAATTGACAAAAGTGGTCCTTGATCATAGACAGACATCAAGGAATGGAATCGTCGAGATTTTTCCTCACTCATCCACATCACGGAAGATAGAAATCGATGGATGACTGTGTGTTGATGCACCCAATGGGATGTTCCTGCGACTATAACTGGTTCTTGGCCTATAGATATGAATGGTTGGAGATATAAATCACGCAATGACAATAAGCATTTATCAGCGTAGATTATTGAATTTCAATTGGTTTCTTCATCGATTAGATATCATTTAAGTACACATGTAACGGACAACCTCTGCGCATTTCATACAGAGAGCAAATGTATATGTAAAATATAAAATGGAGACGCGTTATTGTCCATATGAATCACAATTTTGAATAGTGAAACAACGAAGACATGCAGGATTTGGACAAGTATATCCACTTGATTCTTTATATACAAAGATACTGCAGAAAACAATCTAAGGTGGAAGAAGCAGATGGGCCAAAGCAAATTATGGACAGGCAATATCAAGGAGTGAAAAGGTCAAGATTTGTCCTCACTCATTTCCGTGACGATGGAGTTCGGTGGAGATGTGTGTTGATCCATTCAATGTGTTATCCCTACCACCCCGACGGGTTATATACTCTGTTCACTTTACGAATGAAGTGGGTCACACCGTCACATTACTCCGCGACAACATGTGATTTTTAAACAGCTGATGACATGTAAAAACATTATTATTTAAAACATTTAATAACAATTAAAAACAGTATTTAAACACTAAACAAAAATTACAAACGAAACTTAAAAACAATATTATTGGACACTTAACAATCGTTAATGCGTTCTCCGTCCAACAACCAATCTGAAGCACTGACCCACTTCATTCTTAGAGTGAACAGAGTATAAATGTATGGATATGAATATCGAATAATATGGACAAGTTCATGGGAAGAGACGAAAACAAAAAAAATTCTGAGAACAATGCGTATGAAAAAAACAACTAAATAACTATTAAAGGAAAAAAATGTAACAATTTAAATCTTTTGGACATATTAAAAGATATGATACCTTGATGAAAACGCTGAGAGGCGGCAAGCAAGTGATAGACAGAGATACAAGTGGGAGGGAAACATCATTAGATTGACAAGGTAAGTCTATCAGAGCACCAATACAAGACATATCGTTGAAGGCCCGTTGCATCAATATTCGATATGATGACGCCTCTTGGTGGTGATGATTGTTATTAAATTGTTATTCTGAGAATGTCTTTATTGCTAAGTCTTCTCTATTGATCCAACCGTCGATGAGCTCATATCCTTTTGTCGCGGAAATAGTCTAAAACTAATCATTTTCTCACAAACAACAACGTCCATATTTCATTTATAAATTGTATTTTCATGTTACTGGAGTACCAATGTAATGTACTGTCACTGTTACGATTTAATCTGTTCAAAGATTTTTCTTGTACGAAATTCACTCTCATCGATTCTCATGAAGACTTAATCATCTGTTAAAATAATTTCCTTACATGCAATTCACTCTCACCGATTCCCATGAAGACTTAATCATATGTTAAAATAATTTCCTTACATGCAATTCTTTCTCACTTATTCCCATGAAGAATTAATCATCTGTTCAGATACTTTCCTTAAATGCAATTCACTCTCACCGATTCTCATGATGACTTAATCATCTGTTCAGAAACTTTCCTTACATGCAATTCGCTCTCACCGATTCCCATGAAGACTTAATCATCTGTTCAGAAACTTTCCTTATATAAATGATAACCTATGTGCACTGGTATACGAATCAGTACAAATTGCACGCAAAATATGGCAATGATAGTTTTTGAAAAAGAATTATATCTTGAAAACAATGGTTCTATGTTTGTCTATCTTTATCGTGAGAAAGACCTTATGGTTGAAACGTTGATTTAAATTGTTTTGTATACTCTCATCTATATTTGTTCTTGTCCGATATTCTGATAGTTTGTGAATGGTAAACTCACTAAAGTGTGTTCTGCGTACGTACCTTATTGTTAATACACAAGGCTTTCATAAAGCATAGAGGATTGATTTCACTTTACTTGGGTTTCCCAATATGTGCTATGCCCCAATCAACGAAGCTGCACGCCACCTGCCGAGAATACCATTGGTTGTATGGTTGGTTGCTTATCCAGCGGTCCATGGGCTCATCTCCTTTGACCCAGAATACCATTCATTGAACATAACTCCTTAGCTTAAGTGATAATCCCCAGGGATCTCCGGTAAGATGCATTGTGTAAACAAAAGACACAAGCCCCATTCGAACCCGTGACCTCTTGTGTTCAAAGCGAACAGATTAATCACTACACAACGGAGATCACTCCCCCCCCCCCTCGTTTTATAGTTTTATTGTAGTCTAACTTATTATCAATTAGAGAAAAGAAAGAGAGAAAGAGAAGGAAGGAAGAGAGAGAAAATGAAAATTATACAGAATGTTTCTGAATGTTGAAAATAAATGGCAAGCTACCGAGGGTATTGATATTGACTAGAAAATAACTGAAGTCAAAAAATGCTGGTTTGATGACTACGTCCTGAATAGGATATGCTAAAAAATGATAGCAACAGATTTATAATTGCAGAAAAGTGAACCAAGATATAAATATTATTGCCATTTAGTTGGAACATTCTGACACAGAAATGTACCAAAACATCCCATTATAATTATTCTTTATATGCTGTCAGTTGATATTTTGATTAATTTATAATTATTTTTTTTTGCCTACCGTATATTAAAATGTATTATCCGATCATTATATACGCCTAATTTATTATTTTTCTTATAATATATATGTGGAAAATGTCTGTTGTCATACATATACAAACATATTAACAATAACAAATGTCATTTCATATTTGAATTTACTTTTTCGACTCACCAGGAGATTGTTACGTGTTATAATTTGTTTACTCATTACCACATCTGCCTGCAGCTTTGTTCTCTTATGTGGGTATGTGTGGGGTATGCGATGTGTGGAAACGTGTGACTTTGAGAGGGATTGGGTTAACGAAACCATTCCTCTCCCGCTGTTAAACATTAGGGTAATCAATTGAGAACCTCAAAGCAGCATTGTGATATCACACGCAATACAAGCATTACTGCATAGACTGAGCAATGAATGACAACGGATACTTGTCAGCGTAGATTATTGAATTTCAATTGGTATCTGCCTGGATTAGTTGGGGACAAAAACTGACAAACTTTGCTAATGTTTCGATTACTATACACTGCCATCGGCAGTTTCAACAGAAATCTAGTGAAATAGAATTAGAGTTTGTGAGCGTGTTTTAAATGTAGGAAAATCGGTACTTATTACTATTAATACATGCTAAATAAATAGAATATGTTACATAATCCGGTATAGAAAATGTTCTGTCTTGTAACTATTTCAAAACTGATGTGCAGTAAGTACAATAATTATAAATAATCACAATAGTATGAAACGCTGATCCGAATCACTGGTCTGTCTGATTTTATTTTTGATTTACCTTGTCTGCCTTAGATTGAACAGCAGCAAAACTGAAGAAATAGTAATAACAAAGAACAAATATCCAGCAGAATGCAACATCAAATGCACAAGTAGTGTAGCTGGATCGGTCAAAAACAAGCCAAAACATTAACATATCTTTGCATCTTAATAACAGCATATGACTGATGTATTATCTTCTGCTTTGGCTAAACCCTGAACGATTTTTCACAAAAAAATGGCATCAAGTTTCTTATAGAAAACAGAGAACTGCACACAATAATGAGATAATGTTATGTTAAGGTAAACTCCGCTATCCTTTTCATTGAAGACGTATATACGGCTCAAGTTCATTGTATATAAGATCCTTATATATCATTACATATACGACCGTCGTTCATTGTGTGTGAAACTAAAGTTAGAACCATATTCTTCTTCAAATGTAAATATAATCAACACGCAAATATGTGTTACCAGTTTCTGTATGCCAGACAAGCGCCTTCCAAAGAGATTGTTCTATGTGGAGCTGTGCGATGGTAAATGTTCAAGCGAAGGGCAGAAAAATAGCTTCAATGATTACTTAAAGAACTTTTTCAAACACTGTAGCATTGATCCTAGATCTGAGAGACTACAGCTTTTTATCGCTCAGCTTGGCACGCTCAGATAACCTCTGGCATCACAAAATTTAAAAGAAAGAAAAAATACTGCGGACAATCTACAAAAGACAGAGACGGAAAGAAAGATATGAGAACACTCCTACTAAGAACCCTCTGCACCCATGCACGTACTGTAATAGATCTTTCATAGAACGAATCGTATTCCTCGGGCATCTACAAACTCACAAACCTATATCAAAATAGACAAACAACAACGTTTTGTTTCTTCATAATTGTTCATCTTATACGTGTCTTGTTTTTTATGCCACGCTCATCTTCGCTTGCGAAATAGAAACATCCTCATTACAATCATGCCTTATAAACAATAACAACTACTAATAACAAGATGTTAAAACAAGTATTATAATAAGTGCAAATGAAAATTGAAAACCAATTATAATACTGAATAAGAATGAAAAGGGCCACGTTTTGAAATTAAAAACATTTATTAAATCATCTTATTAAAAATATAAATAAACAGTCCGTGCAACAATCTAGTGAAGGACGGAAGGATCTTACGTTTCGCACACAACCTCGGGAGTACATTCAAAAACAGAGAACTACACACCATAAAGCAAATCCCGCAGTGTAAACAAATGTAGAAGACTGTGACAGTAAACCAGGGCAACATCTAACCACAAACACTAGAGAGAGAGAGAGAGAGAGAGAGAGAGAGAGAGAGAGAGACGCAATAGATTATGGCACCTATCCGCCATAGATGCAAGATTGGATTAACCTATTAGAAAACCGTCAACACAGCAGGTACAACACCGAAATGATCACCTCTGACTTCTTGGTAATTATATATTTCTCTAGATGTAGTCCTGGAAAACCATCATACAATACCCTTTGTTATTGTAAATGTTGTGCACGATCGTAATTCGAGTGGCCATTACTTAAATCTAACTTTCAGTTCAACTACACCGGATAACATATTTCAGATAAGTAGATTTTTCTCTTATTATATTTCCTCTATTGTTTTTTTTCCTTCTACTCTCTCTCTCTCTCTCTCTCTTCTTTTCTTTTCTTGTTATATTTTTGTCGTCTTTCTTCGTCTTCTTCTTTCTCTTACTGTCTCCCTCTCTCTCTCTCTCTCTCTATCTATCTCCCCATTATTATATTCTTTTGCTCCTCTCGTATAATGTGAATATTGTTATTTTCATTTTGTAATATTCATTTTTTTTCTGATTAAGAGATTATATACGAAACATCGTCTGTTTCCGTTTCTGTTGATGCCGTTAGTGTGTTATGTAGTTTGTCGCAACACTCTTTACGTATTCTGTGTTTCCTCTTATGGCCCTGTAACACCTGCCCTCGTATCTTTAGTGCGTTTGATTGTTTCCCTCATTCTAGGATTTATCCCTTTATTTTTTCATTTGGCTAGTCCAACTTTTCATTGGCTGATGGCACAATCTATAAGCAAAGTGGCCAATGATATACAAGGATAAGCCAAATTTAGTGACGCTGCGTGATCAGCACGAACGACATATACAAGAATGATAATGTGCTTGTATTGCAACTTAACATCATTCCTCAGGTCACCCAAATAGTGGACACGCTTTGTTGGAGTTTATATACATTTCTAAAAGAATACTGAGTGCTTCTTCAACTATGAAGGACAAGTTAATAAAACAAATAGTTTTTGTGCGCACCAGTTGATAAAACAAATCGTTTCTGTGGACACCAGTTGATAAAACAAATCATTTATGTGGACACCAGTTAATAAAACAAATAATTTATGTGGGCACCATTTGATAACACAAATCGTTTCTGTGGACATCAGTTGATAAAACAAATCGTTTCTGTGGACATCAGTTGATAAAACAAATCGTTTCTGTGGACATCAGTTGATAAAACAAATAGTTTTCTGTGGGCACCAGTTGATAAAACAAATCGTTCTGTGGTTACCAGTTGATCATGTCCTTCTGGTGGTTAAATTTTCGGGTTCATGACAGACTTGACCTGTTACAGGGGAAGCATGGTGACACATCTTAAATTGGATTGTTTGTTCTTGCGTCTGAGACATCCTTAGAGAATAATCCTGGTTCGATCCCTGGTAGTAATGTCTTATTTACAAGTGCAGTTTCGGAGAGAATTCTCTCTTGAAGCTGGGAAGCTACAAGTTGTGAGTGTTGAGAAGACCGTAGTGCATATGCCGATATCTGAGTACAATTAAAGCAATCCTCTTCGCCTGTTATGCCCCTATCCTATTGAGTTTCTGTATATATTATCTATAAAATAGCGTTACATGTATTAGCAGTGATCATGGCGAAGCAGTGTTAGTAAGCGACTGTATACATTGGGAATAAATCATAAGAAACTCAGTTATAATGAATATGATCACACAACCTCGCGTGTTGAGCAACCATGAATAAAAGGATTCAGACTCAACAGAGAGTCAGTTATGTATGCCAGAGAATCGAGAATGTGAGAGCTGGTATGTTTATGAGTTAAATGTGAGAGTTGGTATGTTTATGAGTTAAAATGTGAGAGCTGGTATGTTTATGAGTTTAAATGTGAGAGTTGGTATGTTTATGAGTTAAATGTGAGAGCTGGTATGTTTATGAATTAAATGTGAGAGCTGGTATGTTTATGAGTTAAATGTGAGAGCTGGTATGTTTATGAGTTAAATGTGAGAGCTGGTATGTTTATGAGTTTAAATGTGAGAGCTGGTATGTTTATGAATTAAATGTGAGAGCTGGTATGTTTATGAGTTAAATGTGAGAGCTGGTATGTTTATGAGTTAAATGTGAGAGCTGGTATGTTTATGAGTTAAATGTGAGAGCTGGTATGTTTATGAATTAAATGTGAGAGTTGGTATGTTTATGAATTAAATGTGAGAGTTGGTATGTTTATGAGTTAAATGTGAGAGTTGGTATGTTTATGAGTCAAACATTTCTAGTGTATAAGTGAGCTAGGGAAGTTTTCAAGTTCTTCTCCAGAATATACATGGTCTATCTATCTATCTATCTATCTACTTATCTATCTATCTATCTATCTACTTATCTATCTATCTATATACTTATCTATCTATCTATCTATCTGTCTATCTATCTATCTATCTATCTACTTATCTATCTATCTATCTATCTACTTATCTATCTATCTATCTACTTATCTATCTATCTATTTACATTTCTATCTATCTATCTATCTATCTATCTATCTATCTATCTATCTATCTATCTATCTATCTATCTACTTATCTATCTATCTATCTACTTATCTATCTATCTATCTACTTATCTATCTATCTATCTGGCTTCTTTGCTTTCTGTGATCCATCTTTTACATGGTCTGCCTCTGGCTATATAACCGTTATGTCTATGTGTCATGGCCATTTGTGTATTTCTGATGGAATATGTGATTTCTACATCTGAATGTGATAGATTAGAACACGGTTTAACCATTTAGAAACTCTGAAACAACGCTGTGACAGATCTAGCAAATCGACAGTGACGAAACACACTGCTCATAGAAAATGAAGAATATACATCGGTACTGATCCCAAACAACTTCATTAATCGTAGCAGATGCGACTTCTCATTGGTTACTTTGCGTATACTTTGTATCTTCAGCCAATGAAAATCACGGAAAATGTTGAATCTGCCAAAATAAATGACGTTGTTTAAGATCTGCTCGCAGCATTACTATGATTAGATATTCCCAGTCATATAACGAATCATTATGACATTGATTCCTGTTAAGTCGTATCTCATTTCATAATTACTTACAATTTGCACATTTATTGTTCAATAGCTCAACAACCGACAAGTGTCCTTAAATATGACCAGGTATGCTTTTATCAAAAAGTAAAATATTAACTGTTGTCCCGTCATTTGACTGTAGAACGCAAATAGTGTACTGGCTATTGATTTCACACTGACAAATGCAGTTCATAAATGATAGCAGACACAATGGGTGGATGGAACAACACATTTCTTGAATACTCCAGAGAGAAAAGTATGCAAATACATAACAATGCGCTGTAGAGCTATTGCCTGAATGTGGAATGCCTGCTAGTAATGAACAAATCAATGTTGTTGCGTTGCTCTGATGTTTAATGGCCAGTTTGGCAATGGAAAGTATTATAAATTTATTAGACTTGTTATATTGTTGCATGAATGAGTCGTTGTTTAGACTACAATTTGAAAAAAATACCTGGCATCATTTTGACATGAAAAGTCAATTCAGAAGAGTGGCAAATACATCAATAGAAATCAAATTAAAAAGAAACTTTCAATTGGAAATAATAGAACGACAAGATGTTTGAAGTTTTGGCTCAATTTGTAGCAATTATAAATATAGTATTTCATTTTAACTATATCTGTCTCTTCTTCTATCCTAGCGCAGCTATCACTTATCTATATTGTTTTTAACTTCTCATTGAAAAAGTTACTGATCTTTTACATATTTCACTCACTTCAATAATTCATATAAGGAAGTCGCTGGTGCTTTCTGTTGTGTTGTATGGTTTTGAGAGTTGGACATGGAGAGAAGGTCACAGGCTTTCGAGTACAAATGCTACAGAAGAATTCTACGAATTTCCTATAGAGAACATAAGACCAATGTGTAAGTAAGAAATAAAGTAGAGATGTGTGCATGTGTTCAGGAGCCAATACTTTCAATAGTGAAACGACGAAAACTAGCATCGTTCGGACATGTATGAAGGCACGATTCCTTGTCAAAAACAATACTGCAGGGAACTGTCGAGGGTGGAAGAAGCAGAGGAGGACAAATAAAGACATGGACAGACAACATCAAGGAATGGACAGGGCAAGATATTTCCACACTCATCCGCATCGCTGATGATAGAATTCGCTGGAGGACTCTGTGTGCTGAGGCATCCAATGTGGTACCCCCTACGACCCTGAAGGATTATGGATTTATTGATTGATAAGGAAGAGTATAGACGCTGATGGCTTTCCATATTGGCAAATTTCTAAACGGTAACTGGTAATTTCAATATTTTCATTATTATACCAATATAGTATTTCCTGAGCACTTTTCATTTTCAATGAGCAATGTGTTTCGTAGCTGTCGATTTCCCACAAATGACCATGACACAAAGACATCACGGCTAAAACGCCAGAGGCGGATCATGTAAAAGATGGATCACAGAAATCAAAGAAGCCACAGGAACAAGCTTACAAACAGTACACAAGAAGGTCATCTCCAGAGAACTCTTCTACACCTGATGCCGCAAGGTAAACAAGGGCCACAGCGTATAGATAGATATATAGGGTTTCCTTCATGCATTCTGATGTGTAACTATATAATATTTCTTCATTTATTCTGCTGATGTGATATACATTTCCTTCAATTATTCTACTACAATAAAGCAATGACTGTCTATATATGACTGATCTTTTATATATTTTTCAATAGACAACCTTGGATGCTATTAAAAGATTCCCGTCTAATGCTTAGTGATAATGTCATTATTTTTACCGTTTTCACTGTTTGTTTTTGTATTTTCTTGGAAAAAGATTTGAAGGGTGAAACAGTGAAACTATCTTGTATATTGATATTTGTAGTTTGTTCATACCCATACCCCACGCACAATGCATGTGCGCTCATTGTAAAGCTGACCGACCTATTGTTTTACTAAGTACTATTAGTTACTTTTGTGCCACCGACGGCACATAGGCCAGACCTTTTGATACTGTATGTGTTGCAGTCTGCTGTCTGTACTTTTACTTCTAGTATGGACTTGCAACCTAATATTTCTCCTTCTTTAAGTATGGTGCTTTTTGGGGTACTTTTTGGTCTTCCTCTTTTTCTTTTCTCTCAGGTGTCCACATAACGGCTGCTGATTCAGTCTCTTTTCGTCTAGTCTACAGACGTGTCCCAGGTATTTCCATCTGCGTTTTCTTATCACATTTTTCTTATAAGTACTATTGCTACTATGATATTCATTTCCTTCATTTGTTCTGCTGTTGTGATATAAACTTCCTTCATTTTTCTGCTTTTGATAAATTTCCTTCATTTGTTCTACTGTTATGATACGGTAATTTAGCACATTATAGCACTTTCGTATCAACATCCGGCATTCATGTTTCATAGATGTCTTATTGAGTTCTGTCATTTTGCTATTTGTTTTGTTTTGTCGAAATTTCATGATATTCAGTCGAATTTCTATTTAGTTTGGTTTTGTCGATATACAGTGATATCTGCTAACTTTCTGTTTGTTTTTGTTTTGTTGATATACCGAGATATTCTGTCAACTTTCTGTTTGATTTTGTTTCATCTCTATCCTTCTAGTTTTTCATCATACATATTCATTTAACCTGTCCAGCTATTATTATGTCAACAGGTAGATCCAGGAATAGGATAATAAAGTTTTTCTAATTAGAGACAAATATAATAGCACACAAGTCGACGTTTCTACCAAAAGGCCTTTTTCAAGACAACAATTTTTACAAAATTAAAACATATAACAGAAAACGAACAGTAATGACATCACATTGGTATGTGCAGTATGGATTGACCGGAAGATGTGAAATGTCACGGGACAAGGAAAATACAAAAATGGCAACAGACATTTGACACGAAACAAACAGAAACTATTCAGGTCTGATCCACTTATCTATATGACATGGTCATCTGCAAATATGGTTTTGTGGGTGTTAAGCAAGTTGTTAAGAATTCAAACAACAACTGTAAAAAAAAATTGTAGTTATCGTGTCAGCGTTACAGTTAGAGGTTCCTCAGCTGCATTGTCAGTGCTTGATCACAAACCTCCTTACTAGTGCCATCCGTAGTACATACTCTGTAACTATAATGTAATTTCTCGACATTTCGGTTTGAATTTAGCAAAACCATTTTACCAAACCTCATGTACATTATGTCAACGTGGACAGCGTCGTTTCTCATTCGTCGTGCGCTATATGTTATCTTAATAAAGGCCTTGTGGTCGAAACGTTGATTTTGTGTGTAAGTTTTATTATGTGTGTTACTAGTGATTAGCAAAACTTCACTACCTCGTTCTAAGCTGTACCTGTAAAAAAGTATCAACAGTAAACAATTACATAAGAAATAATGTCTTAAAAGTAGTTTTATTGAAAGTATTTTTTATCAAAGATTTTTATCAAACTTTTAGGACATTTTTTGTTCTAATTCAAACAATTTAATTAGTGCATTAAACGAGGTATTGTTTTCCGTAATTTTCTGGCAAACCCAACACGTCCCTTGTCAGCAACTGTCATATTTTATCAGAACCCCCTCCACAATCGTTGACGTCATTTATGAAAAGTCCCTAATGTACTGCAGTAAAAATTTAACTGAACATGACACTCACAGAAGCAAGAAGATTCGTTCAAGGTTAGCAGAAGTTTTGAACGGCTGTGATGACTGATACATAATGTCCAGGGAATGGTTTTTTAAATGACGTGTTCTTTCCAGAACGTAGTCTTCGTTATCGATACTCTGAACGTCACGATTCTGTACTAATTGACGTGCTTCAGTGAAGGGAATGTTTAACAATTTTAGTTGTCGCTTGTCCATCGTCGTATTGGACCGACTTACCCCTGCTACCAGCAACCATACCTTTCTTTATTAATGTGTCCATGATGTTATGTATCTTTGTTGTCTATATATCCCCAGGTGAATAATGGTTGATAATATCCACACTTGCCGTTAACGTAGGGTTGAAACTTCATTTTGTTTTTTTTATAGCTCCTGTCTCTTTATATGGCAAGCAAATCTCAGATTTTTTATTATAATTTTGTTTAAGAGCAGACCCTCTCCAACGTTAAATGTTCTTATCATTTCTCCATGATATTCTACCTGATAACATTATAGTATACTTGTATATTTTTTTTCGTTCGTCAGTGATAAGGGTGGCGCATCTCAAGAGGATTATGCTGCATCAAAGCTTGAGAATCATTGCAATAAAACAATTTTCTTTAATCATATTAATTGCTCTTTGAAGTACTGCTCTAACGTAAAGTCCAATCATTTTAATGTCTGTTTCAAGTCTTGCATAGTCTCCTTCAAGCAGAGCAGTCAAGTTAGTATAAGCGGTTCTCAATTACATTGTTGTTCGGAAAGAATCTCCAATGAGGAAAATTGTTTCATCGAATATTTCTATGTCAAGAATCTTGTGTCTGAGATTTTCAAAGTTCCGAGTGACTATAACTATTGCACGTGATTCAGTGAGCTTGATCGTGTACAATTTAATAGATTCATTACTGAAAGATTGATGTGTCTAGTCTTCATATTTCGCTAGCGTGACAGCGCTTAACATAACTTATAAGAAATCATGTCTGTTGGTGACGACGTTCTAACTGCACATGTACACATGGAGGGTCAATGTTGAGATTGCATTATTCATTGTTCTGTTAGTCGTGAGATTTTCATTAGAGAAATACTATTTGTCAGCGCTGAAACAAGGCATGATGACGCTGTGTACAAGCTTCGACTCTGACCCTGCATACAATAAATGTAATTCGGTTGCGATATCCCTAGGGATTTATTTTGGCACCCGAAACCGAAGGTATCGCCCCCGATCGTTCCAGCATAGTTTCGTTGCTTCTATTTGCGGAAAATGCTAATCTAATGCCACATGATGAGGTCAATCTGCAGTCCTTCATAAGCGCCAGTCACATACTTGAAATATACTCGTAGTTTCCCTCGCTATATACATGAACAATAGTGAATTAATCGTTCGGTCGGTTGGTTAGTCAGTCAATTAGTCATCAATTTGTTAGTCAATCGGTCGGTTGGTTGGTTGGTTGGTTGATTGGTTGGTTGGTTGGTTGACTGGTTGGTTACTTGGTTACTTGGTTGGTTGGTTGGGTGGTTGGTTGGTTGGTAACGTTGTTCTCACTGCCATTCTGTGCAATCTGCCACTCTCGGTCCTTAATATTAATATTCAAAAGACCTACGATGCCATGCGTCTATCGTAGTCTTAATCTGCATCAGTTTCTTGTTCCTGAAACCTTTGCTCCATGATTACACTTTATAGAACTATCTATCTATGTGATGTGTCTTTTACAAAACGGTGTCCTCACTCTGTAAGCCTCTCGGTTCTGTGCGAGCTGACAAGTCTCTTTACGTACCATGCTCATACGGTCTTTGATATCCTGTGTCTTTCGTAGTCTTGGTATGCCTTTTGTTCTCTTACCTGGAACTTTTCCCTTTATGATTAATTTCTCTAAACCATTTTTTCTTTTTATATGTTCGAAATATGTTATTTTTCCCTTGTTTGTTGGTTGTTGGATGTTTTTTCCCCCTTTTTGGGTTTTTTTTAAGGAGCTAGTTTTTTTTTTATTGTCAGGTCTTTGTTAAAATCTGCCTTGGTTCGTCTTTCTGTCCATGATATTCTTAGGACCTTCCCTTAACATTTAACTTTAGAATGTCGATATTTCCTTTACCATTGCACATGTCATTGCCCACATCGTCTTCTTCTTCGACTGCGTTCGTTCTCAAACTCCTGCAGATTAGCAGGATGTAGTCCGGAGAACGTAATGCGTTGTGTCATGGTTTACAACATTCTTGCGATATCTGCGCCTTTCGGCCTGACACATCCGACTTCAGCATGGCTTTGGGTCACTTACCCTATCTGGGATGGTACAACCAACTCCATCCCATAACCTCCTTAGTCGCCTTTTACGACATGCATGGAAGGTAAACAGTGTTGCTATTCTTTGCTCCCCTTTCGGGCCCCGGCAACACACAGGCCCACATCTCATTACCATATGTTGCCACTGGAAAAGGATATCTTTTTAATAGTTGTAGCTTTGTTTTTCTGTTTGATCCTTGCCATACAATTTTCATCTTGACTATTGTATGTGTAAGTTTATTTCTATCTATATGCATTATTTTATTTCAACGAGGAAAAGATTGTCTGCTTCGATATGGTGTTTACATGACATAATCATTTGTTATAAACATGTGGGGCTCACTGATATTAGTGTGGTGTCATCTGCATACCTAATTTATGGAACATCCTGTCCTCCGATATTAAGGGGTTGAAATCGTTCATAATTTGGGTCTTCTCGTACTTTACGCAAGATTCATCTACTCTATAAATTTGACTGTGTTTTACATATTCATCTACTCTATAAACTTGACTGTGTTTTACATATTCATCTACTCTATAAACTTGACTGTGTTTTACATATTCATCTACTCTATAAACGACTGTGTTTTACATATTCATCTACTCTATAAACTTGACTGTGTTTTACATATTCATCTACTCTATAAACTTGACTGTGTTTTACATATTCATCTACTCTATAAACTTGACTGTGTTTTACATATTCATCTACTCTATAAACTTGACTGTGTTTTACATATTCATCTACTCTATAAACTTGACTGTGTTTTACATATTCATCTACTCTATAAACTTGACTGTGTTTTACATATTTATCTACTCTATAAACTTGACTGTATTTTACATATTCATCTACTCTAGTAACTTGACTGCGTTTTAAAACTCTCAGAAAAGACCATATATTTATGCTTCCGGCGCTTTTTCTCTGGGTCGGTGTATTTGTCTCAGCATTGCATATTCAAGTCATTCTTGAAGTATATGATCTGCATTCTAATGCGTCTGTCCACATGCAAACATGGTTGTATGCCCAGTTGTGAACTTCGTATAAGATATTGTGTCCTGTTTTGATGCGTAGAATTATTGAGACTAACGGGAATTTAACCAGGTCCGTTCTAACGGCACCGAATCCCCTTGCAACTTTAGTAAACCTGTTTTTAAGTACTTAACTAACGGAATATTAATTTTAGATGTGGTTTTTCATCAAGCACGTAGAAACCTGTTTACATAAGTTACAAGGCGATTCGGTGTAGTTAGAAGGGACGTGGTTCAATTCCCGTTAGTCTCAATAATTTTTAGTTTATCCCCTTGCTTCCTACTTGAATTTACTTGATGAGTAGAATGACAACTTTTTCTTGTTCTGGAATGTTCATTATTGTGTAGCCATCTTGTATTAATGTTGGCATTCTTGTTGAATTCAGTTTTATTTTGTTATTAAGCTATTATCACATCTGGCTGAAGCATCAACAACATCCTTCTTAGCTACCCGACCTGCTTTCTTCTCGGTACCAGGTATTTCACACTGTGATTTTATCCGCTTTACGGTACCAGGTATTTCACACTGTGATTGTATCCACTTTACGGTACCGGGTATTTCACACTGTGATTGTATCTACTTTACGATACCAGGCATTTCACACTGTGATTGTATCCACTTTACGATACCAGGTATTTCACGCTGTGATTGTATCTACTTTACGATACCAGACATTTCACACTGTGATTGTATCCACTTCATGGTACCGAGTATTCCACACTGTGGCTGTATCCACTTCATGGTACCGAGTATTCCACACTATAACTGTATCCACTTCACGGTACCGAGTATTCCACACTATAACTGTATCCACTTCACGGTACCGAGTATTCCACACTATAACTGTATCCACTTCACGGACATCTTATTTATATATAAATTTGATCAATGAGAGAAGAGACAGAGAAAAACAAAGAGAAGTTGATGGATGGGTTGTCATTGTGTCACGAGAAAATGTCACCAACTGAACTTATTAACACAAGAGACAACGAACATTGAAGAAACATGAACGCCCACTCAACATGGCACTTTATACACACACCCACACACATACATGCATACACAATAACACATACATACATTTATATATATATTATCTTATTATATAATATAAACATATATGTATGTAAGACACTTTTAATTGTCATGAATCGAGTATCGTATTACGCTTGGGTTCTTACTGTGCGTCTGTACTTGGACCGCACCTTGATGTATGCTCCATAATAGTACAATCCAGTCTACGTCCGTACCTTGAACTATGCTACATAGCAGTACAATGCAGTCTACGTCCGTACCTTGATGTATGTTACTTAATAGTACAATCCAGTCTACGTCCGTACCTTGATGTATGCTACATAACAGTACAATCCAGTCTACGTCCGTACCTTGATCTATGCTACATAACAGTACAATCCAGTCTACGTCCGTACCTTGATTTATGCTACATAACAGTACAATCCAGTCTACGTCCGTACCTTGACTAATCCTAATTTATTGGTAACATTGCCTATAATTTGTCTCCCACAAATGAAATACACACAACAATCAAAAGGTCAAGGTTCACGACCCTAATAATCTGGAAATGTGCCTGAATTTCAATCTCCCGTATTTTAACGGTAATACACCCTGGTATTGCATAAATGAACATGCATTGCTGGTTTGAAAAAACATGCCTTAACAATTTGAATTTTTTGTCCCAACCCACAACCCCTATTCCCAGCCCCAATTAGTGTTATGTTTTTATGTCTGTTTGATTTACACTTTTATGTTTAGACATTATACACACCACCCATGTTGAAATATCATTGCTGCTTCTCACAAGAAAAAAATCACACAAATAAAATGGAATAAATTGTTGCAACAAATATCACACACTGCAACCATCAGAGCTTGGCGGACACATGTGGTTCTCAGTTTGCTACAGGCTGTTATGGAAAATGTTTCGGTCAGATAAATGATGTGGAGCAAGTCAATAATTAATGATCCTTTGTCAGCCAAAAGATCTCATTTCCTGAAGCTAAAACCAGGCGTCTCACATGTGTCAGATTTTGCATTCCCTTTGCTACAACCTCCCTGAAAGTGATAATTCATATTTTTTGTTTGAGGAGAAAGTGACAATTTATGCTCAATTTTTGAAGATCTTCGGAGTTTGATTGAAACCTGCATACAGAATAATTGACTCACAAAATGCATAGTTTCAGAACTAGTGAATGATGCTTAAAGAGAAAATTACTATGCTTTCTTCCCGAAATGAATCTCAATGACATCTCTTATGTCAGATGTTGAAACCGCTGACGTATTACTGACTAGTGCATTTTTATATTACAGTTTTCCTAGCCAACGTTTTCATAAATAATCACATCACTGTTCTTCTAGCGCCTAAACATTGTTATATGTTATCTAAGTTTATTATTTGGTTTTACATAAACGCCTAAACATTGTTATATGTTATCTAAGTTTATTATTTGGTTTTACATAAGCGCCTAAACATTGCTATATGTTATCTAAGTTTATTATTTGGTTTTACATAAACGCCTAAACATTGTTATATGTTATCTAAGTTTATTATTTGGTTTTTGCATAAGCGCCTAAACATTGTTATATGTTATCTAAGTTTATTATTTGGTTTTACATAAGCGCCTAAACATTGTTATATGTTATCTAAGTTTATTATTTGGTTTTACATAAACGCCTAAACATTGTTATATGTTATCTAAGTTTATTATTTGGTTTTACATAAGCGCCTAAACATTGCTATATGTTATCTAAGTTTATTATTTGGTTTTACATAAACTCCTAAACATTGTTATATGTTATCTAAGTTTATTATTTGGTTTTTGCATAAGCGCCTAAACATTGTTATATGTTATCTAAGTTTATTATTTGGTTTTACATAAGCGCCTAAACATTGTTATATGTTATCTAAGTTTATTATTTGGTTTTACATAAGCGCCTAAACATTGTTATATGTTATCTAAGTTTATTATTTGGTTTTACATCTATTATGTACACAGGTTTCTCGCTAGATTTGTTTTTAAAAGTAGATCTTTGTCAATCCCTGTTTGTGTAATCTCACTATGTTCGCATGTCATGTTTCCATCTTGTATCACTTATTGAAGAAACTGTGGCGCTATATTTAGTTTATTCTCTGATTGTGTCAGTTAAGGAAATTTATATTCGAATAACAAGATTACGATGACCATCATGGTGGTGATGTTGATGATTACGGTGTTGGTGACGGCATTGATGTTGATGATTACGGTGTTAGTGACGGCATTGATGTTGATGATTACGGTGTTGGTGACGGCATTGATGTTGATGATGAAATATGAAGATGATAATGGTGATAATGATGCCATGTTGCATGCCATAACACAATACAGACTTCATATTTGTATTGAACAATCGAAATTTGCTTTTTCTGATATATTGCTAGAAAATTCTATACTGAGTGAAACGCATTGAAATCAAACATGGATTCTTTTGTACCATCCTCTTATGTTTTACCAATGTTCTCTCCTAAAATATATATATATATATATATATACAAATAGACGCAGGTGTGGTCTTATGTTATCTTTTTGTGTACAAAAATCACAAGTAACTGTGACATATTTGTAACACAGCTCTCTATCACATGCGGTACACATAAATATTATGGCGTATTGTTTTATGCCTTTTTCTCGCTAATAGCTGTATTGAGGAATGTATACGGGAGAAACAGAATAAATAATTTTGCAGGTCAGCAATGATATCTCATGGCAGTGGTGAGGCGTCAAAAACATGTGTGGTTTGGCCATGTATGAGGCATGATTCCCTTTCTAAAAATATCTAGCAAGGAACTGTTGAGGATGGAAGACGAGCAGAAGGTCAGGGGAAAGTATGGATTGATAATATTAAAGACTACACAAGATTAATGTTCTCCACACTCAAACAAAGAATTGATAACAGAAAGGCATGCCGAAATTTCTATGTTGATGTTTCCAGAGTGACACCCCTACGACGCTGAAGGGTTATGAGTTTGATGATAATGGTGATGATGATGATAGAGGAATGCGCTGTTTGAGTTCGTATTTCGCAACTGAGCTGTATAGAAGAATACGCTGTTCGCATTTTCGGTTGTTTTTTTCGTATTTTCGTATTTTGAGTTCGTATTTTTCACGGTAAGCTACATATTTATCTTGAAAGGGTTGAAAAGACGTAGAGTATTGACTTAATTGTACTCGGTTTACTCAATATGTATTCCTTCCATCTCAATGAAGCGACAGCCGTCTGCCAGGAGTACTACTAATAGCACTAATTCCTTAGCTTCAAGCGATAATTCCCGAAGATTAGAAAGACAAATCACTTTGAAAGTAAGACTTCACGAGCAAGATTACAGCCCACGACCACTTGAGCACAAAGCGAACGGATTAAAAACTGCGTTATGGAGATCCACTACAGCTGATGCACCCAAATTGACTCTCGCATCTCTACTTCCCAAGATCTTGCATCCAGTGTCTTAAGTTGGTGAATCTAAAACCGGTTGATAGCCTAAAGTAATATTGCTTCAAATTGAATTAAAAATAGAATCCAAGCCATACAGCTAGAAATTCATAGTTGAAGCTAATGTCACTAATATGGAAGTGAATATGTTGGTTAATTTTTAGGTACTGGTGCCAGAAGTCGAAAAGCACTTCCCCCTGGTTAATCCTGGAAGCAGATTGCAGACGGCGCATGCGGTTGCGTCTGTGAGTCTTACCAATGGCTCACTAGACAAACCAACCATGCAACAGAAAACCTTAATAGATGACATGCCTTTATATTGAGGTTATCTTCTTATAGAAGCTTCATATGGCACGTCATCTATACAATTCCGTAGTCGTAACATTCGATAACAGTTACCGTGTTGTTCCGACAGACTGATGATATGCTTGGACTAGTTACGGGCACGACGTGGGTGGGCGAAACAACAAAGAAACCTTTCGCAAGGAACAGAGTTGTGCCCTGATGTCGACGTCTGTTTCGTCGGCATTAGACTCGAAACACCGATCCGGATGGCTGCTGGAACAGAGGGCGGAGCACTTATGAGAATGCCCCACGTGCAGTGAGGCCATATTCTAATCAAGAATCAAGCAGATTGCTTCGAAGTTCTTGTGAAGCAATCTAGATAACGCTTCATGGAATGCGTCCGTGCACTGCAGATCGAGTGGAATCAAATTTACTGCACAAGACAAACTCGTTCACTGAACGGCACCTCTCGGTCCCCAATGCAAAAACACTGTTTCACCATAGTGTACTATATATTGGCACGCCTAGCCTGCCGAGATATATAATACTACATCTTATGACATCGAGAATAGTCTATTAGTACATTTTTTTTTAATGGGAAGAAATCTCCGCGCTATCGGGCAGCGCCATGTACTAGTCTTCTTCTTCTTCTTTCTGTCCTCATGTACCTTTCGGTGTTGAGGGGAGAGTGAGTGTACGGTCTTTTACCCTTCTATTTGCCTCTTCTGCTGTTATATTTCAGAGTGTCTCTAATACATTATCTATCCACCTTTTACGAGGGCATCCAATAGGTCCACTGTTTTCGTATAGTTTGTTAAGTGTTTTTTTTTATAATACTTTGCTCTTTCTGTCTGGTTATGTGGCCGTACCATTTAACTTGTTGTTTCTAGATATATTCTATTGTTGACTTGATCCCTAATTGTTTCCTTAGTGCTTCATTTCTTATTTTGTTTCTCAAGCTAACTCCAATCATACGTCTCACACATTTCATTTCAGTGGTGTTAATATGTTTACTCGGGATTACTCATTTCCCCGCGCTGGCCACTAGCTGGTCATGGCCATAATGTACTATGCGAGAAAACAAAATACTAGATTCATAACTAAAGCAGTGTTCATGCTTGAGAACAAGGTTCCAGTCATATTTCGGAGATACTGCTCACGGGAAAGCAAAAGGAAGTCATAGTTTCTCCCTGATCGCTAAAAATGTCTATATAGGTTCAAAACTTGGACGTGGCTTTCACGCTATCAGTGAAATAAGATTTGGCTAATAGGGCGAACCAACCCTATTCCAACTCTACTCTCGAGCGTTTCGTATACCGAGACCAAGCTCACAGATAAGGAAAATCGCAGTGCAGGGATATAGGGGAAATTGGGCCGTCCAAATAATCGAGACGGTACAATACAGAGAGATGAGCCCACATTCCAACTTCTAATACTCTGCGCAGTTTCATCCCAAATTTGTTATAATATGCGTAGCTTTCATATCCTCACTGAAATCACATAATTAGAAAACCGTGTTTTTACCAAAAATATATGCACAGCTTAATTCAAACTTTTTTATAGTATGCGCAGCTTTCGTGTCGTCATTGAAATCACGTGACTAGCAAACCGCATTGTCACAAAACAACAATGGCTAACTTAATGGAAGATATCTGCTTACTGACCTTTCCAGCTACAGATAAATATGACGTGTCTTTTTAAAACTTGACGAGTGCTACAAAATGTAATGATGTGCTGTCAGGGTCATCCAATGACCTTATATTACTACAGTGTTGAAAGAATTCGATGGAAATGCATGCAAGACGACATCAACAGTTCCTAGATGTAAAGGCTGGCACCTGTTTACAGTTCACTAAGATTCTTGATTAATCATTCTATACCCACACCTGTTCCTGCCCGAAATATGCCATTTCCCAAAAAAAAGTAAATACACCTATCCTACCCCATTCCCCTCCCAAAATATATACATCTCTTTCTCTCAACGAAAAATGTCCACTGCACGCTCATAAAGGGAAAGAATAAATGTAATAGTTATGCTAACACTGCTTATCTACGATATATATTTTATCTCGTCCCTCTAAATTGTGTGGGCTCATCTTCCCGTATTATACCCTCGAGACAAATTCACTGGCTATGGAAAACCTCGCATGAGATAGATGGAGTCAACCCAATTCTAATTCTGCCAACCCCCTCCGCCTTCGGAGACTGCCACAAAGGGACAAGATTTGATCTGTCACAAAGATAAGAAATTCAAGGGTACCGCTGATGATAAAACATCACGGCATAGATCTGGTACACACTCGTCGTATGGCGACAGACATGAGAGCAATCACATGTTCGGGAACTCACCTGAATTAAAAACATGCCGGAAGCGGATGTTCTAGGTCTACGTGGCGCAAATAAAAATGGACGAGGTATTTCCAGCTTCCTGGCTGAAGCAACGCGTATACTTGTGCTGCGTATCAGCTAGCTAACGCAGAATAAGAAGTGCTATAGTTCTATACTTCTTCTTCTGCGTTCGTTCTCAAACTCCTGCAGATTAGCAGGATGTAGTCCGAAGAACGGAATGCGTTGTGTCATGGTTTACAGCATTGCTGCGATATCTGCGCCTTTCGGTATGACACATCCTACTTCAGCATGGCCTTGGGTCACTGACTCTATATGGGATGGGACAACCAACTTCATCCCATAACCTCCTTAGTCGCCTTTTACGACATGCGTGGAAGGTAAATAGTGTTGCTGTTCTTTGCTCCTCTTTCGGGCCACGGCAACACACGGGCGTAATTCTATACTTATAGACGCGCTAACGCAGAATGCGAAATGCTATAATTCTATACTTATAGACGCGCTAACGATTCTCAATGTCCGTGAACTTGGGACATGACAGCCTGCCAGTTCAAGTCAGAGGATGTCTTCTGTTGCGAATGTGTTTTAAATGTAGGGACCGAGAGGTGTCATTCATGTATCTTTATTTGTCCAGTGCACTCAAATCTCATTACTTTTCTATCTACACTGCTGAACACAACCCATGCAGTGTTAGAGAACTGCGAGAGATTCTAAGCCGTCTGTTTCCATGGTGCACCACGAGCGGGTGCTTTTGGGATCTTGGTTATCTGCTAACCGCCGGTTTGCATGAGATAAAAACATAACCATTTGTACCTCTGGAATTATTTCTTGATTTTTTCAATCCAAGATTTCCATTCTCGCATTCTTTTCTTCCATTCTCAACTGTTTCTTGCAAGCACAGTTTTATAATGTTAACCTGTTGTTGTTTTTTTTCAGTTACTTAGACATGGATCACAATCATTATTCATTTAATGCGCGACTAAAGAAAACAGTGGAGTGCTGCAAAACATTGAGCATGTATAGGCCTCCGTAGGTAAGTGTTGCACAATAGATTGTTCTAACTTATAGCTAAATAAATTTCTCCATTTTAAAATGTAAAAATATTTTATTTCATATTTTTTTAATTCGAAAATACCTTCTTTAATTGTCTAGTAAATGATAAGTAGATAGTGGACACTCATAATAAAGCCAGCTCTGTCGAAATACTTTGTGGTTTGAAATTCCATTTTCCACATTAAACTGGCTATAGAATTATATGTATTTGTGATGCTTTCAGAAAACTTGGCATGGAGATCAATATAGAAAGGAGTACAATTTTGGTGGATATAAGTACTAAGGTAGTTCCAACAAATATAGACCTAAAGCTTAACATTCGAAGAATTGGAACTGTTTCGATGTTTACTTATCTGGGAACCCAGATTCCTGACGATGCAATCAACAGCTAAAGTGAAGAAAAGTCGAACAAAGGTCATGGCCGCCATAACAAGATTATCCACCATTTAAAATGGTAGGATCACCACCCTTATGATGATTAAATGATATAACTTTTTGGTTATGTCAATATCTGTATACGGTTGTGAGACCTGACCTCTAAATGTGAACTTAGAAAGCAGAAGCCAGACGCTATGTCAAAATTTGTTTATGGTTGTGAGACCTGAACTCTAAATGTGAACTTAAAGAGCAGAATCCAGACGTTTGAAAACAAATGCTATAGATGCGGGAGAGGTATCAGGTATAGAGAACATAAAACCAAAAACCAATGTATTTGTGCATGATAAAATTCATGTAGTAGCAAGTCAACAAGAACCACTGTTAATAATTGTAAAACTTCAGTTGTACGGGCACGTAATGGGACATTCCTCGATGACAAAGATGTTCAATGTACGATGGAGGATTGAAGAAGGTTGGTAGTAACTGAGAAGTGGCTGGTAATATCAAGGACTAGACAGGGTGTGAAGTTTACAAACTCATTGGGTTAATAGAGGATATAGATGCGTGGAGATCTTTCTGCACCAAATGTCTTGTGACACCACTACAACCCTGCCGGGTTATGGATTTTATTATTATTATTATTATTATTATTATTATTATTATTATTATTATTATTATTATTATTAGTGGTGGTGTTGTTTGAACTTCCACTATATTTTAATATTACTGTCATAACTATCAGGTAGAGTATCCTGAACAGGATGTAACAGTAATCACAGCCTTTCGAAACTTCTGCCGATCTTGAGCCAGTCTTCCTGCTTCTGTTACTGTTATGTTCAGGTAGTCTTTGATTTCTTACGTCCATCTTCTTCTTGGTCTGCCTCTTGTTCGTCTCCCTGGCATCATCCACTACATTGTGATCTTCTTTATGCTGTCATGGTGTTTGATATGGCCAAATATCACTGTACTAAATATATTTCAAAAGTTAGTTATGTTTATAACTTCTCTAATGTGTGTATTCGTCTACATGTGTATGTACTCGTATGTCTTAGTGGTATGAGTGTATGAGTGGCCAAGAGAAAAACATTATTTGAATTCATTAAAGTGATATTGAAGAGTTCTGAGAATGACATGGACGGCAAGAAAAGCAAACCAAGAGGTATTAAGAACAATTAGCGTCCAGAGAAGACTAACTTCTGAACAACATGTTAATTAAAAAGCTAGTTTTTTTCGGTCACATTAAGATACACAATGGCATGGAGAGAGTGTTACTGGAGGGGATGATAGAAGGCAACAGGTGCAATGGCCGCCCAAGATGCGTTGAACAAAAGACATTCAAGAATCCCTGCACATATCACTAAAAGAGGCAGTGCAACTAGATCAAGAGAGCGGAGAATTCAAGATATCTATAGGGAAGACTACCTTCTGGAAAGAATGTGTCACCTGATGGTGATGTATGTCTTTTGCCAGAATACTAAGTATGTGTGACACAGATAATGTTTATTAAAGTTAGATTTATTCACAGTTTACCATCATTAAGATCAAAGTGAATGATATAGTATTAAAACAGGTCCACCAATTCAAATATTTAGGTACAATGATTACAGCAATGGAAGAAGTTCAACAGAAATAAGATGCAGAATAGGACAGGCAAAAACAACATTCAGAAAAATGAAAAATATACTGTGTAATATGACCTTGTCATTAGAGGTGAGAAAGAGAGTTCTGCAGTGCTATATAACCCCTATACTAACATATGGGTGCGAGTCTTGGACAATAAACAAACTGTCCAAGTTAGAAATTAGAGGCAACAGAGATGTGGTTCTACAGAAGAATGCTAAGAATACCATGGATGCCAGAAAAACTAATGTAGAGGTGTTGAAAGAGTCAAATGTGAAACGGACCCTAATCAACAATATAAGAAAACGGCAATCTTATTTTTTTGGCCACTAAATGAGACATGCAGGTTTAGAGAACATAGTCACACCAGGCAAAATTGAAGGCAACAGATACAGAGGGCGACAACGTGAGAAAATATTAGACAGTTTGACAACCTGGCACCGCAAGGAAAGAACAACGACTTTGATACATAATGCTGTGGACAGCGAGCTGTGGAGAGCCATGACCGCCTTCGCCAGCCGGCTTGGAACCTGATGATGATGATGACGACCAGCATTAAATTCCGTCTCCCCCATAAAAAATTGGTTGCAGCGTACTCCAACAACATTATGTCTCTTTCATTGGTAGTGCATTCTGACAGGTATGTGCATCACGTCCATCTAGCGATGTTTCCCTCCCACTTGTACCACAGACTTCTCTCTTGCTCGGCGCCCCTCAACTCTACTTTCCAGAAAGGTCTTCAACAAGACATCATGTCTTTAAATATGTCCAAAGTATTTAAGATTTATTGTTATTACCTTTAACAATTTTTTTTTTTTCATGTGCAATGTTTCCATAAGCTTTTGATCGCTTTCTGTCCGTGAAGTTCTCCCTATTCTTCTATATACTGTATACACATATCAAAGTTATCCATTCTCTCTTCTATCTGTTTATTATCCATGTTTTTTAGACATATAGAAATGTATAGTAGATGTGGCTCTTTAAAATTCTCAATTTTATTTTTGTATGATTCATAGCTAGATAGAGGCAATACTGACATAGCTAATTGAGTAGTGTACAAAAACTACATAAACAGCATATTACTGCATGCCGCTAAATTATTGTGGTTTGCAAATGAGTTCTGAAAATCATGAACTGCTACAAAGACCAATGCTGTGTTTTAAAATGAAAGCGCAAGACAGAGGTTTATTACAACATCGAGATCATTATGACAGGACTAACTGAACTTTGACCTCTAACATGCTTAATGATAATGATACAACCAATATAGACTCGCGTTTATGGTTGAATTGGGCGTGCTTCACCAATCATCAACCCATCAAGCAACTATCAGAAAAAAAGCAATCATCATTTATTTCTGGCATTATATGAGATGTTTGCATTTAAAGACTGATTCTGAAGGGCAGACTTCCAGGAAAGAGAAGAAGAGGAAGACCAAGAAGACGATGAACTAGCGACATCGAAGATTGTATGAGCATGTCTCTGGTCAATGCAGGCCTGCTTGCCCGGCACAGAGAAGCGGTCAGAGTATCCACGATGAAGACAGCGTTCTGGAAAGATTATGTCACTTGATATATATTATATGAGAAAATTTTAAATAATTACAACTGCCAAAATCATCAAACAAGCAATACAGAAAACAACATAGGGAAATAATTATTTCAGCCTCAAGTTATATACGGGACATACAAAATTAACTGCTGTACTAATAATAAGTGTTAAAAACAGATGTTTATACAGATGCATGATAAACCTACACCAGCCAATGATAATAATAAGGTTTTATGTGCACTTTCTAGTATTTTATGTCATTCGTGCTATGAATCTGTCAGACTGCACATGCGAAGAAAGAGTGCATTCTACTATTCTGTCGAACTACAGATCCCAAGAAAGAGAGCATTTGACTATTGCTGTGTCAGTTACGGGTATTCTTGGGTAAATAATACAACTTGGAGCTGTTATTGCTTGAGAATACACGTAACCGCCTCGGCAACTCACGACAGCTTCCATACTGATTCGGGTGCAACAACAATCGGTACAAATTGAGACCACGTCACAGAGTTCGTTTAGTAATGATATTTACAATGGTGTTTTCTCTATTTTTTTATGTTGATATAATTTTCTTCTGTAGAAAAAGTTCTGTATTGTGATTATGTTTCGATATTTTAGTTTAATATTATTTTATGTTGATAACTGGTAACAATTGGAATCAGACAGCCTAACATTACAAACAGAGTAATGAAGTTTTGCTGGAAACAGACAGAAATTCAAACACGACGTAGGTTCGATCAAAATGGCATTATCAAGAACACAACTAATACACATAATACATGACGAGTAAAGAACGCCATTGTCCACGATCACGTAACAGATGTAATTTAAATAAATGCCGGAAGTTCGGAAAAGTAAAACTAACAGGATAGCAACGAAATAAAATAAACAAAATTCACAGAACAGAAGAATACATACACGTATGAATTACGGATAGTATCATCTCATATCTCCTCATAGAGTAATCTCATAGGAGGACGCTTGTCTGGCATACGGACTAAGTGGTCAGTCCAGCGGAGTTGAGACCTAATAAGCAGGGCATGGATGCTTTGCATACGGAACTTTTGAAGGATTTCCGTGTCTGGTACACGATCATGCCAAGGTACTCCCAGGAGGTTTCTTAGGCACCGAAGGTGAATAGAGTTAAGCTGTCGAGTCTGTTTCGCATAGACAGTCCAGGATGACGCAGCATAAAGTAGTATTGGTAGAACCACTGCGCGGTACACGTCCATCTTAGTTGTCAAACTGAGACTACGTCTGATGCAGACGTTTGCACGAAGACTCCTGAATGCCGCAATCGTGTGAGCAATACAAAGGGCAACACCCTCGTCAATTGTAGCAGTTTGCGATATAGTGCTTCCGAGGTATACAAATTTATTGGCAGTATTGAGTATTTGTCCCTTTACTGTGATTACTGATTCTATTTAGGGGACACATGGCGCTGGTTGATACATTACTAATGTCTTAGCGGTGCTGATGGTGACACCGAATGTATCACAGGCCAATGAAAAGAGGCCCATACTGCCCTGAGTTTCTTTCAGACTGGTAACGTTTAGTGCACAATCGTCGGCGAACAAGAAGTCGCGAATAATGTCCGTCATGGTTTTGGTATTTGCCCTCAATCTGCTAAGATTAAAGACCCCTCCATCAGCTCGATAGCGAAAGCATATTCCTGCACTGCTATTTCGGAAGGCGTTACTTAACATGGCAGAGAACACCATGCTTAAGAGCGTCGGAGCCAGGGCGCAACCTTGTTAAACCCTACGACAATGTGGTACGCCTACGACAATGTGGTACGTCTACGACAATGTGATACGTCTACGACAATGGCGAGTTATTGGCTTATGGATTATGGATATCGATATCTTTCATGTTCTATTTAGATCTCTCTCTGTTATATATGTTCTGTTCTATTTATATCTCCGTCTGTTGTATGTTCTGTTCTATTTATATCTCCGTCTGTTATATGTTCTATTCTATTTATATCTCCGTCTGTTATACATGTTATGTTCTATTTATATCTTCGTCTGTTATGCATGTTTCGTTCTGTTTATATTTCTGCCTGTTATACATGTTCCGTTCTGCGTGTATGTCCGTCTGTTATGTATATTCTATTCTATTGATATCTCCGTGTGTTATATATTATATGTTCTACTTGTATTTCCGTCTGTTATATATATATATTCTATTCGCCCGTGTGTTGCCGGGGCCCAAAAGGGGAGCAAAGAATAGCAAGACTGTTTACCTTCCACGCATGTCGTAAAAGGAGGTTATGGGATGGAGTTGGCTGTCCCATCCCATATAGGGTCAGTGACCCAAAGCCATGCTGAAGTCGGATGTGTCAGGGCGAAAGGCGCAGATATCACAGCAATGCTGTAAACCATGACACAACGAATTTCGATCTCCGGACTATATCCTGCTAATCTGCAGGAGTTTGAGAACGAACGCAGAAGAAGAAGAAGATATATTCTATTCTATTCACATCTCTGTCCTTTATATATTTCCTGTTCTATTTATATCTCCTCGGTTATATATATATATATGTTCTGTTCTATTAATATCTCCCTCTGTATATATGATCTATTATATTTATATCTTCGCCTGTTATGCATGATCTGTTCTATGTATATCTCCGTCTGTTACACATGTTCTGCTATAATTATATCTCGGTCTATTATACATGATCTGTTCTACTTGTATTTCCGTCTTTTATGCATGTTCTGCTCTACGTATGTCAAACATGTTCTATTCTATTTATATCTCTATTTATAGTTATATATGTTCTGTTCTATAGCTGTACCTCCGTTTGTTATACGTTATGTTCTATTCTTATCTCCATTAGCTACACATACTCTTTCTACAAAGTTATACTTTTTAGTTGCTATCAGTAATTGCTCAGTGTATGTAGTCAAGTTTTATTTGTATTTCTATTGTTTATATATATATATATATATGCATATACTTCACAGTTCATTCATCATTCGAATTATATTTTTCTGTATTTGCTATTTGTGTTTATTCCCTTTATCCTCAGGCAATCACTTTATCTCCAAGCAATCGCCTTATCACCAGGCAATCACCTTATCTCCAAGCAATCGCCTTATCACCAGGCAATCGCCGTATCACAAGGCAATCATCGTATCACCAGGCAAACGCCGTATCACCAGGCAATCATCGTATCACCAGGCAATCATCGTATCACCAGGCAATCACTGTCGTGATATCTACACGCCAGAAAAAAATTGATGCAGGCCAGAAAATACATGCAAAATTTGTTCACACAACTCATTTTAATAATCTTGATGTTCGTATGTGCCTTGCACATGTTTGATAATCATATCACAGTATTGTAAATATACCATCATGTGCGGTAACTGGGGTGTATTCATATATTGTATATATACTATATATATATATATATATATATATATATATTATATATATATATATATATATATATATATATATATATATATATATATATATATATATATATATATATATATATATATATATATATATATATATATATATGCAGATCGCGTCAAAATATGTATAGACGCTTCAGAAAATGAAAACTTCAACAAATGTTCAGTAACTAACTATATTCAGTGACCATGAGAATAAGACCAGTTACCTCTTGTTCCAACAATCTCAATCTGTGTGGACAGTGGTACGCGGTAGCTGTTGGAAATGTAATACTTTGTTGGACTGTTGTTTTACTTAACTTGGACAACGTGGTCAGTTGGAATGATGGGTTTTCAATGTATTCTCTAAAGACTGCACTTCTGTCGGTTTTCTGAGGTAAAAGACATCCCTTAGTGTTCCCCATAAGTAGAAACCTGCTGATGTTAAATTAGGATAACATACAAGAACTTTTCTTTTACGTTCGCTCTCTGATACCAGTGCGTAATAGTGTGGTTTCCGCCGCTAATCCTGAAGTAAGTTGTGCTAATGGTTTATAGCGGAGCTTCATTATTTGCGCCTTCCGGTCCAGCACATTCGAACTCGGCATGTCTTTATTTCAGGTAAAGCTTCCATAGTCTGTGATATCCTTGCTATCTGTCACCAGGCAAACGAGTGAGTAACTGCTTTGCTCCGTGACGGTTTACAGGCAAAATATGTCCCTGAATGTCAGCTTCCGAAGACAGACGAGCAAGGATTTAAACTTGGGTTGAGTACGTCTATCTCCTACTATACTCTTACCTCGATCCTTCCGATATAGGAAATTGCTGAAACAGTAAAGCTGGACTAGAATTTAGTTTCGCCCTCTTAACCAAGGATTCGTTCACGACATAGTGAATACCCCCGTACACGTATAATCATTGACCCACATTTTATTCGCACCTGGACGGTACGGTATCCTGTTTTTTTTACCTGTCCACGCAGTCTCTGCCAGAAGTCAGTTGAAAGCTTGTTCTCAAACATGACAATTGCTTTAGTTATGTTTATTAATATTTTCTCATATTTGCTCATGTTTCTTGTACATGACTGTCTTGTATGGCAGTGCTACCTTCGTGTGTACTCTGTTGTAGAGCCCTGCATATCCGAATACTTGCTCATTATTCACTCGCTTAGTGAGCGTTCAAGATATGACCACTCGGCAATCCAGGCCAGCCATTGTCTTACACTGCGTAGCGACTGTATTTTGACTGTGGAGAACGAAATATTTTATTCCAGGATATTGTTTCTCTTATGCAATAAATTTTCGTTCAATCTTTTTTCTACATTTTTCGGATACGGTCCATTAAGTGTTAGCCAGACTGCTTTGTACGAGCTTCTAAGTTATCTTTTTTCAGGGTGCACACGAGAAGGTGCTGTTGGAATCTTGGTTTTCTGCTATCCCTTGGATTGCACGAGAGCAATACATATTCCTATGCATCGTGTACGGGAAACTCAATTAAACATCTTCGTCCCAGCCAGTGTATTTACACATTACTATGCAAATAATGTCTTTAAGATCTCTGTATTACTGTAGATATCTATTTTGTCGGGATCTGTACATGTAGCAGAACTATAGTAATAACCCTTCGGCCACTGTCCACGATTACATCATCTCATTCTTGCATAAAGATATATCAAAAGTAGTGCACATAAATTGTGACACCTGTGCGGGTACTCGATGTAGCATCTGATTTCTTGTGACATTTCTTGTTTCCTATAGAAATCATATCATGTATCTATTATTTTTGGTTAGTCAGTTGCTCTTTCATCCTACACTTAAATAACTACCATCATTATTCTGCATTCGGTCTCAAACTAATGCAGATAGCAGGATGCAGTCTGGAGAATCAAACTTAACTATCAAATTTATTTACCATTGGCAATGTGCATACGTTTCAAATGTATTAAGAAAACGCAGATGGAAATAACTGGGACACCTTCTTAGACTAGATGAAAATAGACTGAACTAGCAAGCCGTTATGTGGACACATGGGGGGGGGAGAAAAAGAGGAAGCCCCCCCCCCCCCCAGTTACCCTTAAAAGCACACCATACTTAAAGAAGAAGAAATAATAGACTGCATGTCCATACAAGAACTAAAAGTACAGGCAACGCATGGAGAATCAAAACCTCTGCCCTATGTGCTGCCTGTGGCACGAAATGAACTAACTAACGTGCATTCGGGACCTCCGACTGAATCGTATATCTCAGATGGGACTAGATGCTTGATTTACTGTCAGGACTCCCATGAAATTTTACTTCACACATGTCTCACCGGCGAATAAATCTCAGAACTGTCAGAACTATAAGCTGCTAGAGATCCTTATTTATTCGAACGAAATATTCTTTCCAAATCGTAGTCTTCTTTGTGTATGTCCGAAATCTTCACGATTCTGGAGGAGGTGATTAATTGCAACCAAAGACATGTTCAAACACCCTTTTATTTCCCATATCCATGGTTTTATTGCGAGTCTCTTTTCCGCTCTTTTCAGTGACGTTGTCTTCCATAACGTTTTGTCCATGCTGTTATTTCTCATAATGGCTAACCTTTCTCTTGTTCTAATTCTTCTTCTAAGCCAGCAGTCAGTGTTCATAACATCTCTATACAACAACAGAGTATTATGTTTATATAACATTTGATGACTGCGTCAGATAATTACGAATATAAGTGAATGTGTCTATTTCGTTTATGATTTGTTTCCATTGTTTGATAACACTTGTGGGGAATAAACAAATACATTGCTCATGTACATGGTTGTGTTCCGTGTTTTTTATATGTTTTGTGTTTATTTGTTTGTCTGTCTGTTCGACTCTTTGTTTATTTGTTTATTTATGTCTATGGTTGTCTTTTTTTTGTCTGATTATTTGTATGTTCTTTGCATGTTTATTTTTTGTTTGTTTGTTTCTGTGGGATTTGTGTATTGTTTATGTGTTTGTTTTTACTGAGTTCACCATTTTAATTGACTAGCACTGGATCCTCAATGATTTGAACCGAGGAATGATAATACTATGTACACAAAAAAAACAAGTGGCATGGAGAAATAGAGTACTGCAATTCTAGGTATCACAGACAAATGTTGATAATACTACGTTATCAACATAATAAGAGATATTTGATAACTCTGCTCTATGTGAAATCCGTCTATGTGCGGTAAGCATTGACTTTTACAGCAACATAACTTGGAAGAATAGTACACGAAGTCAGTAGGGTCACGAAGTCAGTTGGGTCACGAAATCAGTGGTGTCACTAAGTCAATGAGGTAACGATGTTGCCACAACATGTAAGCTAACTACGAAGATGTTTGCTGTATACCCAGGCGATAGTCTGCCTGTAATTTCAACCTTATCCAAATGTATACATCGAACACCTCGTAAAATATGCAGTCCTGTGGACTCATAAAAAGCATCAAGATAAAGAGACTTTATTTGACTTTTTCCTTTATTTTCATTGGTCACTTTGTGTATACTTTGTGCCGACAGCCAACTAAATTCACCGGAAATGTCAAATTAAGTCACTTTTGAATTATGATTCCAATGAGTCTATGTAACTGTATATTTAACCCTATATTAAAAGGTGTATGAGATTTACAAGAATACAGATAATATATAAACATTAAAAAACATGATAATCTGCCGAATCAATGAAAAACAAACACTAAATATAAAAATACAAGTAGAACATTACCAAGATTTTGTGTATACAATCACAAATAACAGTAGATGTGAAGCAGAAGTTAAACGAGAATAGGAATGGCTAATAAAAATACTTTCAGGAACAAGAGGAAACTATTATCATACAATAAAACACAAACTAAAAAGGGTAATAATAAAATGATACATCTACTGTAAACTCAAATGTGGCTCAGAAACATGGACAATAAACAAACAACTAGAAGACAATTGATGCTTTTGAGATGTGGATATATAGAAGAAAATGGACACCTGCATGAAAAAATAAAAAAAATAATAAACAACTCTGTGTGCAATACAAGAATCAGTGGACTAGTTAGTTTCTACGGAATAAATAGCAAACATATTAAATGGAACGAAATTCCGATAAAGTCACATATACCGACGTATCCAATATCCGACCCTTTGTGCGATGAGAGCCTCTGACCACTCGACATGCGCGCTGCTCACTGAGTGGGAGGTGGATGGCCAGTTCATTGCACGCAAATCGCTAGATCGGTATTTTAAGTTACGATTTCTTAAGTTTCCGAGATAGTGTAATACCATATGCAATTAAAAAGTTGGTATGTTGTCACGTGATTTGCCCACTGATTCTTGTATTGAACCCAACTCTGAAACAAATGTATGAGAAAAAAAGAAGAACTATTAAATGAAATTTAAAAAACAAATTAAATATGTTTGACATTTCAAATGACATGACACTCTTTTGAAATCTGTACTTGAAGGTAGAGCTGGGGGGAATCGAGCAAGAGGTAGGCAGAGATACAAGTGGGGAGAGCATCATGGGATTGCCTTGATACAGTCTATCAGAGTGGACCACCAATGTAAGAGACATGTAATGTTGGAGGTACTATGTCGCCAACCTTATATTCGGAGGCGACACGAGATGATGCTGATGATGATGTTTTCTATCTTTTTTTTTTATCTCTTTGAAAATATAGCTACTTTCACATATTTTTGGGGTTGCAAAGGGTTTACTCATTTTCACATTGATCTTATGTGATTCACAGGGTTAGCAAATAGCCAAGATTCTAAAAGTACCACCTCTTGGTGTATTCTGGAAGCAGGCATGAGTCATAGACTCGAGTGGTATACAGGCTAACACTTTTAGGGTTCGTGCCCGCGGATGTGGTGGCTGTAGATGGAATGAGAATCTATTACAAAACAACAATCAGTACAGTATCTCCAAACATCTCTTAGCCAAAAACAAAGGTAGTGGCACTATCTCCAGAGAGGGACGCAAGGTATTCCAGCTCGGACAGCTGAAATACAGATGCATAGGAGGTGCGAACAACAATGATATTCTGATATGAGTAGATGATTCCTAGAACCATGTAATATCTAGTGTACACATTGAACGCACCTGGACAAGGAAACACACACTAGAAGGCAGGGTCGTGTAAGGGACGAATAAAATGACAAAAAAAGTCGAAATTGTCCAGCGCGAAACTGGTTGTCCGAAGTGGTGTTCATGTTCTAGAACACACAATAGTAAAATTATGTGTCCGATAGCAAAGGTATCTCCACATTGAACCCAATTAAACGTAGGAGACCTGATTCAGGTATTGGTCACGCTATCTTGAGCATATACTCCAAGTTTGAAAAACAAAAAGCTTTGAATACAGATTCCCCCGCCGAAGACGGATGTGTCGGGCCATTGGCGCAAGTAAAACGGCGACACAACGCATTTCCATTTTCTGGACTACATCCTGCTGGAAATATAGCAGGACCATGATCCAGCTAGATCCAGTTGGAGTTTGAGAATGAACGCAGAAGAAGAAGAATACAGATCCCTATTGCAGTAGAGAAAAGCTTCGGAAAAAAAAATATGTACTTACGTATTACACAGGTTAATATAATCGCTTCAATCAGACACGACGGACTATATCTACACACAAGAAATCACATGTGCACACAAGAAAACATACAAATTACAATATACAAATCATATTCAGCGTTTCAACTAAAAGCGTTGTCCTTCTTCTCTAAATATGGAAGCGTTGTCCTTCTCTCTAAATGTGGAAGCGTTGTCCTTCTCTCTAAATGTGGACGCGTTGTCCTTCTCTCTAAATGTGGACGCGTTGTCCTTCTTTTCTAAATATGGAAGCGTTGTCCTTCTCTCTAAATATGGAAGCGTTGTCCTTATTCTCTAAATATGGAAGCGTTGTCCTTATTCTCTAAATATGGAAGCGTTGTCCTTCTCTCTAAATGTGGAAGCGTTGTCCTTCTCTCTAAATGTGGACGCGTTGTCCTTCTCTCTAAATGTGGACGCGTTGTCCTTCTTTTCTAAATATGGAAGCGTTGTCCTTCTCTCTAAATATGGAAGCGTTGTCCTTCTCTCTAAATATGGAAGCGTTGTCCTTCTCTCTAAATGTGGAAGCGTTGTCCAACTTCTCTAAATATGGAAGCGTTGTCCTTCTCTCTAAATATGGAAGCGTTGTCCTCTCTAAATATGGAAGCGTTGTCCTTCTCTCTAAATGTGGACGCGTTGTCCTTCTTTTCTAAATATGGAAGCGTTGTCCTTCTCTCTAAATATGGAAGCGTTGTCCTTCTCTCTAAATGTGGAAGCGTTGTCCTTCTCTCTAAATGTGGAAGCGTTGTCCTTCTCTCTAAATATGGAAGCGTTGTCCTTCTCTCTAAATGTGGAAGCGTTGTCCAACTTCTCTAAATATGGAAGCGTTGTCCTTCTTCTCTAAATATGGAAGCGTTGTCCTTCTTCTCTAAATATGGAAGCGTTTATCTTCTCTCTAAATGTGGAATCTCTGTCATTCTCTTTAAATGTGGAAGCGTTTATCTTCTTCTCTAAATGTGGAATCTTTGTCCTTCTCTCTAAATGTGGAATCTTTGTCATTCTCTTTAAGTGTGGAAGCGTTTATCTTCTCTCTAAATATGGAAGCGTTTATTTTCTCTCTAAATGTGGAATCTTTGTCATTCTCTTTAAATGTGGAAGCGTTTATCTGCTTCTCTAAATGTGGAATCTTTGTCCTTCTCTCTAAATATGAAATCGTTGTCCTTCTCTCTAAATGTTTTGTTATGCTAATGAACTATAATACAACATAAAATTGGGTACAGAAGGATTCCTTCCTGATTCCAAAAAAAGAACCAGACAATGACTTAAAATGAGTATCGGATTGACTTTCGTGTAGCCCTAGTGAAGTCAATTCCTTGAAGTGAAGATGAGGCTTAGTCTAGACAGCACAGGCTGGAAACTAAGAGTAGTCGGGCAATCTCTTACATCGGGGGAGACCACAGTCCAAGCAAGCACATGTACTGAGGTCAGAGATATCAGGCCGAAAGACGTCCCAGCAACCACGGTATCATGCAACCTGATTAGTTACTTGCTGATTGTTTTTATAGACATGCAACCCGATTAGTTATTAGCTTTACTGATATTTTTGCAGACATGCACCCCGATTAGCTTTACGGATATTTTGTAGACATGCAACTCGATTAGTTATTAGCTTTACGGATATTTTGTAGACATGCAACTCGATTAGTTATTAGCTTTACGGATATTTTGTAGACATGCAACTCGATTAGTTATTAGCTTTACGGATATTTTGTAGACATGCAACTCGATTAGTTATTAGCTTTACGGATATTTTTGTAGACATGTTAAACTGCGAACGAGAAGAATACTTCAGTGTACTCCAGTTATCCCATACGTACACCATACCTCTCAACGGTAAACCGTCACACCGCCTGTGGTGAGTGTACCACCATTAGCACATAACTAACTTCAACTACAATCATCGAGAAATGCAGGATTCGCACCAGCACCCTCGTGAGCGCAAAGCAAACGCAAACGGCCTAACCACTACGCTAGAGAGATCCTCAATAACTACTAAAAAACTAGATTTGGATTGAAAGAGCTTGTGTCATCTTAGTGATATTTCAATCTGTCACAAAACAAACACACGAACACGCTGTACTGTCATGAATTATCGGCTCACTAATTTCTTGTAAGTCAGATTGACTATTCCAAAGTACATCCGTCATTTTTTTTTCATCTCTTACCCTTGGTGTCTTTGTTACCTCTAATATTTTATGGTAGTGTGTCCTGATATAACCTAATTGGACTTTCTCCGCAGGTTGAAAGTGACATGCCTCTTCAAAAGAGAGCAAACTCATTAACTACCTACCTACCTTTTACTTTCGCGACGTTTAAAAAAACAATCTGTATTTTCCCTCTATTTTTTTCTGTGCTCAACTAAAAGCACAACTAAAATCAACTAAAATCAATTAAAATGTGTTCAGTTATAGTTATTTATAAATTCCTTTGAATGTACCTCTGACGTCTATCTTTTTGTCATCCACTGTTTCTTGTATTAGGTTTACCTTTTTTTTTTTTTTTTTTTTTTTTTGGTCACTTGTTCTTTAATTCCCACTAGATCTCTCTTGCAGCTGATGTCCCAGCTAGATTTCCAGCAGGATGAAGACCAGAGAATGGAAATCATTGTGTCACCATTTTATTTGAGTTAATGGTCAGACACATCAAATTTCGGTGGTAGGCTCATCTTTATTTGATAAGATATATATTTTCATGTATGCTGATCATTAGTTGTTGGTCCCAAAAAAATGGCACGACATGCTCCGGGACAGACTCAGCGGTATTAAATGTAACAAAATAGAAATGCATGTATGCTGATGGTGCCTGTGACCACTCGGTTAAATAGAAATAGTATTGTGCCACTCATATTCCTATGCAATTTATTTTTTCTATCTGTCTATTCGCTAAACCCTTAATTGCCTTTCAGCGTAAGGGGTAGAAGAGTTTTCTGGAGATGGCCCTCGTGTGTGCTGAGTATATTGTGGAATTTGTCACTTCTTTTATTTCGGTGGTCCATCGTTTTCGTGGTCGGCCTCTAGGTTTGCCTTACTGTATCTGTATAGCATAGCTTGCTGTGGTATGCTGTCTGGTGGCAGTCTGCTGATGTGTACAAATCATTTGATCTGTTGGCTCTTAATATATTCCAAGATTGGGACGGTGCCGGTTCTTTGTCTAATGTCTTCAGTTCTCACTCTGTCTCTTAGCGATATTCCTATGATTCTGAGTAAGCATGCCATTTCAGCTGTCACAAGTTTGCGTTTGTCTTGTGCTGTCGTTGTTCATGTTTGGCTTGGTAGCACAGAGTTAGCATAATAATTGTTTTGAATAGTGTTATTTTGGTGTTTAAATCTACATTTTTGTTTCTGACAATTGGTGTCATTTGCCCTAGGGCTTGATATGCTTTACTACATCTATTGTGTATTTCTTTACTACTCTTACCTTCTGTTGTTATATTGCTTCCTATGTATGTGAATTATGTCACTTGTTTAATTATGTTGTTTCCAATATATATATTTGTGTTTCTTTCTGTTCTTCCTGTCTTCATTATTTCGGTCTTTTTTATGTTCATGTTAAAGGTTTGGGATGTTTTATGTAATGTATTTTTTATTTAAAGCATTTCAATGTCCCTCAAAGCATTAACTATGTCAGCTCGATATATTGATGTACCTATTGACACTGTGTCCATGTTCATGCCAGTGTCTCGACTCTCTCATTAAGAGTGATAACTGCAGCTTATCATCAACACACACACACACACACACACACACACACGGACTACGTGTGCTTCAATCCGCGTCTCAATACATCCATCAGTATAACAACTGACAGTTCTATGTCGATGCTCGTTTGTCAGTCTCTTCGTGTGTGTGTGTGTATATATATATATATATATATATATATATATATATATATATATATATATATATATATATATATATATATATATATTTCTTTTTACGAGCTATTGATGCTCAATTGCCGTAGTTTTCGTTGGTCGGCCTTGATTCTTGAGAGCGACCAAGATTCACACTTAAAACTCTTCTGAGCTAACGAAATCCCTCAAAGTAATAACTGTGCCAGATCAATCCATTGATATATCTACTGACACTGTGGCTATGATGGCGCCAGTGTCTCGGCCCTCTCATTACACTCAACAACTGCATGTCCTGTCGCAAATATAAAGGTAATTTTTCTGTTCATGCATTGTGTTTATCACTCCACTCCTTGACGGCGGACAACTCCCGCATCATCTTTGCGGATCATGTTCATTGAGTAACTATGCATAAGAACAGTCCTGTGGCATCAGCCATGACAGTGGCACCGTTACTGGCTATATATCCAACATAAATCTTCTCGTGGTTGTAATGAACGAACCACTAAATTCTTTTGACAGTTTTCTCACCGGACCGTGATGACAAATCACTGACCTATCAGTGTAATGTATTACATTATTTACCGCAGTGTTATCACCAATGAGTGCCCTGACTCCTGCATATACCGCCATCGGATTTTTTCCATACACCTTCTGTCGATTGTTTATGTCGAGAATTTAAGAACAAAACCATAGTTGTTCACTCTATTTCAGCAGATGATGAGGAGTATGTATGTGTGTATCGTTCCCGTCGAGCGCTTTTACTCATGCGCTCAGTTCGACCCATCCCTCCCTTTTCTCTCTCTCTCTCTCACGCTCTTTCTCTCTCTCACATGCTCTCTCTCTATCTCTCTAGCTCTCTCTCTGCTTGTCGAGCCTTTTATCTCAAATTACTGCAATCAATGGACTATTTATTTGTTCAATGCCCTTTCATCTTCTAATAGGCGATTCAGTATTTCAATGTCTAAGTCCAAATTCAAAGTGTCAACCACAGGTGGTCAACACCCAGAGTGTCAACACCCAGAGTGTCAGTTCTCTCATTCTCGCCCATATCTCGCCTATATCTCGCCTATATCTCGTCCATATTGCACTCATATCTCGTCCATATCTCCCCTATATCTCCCCTATATCTCGCCCATATCTCGCCCATATCTCACCAATATCTCACCCATATTTCGCCCATATCTCGTCCATATCTCACCCATAATTTATGCTTGTATATTCCCTTCAATGACATAACAGATATCTCACAAAATGCCTTGTCCATAACCAACAGAAAACCATTATTCAGACGCATTACGTCCCTGTTATCAATCACCCTACTGTGCGCGCATTTCATGGGAAACTATCTGCTCTTTATATTCATCGATTAGCTCCCTGTGGAACTCATTTTTTCAACACATTTCTTTGATCTTTTTTTCTGTCATTAGCTAGTCCTTTTAGTATTCTCCGTGTCTATTATTCATTTTATATTTGTGTGTAACTCTTTGACTCAAGAACTTGCAGATTTTCTTCGATGTCCATCACAGGAGACGGTCATTTGTTACACACAAAAAACGTACGTGTGAACAAATGAATTTCATGACTACAAAAAGCACCAGATTAAGCCTTAAAAGAAGTGAGAGCCGTAGTGCAGTGTTTAGCGCAGTGTCTTCGCATATGAGTGGTACTGGGTTCATTCCCAGTTGAGACGAAAATGGTTTTCAATTCAGATGCTTTGGCTGTCAGGTCGACTCAGCCTTAACTGGGTAGCCGATTAATCCGAGAAGTAAAAACTCCGAGGGAGAGGAGATGGCTACCGCCCTCATATAACAGAGCCTCTGAATGTGAGATAGCTAACACCTCACACCCCTATGGCATTAATAAATACTATGGGTTAACTTGACTTTTACGCTTGTGCAACACCCCATTAACTACGCTCCTATCAACCTCCATGTGGTTTGATTCGATTCTATACATACTTTCAATCGGGGAGGTTTGTCCACATTGCTTATATCAGAACTTTCAACCAGTTAAAACATGGAGCTCGTGGTTCAGGTAATTCTGTCGTCAACACCTCAGGGTTTTGGCTACTTTTCGTTGTCGATATGCTGTATTTCTCTTCTTTTTACACAAATGAAAAGATGCCGCCCTTATTTTTACTGTAGAGGGCGCAGTTGCTGCTTCGTGCAGTGTCTTCCCATGTATCATGGTTCATGCGTGACCTTCGACGCTACTATAAGACCTCTGCACAGAAGTACTTCATTCGTTACGTTTTTCATTATTGTCGTGATTTTCGTTGGCCACTATTTATATACTTGGAGTCTCGTGCCAAAAATGCCAGGGCCGACCAACAAAATTCATCAAAATTAACCTTTCAGGTCATGTTTACATTGTGTGTGTACGGGTCTTCTATACTGAAGACTGTCATAGTTCATGTCATGGCTAATGTGAAAAAGGGTTTTACATTGCTCTTGTGTGATTCCCAGGGTTAGCAAGTAATCAAGATTATAAAAGTACCTACTCGATGTGCACCATGAAAATATAGACAAACAACATCTCGTGCGGTGTTTCTGGCTAACACTTTTGGGGATCGTGTTCGCGGATATGGGAGCTGTAAGTTGAATGAGAATTGATTGCAACAAGACACACAAATTTCCGACACCTCTCAGCTGATACAGCCAACCTCCAGCCAACCAATCTCCATATAGGAACGTAAGGCACTCGAGTTCGGACAGCTGCAATGCTGGTGTTTTTAATGAGCGGTCAATGTAATGTCCTAATATCTGTACATAGCGCTAAAGTCGTGTAGGGTAAAAAGCTAAACGGACAGTGAAGTTCCATTTGTCCAGCACGACACCGATCGGCCGAAGTGTTGTCCTTGATCGAGAGCACAATAGCCAAAACGATATGTCCGATAACAACAGTCTCACCACATGCTACCACATTCAAAGTAGGAAACATAATTCCAGTATTAGTCAGGCCAACTTTAGAGAATGAGCTCCTGATAAGGAAAAAAACTTTGAATACAGCTTTCCATACACTAGATAAAAGCACTGGAGGGCACATAGTGTTTTGTCTTATTTTTTCTGCAAAATTAAAATGTTATTGACATAATTAAGCATAAATAGATGCCCTGAATTCTTCACATAATGTACCTTCTCTGAGTAGAAGGCTCCTTCAATAGGCATTGCACTAAACTGAAAACTGAAGCTACCCGAGAAGCTCGGAGAAACCTCCCCACTACACATAAAGAAGAAAGCACTAATCGCTAGCAATTCCTGGGATTAGAGAAGAAGAAGAAGTTTGTGGTGATACCCTGAATTCTTGACATAATTACGCATGGAGATAGTCCCTGAGTTCTTGACATAATTAAGCATGAGGAGATGTCATGAATTCTTGATATAATTAACTGTGTGACTACTCCCTGAATTCTTGACATAATTAAGACGGGCATAGTCCCTGAATTCTTGACATAATTAAGCATGGGGAGATGTCATGCCTTTTTGACATAATGTATCATCTGAAAAAGTACTGAATTCTTCACATAAGCATGGAGATAGTCCTGAATTCTTGACATAATTAAGCATGAGGAGAGTATCTGAGTATGCTGACAATGGAAGTGGGTAAAGAATTGGCAAAAAAAATTATTGGCTTAAATTTTGGACAGCCCCTAATTCTACAATAACCAGTTATGACATACATGGCATATCGCAGTGCTACTACACAGTAGACCATGGTGTTCCTAAATATCTAGTATTCGTCAAGAAAGATATATAACAGATGACTGAAGGCTTAAGGAACATTAGGTTTGCTTCTAAAATTACCGTTTCAAACAATAGCCTCAATATGATTTGTTTCTATAGAGCTATAATTATCACTCAAACTGTAGCCTCGATATGGTTTGAAGACGTCCATTGCATTTTATTTCTCAAATATATCGTATGACAATGATTTTAAAAAAAAAATACATATAAAGAAAAATCATCATTGCAAAAATTCAGCGAAAATGAAAATAATTTGCAAGTCGTATGTCTGTCTGGTAACATGACATTTATCATTATTGCTTTCTTTCCTTATCATCGACCTATCTCTTTGTCTTAATCTTGCTTTGTTGAACATAATACAGCAGAGCAGGGTAATTATGTGGAAATTGCCTCAGTTCACATAATCTTGAAACACAATTTCAAGTTAGCGATAAGTTTACTACCTTCATATAACAAACTGTCTTCTGGAAAAGCTATTATCCTCTGCATCGTAAAGCAACATCGGATATGAAAGAAGATCTAGTCCGGCAAGAGCTTGTTACTAGAGGGCTTTTGGAAATTTATGGCTGGGTATGACTTACGCTATGATCGATGAAATTGCTATAGAATAGTACAGAATTTTTTTTTGCATATTTTCAGCTTGTCTATCTTTTTTTTTCTCAAGTGCCTCTTTCACTGTGTATTTTCTGTATATCATATAATTTATGGATTTGTATTGTAAATGCATATTTCTACATGATGTAAAATTTTTGTCTTTATATTACGTATATTATTAATGCATTTTTCGCTATACCGCATATCTTACTGATACATTGTTTCCTACATCTCGTTATAATTCATAATGTCACAAACAAAAAAGAGACGAGAGGACGAAAAAAATGTTGTAGATAATTTCGATGAAGAAATTATTAAGAGAGCAAGTCATAGGCGGCGTTTGGATGGAAGAGAAGCATTGACATTAAAAATATTGAAAATGTATCTAGAAAAGACCAACAACATTCACATTTCTAAAACTAAATTATGGAAATCAGTAAGGAGTGCCGGATTTACATTTCAAAATATACATGTCGCAGAAGCGTCCTTTTGTGAGAAACCACATTTAGTAACAATGACAGGTAAACATTTGAGATAAATTAGGGAGATACGGAAAGAAGATTATGATATAGAATATATTGATGAAACATGAATAAATGCTCACCATACTAATGAAAAGAAATGGAAATCTGCATATGGAACTATTAAGAGATATGTACCAAGCAGCAACGGTCGAAGATTAATCATGGTACATGCAAGTAGCAGAGAAAATTGTCTTTTGAAAAATGGTGAACTCATGTTGATATCCAAATTTACTGATAATCGATACTACCATGCTGAAATTAATGGTCATATATTTAGAGAGTGGATAGAAAAGACTGTACTTCCATCGTTAGATAGACCATCCTGTCTGGTTAAGAAAAAAGATTCTTCTTCTTCTTCTTCTGCGTTCGTTCTCAAACTCCTTCAGATTAGCAGGATGTAGTCCGGAGAACGGAGTGCGTTGTATCATGGTTTACAGCATTGTTGCTATATCTGCGCCTTTCGACCTGACACATCCGACTTCAGCATGGCTTTAGGTCGCTGACCCTTTATGGGATGGTACAGCTAACTCCATCCCATAACCTCCTTATTCGCCTTTTACGACATGCGTGGAAGGTAAACAGTGTTGCTATTCTTTGCTCCCCTTTCGGGTCCCGGCAACACACGACTTTAAAAAAAAAGAAGAAGAAGATTCTATTTCTTTGTTTTTGGTCGTTACTCCTAGCGTTTTAGTCAGATTTTTTTGCTGATCTGTTTTTCTTATTGGAGGGACAGACCCATTAGGAGTAGGGGGTAACCATCAATTTAGCGCCTTCCTAGTACTAAATGTCATCTTTTTTATTTAAGCATTAGCATAAACATTTAGGTTACGCTGTTACATATATTTTAGTTGGTCAATTATACTTGCCCGTTGTTATCATTATAAAAAAAATTGGTAGCGTATTCTATTCAGGACGTAGCTATCAACCCAGCATTTTTTTTACTGTAGTGATTTTATAGGCAATATAAATACGTTCAGTGTTTTGTCATTGATTTCTGAACGGTTCGGATGCTCAAATTCCTGTGGCGGGGATCGAGCTCGGTACATTGGTCGTCACAGACGCGCACTGTATAACTTCGTCACAGAGTCGGACATAGCATCCTATTTTACCACGTTGTCGGACTGCTTCAAAGATTCAGGTAATATGATCTCTACCATTAAAAACTGTCTGAAAGTATCAGGGAACAGGACCAGAGCTATCAATGTCCTATTCAACTCATGATGCCCCAGGAAAACAATATGCAACAGGGCCCTCTCACTATGCACTATGGAGCAAAAATAGAAATTGACCACTTACCAAAACAAACCTCATGTACAAAGTCGTGACTATCGCGGCAATGCTGCAAAATTGTTGTTGCAACGGATTCTTTTATTTTGTTCACGAAAAACACAAAAAGAAACAGAATACGGTCAAGAACATAATTCATACACTTCTTCCCTCCCCAAGCTGATCACACCCTCAATCACCCCTCTCTCAATCTGAGTTTGTCCCTTTCACTCATTTCTCTTACTGATCAATCTATCTTCTCCCATCCACACCCGCATATATCTCGCCCAGCCTAGACCACTTTATGAATAATTCACAGCTAGCATTATGTGTAAGCTCCGAATCTCTCTGTATCTGTTAATAATTCATTGGAGATCAGTTCCCTCCCATGTTAGGATGCACGCCATTCGTTCATTATATGGAAGGCTCACAGCATGGAACTTCCGCTACGAGTTGCACACTTCGAACATCACCAGCAGACACCTTGACGCCAACATAATGACCAGGGGAGATGATCACAGGATAATTATTGAACCTCATATGTACTTGCCCGTTTACTCTCGCCCCTTCTTTCTCTCTATCTCTCTCTCTCTATCTATCTATATATATATATATATATATATATATATCTCACCCTCCCTCCTTCTCAAATTCCCCTATTCTATTATACTAACAATTATTCCTTTGAAATCTTGTACCAAATTCATGGATTTCCTTCGAGCTTTCCGTAGGAACTCTTCAAGTCTCTATCTCCATCCACACGGGAATAATGCTGGGAACACACATTCATTGTAACTCAGTTGTTAGTGAACTGCCTTCCTATTCGGGTGCTCTAAGGTTCAATTTCCAGTTCAACTGGAAATACTTTTTTAAATCACCAACGACTCCTAGGTTGATTCAACATAAGGAAGTTAGTACTAGATCTTCTGGGAAAGTAAAAGCAAAGAACCCGATGATGATCACATCATCGATACCTACCTCGGTGGTCAATTATCAACACTAGCCTAAGACGGCATTTTCCCAATACGTCGCAATGTCGTGGCAAAGGACAAATGTACCTATATACACGCATCAGCCTAAATGTACCTATATATACGTATCTGCCTAAATGTACCTATATACACGTATCTGCCTAAATGTACCTATATACATACACCTGCCTAACTGTACCTATATACGCGTCCCTGCCTAACTTTATCAATATACAGGTCCCTGTCTATATCTATAATATCTGTGAGATGTGTGTAGTCATCGGGTTCAAATCCCGCAGATAGTTGTGCATCTGGAGTGTTCAGAAAGCAATAATAAACTACTGAACGTATTTAAATTGCCTAGAAAATCACTACAGTCATAACATGCTGGTTGATGGCTACGTCCTAAATAGCAACTAAATACTAACGTAGCTTATGGAGAGTTTTGTATGGCATACTCACCTGTCAATCGGTCACAACATCCGGTTGTACACAAAAGTGTTTTGTTTCCGGACCAATAGCTAGCCAGACAACCAACAATGGTTAACCGGACAACCGGACTGGAGTCGCTAATAACACAGGCTTGGTAATGATGAAAATCTTCCCCGACCTTTAATTATCGTGAGCCGTGAAACTCATTTATGGAGACTGAGTGAACAATGTCTCTTTTTTTTATTCCACGAGTGACCCCGTCGTTGCCTTTGAAATTTAACTCCGTTTGCATAGTAACTGATGATGACGACAACTACCACGATGATGATAGTTTAGTTAAGTAAAGTACGCCTTTTATGGTGATGCACTATCCTTTCAACAACGGAAGTTATTCCTATTCGGTTACATCAGAACTTCCAACCATCAAACAATAGTGGAGGTCGCGGTTCTTGTAATTTTTCCTTAATTCATTATCATAGTCCCACCTAATCTCTCTTATAGCAGGGTCAACTAGATTTCCAGAAAAATGTAGTCCAGAGAGCGGAAATGCGTTGTATTGTCGTTTTATTCCAGCTAATAGACGAATACATCCGATTTCGGCGTCGGTAACTAATACTTTGAGTGTTTTCAACTCTTCCACCGAACGATAGACTTCTGTATCCATATCGATAGTATAGTCGATCAAACAGTGGACTTCTATAACCAAATCGATATCAGACGGTGGACTTCTGTAACCATATCGATAGTATAGTCGATCAAACGGTGGACTTCTGTAACCATATCGATAGTATAGTCGATCAAACGGTGGACTTCTGTAACAATATCGATAGTAATCGATCAAGCGGTGGACTTCTATAACCAAATCGATATCAGACGGTGGACTTCTGTAACCATATCGATAGTATAGTCGATCATACGGTGGACTTCTGTAACCATATCGATAGTATAGTCGATCAAACGGTGTACTTCTGTAACCGTATCGATAGTATTGTCGATCAAACGTACCCGAGAACTGGTTCTCGTATTTAACACTGGTCACTAAACTCAAAGCTAACCCTGTCACCCGTCACCACTACCTCCAAAGTATACGCTTATGATGATATTGATGACGATGATGACGACGGTGATAAAACTTCAAGGAAGAAGAGTTTGTCGCACGTGTTCCATATAACAAGTAATGTGGTTTTTAGTTCCAGGCTGGTCTTTCTCCTGTATTATTTTTATGTGAAGAAACCAAACCAAGTTTAGAGCAGGCTCTCTCAAAATGATGCTCTTATGAGGACATGTGTTTGCAACGTGCGAGATAAACAGTGCTTGTGACCACTAACAATGACTTGTGGGCGGTGCTCGAAGTCTGAAAATGCTCCGTTGTGCAGTGTCGACATAAGTTAACAATTGCACACGAAAATAAGTTTTCAGCATCTAGTAAAGAGACATAACTCAGTTATATACAAGTATAAGAGAATATCTACCCGAAAACTACCTCCCCTTACGGCTACAAGTGTTTGTGAAACGCCGAGTGATCGAAATGGCGTTAAAAAAAAACATCGAACCACATGCTAGATTCAGAGGCTAAAAATCAGTGCAGTGGCTTCATATGTCAGAACAATAGTTACAGTGAAATTATCAGAAAGCTGTAGGAGTGGACAGCAGCGATTATCTCAATCCTCATACTGGTAGTAGATTTCCTTTATACATCACTGCTCTTTGTAGCAGCATTATTACATAAATTAACTATAAAATCCCAGCTAGATTTCTCATCACGATACATAGATTCATCTGTAATAACTGTCCAGGTTTCATGTCTGCACTATCCACGCTTGAAGAATTAAACGTATCCATAAGGAAACTAAGAGATAGAAAGTCGTCGGGAGCGGGGTGCCATCCCCAACGAAATGCGTAAGAATCTAGAACATGCAGTAATGTACAAATTACTACAGATATACAACAATAATCAAAATTCTTCCTGTACATGTCGTGACGTCTGCTATGACAAAGCGGCCTTTATTTCCACCGCCCATAGAATGCCAACCTACACTCCTGCACAGGAAAACATGCTGTAACAAAAGTTGTATACAACTACAGTTGTGCTATTGGTAATGTATATACCACAGGAATAGGCAAAATTGTTCATATGTCATATAATTAAAAAAGGCAAAGACAAACGGAAGCCTAACAATTACAGACGAATACGCCTAACTAGCTGTGTCTCAAAGACAATGGAACGGGTGGTCAACAGAAGATTGAAATTGTACCTAGAATCATAGATACTATTGGTGCAAGCACAAACTGGATTTAGAAGGTAAAACAGTACAGAATACTAAATAGCATTACTGTCCCAGATTATTGAAGATGCGGTTTCAGGAAAATAAAAAAAACGTTTTCACCCTGTAGATAGATCTCCAAAAACCTTTGACAACGTCTAGAGCAGGCATGTCAAACGTGCGGCCCGCGGAAAACAATACGGCTGTATGGCTACAGCACCTTCAGCTAAGAAGAAAAGGACACTTGATGTAGAAATGCGAGTATTTCAAGAAAAATGGGAACTACAGTATTTTTGTGCAATGGTAAATGGAAAGATACAATGTTTAGTATGCAATAACAGCATTGCCACGCCAAAAGAGTACAACTTAAAAAGACATTATAAAAACCATCGATCCTGCGATAAATATGTGGGCTTAATGCGTGTTTCAAGATTCAAGGAATTGAAGGCTAACTTGATACAGCAACAGACATGTTTTACAAAAATAGATCAAGCCAATGTCGCTTCCGTTACTGCAAGCTATGAACTCAGCCGAATGGTCGCCATGAGTGTGAAATCTTACAGTGAAGGAGATTTCGTAAAGTATTGCCTTGTAAAAGCTGCTGACATTGTGTGCCCACAGAAAGCACAGTTGTTTAAGGATATTTCGTTAACCAGGAATACTGTTGCTGAACGGATTGATGAAATTGCAGATCATTTGAAACAACAGTTGAAGGCTGCATCATCCAAATTTGAACATTTTTCTATTGCTATTGATGAGACCGTTGACATCACTGGAATAGCACAGCTTGCAGTTTTTATTAGGGCCTGTGACAGTGAATTTAATATTTATGAAGAACTAATTGAACTAATCCCAATGCATGAGACTACAGCGAGCGAAGACATCTTTGAAAAAGTCGAGCGGATTCTGCATGACTATGATTTTGATTTGAGTAAACTTGTATGTTTATCTACTGACGGTGCTCCGAATATGGTTGGCAGACATAATGGTATTGCTGCCAAGTTGTGAACAAAACTTGAGAACTCGTATCCAGATTCATCACTTGCACATTTTCATTGCATTATTCATCAACAAAATTTGTGTTCAAAGACTTTGAAATTGAATCACGTGCTTAGTGTGGTCACAAAAACAGTGAACTTTATCAAATGCAATGCTCTCAACCATCGTCAATTCAGTCAGCTATTAGAAGACATGGATATTCAGTTCACCGATGTTCCATTCTACACAGCAGTCCGTTGGTTGTCGTGTCACAAAGTGCTGAAAAGATTTTATTTGCTGAGACCAGAAATTACTTTATTTTTGGAGATTAAAGGTAAAAACACTGATGAAATAAAAGATGAAAGTTGGGTCCAGGATCTAGCATTTGCTGTGGACATTAATGCACATTTAAGTGATCTTAATTTGAAATTACAAGGCAAAAACAAACTCATCACTCAGTTGTACGACGATATCAAATGTTTCATTACAAAAATAAGCTTATGGAAGACAGAGTTATCACGTGAAAATTTGATTCATTTTCCTAACTGCAAAGAACTCAAAAACCAGGCCAATGCTGAATCTGTACTTACCTTTGCTAAATATGAGAGTCATCTAGATTTATTGTCAAAAGAGTTCCAGGAAAGATTTAGTTACTTCTCATCTTTTGAATACCATTTTGCATTATTCTCTGCACCATTCAACTTGGATGTTGTCAAAGCAGAGGAAAACTTGCAGATGGAGCTATTAGAAATGCAGTCTGATTCTACACTCAAAGCAAAGTATCTAGAAGTCGGGATACCTGGCTTCTATTCATACCTTCCTGAAAAGTTTACAAACTTCAGAAAGTTTTCAACTAGGATTATGGCAATGTTCGGTTCCACCTATGTGTGTGAACAGTTATTTTCCTTCGTGAAATTAACAAAAACATCTCAGAGAACAAGGCTGACCGATGAACACTTGTCATCCCTGATGAAGGTCGGAACTGCAAATATATTTCAGCCAGATATACGAAAAATTGTCATGAAAAAGAGGCATCAAACCTCAGGACAAAACACTGATTAAAGAGTAAAAATGATTGAATGTTCTTAAATAAATGTTGCATTACAATTGTTATATTTGACGTTGTGGGGTGTTAGCTTAATAAAACCGTTGCAGTAGGCGTGCAAATTAATTAAATATAATTCAATAAGATTACAGTGTTTCTCAGATTTGTTAGTGTGGCCCGCGGGTATACACAAAGTATCTTATGCGGCCCATGGTGCTTTTTGAGTTTGACACGCCTGGTCTAGAGAGATAGGCTGATAGTAAAGCTGCAAGGAAATGAAATCATGAGTAATATGAGTAAGTGGTTACAACCATGAGTAATATGAGTAAGTGGTTACAACCATGAGTAATATGAGTAAGTGGTTACAACCATGAGTAATATGAGTAAGTGGTTACAACTCTTCCTACACAATCAGAAAGCAAAAGACACTATGGAAGGTTACATCAGCAAAGACATTATTCTAAATCATGGAGTTCCTCAAGATTCACTAGTTTCCATCTCTGTTTCCTGTGTTCATAAATGATCTAATCTGTGAACTTCCACCAGGCGTAAGAGCCGCCATAATGTGCTGATGACTTGGTGGTGTGGTGTGCAGAAGAATATCTAAATATCGCCAACAAGAACATACAAAAGGCAGCAGACAACATATAAGCATGGGCAGAGAAATTCATGGTAAAGATAAATGCTGAAATATCCTCAACAGTACCCTTCGGGACATCAAATAAGGACAAAGCAGAAGAGATAAAATATTAATATGAATATTGAATAAGCTGAATATAAAGAAAGGATGGCTGGTGAGTACAATTTTACATTAAAAATTCAAATATTTCGGACATATAAAAAGACACAATGGCATGGAAATACGCATATTAGAGGGTAGAATTCTGGGAAATAGAAGAAGAGGTAGACCTAGAAGGAGATGGACAGCTGACATCAAAGATTGTATGAAGATATCATTGGAGGAGGCAGGCAGATTGGCACAGGATAGAGTTGGGTTCAGACAATCAATTGCAAAGACCACGTTATGGAAAGAATATGTCACGTGTTGATGAGGACGAGTTATAAAACTCGGAAATACACTCATCCAAACAGAGGAGGACCTAGTGTACCTGTGTACAACATTAGATAAGAGATTGCCATGGATGCCTCACATTGAAGCAAAAGCAAGAAGGGAACTTGTCATCCTGAGGAAATAGGAGAAACAAGCTAGGGGATGGGTGTAATGAAGCAACTGTTGTTAGTCCATCACATGTAATGATGACTATTTGTTACATCCACTTTTGAAAATTCAATTTCAATTATGTCCTTGATTATGAGTTCGTAGATGGCTAATGAGCCCTATTCGAGCTGTAAATATCCTTGGACAATTCGGACATGGAATGACGAAAGTAGACGGATCTTGGTCTATCCGTGACTTTCTAGCTGCTCTCCGCTGTTGAGCTGCTGCATTTCTCCTCTTTTAACAAGATGATGCGCTCTTTTTTAATTTTAGAACGCCATGTAGATCTATTTTTTGCAAGTTCTTCCCATGTATCGTGGTCTATTTCAAAGACTTTCAGTGAGTTCTTTAACGAGTCCTTGTAGCGCTTCTTTTGGCCACCTTGAGATCGTGTGCACTTCTCCAGCTCACCATAGAGAAGTATCTTTGGCAAACGATGGTCTGGCATACGCACCAAATGACCTGCCCAACGAATCTGTGTCTGCATCAGGATAGTGCCAATACTGTGGATACCAGCTCTATCAAGGACAGTGGTATCTGGAATCTTGTATTGCCATCTGATATTCATAACTTATCTCAACTATAATGAAGCAACTATATAGGTATATGCAGGTGTAATTAAACCAGAACTACAATATGGATCAACAGCATGGACTTGAGCAGCCAATTCCCATTAACAATTTCTAGACAAAGTACAAAATCAAGCACTTCGTCTTATCACATGTACCATGAAGACCTCTCCCATAAATGAAATGGAAAAAAATATAGGAATCGTCCCTTGCCATACAGGCGGGACACTAAGACAATGATCTATGCAGAAAAATACAAGAACATGACAGAATACCCAATAAAGAAGTGATTCTGTGAACTAGCCAGTGGAAGGCAGAAGAGATACAGTAGCATTCACCGATCACCCAAAATAAAAATAAAAATCACAAGAAGAATAACGCCAACACTTTTCCCATTCCTCGGAAGCATAATCAAAAAAATACTATCAGAATCACCATATGCAACAATTATTCTATGATAGAACTCAATAATCTCCATAAGAAAACAATAGTATGCAACATGATTGAAGATATGTACTCGAGAGAAGCGTGGATACAAGTATATACCGATGGACAAGCAACCATAAAATAAGTGAAGAACTGCGTTTACAAGATCGGCATAGTCGACCTAAGTCCAATACACTGCATATCGTTTGAAATCTGGAAACTATAACAATGGAACATATTAGCCTCCAAAGTGTAAGGGCACGGTGATTAATAAAACTACATGGCACAGAGTATGTCAACAGAGTACAAGATAATAAAAGACTAGGGGTGTCTACCAGAATAACAGGTTTATCGAAATCGGATGTACTACGCCTATATGGCACAACTTAAAACGTAACACAACGTATCCAGTCTCCAGCTGAACTCACACGAGAGCATTTGCTGGTTAATGATAGTGAACGCAAAAAAAAATAAAGAAATAATATTGCCAAAAGAAGCAGAGGAAGACATATCTGTAAATTTGGCTACACAAACAAGGAATACATGTGATTTTGAAAAACGCAAAAACCAGATAGTTATGGAAGGATTGATTGTACGCATGTGCCATGATGATGTTAATGTTAATGTGTAACCAACACGTCAGCTCCTACCTGGTTCCGTGTAACATGTTCCTTTACCTTCCTTAAGTTGCTAAGAATAGACAACGCACGCGCGGTCTTTCATAACACAGCGCAGTAACCCAGATAGAAGTATATATTCAAGGTCAGCAAAAGTGATAAGACAACAGTAGACATCTGTGGTGCATTTCGTAATACCAACACAGTACTTACCTGCTCACCATTGTTATCAGTGATTATTTCAGCAGGTATGAAAAGTGTATTCTTATTTTTGTTAACCGTGCTCAATTTACAGGTAATAATACCTGTTTCAGTATATTACCTCACGAAGTATAATACTCATAATTGCTGTGTAGTCTACCCAGATGTTAGTCTAGGCACAGCTATAGTTCTGTTGTTGTAAAGAGTTGGTTGCCGTGATAGGCCTATCATTATTACATAAATTAGCTTCTTCTTCTTCTTCTTTCGTTCACTTGAAACATGTCTATATCTGTAATTGATAAATTAGCTAAATACATAGCATCTGTTATTATGTTTGTAAGTTTAGCTTAGGCATCTTATGTTTTAACACTGAAATTTAAGGAAGATTACAGGTAGCATGCTCTGAAAAACAAATATCTTTGCTTGGATTAGGCAATAGATTAGATTATGTATGGTAGTAACAGTAAACTCCTCCATTTTTGTAGTTTAATGGAGATGTATTCAAACTCTACAAATTGAGAGCTAATTTTAATTGACATATCTCAACTGAAAGTGATAAACCTCCTTCACTTTACTGATAGTATCATCATCAGATAAATCTCACATTAGCTCAGGTTTCTGTTCGAAGTAATTCTCTACCTAAAGTATAATATCGTGCTCTATTTTCACGTCCGAAAAGTGTTGCATAAACCTGCCAGGATCTCACAACTAATTTGATGTAAGCCCTACGAGTAACTTAATCACGAATATCTCTAAAAGTAATGTGTGATTTGTAAATAATTCATCAAATTGACATTATTTTACAAACTATGTTTAATCTGCTATTACTTTCTACTCTATATGATGGATTGTGTGATTGACGAAGGAAGAAGCATAAAATAAACAATATTCCTAATTGCAAATGCGCACTTCCGGTTATTATTGAGAATAGACTGGAAGGAACTGACTTCTTTGTTGTCTTTGTTTTTTCCATTATTTTTATGACCTCATGTCATCTATTTAATTTGAGTTTCAGTCAGTCAGTCAGTTCCTCTTTTGCTAAGTTTGACACATAGGGCAGATGTCATAGTTCTCCGTGCCTGTCGGTCAGTTGCTAGGGATTGCAGGTCTTGTGTATTTATGCCAGTTGATTTTAATTCATTCATAAATGCTCTTCTGCGCGTTTTTTTTGTCTTCCCTGTTTTTTTTCCCGTCTGGTGTCCACATGAAGGCTTGTCGTGGTTTGCACAACTATTTGTTTACTTTTTCACACAAAAAGATGTTTCTTATTGTGACATACTGTCTTTTCACCCGTGTACCCGTATTTTCAACTGTCCAATTTGGTTACGTCATAGATTACTCATGACCGACTTTACGACTCCGAGAGTATAATTTCAGTGTTGATAGCTCTTGTTATTAGAGAGTATAATTTCAGTGTTGATAGCTCTTGTTATTAGAGAGTATAATTTCAGTGTTGATAGCTCTTGTTATTTATTGACATATGCCATGATAATCAGCAAAATCACAGAACTGGTGCTAAACATAAAAATACATGGAGTGTTACTGCAAGTAGACATTTACCAATATCTCGGACACATAATCACAAATGATGGGTAAATGTGACACAGAAGTTAAAAGGAATGTATGAATGTCTAAAAGTACTTTCATGAGGAAACTATTAACATATAAATAAATTACAAACAAGAAGAAAAATGAGAATTATTAAATGCTATTCTATATTAATGTATCACTCAGAAACATGGACAATGAACAAACAGCTTTAAGACAGAATTGGTACCTTTGAGATGTGGATATATAGACGAATATGTAGAGTTTCGTGAAAAGATAATAAAACGAACAAAGAGGTTCTAGCAACACTTCGTATGATAAAAAGAAATATTAAAAGAATAAAGACCAAATAAATAAAGTATTTTGGACACATTAAAAGACATGACACTTTGTTGAAGACCCTACTTGAAAGTCGAGGAGAGACGAGCAAGAGACAGGAGGAGATACAAGTGTAAAACATCACAAGATGTACAGGTTACAGTCTAGCAGATTGCACCACCAAGACAAGAGACAGTGGATGTTGGAGGTCTGTTGCAGCCAATCTTCGATGTCGCGACGGCACTTAATGATGATGATCATATAACACGCAGCAGGCACATCATATTATAAGTTGATTAAAAGAACGGTAACAAAATATATATATAACTTGGGGGCTTTGTTACATGTAATATTTTATGGTAGTGCTTCCTGATATAACCTAATTGGACTTAGTTGTTCGCTGGTTGAAAGCGCATGCCTCTCCAAAAGAGAGGTAAACTCATTAACAACCTTTGCTAAGAAACTACGATTTATGTAAATCTAGGATACCATGTATCGTCCGTTTCTAATCTTGAATGCAGAAACTGAAATCCACCACAGAATTGCATTTAGTTTTGTATATATATATATATATATATATATATATATATATATATATATATATATATATATATATATATATATATATATTCTAGACATAAAACAGCAATGAAATAATGGAAAAAAGAAGTTGTTTGAAGGATTAATATAGAAACATGACAGAAAGTCATGCAGACATCACAATGTAATGTTAACAGGGCCGTAGATATGATTACCTTAAGGTGGGGGTTTTAACGTAAATTTTAATTTTTAAGTTTTCGTACAGTAAATTACACTATTTGATGGGCAATTTGAAGGCCTTTTGTGAGAAATAACTGAGGGAGATGTTTTAACGAACATTTTGGGTAAGTTCCAAGTGTTAAAAGCCATGCTCAGAGTTGCTAAGGGAGGGCTTTGAATACCATAAACCCCTCCTTTATCTACGGGCATGTGTGGGAGCCGCGTTAGCGCAGTGGTTAGCGCACTGGCTTCCCATATGAGTGATTCCCCAGTTGAGGCGGAAATGTTTTTCAGATCGCATCGGCTCCCGGGTCGACCCAGCCTTAAATGGGTACCGTATTATTCCGGGAAGTAAAGACTGCGAGGGAGAGGAGATGGCTACCGCCCTCATTTGCAGAGCATCTGAAATGGGAGATCACTTACATCTCACACGTACAGCAGTTAAATGCTATGGGTTACTTTACTTTTTTTTATGTGTGTTAATGGAATTAATATGAAAATATCTAGCAGTATTATTATTCCTATTATTAAGTATAGAAACAAAACCACGGGCAGACTTTTATTTACAGGTGCATTCTATATTTGTATGTACATGTTTTTGTAGATCGTTGTTTTCACTATCAGTTTGTAAGTAAATGGTTTCTCTTTAAACAGTCAATGTTCAACCATTGTCATACTTCGATATGCAGTAATCCATCATGGTATTCCTCTTGTTATATTTCCTGGAACATTTTCCTCAATAATTAATCTTTTGTGTTCTGGTCTGTATAAACGTCTGCGTTTGTTCGTCATTCTGTCCGTGAAAAATTCTTAGGATATGTCTGTAGTATTGCATTTCAAATGTTGATGTTGTATTTTCCATTGCGGATGTTATAGTCAAAGTCATAGATGTTTAATATGTGATGTGTTTTGTAAGGTCATTACTAAGCAATTTCATTGGGGCAATTTCCTGAGGTATTGTTAATTTACTTTATAGACTTAAAGTTGTCATTTTGTTGTTGTTCTTTGGCTATGACTATTGCAGGTAAGAGTTCACGTCTTATTTTTTTATGCATTTTGTTTTCTCTTTTGTTTTGAAGAAATTATTTTAAGCCTTGCTATATTCTTTGATATAATTATGTGTTCAAGATATGTGGAACTTCTTGATATTTGGTCAGTGTCATCTGCTTACCCAATGTCTGGAATCTCATGCTCTCTGATATTAAAGGGGTAGGAACATATTCTATAGACGTTGCAAAGATGTAGATTGCATGAGACAGAGGTGTTTTATAAAATTTGATTGAAAATTGTGCGAACATTGTGATGTTGTGCTAATGGGGACAATATTAAAATGAATACAATTTCAGATAACACGAAGAGTAATACAAACACAAAGTAGCTATGGAAGAGAGTAGCACTGAGTTACAGAAACACTGAATAGATAAGTACATAAGAGAGTAACTCAATTACTAAGCAACTGTGGACGAGAGTAACAGAAACACTGAATAGATAGTTACATAAGAGGCTTGTTACTAAAAAGTAACAGTAACAAATGAAAATTAATAAGTTTAATTTAAATCCATTTTTTTTAAATTTACAATTAACTAGAATGATGCATTTTTATCGTATTTTAACTTGGTACTAACAATTGAATGTGAAAAATAATGATTTTCCAATATTCACATCCATATATTGCAATAGTGAATATCCAGGCTCTACGGAAAGTTAGTGTATAAATAATCTCAGAGCACATACATATGATGTTGTGAGTACAACTTCACTGCCAGATAAAGAAAACATGAATGATAAACTCACACTCTCTCGGGATTTCATTATCAATATAATAATCATTATTATTATCATTATCGTTATCATGCAAGATGAATGTAGGACTAAACATCGAGGACGGTAACTGGTTAGCAAGAAAGTCTTAGATAACTGTGCATGACAAGATGCATTCTGGTCATCAGACAACATCTTGCTAATCTGAGTAGGAACAGAGAAGAAGATACACGTATAACGTTTATTTCCTAAGGAATATTACCAACGTTTGTCTCAATTGTATAATTAAAGTATATTTTTTCTTGTTGGTGATACTTAGACAATTCTGTCTATGTCTGTCCAACCATGGTCATCTTAGAAAAGAAATTGCTAATCTTAGTTTAACATCGATCAAACATTTACTAATACAAATTCAAACACACACAATTCATAGACCTTCATTAAAAAAATACACATGAAACATTGATAAAATCATACACTAGGAACAACATTGGAATTTTTAAATTCAGAACTTTATCTAAACAAGTCATATTTCCAATATGCAATTTCTGAATTGTTTTTTAACGGAGTTGTTGCATTAATAGTTGGATGAACTGTAGTAACTGTGTGCTTATTATAAATTTTAATTCCTCCATTTTGTTTTTGATAGCCCAACTCTTTTTTCTATGCTTGGCTATCCGTGAATACTCAGTGTCTCCCCCTTGTTTCTCAAAATAAAAAAAAACATTTAGTCTGATCCAGTGTTTGCAGTAGTATTCAAGGATTTATTGTTTTGTGAGTACTTTTCTTTGAAAATTAAGTCTGTATATTTTCATGTAGTCTTGTATTGTGGATTCAATTTCTGCAATTGTATTAATATGAATTGGTCTACTGTGTGATATTAAATTGTTAACTTTCTCAAAAGCTTCATTTAATGTATTAAAGATGTCTCTAGTTACTAGTGCAATACCTATGATGTCTTGATTGTTTGTGTACATTCGTCTGCCTGTACTGTCAGATCTTTATACACCTTACATGTCAAATATTTATGACAATGATTTCCAAAAATCGGCTGCAATTGGAAGACCCACTCCAACTCAAGATGACTATCACATTATGAACAGACCAGATCAAAGTTGCCATTCTGCGCCTCAGAACAGAACATAAACGACTCCGCAGCGACAAATTTCAAGATTGGCAACACTGCCATGTGTACATGTGTACAGGCACATCAGACAGCAGATCATATTCTTCAGGAATACCGGGAATATGAAATGCTGATACAAATACACTGGCCCAGAGTCACAACAGTGGAAGAAACACTCTACGGATCTCTGTACGAGTTACAGAACACAGTCAAGTTTATGGGAGAAACAAAACTTCAGATATAAGCATGTTCCAGACGAACGAAAGAAGAAGAATACGAATATGACGAAGTTGGTGAGATTTTGAGGAAACAAATCATGATTTAAGCTAGAAGATAAACATTGGAATCATATCATACCTCGCCCGTGTGTTGCCTTGGCCCGAAAGGGGAACAAAGAATAGCAACACTGTTTACCTTATACGCATGTCGTAAAAGGCGACTAAGGAGGTTATGGGATAGAGTTGGCTGTCCCATCCCATATAGGGTCAGTGACCCAAAGCCATGCTGAAGTCGGATGTGTTAGGCCGAAAGCGCGGATATCGCAGCAATGCTGTAACCCATGACACAGCGCATTCCGTTCTCCGGACTACATCCTGCTAATCTGCAGGAGTTTGAGAACGAACGCAGAAGAAGAAGAAGAAGATATCATACCTAAATAGAATCGGATTGCCATTTATTTATACCTATTACACTTTGCATATCTATATGTTCCTATTTATTAATTGACTAAAGTGTCTAAAATGTTTCAGAAAATATTCCTGAGTCAGAAACAATGTGAAAGTTCTGTGTGTGCTAGACAAAGTGCCATAATCTCCTTGTCCAGGGCACACTTTAGCTTGACCTAACTCTAGCAATGTCTACTCACTTGAGTTATAGACGACGCTACTCTGAGCCAGAAAAGCCGGAACCTCGTTTTCAATGGCGATTGCGTGTACACAGCTTAATGATGGATGACAACAACCAGAATTCATCCCTGTCGGACACACGGGTTCACTCAAGACGTACATACGGGGAAGATGACAGAGTAAATGAAGAGACTCCACAAATAGATAGACCGAATGAACCCAATGATAACGCCGACACTGTCAGACACCGTCGGGGCAGATTCACTCGCACAAAATCTGAAGGGCATCTGAAACTCCGAGTGAGGTTCTCTAAATTTTCAGACACTTCCAAAAGCTTTGACGACGAGGATGATCAGTCCGGGATTTACACGGAACCAGAAAATCGAAAATACAGGTCATCCCAAGAGTCAGGAATAGGATCATTCGGAGAACAGCCTCCTGATGAGGACCACGATCGATCTGAACAGCCTCCTGAAGAGGATCACTATCGGTCTGAGAATAATAAAAATGATTCAAGTAATCAATATCGAGATAAGGTTGATGTTGATGACGGTGTTGTTTGTGAGGAATGTACCGAAGCTTCTGTCGAAGGTAGAGCAGCTGGTCAGTCTGAAAATGTTACCAATAGCCAAAGTAATGGACAGGATAATGATGTTAGTAGAGGTGCTATCCCTAAACGGTATTCACACACCAGTGTTTCAAAATTAGAAATGTCAAGCAAGTCTACAGAAGACAGAGAACACGAACAGTTGCTAGATACGAATACTAGTAGCTCTATTCCGATAGAAGAATGCAACCAGGAAATCCTCGATAATGGTTCTAGAGTACCGGATACAAAAGTACCTTATGAGTGCTCCTCTTCAAATGATGAACACGTAATATGCTCGACATCATCAACTTCATCATCAGATGATATCCTACGTCGCGATACAGAAGAGAAGTACAACTATTATTGTAATAATGAATCAACTGGGCAAGATAAAGCTGGTGTGAACTGGAAGAAGACAACAGAGGACATGGATAAAGTTGATGATGAATCAACTGGGCAAGATAAAGCTGATGTGAACTGGAAGAAGACAACAGATGACATGGATAAAGTTGATGATGAATCAACTGGACAAGATAAAGCTGATGTGAACTGGAAGAAGACAACAGAGGACATGGATAAAGTTGATGATATAGAATCAATGATTGAATCTATAATTGCTGCAGAGGAAGCCATGTTGGTTGGAAAAGAAAACAGTGCTTCTTCATTGAAGACATCTATTCAGATATTAAATGATGAGGATATTAAGACTGTTAAAACTCAAATAAAACAGCTCATTGAAAATGGTGATAAAGATGATGAAAATAACAAAAGTGGGAGAATCATCGAGCGCAGTGTCAGACAGGACTTGCACAGATCATCGTCGTTGCCATCATATGAATGTAATGAAGACACTAATATAGCAAAGACATGCATACCTTTTTCTTCATCGTGTCCATCGTCACACAAAGTAATACAACAAGAACAGAAGGCTACAGAGGATGAAGACGAAGAAGATGATGGCTGGGCCTACTTACCAATGATACTTTTAGAAGATGTCTTTACACTTCTGACTCCAAAAGAACGCCATCAGGCTTCGCAGGTGTGCAGACAGTGGTATGATCTATTCTACTCACCGCGTGTATGGGAGACATTCATACTACTGGAGAGGACACTCACCAAGAAAAGATTCAACCTATACAAAGGGTATCAGCGTGAGCTTTGTCCCGGAAAGACTCAGGTAAGTAAACAAAAATAATTTGTTGATGAATTCATCCACAGTTGTTTGTGATCGCTATATTATTTCACTTTTGTGGCTGCAAATTGTTTCACATTGCTTTTGTTTGATTCCCAGAGTTGGCAGTTAACCAAGATCCTAAAAGTGCCTCCTCACTGTGTACTATGAAAAAAATCATATTACGACTTGTTCGATGTTTATGGCTAGCACTTTATGGCCAAAAGAAGCGCTACAATGACTCGTTAAAGACCTCATTGGAAGTCTTTGAAATATACCAAGATACATGGGAAGAGCTTGCACAAAATAGATCGACATGTCGCTCTACAGTCAAAAAGAGCGCATAATCTTGTGGAAAGATCAGAAATGCAGCATCTCTACATCGGAGTGTAGCTAGAAAGTCACGGATAATATATACAGTCTGGCTACAATTGTCATTTAATGCCCGAACTGACCAATGACATTTACAGCTCGAATAGGGCTCTTACAAACTATTTGGCATGGACATAATTCTATCTGAATTTTCAAAAGTGGATGTAACAAATGGTCATCATCACGTGTGATGGACGAACACACAAATGGAATGAGAATATTTATTCAAACTCTACGACCGAAGCAGTGTTGAGAATTGGACTTTGGGCGTTGTGGACACCGTGTGCGGGAAGCAAGTCCTTGTCTTTAAGGACGAATCAACTTTAGTTTAACTCGATTGTCGCCGTTGTCCAATACAGCTCATACAGGAAAATTGAGTTCAGTACCAACTGAACAGAGGGGAATTATGTCCTTCTTACATGAGATTTGTCCACCCACTGTGAAACAATCTACCTGCTTCTTTGGGTGATAAACGCAAAGGCGAAGATTCAAAGCAGGTCGCGTATGGCGATGGATTGGAAGGCCATCACGGACGAGGCGAGAGCGTGAGAAATGCACAGACCAAATCCCAGACCCCTGACATGTTTGTAAAAGCAGCACCTCGTTTAGAAAGGTGTATCAACCCAGATTTAATTCGACTATCGCCTAGCACAGATCATACAGAATAAATTAGGTCTTGGACCTAGGGACACGAAGTGTGGTAATGGGAAGTTCTTCCTACACGAGGAATAGTTAACTCGCTGCCAAGAGTCTCGTTAGATAAAAGACGCTAAAAGGATGACCCAGGCAAAATATCAGCTTGTCTCGTGACATATATCCCCTCTGAGTAGAAGGCTTCTTCAATAGGCATTGCAGTAAGTCGAAAGCTAAAGTATTCTGGATATGAAAGAAAGCTCTGAGTAATCACCCCACTTCACATATGAAGTAAGAAACGCAATATAAAAAAAGCACAGACCACAGACCATGCTTGACGTTGGATTGGAAGGCTATCACATGCAGGCGAGGTGAGTGCTTGGGGAAATTCACAGGCTCCGGGCGTGTTTGGTGACCCTACAGGTGGAAGAAACCACGCCTACGAAGACATAGCAACCTTACTCTAATTCAACTGTCGCTGGTGCCCAATACGGTTCATACAGAAGAAAATAAGTCTGGGAACTAGGTACACAATGGGCAATTGAGGCATCTTGCTACTGGGAGAATATTTCGCCAACTGCGAAGCACCACGATGGAAAAAAATGCACTGTGGGTGAACCAGACACACAAAAATCAACTGAAATCTTCTTTATATAAAAGAAATTCTGAGAAACCACACCACTGCGCATCATCAAGAGGTAAGAGGAAATGACCGGCAATTCCTGGGGACATAGACAAATATATTTCACTTTTGACGTCTTTCTGGAGATATAGATGAATATATTTCAAATTGGACTTCTTTCTGTGGATATAGACAAAGAGATTTCAAATTGGACTTCTTTCTGTGGATATAGACAAAGAGATTTCAAATTGAACTTCTTTCTGTGGAAATAGACAAAGAGATTTCAAATTGGACTTCTTTCTGTGGATATAGACAAAGAGATTTCACATTGGACTTCTTTATGTGGATATAGACAAAGAGATTTCACATTGGACTTCTTTCTGTGGATATAGACAGAGATTTCAAATTGACTTCTTTCTGTGGATATAGACAAAGAGATTTCACATTGGTCTTCTTTCTGCATCTTAACAGTATTTCTACGCTAAGACTGTCATTAAGTTTAACACCCTAAATCCCCCAAACCCCCTTAAATCTACGTGCTTAATGATGTGGGTTAATTACCATCTAGAAAAACTAATAAGGAGGCGCTAACAGAGCGAAAGAAGAAACTGAGGGTAAAATCATACAATGCCGTAAGTACATCTTCAGTAAGATGTGGTGTGCCTTTCAAAAATAAATAACGGCCATTGCATGTTTCAATGGGTCATTTTTATTTCATTTTCGGGAAGTTAGTGTAACCTTTATTTAGGAGGAGGAACTATTAAGTGGTTTGGAAGGAGAAGGTTACGCGCTTTATGTCGTGCTACCTAATACTAAATAGCATGCTCTGATTTTCGTAAATGGGAGAAGGTGAAGCCCTCGGGCTTATGTTCTGGTTTACTTACTAATATGAGAAAGAAACACTCTTTACTTTATGACTACGAACTGAGACAGTGTAAAACATAATTACAGCGGGAAAGATTGAAGACATGAGAGACAGTGGAAAACATATTTACAGCGGGAAAGATTGAAGACATCAGAGACAGTAATTGCGGGAGAAAACATTAGATAGTTTAACATTGTGGTATGACGAAGAGTCATCAAACGTTTCAATACAAGGTACTAGAAATAGTTATAGTAATCCATGATCACCTACGCCAACTGGAACGGATCTTGATGATGATAATGATAGTGATGATGATGATGATGATGATGATGATGATGATGATGATGATGATGCGGTGATATATCTAACATATACAATACACAAAATTACATGCTATATAGCTAAGTGACGCGTCCTTTACACAACGCTGTCCTACCACTCTGTAAATCTCTCGGTTCTGTGCAAGATGCCCAGTTTGTTCTCGTGTCATCATCAGAAGGTAGTCGATGTAATGAAGTCGAAATTGCATACAAATATTTAAATATCTCTAAGTTTTTTTTAGATTTTCATTATACTCTCAACATCAAGCCCTTGGATAAACGGAATGGAAGGGCGGTGGGATTTGTGGGTGTGATCAAACTTGATGATTCATTGACTTTCTTAGATCAATTTTTGGTAGGAAACTTACAGCAAACTTACTGGCAAAATTCGGTCCATCAAGCCATATTGTCTGGCCCGCCAGGCTGATCAAACAGTATGCAGTGCCCCCCCCACCACCAGTTCAAACAACACTACTAGACTCGGACATCCAAAGGATTAAGGGAAAAAAGCTGTTTGGCCTCATCTTCTTCTTTCCTTTCTCTTTTACCCTTTACGGGTGGCGAGAGAGATACAATGTTCAAGTTCTCGCTTTTTTGGCAGATTCAGATAATGTTATTTGGTGTTCGTGTAATGTATCTTTGATGTTGTCGATCCAGCGTACTCTGGGTCTACCCCTGGCTCTTCTTTCTGCTTCTCATTTCTTCATATATGCTTTATAAACTAATGAATCACACGGCATTCTTTCCAGATGACCGATCCATTGTATCTGTTGGTTTTGTATGTATTGTAGAATTTATATGACACCTACTCTGTCTTTTATTACCTCGTTTCTAATTCTGTATCTTCTGATTACTCCTGTGGCTTTTCTGTTATCTCATCTCTGTTGCAACCAGTTGTCTCTTATGTTTTATTGCTAAGGACCATGTTTGACATTGATAGTACAGGGTTGGAATGAAGATACTTTAGATAAGATGGTTTTTTTGTTGTTGTTTTTTTTGTGTGTCATTGGTAGCATTTTGTGTTGCAATAAAGGAGATAATTTGGCAGCATCATCATCAGACGTCATGCCGGCTGGCGTAGGCTGTCATGGCTCTCCACAGCTTTCTGTCCACAGTATTATGTATCAAGGTCGTTGTTGTTTCCTTGCCTTGCCAGGCTGTCAAACTGTCTAATATTTTCTCACGTTGTCGCCCTCTATCTCTGTTGCTTTCAATTTTGCCTGTTGTGGTTATGTTCTCTAAACCTGCCTGTTTCATGAAGTGGCCAAAATAAGAAAATTGTCTTTTTCTTATATTGTTGATTAAGGTCCGTTTCGCATTTGACTCCTCTGCATTCGTTTTTCTGGCAGTCCATGGTATTCTCAGCATTCTTCTGTAGGACCCACATCTCTGTTACCTCTAATTTCCCACTTTCGAGTTTGTTTATTGTCCAAGACTCGCATCCATATGTTAGTATAGGGGTTATATAGCACTGCAGAACTCTCTTTCTCACCTCTAATGACAATGTCATATTACACAGTATATTTTTCCTTAGTATAATTTGACATACGACACAAAAAGGCTCAATCCGGCTACTGACCTAAAAAACAGTTGCCCACTTCTGACTAACACAGCGATGCCTTTTAGAAAACGAACCATATTGTCAGATAGAGTATGGCCTATCAAGAGCTTCGTGCTCTCACAGCTAAATGGATATTACTTCCCCTTCAGTATCACATATATATAATAATATATATGAGGTTCCGATGTAGTACTCAGTCAATCGTCAGTACATAGCTCCATATACATAGTACATAGTTCATTTCTTAATGTACCAAGACAACACTGGACTGGTTCATTGACTTTCTATTTCTTCAGAACGGTTAATTCCCTACCAAGATAAGAGTGGTTCATTTATTTTCTTAGTTCTATTTTAGTATGGCCCTAGTACAATGGTTCTCAAAGTTGGTCATATGCCCCTAGGGAGCCGCTGATATTTACAGAGGGTCACAAAGACAACAAAACGTATTGATCCTGGAGTCATCTTATGGATCATGGACTGGTCTAAAGGATCACGGTCTCGTCTTGGGGCCAGGGATTTGTCTAAGGAGTAACGAACCCGTCTAAGGTATAATCAACTCGTCTTAGGAATAACGAACTCATCTAAGGGATCACGGACTCGTCTAAGACACAACGAACTCGTCTAAGGAATAACGAACTCATCTAAGACGTAACGAACTAGTCTAAAGAATAACGAACTCGTCTAAGGAACTACGGACTCGTCTAAGGAATAACAAACTCGTCCAAGAGTCTAAAATAATTAACTATTTCAACTACACCTAAATAGGATATATAGTAATGAGTCTTGATAAAAGTCAGCAAGCTTTCTTAAGGCTCCAAGTGGAAAACGGAAGAAAAATTGTCCGAAAAAGATGGGGGGGTTTCAAAAATAGATTGAGAACCACTGGCCATATAAGGTTGGTTCATTAGATTTGTGAGTTATATTTTCTCAGCATGATTAGTTCCTTAATGTGGCAAGATAAAAATCTGTACATAAACTGTTTAATTCTGAGACACTATTTATAACTGCCATTACAGTTTAAGGGGTCTGCCACTTATACATCTGGTCAGCTGTCCAAGTTTTCAGTCAGATCAAATTGGTTGAGAACCCATTAATGTTCGCTAATGTTCATAAATTAAGTAAACAATTTTTTTGGTCTTTTTTCTACCCCCTCCCTCGTCAATAACTGTAAAAATTCAGGAACCATCCGCCCCTTGATCAATCATGTAGATTGGTTGGTTGGTTGGTTGCTGATCCAGCGGTCCATGGGCTCATATCCTTTGACCCAATGTCATTGCGTGATATATGCATGTTTTTGTGAGCTGTTGTTTTGTTCCATATAAGGTGTTCCACTATTTATATTATAAAATTCAAACTATTTGATGCCTGTATAAAAAAAAGTATTATTGACTATCATTTTTGCAAACCCCACTCCCTCCCATCCCCATGTCAACAACTGTCAAACTTTTAGACCCCCTTCCAACCCCCATCATCTAATTGTTGACGTAATTTATGGACAAGCCGGACATAATATATCGAGGTTCTCTCTGATTATAGCTTTGTTTGTTTTTTGTTTTTATTATTATTATTATTATTTCATTCAATTAAAAATGCTATTAACACGCTTATATTTTTAATGATGTCAATAACATTTCACTCTCTATTTCAGCTTTGTTTTCGTAGGGTTGGATCATTTTTCAAGAGAATTGTAGTGACTCCCATTACCGACTACTTCAATCTCTACGAATTTCTACGAATTCTGGCAGCGTTTCTACAATACCAGGAGGACCATGGACTCGCAGCAATGCCACTACTTCACACATTTGATTTTACTTTTGCCTGTGCCAGCCGAGGTGATGGGGAAGTCATTGTTCATGGAACCGGCGGACAGATACTGGAAATGATCAAGCAGCTTTTGATTAGGATTAGCAACTTGAAGCATCTGAAACTGAATCAGTTATTAGTTGATGAAATGGATGTACCAGGTCTATTTGATGCTATGGCTAACTGTTTTGGTGACTGCTTGAACTCCTTGGAAATGTTGAATGTTACGAAGGTGCCTTCGGGACTTACAGACTTGGCTCGTTTTAGAAATCTTGTAAAGTTAACTGTAAGCCCACAGCATTTGAATGAAGAAGTGCTTCTTCTTCTTGCAGGATTGAATCTCCTACAGTTATATTTATTGCAAGATCCTTACACTTGTGAATGTGAACCTGTTACTTCTGAAGCTTGGAAACTGGTACGAGAAATGGCCCCGTGGCTCCGAGTTTATTTGGAAGTGTGCGGTAATACTCGGGCGCAACTGTTGATTCAACCTAGAGCACCAATCTACGGAGTGTTTTTGCGTACACCGTACAGTCGATTAACAAACGATTTAGTGATGTCTTTGGTCGAACACTACAGCAAGACTTTGCGCTACTTTGTCCAGGAGCGTCTTCCACGCACTCATGGTCCTCGAGGCATCGATGTTAGATGTGACTCATCTCTGTTATTTTTGATCCGCCGTTGCCCAACAATTCACACACTTGTGGTCAGAGAGCGCATTAGCACGTCAACATTGATTCTACTCGCTAGTGAAGGGAAAAATCTGTCAACTCTAATAGTTCGTAGACATGGTTTGATCAAGCGATGCGATTGGCCTCAACCCGGAGCCTGGACAAAAGATTTCTATTCCAGGCTTAAAAAATGCTCATTGAATTATGATCATTGCACAGATGAAGTCTGCAGACTGTTAAGGCGACGATGGCGACCCGTGACTGATAAACAGTTCATGAAATTGAAGATTATTCCACGGGTAGAAGTGTTATAGTTGGAATGACACATTTGTCTTTTTTATGTGGCTTGCTTTCTGTCAGAAAAAAATACTACAAATAGTTCTGCTACAAACGACATGCCATAGTTATTTTGTAACACGCATGCTCATGCACACACACACACACACACACACACACGCGCGCGCATATCCATTCATTCTTGACAGTTTTTGACAAAGAGAGGAGGTCAAAATTGGCAAAAAATTGTTGTAATTTATGAATAGCCCATTATAAAAGATGATAAGCCAGCAGAAAAATTTGAACCAGGTTGGTTCAGTTGGCATCTATTCGCCTCGAAATTTGAGTCAGCACGTTTCTCTATTGATCTAGCCTATGTATTTATGCAAAGTCCCCATTAACGAATGTTGCCCTCATTTCCAGTCTAAGCATTTCGGTTCTGTTCAAGCTGTCCAGCCTCTTCCAGTGTAATGTTCAGAAGCTGCCCAGCCTCTTCCAGTGTAATGCTGAGAAGTTGTCCAGCCTCTTCCAGTGTAATGTTCAGAAGCTGTCCAGCATCTTCCAGTGTAATGTTCAGAAGCTGTCCAGCCATTTCCAGTGTAATGTTCAGAAGCTGTCCAGCCTCTTCCAGTGTAATGTTCAGAAGCTGCCCAGCCTCTTCCAGTGTAATGTTCAGAAGCTGCCCAGCCTCTTCCAGTGTAATGTTCAGAAGCTGTCCAGCCTCTTCGAGTGCAGTGCTCAAAAGCTATCCAGCCTTTTCCAGTGTAAACTTCAGGAGGTCTTCTCTATACTGATATCATTGCAGTGCTCCACCTCTTGTTCTATTTCCTGGAAGCTTAAATGATTAATATTTCTAAGCCATTGTGTCGTTTTATAAATTCAAAATATGTTAGCTTGCCTTTTTTATAGTTTTAAGGAGCCACATTTCTTATATGCTCATGTCCTTACAGACGTATGTGTTATAAAATCGTTTTGTCCATGGTATTTATAGGACGCTGAAGAATTTAATTTAAAATGCTGGTTTTTCTTTTCGATTGCGAATGTCATTACCCAAGTCTTACTGTCATATGTTGCCACTGGAGAAATATAGCTTCTTAATAGTTGTACCTTTGCTTTTCTACTTGCCCCCTGCCATAGATTTGTTTATACGATTTCAATCAAAACCTATAACGTGTATAACACGCGTTGGAATAGCAGCATATAATGGATGCAGATAGGTTGAATGAAGAAACACATGCTATAACTCAAATTGCGAGACGAATAGATGCCAAATGAAAGGACCTGGTTCTTCTTCTTCGGCGTTCATTCTTCTGGATATCTCTTGTAGTAGGACAATGGTCCTACCAGATTTTCAGAATAATGTAGTACAGAGAATGGAAATACGTTATATCGCCGTTTTTGTATTTGTCCCAATGACTCGACATATCCGTCTTTGGTGTAGTGGTGTAGTTTTTAATATAAAAAAACAAGTTTGTGGATAGCATCGTCTTAATTGCTTCCATGTTCACTAAACTTTTGATGAATTTCATTTATGGAATACATATGTCTTAGTAAAAGAGGGAGTGTGAGGCATAAAAATTAAAGAACTTTTGCGCATTTTTTTTACGCAACTCCTTCCTCTCCATGACATTTTTGGTGACCTTCCTTTGTTTTGAAAATTCCTCAATGAGACAGACAGTTTACAGTCTTTTGGTTTAATTAATAATTCTAAAAGTCGTTATGATTTCCTGGGGGGGGGGGGAGAAGGAACACCCCAAATACCCTTTATCTTACACGGCTTGCTTACAGGGCACATTTAATATCGGTCCGGGTCTCTACCATTACTTCCTCCAGGTGGGTTGATTCCAGAGGTGGAAGAGTGCGGCAATGATCTCTACCATTACTTCCTCCAGGTGAATTGATTCCAGCAGTAGAAGAGTGCTTCACCTTCAAGTTTTGATAGCTTCACACTCTACACCTCCAGGTGGGTTGATTCCATCAGTAGAAGAGTACTTCACCTTGAAGTTCTGATAGCTTCCCACTCTACCCTCCAGGTGGATTGATAGAATGCTTTACCTTGAAGTTTTGATAGCTTCACACTCTGCCTTGAAATTTGTAGAATTAACGCCAGCAGTGCATGTGAACTTAACCGCAATGACATGTACATAGAAGAAGATTAGATCCTGAGAGCCATCACAGAATGCAAATTAACATAGTTTCGACATATAAAAAGACACAATGAAGAAAGACTAATCATAGAAAAAAAGATAAGATGATGTGGCGACAGCAAGGGCATGCGGCATTTATCACACAGCTACATATACTACCTCTCTGAAACTCCCAAGACATCGATGGATACAGGATATATAAGACCTTTTGAGTATAACAATGGAAGACGCAGGGTAGCATACACAAAAACCGAGAGGTTTACAGAGTGGCGGTGGAATAACTTTTTGTAAAGGTCACTTCACTGAAGAATAGCAGTGCAACAACTTGCGATGTCATTATAATAGAGTTTTGATAACTGATAACCGAGATTCGATTACACAAAAAGATAAATATCATTGCAAATCAAACATAAAAAGAAAGAATTTAGTCTGAATAGCAAAATATACTGAACTAATAGTAATAACAAATGTTCATCCCAATTCAACACCCAAAGTAAATGGGACTAGTCTGAAAGGAGTCACATATCCAAAATATTATGTATCTTGATATCCTCAGATGGAAGATGTGTTCAAGAAGGCAAATGTAAAATAACCCAGGAAAATGCGATATTTCACATGATGAAGATCATCATGTGTAATATAGTATTCGTAGAACGACAATATGGCCCACGTGAATTTCAACGAAAAACAAGTTGTGGATGCCCTAATACAAACCGCTCTATACATGACAAATATCGGAATTGATGTTTACCAATTGATCGCAGAAGAAAAAGAGAAATATGCAATATTTATATGTGTGTGTGTGCGCGCGTGCGTGCGTGTGATCAAGAGTTATTGGACGTTATATTGAACAACTTCTAATGCATAGACGTTACGACAAAATTTACAAAATGGTATGAAATTATGTAGAGGTACACATGATGATGTGTAATGAAGAATATTTGAAAACAACATTGACCTATTTTTTTCTTAAAAAGTAATGAAGATATCTTGAAAGGAGTTCATTCAAACAGAGAGATGCTCACACACATCAGACGAAAATAGTTCATTCTTTGAACACATCATGAGAACAGAAAAAAGGAGCACATAGTGACAACATGCGTGTTCAATAGTAAGAGAAGAAAATGAAGACTAAGAAAGGAAATAATAGACAGCCTGATATTATAGCTTTGAAGCACATTTGTATACAACATAGATCTTCATCAAACCTCCATTTTTCTTCCTTGTTAGCTAGTTATTCCAGTTATTTCCTTGGCTGACCTAATTTTTCCATATCGTCTTCTGTTCTCCATTTTTCCTTCGTATTCTTATATTCCTCATTTACGACCTGTTCCATAACAATTTATTTTCACCTTTCGTTACCTCCAGTTCGTTCCATAATTCATGTAACTCAGTTGCAATTATTTTTCTTCAAAACTACTTGTTAGATCGAAAAGATCTTTCAGATCCAACTTGAAATTCTCCATGGCCCTATGAAACCATACTTTTTGCGCTTTAAAAATGTAACTAGATTAAAACATTTTTTTCTATAAAGTATATATTTATAAAGAGTTTGTGAACGTACGTAATGTGTCATTTTTTACAGTAATAAATGAGTCTGTCGACATCATTGAATTGATGAGGAGAAATACTCCTTATTTGTTTATTTGTTGTTTTTTTCCTCTGCAAAGTATAAATATACTGGTCAATTAAAAGCACTAAAAATTGAGAAGACGTCATCGGATATTGAATTATACTGCTGTGAAATGCAACTATGTTTCTGTATTGCATGAGTATTAAAGTTATAACGCTGTCATACGGAAATGACGATTTCATGAGTAGGAAATGTGTCGTCGTTTGTCGTTTATTTAGAGATTTAATTGTTATTGAGAGACTTCGTGAATTTATTTGGCATGAATATCTTCATTATTTTCATTGGTCATTGTGATGTTTTGTCAAGATTGCCACCAATGAAAAGCATGGAAATACTGGGGTATGCCTATTGAAGAAAAATTAAAAGGACATTTAATGTCAGGGGTACTGTATCTTTTTGTCGTATTACCTAATTGTTTAATCTTAAAATAATAGCTAAACTTCAGTTTACTCAAAGGATTATCCAATATTCGATGTGTTTTATTGTGATATCTTGTTTGATTTAGCCAATTTATATAAGTAACTCAGAGTTTTATTATAATGTAAATTTTAAGTGCAAATTTACTATTACGCCAAATATGATCATAAAATTGTACAGTTAATTTTTCAGAGAAGCTAGAGGGGGCCGTTTATATTACGACATGCAAAATCCTAACAAAAAAACACAGCAAACTCTCGGTTTAAATAAAATGTCATTCCACCATTGTATAAAATAGGTATGTAAATCATGAACGCCAGCAAGGTCGGAAAAGGAAAACTGCCGATTTCGACAAAGATGTTATTGAGCGTGAGACACTTAAAATGTTTTTGGAAAATGATGTGGAAATACTACGTAAACCAATAGGGAAATTCCAACCAAAAAGGTAAACGCATTGTAATAGGTAATGCAAGCAGTAACGCAAATGGTCTTGTCAGTGGTGCAATATTTATTTTCCAAGAATTATCTACAGATGGTAGAGACTAGCACACCGAAAATAATGAAATTATTTTCAGGAATTAGTGAAGTCACTTCTACTAGCGCTGATTAGATCATCATGTATTGTTATGTACAATGTCTCTATCATAACATAGTAGCGCATGAAGACAAAATTCCCACTTCATCAAGCATAAAACAAGAAATGACATGGATAGCCAAAGAAAATTTATCTTTTTGCAGCAGTAAATTAAAAACCAGAGTTGTTAGTACTTGTGAGACGGACAAAGAAGATGAAGACTTTTGTAATTGACAAAACCATTGCTGACCATGGTCATACTTCTCTTCGGCTACCACCTTACAATTTACATCTCAATCCCATTGAACTTGTGTTGGCTGTAGTCAGAAGTCAAGTTGCCGCACTAAAAAAAAAAGACTTTCAAACTTTGTGATGTAACAAACATAACACGCGATGCTCGATGCTCGTAGAAAAATTAATTGAGTACTGGAGAAAATATGACGAGCGTGTGCTTCAAAAGGAAGAGACATATTGGAAACGAGAAGGTTTGCATTTTATTCAGCCTTCAGCAATACTCGATCTTTTTGTGTCTTCAGAAGCCGAATAAAATAGTTGATATGCCAATCTCTGTTGTTCTCACATTGATCAATGAGCTCACAATATCACAAACTTATAACAAAATCAACTGGTACGTCATTGTTTTGCTTCTAACAATGATTTATTTGCAGTCACCTTTATTTATGGAATGATCAAATACACATTTTTCAAAAGAAAATCATAAGACTATTTGATCATCAACGATAAAACTGTTTTACATACACTCTGGAAGTAATTATAACTATCTCACATTTCCTCCTATTATATGTAGTTGGTATACGCCTTTGCATCCACAAATTTTTGTATTACGATAAAATGTAAAATGTGAGTGCCATTTTTTGCTGCTTATGCAATACTACGCACTCCACATCTCCAAGCCACAGTCCAGTGGTGCTTAGAAAAAAAATAATAACCTACGCACACCCATGACCTATTTCCAGTGTGTGAAGACGTGTGTACAGAAAATGAAAACATGACAAGACCTCTTTTAATAAATTTCGTTGGACTGTCTTGGTTATTTTTGGCATGCGACTCCACAATAGTGACCAACGAAAATAACGACAATAATCAGAACCGTAACGAATGAAGTTCTAATTACTTCTGTAGAGAGTCTTCTTACTACAGACTGTCTCGGCACACACCTCCTTTGTATAGTCACGTAAATACATTCATCACTTTTGCAAATTTTACCAAATGCATTATCTTAACTCGTTTTTCCCGTTTACTTCAACACTTAATCAGTTTATTTATATGTTCTGTATTATTTTGTTGCGCAATTTCAATCCTATTGTATTGACAATTATAACTATAGTGGCTTTTGCATATGATAAAATGCTTTTGAGAATTCCCTTTCATATATTATATAATAAACGAACAAACAATGTTTGGTGGGTTGTTGTTGCTGTTTTTTGTGATGGTGTCTTTTCATGTATGTTTGTGTATCTGGGTTTTTTTGTGTGATGGTGTGTCTTTTCATGTATGTTTATGTATCTGGGTTGTTTTTTTTTTAGAGGAGGTGCAAAAAGTGTTTTCGTGTGTGTGCCCTTCAGACAAAAGACAGCGGCCTTTTAATATTGGCTACATAACAATGTATATACCACACAATACACACTGCTATGCCTTACTCATCCACAAAACCAGTAAAAAAGCAGTCAATTAACTGACCAATCACGTTCCCACCCAGGGCTGTAGATATAAGCACTTTTCCGTTTTCTTGCGTAAATTTCACTTTACTATTTGAATGGAAATTTGAAGACCTTTTTTGTGGAAAATCGCTAAGGGAGAAGTTTTTGCCCCTCTTTTTGATTAAGTTGGCTACGTTCTTACTACTAAAAGTCATGTTCAGATTTGCTGGTGGGGGGTGACAGGTTTGAATACCCCGGCCCCCTCCTCTTATCTGCGGGCCTGTTCCCACTTATGCCACGTCCGTTATGTGTCTTCACAAAATCGAACTAATCAAACTCAAAAGGGTCCTATTTCCAAAGAGATGCTACGAGGCTCTTCGGTCATATTCATATGGTGATATGTAACATAACTGAAGATGGGCTTTCACCAAGCCCGTTGATTTAAGGAGGGTTTCGACAGTTCAGCCCCAAACAATTAGTACTAGGAATATTGTCAAAGGGCGGGAAACAAATAAAGGTCATCCAAAATCAAATGAAGACACTAAACTTGAAAATTTGCGAATTACCTTTTTTTAGGTAACAATTAACCTTTATTTAAGACGTTTCTACGGCCCTGACTATCAACACTCCTGTACAAGACATTTCTAAGGCCGTCTCTTATCACGCACTTGCAAAACATTTCTACGGTCCTGGCTCTCACCCCACCTATGCAAGACATATTTTCGGTCCTGGCTATCACTCCTCCATGGGGTGCAAAGGGAACGCATTGCTCTCGACGGACCCAAGGTTAGCAGATAACCAAGATCCCAAAAGAACCTCCTAGGTGGTGCATCCTGGAAACAGAAATACAGCGGCTCGTGCTGATTCTGGCCAAATCTGTTGAGGATCGTGTCCGTGAATGTGGAGGAAGCAGATGGAAAGAGATTTGACTGCATAAAAGACAGTCAATATCTCCGACACCACCAGCGTCAACACATGAAGTGACACTGTCGCACACAGTGACGGTAGTCAGTCCAGTCCGAACATTGGAGGGTCGGCCAATGAAAAAGGCACACAACGTAAGATGCATGGCGAGAGACGAAAAGATTTCATACTGAGTGCAATAAAAGGTCAGCACAACGCCAGAGGGCAGCGCCAACTGCAAACAGAAAATGAAAACGTTCCATGGAAATTAGAACTACAAGCTCTGTTAGTTAGAGACGATCTTCTAGTTACCTGTGTTCCTTATGGGCAGAGACCCAGACCCAAACATGAGTGCCTGGCAAAACAAGAAGACATGGCCTAGCTCTAATTCGAGCTTTCCTATACCGGAAAAATGCTCACGAAGAGAATGGGTTCCGTACCCGATGTTTTTTTCAGGCACAAAAGAGACAACGGTGGCAGCCCTGGCCCAACTCTACTTTCAAGCTTTCCTATTCCGGAAATATACTTGCACAAAGAAAGGGTTCAGTACCCGATGGGCTAGGCATAAATGGGACATGGTCGTTCAGCTCGAGAACACGCCTTCCTCCCAAACACGTGGTGAGACTTGTACTTGGACAATGTCGGTGAACGACACCTCGGCTAGGAAGGCGAAAGAGCCCGGGTCCAACTCTTCTGCCGAGTTCTTCCTTCACCGGAACTAAGCTCGGAGACGATGGGCACAGATACAGAACGTTTAATTACACGAGGCAAGTTCACTGACTGAACACCACATGCGAGATAGACGAAAACGACAATCGTCTCGGCGAAGAGTCATTATACACACGCGCGCCCGTCGAAAGATAGGGACTGTCACTGACTAGGGAAGCCTACTACCCGAAATAAAGACATGACGAAAATGGATGTGCTGGACCTCGGATGTCCCAGTCACAAAGTGAGCCAAACGATGTGCAAATAACACAGTTCAACTGTGGAACTTGCAGTACAACGTACTTCACGCTTCCAGATAGAAATCACACGATTTATTCGATGTGGTTATAAGAGAACGAAGGCAGAAGAGGAACTCCTATGCAAGACATTTCTACAGCCGTCTCTCACTACTGCTAAGTAAGATGTTTTTACGGTCCTGGCTCTCACCCCTCCTGTGAAAGACATTTCTACGGTCCTGGCTCTCACCCCTCCTGTGAAAGACATTTCTACGGTCCTGGCACTCACCCTCCTGTGAAAGACATTTCTACGGTCCTGGCTCTCACCCCTCCTGTGAAAGACATTTCTACGGGCCTGGCTCTCACCCCTCCTGTGAAAGACATTTCTACGGGCCTGGCTCTCACCCCTCCTGTGAAAGACATTTCTACGGTCCTGGCTCTCACCCCTCCTGTGAAAGACATTTCTACGGTCCTGGCTCTCACCCCTCCTGTGAAAGACATTTCTACGGTCCTGGCTCTCACCCCTCCTGTGAAAGACATTTCTACGGGCCTGGCTCTCACCCCTCCTGTGAAAGACATTTCTACGGTCCTGGCTCTCACCCCTCCTGTGAAAGACATTTCTACGGTCCTGGCTCTCACCCCTCCTGTGAAAGACATTTCTACGGTCCTGGCTCTCACCACTCATATGCAAGAAGTTTCTACGGTACTGGCTCTCATTATTCATATACAAGATTTTATTTTGCTGAAGTATATATATTCTGCTTCTTCTTTAGCTTTCATTCTCAACTCCAGTTGGATCTTCCTTGTAGCAGGACAATGGTCATACTAGACTTCAAGCATGATGTAGTCCTGAAAACGGAAATGCCTACTATCGCTGTTTTATGTGCACCAATGGCCTGACACATCCGTCTTCGGTTAGAAAATTACTTTCGCGCGTCTTGGTACTGTTGTCATGTATACAACTCAGGACCATAGATATGATTACCAAATGGAAGGAGTTTTATCTTTTTAGAAATCGTCCGTTTTTGTGTGTAAATTTCCCTATTTTTCGGGAAATTTAAAGATCTTTTTTGTGAAAATCGCTAAGAGGGGACGGGGGGGGGTTACCTACCTTTTGGTTAGATTTCTAGTACTAAAAGTCATATGTCATATTCAGATTTGAGAAGGGAGAGGTTTGAACACCCCACCTGTCTTGGTAGTTATCAACAATACCACTGCATTCAAGTGTCTTGGTAGTTATCAACAATACCACTGCATTCAAGTGTCTTGGTACTGTTATAAACAATACAATTGCTTTCACGTGTCTTGGTACTGTTATGTTGTCATGGGACGTATTCATTCCAGAACGTAGTCTTTTTGGAAAAAAAACGAAGATCACATTATAAGAATGCATCACAAGTTGCCCGTACAGGCATATAAACAAATGAGATCAGGGTACAAAGCTAGAGGAAGACGACGAAGAAAATATGGATATAAAACGGCAGGAACATCTTGAACAAACACGGTTATAGCACAGCTTTGGCGACATATCTGGCTTTGGAACGCACGCAAATTTGAGTTCAAATCACCACTACGCTTAACGGCAAGAGTGGATAACAAACCGCCTGGGGAAAGTGAACTCTGTACGGTACACTTTGGTGACAGTAAAGGATGCAAGAACCTAAAACTTATAAGATCAAAGTAGTTCAGTTATTTCAAATGTGCTCGCACCATATTTACAAAAAAAGACTTGATATCTGATACTGGAAACAGCAAATTCAACTTATTAATTGATGAAATATTACTGCAACTAATTTACTTGGTTCATCAATAAGATATTTTTCCGTGAAAAGAAAGCAGTTGTTACTTTTTTTAGACTTAGTAGAACTATGTGACTGAAGCAATATGCAATGCTCTGAAAGAATGTTTGAAGAATAATAGACTTGAGTTGCGAAGACTAGTTGCACTAGGCACATATATTACATCTGTCTTGACAGATGTAAACAATGGAGTGTACACAAAATTAAAGTCTGAAACTCCTCATCTGATCCTTGTTAGATGTGTGTGCCTTTCTCTGTAATTAGCTGTGTCACATGCTAAATCTGAGTGCCTTCCCATGACTCTAGAGTTCATGATTAGAAAAACATACAACTGGTTTTTTCACTAATCATTTCGGCAAGCAATGTACAGTAAGCTTTTTGCATTAATAAAAGATGGGCAACCCTGCACATAAGAAAATTTAATCAAGTCAAACATGATGGATGTCTATTGAATCTGCCATTATCAGAATATTTCAGCAGTGGGTTGAGCTAGGAACTCATTTTAATATAGCAAGAATGCGCGAGCGCTGTTATACAGCAGAACTTCTATATTCTATGTTTTGTGACATGAAAAAAATATGTTTTTCTTATATTTCTCAAGAATATTCTTGGAGAAGTTCAAAACGTGAATAAAAAGTTCGAAGCAGAAATACAAGATCCAACAAATCTACTCAACAATCATGTCCATCTTACTGATTCTAATCCTTATCTGGGGAAAAAACATTACACAGACTGATGCTATTGAAGACTATTTAGATTCTAATTCCTATATGGGTTATGAGTTTGAAAAATAAATGGCAGTCTACGCATTTTCGGATGAGAAAGAAATTCGTGGAAGATATGTACAGTTTTTAGTGGAGCTTTTAACACAGCTGCGTTTACGATTTCTAGATAACGTTCACATATTGCAATCCGTCATGTTTTAGTGGAAGTGAATGTCTAGTCAATTAAGCCTTGCACATTAGATCTTGTTAAAATGTTTATTGATAACATAGTTACTCTCACCCGCATAGATTTCCAGTGGAGAAAACTTCACCATATGCAGTGGACATATAACAATGGCACTTGCATTTTGTGCAGAAATAACTTCATGCAGTGATGTAACTGGTGAAAATTCTTTCCAAAGTCTTGTAGTTAGTTAGTTAGTCGTCGGATCATCATCACTGCAAACTGGACACGTCCAGTTACTCCGATCTCTCCTTGAGTGTAACCGCCATTACACTTCTGCTGCTAGTACCGGTCATATGCTGGTTGACCATCATTCTTCTGCGTCCTACAAAATTTTCACTTCTAGCAACACCGCATTTTAATCCCTGATCTTTAAATAAAAATTCTTGCAGATTTAGTTTTAACTGTCTTATTTTACCTCATTCCAATGCTGACGTGGAACGTGTTTTAAGTCAGATGGGGGTTACAAAATAAAAATATCGAAATAGAATGAACATCACGAATTTGAAATCTGTTCTGACTATTAAATATGTAATGAAAAGATATGGTAAACGCTGTTTTTAATTATAAACTACATAAGGATGTCCTGCAAAAAATTGAATCACAAGCACGCTTATACAAGTTTGTCTCAATCATCATCATCTGATACACAAGTACAGACAGAAAATGCAACAGATATTGAAGAAGATTTGTCTGACTGGGATTTGGCAGATCTTGCATAAACATATTTCTAATATTAACTGATAGTTAAGAATTAGAATGCGAAAATTTGAAACGTATTTTGAATATTATGTTGTTTTGTGTGTGTTTTCTCATTATTTTGTGTGTGCGTTCTTGGCATGAGACTAGTACCTTTTGGCAAAAACATGTTGACAACATTAATTGTACCAAGAAAAGACACATAAAATGGAGAAGAAAATGTTGTCTGACTGTGATTATGCAATCTGGAATAATATTATTTATCAGATTAACTGATACTACTAAATTATAATGTGTTATCGTGTATTATTTTAAGGAAAATATTTGGTGCTTTATTTAGTGCTTCCAATTTTTTTTCCAGTACTTTCTCGTGCCTTTTAGAGACGTCTTTAGTGCTGAAATGAGTTGGCAACACTGCTACCACCATCAAAAAGAGTTCCAAATATGGCCGCGTACTGTCTATGATGTTTCACAAGCAACACCCAATACACGTTTCTGTGTATAAAAATAAAGACAGCTTTTAACGAAGAGAATTCGCGATCCGATATTTTCGCACGTGATACAGTGGAAGTTTGTTGGTGTATATTTAAAGTTACGGCGAAGTTACTAGTTTTGAGATAGTGCTGAGTAAATGATTATTATTTTATTTATTTTATTATAGAATTAATTAATTATTTATTATTATTATTATAAATAATAAAATATGAATAATTATTGGTCTAATTAGTAACTACTAGTACTACGGTTTATTAACATATTAAGTCTTCACTGTGCTGAGTGTGCTATAAATAGCACACAATGTTTACATTTTTAAGTAGCAGACGTCACGGATTTCCGTTTAACACACTAATGAAATTATTAATATTAATGGTGCCGTGATGTCACATCAACCGACAAACGACATCAACCACACTTATAATTAAAATTTAAAATGGTAAAACTAAAGATCAACTCTTCACTGTGCTATTTACATTTTTAACTGAAAGACATCATGGATTTCCATGTAACACCAATGAAATTAATGGAGGGCGTAGAAAATTAATGGCTGTCCTGATGTCACATCTCCTGACGCAAAGGATATCAGCCATATTTATAATTATAACTTTTATAACTAATTCATTTTTTAATTTGTAACTGATCTTAACCTAAATGCTAATGCCAAATTAATATTCCATTTCAAATAACATACTTTAATTTTAATTACAGCTTATGCAATCACACTGCAAAGGTTCGGTTATACTTCGAAACTAGAACAAAGGTCACAAACTAATTTATTTTTTCATTTATAACTGATCCTAACCCTTACCCCCATCGCTAATGTAAATACTAATATGCAATTAATATGCATTTTCAATTAATATACCTTAATTTTTAAATACAAATTCTACTAATCACGCTGCAGAGGTTAGGTAGTACCTCGAAACTAGAACAAAGGTCACAGTGAAGACTTAAACCATAGTTACGCCACATTATTATAATCATAAACATAATGGTCTATTAATGACAAGTTAGTCTCTTATTAATTTATGTTACGTACCTTCAGCGCCGAACACAGTGCATAGGGCAGAAGACAGAGCCCTTCGGTTCGAGCGATGTGATCACTCGCTACTCTTCGGTGTAATATGTAGTATGACATTGAATTGATGATCAATAATGATGGGTGAATTTCTAGTATAGATCTCCGTTGGGCTATAAATAGCGCACTGTTTACATTAACATCACGGATTTCCCTTGAAAAACCAATTATATCAATTCACGCCTTAGAAGAGAATTCTTAATTCTAAACACTAATTCGAATCCTTCTCCCCCTCCCAAAATCTTTAATCTTACGCAACTTATCTAACACTGCAAAGGTTAGGTAATACCTCGAAAGTAAAGCAAAGCTCACAACGAAGATCTATGCTAGAAATTGGCCTAATGATGTCATGTAGGCAGTGTAGAACCTATTTTGTTCTTGTTCAGACCCACTGGTCATACTGACACTGACAGCCTTCTTATCTGTCATTCACAAAGCAATGAATGTGTATGTATCGACTCTATGCCATGACGGTTTATCACCCACTGTTCCCTTGGACTTTACAGGCCAAAATATGTACCTGGGTGACAGTCTCCAATGAGGCATTAATCAGAGATTCAGGCTTAGGTAAACTATGACCTATCTCACATGAGGTGTTTCACTGCCAGTGAATTTGTCTCGCATATTCAGATGTATTGTGCTTGTGCTCATCGAATATTGAACCTTTTCTCATCCACAGGCATTATTCCAGTATAGGAAAAATTTGGCAGTAGAGTTGAGCCCAGGTTCATTCGCCATCTTAGTTGAGGTATCATTCACTCTATCTATCTATTCGCTGAACCCTTTACTGCCTTTCAGCATCAGGGGTAGAAGAGTTGTCTGGAGATGGTCCTCGTGTTTGCTGAGTATACTGTGGAATTTCTCACCTTATTTCGGTGGTCCATCATTTTCGAGGTTGGCCTCTAGGTCTGCCTTCACTGTATCTGTGTAGCATAGCTTGCTGTGGTATGCTGTCTGGTGGTAGTCTGCTGATGTGTGCAAACCATTTGATCTTTTGGCTCTTAATATACTCCAAGATTGGGGCAGTGCTGGTTCTTTACCTAATGTCCTCATTTCTCACTCATGTCTCTTAGCGATATTCCTAGGATTCTGCTTAAGCATGCCATTTCAGCTGTCACTAGTTTACGTTTGTCTTGTGCTGTCGTTGTCCATGTTTGGCATTGGTAGCTCAGCGTTGGCATAATAATCATTTTGAATAGTGTTATTTTGGTGTTGAAATCTACATTTTTGTTTCTGAAGATTGTTGTCATTTGCCCTAAGGCTTGGTATGCTTTACTGCATCTATTGTGTATAATTCCTCTGTTTATATTGCTTTTTAGGTATGTGAATTCTGTCACTTAGTTAAGTCTGTTGTTTCATATATATATATATATATATATATATATATATATATATATATATATATATATATATATATATATATATATATATATATATATATATATATATATATATATATATATATATATATATATATATATATATATATATATATATATATATATATATATATATATATATATATATGGTGTTTCTTTCTGTTCTTCCTATCTTCATTACTTCTGTCTTTTCTATGTTTATCTTCATGTTAAAGGTTTGGCATGTTTGATGTAACCTGTCTATTTGTCATTGGAGTTGACCTTCTGATGATGCTACTAGTGCTTGGTCATCTGCAAATAGCAATTCGTTTAAGTTATCCTTCAGATTATTTTCTTCTGTTGTCTTTGCTACTTTGCAGATGTGGTCTATGTATGTTATAAACAATAGGGAGGATAGTATACATCCCTGTCTCACTCCCGAGTGGATTTGAAAATAATCGGATGTGCCTGCACTCGTTCTTACTGCACATTGACTATTGGCGTATATGCTCTGACATAGGCTTATCAGATGTTGTGGAACTCCATATGTCTGTAATGTTATCCATAATTGTGCTTTATCCACTCTATCAAAAGCTTTCTCTTGGTCAATAAAAGCCAAATATAAATCTTAATTATGTTCCGTTGCTCTTTCTGCAAGTTGTTTGAGGGCGAAGATTGCATCTATACAGCTTTTATTTTTTTGAAAGCCTATTGCATGTTGTTGAGCTGTGGTTCTGTATATCTTCTTCTTCAGCTTTCATTCTCAAACTCCCGCTGGATTTCTCTTGTAACAGGACAATGGTCCTACAAGATTTCCAGTTGAATATAGTCCAGAGAATGGAAATGCGTTGTGTTGCCGTTTTATTCAATGGCCCAACACATCCGTCTTCAGCGGAGTTCTGTATATGATACTGTTCTCTAGTATTTTGCTAAAGATTTTTCCTATGTAGCTTAAGATTGATATCCCTCTATACTTAGTGGCAGTCCCTCTTACTGCCTATTTTCTTCCAGATGGGAACAATCACCGCTGTATTCCACTCTTGCTGTGTCTTTTGTACCCATCTGAAATTATAATGTTTGAACACTATTATTGAAGTTTCTATCCCCAGGAATTAAAGGCGATTAACTCTTACTACCTATAGGGTGGTTTCTCCAAAGTTTATTTCATACTTGGAAGATTGCAAATCTAACAGGTGTGCAATATTTTGAGAAGTTCCCTACTAATATACTGGGTAGAGTAAATTATAGGGGTTTTGTGGCTTTTCTACCTTTCCACAATAAGCAAAGTTGGAAGTTATGATGCCCATTCCCCTGCCAAGCATTCTTTCTTGCTAGATGTGTTCATAGCAGTCCAGCAATAGTCCATGATTGCTGAAGCAGCCAGCTATGTATTCCTCACCATCCAAGGGGACTCTCCAATTATGCAAGGCTAACATTTTTGTGATTATGGGATCTCCCAAGGAATTGTCACATCATGCAGAGTGTTGCTGTCTATCACATCGATGTGTCACCTGTTCAGCCATTTCTGAATGTTGCACCACAAAGGTAAACATAATTATACAGATTAAATTGTGTGGGGCTTCCACAAGGAAGGACTTGACTGTATTGGCGTGTCATTAACTGAGAGTTACGTAATGTTTGGCCTGACAGACCAATAGTGAGACTTACATGTGTCATAATATTATCTTAATAATAAGTTAAATAACATATTTATTACACTAAGAGTTTCATCACACCAAGGATATCCAAGTATTTACTGTATATGTTCATCTTGAAGAAAGTAAAAAGTTAGAAAGTTATGAATTTTTCTGCAAAAGTTTGAGAATAAACACAGAAGAAGACATAATATATTTAAATAGACTAAATAAATATCATTTATTAATTTTGAAGTACATCGTCCATGCTTTCAGAATGAACAATCTAAGAATTTCCAATCAGTCACTATATTGGGTGCCACCGTGAGCAACAAGAGGAAGGAGACCTAGAGAAACTCTACAAAGAACTATTAATAGAGAAGGCATGCAATGAACCTAAGCAACATCCAAGAACTGAAAGACTTTCTGTCAAATATGTCTATCTTTTACAAGTGCTGAACTGAAAGACTTTCTGTCAAATATGTCTATCTTCTACAATTGCTGAACTGAAAGACTTTCTGTCAAATATGTCTATCTTGTACAATTGCTGAACTGAAAGACTTTCTGTCAAATATGTCTATCTTTTACAAGTGCTGAACTGAAAGACTTTCTGTCAAATATGTCTATCTTTTACAAGTGCTGAACTGAAAGACTTTCTGTCAAATATGTCTATCTTCTACAATTGCTGAACTGAAAGACTTTCTGTCAAATATGTCTATCTTGTACAAGTGCTGAACTGAAAGACTTTCTGTCAAATATGTCTATCTTTTACAAGTGCTGAACTGAAAGACTTTCTGTCAAATATGTCTATCTTTTACAAGTGCTGAACTGAAAGACTTTCTGTCAAATATGTCTATCTTGTACAAGTGCTGAACTGAAAGACTTTCTGTCAAATATGTCTATCTTTTACAAGTGCTGAACTGAAAGACTTTCTGTCAAATATGTCTATCTTGTACAAGTGCTGAACTGAAAGACTTTCTGTCAAATATGTCTATCTTTTACAAGTGCTGAACTGAAAGACTTTCTGTCAAATATGTCTATCTTTTACAAGTGCTGAACTGAAAGACTTTCTGTCAAATATGTCTATCTTTTACAAGTGCTGAACTGAAAGACTTTCTGTCAAATATGTCTATCTTTTACAAGTGCTGAACTGAAAGACTTTCTGTCAAATATGTCTATCTTTTACAAGTGCTGAACTGAAAGACTTTCTGTCAAATATGTCTATCTTTTACAAGTGCTGAACTGAAAGACTTTCTGTCAAATATGTCTATCTTGTACAAGTGCTGAACTGCCAGCGAATCAATCTCACGTAAGAAGATGATACCATTGCCCACTAGTGTCATCTTCTTCCTTCCCCCCCCCCCCAGTTACTGAACCCTTCCTCGTCTGATAATCTAATTATATGTTATATTAGAGGAAACACTAGTCAGTAGAGCAGCAGAGCTGGATTGGTTATTTCACCTTGCTAGACGAGGTCCTGTCTATCAATAACACTACTAACTTGTCCAGTCTCAACATTGGGTTGTTGTGTATTTGAAGAAGTGTGTTCCCACATATTTGTTCAAACACTTTTTTCTGTTAGGAGCTTCTATTGAAAGCTCTCTTTCATAATCAGGGCTCCAACTTTGAAAGGGAGTCTGTTGCAGTGAGATGTTTCATTTACTTGCAATAGTCTACAGACAAGAGTTTCATGCTGGTTTCTGTGTGTTCTGGGCCATGAAGAATACCCCAACAGTACCATGCTAAGCATTTGGAAAGTTGTTGCCACTTTTTTTATTCCTCATACATTACTAATCCCTAGCATGTGTTGTCTGCTCAGACACTTGTGTTTGTATTAATTTTAGACTACGCCTTTAAGGTTATATTCTCATGTCGGGGATTTTGATATTGGACTCACTTGGTTTAGCCTTCCAGTGTGGCCATCTGAACCAGAAAGCTTTGCGTCACTGGGCTGCAACAGTTCCACAGACTGTGTTGTTTGAGAGGTAGCAATCCAAGATATTGGTTCACTAGTTGCAATCAATTCTCACTTGCTCATCTGCTGCCTCAATAGCACTGTACATGATCTCTAGAGCATTAAGCAGATGCACCACAAGAGTTATGGTACACCTGTTACCATGATGCACCACATGGAGGTGCTTTTATGGTCTTGGCTATGTGGAATCCTGAGAATTGGCAAGAGCAATGTGAAACTCTTTGCATATCTCCTGTAATAAAATCACAATCACAAGCAATCTGGTCTGCCCCAAGTGATATCAGTACCAGTAGTGACACTTTTCCATGTGATAAAGGTTGACTGTCAAGAATACTTTCATCTTTCTCTTCCTTCTTTGCTGTTACTGTAACTTTTATTTAGCAATTCCTGAACAGTGCTGCCTTGACGTTCAAATCTATTTTTTAGCCTCTTTCTATAACTCACAGGTCTGTTTCAAGTAAGCTATTAAGTTTCTTGGTTGAAGTTACTTGAAATTCATAGCTTGTTGTCAATCCTCAAAAATTACGGGTGATTGAATCTTACTTCCTATGTGTATTGGGGTGGTTTCTCCAGAGCTGTTTTTCATACCCAGACATTCATAGCTTAGAAACAGAAACTGTTCACATAATATTTATGTTAGATATTATCAAAACTGAAAATACAATCTATTCTATATCATTACTTTGTTTCATTAAGATTCTAAAAGCATACTCATTATTTTACCTTTGTGTGTAATTGAATTGTGTTACTTTTAGGTGTGTGTGATATTTAAATCTTGTGATGGCTTCAAAGATAAGATGTAACTATGAAATCCTGGGTGTTGAACGTGATGCAAGTGGGGATGATCTGAAAAAAGCCTATCGGAAGTTGGCATTGAAGTTGCATCCAGGTAGTTTACTTGTTAATATCACTTATATATATATGAAGTGACATATTCTTTCCAGCTCGTTATCTTTGTTGAGGCTACTCTGAACATCTCTCTGTTCAAGGCAAGCAGACCTGCATTGGCCAGAGACATGTGCATACATTCTTTGATGTATCGCTGATCTACTTGACAATATTACATATGTGTGTTTAGCCAGACAATGTATAACTCATATTCCAAAGCTTTCAAAGAAACTAGACAATATGATTGTTAATGAAAACATTTCTTTGTTTAATGTTAGCTCAGGAAATGCTAACAGTTTGCTCTTCTTTTCTTTGGAGAATGGGTGTGTTCCAAGCTTTCTTTTATACCCAGGAGGTTTAAACTTTCAGTGTAATGCCCTACAGGAGTGTTGCTCCTTTCCCAGTTGTCGGGCCTACATTTTAAACAGAACGGGAGACAACACAGTTCATCTTATTCATGTTTCTGATTATTTCTCTGGTGTTGAAAACTAAACACTAACCCAGTGTTTATACTTAACCAACCAGCGCGCAATTCTTTTTCATACCTACATACCTCTTCAGACAAAAATATCGCGAATGTAAACCAACATTATGTTATTCACCTTGTTAACCGAGGAAATGAAAGTATACCTAATTAATAAATTAGCGCCCGTTTCCGCTAGTGTTCACAACTAAATTGAATGTGTTAGAGATCAGTTGGGACTGTACAACCGCTGATACAATCCACAAAAATTTTTGGAAATTGCAACCATTTCCAAGGATTTGTTTTCTAAATTCAGATTTCTTTTGCATAGCTGCTGGTGTTTAGCAGCGGAGTAATCTATGCCTAGTAAGCAGTATTCTATCCCAGATTGAATGTATCGAAAGTTTTCACCGAAATTCTAGGCCGAATCGATAATGTTAGTTCACAATTTATCTCATATATCTCACATACACCAACACAAATGACATCATTACATTCAGTGACCACTCCTTTATTTCCACACACAAAAAATATACACGCAGCTTTAAAAACAAACAAGTTATTACCCTTTCCAAATACCCTCCATACATAATTCGTGTAAGTAAAAGCAATGGCAAAAAGAGAATACTGTGGCAGGCAGAAATTACTCAATTTTAATGCACAGTGGTGATGGTTAACAGTCATGTCCTTACAAAGACTGTAGTAAGTCATGTTTCCCGTGTCTCTTTTTACTTCTGGAAACACTGATTAAAAAAGGTAAAGGTAGGTCCCATGGCATCTGCCGTTGGGGATGAAGATAACTCTTCATGTACTAAGCCGCAGCAACTATTAGGTGGGGTGGCCAGTTCCCTTCCTTGCTGTTTTTTACCTTCCCTAACTCATGCGTCAGGTACTCATTTACAGCTGAGTCGACTGGAGGAGTGGTCGTGTCAAGTGAGAAATCACAGCCCGGATTTTTTTTTTAAATGTCCGGACGTGGTTTCGAACCTGGCACGCTGTAACCAGATGATAGCAAGCAAGCTCACTATCCACTAGGCTACCGCGCTCCTCTGATTGCAAAGGTAATAATGATATTTTCGATCAGAGCCGAGTTTTCAATCAGAGCCCATTTACGGCAGCCATTGTGTAACCAGGAATACAAAAGCCATTGTGTAACTAAGAATACAGCAGCCATTGTGTAACTAGGAATATAGCAGCTGAAATTACTACAAAATACGGATCGGCACAGATTTATTAAAAAGTATGAAATGTTGGCCGGACAACTCGGAAAGGAACAAAGTGGTCTATTTCACAAGATGAGCTGGTATTTTACTTGGTCACCGATTTTGCATCTATCTTCAGATGAGGCACTTCCCAGTCTGCAAACCATTCACTGTGTGTAGAAAGATGACTATTGAGTGCCTGAGTACCAAACCCAATTTTCTCTTATTAGTTGTATTAGGCAATGACAACAGTTGAATTGGACTTTGGTTGCTTTTCATTCATCTGCAGTGCCACCAAACACATCTGGAGTCAGGGGCTTGACTGGTACATTTCCCACACATTCACATCATTTGCCTGTGATTGCTTTCCAAATTCATTGCCAAGCACAATCTGATTCAACTCTTGTCCATGGTGGTTCATTATGCTCATCTTGGACAAGTAGCTTTGCAAACGGAGAACAAATTTCATATAAGAAAGGTGATATCATTGCCCACTGTGTCCTTGGGCACTGTACCAAAATGAACTGTGTTGGGTGACAACTAAGATAGACTTGGGTTGCTTCACCCTCAAAGACGAGTGCTTGCTTGCCTACGATTTCCAGATTCCGAGTTTCAACACTGCTTTGTGCTCCCCATTTCATTAAAAATTTTCCCCTGTACAATATAGAGCTATTTTTGAAGCTCCTACTTTAAATGAGGTCAGTTCTGGTGAGACATTTTGCTATAAAACATTTGGTTTTTACTGTTGTGTGTTCTTGACCATAAACAGCACTTGGTCGGTTTTGTGCTGGGCTTTTGAGATGTTACCAACATAGCTTTTCTTTACATAATGCTGTCCTTACACACAAGGTACCTTCTCCAGAGGCATTCAGCGTGTACTGTAGATGCTACTATACCTTAGCATCTTGTACTCATATCAGAACATTGACATTGGCCACACTCCAGCAGGATATAGTCCAGTGAATGGAAATGCATTGTGTCACCATTTTATTTGCGCCATTGGTCAATACATCTGTCTTCTGTAGTGTTTGTATTAAATGAAATATATACAAAATAGTAATGCATTTCTGAAACATTTTCATATCAATATTTTATGCTAGATAAAAATCCAGACAATATAGAAGATGCCACAACACAATTCCAGTTGGTCCAACAAGCATATGAGGTCCTGAGTGACCCACAAGAAAGAGCTTGGTATGACAAGCATAGAGAAGCTATACTCCAAGGAGGTATGTAGTACTTATGATGCTGTTTCTATGTGTTTGTGTATATTTCTTGTGTCTATTTTGATTAAAAAACAGGGAAAACACAGCCAAAAAGTATGTCTCAATACAACCAAAGTCCAAATGTCTTCAATCCCCGTTAGTCTCAAGAATTTGTATGTCTTGAGACAGAACCTGCATGTGAGAGCAGCATTGTTCAGAAATAATATGTTTAAAGATATGGAATTAAAAAAGAGAAAGCCGTGAACAAAAATCTTCCGTTGCTGTGATATGGTCGTTTGAAAAGTCACATTCCTGAGAAAATATTAAACGGATTGCTTCTACTTATTGCTAAATGACCGTCTGTAAGATGCAAAAGGCCATACATGTACATTGTGATTAGAAAACGGTCCAGTTTTAAGGACATGATCCTGATTGAACAAGGGATTATTGGTTGTTACTCATTTTTCCCTGTGCCAATGTTTGAGATTTATTTTCAGCTCTTAGTGTTTTTCCATGTATTTTTTGTGTGTCTTCCAGAGCTTGTGCAAGTTCCAGATAATTGTGACTCAATGTGACTGGGGATAAATCCAGGCAATGCCTGGGATAGGTAGTCTTTTACTCTGGAGGAAACATTGTTGTGAAAAATGTGACTTGGGGGAGGGCAATGCCTGGACTGGACAGCTTTTTAATCTGGAGTAAACTTGGCTGGCTATGACTAGGGGGGGGGGGGGATGTCTGGGCTAGGTAGTCTTTTACTTTTGCTAGGAAACTTTGCTATAACTCATTGGGACGGGGTGGGGCAATGCCTAGGCTGGGCAGTCGTTTACTTGAGAAAACTGTGTTGTTACTTTCTTGTAACCTTGAGACAAGCTGTAGAAAAAAGCTTGATTCCCTCTCAGCAGTCCATGCATGGGTCTTCAGCAGGCTCCATCACAGTAGAGATCAGGAGATATATTATAGAATACAATACAGCATAAAAATGAATAAAAGAAAGGTTGTGAAAGGAAGAGTAAATTTAGTTTGTTACACAAATGTATGAAAAGTGTTGGAGTTGTAGGCAGCAGAAATTCTAAAAGGCTATATAAGGAGTAAACATCGGTAGCGACCATGATATGGTGCTATTGATGATCAAAACTAAATTTTAAAAAGAATCATAAACAAAACAAATGCACACGATTAAGATTTAATCTAGAAAAAAATATCTAGAAATAGCAGAGATATTTGAGGCAACTGTTGGAGGACATTTTGCAATTATAAACCTCATAGATGATGTTAACTCTCTAACATAAGCCATGAAAGAAGCTTTATTAGAATCAGCAATAGAAACATTAGGGACAAGAAGAATAACATACAAACCTTGGGTAACATATGACAACCTGAAACTGTGCCACGAATGAAGGGAAAGGAAAAAGATTAAGAAAGAGGCAGCTGAAATGGCAAGGCAATATAGCAAACAAATTTTAAATATCAGATAGAAAATGAATCAAGCTTATCAAAACACACACACACAAATTGAAAGTTGTTATAGTAGTGTAAACAAGATCTTTTTTCCAGAGAAAATTAACTTCATTAAATTTAAAACAAGCTCTTTTTTTCAAGAGAAAATTAACTTCATTAAATTTAAAACAAGATCTTTTTTCAAGAGAAAATTATTAACTTCATTAAATTTAAAACAAGATCTTTTTTCCAGAGAAAATTAACTTCATTAAATTTAAAACAAGATTTTTTTTTCAAGAGAAAATTAACTTCATTAAATTTAAAACAAGATCTTTTTCCAGAGAAAATTAACTTCATTAAATTTAAAACAAGATTTTTTTTTCAAGAGCAAATTAACTTCATTAAATTTAAAACAAGATCTTTTTCCAGAGAAAATTAACTTCATTAAATTTAAAACACGATCTTTTTTCCAGAGACAATTAACTTCATTAAATTTAAAACAAGATCTTTTTTCCAGAGAAAATTAACTTCATTAAATTTAAAACAAGATCTTTTTTCCAGAGAAAATTAACTTCATTAACTCTTTCAGCACGTAATTATACCTGGTGTTTTTACGTAATTAATTTTAGGCTAACTTTTTGGACCGCATCATGATTCAGGTGCAAGCTTCCTGAAGACAAAGTATTAGCTATGGAAAGTCATATAAGGTATCAAAAGAAAGATAATTGAATGTGGAATTCAAATACAATATAAAATGTAATAATTGTAAGAACAACATACAAAAACTGCACCAGAAACAGGAATGTTAGCTGGATAGACATTTTTTTAACATATATTTTCTTCTACTCACCCTCAATTTTACTTGTCTTGAAATGTTGATATCCATTCTTACTAAAGTACATGCATTGATAGCCAATTTACTAATCATAATTAGTTTATTTGAAGTAAATCTATCAACTGGCTAGTGTGTTATTCTATTTTTAGTGCACAATGTCCAATTTCAGAACCGAACAAAAATATTGTGAAAATTCAGGAAATATTTCAAAGTATTTAATTTTCAAAGATGAAATTTTTATTCCACTCAATATTATCATTAGGTCTAGCTATATTTTCTGTATAACATAATACAAAATTATCATTGATGTCACTAGGCCTATCTGATTCTTCAGAAACAATATCAGTGGGAACAGTTTTATAATTTTTGAGCTCTTACCTCTAATATATTAGGTGTAGGTCTATTTCTTTTCCGATTTTCAACAAGTCGGCAACCTCCACTGTCAAAATCGAAAGCACTGTTGTTTACCTTGAAATCACTTGAAATAATATCTCCAATTATAATACTCAGGAATAATAAAGCCCGATGTTTGCTGAAGGATTCAGCTCTCTTGCTAGTGCAACATGAAGTCATTTTGCTAATTTTGAAATCCAGAACCTAACTTGTTTGAATTATAATTTGAAATAATTTTACCATGCTTGGGATTGCTGATCAAGCTGATGGTATCCGTTTGTTAGCCAGATTTCTAAATGTTAAATGGCTAAATAAGTTAATAGTTGTCATTTACGAACCAAACAAGGCCAAAACGGAGGGTACATATGGAGCTACGTTATACCGTGCATACGTAGTTAAAGGGGAGAGCCTTTGCTACGTTTAAACGGACATACGTAGGAATTGAGTTAAATTTAAAACAAGATCTTTTTTCCAGAGAAAATTAACTTCATTAAATTTAAAACAAGATCTTTTTTCCAGAGAAAATTAACTTCATTAAATTTAAAACAAGATCTTTTTTCCAGAGAAAATTAACTTCATTAAATTTAAAACAAGATCTTTTTTCCAGAGAAAATTAACTTCATTAAATTTAAAACAAGATCTTTTTTCCAGAGAAAATTAACTTCATTAAATTTAAAACAAGATCTTTTTTCCAGAGAAAATTAACTTCATTAAATTTAAAACAAGATCTTTTTTCCAGAGAAAATTAACTTCATTAAATTTAAAACAAGATCTTTTTTCCAGAGAAAATTAACTTCATTAAATTTAAAACAAGATCTTTTTTCCAGAGAAAATTAACTTCATTAAATTTAAAACAAGATCTTTTTTCCAGAGAAAATTAACTTCATTAAATTTAAAACAAGATCTTTTTTCCAGAGAAAATTAACTTCATTAAATTTAAAACAAGATCTTTTTTCCAGAGAAAATTAACTTCATTAAATTTAAAACAAGATCTTTTTTCCAGAGAAAATTAACTTCATTAAATTTAAAACAAGATCTTTTTTCCAGAGAAAATTAACTTCATTAAATTTAAAACAAGATCTTTTTTCCAGAGAAAATTAACTTCATTAAATTTAAAACAAGATCTTTTTTCCAGAGAAAATTAACTTCATTAAATTTAAAACAAGATCTTTTTTCCAGAGAAAATTAACTTCATTAAATTTAAAACAAGATCTTTTTTCCAGAGAAAATTAACTTCATTAAATTTAAAACGATCATTCATATACAATATACAAGGGCCGGTCAGAAATGTCCTACATCTGTGTTTTTATGTGCCACCCTATAGTAAACCATAGGTTGGCACAATTACATCTAACCTCTGCAAGGTGTTCTGCTGGCTGCAAACTTATCTCATGTAATTAGACAGCTCATTACCCCCTGTGACCATGGATACTAAAACCCTTTATCATCAGGGATCCAAAACCCTGCTTAACATTTCCACTCCAGACATTATCGTCTAGGGACATGTTTAGCCTGCAAGGGCAGAGCTAGTAATAGGTTATCATCTCTTGGAGCTGCCTCACACTTGTCGTGAGGCAACAGGTAGGAAGAATGTCACAGGTAAATCAACCCAAACTAAAGGTACACTGAAAACAGGTGTAATAAGTCTGTATAGCACAACTTAAACTTTAGCACAATGTACTTCACATTCCCTGACGGAAATCTCACACAAATTTGTGCTGGATATTTGAGAATGAACGCAAACAAAGAATAGCAATATTTTTGGTTTGCTGACTTCTGTCTTCTTTATCTTGATTACATCCCCTTTCTCTACAGATGTGAATTTCATTGTGAAATACTTCATGAATTGTTTGCTTCAAATCATTTTTCATAAAATAAAACATACAATTGTTTAATATTCAATAAATGTTGTATTTCTGGTAATGATTTTCTCTTATTTAGGTTTAGGGAAAGGGGACAACTATGATGATAACAGCTTGGATGTATTCCACTACTTCAGTTCATCCTGTTATTCTGGATACGAGGATGATGAAAATGTAGGCTTTATGGTTTATTTAGCTTTCTTGCATAATAAGTTACACCTGCAGTAAAACAGGTTTAATCCAATGGGTCAAATTGGAAAACAGGGTAATTAGGTTTTGTTAATCACTAGAAACGGGAAAACACACATAAATTAATGTTTTGATTAAAAGGTCTTTTTCAAGAGCACAACAAGTAAAGACTGTGTTTTTGGGCGTGTAAAAAAATGTTATTACTTTGTGTTTCCAGTTACACCTGTTAGCTTTCATGGACAAAACTGGGTGCTGTTACACTGATCCATAATTCAGTTTACCTTTTTGTGTGTTAATTAAATTCTCATGTTTCTTTGTGACAGAGCAACAGTGTTATTTTTTCGTCTTCATGAGACATATTACTTCCAGGATGTAGCCTTTGCTTAAATATTAACTTTTCACGATTCTGGGCAAGTTGATCTGCCATATCTTGAGGCATGTTTAAAAAATCTGAGATCTCTTACCCATCATGTTCTTGGGCGGCTCTTACTCCTGCTACCAGTGACCATACCTTCCATTATTATATAAATAACCCAAATATCGGAGGATGACCAACATAACGTAAACACCTTTTGGGTGTTGATTTCCTGGTGGGAGAAATCCATTTTGTTTATATTCGTTATGGTTTTTTTTTCTTAACTGTTTTTGTTGTCTTGATAAAGGTCCCAATTGGACCGACACGTTGACAATTGTATTTGTTCTTTTTTTTATTGTTATTTTCTATATTTTATTTTTTTTAATTGTTATTATCTAATTTTTATTATTTTATATTGATAGTTTTCTAGTAACTTATCTACTTTATTTGCATTTACTTCCATTATTAATTTTTCCATGCTATTATGTCTCTTTATATGGCAAGAAATATCTCAGCTTTCTTATTATAATGTTGTTTAAGAGCCACACAATCAACAAACTGCTATTTGCTGATGATCAATGTATTATTCACGAAGATCAATATAAGGTAATACTGCTGTGAAACAGAACAACAATATTACTTATGTAGAACAGGTTCAAAATGCTGAAAATCTCTTGTGTATTGTCATTTGTATGTTTTTGTGTATGTTTTTCTTGAAAACCTTTAGCAGGGGTGGAGAAACATCCAATGGTCCATGGGCTCATGCCCTTTGTGGAGAAACATTGAGTAATGTTTAACGGCCATAGTGATCACTTGAGTAGAACAGGGACGTCTTCAAGTGCTATAGCCCCAAATTCTACCTCCTTCAACTATTCTTCTATCTAGCTTTCATGAGTGGATCATAATTGCTGTCAGCATGCAACAGCAACCACACCTCTGAAATCGCTTCGGCGTGTTAAATTAGTGAAGTCGGAAAATGGGATCTATACCCATAGCATGTGACGTATGGGCCCATGTCTGTCCAGCATGTAAAGTCTGGATGCGGCGTACTGCGCAAAGGAGCTCAAATAACATGGGCCACTGGGCAGAAAGACATGATTCAGCTAGCGTCAAAGAGCATGGTGAGAAAGTAAGGCACCCTGGTCATCTACTGCACCCCGACACACACTCAGTCGTTGTGACTCATCTTGCCACTGAGACCATATGTGTAGGGGTGAGAGAGTGAGGTTGACGACAGTGCGCAACTCTCCCTCACTTTTATCCAATTTTCATAGCGCAAGACATGGCTTTCATCATCATCATCTCATTAATCTAACCTAATTAGTTAATTACAAATTATTATTATTATTTTTATTATTATTATTATTACCAAATTAGTTAATTACCAATTTTAATTATTATTATTATATTTTTTTTTTCCCATCGCATTTAATGTTTTTCATGCCATGCTCATCTTCGCTTGCGAATGAGGAACATCATCATGTTTTTGTGTTTACACCTCATAACCCCTTAGTGATAGTTCATCTGTTGTGTTCAAATGAAACTTCAAAAACCTGTGTTCTACATAAGTACTATTTATGAAGATAAACAACAGTTATAAAATCATTAACACACGACAACATGCACAAAGTATAACATGAAAATAAATATGCAGAAAACAGAAGTAATGAAATCAGCAAGTCATCAAACCCAGTCTTCTTCTTCATCGTTCTTCAGTCAGATATCAGGATACAGCACCAATAGCTTCAATGAATTGTGTTTCACTTCAGGTCATCCATGGAACCCCTCAAGTCTGGAAGCAGTGCCGTCTCAGTAGGCCATATGTTCTCCCTCTCTTCTTGGTAAAACCAAACCCAGTGAATATAACAATAAACAAAACTAAAGTGAACCAAACTTCTGTATTTAAATACCTGGGAAGTATATTCACAGACAAATGAAAATTAGACAGAGAAATTGAGATAAGATGCCAGAAAGCAAACATGGTGATATACCAGCTATCACCATTACTGCTCAGCCCAAAGATTAAGATGGAAGTCAAGAGACAGATGATAAACAGTATTTTTATGCCAACACTCTGCTTTCAATGCCAGACATGGGCGCTGACAGCAGCCCAGCAGAGAACACTTACAACATGTAAGGTGAAATGTCTGAGAAAAGCAGCAAGAATGACCAAACCAGACAGAATAAGAAATAATGAAATCTGGAGAATCGGTATAAGACCATGCACTGAATACATTGTGAAACAGGTAAAATGTTTGAACACCTTATGAAAATTAACCAATACCAACTACCGAAAGAGTATATAACATAAGAAGATCAAGATACAAGGCCAGAGGAAGACCTAGAACAAGATGGATAGATAACATCAAAACAACGCTGAACAAACATGGATTTAATCCAGCTAAGGTGACACATCTGGCCTTGGATATACAACTAAATGATACCACCGCTAGCTTAACGGCAAGTGTGGATATTCTGACTATCATCCACCTGGGGATGAACAATAAAATTAAGAACCAAGTCTCTTCAGGGCTTATTGTTCTTATCACTTCTTGATTTGTCCTTTTTTGCTGCCGATGGTATTCTCAGAATTTTCCTTCTTAAGCATCTCATATCAAAAACAGCTAGGTATTCTTTGTGTCATAGATTTATTAATCTTGCGCTACAAGGACTTGTTAAAGACATTACTGAATGCTTTTGAACTAGACCAAGATACATGGGAAGAACTTGCACAAAACAGAGCTACACGGCGCTCTACATGCAAAAAAGGTGCAGTACTTTGTTAAAAGAGAAGTGTTGCAGCTCAACAGCTGAGAGTAGCTAAAAAGTAGATCAAATATCATCTACAGTAGTAATTCCATGCCCCAACTGTCCAAGAACATCTGTGGTCATAATCAGCCATATTAGCCTGTCACTCATAGTCAAAGGGACATAAGTTTAACTGAATTACAGAAAGTGGATGTAAAAAAATGGTCATTATCACTTGTTATGGATGAACAACAACAGCAGTTGTGTCTGGAGGCTCAGAACTCTTGTTCATCTGTGATGTGTTTGCTTTACAGAAATCTATTATGTGTTTGCTTTACAGAAATCTATTATGTGTTTGCTTTACAGAAATCTATTATGTGTTTGCTTTACAGAAATTGTTATCCATTTTTATCTTCTTTCCTATAATCTTTTTTTTTTAAATTATTTTATCCTGTTTTCATTGATAATCAATTTAACATACTGCTGATTTTGGCATATTCCAAATTTGTGTGTTTTCTTCTTTTGATAATAAAACAGGGATTCTATGCTGTTTATAGCCAGGTGTTTGAGAGTCTGGCAGAGGAGGACTATGCATTTATGCCAGATAAGAAACCAGGTGAAGAATTTCCCAAATTTGGCAACTCTGTGTCAGATTATGATGAGGTGAGTTCCTGGGTGTAGAATGCTGTTCTTTCAGCCACACACCCACACACTCCAAATAAAGTCATTCTTGTGAATCTTTCAACTTGTAAATTTATAATCTAGAAACTTTTTGGTTTAAAATTTTGTTCAGACCTGTCTTTACTTTTTTTTTTTAAAATATACATTGACATTGAGTTCTTTGAGCAACTAATGTGATTTTATTCATCTCATTGTCTCCCTCTGTTCCTTCATACTCATGCGATGTACCTCCTATCATGATTTCACAGTTAGACACATAGTACGCTCTGGCCATCCACTGCACCTGATTTTCTCCCAGTTGTCTCGACTTTGTCTTGCCACTGGACCAAGATAAAACTCAGGAGAGAGAGTGTGGTTGACGATTAGCGCAACTCTTCCACACTATAAACCAACTTCAGCGCTAGTCATTTCTCAACCCATTTACTAGCACCATAGACCGCTTCTCAAAGGCCTGCAACAACTTTGGTCTCACTATTAACACCAAAAGACAGAAGTCATGCACCAAGCAACATCAAATAGCCAACATACTGCTACTTCCATCATCGTCAATCAGGAAAAACTGCAGGTAATCGGAATTTTACTTACCTTGGAAGCACTCTCTCTCGCGATGTCAACATTGATGTGGAAATTAACAATAGACTGGCAAAAGCTAGTGCTGTATTTGGCAGATTACGCAACAATGTATGGGACAGAAGAGGTATAAGAACAACCACCAAACTACAAGTATATCATGCTGCTGTTATACCAACCTTACTATACGCCTGCGAAACGTGGACAGTGTATGCTAGACATGCAAGAAAGTTAAATCATTTCCATCTTACCTGCCTACGTAAATTACTAAACATCCATTGGTGGGACAAAGTACCAGACTACGAGGTCTTGGAAAAATCAACCTCAATAAGCATCCACACAATACTTATGAAGGCGCAGGCACGCTGGGCAGGCCATCTTGTGCGTATGGAGAACTCGCGTTTGCCAAAACAAATATATTATGGAGAACTCAAGGCAGGATTTCGAAAAGCTGGTGGACAGAAAAAGCGTTTCAAAGACACGCTCAAGTCATCCTTGAAACACCTTAACATTGACGTAGGCGCTTGGGAGAGCCTCGCTCAGGAGAGAACATCATGGCGTTACAGCATTAGAACGGGAGCACTAGCGGCAGAAGAACTCAGACAAGAAACTGCAAGACAGAAGCGGACACGTAGAAAAGAAAAAACATCTCAACCTCACACAGATACCTTCTATTGTTGTCAATTCTGTAAAAGAACATTTTGTGCGCGCATTGGACTTGCTAGTCATCTAAAAACGCACTATTAACTTTATTATTTTATTATGTATTGTTATTATTATTATGGTTGAGTTTTTGGTCATCGTCGATCACGACGGACGAACATCATCATGATTTCTATATTGCATGTACTGTAGTATTTCTTCTGTGTTCTTTAATTATGCTGTTCACTCCCCATGAGTTATTAGTTCTTGCTTCCTGTGTATGCAAGTACAACACAGTCCAGCTCTGTGGTACCAGGTTCAAATCCCACTGCAGACAACTGTGCATTCAGACCGCTCAGAAAGCAATGGCAAATTAATGCTAGACATATTTATATTGCCTAGAAAATCACTACAGTCAAAAAATGTTGAATTGTTGGCTACATCCAGAGTAGGAAATGCTACTATTTCTTTTTTTCATTTGTATAGTTGGGTAGTTTTTCTAGAGCTTTCTTTCATACCCAGAAGACTTTGACTCTCAATAATGTACGATGCCTTATGTAAACCTTCTCAGAGGTTATGTCACAGGTCTATGTTATATCACAAGATGAACAGTACTCTGGTGGAGATTTATCACCATCTTTGCTATTACAGAACCCAAAATAATCTGCATGGCCTTGTTGGGTAAAGGTTATCAGTCGAGTTGACTTGAATAGACATGTTTTCTCAGAAGGAGAAACCATTCAGTATTTTCACCTTTGTATTTCATATGCACTCACCTTCATCTGCATGTGATATTCTTCTAATATTCCGACATGTATTGTCTGTGTTTTTTTACTCTCTGCTATGACAACTCATCAGCAACTGGGCCCTTGAACCCAAATTTGTCTGTGCTGCTATGTTGGGCAACAGTTATCAATCACATTGAATCAATTATGTTTATCTCAGATAAGATACTTCACTGTGAGAAATCCAATCTCATATAGAAAGATAATTCCATTGCCCACTATGCATCCAAACATCGAACCCTTCCTCATATTCCTGGTTTCTGGTAGAGTTGGGGGCTAGGTTGCTTCACCCTCCTAGACAAGGTCATAGTTTATTTTAAACTTCTGAATTTGATACATTTAGAACTGTTCAAAACTGAGGCAAGAACACCATCATACATCCTTCAACAGCTCTACAGGAAAGATGGAGAATAAGACCTATCTAGATAAGGCTTCCATTCTTGAGAAGCTCAATCTAGGATTTGAAATGAATCTTTTAGTTCATTCTGGCTACTTGTCCGGTGGTCTGAAGACTGACAGTAAGCGTAAAAGTAAGCTTATGAACCAACTTCATAGAAAGTAAGGTTCCAGGTATCGCAGTTTTCCCATAAGTGCTGAGCCGCCTAACAAACTTGACTAGTGTTGCCACCCACACTTGTTCACTGTCAACTGCACTGTTCCTTGACCTTCCCTGAGCATGAACCTTGGCATCCTACTTCTTTATGGTTCCTGTGTACTAGGGGAGTAATTTTTATTTAAAATTATGAATAACAAATGGACTCAAAACCTGAGTCTGCTGGTTAAATGTATGACTTAAAAGTACACTGTCCATCTCCAAAGACTGACAGAACCAAATAAATTGCAAATTTTTTGTCATTTGTGTACACAAACATCTATGGGTTTTTTTTTAAGAGATGTTATTTTGATGTTAAAAGCTATTTCTCTTTATTGCAGGTTGTTGGCCCGTTTTATGCATTCTGGTCCAGCTTTTGTACAAATAAATCATATGTGTGGGCTGAAAAATATGATACACGTGAAGCACCTGATAGACGATGCAGACGAGCCATGGAAACCGACAACAAGAAATTTAGGGATGCTGCCAAGAAGGAAAGGAATGAAGAAATTCGGGTAAAAATGCTTAGTATTTTTACCTTCTCATATTTATTACCTTCTCTTATTTATCATTTCTGTAGATGTCTGTTGTGCATAAGATACCAGAAACAACCTTCTTAAGTCATAAGATTTCATATGATTGTATTATGTAATGTTAAGTCATAAGATTTCATATGATTGTAGTATGTAATGTTAAGTTATAAGTTTTCATATGATTGTAGTATGTAATGTTAAGTTATAAGTTTTCATATGATTGTAGTATGTAATGATCATCTGCTTTTGTTGTCAATATCTCACATCGTTTGATTGGAATATTTTGAAAAATGTGCATTGTACAGTCCTGGAGTTTTTCTACTTTTATTTGGTTCTTCCCTTCTTTTGTAATCATTCTTGAACTCCTGCAGATTAACAGGATGTAGTCCAGAGAGCGGAATGTATTGTGTCATGGTTTACAACTTACGTTCAATATCTGTGCCTTTTAACCTTACACATCTGACTTCAGCATGGCCTCTGGGTCACTTTTATCCTATACGGGGTGGGACAGCCAACTCCACCCCCATAACCTCCTACAGCAACTCCTGACATGCATGGAAGGTAAACAGTGTTCGTATTCTTTGTTCCCCATTCAGGCCACACTAAGACATGGGCGGTCTATATCCTAATTGATGTATTGCATGATGTAAAATGTGGTGACTTAGCTAGTTAAAATATTTATCATGAAGACAATTTAGATATAAAGTTAAAAAATGCGAACTGTGTTAGAAAATGAGATGTAATTTTATCATGAACTAATGTAGAGCATAAGAGAAAACATATACATGCAATTATGTGTATTGGACACCATTGGCAATTGGAAACACTGAGCTGTCTGGCATGACTGTCTGGTACACTGAGCTGACATGATTGTCTGGTACATTGAACTGACATGATTGTCTGGTACACTGTCACAACTCTCTGGTACAACCTTAGATGGTGGATAGATCTGGAAAATCCCCAGTGCTATGATGCTAGTTCCTTATCAAGAATCCTAACCCACCTTGTGTGTCCCAGTCTTTGTAGACTAAGCATGGGCAATACTTTGATATGTTCTTTCCAATATCTCAGTGTTATTATAATAGTAACAATAATAATAACAGTCTTTCTACACATAATTTTCACCAGTATAAATACAAATTTAAAGAAAACTAATAGGAATATAATAAATCTTTGACAGATGTTTATCTATACGGCCGACACATTTTGTGACCTCACAAATCTTGTGTCATAGCTTTATTTGTCTAGAAGAATGTGACTTGAGATTGCTGTGATTTTGTTGAAATTTATTTTTTTTTAAAGAATTATGAAAATACAATGTACAAATGTAGATGTCATCAGCTGTAGTAAAAAGATAAAATTATTATTGTAATAATTAGAGGTAGTCAAGATTTGTAGAGCATGTGATAAGAGTGAAACTTGAACATTTAGCAACCACCAGAAAGATAAAAGGAAGAAAAGACAGAGGAATACAAAAATAGAAATTGCTGGAAGTGTTGTCACTTTTGGTGAATATCACCAACTGAACTCATTAACAACATAAGAGACAGTGAGTTATTGAGAAACATGACCATCTATACCTGCGGCATGAAACTTGATTTATTGCACAGCTTTTATTTCTATAGCTTTTATTGGTACAGGTTAAGAAAATATGGCCTCCTTTTAAAGAAACAGCTAAGTAAATTATTTAACAAAAGAAATAGATACATTTTAATGAAACAAATATGTATATTATTTAATAAAACATCTCTAACGACTCATACCATAGAAGCTAAGTCTACTTGGTGTCAATAATCTGCCCGCTACACACTGAGCTATTTCCTTTCTTCTTCTTCCCCTTTCCCCCCCCCCCCCCACGCCTTTGGATGACCCTTTGGGGGGGGGGGGGGCTCTCAGTGTGTAGGCCAAAGTTCAAATCAAACCTAATGACTTTAATCCGAAGGCAGCTTGATCATGAAATCTGAATGAAACTACTCGTAATATTAAAAAGTTGGACTTATCACGTGATGAGGCCATATTTGCTTAACCTACACCCTTTTATTATATTAAGAAAATATAAAGCTATTGATTGTCCTATAATGTACCTTAATTTTACATCTTCTTCAGAATCTTGTTGCTTTTGTGAAGAAACGAGACAAAAGAGTTATGGCTTACAAGGTTAGTATTAAATGATTGTGTGGCGTGAAAAGGGATATGCATTGGTCGCATGCAATCCTTGGGTTAGCAAATAACGAAGATCCTAAAAGCTCCTCCTTGTGGTGCTGTAACAGCGGTTAAATTTGATAGCGTAGGTAATGAGATGATTGAGATGAGTTAGCAGAGTAGACAATAGATAGCAGCATAGTATTAGAAGGCTAGAAGATGAAACGCAACTAGATAGTGATGATGAAAGGGAATGACAGTGCATGTGGTTCAGATTCTTTAACAGGCGGATGAATTTAGGTCAAGGAAATAATTATTACCTAAATTCAGAATAATAAGGTGAGCATACACATTTAACACGAGATACCCACGGAATTAGTATGACTAGTCAATAGAATAATTACTTGAAAAATAAGCGAAGGCCTTTTAAGAAAAACATAATGTTTTTCAGTCGAGTCCAAGATGAGGTCGAGAACATTCGAGAAAATGGAAACCCTATGACCATAATTGGAATAGACATATAGTGCCCGACCAATCAGGTATGAAGTTGGGATCACCTGACTGGACAGCCGGTTGAAGGACAGGGGAAACTGAAGTATGATATTAGGTGTTTGAACCAGAATTAAAATTAGATTTTAAGTATTCCAGTGGACAGGAAAGTCCTAATTTACCACTAAACCTAAGTTATGACTCGATTACTGAGAATTAGCCATGCAGTGCAGGATTTATGGATTTTTTATTCTTTAATTTCAGAATTGTGTACATTGAAGGTATATCGGACGAGAACAGTCCCCGTTTGTTTTAATTGTGTGCCTAGAGAACAATGAATAATCTTGCTGTAAATAATAGACTGATAGACATTGTCGACCGCTGATGTCGTGGAATTTGATTTGTAGAAGCAATTGCAAGTTTGCTTATACGAGTTTGTACCATAAATTATGAATATACAATGTTGATCAAGTGAACAGACTACGGCAAGAGATTGAACTGGTAGATATTTTGTGTGAACCTTGCACCGTGTGCAAAGAAGAGAGAGCATGAACGAATAGAAGTTCAAACCATTGAAGTGTTAGATAAATCATTATCTATACTTAAAGAGGCAATGCGACATTGATAACATGCATCACTGATCTTGTGAGAATGATTGCAAGTTCAAGCCTACAGGAGTAGAAGGTAACAAATACTTTCACTTATAGAGACTACGATTCTGTGATACGTATTCATCATTGAAATCTTGTGAACAGAAATATGTTCAAACCAACAGAAGTGCAAGATAGCAACTTACCTACACTTAAAGAGACAATGCTACAGTGATAACATACATCACTGAACTTTTGGGAACGATTGCAAGGCACGAGCAGACAGGAGCCAAGGACTTTGGATGGTTGGACAAATGAAGGAATCAGATAAAGATAAAAATATCCACTATACGGTCACAAGGAAATAAAACACAACGTGAAACTGTATGTCTTCACGTTACTTATCACCATACACTCAAGAATCACCTCAAGTTGAAAAGGCCACAAACAAAACAAGGAATTAGATTGGATGGGTTGAATCACATTCAGAGAGAAACATACAAAACTATTAAAATGCACCCTGGAAACAGATCGTTCCGAAATTCATGCAAAGCAATTTGGCTAATATTTTATGGATCGTGTCTGGGCAGTGCAGACTGTGGTGGAATGAGAATTGTTTTCCCTAGACAAACATTATCTCTAAATAGAACCTTGACCTGCCCAGCAAAAAGACAGCGAACATCCTGTAGCATCAGGTTGTCATGTTCGAAAGCTCATTACGGCAAGAATAGTGAGAAAGTCTTCCAGAGAAGTATGATTCATCAGTTGAGTCCGCACAGTGCTAGAGGACAGTGTCATGTGCAAGATTAAGTGAGAATATCATAACAGAAAGCAATGTTTATGCTCGAGAACAAGTTTTCAGTTGTCTTCCTGCGGTTAGATGTAATATATGGTAAAGACAGGATACCATTCTGTCCAAGTACGAAAAAAATGTGGGTAGAAGCTCAGATTTGGATGAGGTGTTCACAATGTCTGTTAACTAAACCTCGGCATGATAAACAACTTTGTTAGCTTAGTTGACAGTGTGTTTCAATTTCTCTGTCCAATTTTTCCATTTGATGTAAACAGGCTGCATTTATTTAAATTCTTATTCATATTTTATTTGATGGTTAATCTGTATATTGTTATTTGATGGTTAATCTGTATATTGTTATTTGATGGTGCTCTACTTAGTTTCACTAATATTTGTTTTCATATGATTATTTAAAATTTATATTAATTTTCATTGTTATCTGATATCCATGTTATCTATCCATATTTTTGCTTTTCCCAGAAAAAGCTAGAGGAAAGACACGCTGAAATAGAAAAGAAAACTCGAGAGAAGAGAGAAGAAGAAATAAGAAATCAGAAACGGTGTGTATGATAATCGGACATGCAAGTTGTATTATTATTGTTTAATATATGAGTAAACAACTTCCATCTTTCTTTATCCTGCAATCAAAATTTGTTGAGAAATTCCATGACACAGTATTTTTTAAAAGTTTTAGTTGCTGATCCAGTGGTCCATGGGCTCATGCCATTTGACCCAATGCCATTAAATGGCATATTGCTGAAAAGTCTGTGGATTTTCAACCCACCCCGGGCCAGAGCCAGAGAATAACTATCACACCTCCAGGAAGGTAGGTTTCAACCTATGCACTGAGCTGAGCCACTGTAGCCAAGATAGGGTTGACTGTGCTCATTCCCCACCACCAATTGACTACTGGTTATGCTGAATTTCTCTATTACTCTAGGCATGCAACCGAATGTTCAACTCAAAAGGATTGTCACGTCCTGAGTCACTGTGCCTCTATGATGGGTCTCAAAAAACAGTGCTGTCAGTTTCCTCCTTCCCAGTGCTGCACAGTACATCTCTGGCTCCCTCCCAACCACAGAGGGTGCATACATATATTCAAGTAATCATGAAACACATTTCAACAACAAAATAAAGGCATAAGCATAATTGAATAGATGACGTGCCATGAAGCTTCTACAAGAAGATAACCTCAATATAACGGCATGTCATCTACTAAGGTTTTCTGTTGCATGGGTGGTTTGCGTAGTGGGCCATTGGTGAGACCACTGACGCAACCACATGCATTTCAAAACTGTTCAAATATTAATTTTTGTGTGATATATATTTTTATGTCATTGAACACAATATAGTTAGTTGTCAGGTCATCATCATGGCACTACAGACATGTCCACAAGTGCTCTAATCTCCTATTTAGTATGTCCTTCAGCATGTGATGAGAGCTCTGGTTCTGTGTTTATTGATAACTGTTCTTTTGATTCCTGTTGGGCACTCATTTTTTTGCAACTCCACACTCAGGTCCTTCATCTGGCCATAGACACACAGGAAGAGACTCAATCTGCATCCTCAGGCTGGCATAACTCCTTGATTGCATTCAAAATATGAGTATGATCTACCAAGCTACTTGTCATTATAGCCATACTGGCAAGTCTGTCTACTCTTTCATTGCCCCAAATACCTGCATGTCCACGCAAACAGTTACTCTTCTCAGCACAGACTTCATCATCAACTCCAGCCACTGACAGCATAGATAGCCCAGCAGAATATATTTTTCTAAGTAACCAGAAGCTGGTTGCTTATATCATATTTTAGTATATTCATCAAAATATGATTTACTCAGAATATACTCATAGAACCAGTCAGAAAGCAGATATCTGTAACATTGTTGAGTCTCCAGCCACATCATAGCCCTAGCCACTTCCAGCATACTACTGGAAGTACCCTAACCTACTGGATACTACCCTAACCCTAACTCTAACCCAAACCCTAAAGTTGTTGTACTGAAAGTACCATCTTGCCTAACACACTATATCAACAAACTACAAATATATGAAATGCAAGACAGGTTGGTATGGTAAGGCAAAGTCAGTTCTGTTTATCACCTTCTATGCTCATTCTTATTCTGTACTAATCAATATTTTATATTTGTAATTTTCTTTTAACCTTCACCGAGCCGATATGATATCCAGCCGCCGAAAAACAAAATGGCCGCTCCGCGCTGATGGCGGGCTGTCCCACCCAGCGAGATTATCGTGAGATTTACACGTACCACAGTCCGTGCACATAGCTGGGGACATGCGCAATCGAAGCCGGTACATCCCCCACTTCCGACATGATCGTTTTTGAGAATGGCTGTCTATTCGTAAAAGTTTAAGAGCAATTAATCTGACCACATCTGTACACCAGTACGATGCCATGATGATGGATCGGTTTTACAGACCTTTATTTCATCGTATTTCGAATAAAATAACATTGAATCGTGGATTGAATCATGGATTATTAGGTTATTTAGTTTCACAGCAGTGAATATACAGAATGCCGTGCTGGTTTGGGGACTTGTACGTTTGATATCGAATATTTTGAAGTGGCAGAAAAAATAACTCTAGGCCTAAGCTCAAAGAACGATTTTACTGCAAATCTACATGTTTTATACAGTTCCCCCGGCTATATTTTGATAATTTCGCAGTAAAAGAACATAAATACAACAGATTTACGTGATTTAGTTGACAGTGTTGCCAAGGAATTCGATATGTAAGGTAAGTTATTTTTTTTCCTTATTTTTTCCCTCTTTATTTGTTATAAAATACCCGGTATATGTTTTTTGTGAAAAACGTCTTTACCACTTTCTCATACGTCTGGTATCACACACACACGTACATAAATTACACCAATATATGCATAATTCAATTCTTTATTTATATGTGCAAATATTATTTAAATATCTCTAACAACCAAAAAATTATCACATTTTCAAAACAGTCACCATCAATAATGAAAATTTTCAAAAAAGAATCCGGTGGCAGGGAGACGTTTCGTATTTTTTAATCTGGCTTGCTAAAGGTTAATCCATCGAAAATAGAGAAATGATGATCTTATGTAATGAAAAAGAACTAAAATAGAGAAACAATGATGTTATGTAATGAAAAAGAACTAGAATAAATGATCTTATATAATGAAAAAGAACTAAAATAAATGATGATCTTATGTAATGAAAAAAGAACTCAAATGGCATAGAAGATTGCTACATTGTACTTGGGTTACCCCATGTATACTCTGTCCCTCTAAACAAAGCACCATGCTGTCTGCTAAGAGTACCACTCAGCGTGTAACTCTTTAGCTTAAAGTGATAATCCCCAGGGATCACCGAAAAAAATATACAAATATACTTTATCTTCTTCTTCTTCTGCATTTGTTCTCAAACTCCTGCAGATTAGCAGGATGTAGTCCGGAGAACGGAATGCATGTGTCATGGTTTACAGCATTGCTGTGATATCTGTGCCTTTTGGCCTAACACATCCGACTTCAGCATGGCTTTTGGTCACTGACCCTATATGGGATGGGACAGCCAACTCCATCCCATAACCTCCTTAGTCGCCTTTTACGACATGCGTGGACGGTAAACAGTGTTGCTATTCTTTGCTCCCCTTTCGGGCCCCAGCAACACACGGGTGGCAGCATTATTCCATTCTCCTGACTACATCCTGATGCTAATCTGCACGAGTTTGAAAATATTCATAAATCACAGTCAAATTGTGTAAAGCACAACATAATACATGTACGTTCTCCAGTTTGTGATAGAAGGGTTGTTTCAGCTTCGGTACAGTCAAGCAGATACAGATGTATAGATTGTTTCAGCTTCTATACTGCCAAGCAGATACAGATGTATAGATAAAATGACAAGCTAGATGATCTAGTATAATTATTGGGTTTGTTCTTTTTGAATTCAGGAGATTGGAAAACTATCAGGAGGCTGGATGGTCAGCCATGTCTGGGCTGGAGAATGACTTGCAACAGTTAGAGGCACACCTAGACGAACATTTTGGTGAAGGTATGTTGGAAAATCTTACATCCTTAGGTAATTTTTTGCAATTTCTTAATAGTAACAGGGATAATTACAGATCTTCATCGTCAGGTGCCATGCTGACTAGGTGTATGTGATCACAACTTGTTGACTCTTTGCCATGCCATGATATCAGACTATCTAATATTTTCTCAAGCTGTCGTCCTCGATCTCTCTTGCCTTTTATCTTGCCCATTGTAACTATTCTCTCTAGGCCTCCTTGTCTCATAGTAAAGTTATTCCCTTTTTCACGCCTTTGTGGTGTATTCCTAATACAGTGTTAGACCTGCATTTTTTCATTGATCTGACATACCTGGGGATGATCTGGTCAGCATTATGTCCGCCGCCTTTACTTTCCCAAAAGATATGGTACCTTGTCTCATAACAACAACCAAAAAATAAAGATTATTTTTTTCTGATATTAAGTAACCACCATCTTATATTTGACCCTTTCAGCACCTCCTCTGTAGTTTTTCTAGCTGTCCATGCTACTGTCAGCTTTCTTCTAAAGAATCACATCTCTGTTGCCACAAGTTTTCCACTATGCTGTTTACTTATTGTCCAAGACTTGAATCCACATGTTAGAAGCAGTGTTATGTAGCTCTGAAGAACTCTCTTCCTCACCTCTAATGACAGGATAATATTACAGTCAATTTTTCATATTGAGGAATGTACCTTTATCCTGAACATCAAAGAACAACAACTAAGTCCAGCCCAGTTTGGTTTCAGAAGAGGAGCAGGATTCACTACTTACACTTAGACAACTAAGAGAAAAACTATTGAATATGACAAAAAGCTAAACATCATTGTCTGCCAAGAAAAAACGTTCCACAAAATAGACATACTATGAGAAATGCTAGAAATATACTGAAGCAAAGGACAACTATTGCACAACATAAAAGCATTACACACAACAACAAAAAGTCAAAGCAAGGTGAGAATAACAGATGGAGTATCAGAACCATTCACAGCAAAAACAGGAGTCAGACAGGGATGTGTGCTGTCGCCTATTTTATTCAACGTCTACATAGACAGAATTATAAAAGAAACACAAAATGAGATATATAACGAAACAACAGAGAATGAACAACGAACTTAATCAGCTGTTTTTTGCTGACGATCAAAGCATCATATATGATGAAGAGAATCTGTAAAATCGCATCAACTCACTATCAAGAATATGCAATAAATACAACATGCGGATTAACACAAAGATGACAAACTTTGCAAATAACGAGATCAACAGACCATTTACACATCCAAATAGAGAAAACAAGTCAAAGAGTTCAAGTACCTGAGAAGTATCTTCTCAGAAGACGGATGACTTGATAGAGAGATTGAAACAAGATGTCAAACGGCAAATGATGTGACATACCAGCTGTCACCTTTGCTATTGCACCCAAAAATCAACTTGGAAGTAAAGAAACAAATTATTAAAAGCATCTTTATACCAACACTATGCTACTAATGCCAGACTTGGCAATTAACATCTTCACATAAAGAGAAAGATTGAAACTTGCAAAATTAAATGTCTAGGAAAGCAGGTTATTGGAGTCATCAGACTCGACAAAATGCTCCGTGAGAACTTCAGAAAGATAATAGGTATCACATCATGCATCGAATATATAGAGAAACAACAGATAAAATGGTTTGGACATCTTATGAGGATGAACTATCAAAACTTCCCATAAGAACTAATAACAAGATGGAATCAGGATACAGAGCCAAGAGCACCTAAGTAGAGATGAATAGACAACATCTAGGCCATCCTGGATAAATATGACTACCAGAGCAACACACCTGGGTCTGAAATACAGACTATAACGCCTTCAAACCCCTACGCTCAACAGCATGTGTGGAAGCTAGGACAACACCACCTGGGGATAAACAATAGACAATACAAAGAGTTTTACTTCGCTAACCTGGTAGTACTTTCCTTTACTAATAGATTTAATTAAGTGCTGCATATGGTATATTTTAATTAGTATGTGAACACTTAATATGATTACTGCATATTTATATGTAAACAGCTGTGAACAGTTGCGAACAAGTCCTTCATGTGATATTTATATGCCCACAGCTGAATCTGAACAGTTAGACATTGAACTTGAATCGGATGAACTTGGGGAAGGCGAGGAAGAGGCATTCTACACTGACCATTATTGTGTGGCCTGTAATAAAACATTCAAAAGTGACAAAGCGTGAGTTGTTGTACATTATCGAGTTTTAACATCTTGCCACTAGAGACATATTTTCTTACTTCCCCTGTTTTTATCCAGACAATTTAATAATTCTGTGTAATTTTTGTTACTTGTCAGTACTTCATTAGCACCTATGCCCAACTCGGCCGATCATAAAGATTTTATCTTTATCCAACTTGACTGATGAAATCTTTATCCAACTCGACTGATGATAAAAATTTTATCTTTATTCAATTTGACAGTTGATAAATATTTTATCTGTATCCAACTCAATATGATAAAAATTGGTAGCATATTCTAATCAGGATGTTGCTATCAACCTATAATTTTTTTTATATAATTTTTCTTTGCTGTATTTATGTTCAGTAGTTCGCCATTGCTTTCTGAATGATCTGGATACACAACTGTCTGTGGTTGAGTTTGAACCTGGTACTTTGACCGTCACATAAGCACTCTGTACTACTTCTTCATCCCAAGATCGAGATGGAAGTTAAGAGACAAATGATCTACAGTATATTCCTACCAACACTGTGTTACCAGTGCCAAATCTGGTCTCTGTCATCTTCACATTACAGAAAGATAGTGACATGTGAGATGAAATGCTTGAGGAAAGCTGCCGGGGTCACCAGGCTCGATAGATTGCGAAATGAAGACATCAGGGAAAGAATAGGTATAACACCTTGCACAGAATACATAGAAAGGCAGCAATTCAAGTGGTTTGGCCACATTATGAGAATGAATAACGACAAGTTCCCATACAGGCATATAACCAAATGAGATCAGGGTACAAAGCCACAGGAAAACCATGAAAAAGATGAATATAAAACATCAGGGACATCTTGAACAAACACAGTCATAGTACAGACACATCTGGCCTTGGAACACAAGCTCGAGCTCCAAGTTCAACTACACTTAATGGTAGGAGTGGTAACAACACATCGTGGATGGAGCGTGCTGAGGATGTCATACAAAGTGTGTGCAGATTGCAGGATGTGGCAGCAGGTGCGGAATGGATAAGTCTACCCGCAGATTTCGAAACTCATTTGAGAGTAGTAATATCACTTAGCAGGGAATGCAGAGAATGGTGCCCCGCAGCTGTGGAGAAAGAAGTGCAGGCTTTGGTCAGTGAGAATACCAAATGGGGGATGTGATTATTTACACTGATGGATCTGTCATTAAACATGTTCGCAGCGCTTGGGCCTTCACAGCTCAGTGCACAGGTAAAACAATCAGGGAGGAGAGTGGTGTCTTTGCGGTCACTACGAATGGCATGATCATGGAGACTATGGCAGTGACCAGGGCACTTGAGTGGGTATGCTCACAGAAGGTAACGCAGGTCTGCATCTTGAGTGTCTCAATGAGTATGATTAAGAAGGTACAAGTGGGTCTCGTTCGCGAACAGTGGATTGAGACCTTGAGAAAGGCGAGTCTGAAAGTGGTTACATTACATATTTTAGTGTCAGGACATGTGGGTGTTTGAGGCAATGAAAGAGCGGATCAACTGGCATCATGCATGATTGTGGCACAGGGTGATAGGGCAATGGATCGCGCTGATGTTTTGAACTCCTTAAGAGATATAACACGCGAGAGTGAGACTAACGTGGATGATGATTCCTTTTCAATGGCTAGAATTAAAGATAGGGATTGAAATGCGGTGTTGTTAGAAGTGAACTTTTTGGAGGGCGCAGAAGAATGATTGTCAACCAGCATAGGACCTGTACTGTCAGCAGAAGTGTAATGCGGATAAGCTCAAGGAGAGATTGAAGTAATTATGGACATTTTGCAGTGATGATGATCCAACAACTAACTAACTAGTTGTAACAAACCACCTGGGGAAAGACACAATAGACCAATCAGAGGCACTCAGTGTCTTAAACAGAACCATCTACCTGTATCGGAACTTTAACATCAGCTGCCCCTCCAATGAATCTGCATCTCATGTCGAAGCCAGAATGCCTTGTGCGAACAGTGCTGCTGGCTGAGAAGTGCCAGAGATATTGATTGTCTTCTGCAATTAATTCTCATTCCTACTATAACATCCATGGCCATGATTCCTAAAAGTGTTTCCAGAAACACTGCATGGGTCACAATATTTTTGTTTCAGGTTTTGTTAAACCTGAGAATCACACAAGAGCAATGTGAAACCCTTTGCACACCACAAACCTCTCAGTAAAAGACTTTCCCAAAGCATTGCATGCCTCTGAAAGTGTCTTCTGAGTTTGAAAGAAAGCTCTGGAGAAACACCACCATTGTTTTAACACATATAATTTCTATTGATGAAAGCAAACATTCATAGTTGAGTTAGGTTTCAAGAAGATAGTCATCTAGGGTTGGAAGGTGTGTTTTGATGCTAGTTAATATGTTCTACCATCTTGAGATTTTATGTCAATATATATAAAAATATATTTCTAATGTTTTAATATTGTGCACCTACAGTTTCTCCAACCACGAAAAATCTCGCAAACACAAGGAAATGGTTGCTATTATAGCAGAGGAAATGGAACGTGAAGAAGCAGATCAGGATGTGGACAATGATAACATTCAGGAAGATAAAGAAGTGAGACAGAGTACTGATGTCCCTGATGCTAATGGTATAGAAGATGAGCTTTTGCTATCTTCAGAAGATGATCTAGTGGAACAGAAACAAAAGTTAGTCAATCTTTATTAGTATTGTTGTTGTTGGTTTAGTAGGTCTCTTTTAAAATACACATAATCTAAAAGGACCAAAAGGTGTAGAGAATTTACTTCATTGTACTATGATTTATGACTGCAGGTTATCATCCACGCACACCGGACAAGTGCATAGAAGCTCCGATCCCTGTATCAATAAATCCATCAGTGTAGTGACTGACAGTTTCTGTTCGTTGATGATTTATCAGTCTTTTTTTGTATTTCTATTATGTTTCTCTTTATCGGCTGATCTGATCTTTACACCAATCTCACGCTGTCTTGAGAGCAACCATGATACACAATTTTGACAGTCTGAGCAGATAAGGTCCTTGAATGCATAAACTATGTCAGATCAATTAATTGATTCTGGCACAAATATAATCTTTCTGGTAGATTGCGTTAATAATTCATTGACCACAGACCACTCTCGCATCAATTTTGCGGAGCATGTTCATTGAGTTACGAAGTATGCATGCATGAGAATAGTCATGTGACAAGCCATGACAGTGCCTCCATCACCGCCTTTTTCTCAATCGTAAGACTGCTTTTATTTCACCATATATAGACCCAATACCTTCCAACAGAGCAGTGTGCCACTTAAAGAGTACCATTCAGGATACTTAATTATGTGTTTTCAAGTGATAATCCCAACAGAGCTCTGAAAAAAATGCACCTGTAAATAAGAAATGACACAGCATCTAACATATGACATCATGAACACAAGACAAATGTCTTAACACTATACAGACATTTGATGTGATTTTCATTCCCCATGGAACGGTGCCTTGTCAAAGCTGTACACCAACTTTTTCTGCTATTCTGATGAACGGTTATATCTTTTCAATTTATAAAGTTATTATTTATGATATAGAAAGAAGGAAAAAATACTGAATCTCAATTTTATATGAAATTTGTCAGATAACGATAACATTCAATATATGTTATCAATATATCATCACCATTTTATCTACCAAAATGGTAGATCGTCACCATTTTGATTATGTTTCTGCCAGCAAGACTTGCCCGTTTAGGAAGAAATATCATAATCTATCACAAATTTCAACCGTCTTAATTTCTTACTTTTGTCATCACTTGAAATGGATGACAAAAGATGTAGACCAGCATACATTGCACCTTTGTCCTTTTGTGGTAGACTCCTAGGTGGCGTGAAGTGCTAGGTGTGACATCACTTTAGATCGGTCAACAGATCTGACAAGAAAGATGAGCTGGTTGGCCCAGAGGTGCATGCTACATTCCTTGCAGGACATCATGATCCTGGTTTAGTCCTGCACAGGACTAAACAAGCATCCATTAACTCCCTCCCCTCACACAGCCATACCTTTAAGACAGCAAATCTTACAATGACTTTGAGTTTCACTTCTGTTACACACTGAGGGTACCTTGTGCTTTTATCAGAAAGGGCTATCAAGATTTACCTGCTTGCAGCTGAAAGAATTACTACATCATCATCTTTTACGCACCTAAGTTAAAGGTATACCAGTATTGGAACACATCAAAAGACAACAGATCAGTGGTTTTCACATGCTTCCAGATTACCAACAGACAGCATGCCACAGATGGCCATGACACATAGACATCACGGCTATAAAGCCAGAGGCATACCATGTAAAAGATGGATATCAGAAATCAAAGAAGCCACAGGAACAAGCTTACAAACAGCACACAGGAAGGCCATCTCCAGAGAACTCTTCTACCCCTGACACCGCAATGCAAACAAGGGCCACAGCTTATAGATAGATAGATAGTTAAAGGTTCATCAATGTATTGAGAAATAACTTATATGAATAAACCAGCACGCCAAGAGACAAAACATAATGAAAATATACCACAATCAGCCTTTGCTACTTTAGATTACATCTATAACAAACAATTTTTTAAAATATATATTTAATTTATTAACCTTTTGCACTGTGCATTATCATTGAGTAATTTTCCCCTGCCATTTAATTTTGTTGTTGCCGTATGTGTTATTTATGGAAGGTATTTGGAAAATTGAACAAACATGGACTAAATGCAACCTCGGCGATACATCTGGCCTTGAAACGACAGCTTAAGCTACCACCCCTACGCTTAACGGCAAATGTGAATGTGATCAACAATCATTCACCTGGGGAAAGACAATAGACAATTTGGAAAATTCAATAACTTTTTTTTTTGTAGCTTTTTGTATAATTTTTGTATTTGGAAATAAAGGATTGATTAATGATATAAGTTTTGTTGGTGTATATATGTGATAACGGGTGAAGATTTTAAAAATCGGGGTAAGATGTGACCGATATATTCAATCCAGGATACAGTGCTGCTAAATGCCTAGGCCTATAATATATACTGTGTTATTTCATAACCAAACTAATGTGATCATATAATATCTGTGAAAACAAAAGAAATATGTCGATCTAACTCACGCCACCAGCTAGGCCTAATATTTCTATACACTTCGATGTAATTCATGGTAATTCCACTAAATGTGCCTATACTGTTACGGATGTCATGTCATTACCAACTGTAGAAACAAACAAAATATATCAATCTTACTTTATCCACTAAGCCTAATGATCCTACTTCAGAAAAGTTGCAAGCCAGAGATGGTTGTAACCTGAAAAGCTGCACGCCAGAGATGGTTGTAACCTGAAAAGTTGCAAGCTAGAGATGGTTGTAACCTGAAAAGTTGCAACGCCAAGGAACAGTATTCATCTACATTCATATTAGTTTTCTTTATGCCCACACTCGACGAAGAACTGCTGCCCCAAATCTTCAGCAACTCTGGGACTGGGAAACAATATTTTGCATGTATGAAACCAAGAAATTCCTCATTGGAATCAAAAAATTATTCCACACAATGGCTACGATTTCGGTGGATTACATAAAATAATTTGCAGTAATTGTATCAGCCATTACCCTGCTTAGAATGCTAATAATTATGTCTGCTTTGAATTTCCATGTTCACGAATGAATTACATTAGTATACACTCATTATTTCCTTGTTTAAAAGTTGCATAGCAAGGGGTGGATTATTCCGCCTCCAGTGGTTAAAAATACCTTGACAATGGCAGAATTTTCCACCTACAGTGTGTCACAGAATGTTAATGATAAACACCTTCTATTTTCAGACTTTCTAAAAAACAAAAGAAAAAGAGAAAGCAGAAAATTATAGCAGACGTGAGTACATATGTTTGTAAATAAAGGTATTCTATTTTTAAGAGTTGCATTATTACTTGGTTAAGTAAGATTATGTTACATTGAGAAAGATCTAATAAGTTAATATTAATAATATACAGATATTAGACAAATTTGGTATTTTAGTCTTAAGTACTTTTTCAGGATATAATTCAAAAATAACAGTATCATATTTGTTTGCAGTATCATTGCAAGGAATTGTGTGCAACTTGCTCTTATGTGCATGGGGTGGTTTTTCGGAACTTTCATACACAGGAGATTTCAGCTTAATGCACTGCCCATTGAAGAAACCTTCGACTCAGAAGGGGCATATGTTATGAGAAGCTGGTATTTTGCCTGGGTCACCCAATGTGCATCTTTCCTTTGACAAGGTGCTTCATAACCGACGAACTATTTCTCATGTAAGAAGACCATTCTATTACCACCCTCTGTGTCCCAGGGCTAATTTCTTCTGTATTTGACACCTGCAAGTCGAATTAGAAATAGGGTTGATGCACCTTCCTATACAAGGTGCTGCTTCGCCAAGCACATCAGGTGTCTGGAGTTTGACCTGTGCATTGATCACACACTTGCTTCATCTGCTTGTGATGACCTTCCAATCTATCGCCAAGCACTGTCTGTGGTTTGACTTGGCCATTATATTTATCATCCAAATTAGTAGGTAGACTGTGCCTGTTAAGGACCAGGAGCGTCGCGAGTCTGCGAACACATCTTGTGTAAGAAAGACATCATTCCCCCTTGGGTACTGAACCCAATTATCTCTGTATGAGCCATATCGGCAACAGTGACAGTTGTGCTAGACTAGGTTTGCCTGCTGAAGACAGATGTGTTAGGACATCAGCACAAATAAAATAGCGACACAACTCATTTCCATTCACTGGACTACATCCTACTGGAAATCTAGTTGGGCCATAGTCCTGCAAGAAGAGACATCCAGCAGTAGTTTGAGAATGAATGCCGAAAAAGAGGAAGACTAAATTTGCTATGTCCTCAAAGACGGGGGGGGGGGGGGGAGTGGTACAGACTGTTTGAATGGGCCTTGATATTGCTTGTCCTAAAGTTGGAACCTTCTGTATCAATTTCTTTGCATTTGCTGAGAAGTAACTCCTTGCTAGCCTGCTCCTACCATAACCATTGATTCTTTGGTGTCCAGTCTCTTGTCCAAAATCATCAGCCAATTATGTTGAAGAACACTTCAGCACGAGAGAGGTCAGGAGAAAATAGGATGGTTAGAAAAGTAAATCAAGCAAAGAAAATTGTTTCAAAGATTGCATAACAATATGGGGAAGTGACACACAAAATATATTATATAATGGTAAACCTATTCAGCATAAGAAAACAAATACACGCTGAAATTAAGTTGTTTTTTTTTGTGTGTATTGTTTCCAAAAATGCACATCCTGAGGACTTTAAAAAGTTTATGTTCAGACTCTAGATCTTTATGCTATTTTTCCATAAGAAACACCATTTTTTTAATGTTACAATATATTGCAATGTTTTCATAATAATTCATATGAAATTTTCAGGCAGAGGAAGAGATTTTAGCAGAAAAGATTGCAGAAATTAGTTTATCAAATGAGATTACCAGTACAAGGTAATGTATTTTTGAAAGTTACTCAATTTCTTTGGGACATAATAGTTGACTAAAAAAATAAAGTAAACAATAAAAGGTTTAAAAGTCATAGCAGATTTAACCTCATTGTGCTCAGCCTGATTTAACCAACATAGACCCTGGTCTTAGGTTGAAAGAGTCGTGCATTGGTCAGAGGATTTAATCCCCCCCATTTAACAAACTTTATTGTGCTCTGCTCGTTTCTCCATAACTCTCAATGCAGCAGCATGCTACTTTACAAGAGTACCACTCATTGCACGTAACTCCATATCTTCATACAAATAATGCCAAGGGATCTAAGAAAAGAATCACTTTATAAACTAACCTGATTCAGAACCGCAACCTCTTGAGCACAAAGTTAATAGCTTAACCACTGCCTGGGAAATCCCTAGCAATTTGGTAGCTAAAAATCTGATACGTTGACTAAACAAAGACTTGTAGGCATATATCAACAAGTCAGTAGTGACATATACGGCAGCAAAAGGTCAAGCAAGTTTGACCATAGTTATTGAGATTGGTAACTAGCATGCAGAATGTGCAATGTTTATAAATAGATTGCTATATACTACTGACTTTATTAGCTATATGGCTATAGATGTCTGCCATTCAGTGGAATTGGAAAACAATGAACGTATAGTTACCACCTCCGAAGTCGTACATAGAGGACCATTGATACAAATAAAACAGCAACACAACACATCTACATTCTCTGGACTACATCCTGCATAAAATATAATAGGTAGAGGTCACTCTATCGGCAATTTTCACTTTGCTGCTGATATTGATCTTATAGCTGGGTTGGAACAAGAACTACAATAGTTAACCCCTTAGCTATTAAAAAGGAAAGTTTTATTTATTACTACTTAAGGAAATTTGTTACTATGACGTTACAAATGGAAATGAACACTGAAAAGAGCAAGATCTTGGTTGACACAGAAGCACAGACCAACATCATGATGAATGGATATAGACATGAGGAAGTGAATACTTTCAAATACGTTGGATCAAATATACAGTGATGGGAAATGCAAAGCAGAATTAAAGATAAGTCTGGAAATGGCTTTAATGAAGACATAAGTTTTTATTCAGTTCATATTTATTAGTATAAATAAAATTATCATTAGTTCTGCATATTTGTGAGAATTGGACACTCCCTGCAGACATGGTGAGATACCTTGAGAATGTATAACCATCTGCATATTCCCACAGAGAAGTATCTTTGGTAGGTGATGACCTGCCCAACGAATCTGTGACTACATGAGAAATAGCGTCAATGTTAGACTGTCAACCAGGACTGTCAAGGGCAATGGTATCCTGAATCTTGTCTTGCCACCTAATATTCATCATACTTCTGAGACATGTTGTAGCCAAGCCATTAAGCTTCTCCATTCTCTTGATCTACATCCTGCTGGAAATCTATTATGACCATTGTCCTTCTACAGGCGAGATCCAACAATAGTTTGAGAATGAATGAAAATAAATGATTTAGAAAGAAACTTAATTTAGTTTTCATTTTGTTCTTGTGTCTATTCTTCATTATAATTATTTATTACAATGTTTTGTTTATCAGTTCCAAGAAACAAAGGAGAAAAGCTGCCAAAACAGATAATACTAAGGTAATGAGAAAATCTAAACATCATGGTAGTTTGTTAGTTATCATTGTGAGGCAACATATTTCTTCAGCATTCCTTCTGTTAAATGGTGCACTGATTTAATTCATTTCTAAGTAGATGTGCATGATTGTTGGTGTTAAACCACTAACGTGCATGATTGTTGGTGTTAAACCACTAACATGCATGATTGTTGGTGTTAAACCACTAATGTACATGATTGTTGGTGTTAAACCACTAATGTAAATTCTAGCAGATATTTAGGTTTGTAGAGTATTTAAGAGTTGGAGTTGTTTTTTGGGAGGTGTATTTTCTGATTTAGGTTAGGATTAGAGATGAAACTAAAAAGGTTAGGATTATGCTGTATTAGTTGTATAATGAATTGTTAGGGTTAAGGATTACAGTTTGGGTTAGGCTTACGTAGGTTTCCAATATTGGGCAATGTCTTGAAGAATAATGTTGCAATCGGTTAGGTCATCTTTTTGGGGGGAGTTTGAAAATAATCCCGTCCTTCCTTCCATTGTGCTGGTGGTGCTCCTTCCAGCCATATTTCATTAAATAGTTGTAATAAGTATTGCAGGGTATTTTCATCTGCTGCTTTTAACATTTCTGCAGAAATTTCATCATTTCCAGCTGCTTTGTTGTTTTTAAGCTTTTTTATGGCTAATTGCAGTTCTATGATAAATAAATCACAGTTGGCGTCTAGGGAAGGCATTTTCTCTGTTTAACTTATAGAGGTTATCGGTTGTCCTTATTAGGTCAGCTTTATTTCTTTTCAACACTGTACCATCAACACACATTTCTCTTTCCCCCTCCCCCCCAAATAATTTTAAGCATGTTTAGTTGCGTTTAACCAAACAACCATCAACAAATATCACAGCCATGTTTCATTTGAGCACACATTATGAGACTTGTGGACTAATTAACTGGATGTTTACACAAAATGACAAATTAAATTATAGGATAAAACAAATACCTCACTTTAAAAGAATAGGCCCGATCGAACAGTGAGACTATATGACCCTGGGCACACCTGTAACAAAACATTGTTACTGTATTCTATTCAGGACGTAGCCATCAACACAGCATTTTGTGGCTGTAGTGATTTTTTTAATTTCAGGACACACCAGTACAGTACTGAATAAGGCTTTATCCAAACCCACTGCCAGTAAACATCTCATGCTGTTTCAGAGTGAATGCCTCACCGGTACACTGCATTGGAGTCTTTTGTCCACCTTTTCAAACACAAACGCACCAGTCAATATTTCAGCGACTACTTTTTTCCCAAAAACAAATTGTAAATAGTTCAGTATACAGAAATATTTGTATAAATGCATTCATTATAAAAACTTGTTTTAACTAAGACATAGGGAAAATAATCGGGATTTTTGAAAAGTGTCGTTAAAGATGGAAATCGTTAAAACTGGATTCGGTGTAACAGGATTCCGCTATAATATTTCTAACAACTGAGTTATTCAGTTCGTGATCCATTTCTTTCTTAACGTGCACTTTTCTATCTTAAGCAGTATGCTTATAGAGTCTTAGAGTATCACAGTGTGAGTTGATATTTCAGTCACCAACCAATTGAGTGCCACCATCACTGCTTCTGTTTCCATATATGTCGCATTTGTAGGCACCACTAATACATCCAGTCACATTGCCAGTACAGTGTGAACGACGTGAAACACAGGCACATTACAGTTGTGAAATGGACAGACCCACTAACCCCTCTATCACCAAGCTGCACATTATGTACACAATAATATTTATTATTATATAACAATGATTGTACTGAATCAAAAACTAATTCATTCATTTCCCAGGGCGAGGATGCACAGAAAGAAACAGAGAAGAGAAACAGTAAAATAGAGGACAAATTGAATGAAAGTGCAGATGGACATATCGTGAATAACATAGATGGCCGTAGTAGGGAAGATATTGTTTCCAGCACAGAAACGGCTACAAAAGAGGAAACAATAGAGAACTCCAAGGAAGCTGAACGAGTTGATTCAAAACTAGATCTAGAAGGTGTTGGGAAGAACAAGGGAAAGAATAAAGCACAAAAGGTAAGGATATTTCAAAACAGTATTAAATATATAGTAGTTACTCTTGTTATTGGAAAACAAAAAGGTTCAATGCTTCCAATAGGAGCATGAAACAAGCACGCAATTAAATTTCTTGCAAGATGCCTGTACCGTTCATCTGCCTGTGCTGTGATTTCTTTAGCAATTTGATTCACCTGATGAGGCAGCTATATTCACATATTGTCCTAGACCAGAAGCTGACAGAGCAATCAATGGTCAGCACACTTAGAGGTGATAAACCATGTGTTTGTTTCATAAAATTATCATGTTAAACATGAACAGGAGTGTCTGCCTTGTACTTTTCATTCTCAAACTCCTACTGATCAGCAGGATGTAGTCTGGAGAAAGGAATGTGTTGTCTCATAGTTTACAACTAATGCTGCGATATCTGCATCTTTTGGCCCGTCACACCTGACTTCAGTGTCACTTTGACTATCTATGGAATGGGGCAGCCAACTCCACCCCCAGACCTCCTAAGTCACCTCAAAACAGTATTATTATTCTTTGCTGCTCTTTCAGGCAAGCCTTATACTAATACTTAAATCTGGTTTTGTTTGACATTTACTCTTATAAGACTTGACCAACTTGGTAGAATCTGCAGGAGGTACACATAGTTCTGAAGATAGGATACTAAAACTTCCAAAACACAACACAGTGAAATGCCAACATTGATGGCACAGCTGTTCCTTAATTATGATGTGTCTTCAATTAATAAACTTGATGCAGAATACCAAAACAGGAAAAAAAGAAAATAAGTACTTTTGATACTGCACGTTTACCTGTGAAATAGTGCATGGAGAATTTGATAGACTGTGGTAATGAAGACCGTTCTGATAGCGTCAGACTCCGTCATGGAGAGGTACATAGTGACCAAGGTACAACTTCAAACCATGCAGCAAGCAACTTTGTATCTGGAGCATTCAAATATCAATGGCAACCTACTGAATTTATTTATATTGCCTAGAAAATCACTACAGCTAAAAAATGCTGGGTTGATCACTACGTCCTGAAAAGGATATTCTACCAACTTTTTGCCATAGTAGTTACCCCATGTGTACAGAATTTATTGTTATTTTTTTTTATTAAGAAACAAGAACCATCATTATGACACTGGGGACATTCCCATAAGTGCGCAGCTCTCCAGTTCATCTGCAGTCCAAGAGTGTATATACTCATTGTCAGTTCTTCAAATCTTCCCTGGTCACTACCATTTCTATCATTCTCTGAACATGTACATTGCAAATCTTCCCTGGTCACTACCATTTCTATCATTCTCTGAACATGTACATTGTCTCAATCTCCTCTTCTATCACTTTGTACTGTATACATAACTGCCCTAATCAACTCAGAAGACATCTCATCACTGTACCAACACATCAGCTCTTTCATGGTAGATTATTATTTAACCCCCAAAAGAAAAATTCATTCCTTGCAAGTTGAACCTGAGCTACATTGATTGTGAAACTAACCATTCAACCATACACTCCACGATAAGTTGTCCATTAAATATGATTTATCTGGGATCCACATTAGTTTGTTACTTGCATGCTGTCCAGGTGACCTGAGAGTTTCGAATTTCCTCTTCACTCATAATTTGTCCCAAAAAAACAAAAAGTTCTGTGATTCACCTAGCAACCAGGAAATGGGTACCAGAGCTGATGCTCTAATGTCGCAAGCACTACTATGTGCTGGTGCTGAAAATTACACTATTCAGACAGTTCCTACAGCCACTGGCTACGCAATTGATGCGGATGCCAAAATAATAACAAAGAAAATCAAACTTTCTTCCATAAATATGATTGATTTTCAATCAGACTTTTAATCAAGAGATTTTTGTTCCTCCACAGGTGAAAGAAACATTCAGATGCAATGTTTGTCATCGTGGTTATACAACTAGAAACAAACTATTTGATCATATAAAACAAACAGGCCATGCTTTGCGAGTGGATACTGTGGAGAATGGCAGTGGAGCTACAGAAGTGGAGGAAGATGAAAGAGGGAAGAAGGGAAAGAAAAGGAACAGGAGATAATGTGAATTGTTTGTCATTTATTAAAAGATTGTTTCATCTTGCGGTGTTCATGTTTGCTATGTCATATTATAAATGTTAACTTAGTTAACCTTTAGCACTCTGCAGATGGAAAAATTCCACCACGGTCAAGGTGTTATGAATCACTGTAGCAGTCGAAGAAGGATGTGTTGAGCCATTGGGGCAAATAAAATGGCGATAGTGCATTTTCATTCTCTGGACCATTATCCTGCTACAAAATACTATATTTTTCAAAATACTATAACTTCCTTCTTATGATGGTATTTAGAAGCCACCCTTCATTTAGTTTCAGTAATTTCAAAACTTCAATGTTCTTTTTCTCTGTCCATGATATTCATAGGATCTTTCTGTAGCACTTCATTTCAAATGAATTTATTCTTTTGGATATTGTCTTGTTTAAAGTGTTGTCACTGAGAAAACACATGATCTTAAAAGGGTTAATTTAGTGTCATTATTATTTTGCCATAGCTTCTCATTTGTGTTAATTTGAGTGTTGCAATTGTGAGTCTTCTTCTAATCTCGACTGAACCATTGTATCTATTCTGAATTTCTAGGCACATTACTCCTGTAGGTTGCTGTTTCTTTCGGGAGGAAACTCTGTTAATTGAACGGCGTACGGAAAACACATTCATTTTCGTTGGCCATTTTGGCGGAAGTTCCTAAATGAAATGATCCTAAAAAATAGTGACATATTCATTTTATAATAGATGATTAAGGATGATGGAGGGAGGAGGTAGTTAGCTGTAAGACGCCCGTGTTTTGCCAGGCCCGAAAGGGGAGCAAAGAATAGCAATACTGTTTACCTTCCACACATGTCGTAAAAGGCAACTAAGGAGGTTATGGGATGGAGTTGGTTGTCCCATCCCATATAGGGTCAGTGACCCAAAGCCATGCTGAAGTTGGATGTGTCAGACCGAAAGGCGCAGATATCGCAGCAACGCTGTAAACCATGACAACACATTCTGTTCTCCAGACTACATCCTGCTAATCTGCAGGAGTTCTTAAGACCCCATGTGTCATGGTGACTCAAAAGCCATGCTAAAGTGGGATATGTCAGGCCGAAAGGTACAGATATTACACAACATGTTCTGTTTTCTGGACTACAGCGTGCTAACTGGCGGATGTTTGAGATAACAGAAGACAGTAAATTCAAACATGGATCAGCACGACACTTTAAACGTGACTCAGAAGGACAAGGAGTAGAAGATTGACTTCATTTTACTTCTCAGATTTCCCCATATTTACTCCATCCCTTGTAATGAAGCAGCACACCTGCCAAGTGTATCACACATGGCATGTAACAGAAGAAGAAGACTCCGTCAATCAAAACACGGATAATACACAACAACAAAGTATTGGACCATATCTATAGGACATCCTATTATATTTGAGGTTGTGCCTGGTTGGGGTTAAGTCACCTCTTCTATGCACAGTGACCTGAAATTAGAGGGAAGACAAGGAAAAGCAATGTGCTATGTAATCTGTAGAATATGTACCTTCACAATATAATGTCTATCCTCACTGGTCAGAATGAGACAGGGGGTAATGAAATTGTTTAATTACATGAAGTAAGTTCACTGGCATCACTATTATAGGTAACATAAGAAATATATTGCAAAATGGAAGACATACTGTATCCTGTACAGAAAATTCATACTATTTAACACCAATCTCTACAATATATGAAAACAAAAACAATACCCGTAATTTAAAAAGGAGAGCTCATCTGGAACAAGGAAAACATACCAAAACAGAGCTTTTAAGTATAATACAAATGCAACTGGTTAATGACAGCATCACCAATCAAATAAAACATTTGTACACATTATAATCAAGGACAAAGATGTGACTGCGGAAAAGAGACCTTTGCTGTATCTCTGTGGATGCGATGACTTTGCTGTATCTCTGTGGATGCTATGACTGCTGTATCTCTGTGGATGCGATGACTTTGCTGTATCTGTGGATGCTATGACTTTGCTGTATCTCTGTGGATGCGATGACTTTGCTATATCTCTGTGGATGCTATGACTTTGCTGTATCTGTGTGGATGCGATGACTTTGCTGTATCTCTGTGGATGCTATGACTGCTGTATCTCTGTGGATGCTATGACTTTGCTGTATCTCTGTGGATGCTATGACTTTGCTGTATCTCTGTGGATGCTATGACTTTGCTGTATCTCTGTGGATGCTATGACTTTGCTGTATCTCTGTGGATGCTATGACTTTGCTGTATCTCTGTGGATGCTATGACTGCTGTATCTCTGTGGATGCTATGACTTTGCTGTATCTCTGTGGATGCGATGACTTTGCTGTATCTGTGGATGCTATGACTTTGCTGTATCTCTGTGGATGCTATGACTTTGCTGTATCTCTGTGGATGCGATGACTTTGCTGTATCTCTGTGGATGCTATGACTTTGCTGTATCTCTGTGGATGCTATGACTTTGCTGTATCTCTGTGGATGCTATGACTTTGCTGTATCTCTGTGGATGCTATGACTTTGCTGTATCTCTGTGGATGCTATGACTTTGCTGTATCTCTGTGGATGCTATGACTGCTGTATCTCTGTGGATGCTATGACTTTGCTGTATCTGTGGATGCTATGACTTTGCTGTATCTCTGTGGATGCGATGACTTTGCTGTATCTGTGGATGTTATGACTTTGCTGTATCTCTGTGGATGCGATGACTTTGCTGTATCTGTGGATGCTATGACTTTGCTATATCTCTGTGGATGCTATGACTTTGCTGTATCTCTGTGGATGCGATGACTTTGCTGTATCTCTGTGGATGCTATGACTTTAACTGCACTGCTTCGCTTTCTGTACTACATTATCCATATTTTCACAAAGGAGAAACTTATGTCAAAAGTGATTCCTAGATATTTAGAATTCTATATTGTATTAGGTTTGTTAATTATCATCTTTGCGCACCGGACACGTCCATAAGTGCTCCAATCTCCACTTCATTAAATCTATCAGGGTATAACGGCTGATTGTTCTGGTTCTTTGTTGGTTCACTTCTCTTTTTGAAATCTTTGTCAGGGGTTCTCTTCAGACCATGCCCATCCTCGCTCCCAATTCTTGATATTGACTCAGAGGACAGGGAGGACAAGAGCCTCGTATAAGATTGCGAGCTGTGGTTGTTTAGTGTCAGCCGCTGCTATTACTCTCAGAGTTGAAAGTCCTCTGCGGGCCTTAGCGATATCATGATCAAAGGGTTCCTGGAAACACAGACTATGATCAAATCGCACGCCCAGGTATTGTTCGGATGAGGTTCTGATTATATTAGACCCTCTCATCTCCACCGCAGACTTTACGATGTGATTGTTAAGAGAGAACCATGTCACCGCAGCATTCTCCTGGTTGATCTGTGCCCCTGAACCATCACACCAGGAGATGATACGGCCTAGCTCTTTCTATATTGTGAGTTCTTCAAGCTGACTCTGTACACCTTCAACAATTTCAAATTGCCTTTGCCCAGATTGTACAAGAAATCATTTGCATACGTGAGGATTCAACCTGGTCGAGCTATCTGCATTGTGCAATTTTGTGTGACGTGTAGATATTAAAAAGCTGTGGGTAATATAAAATGGACGTGCAATCCCAGCACTATAGTTTTGATCTCAGGTGTCCATGATTCACAACTAGTCTGTGACTAGGTTAATCTCTTACCTCCAACCTAAGTCAACCATTTGTGATCAACATGATGTCAAAATGAGTGAAAGCTGACATAGTATATAATCAGTTATGAATGTCCTTGACACAATGTCATACAAAAAATCTTTAGGTAAAATAGATGAAACAACATCATTTATCTTAGCTAATTATAATTTTCACATTGTACTTGCCATGCATTTGAATATATAAGAAGTGCAACAATAGTTCTTGTTCGGCGATCATTACTCAGTCAGGTTGGGACTCCGGATTCTATGATAAAAGCTGCTGTCTGTTTTAGAGTGTCCACTGTTGCCATACAGTTTCTCTTCAACACTGATTGGGGGGTGGGCCATCAACAATAGTTTAAAATCATTCTCCTTCACAAGATATGCTTCAAAATTGTTATTCATTATTACAATTTTTCTTAACAAGTGTTATTTTATGTGCATGTCAACATCTTTCATTGCAGTCTTTCATTAAACCTTTTTACGCTCTTTTTATTTTTTTATCTACTTACTGAGATTCCTCTAAATTTCTCTTCAGATCTTAATTTTCCTTCTTGTTCCAGTCAAGAATGTTATACATAAACATACGGATACGGGTACATTTCATTGGGGGGGGGGGGGGTAATATGAGCAAACAAAAGACAATCCTGGAGAAATTTTGAATAAAAAAGAACATTTATTGGTGCCCCTTCTACAATCCCATCTATTTCATCTTCTCTACAATCTTAAAGTGGCCATCAACTTCCCGTATACGGCAAATGGTTTAACAGGGAGATTTTCAGAAATTATAAAACATGACCATTACCACATAAATCTAGAAAATAAAACAGAATATTTACAAATTTTGTCATACTAGAACATATAAAAAATAATTGAGTTCACAGTTCAAGTTATCCTGCCACCATGACCTCTAAGAGTACGTTTTTTTAAAAATACTATTCAAATTTGCTTTACCAAAAAAATTAATATTGAACATACAAAAATGCAATTCTAAATTCACTAATTTCAAATCCAAATAAATATATGATTGCCAAAGAAGAAACCCAAATAAATATACCTTTGACATGGCTTTCAATCATATTTAGTTTACAAACAATCATGATTTATCAATTAAATTTGGGATATAAAGATCAAATTTCAATATAAAAATATGGAGTGCAACAATGTCCATGTAAATACAAATAAATAGGAATCTGAGTGGAAAAAAATTGAGACCATTCCTAATTAACTTGTCCAACATTTCAAATTTATAAAACTAGATCATGAATGAAACATTGTGTGTCATGTGACCTTTTCTTTCCAGAACAGTCTTCATTATGAATCTCCTAAAATCCTTGCAGTATTTGGCAAGTTGCCCTTCTTCCTCCAGTGAACAAATAGTAAAGCAAAATGAGTTAAACAGGTTACTAAAACATTTACCTTGCCTATTAATAAAAATATATTTTTAAAAAAAAATATATATATAAAAACATACAATAAAACTAAACAGGACAATTCTCCACGTATCGGCTCAAATTGAACCTTTTTCAGGAGACAAAGAACAGAAAACGACAAAATAAAAAACAAAATAAATGACTATATTTCACCAAGCCCTGTCTCCATAGCGCAGGGATGGCAACGCATCTAGTAAAAGAGAAAATACTATTTTTTTCTCTTTTACTAGATGCGTTGCCATCCCTGCGCTATGGAGACGGGGCTTGGTGAAATATAGTCATTTATTTTGTCGTTTTCTGTTGTTTGTCTCTTGAAAAAGGTTCAATTTGAGCCGATACGTGGAGAATTGTCCTGTTTAGTTTTATTTATGTTTTTATATATATATTTTTTTTTTTTAATATATTTTTATTAATAGGCAAGGTAAGTGTTTTAGTAACCTGTTTAACTCATTTTGCTTTACTATTTGTTCATTAGGTTACTGCGGCACCATCCACTTTGTCGGACACCCTCTGACCATTTGGTTATTTATATTCCTCCAGTGACATGTGCAGGCTAGAGGTGCCTTTTACCACCCCGTCCAATAAAACTATTTTCTTGCCATCATGTGAATAAAAGACATGAAGCATTCGGAGACACAAAATAAACATTTTTTTTAAATTCACTGGTTCAGTATTACAAATTCTCAAACCTAAAACAACATTTATATAATATTCACTGGTTCTATTTTTATAACCTCATAGTGAAAAATTGCCAACAATAATTACCACACAAAAAATGAAAAATTAGACATTTGTGCGTCAAGTTTCTTTTTAACAATTCTGAGACAAAATATTCACAATAACTGTTTAAGTTTTAATATTTTATGTCCAAAATGGTAAGCATCTCAAATGTGAAAAACTGAAAATACAGATTATAAATACTAATGCAAAACAAGCTCTTATAAGATTTACATCATTGTCATACCCATAACCCTTCATGGTCTTAGTGGAAACAACGTAAACATTCTGCCATGTCTCTCTGTCCACACTTCCTTGTTTTAGTTTTGAGTCATAATCCTGCATGTCTCTCTGTCTACACTTTCTTGTTTTAGTGTTGAGTCGTAATTCTGCCATGTCTCTATGTCCACACTTCCTTGTTTTAGTTTTGAGTCATAATCCTGCATGTCTCTCTGTCTACACTTTCTTGTTTTAGTGTCGAGTCGTAATCCTGCCATGTCTCTCTGTCCACACTTCCTTGTTTTAGTGTCGAGTCGTAATCCTGCCATGACTGTGTGCTGAAGCATCCAATGTGGTACCCTTAAAACCCTAACGGGTTTATAGATAGATAGATATCTATCTCCATTGTAACTGTCCAACTCTCACACCCATACAAAAGAATAGGTATCTTTACAGATTTGCATAAGTTGATCTTCACTGCTGTACTTATTCTTCTTTTCCACATGGTGTTTAATCTGGACATTGCAACCAAGTCCAAATCTAATCTTGACTTCTTTGTTAGAACCTCCATTGTTGCTCATAAAATACCCTAAGTATTCAAAGCTATTAACTTCTAGGTGTTGTTAAGTACTTGGACATCCGAGATTGTGTACGGAAAATTTTGCTTAGGCTATACATTTCTTGTGACTAGAGTTTACATTTAGTGATGTTATAGTTTGTCATGTTTGCAACTAGATTTATTATGTTTTTTAACCATTTACCACATCTTGCAAGATCAAAGTGAATGAAATAGTATTAAAACAGGTAGACCAATTCACATATTTGGGTACCATGATTACAGAAGATGGAAGAAGTTCAATAGAAATAAGAAACAGAATAGGGCAGGCTAAAACAACTTTCAGAAAAATTAAAAATATATTGTGTAATATGACCTTGTCATTAGAGGTGAGGAAGAGAGTCCTGTAGTGCTATACTAACATGGATGCGAGTCTTGGACAATAAACAAACAGAAAAGTGGGAAATAGAGATGTGGTTCTACAGAAGAATGCTGAGAATACCACGGACTGCCAGAAAACTAATGTGGAGGTGTTGAAAGAGTCAAATGTCAAACTGACCTTAATCAATAATATAAGAAAAAGACAATCTTCATTTTTGGCCACTTCATGAGACTAGGTTTGGAGAACATAGTCACAACAGGCAAGATTGAAGACAACAGAGATAGAGGGCGACAACGTGAGAAAATATTAGACAGTTTGACAACCTGGCACGGTATTGAAACAACAAAGATCTTGATACATAATACTGGAGATAGAGAGCTGTGGAGAGCCATGATTACCTACGCCAGCCAGCATGGCACCTGATGGTGATATGTTCCATGTAAATTATTTTGATGTCAAATTAATTAGGAAAAACATTCATAACTTTTTTCAGGATTGGCATACAGACTTGGTTGAGGTATCGTTGAATTGCAATTTTCATGGGCTATCTAACTACATGTTTAATGATGTTGCATTATTTGGAATATTTTGTCCAAATACCTAACTTTTGTCCATTCACCCATATCCAGTATTAACAAGATAATATTGTGTTTTCCATTCTGTGTTTTCCATTCTTCTTCTTCATCGTTCATTCTCAAACTCCTGCTGGATCTCCCTTGTAGCAAGACATTGTCCTACTAGATTTCTAGCAGGATGTAGTCCAGAGAATGGAAATGCGTTGTGTCACCGTTTTATTTGCGCCAATAGCCCGACTCATCCGTCTTCAGCGGGTCTGTTTTCCATTACACTTTTACTGATGTTAATTTCCATACCAAAACTCTAGCTAGTTGTTTCTTGTTTTGAAGTAAGTTCTTGAAATTATTTCTCACATCCGGCCATTTTTTTAAAAAATCTTTGTGATCTGATAACCAGCAGGATTTTGATTTTTTGTTTGTGTGGCTTTCACCGATTTGTGCTACAGTTTAATTTGTGTCATATAGGCCTAGCACATCCAATTTTGGCATGCTTTTAATTCAGATAAACATCCTTAGCCGTGACAGCCTTCCTATAATCTTTTACAAAGTCTTTGAACAACAATATATGAATATGGCCTTATTCATCTCAGCAGATGATCTGAAGCAAGACTATACCAGATGGAGTTTATCAAACATGAGCCAGGCATGTCTTTTTTATGGCTAAATCTGCTAATCCATAAGCAATTTGATTTATGGAAAATAAGTATTGGAAAATGCCATCATTGGACAGTTGCGGTCTGAACTAACTTTTGTACCAGTATTATTGTTATACAGTTGTATTGCGGTCTCCTTTATTATCACACTTGCGTAGTAATATCAAAATATTTCACAAATCATTGACTTAATACACAGTAATAGACTGTAACATTAAATGCCTAAATATGGTTGAGATGCAATATGTTATGCTATGTTCTTTGTATGCCACTTAAAAAATAAGTAATGAAGAATCCAAGTCATCTGCATTGACTGTATCATTGGAATCCTGAATTTGCTCATATGGAGTTTTGCCTCTGTACAAACAGTAGTGCTGAACAATGAACAAAATGTCAAACAGAATAGAGAATAGTCCAAGGCCAAACTTTGTTGGATCCCCAAATATTGAACCCCAGTCATCTGAAGAAGAAAGCAAAGAATTACAAAAATTGTATTTTAAAAGCTGTTGATTTATATTTAAGATTGCATTCTTGTCCTCACCCTCTTCGGAATATACTCACTTCTCTTGAAATATGCATTCTGTAACGAGGCAGATGGTACATAAATCATTCTCACACAGACGGTACATTCATCATTCTCACACAGATGGTACACTCATCCATTCACACACAGATGGTACATTCATCATTCTCACACAGATGGTACATTCATCATTCTCACACAGATGGTACATTCATCATTCTCACATAGATGGTACATTCATCATTCTCACACAGATGGTACATTCATCATTCTCACACAGATGGTACATTCATCATTCTCACACAGATGGTACATTCATCATTCTCACACAGATGGTACATTCATCATTCTCACACAGATGGTACATTCATCATTCTCACACAGATGGTACATTCATCATTCTCACACAGATGGTACATTCATCATTCTCACACAGATGGTACATTCATCATTCTCACATAGATGGTACATTCATCATTCTCACACAGATGGTACATTCATCATTCTCACACAGATGGTACATTCATCATTCTCACACAGATGGTACACTCATCCATTCTCACACAGATGGTACATTCATCATTCTCACACAGATGGTACATTCATCATTCTCACACAGATGGTACATTCATCATTCTCACACAGATGGTACACTCATCCATTCACACACAGATGGTACATTCATCATTCTCACACAGATGGTACATTCATCATTCTCACACAGATGGTACACTCATCCATTCACACACAGATGGTACATTCATCATTCTCACACAGATGGTACATTCATCATTCTCACACAGATGGTACACTCATCCATTCACACACAGATGGTACATTCATCATTCTCACACAGATGGTACATTCATCATTCTCACACAGATGGTACACTCATCCATTCACACACAGATGGTACATTCATCATTCTCACACAGATGGTACACTCATCCATTCACACACAGATGGTACACTCATCCATTCACACACAGATGGTACATTCATCATTCTCACACAGATGGTACATTCATCATTCTCACACAGATGATACACTCATCCATTCACACACAGATGATACACTCATCCATTCACACACAGATGGTACACTCATCCATTCACACACAGATGGTACATTCATCATTCTCACACAGATGGTACATTCATCATTCTCACACAGATGGTACACTCATCCATTCACACACAGATGGTACATTCATCATTCTCACACAGATGGTACATTCATCATTCTCACACAGATGATACACTCATCCATTCACACACAGATGGTACATTCATCATTCTCACACAGATGGTACACTCATCCATTCACACACAGATGGTACATTCATCATTCTCACACAGATGGTACACTCATCCATTCACACACATATGGTACACTCATCCATTCTCACACAGATACACTAATCCATTCACACACAGATGGTACACTCATCCATTCTCACACAGATACACTCATCCATTCACACACAGATGATACACTCATCCATTCACACACAGATGATACACTCATCCATTCACACACAGATGATACACTCATCTATTCACACACAGATGGTACACTCATCCATTCTCACACAGATACACTCATCCATTCACACACAGATGATACACTCATCCATTCACACACAGATGGTACACTCATCCATTCACACACAGATGATACACTCATCCATTCTCACACAGATACACTAATCCATTCACACACAGATGGTACACTCATCTATTCACACACAGATGATACACTCATCCATTCACACACAGATGATACACTCATCCATTCACACACAGATGATACACTCATCCATTCACACACAGATGATACACTCATCCATTCTCACACAGATGATACACTCATCCATTCTCACACAGATGATACACTCATCCATTCACACACAGATGTGTTCCTTAGTCACTTCCCATGACATTCCTAGAAAAGAAAACAGTGGCTCTATCTTTAGTACCCTAAACTAGAAGTACAGGCGCCACAGGATGTTTCTTGATAGGTAAAGGTAGCTCCCATGGCAGCAACCTGCCATCAGAGACGAAGAGCACTCTTCATGTACTGAGCCACAGCAACTATTAACTATTAATTGAATGGCCAGTTCGCTTTCATGAGGTCTTTACCTTCTCTAATCCATGCATTAGGTACTCAATTACAGCTGAGTCGACTGGAATCGTGTCAAGCAAGAAATCATTTTGCATTATTAGAAATCATCAGAAACCCAGATTTTTGTTGTCCGGAGGTGGTTTCAAACCTGGCACGCTGTAACCCAGTGATAGCAAGCAAGCCCAATATCAACTAGGTTACCACGCTTCTCGATAAACACAGCCTCAAAATGGGTACCAGGATAAATCTGGTAAAGTACAGGCATCTAGCACGATGATGATGACATCTTGGGGTAGTCAGAAAACAATATGGGCCTAACATCATATTTCCAATATGTTTTAACTCTCAACGTACATAGCATAAAATTACTATTTTTGTGAACTGCTTTATCTTCTTCAGCGTTCATTCTGAAACTTCCGCTGGATATCTCTTGTAGCAGGACAATGCTCCTACTAGATATCCAGGCGGATGTAGTCCAGAGAATGAAAATGCGTTGTGTCGCCGTTGTGTTCGTGCCAATGACCTGACACATCCTTCTTAAGCTGTGAGCTGCTTTATGAAAAGCTGCTATTTTAAGCCACTTATGTGGCTTCTAGTAACAATGGGGATGATTTAAAGCCACTTCTCATATTTTAACAAGCTAATGGTGTTGGAATGGTACTCACTAACAGTAGGAACAGTATCGCAAGTGATGATTGTTCTTCTGCATTCGCTCTCATATAACCACAATGAATAAATTGTGTAATTTCTTCCGGGGAGCATGAAGTACGTTGTCCTGCTAGTTTCATAGATGAACTGTGTTATTTGCACCTCGGTTGGCTCACTTTGTGGCCCGGACATCTGAGACCCAGCACATCCGTTTTCATCATGCCTTTAATTCAGGTAGTGAGCTTCCCAAGCCTATGATAGCCTGCCCATCTGTCAACGGGCGCGCGGGTGTGTAATGACTCTTCGCCGATACAAGTGATGATTGTGATAGCAAGAATGGAGATCAATCATTCATCCATGTGTTACTGATGCCTGAAAGATGAGCAAAGAACAGCATGACTGTAGACTCCATGCATATCGTAAGAACTGAACGTTTCTGAGAGTAGGGTTTGCTGTCCCATTCCATAATAAATCAAAGTAATCCAAAAGCTATGATGAAGTCGGATGTGCCATGACAAATGTGCAATGCCATGCATTGATATTACAACCAAACCGTTACAAAATGCATTCCTTTTTCCAAACTCCACAAGTTATACGAAGTGAACCATCACAACCAGCCATCCAAGCATACAACAATAAAAAAGAACAGCTACAAGGAAAGAGTTAGACCAAGAACAAGATAAGATTCAATCGGAGAGATTGTTAAGAAATTCGACCTGACCATGGCAAGTGCAACAACGATGGCCAAAGACAGAAAACTTCAAATCCCCACAACACAGCATTTGTGGAAAAGACAATAGATAGATATAGAATCAAATCTCCTTCCTTCTCAATCTACACTCATGTATGCCAAAGATGCAGAAAATGTATGAAGGACAAATTGTATTTGAAGAGATAGCAGTCACCTTGTGAAAGGTGCACAGATGCAAAGAAAACATGTAAATTAAATTAATAGTCAATAATACAGTGACCATGATTGTGTGAATCATATTAATCCAATAATACAGTGACCATGATTGTGTGAATCATATTAATTCAATAATACGGTGACCATGATTGTGTGAATCATATTAATCCAATAATACGGTGACCATGATTGTGTGAATCATATTAATACTTATTATGACTATTTTAATATTTAACAAAAATACCAACCATTGTTAAAAGACAGCAAGAACATTTGTAAAAGACTCAGACTTCCTCCAGTGCAATCTAAGAGTACATTTCCAATACTCCAACCAATTGTACTCTTGCGTCTAAAATTCATGTATGCCTAGAATGAATTAATAATTTATAACGATCATTATACTGTATGAAAGAACAATTATTTTTTATTGCATTCTGCTGCATATGAACTTGGGAGTAAGTATTGAAAAGATAGAAATAGAACAATTGATTCATGTGCAAATAATAATAATTAAGACCCATAATCCATTAGGGTCGTAGGGGTGCCACACTGATCAGCGCAAAAAGCTCTCCAAACATCTTTATTCTCAGCCATTCTGAGGAGTGTAGAAACATCATGCCCAGACCATTCTTTGATGTTATCAATCTGGGATTTTCTTTGTCTGCCTCTTCTCCTTCCACCCTCAAATGTACCTTGCAAAATAATTTTAGAAAGTGAATCATGTCTCATCCTGTGTAACTACTCCTGCACAGGTTGATTAGGTGTTGTGGGAATCCGTATTTTGATAGTATTTTCCATAATTGTCTGTCTACTCTGCCGAATGCTTTTTCTATTAATCTTTTTGTGTGCATGTAGAAATCAAATAACTGAACAGTCAACTACACATTCATACAGAATTACTTCCTGCAATGTTTGTTAAGATCCTCAAGAAATATGAGCGATTAGCTCTTCCTATGAGGTTTCTTTCTTATCCAAAAGACTTCAGCTTTCAGTGTTGTACAATGCTTTGGAAAGAAGTTTCCTGTTCAGATTGGGTCTATGTCATGTGATGAGTTGACATTTTCCTTAGCTTACCCACTGTGCCTATTTTCTGACACGGCACTTTGCTGTGAACTGTTCCCTCCTTATTCACTACTGATCAGCATGGTAGGTAATAGTGTTGCTGTTTCTTTCTTCCCTTTCAGACCCTGGCAACGCAAGGGTGAAACCTAATAAATAAATATACATGTGTTTGTAAGCTACCCTGCAGACTACCCTGATATATGTGTGTTTGTAAGCTACCCCGCAGACTACCCTGATATATATGTTTGTAAGCTACCCTGCAGACTACCCTGATATATGTGTTTGTAAGCTACCCCGCAGTCTACCCTGATATATGTGTTTGTAAGCTACTGTACAGACTACCCTGATATATATGTTTGTAAGCTACTGTACAGACTACCCTGATATGTGTTTGTAAGCTACTGTACAGACTACCCTGATATATGTGTTTGTAAGCTACCCTGCAGACTACCCCGACATATGTGATTGTAAGCTACTGTACAGACTACCTTGATATATGTGTTTGTAAGCTACTGTACAGACTACCCCGACATATGTGATTGTAAGCTACTGTACAGACTACCTTGATATATGTGTTTGTAAGCTACTGTACAGACTACCCTGATATATATGTTTGTAAGCTACTGTACAGACTACCCTGACATATGTGTTTGTAAGTTACTGTACAGGCTATCCTGATATATGTGTTTGTAAGCTACCCCACAGACTATTCTGATATATGTTTTTGTAAGCTACTGTACAGACTACCCTGATATATGTGTTTGTAAGCTACCCTGCAGACTACCCTGATATATGTGTTTGTAGGGAAAAAAATATCCTGATTTGTGATAGGTTAAACCTTAATCCACTCAATCTGAGATGTACAAGGGCACACATAAATTAATACCATAGATGGTCATAAAAACAATATACATTGTTGTTTCCTACCTGTGGGATGTATTTAATGAGAGTGACCCCTAACTTGATGTAGGAAAAGTAGTACAGGTATGTCAACCATGTGATTGTGTGAGTCAAGGCTACCACCAATGCTGCACCAGCAAACAACCAGGCACCAATCACCAAAACTAGACACACCTTAGATACTTTCTGGTCTCCTTTCTATTTCCAAAAAAATTGTTTACAATACAAAATTATCTCATGTTACTGAAAAAAAAATTGTGTAATTTAGCAAATAAATCAATTTCTTTGCAAATTCCAAAATTTACAAGTGTACAATTGATATCAAAGAATAATGCAAATCTTGGACTATGTTGATGTAGTCTTTGACCATAACCTCTTATCCCACTACTAAGGCAGGTAGAATTGTCTTATCTATTTGTATAAAGACCATACTGGTCTCCCAAAATTATTTGATCTTTCCCAAGGTACACATTTTGGAACATTGGAAAATGTCGACATGAAAGTTTATTTTTTGTTTCCATTTTAGACAGATTCCTCCTAATCCAGGGGAATTTAACATATTTTTCAGTTCACAAAACTGGAAAATATTTCAGTTGAAGGAAAATATTCCATTTAATAGTGGGTCTGCTTAACCTTTAGCAAGCCAGATTAAAAAATACGAAACGTCTCCCTGCCACCGGATTCTTTTTTGAAATTTGCGTTATTGATGGTGACAGTTTTGAAAATATGATAATTTTTTGGTTGTTAGAGATATTTAAATAATATTTGCACATATAAATAAAGAATTGAATTATGCATATATTGGTGTAATTTATGTACGTGTGTGTGTGATACCAGACGTATGAGAAAGTGGTAAAGACGTTTTTCACAAAAAACATATATTTTATAACAAATAAAGAAAAAAAAATAAGTAAAAAAAAAAAAAAAAAAAAAAAAAAAATAACTTACCTTACATATCGAATTCCTTTGCAACAATGAAAACTAAATCACGCAAATCTGTTGTATTTATGTTCTTTCACTGCGAAATTATCAAAATATAGCCGGGGGAACTGTATAAAACATGTAGATTTGCAGTAAAATAGTTCTTTGAGCTTAGGCCTAGAGTTATTTTTTCTGCCACTTCAACATATTCGATATCAAACGTACAAGTCCCCAAACCAACATGGCATTCTGTATATTCACTGCTGTGAAACTAAATAACCTAATAATTCATGATTCAAGCCATGATTCAATGTTATTTTATTCGAAATACGATGAAATAAAGGTCTATAAAACCGATCCACCATCATGGCATCGTACCGGTGTGCAGATGTGGTCACATTAATTGCTCTTAAATGTTTACGAATAGATAGCCATTCTCAACAATGATCATTTCGGAAGTGGGGGATGTACCGGCTTCGATTGCGCATGTCCCCAGCTATGTGCACGGACTGTGGTACGTGTAAATCTCACGATATTCTCGTTGGGTGGAACGGGCCGCTAACAGTGCACGCCGCCATTTTGTTTTTCGACGGCCGGGGTTGATATAGGCTTGGTGAAGGTTAAGAAAGATTTTACCGAATAATTACATATGTGACTTTAGTTGGAGAGTGTGAATATGTTGTGCCGCAGTTTAAGTTGCACCATGCATGGCACATCATTAAATACATTATTTATCTTCTTCTACTGCACACACTTTCTGTATGTGACTTCTTCTTTAGTACATAATTTCAGACATGTTATTCTTCTGTAGTGCACACTTTAAGAAATGTTATTATATATTGTCCAATTTAAGAAATTGTATTACTCTATATTGCCCAATTTAAGAAATCTTATTACTCTATACTGCCCAATTTAAGAAATCTTATTACTCTATACTGCCCAATTTAAGAAATTTTATTACTCTATACTGCCCAATTTAAGAAATTTTATTACTCTATACTGCCCAATTTAAGAAATTTTATTACTCTATACTGCCCAATTTAAGAAATCTTATTATTCTTTATTGCCCAATTTAAGAAATTATCTTATTCTGCTGTGAACACTTTTAGATTTGTATAAAAAAAAATGATCTAAAAGTGTGTGTGTGAAACATACAGTAAGTTGGGTAATCGCCAAGGTTCTTTCTTTTCTTTTTGTTTTATACTCCTTTTGCCATCAGCATGAAGGCTAGAGAGCTCTCTGGAGACAGCCTTTTGTGTGCTTCATATATGTTTGTTTTCGTGGATTTTTTAAATTTCTGTACGCCATCTTTTGCATGGTCTGTCCCTGGCTTTATATCCATAGTGTCTGTATAGTAATGCTTAAGGTTGTAGGTACAAATTTCTCATTTATTCTGCAATATTATTTGGTAATATAGGTAAATAAATATTGGTGACAAACCCTAATATTAACTTAAGTGTAGCTCAAGTTTATATGCTATGAACCAAAGTTTTAGCACATGCATTTTAAATATGATGCAAGGTGCTTTCTGACTAGATGAGAAGTCGTGCCCTTTTGAGAAAATAGAACAGTTTCTCATATATATATACAAATATATTTTCACTTTTCATTTTCATTCTAAATTGTGAACAAATATTTTCACATAAACTAACCTCGTATATAATACACTGAAAAATGGTGACCAGAGTTATCACAACTGCATGTAAAGTAAAGATCACATCATTCAGTTGAACTGGATTAATTCCCCTTGGGTGTTCACTAGCGTACTGATCCTGCAACAGTGAAGGATGATTGTAAAAATGATAATGATAAAAGTAATTCATTTAGTTGTAAGCAGGTTGCTATTGACAACATACAGCCTTTCTGACAAAAGTACAGGTCCTACTCAGTTAAGTAACCAAAGTGACACACAAGTTCAAATAAGGTGTGTTCCAAATGAATGGTTGTATTAGGGGGTTTATGAATGCATATTTAGCACTGGAAAGGGATGTGGCAGAAAAGGTGTTGATTATACTTGTACAGTATATGTAAAGGCAAAACACCGGAGTTCCAATATACATAACCAGTTTATGTTTGCAAAGACCTGGTTTACAGCATCAAGGTTACAATGTCCAGTTTTACAACATTTATAATTCGAATGTACGGCATCTTATGTATATCACACATTTCTTCATTCACTGGCTTGCCGCTAATACATTCATTTGTCCTGTTTTGCAAGCTAAGCTGTAAGCCACAATATACTACATTCTTATCTACAGTCATAAGAGGTAGGCAGCTGGTGTTTACCCCCCCCCCCCCTATTTTTAAATGGGTAATTTGCCCATCTTCATGTGTCTATATATTTATCTATTGTTTTTCCTACTTGTGCCATTAAGTGTCGTGGGGAAACTTTGAGTTGTCAATCTTTACCCATTTGGGTTGCTTTGACCATGGTCAGTCCTTGTCTCTTTAAAATTTCTTTGTCTCCACCCATCTTGTTCTTTCTCATGCCTTGTAAACCAATCTTCTGCTGTTGTATGCACAAAGGGCTGGTTGCCGTTGGTTCCATTCTCATGAGGTAGCCAAACCACCTGGTCTGCTCTCTTGATGCAATCTTGACATGAGATGGTCTTTATTTCTTACCTGATATCTTCATGTCTCCATCTGTCTCTTCTGGTGATATTTATAGCTTTCCTCAAAGAAGGGTCATGTGTGACATTGGTAACACAGAGTTGGTATAATTAAACTGTTTACCAATTGTTGATTTGTCACCATGAAGTGAAGAGTGTTAGGTGTTTGAGTATTGGTGATAGTTGGTAAATCATAGCATTGGTTTTCTGACGTCTTGTTTCGCTCTGATTATAGCGAGTTTGCCATCCTCTGTAAAGACCTTTACTAAATATTTAAATCTTGAGACCTGCTTTAATTTTGCATCATTGACAGATACATTTAACTGACCTGGTGTTCTGCTTAACTTCAGTCTCTGTTTTGGAGATGTTTAGTTTCATGTATTATTTGCAGGTTATATGCAAGAGGTTTATGTGTTGCTGTAATTATTTTCAGATTTGTATATTAAACTTTGATCATCTTCAAAAAGTAGTTCGTTTAGTGAGCTTTGTTCTTCATTTGATGTCTCTGCAGTGTTGGATTTGTTTTTCTCGAATCTGTTTCTTTAGTTATCCTGTTAATGTATGTTGCGAACAGAGGTGTTGATAGTATGTAGCCTTGTCAGATGCTTGTTTCAATTCAAATGGGTCTATTGTGTTCTCAGTAGTTCTGATTATGCTTTGGAAATTTTTGTATAAAGCTCTTATATTGCTCAGTAAATGTCCATGTATTCCACAGTCCCCCCAATATTAGCCACAATTTTTCTCTGTCAAATGCCTTTTCTTGGTCGATGAAAACAATATTTAGTTGTTGGTCATATTCAAGTGTTTTTTCACTTATTGGCATAGTGCACATTCCATACCTTTCCTGAAACCAAATTGTGTCTTATTTAGTTGGAGTTCTATTATTGGTCTTATTCTCTACTCTATGATTTTTGCATATCTTTCCTTATGTGTCTGGGTAAAGATATGCTTCTGTATGTCTCACACTCCCTTTTGTTGCTCACTTCTCCATATAGGTATAATTATTTCCTTCTGTCCTCATCTGGTATTTGTTTTTCTGATTATGCTGCTGTGAATATTGTTTTAAGTCATCTAACACATCTTTCCATGTCTTATTGGCTTCAGTTATTATACTATCTACACCAGATGATTTGCTTTTGATATTTTCTTCTATATCATGGTATAGTATTTCTGGTTCTGCAACATGAATATTTTGGAATGAAAGAATAGTTTCTTGCATTGGTTGATGGGTTGTACAACTCTTTAAAATACTCTAGCAGTCTTGTTTTCCTGTATTTTCTTTTGAATATGGGGGTTCCATTTTTGCCATTTATGAGAGTCTTGGGGTTATAAATCATCTTTTACTCTCATTGCTTTTATACTACTTTTGAATAAGTCTCTTGGTGCAGATGACAGAGAGGTGTTCACCATATTCCTCCCATGCGTTTTCTTTCGCTTGTTTGATTAATTGTCTGACATTTCTTCGCTCTACTGAATATTCTTTTCTTCTTCAGCGTTTATTCTCAAACTCCCGCTCGATCTCCCTTGTAGCAGGTCCATGGTCCTACTAGATTTCCAGCAGGATGTAGTCCAGAGAATGGAAATGTGTTACGTCGTCGTTTTATTTGCGCCAATGACCCGACACCTCCGTCTTCGGTAGGCTACTGAATATAATCTTTTTGATTACCTATTTTTACCCATATTCTGAATGTGTGCTTAATTTTTTCATATTGCTTGTTTGATTTTATCATTTTACACCTTTTCATTTTATTTTTGGTTCTTTAGATTGTTTGTCATTGATGTTTAGAAAATTTCCCCCTCTCTTCGTGCATAAATCTATAAGAGGGCAGGGGCTTCCCCACTGTTTAGCTAAATTCCTTGATTCCTTGTACTAAAAGTCATGTCCGGATTTCCTAAGGAAATGGTTTGAAACAACCCCCCCCCCCCAAGTCCTTATCTACTATGAGCTTGATAACGCAACTATATAGATTTAGTAACCAATGTACTAATCTTATCACATAGAGGCCGGGAGGAGGTAACTAGGCACAGACCACCTGAATCCAATCTTCCTATATGTATGCATTATGTTTGAAGAGTGAATTATGTACACTAAATATCATACTATTGCAACTCTTTTACTGCAACCATATTTACAACAAATATTGTATATTTACCTGAACCAGAGGCACCCAGTACATTCCCACATTGAAGAAGCCATATGCCAGGAACCCAGTTATGTTATAGCATAGGAAGTCAAAGTTGAGACCAATAACACTGTGTGAAATATGGAAGTGAGTTCAGAGAACATGTATTCAGAGATAACAGAAAAATACAATAAATAATGGAGTCAACCAAAAATATTGAAAATTAGATGAAGTACAAGGAAAATTATACATCTAAACAAATTATAAACAAGCTAAAAATGAGAATCATAAAACGCTACATCTATTCTATATTAATGTATGGCTCAGAAACATGGACAATAAAAAAAAATCTAGACCTCAAAAGTGATGTCTTTGAGATGTGGAAATATAGAAGAATAAGGAGAACTTCATGGAAAGAGAAGAAAACAAACAAAGAGGTTCTAACAACACTTGGAAAGAATATTAAAGGAAATAAAGATCAAACAAATAAAGTATTTTGGACATAGCCTATTAAAAGACCATGTGGAAGGGCTTCAAATGACCGTGTTGAAGACCTTACTTGAGAGTAGAGTAATAAAGAGCAGAGATACTACAAGTGGGAGAAAAACATCTAGTTTATTAGTTATTTGTCTCTTGAAAAAGGTCCCATTTGGACCGATATGTTGAGATTTGTCCTGTGCAGTTTTATTGCATGTTTTTTATATATACTTTTTTATATATTTGTATTCATAGGCAAGGTAAGTGTTTTTAGTAACCAGTTTAATTCATTTTGCTTTACTATTTGTTCGTTCAGTTACTGCGGCACTCTCCAATTTGTCGGACACCCTCCGACCATTTTGTTATTTATATTGGAGAAAAACATCACAAGATGGACAGGTTACAGTCTAGCAGAATGCACTCCAAGGCAAGAAACAAGGGATGTTGGAGGTCTGTTGCAGCCAACTTTGTTGTAAAGACAGCACTTAATGATGATCATGACAATATTTTAAACAGAGATACAAGTTGGAGGGAAACATCCTGAGATGGACAGAATAGTCTATCAGAGTGCCCCAACACGACAAGTTGCATGATATTGGAGGTACAATCCATTCAACCTTCAATGCAAAGACGGCACTTGCTGATGATGAAGACCATAAATTGTGTCATATTACACTTTAATTCTTAATATTACATATTTATTCCCATTTTATGTGGTTTTTTTTCCAAATACTTTGTAAGTCATGCTTTTTTATAACGGTACAAAATCACTATTATTACCACTACCTGTACTTATTTCTTCATTCATATTGCGTTTGTGTGCGGCATCAGGATTGCATTGGTGAGAAATCTAGCTGGAATTTTAAAGTTAATTTATTTAATAAAGTTACTACAGAGAGCAGTGATGTATAAAGGAAATCTACTACCAGTATGAGGATTGAGATAATTGCTGCTGTCCCCTCCTATAGCTTTCTGATAATTTCACTGTAACTATTGATCTGAAATATGAAGGCCATTGCAATGCATTGTGATTTTCAGCCTCTGCAGTTATGCCTCAGTGGTCTATTTTACACTTTCCGGCTCAGTTCCTCCATTATCCTTTTGAGCCAGGATTTGTTTCTCTAGTCCTTACCCATCCAAGGTTTTTCCTCTTCAAAATCAAGGGATTTTCCATAAGATTTTCCACTAGTCTTTACATATACGTTTTCCTAAGCATCTAAGTAAGGCTGATGGGTATCTAACTGTCTGCTGTTGCCGTGTTGTTTTCAGTTTCAAGTATTGGGATCATAACGCTTCTTTCAATATTTTGGGTACAATGCCTATTCTCCAGCTCACATTTATGATTTCAAGCAGTTAATTTTTGCTAGGAGTTTCGAAATGTTTTAACATTTCATTTATAATACCATCCTTTCCTAGTGATTTTTTTATTTTTTACTTGTCCTATGACATCTATTCGCGCATGGTGAATTTTGTCATCATGTGTTCCTCGGGTATGTTTTGTATTTGTTTTTTTCTGTTTTTATATCTTTCTTCATGTCCCGCTTCCTTTTAAAAGTTATGTGTACCGCGATAACTTCAACATAATTTTAATGAGGCAATATTTCAATAACACTTTTATTTATTGACATTATTTTTTTATTTGTGCTATTTGAGACATTTTTAAAAGAATGTTCCCATCAATTTTAATATGTCAATGTTCACCTATATAGAGAAATATGTGTACCTTTTCCTCCTGAAGTTGTAAATGACTTGTGGATAAAATGACACAGACCAGGCAACAAAGTAAATCCATCCAATAACAGTATTGATGATGATTAAAGTTGAACTGTGTACAACTGTGATGCGTACAAAAGCTCTTTGGATGCTGGGGAAAAAATGTACAATTTCAGATTGAGGAGATTAAATAATGTAAAGGATGATGACACAGCACCTAGAGAGTGTGCGCTTGTCACTCGTTATTTATGCCAGGCAGTGGAGTTTTTTTGGCACTCTAGATCCTTATACCAGACTGGAGTTTTTTGTCACTCTTGTTCTTTATGTGGAGTTTTACTTTCAGTGCCAGATTGATTCTTCACAAACAATATTTTTTATAGGGAGGTTTACCAAAGCTTATGCAAGTCTTAGATGACTGTTTGACTCCCATGTGCAGGGTCAAATGCCATGAGCTGGACAGTCATGGTGTGGCTTTCTTGCATTCTGTGGCATTTTATAGATTAACGTAACAATTTCCTCCCAGCAGTTCAGACATGGTAGAGACTTCATTATAGTGAAGATAATGTATTGGGTACTCAGCCGTACTTTCAACCTCCTTAGTGGTCTCCTATGATATGCATGGCAAGTGATAACTTGGATAATTTAATATTGTTACTAGTTTAACTAATGAATAATAAAACTAATGTAAAAAGGAAATAACAAAACAAATGAACAAGGACTTTTTCCACATTACTGTCCAATATTCCTTTTTCAAGAAACAAACAAAATAAATAAAATCAAATTAGATGAAATGTGATATAATAATAAACCTAAGTGAAAATAAAAAACAATAACAAGTAGACAATGAAAACAATGTTAGATAGCAGCTTGAGAACAAATATAAATAACCAAACTGTCAGAAGATATCTGACGAGATGGAGAGTGCCGCAGTGACAGTGTTACTATAATTTGCACATCTTTCAGGTCCTGGCAACACACAAGAGATTAATGTCAATAATTGACATTGAATGATCAAGATTGAGTGATTTGGATACTGCAGTAAAATTATGCACCATAATGTAAGTAAATATTGAATATAATATATTTAAAATGTTAAACAGTAGTTTACGTTGAACAACACATGATTTTTGTGTATTGGGGAAATTATTACTTCATCTGCAAAATGCCACAAGATTGCAAGAAAGCCACATTTAGACCAAAAGGTCTTTATCCTTTATCAAGACATGGATAAACAAACACAAAATGGAACCACAGAATGAAATGGAGAACTCATGCAAGAAATAAGTATATAACTAACAGGTCTGAAGAATAACAAGTATAAAACTAACAGGTCTGAAGAACAACACAAAAGACAAAGAGATATAGGAACCACAGATTGCTTGATGAGAAAGTACAATAGGGCACACCAAAAAAAATGCAAAATTTAAACAATAAAAGTCTTAGCTTGATGTGCTTTATAACTGCAAGCTGAAATGCATGCAAGAGTACATTATGTCAAGAACGTCACATGATCCAAGATGGAGTAAGCTGTTCTAAAAACTGGGAGAAAAAGAGACAGATCAAAAGAAAGACAGAAGTTTACATAAAAGTGTACCCCGCCCTTCAAAATTTTACACATCTCCTTTCACTCTTTTTTAATGAGTTTTAAATGATCTGTAATCAACGTTCAAAGGATTAAATATGTTGTACTCTGCAAAAGCATGCATATCTTCTGGTACAGAACATCAATTTTTAGCATTGATTTTCTCCAAGAGAAAGTTCCAGTAACTTATACTTTTACAAAGTTTAAATATAATATTTACAAGGTATTTCAATCCCAGCATACACTGCTGTAGTAACAGCATTCACCAGATGAGACTGAAATTTGTTTCAGATTGCAACAGCTCCCGGGTCGACTCAGCCTTAATTGGGTAAACCATTCCATTCTCTGGATAACAATTTTTCTGAGTAACCTGAGTTTAAGAATTAACACAGAAGAAGCATTGGATCCCTACAAAATCTCAGGGAATGATGAAGTTGATTTAAAGCAGTTTGTCTTCTCCATTGACACTGCCAATACTACAATGTTCCCATTAGGGAGGTTTTGAGTAGCGTGTGTAATAAAGGCTGCATTCCTTTGCTGTCACCATGTCATTTCAGGGTGGGCTTTTTTATTTACACTCCAACAGAATAAAATCCAGTCCTTACCGGAGATTGAATACTGGATCTCACGGAGTGAGACCAAAGCTTTAAATAAAAATGTTTTTATTAAATAATATAACTTACTCCACAATTTCTGAAGAAGATGAGTTGACACCGAGAATAATGTGTCCAGCATTTTCACCAATAACCTCAACTGGCCAGGACGTCTTGTTTTCTTTCGCTATAACACTGATGCTTGGAATAGGCTTGATATAACCATGGCTATCTACATATTCATCCCCATATGTAAAATTAAGAGATGTGTCTTCTGTTATGCTATTTCTGTGAATTGCAAAAACGGGGAATAAAAATGTGGATTGGATTATATCATTTATGTTTATATTAACATACAAAGAAATCAAATGAAATAATGTCTCAATAGTTAAAGTCATCATCATCAAGTGCTGTCTCTACAACAAAGGTTGGCTGCAGCGGACCTCCAAAATCCCGTCTCTTGCCTTGGTGGTGCAATCTACTAGAATATAACATGTCCATCTTGTGATGTTTCCCACTTGTATTTCTACCTATCTCTTGCACTAAATAAAGTATAGCTTTAAAATGCTTTATTCATCTATTCCAACAACAAAAAAAACAGTTTTTGTGAATGGCAAACTCTGACATAAAACTGGACAGCAGTCATGTTTTTCAACTCTTGTCACTTCCATAACGCTATCATTTATCATCATAATCAGACTGGTACCCATTTCATGGTGACTGTTGAGCCCAGAAGATTTTGTTGTACTTTCCTATTAAGCAGGGGTTTTTATGTTACTTTTTAGATAGACCTTTTTTTCAATAGCACTTGTCAACATTTTTTATTTCACATAGAATGGCAACTATTGAATGTTGTGAGCACACAGCAGATGGCATCTTAGCTTAAAAATAGAGGAATACTCCCATTCATTAAGTTTTGCAGCCTTAGTCATGAAGATATACTACACAGGCAATTGAATCTAGTAATAGTGCAATTGCATATATATCAACAGCAACTCTTGATTCTTATAAAAGGCTACTTGCTCGCAGGTAAAACATGAAACAAGGTAATGAAGTTTTGCTAATAATATGAGACACACAAATTGACGTTTCGACCGAAAGGCCTTTATCAATGATAGCATGCACATATACATAAAAATGACAAGAGGGATAGAAATTAGGTTTATAGGTGATACAAACAGGAAATGTACAGAAATAGGAAATACAGAATATGTCTTCGGGATTTGGACTGTGTCATATTTGTAGATTCCTCTCCCAGTGTTTCTCTTGGCCCATATGTTCAGCCAAGTCTCTTTGTTCATCCATTCAAACAATTTTCTAACTATGTATGATCATTAGTATGTAAAGTCCTCTCTTTGTAAGTCTGTCTGCATTGTCATTGCAGATGTGTTGGAATGGCCAGGAATACACTGCATAATAATAATGTAATTACAGACCAATTATAATAACGAACAAACTAACAAATTAAAATGATGTTGCATCAACCACACCTTAGTGATAAAGTGAGATTCTTGCTAGATCCAATTTCAATATCGATGCTGTGAGCTGAGAATATTACTGTTACATTTGTACCTGTGAGAAATGTTTGACAAAGGTTAAATATTTGAAACAATTGTGGAGTATATATCTTTCAAAAACTATTTTAGCAATTATTCTACTATTAGCTATACCTTTCCATTACTTACCTATCTTTCATATATACTTTCTTAACTCTTTTTTAAGATTCATTGCTTAGTGCAACAAAGGATATTCTTCTTCTTCTTCTGCGTTCATTCTCAAACTCCTGCAGATCAGCAGGATGTAGTCTGTAGAACGAAATGTGTTGTGTCATGGTTTACAGCATTGCTGCGATATCTGCGCCTTTCAGCCTGACACATCCGACTTCAGCATGGCTTTGGGTCACTGACCCTATATGGGATGGGACAGTCAACTCCATCCCATAACCTCCTTAGTCGCCTCGTACGATATTCATGGAAGGTAAACAGTGTTGCTATTCTTTGTTCCCCTTTCAGGCCATGACAACATATGGGCGAACAAAGGATATGATAACTGAGATCTTCTTCTTCTCGTTCGCAGTTTGACATGTCTACACAGCAAGCCCTGTTTTCTTAATAAATGCAGCTATACATCTTTCTGTGGATACCATCTTTGTGGGCCAGTGTTCTTCCCTTAACTGGTTTAGTGTATTGCAGTCTTGCAGGATATGTTCAACCAGTCTAAGTCTATTTAAGTGGCTGTTTAATCTGTTGTGTCCTGTTCTGAGACGGAAGATAATAACCTGCTCTGCTCTGTCGAGATAGTGGTAATTGTCTTTTGGGTGGTCGACTTTCCTGATGGTTTTGATGAGGGTCCTCTTTTCTTGGTAGGTGATTTCTTGGTCTTTTTGTTCCTGTGTTGCTCCATCCAGTGCCAGTCTTTCTGCTTCTTCATTTCCTGGTATGCCACAGTGGGATGGTATCCACTGTAGTATTACCCTTCTTTGGATGCTCACTTCTCGCATGGCTTCCTTCAGGTCTGGCAGTTTATCGCTCTGAATGGCTTGTAGGACAGACATAGCATCAGTAAGAAATACCAATAACTGAGATGAGATACAGCAGACTTGTTAAAGGCAGTCATAAATTCAATGCAAAATGAAGAGGAGGCTAAAAAGGCTGAAAATGTACACAGAGAATATTAGAAATGGGAGTGTCTAGAGGTGAGGGAAGGAAAAGTAGTCTTTAGAAAGATCTGAAGATCATGTAATCAACACCTGAAGGAGACTATGTCTACATACACTGGAATGGCTGCTGGAATAGAGAGTGGAGCACTTATGGGAGTGTCCCATATGCTGTGATGCTAGTTTCTAATCAAGAAAGAATAACTATTTCCAATACGATGATGTAGGTTGAGGCTGTTACTGCAGTCCACCAATGGTTCTCTGAGACTCAATTTACTAAGGCAGTTATGGTGTTTGATTCTCAGTCCATGAATAAAAACATTGAGGGAGAAAAAAGCTATCTAGGTATCTATATAAGTGAATGTTATCTAAAGCTTGTTCCAACTTTCTGGAAATAAGGATTTACTTCCCTGTTCATGAAAGTGAATGATCAAATAGGCTTGTGTAAAAAATGTGGGTTAATTGAAAACAGATAAGGACACTAATTTGCTAGTGAGTTCCCTGGTATTGGATATAGATATGCTCTGGATTTCTGGACAGCTACGTGTTTAATACCAACTTATTTCATATGGAATTGGAAATCATATTCATTTTGGTTGACTTCCCTAGCTTTCCATATGTGGTTGACTTCCCTAGCTTTCCATATGTGGTTATATATCAACAAAATATTCGTTTTTCTAATAAAACACATTTGACAATGTGTGTCAAAAAATAAAATACTGTAGGTTAAGAAGATGTCTCCATATTTACTCCCTTTCAGCAAGTTCAAAACCTTAGATATGGACATTATAATTGATGATACAGTTGGGAGGATTAGGTATTAGGTGTGGCATAGGTAGAACTGGGCATCTAGAAGATAGAACGGAGTGAGATTAACCTATGAGCCTCAGTAATAATGTAAAATATAAGGGAAAAAGAGGGTGAAAGTTGAGTGCTTCAAACCCACCTCACAGAGTAGGACATTTTGTACCAAGAAACAAGCACCCAAAAAAAATGATGGTAAAATTGTGTATCAAGAAACAAGCAAAAAAAATATAATAAATTTTGTATACAGAAACAAGCAAAAAATATAGTAAAATGTTCTTCCTTACTGGTTTTCACAAAAAAAGATAATCAAAAATGGTACCAAAAAAAGGGCTTTTTTATGTTCATTGCATGGGAACAATCATATATACAAATACATTGAAATATATTGGAGGAAGCTGAGCACCCATGTATTTACCCAGTTTGTGCAATGACAGTTCATAGCCATTTGCTAACTTTATCATCAAAGTGTTCATAAACATAACTGTAGGGTAACTTCACCTGTATGAGAAGGCTGGATTAGGTTTTTTAATTCCTAATAATGTTAAGGTAAGCTTAATTCTTTTTATATTTGACTTACTGTGAGACATTGTCATCAACACCCTCGTTGGCTACTCTTTACTTCTTACAATATGTATGCTAGATTGTGTCACATTGTCATCAACACCCTCGTTGGCTACTCTTTACTTCTTACAATATGTATGCTAGATTGTGTAACATTGCCATCAACACCCTCGTTGGCTACTCTTTACTTCTTACAATATGTATGCTAGATTGTGTAACATTGCCATCAACACCCTCGTTGGCTACTCTTTACTTCTTACAATATGTATGCTAGATTGTGTCACATTGCCATCAACACCCTCATTGGCTACACTCTTTACAATACATATGCTAGATAGTATTACATGTACTATATCTGTGCTAATCTTCAAGCCATGAGAACACACAATTTTAAATAGTATTTTAGAAATGAGATTGTCCAACATGAAGACAATCAATGGGTCACATTTTATATTCATTAATGGTTGGTTTGATGATCCCTTACTGGGGATCATCAATGATCCGGTAAGGGCTGGGTTTTTTTCTGGGTGTAAATTTTAAAAACTCACCCTGAACATGACATGGCGACAGTGAGGGCATGTGGCCTTTATCACACTAGCCACTTGAATATTCCCTAATGGGAAAAAAATATGCTGACATTTTTGTTTATGGTTGGTTGCTAATCCAGAAGTCTGTAGGCTCACTGCCTTTTAACCCAATAAGATTGTTTGGTATATACATGTGTTTGAGAGCTGTTGCTTTGAGATACATACCAGTAGTGTTCCATTTAAATGAACTTGAAGAAAGAAGCATTCTTTTAATATCATCCAGCGCTAGATATTTAATAAGGTAGTGGTCAATAGTTTCATAAGGAATGCATGCACAACCGGCACCCTGGACTATGATGTGGTTATATTCTGTTCAGGTTACTGTTAAGTTATATATATTGGGTTAAAAATAGTTGACTTCCCTAGCATTTCACTAGACATGTGAATGCAAGTTGTATTGTCCCAACTTGTCATTTTTTATTTATATGTGTATGTTATCCTTGATACAGATCTTTCGGTCAAAACATTGATTTGTGTGTGTGTCTACATATGTTTTGTGTTATTAGCAAAACTTCATTACCCCATTTCATGCTTTACTGGTTATATATTGGGTTAGTTAGTGAGTTCATTAGTCAGCAGATCATCATTAAGGCACTCTGAAAATGTTCATATGTGCTCCTATCTCCTTCAGCATGTGATAACTGACTACTTGAAACACCTATCTCCTTCAGCATGTGGTAGCTGACAATTTGAAACAATTATCTCCTTCAGCATGTGGTAACTGACTACTTGAAACACCTATCTCCTTCAGCATGTGGTAACTGACTACTTGAAACACCTATCTCCTTCAGCATGTGGTAACTGACTACTTGAAACACCTATCTCCTTCAGCATGTGGTAACTGACTACTTGAAACACCTATCTCCTTCAGCATGTGGTAACTGACTACTTGAAACACCTATCTCCTTCAGCATGTGGAAACTGACAATCTGAAACACCTACCTCCTTCAGCATGTGGTAACTGACAATTTGAAACAATTATCTTTTTCAGCATGTGATAACTGACAATTTGAAACAATTAATCTCCTTCAGCATGTGATAACTGACAATTTGAAACAATTATCTCCTTCAGCATGTGGTAACTGACAATTTGAAACAATTATCTTCTTCAGCATGTGATAACTGACAATTTGAAACAATTATCTCCTTCAGCATGTGATAACTGACAATTTGAAACAATTATCTCCTTCAGCATGTGGTAACTGACAATTTGAAACAATACTGTGTTGGTTGATAACTTTTATTTTTATTCTTATATGCTGTTCGTTTCTTGCAGCAACACGCTTCACTTCCAGGTCCTGCTTTCTAGCCACAGACATGGATGAAGAAATACATCCCACATTATCCAGCTTGTCTAACTCCTTGATTGTATTCAAAATATCAGCTACCTGTGTGTTGAAGTGATCCGAAAGGGAGCAAAAACAAAAATAGCAATACTGTTTACCTTCCATGCATGCTGTAAGAGACAACTAAATGAGGTTATGGGGTGGAGTTGACTGTACCATCACATATAAAGTCAAAGTGACCCAGAAGCCATGCTGAAGACAGATGTGTCAGGCCAAAATGTGCAGATATAATGTAAACCATGACACAACCCATTAAATTCTCCATCTATATCCTGCTAATCTGCAGGAGTTTGAGAATGAACGAAGAAGAATGAACATATCAGCAAGGCCCATCAAACTACCATTACTCATTGTGACCATGCCGGCATGTCTGCTCTTTCATTTTCCTTAACACTCACATGCCTCTGTACAATGATGAAGGTAACTCTTCAGCATAGACTTCATCAATGATTCCAATCACTGACAGCATAAATATCCTGATTTACTGTAATATTTTGAAGCATATAAAACTCACTCAGAAAATAGACACCTGTAACACTGAATCTCCAGCTAAATCATTGTCCTGGTCACTGTCATCACCTATACCATCATACTACTAGTGATTATATAGAAGCACCACTTACTTCCCTAATACACTTTCCTGTGCATTGAGCTGTGAATGCTCAAGCATGTTCTTAGTCATGGACCAATCAGTGTAGACAATAATATCTTCTGAGGATTTCTCATTGATCAGTGAATCTATATGCACTGGAATCTTTGCATCATATAATATAGTCGTCCAGATTCTTCTTCTTCTTTCATTCGTTTGTGCAATAATGCATGGCTTTCTGGTTATTTTAGTGCACCTTCTGGCCAAATGTGCTGACTTCAGTACCTTCACATGCTAGGCAAGACTGTGGTCCTGCCCAAATGAAGAAGGGCCTGGCCAGTCTTAGTTACCAGCACCTGCTGGTTGGACTATATATGAGTAGAAAATATTTGCATTAAATCTGTTAACAAACTTAACAGTAAGCTAGCTAATCAGTAGCCTATAGACTTATAGGGCCTACATTATACTACGGTCACTAATGATGATGTAATATTAAATTAGTAATAGCCGCTGTAATGCTATTTAACTTATCACATTATACTTCAGACTACAATATAATCTAGATAAATATTTAATAATGAGTTCTTAAAAAAATTACCTTGAACTGTGCCACCTAGATGCCCAAGTGCCATGCAAATTAACAGAAAATTCACAGAAGTAAGAGCTACCACATCAAACATAGACAACAACATGGTGTCTTGGTGATTAAGTAATCTTGGAAGCAAGATGATGTTGATGTGCAGTTATGATGATAAGCGATAATCAAGCCACAGCAGAATTTAGATTTGTGTCTCATTCGGCCAAGTCGTCTATGGCCAGTGAATAAACAAATCCTTGCTTCCAGAATCACAAATTAACTTAAGTAATCACACTAGACTACTAAGTATTTTAGTGTAGAAATATTTTAATTTAATCCGTTATTTTGACAAGACACATAAATGAAATATAGATGTTCAAATATCTGTTCCAATATTTATAGTTGATATTCCATTGAAGTCATAAATTAAAATTCTTAGAAAGGTAAGAAAGTTTGGTTGGTTGTGTTGCAGTTATCAAAGCTCTGAAAATTTCATAAATGAAATTGAATTTTCTCATTTCGAAAACAAAGTTATATACTAGTATACTATATATACCCACTCCATTTTATTTTTAAGTTAACTTAATATTAATAGAACTAGCCTTTTTAAAATATTGTGTCTTAAAAAATAGACCTAAGCTTATTACTTAATTAAACCAGAATGAACGTTAAAGACTAGTCTAAGTACTCTTAAAGTATCTGAATTCTCCCAATTAAAATTTAATAAATTATTCCATATTCTGATGTAGGCACAGACCAATATTCAATGACAATACTGACTTGGACACTCAGCAGAACAGTGAAAAATGATTTTGAGACAGCAGTTATGTGGTTTTATAGAAGTATGTTAAGAACATCATGGATAGATAAAAAGTGTAATAAAGGTATCTTTAAAGAAGTTAATTCACAACAGAGGGCTGCTTACCCGCATCATAAATAAAGAGACAGTTGTCCACAAGTTTTGGGCACGTGATTGCAGAATTGTTACTGATTAATGTAACAAGTCAACAGGCATGCTGAAGAGCATGAATGAATGAATGGTATAGAAAGACTAAGAGAGATTATGCTTGAAAACCTAACATTGTGGCATGGGAGAACATCGGTATCGAAAATGATTGACAGCACACGAAACAAAATTGTGTTGACAATGTTGAGTGTTTTGATGATGCTCACTCCACTACTCAACTGAGTCAGAACGAACACGCAACACGGGACCTTAAAGTTAAAGAATTCAATATTTACGATATTGATGCATCTGCTGAAATTTATAAAAATGGCGGACCACTGCTGATTAAAAAACTAACTGACATTTTTGGTATTTTCTGGAACTCAGGTACATTGCCTCAAGATCTAAAAGATGCTTCTATAGTGCACCTATATAAAGGCAAAGGTACCAAACAGTCTTGCGATAATCATAGGGGCATATCACTTTTGTCTATAGCTGGTAAAATTCTCGCTCGTGTCATACTCAACAGATTAAATAATTCTCTACTAAACGAGCTACTCCCAGAGAGTCAGTGCGGTTTTCGTGCAGGTCGTGGTACAGTTGATATGATATTCTCTGCACGACAAATTCAGGAAAAGTCACAAGAGCAACATAGTGAACTCTTAGCAACATTTGTGGACTTAACTAAAGCATTCGATACCGTTAACAGAGAAGGACTGTGGAAGGTGCTTACAAAGTTCGGATGCCCCCCAAAACTTGTCACTGTGATACGACAATTTCATGACGGTATGATGGCTAGTGTTATCTGCGACGGAGGAGTATCTCCTGCATTCCCTGTCACAAATGGTGTAAAGCAGGGATGTGTGCTGGCCCCTACTCTTTTCAGCCTGTTATTTACAGCCATGTTAACGGAAACACACCATAGTAATGAAACAGCAGGCATAATGATCAATTACAGAACGGATGGTGGTCTTTTCAATTTACGTCGTCTAAAAGCAAACACGAAAACTAAATCTAGTACTGTTAGAGAATTACTTTATGCTGACGACTGTGCATTGTATGCTGACTCTGTCGTAAACATGCAGAGCACCATAGACCGCTTCTCAAAGGCCTGCAACAACTTTGGTCTCACTATTAACACCAAAAAAACAGAAGTCATGCACCAAGCAACATCAAATAGCCAACATACTGCTACTTCCATCATCGTCAATAAGGAAAAACTGCAGGTAGTCGACAATTTTACTTACCTTGGAAGCACTCTCTCTCGCGATGTCAACATTGATGTGGAAGTTAACAAGAGACTGGCAAAAGCTAGTGCTGTATTTGGCGGATTACGCAAAAATGTATGGGACAGAAGAGGTATAAGAACAACCACCAAACTACAAGTATATCATGCTGCTGTTATACCAACCTTACTATACGCCTGCGAAACGTGGACAGTGTATGCTAGACATGCAAGAAAGTTAAATCATTTCCATCTTACCTGCCTACGTAAATTACTAAACATCCATTGGTGGGACAAAGTACCAGACTACGAGGTCTTGGAAAATTCAACCTCAATCAGCATCCACACAATACTTATGAAGGCGCAGGCACGCTGGGCAGGCCATCTTGTGCGCATGGAGAACTCGCGATTGCCAAAACAAATATATTATGGAGAACTCAAGGCAGGATTTCGAAAAGCTGGTGGACAGAAAAAGCGTTTCAAAGACACGCTCAAGTCATCCTTGAAACATCTTAACATTGACGTAGGTGCTTGGGAGAGCCTCGCTCAGGATAGAACGGCTTGGCGCTACAGCATTAGAACGGGAGCACTAGCGGCAGAAGAATTCAGACAAGAAACTGCAAGACAGAAGCGGACACGTAGAAAAGAAAAAACATCTCAACCTCACACAGATACATTCTATTGTTGTCAATTCTGTAAAAGAACATTTTGTGCGCGCATTGGACTTGCTAGTCATTTAAAAACGCACTATTAACTTTATTATTTTATTATTTATTGTTATTATTATTATGGTTGAGTTTTTGGTCATCGTCGATCACGACGGACGAACATCATGTTGAATAAAGTAGTATATCACAGAACTTGTACAATTAGCAGAAATGTGAATACAAGCTAAACACCGATATCTAGAGGGAATATATATTCTTCCTATAAGACTCAATCAAATCATTAGAAAGTAAATTAAATGTTCATCTATATTAAAAATATCTTATCACGTGAGAAAGTGTGCATCATGTGACTAATTCAGAAAACGAAAATTAAGGGGAAACTACTGTATAGTATCATGTCTAACTGGCCTTGAAATTTGAATTCGCTTTCTTCAATCGAAACTGTATCGTCAGATTATTATCTTGTAATCTTAGATTATTCAGATTGTAACCTCCAACAGCTAGCAGAGTGCACCACCAAAACAAGAGACAGGGGATCTTGGAGGTCTGTAGCAGCTAACCTTCATTGCGGAGACGGCATTTGATGATAATGAACCCCCAACTGCTATTCCTGGCATGATTTCTATGTTGCGCATAATATCCTCTGTATGCATGGGAAAAAGATCTGGTGACATTACACATCCTTGCTTGACGCCTATAGTCATTGTCAACAGAGGAGACAGACAACAAGTATGGAAGATACTATCATAATATAGGGTTCCACAGCACCTAATCAACTTGTGTAGAAGTAGTTAGGCCTACACATGTAATCAATGTGCAATTAGAACGAGTGTATCATTGGCTTTCAGACAAATTCCACAAATACTCTGGCATGCGATGTGTTCTATTTCATTTGCTATTCATCACATCCAACACCAATCTTCTTCTTCTGTGTTCATTCTCAAACTCCTGCAGATTATCAGATTGTAGTCCGGAGAACGGAATGTGTTGTGTCATGGTTTACAGCATTGATGCGATATCTGCGTCTTTCGGCCTGACACATCCGACTTCAGCATGGCTTTGGGTCACTGACCCATACTGGTATGGGATATCAACTCCATTCCATAACCTCCTTAGTCGCCTCTTGCGATTTGTATGAAAGGTAAACAGTTTTGCTATTCTTTGCTCCCCTCTCGGGTGCCAACACCAATGAAAAAGACAACCTAAACAATCTCTTAAGTGAACTTTTTGCAGACGATCAAGTAATAATATCAACATCAGAAGAACAACTACAATGACATATAAATAGACTACACACAAAATGTAGTGACTTTGAAATGAAGATAAGCACATATTTAAAAAATACGAGATAATAGCAATCAATCAATCAAGTGTCGTGCCGAGTGGCTTATGAGATCTTGCTTCTCCATAACTCTGTCTCTTGTGTTGTTAATAAGTTCAGTTGGTGACTTCTTTTTGTGCCACAGTGACAACCCATCCAGAAATTTATCTCTTCCTCTGTTTTCCCCTTGTATATTCCGGTGGTTACAAAATGTTAAAGTTTTACTTTTCTCATCACATGCCCTAGAAATCTTCATTGTTTGTTTCTAATTTTCACAGCAATTTGTCGTTTTACTCTAGCATATAATGTCAATCGCAAAACAGAAAGAAACACCACTATTCTCATCGATGACTAACACCTTAAACAGGTGAGAGAATTCATTTAACTTGGAAGTATCGTATCATCAAATGGGAAAAACACCAAAGAAATTCAACATATATGCAACATAGCATATCAGATCTTATGGTAGATGTCCCCTATTTTCAAACACAAATATGTGAATGTGAACATAAAAACTGCACTATTTAAAACGATCATCATACCATCACTCACAAGCCTAGAGATACGATCAGAATACCAACATGGAAAGTCTGCTGTAATTATGATTCAGGAATCCAGGCAATTAAGGTGGCAACTGAAAAACGGTAATACTGGCACACAGCCTGTGGTATTCATGACAGATGCAAGTGCTTCAAGCTCTCCAGTATGGAAAACTAACAGACTTGCAAAAACTACTTAATGAACTGTCTTACCCGTATATGATAATCATGCAGTTGATACCCTCTCACTGTGGGATACCAGAAAATGAAAAAGCAGACCAACTGGCTAAGGAAGGTGCTGCCGAAGACCAACCCCATGTACCAATCACCTACCATCAGAAAAAAACAGATGATCAAGTCAATAAGAAAGCCACAAACACCAACACAAGATGAATATCACATTATGAACAGATCCGAACAAGTTGTAATTCTACGCTTCAGAAAGGGACACAACCGACTCCGCAGTCACATGTACACAAAGTTCAAGATTGGCAATACGGCCAAATGTAGATGTGGTCAGTCAGCACAGAGTGCTAAACATTATACTTCAAGAATGTTCTGAGTATGAAACGCTGAGGCAGACATATTGGCCAGAGGAAACAACACTGGAATCAAAGCTCTATGGGACACTGTATGAACTACAAAAGACAGTGAGCTTTATTTAGGAGACATAATTACAGATATAGACATGTTTCAAGTAAACGAAACAAGAAGAAGAATTATACCATCACTATTCTACCAATTTCAAACGTGGACATTAACAACAGAAACCAAAAGAAAACTTGTTACAGCAGAAATGACTTGTCTACGTAGAATCCTCGAAGTAACAATAAGAGATAAAATCAGAAAGGCAGAAACGAAAATATCAGAAGACTAACAAACAATATGTCAAGTCTAGATTACATTAGAAGACAACAAATTAAGTGGTTTTCACATGCTTCTAGACCAGTGGCGTAGCGAGGCGGGGCGGAGGTGCGGACCGCCCCGGGCGGCATCATCGGGAGGGCAGCAAATTTATTTTCGTCCAGTCTTTCACAATCACTGACAAATTTTTTTTTCATGGCACAAGGGCGGAAAATCATGATTCCGCCCCGGATGCCATTGACCCACGCTACGCCACTGTGCACAAGTCTATGCATTTCTGCGAACCAGTCGATTTTAGTTCTTGATTCTTGATTAGAAACTGGCTTCACAGCTGGCGGGACATTCCCATAAGTGCTCCGCCCTCCGCTCCAGCAGACATCCCAGTGTATGTAGACTCAGAGTCCCGGTCAGATGTTGATTGTGGGATCTTCGTGACTTTCAAAAAATTTACTTTTCCTTCTCTCACCTCTGGACAGCGGCGTGCATAGGGTAATTGCAGCCCGGTGCGATGAATATTTTGAAACCCCCCCCCCCCCCACCTGCCTGAAATTGATTTTAAACATTTAAAGTAAAATTTTATAAGTTTATTAATATTATCGATTTTATCCACATTTAACAAATTTATTTAAAATAATAAATTTAAACTAAATTTAAAATTACAAATTGCGAGTTTTTTGACTAGCGAAGTTATTAATGACTGTGTCGAAGCTCACATCATTGACCAGCTCATGTTCGATTGATATAATTGCGAGGTTGTTTAATCTCAAGTTGTTCATAGTTGACCTGCGATAGTTTTTGATTAATTTGAGTTTGGAGAAACTTCTTTCACGTGTAGCTATACTAACTCCTTGAGTTAGGAACATACACAGTAAAAGACAATATTGGGCACTGAATGGGAAAGCTGATGTTTGTGAATAAAGACAAGTAATTCCATAGGCCCTTGGTCCTTTAAGTTCAAGACCGAAGGTGCTGCGACAAAATTCATTAGTCGCTTTCTCTCGAGTAAAAATTCATTCTTGTCGATGTCATCATAAAGGAGCGTTGTGAAGATCAATGTCGACTCGATCGTCTAATAGTTGCTTTGGAGGAAGAAAGCCAAACTTGTCAGCAACCTCATGCATTTGTGCAATTCTTGTTGAACTCTCCTGATTCACTCTGTCCATGGAAGCGTATATTTCCAACCAAAGTTCATTTCTGTAGCTTAAACCGGCATCTGCGGCTTCTTCTCCAGGCATGGCAAAGACTGGCAAAGGATGGAGCAACACAGGAACAAAAAGACCAAGAAATCACCTACCAAGAAAAGAAGACCCTCATCAAAGCCATCAGGAAAGTCGACCACCCAAAAGACAATTACCACTATCTCAACAGAGCAGAGCAAGTTATTATCTTCCGCCTCAGAACAGGACACAACAGATTAAACAGCCACTTAAATAGACTAAGATTGATCCCATCACCACTGTGCCTTTGTGGGCAGGCAGGACAGACAGCTGAACATATCCTGCAAGACTGCAATACACTAAACCAGTTAAAGGAAGAACACTGGCCTACAGAGATGTATATCCACAGAAAGATGTATGGGAGCACTGAGGAGCTTTCAAATACAGCAGCATTTATTAAGAAAAAAGGACTTGCTGTGTAGACATGTCAAACTCCGAACGAGAAGAAGAAGAAGACAAGCCAGTACGACATCTTAACTATCAAAATTATTTTCTTTCACCGGTAAGATTTTCTAAAAGGAAAAAGACATATAGAGCCAAATCTGGAGAATGTGATGGGTGTAGAATAATTTCAATATTCAAATCTAGAGAATATGATGGGTGTGGAATAATTTCAATATTCAAATCGTTGACTGTTTGCAACGCAAGCCATGCTTTATGAGACGGTGCATTGTTTTGAAGCAAGAACATAATTTGAGAGCGAGTTACCCCTCGTTTTCTGGTCAGTCTTTTTAAGTTTGGTATGGAGATCAACATACCACTGGCCTTTAGTCGTCTTGCATTGAGGCAGGTAACTTTTCATTATGACACATTTGACTTCCCATACAATCAAAATCACTTTTCTTGCATATTTCTTTACTCTTTGATTGATATGCGTTGATAATGGTGATTCTAACAGACTCCCATAGCATTCTGAAAAATCAGTTCTGGTTTCTGCCCTTTGCACCTCATTCTGCGTTGAAGAAATATAGATAGTACCGCTGGAACCACACAGGGTAAAATGGGGAGCGTACTTACCCAGCGAAACACAGGAACAATTAACATGCATACCCTTCGACATTTGCTGGGAGAGACTGGGCACTTATGTGCCTGTCAGTCATCGTTCTTCATCATGATGTGCCATCTTCGCGACGAAAGTTGGTTGCAACGGACTTCCAACATCTCCTTTCTTTTGCCTTGGTTATGCACTCTGCCAGACTGTAACCTGTCTATCTCGTGATATTTCTCTCCCACTTGTATCTCTGCCTAGCCGTACTCGCCTCCCCTCAATCAAGTAAGGTCTGCAATAAGGTGTCATGTCTTTTAATATGTTCAAAATACATTATTTATTTTATCTTTATTTCTTTAATAGTTTTTACACTATACATACATACATACATACATACATACATACATACATACATACATACATACACACACACACATATATATACATACTCACACACACATACATACAAACACATACACACACATACACACACATACAAACACACACACACATACAAACACACACACACACGTATACACACATACACACACGAATACACATATACACATACACACACACATACACACACGTATACACACATACACACACGTATACACACACGTATACACACATACACATACACACATACACACACATACATACACACATGCGTGTGCATGTTCATTATTACATGATGGTCAGACAGTCCCATATGTAAGCTTAAATATATATATGGGTTATCAAGGAATAATTGTGATCAAAATATATCTGTGTAATAAATCTGTGTTTTGTAATATTCATGCTTCATTATTACCTTGTTTGTATCACAATATTTTATTATTATTATAATAATTGTTTAAGTAACATTATGGTTTGTGTTTTTGAGATCCCCAGGAATCGTGAGAACTCTTGCTTCCTATAGTTAGTTAGTTAGTCGTTGGATCATCATCACTGCACTCCGGACAAGCCCATAGATGCTCAGATCTCTCCATGAGTCTAGCCGCCATTCCCAGTACGCAGTTGATTGACCATCATTCTTTCTTGCCCACGAAAACTGCTCCTTCCTAGCGACACCACATTCAAACCAAATTTCTTGCTTCCTATGTGCAGTGAGATAGTTTTTCTGAGCTTTCTTTCAGACCAAGGAGATTTCAGCTTTCGGCTTAGTGCAGTGCCTATTTAAAGAGACTTCTACTCAGAGAGGGTCTATAATTGTATAGATGACATGCTACAAAGCTTCCATAAGAGAGTCTCAATATAACGGCATGTCATCTACTAAGGTTTTCTGTTGCATTGGTGGTACTCTTATGGTAATGGTGCTCTTCTTTCAACCGCGGACATGATCCAATTTCGCTCTTATTATTCTGCGTTCGTTCTCAGACTCCTGATCAGCTTTATGTAGTTCGGAGAACGAAGTGCATTGTGTTATAGCGTACATCTTAACTGCGATATATGCGCTTTTCGGCCTTCCAGTTCCTACTTCAGCATAGCTTCTGCGTCCCTTTGGCTCTTTTTGGGTTAAACCAACGCGAGCCCAAGACCTGCTTAGTCGCCTCTTACAACATGATTGGCAGGTAGCAATGTCGCCTTTCTTTACTCCAATTTATGACTCCGGAGGGGGTGCAAAGGGAACGCATTGCTCTTGGCGGACCCAGGGTTAGCAGATAACCAAGATCCCAAAAGTGCCCCCTCGTGGCGCACCCTGGTAACAGAAATACAGCGGCTAATGCTGATTCTGGCTAAACCTTTTGGGTATCGTGTCCGTGAATGTGGAAGTAACAGATGGAATGAGATTTGACTGCAAAAAGACAGTTAATAACTCCGACACCACTGTGCCAACACATGCAGCAACACTGTCGACACACAGTGAAGCTAGAAAGTCTGGTAGAAGCATTGGAGGGCGGCCAATGTAGTCGGTACGAAGCAAGCAGATGTTCCAATAAAAATAAAAGCACAATGAGTACACTGAGAAAGATGCACAGCGCTAGAGGGCAGCGTCATGTGTAAAAAGCATGGAAGACGGTTCGATGAAATTGGAACTAAAGCATTGTTTGCTCGAAACAAGCTTCTAGTTACCAGTGATCCCAGCCTGGGCCCAACTCTACTGTAGAGTCTTTCCTATACCAGAAGCGTGCTCGCGGAGAGAAAAGGTTCAGTACCTGATGGGCACAAGCATAGCAGTCCGAGGTGACAAGCACTGTTCAGCTCCAGAAAAAAGCACAAGTTCCTAACGTTCCTAAATATGTGTACAGATTCAGACCTGGACTAGTGACTCACGAAGTTGGTAAATAACGCTTCGGCTAAGAAGACGAACGATCCCGAGCCCAACTCTTCTGTCAAGTTCTTCCTAAACCGGAACCAGGCTTGAGGCCGAGAAAAGGTTTAGTACCCGATGAGCACGGGCACAATACGTCTAATTACACGAGGCATGTTCACTGACTGCGGAAACGCCTCGTGCAGGACAGACGTGAAAGACAAACCGTCTCGGCATAGAGTCAGTACACATTCACCGTCTGGAGACAGATAGGAAGGCTGTCACAGGCTAGGGTAGCCCACCCGAATTGTCAAGGCATGCCGAAATCGGATGTGCTAGGCCTACAAGGCGCATAACGGTGGCACAACGTAATCACGCTCCCGGCGGAAATCGCACGGATAACCGTGCTAGTTACAATGGAGCGAACGCAAAACAAACAAACAAATGACTCCGGAAACACTCAGGCGACAATTTGGTTTTATCCTCAACGTTTTTAACCATCAGCTTATAATAATAGAGGTCGTGTTCTGGTAATCCAGTCACCGCGAATTCAAGAGTATGTGTTTAAGAGTGTGTTGCTGAACCAAAACTGCCTGGGTATATAATATATCACGTTTTTATCATACCAATTTTATTATTGGAGCACCTTAAGGGGATCAACATGTGATATATTCTATCCAGAACGTGGTCTTCCTTATGGCTCTATTGAATTATCCTCGGTCTTGAGCAAGGTGTACCGCCTCCTTTAGGGCAGACATTCCTGTATGTCTTCTGTCCAAGGGCGTCTTGGTTGGCCTTTACACCTGTTACCTTCTATCGTCCCTCAAATATCACTATCTCCATACCTTTATGTCTCTTAACATGACCGAAAAAAGCTAGTTGCTCAATTAATATGGTTTTCAGAAGCCAGCCCTCTTGGGCGATGATTGTGCTTTGTACCTCCTGGTTTGTTTTCCTTGCTGTCCATCGTTTTCTCAGAACTATTCTATAGAATTTTAATTTAAATGATGTTGTTATATTGGACAATGTTTTATTAGTACCCATGTTTCGCATGCTTTGCATTCGTCGTTACTGGAAACACACATGTTTGTAATAAGCACAATTTGGTTCTTATTTGGTTCACAAGGGATATCATTCTAATTTCCAGTTTTTGTACACAGGAATCATGGTCAACCTACATATGAGTTTTTCATAAAAATATTTTTAACATTTTAAACAAATGCATACAACAGAAAAAAGAAAAAACTATTTGTTTAATTCGTGTTTAAATTCAAGATGTAGCAGGAGTACATTTCTTCTCTTTTTTGGACACAATAATTAGTCTTCCACTTCTTCCACGTCCTGTTTTCTTAATAAATCCTGCTTTATTTGAAAGCTCCTCAGTGCTCCCATACATCTTTATGTGGATATCCATCTCCGTGGGCCAGTGTTCTTACTTTAACTGGTTTAGTGTATTGCAGTCTTGCAGAATATGTTCAGTGGTCTGTGCTGCCTGCCCACAAGGGCACAGAGGTGATGGGACCAGTCTCAGTCTATTTAAGTGCCTGTTTAATCTGTTGTGTTCTGTTCTGATGCGAAAGGTAATAACCTGTTTTGCTCTGTCGAGATACTGGTAATTGTCTTTTGGGTGGTCAACTTTCCTGATGGTTTTGATGAGTGTCCTTTTTCTTGATAGGTGATTTCTTGGTCTATTTGTCCCTGTGTTACTCCATCCTTTGCCAGTCTGTCTGCCTTTTAAATTTCCTGATATGCCACAGTGGGATGATAACTAATAAGGGGAGAATAATTAGTTGAAACAAATGTATTGACAATTGTTCTTATTATCTCCCTTCGATTGTAAACGTAAAACCGCCTTTTATAAAATGTAAATGTTCTCTGTTTACAGTGATTAAATTAGTGGGTTTAAAAAAATAAAGCATTATGTTAAATCAAAGTGACTATCTAAGACACAATAGTCACGTTTTCTTCCAGTAAACAGAGCCCTTTTTCTATCTCGTACAGTTCACGAAAGTAAGATTGCTGCTAAGATGTCAAAATTAGGACCTATAAGAAAAGACAAAAACATTGCGTGGTGTTGACTGTGATATGTGCTTTAGATCAGTGGTCAGCCCGAGTAATGTGTACGAAACTGTGTATAGTAGATTTATGATCAGCCCGTATAATGTAGACTGTGCTATGTATGATAGATCAGTGGTCAGCCTGTGTGATGTGGAGTGTGCTATGTATTATAGATCAGTGGTCAGTCCGTGTGGTGCGGAAACCAGAAAATGGAGCTCATATTAGTTGCACTATTACCTAACATGCACATCGTAAATGGTGACTAAGAAAGTTTTGAGGGTTGAGTTGGCTGACCCATTCCATTGACGGTCTAGTGATCCAGGATCCAGAAGTCACAGGATTTCCTAGTCAAAAAGGTGACTTTAGCTTAAGGCTGGAGATGGATTTAGCTGATATGTCAAGACCAACTATCACTTGGAAAAGGAAAATCAATGCTATAGATTCATACATGTCTACAAGAACCATTACTTTCAATATTAAACGCATGCGGTTGCATCTGTGGGTCCCACAAATGTCCCACTAGACAAACCACCCATGCAACAGAAAACCTTAGTAGATGACATGCGGTTATATTGAGGCTCCTTTATGGAAACTTGTAGCATGTCATCTATACAATTATAGACATCCTCTGGGTAGAAAACTCATTCAATGGGCATTGCACTGAGCTGAAGTCTCCTGGGTATGAAAGAAAGCTCACAAAAAAATTACCGCACTGCACATAGGAAGTAAGAGCTAAAAGCGCCCATTTCTTGTGGTTCCGAATCAGTAAATCAATATTAAATCGACAAATATATCTACTTGCATGGTTTATACTTCTATTGATAAGGGGGGGGTGGTTAACTCCCTTTCACTCTTAAGAAATCATAAAAAAAATTTTATTGCTAGTAATTTAGCCAAATGACGGGTGAAACCCCTCTAGTAACGATTTTTTTTTACAAAACAGGGTAATCACCCCTTTCTCAGTAAAAATATGGAATTATTTCATACAACATTATAAGAATGCCTTTTTTACATTAGTTTTTTTTTAAGGTAAAACCCCTTCCACATCTAAAACGTCTCTACGGCCCTGATAGTTATCTATGGGCCTTTATGGAACAATGAACTCCACATCAAAATCCACTTAGTTGTTGCTTACGAAACGTTTGACAGGTAACAGTGTAGCTATTCTTTGCTCCCCTTCCAGTCCCGGCTAAACAAGGGCATTTTTTTATTCACTTCTCCCACCCAGGCCCGGTAACACAAGGGCAATTTCTATTGGAAATTAAGTTCATTTAACTACCATTGCTTTCAGATTGTTCACTAGAAACAAATTGTCAAATATATTATTTCTTTTTAATTGTATCAAAGAACACAGGTTAGCTCTTTTGGAAATCTAATTTATTCATTGGATGATCCCCTGACAGACTCCTGACAATCACATAATATTTTGAAATAATTTAAGATGTCTACAGAAAATACGTTATGACCACTGATTTATGTATAAATAGATTTAAGCCTTTACAATCGCCTGCGCTTAGTGTTACCATGCCCCGTGTCAAAAAGCGTGCCAAACTCGTAAACATGATCACACTTCTCTTGTTTTCACGAAGCTATACCAAGTGTGTTGATTCGAACACGTGACACATTCGTTATATGCATATTATTAAACTTATAGAAACCGGGACACGTCACAACCGGGCGAGATATCTGGCAGAGATATAAAATCAAGACAATCCACGTGAGACCGTGACTAACACACATATCTGCCATTCATATAAACAAACGCATATTTCCGCTATTATAGTGAGAAATATATTTATCAAGTCAAAATATTTTTAGTTTACATTTAAAAAACCTTAACCAACACAATATATGTTTTTATATTGTGAATTTGCGTTATTTTTTAAAGTGAATCTCCCTCAACCATGAAGTTTTTAAAAATCATAAACTGCAATTCCGTCCCCCCCCCCCCTTTCCCCCAGAAACGTGACAATGTACATATTCAGAGAATTGCAGTAATGGTATTGACTAGATGTGATTTGAGAAGGTGTTCCCTCTCCGGAAAGATCAGAAGAACGCGTGATCAGCAACTGACTGGGACACTGAGCTTATACACTTTTAGATGGCTGACGTCATGGCAAACAGAGCATATATAGGAATGCTCCCAGTTCTGTGACACTTATTCATAGTAAAAAATCAAGAATCCTCAGAAATAAGAAAAATTATTTTCTTGTAAAATGTGACAATTAAGAATTTAAGTCATTAAAAACTATACATTATCACTGTATCCAAATTTTTTTTTTTTTTCAAAAAAAAAATGTATTCTTTACAATAAAACAAAATGAAATAATTTGACTGAACATTTGTTTTTGATCACAGAGGTAATTACAATAGTAAAAAAATGACAAAAAAGTCGAGCGAAGCACAAAAATAAGTGTTTAGGTGTAAATACAAATAATACTAAAATTTAATTAATTACAAAGTTATTTCATGACAAAAAAGTCGAGTGAAGCACTTTCTAAGCAGCTCTCCTATACCCCCGTAATCCTCTCTCGAGGCGGTATGACATAGCAGGCGCCGACATCGAAAGCCACTCGGACGCTGAGTATAGCTCACCACTCAGCTGAGCACGTTTATGCTGTTAACATTCCGTACGACCGAAAACTTCACCCCGGTGACTTCGTCCTGTCTTAACATGTCATATGGGGAGGAACCAGCCTAGATCCCAAGCGGTACTGTGACGAGCGAGCTGACTCGACACTGGCTGAACCTTGACCCCGCGGTGGAGTCTAAGACATGTGAACGGACTACTGACACTAGTTCCCATACAAAGTCAAGAGCCAACTTTTGTAAAGTTCCGCGGGGAACTTGAACCTTATACGGACATTATCCCTTAACATTCAAAGGCTTATGTGCCACACATTTTGTTACCCATGACAACAGTGAGGGAAGAATGTCGCGCATATTGCTTTCAAAAAACGTTTTTACAAATAGGAGAACAGGGAAAAGTTACATAAAATCTCGCAAAATAAATTATAGTTGTTTATTTAAATGATATTGCCAATTGTCAGATCAAAATTTGTGTGTCTTGATGATTTATTAATATCTCATACTTATTACCACCCTTGATTTTGGAGTGTATGCCCGGCTATTTCCCTTTGTAAATAAATGCTAATATCTTTAACTTCCGGTTCAAATACTGTTTTTGTTTTGCTGAATCAAGAACTGGTTGATCATTAATTTAACACATTAATATCGTAGAAATTAAATATCTGTGTTACTGAAACGTATTTAATGATTTCCATATTTACATCATGGTTCGTTCAACCTTATTTAATTCGATAATAAAGATCTAAAGCAAATTGCAATGAAACGAGAGACATGGAAGGAAATCTAACTAAATGTTTTTGTTGTTGTTAAGTTAGATACTTGGACACAATTTTTAGAATTATGCTACATTTCTACATAATTACAAATAATATAGTTAGATAGCCCTTCAAAAATGCAATTCAACGATACCTCAACCAAGTCTGTACGTCAACCCTGAAAAAATGTTACATATTTTTTTCGAATGAGTTTGACATCAAAATAATTTACATTGAAACACATATTGGAAAATATAAATAAAACGTGTGACCACAGTGACAAAATGTACCCAAGCTGATAGTTTCTAACTTATCTTTGTTATTTTCAATAATACAAGCCACAAACTATATGTTTTTTTGTTCGTGAAGCCAAGACACATCTATTGATCCTATTTCTATAATTTTTAGGTGCGCGCAGAACTAATTAATATGAAAGAAGGCAGCAAATTCACATAATTAAAATGAAAATAAATTATAAGACTATTGAATATAATTAAATACCACAGAAATTATATATATTTGTGTTGGCAAAGGCAAGACGCATCTATTGATCCTATTTCTATAATTTTTAGGTGCGCGCAGAACTAATTAATGTGAAAGAAGGCAGCAAATTCACATAATTAAAATGAAAATAAATTATAAGACTATTGAATATAATTAAATACCACAGAAATTATATATATTTGTGTTGGCAAAGGCAAGACGCATCTATTGATCCTATTTCTATAATTTTTAGGTGCGCGCAGAACTAATTAATATGAAAGAAGGCAGCAAATTAGTATAATTAAAATGAAAATACATTATCGAACTGTTGAATATAATTAAATCCCACAGAAAATATATATATTTATGTTGACAAAGGCAAGATGCATCTGTTGATCCTATTTCTATAATTTTTAGGTGCGCGCAGAACTAATAAATATTAAAAGTTGCAGCAAATTAGTATAATTAACATGAATATAGATTATCAAACTGTTGAATATAATTAAATACCACAGAAATTATATATATTCGTGTTGGCAAAGGCAAGACGCATCTGTTGATCCTAGTTCTATAGTTTTTAAGTGCACCCAGAACTAATTAATATAAAAAATGGCAGCAAATTAGTATAATTAAAATTAAAATAAATTATCAAACTGTTGCTTATAATTAAATACCACAGAAATTATATATATTTATGTTGACAAAGGCAAGATGCATCTGATGATCCTATTTCTATAATTTTTAGGTGCGCGCAGAACTAATAAATATTAAAAATTGCTGCAAATTAGTATAATTAAAATGAAAATAATTATCAAACTTAAATATAATTAAATCCCACAGAAAATATATATATTTATGTTTACAAAGGAAAGACGCATCTGTTGATCCTATTTTTATAATTTTTAGATGCGCAGAACTAATAAATATTATAAATGGCAGCAAATTAGTATAATTAAAATGAAAATACATTATCAAACTGTTGAATATAATTAAATCCCACAGAAAATATATATATTTATGTTTACAAAGGCAAGACGCATCTGTTGATCCTAGTTCTATAATTTTTAGGTGAGCGCAGAACTAATTAATATGAAAGATGGCAGCACATTTGCATAATTAAAATGAAAATAGATTATCAAACTATTGAATATAATTAAATACCACATAAAGTATATATATTTGTATTGGCAAAGGCAAGACGCATCTGTTGATCCTAGTTCTATAGTTTTTAGGTGCACCCAGAACTAATTAATATTAAAAATGGTAGCAAATTAGTATAATTAAAATGAAAATAGATTATCAAACTGTTGAATATAATTAAATACCACAGAAATTATATATATTTATGTTGACAAAGGCAAGATGCATCTGATGATCCTATTTCTATAATTTTTAGGTGCGCGCAGAACTAATAAATATTAAAAATTGCTGCAAATTAGTATAATTAAAATGAAAATAATTATCAAACTGTTAAATATAATTAAATCCCACAGAAAATATATATATTTATGTTTACAAAGGAAAGACACATCTGTTGATCCTATTTTTATAATTTTTAGATGAGCGCAGAACTAATAAATATTAAAAATGGCAGCAAATTAGTATAATTAAAATGAAAATAAATTATCAAACTGTTGAATATAATTAAATACTACAGAAATTATATATATTTAGGTTCTTTCCTAGTACACAGGTACCGGATGTCACACTTTTCAATATACGGACTCCGCGTTTTTAATAATTTATTCCTGTTTCTAGTTTTTAACACACCAGTTGCAACAACTTGTTGCCAACCAAAACATTAGGCCTAAGTCGCAAAAGTATTGCTGGCAAAATTTACAGCAAAATTTAAACACGACAATACTGTTTTAGTTACCTGTAGTAAAATTTAAACATTAGGCCTATGTCGCGCGTGCAACACAACATTAGGCCTATGTCGTATGTGCAGCAAAACATTATGCCTATGATGAATGAATGTCACGAATGCGGCAAAATGTAAACATTGCCAAACTGTTTCAGTTACCTGAAGTACTCATTTTTTTCGAATTGGTTTTGTTTCTAATGACTGATTGATGCACCTACTATTTTAATATGCTTTCTACCTCTTCCCACATTCCACCTAACTCATATTCATTTATTTGCATTCCATGGCCAGTAGTCATAATCGTTGTCTGTTACAACTGTTTTCCGGTACCAGTTCTCTCTCCTTACCTTGCCTTATATTTCGCAACACATTTCTTAAAAGTTGGGTTAAATTTGTTAAATTACTGGCACCAGTGTACTAGGAAAGAACCTATATTTATGTTGACAAAGGCAAGATGCATCTGTTGATCCTATTTCTCTCCATCGAGACCAGCACCGTGCAGAGGTGATGGGGCTTAGTTCAGCCATCAGGGGCTGGAAACTAAGACTGGTCGGGCAGTCCCACTCGAGCAGGACCATAGTCCTGCCCTAGTAAGCAGAGTGCTGAAGACGGAGGCATCCAGCCAAAAGGCGCACAGATAATCAGGATGCCATGCACAAAACACAATGGAAACATGTCTACATCTATAAATAGTTAGGGTGCCTGCCCTGTGGCGGACGTTCAGGCAGGGACGGTGCCGGGCCCTATACCTCGAAAGGGCCCAACCTCAGTTACTGGAAGTCCTTCTCAATTGCCCCGAGGAGCCAGGAGGCAAGGGAATAGAGCTACTGGCCAAACAAACAAACGACCAATAAAAATAATGCACTGGAATGCTGAGGGTGTCAACAGTAAAAGAGATGGATACAGCAAAAAATTGGAACTTGAAAATGTCCTCAGTGAAGAACAAGTTAACATATGCTGTATCCAAGAAACACACCTCAGCAGCGACATAGCCTTCAAAATCAGAGGCTACCAGTGCTACTGATCTGACTGAAAGGACAGGCGAAAGGGTGGAATTCTGACACTTGTTAAAAACAATATCAGCGCATGTCAGCTTGAAGTATATATGGAAGGGGCAGAATACCAGATGCTCCACCTAAAAACAGACAGTGCAGAATTCCATCTCCTGAACTACTACTGCCCAAATGATAAACCATTGGCACTAGACACAATTCCAGACAAAGAGAGACTTATGGTGTGTGGTGACTTCAACAGCCACTCTCAGAGCTGGGGCTACGATCATATCGACAAGAGAGGTGAGGAACTTGAGAGCTGGCAGGATGAAAATAATCTCATCCTTATTAACCAGCCAGCAGACTCGCCAACCTTCTACTCGAGAGCATGGCACACCACCTCTACACCAGACCTAGCATTCCACTCACCAGGCTTGGAATGGAACATCACACGTGTTGTTGGAAAGCAGCTTGGAGGTAGTGACCACAGACCAGTATTTCTGGAAATCCACAATGAATTTACCACGGACAGCAGCACGCTCACTAGGTGGAACTATAAAAGGGCAGACTGGAAAATGCACCAGCATTTAACCAGTGTTCTAGCTAAGGACATGAACTTGGACAAAGACATCAATAGAGCAGTGAGTGAATTTAATAGATGTATACTACATGCTGCTAGTAAAACCATACCCAGGGGGGCACGCAAAAACTACAAACCCTACTGGAATGATGAACTGGAAAAGCTGCAAAATGAGATGGAAACATCTAGACAGCAGGCTGAGAACAGACCTAACCAAGAACATCACAACAAATATCAGCAAACAAAGGCTAAATTTCAAAGAGCCAAGTTACAAGCCAGACGGAGCAGCTGGAAAGAAAAAACAGAGTCGCTGAACCTAGAAAGAGATACTAGGAAATTATGGAAACTTGTAAAACAACTAAATGATGAAGGTACAGGGAGAAATACCAGGATCACACTTTATAAAGATAGAAACATTTTAACAGGTAAACATGCAGCTGATTACTTTGCAGATTCCTTTGCAGAAGACAATAACGTCAAAGTCAGCCCAGACAAACAACAGGAGGTTCGAGAGAACCAGCAAAACATTGGACAAGGTGAACCTATACCTGAAGTCATGGAGGCACCAATCACAATGAGAGAACTGGAGCATGCAATATCCAAATTGAAAATGAAAAAGTCCCCTGGAGCTGATGGAGTGTCCAATGAAATGATTAGAAACCTGGGAAGTGCAGCAAGAGCAAAGCTACTGCAGATCTTTAACACAAGCTGGTCCACAGGTAATGTACCACAGGCGTGGAGAGAAGCAATAATGATACCACTCCTCAAATCAGGAAAAGATGGCAACACAGTCTCCAACTACAGGCCGATCAGCCTCACAAGCTGTCTATGTAAAACAATGGAACGCATTATCAATCTTAGGATGCAGTGGTACCTTGAAAGTGAAAACCTTCTGGTATCACAGCAAGCAGGTTTCAGACAGTGCTACTCTACTGAAGATCAGGCAACCTACCTCTCCCAAGAGATTGAGGATGCCTTCCAAGAAAAGAAACTGGTACTAGCAGCATGGATAGACCTCAGGAAAGCATTTGATAAGGTCTGGAAAGAAGGGCTCCTAAAGAAATTGCGAAATGGCAGTGTTAGCTCAAGAATGTACAAATGGGTAAAAGCATACCTGCATAATAGAAGAGCCAGGGTACAATTAGATGGTCGCAAGAGCAAGAAAGTTCTACTGCGTCATGGAGTCCCCCAGGGAGGAGTCCTGTCACCCACACTTTTCTTGGTTTACATCAATGACCTAGTTGCTGAACTACCACACGGGATCAAAGTGGCAATGTATGCTGACGACCTGGTGATCTGGTGCACGGAAGAACATGCAACAGTGGCCACTAAACAAATACAAAGAGCTATCGATGCCCTAACCTTATGGGCTAATAGATGGTGCGTCAGCATTAACACAGATAAGTGCAGCACTACACTCTTTACCCTCTCACCAAAACAAAAAGCTGGTCATATCAAGATAGATGGAGAGCTCTTGAAAGAAGACAAACAACCCACATACCTCGGAGTTACTTTTGATGATAAGCTGACATGGAAGCAGCACATAAACAAAGCAACAACAAAAGCCAGGAGGAAGCTAGCTATCCTGAGAAAACTAAGTGGAACCACATGGGGAGCCAGTGGAAATATACTCAGTAAAGTTTACCAGCAAGGCATAAGACCACACCTGGAATACGGTTCAGCTGCGTGGTGTCCTGCATCAAACACCACATTACAAGATCTAGATAAAGTGCAAAACCAGGCACTTAGAATAATGTTGGGAGCAATGAAATCAACACCCATAGCAGAGATGCAGAAAATGGGAAGAATGCAAACACTTGGCGAACGCAGAGAAACAAAAGTACTAATTCAAGCAGAAAAGTTTCAGTGTATGCCAAGTCATCCAATGAAGGAAAGATTCCAAAATCTAGCAAAAAAGACTGAAAAGGAGCAGCTTTATCCATCAAGCTAAACGACTCCGTAGACAACTTACAGACCTACCTGAAGTTGACAGCCCCTTAAGGTCTGTACAAGAGCAAACCCCGTGGAGTGAAAGCCATGGAATGCCAATATACATTCAGACCCATGTGAAAGGAATACTAAGCGAGGACGAACAGAACAGTGTGCAGCGAATGACAGTCACCCTCAGTTTGCTGGATGAGGAATATCCACAAGATATATGGGTCAGAGTGTACACAGATGGGTCAGCTAAGGAAGGTGCTGCCGAAGACCAACCAGATATACCAATCACCTACCATCAGAAAAAACAGATGATAAAGTCAATAAGAAAGCCACAAACACCAACACAAGATGACTATCACAATATGAACAGATCAGAACAAGTTATAATTCTACGTCTCAGAACAGGACACAACCGACTCCGCAGTCACATGTATACAAAGTTCAAGATTGGCAACACGGCCATGTGTACATGTGGACAGGCAGCACAGAGTGCCAAACATATACTTCAAGAGTGTTCTGAGCATGAAACGTTGAGGCAGACATATTGGCCAGAGGAAACAACACTGGAATCAAAACTCTATGGGACACTGTATGGACTACAAAAGACAGTGAGTTTTATTAAGGAGACAGAATTACAGATATAGACATGTTTCAAGTGAACGAAAGAAGAAGAAGAAGATCCTATTTCTATAATTTTTAGATGCGCGCAGAACTAATAAATATTATAAATGGCAGCAAATTAGTATAATTAAAATGAAAATAGATTATCAAACTGTTGAATATAATTAAATACCACAGAAATTATATATATTCGTGTTGGCAAAGACAAGATGCATCTGTTGATCCTAGTTCTATAGTTTTTAGGTGCACCCAGAACTAATTAATATTAAAAATGGCAGCAAATTAGTATAATTAAAATGAAAATAGATTATCGAACTGTTGAATATAATTAAATCCCACAGAAAATATATATATTTATGTTGACAAAGGCAAGACGCATCTGTTGATCCTATTTCTATAATTTTTAGGTGCGTGCAGAACTAATAAATATTAAAAGTTGCAGCAAATTAGTATAATTAAAATGAATATAGATTATCAAACTGTTGAATATAATTAAATACCACAGAAATTATATATATTCGTGTTGGCAAAGGCAAGACGCATCTGTTGATCCTAGTTCTATAGTTATTAAGTGCACCCAGAACTAATTAATATCAAAAATGGCAGCAAATTAGTATAATTAAAATTAAAATAAATTATCAAACTGTTGCTTATAATTAAATACCACAGAAATTATATATATTTATGTTGACAAAGGCAAGATGCATCTGTTGATCCTATTTCTATAATTTTTTGTTGCGCAGAACTAATTAATATTAAAATTGCAGAAAATTATCATAATTAAAATGAAAATAAATTATCAAACTATTGAATATAACTAAATACCACAGAAATTATATATATTTGGGTTCAATACAAGAATCCATGGACAAATTACGTCACAACATACCACTTTTTAATTGCATATGCTATTGCACTATCTCAGAAACTTAAAATGCCATAACTTAAATTACTGATCTAGCGATTTGCATGCAATGAACTGGATATCTACCTCCCACTCAGTGTGCAGCGCGCATGTCTAGTGGTCAGGGACTTTCATCGCGCAATGTGTCGAATAGTGGACGCGTCTATATATGCAACTTTTATGAATTTCATTCTGTCTATTTATGTTAGCTGTTTATTCCGTAGAAACCTGTCCACTGGTTCTTGTATTGTACCTATATTTTTATTAGCATAGGCAAGATGCATCTGTTGATTCTATTTCTATAATTTTTAGGTGCGCACAGAACTAATTAATATTAAAAATTGAAGCAAATTAGCATAATAAAAATTAAATTAAATTATCAAACTATTGAATATAATTAAATACCACAGAAATTATATATATTTGTGTTGGCAAAGGTAATATCCTATTTCTACAATGTTTAGGTGCTTGCAGAACAAATTAATATGAAAAAATTGCAGAAAATTAGCATATTGCTGCTAGATTTTGATATGATGAGATATTGCTGCTAAAGTGCTGTCCATAGATTTATAAAAAGGTTTTATCCTTCTCTCCCCACCCACCCGTAACCCCAAAATATTTAGGAAACTACAGTCTTGCTTAATTATGTATTTTAAAAATTCACTCATCTGCCTTCTAGATCAACGTTTGTCTTAGCGTACATGACTTTCTTCTAGCTCACACATATGTCTTCTAGTTCACACATGTCTTTTAGATCAACATTTGTCTTAGCGCACACAACTGTCTTCAAGCTCACACATCTGTTTTCTAGATCACACATATGTCTTCTAGCTCAGACATCTGTCTTCTAGTTCACACATCTGTCTTCTAACTCACACATCTGTCTTCTAGATCAACGTTTGTCTTAGCGCACGCAATGTCTTCTAGCTCACACATGTATTTTCTAGCTCACACATCTGTTTTCTAGTTCACATATATGTCGTCTAGCTCACACATGTTTTCTAGCTCACACATCTGTTTTCTAGTTCAACATATGTCTTCTAGCTCACACATCTGTTTTCTAGTTCACACAACTATCTACTAGCTAACAAAGTTGTGTTCTTTCTCAACACAGGACACTGATGCTTAAAACTGACTTATTCAAACTTAAAGAACAAAGTGGAGTCAGGAAAGCAACTATAGACAGACTGATTATCCAGTGGAATAAACATGTCCCTCAAACACTTGGTAATGATGTTGTCTCGCTTTTCATGTTTATTTGATCACATGAATATATTGTTGTTGACATACTTGTCACACTACATCAATTATATTTCATATACTATATATTCATCCAAGACTGGTAACATTACCTCTGTGTCTATGTGGACAGAAAGCAGAACATATCCTGCAAGACTACATTTCATTAAACCAGTTAAAGGAGGAACACTGGCCCACAGAGATGGATATTCACAGAAAGCTGTTAATTAATTTGGCAGACCATCTGACCTAGTTTGCAGACCTATTATTGTACCCACTATATATAAATTGCAGATTGTTCTGATGGTATGGGTCAAGTGTAAACAGATTGCAGATTGTTCTGATGGTATGGGTCAAGTGTAAACAGAACATTGTAACTCAATAAGACAGTCTGTGGATCGGCCACCGATATAGAAAACAGTCAGTCAATTGATATTGGAGAGGTTGCAGACATTCTTTGTGGTATGGAGGAATTGGCTGCCATGCTTATCCATGTGTATGTGTATATACAATAGTGTCATTCTTACTCATGGTTTTTTGCTGTGTGTCTTGATAAAGGCTTTGTGGTTGAAACATCAGTATGTGTTTTTATATGTGTTTCTAGTGATTAGCAAAACTTTATTATGCTGTTCCAAGCTTTGCCTGATGTATTTCAGTTTTACTGCAGTGAGTACATATTATCGATCTTATCCATGTGTAATAATGTTGTACTACACATACATGATTGATGAATACAGACAGAATCTTGACAAATAATGGAGAAAATGGAACAATGGAAAAGCAAACCTTTAAATGAATCAACTGATATCAAATAAAGCAGGGAAGGATGATATTGTGTTCCCAGATAGAGCTATCCGTGGTGGTGAGAAATATGTTCCTTTCATGCGACAGTCGGCACATTGGACAGACGTTTTGATTCCGCTGCCTGCAGTTTTAGTTCTTGTATGGTCCTGCAGCCTGTTATTTCCCGTTCTTTAAGCATGGTGTTTTTTAGGTTTGCTTTACGCCTTTCTCATTTTATTTTACCCTCAGGCGTACATGTAAGGGCTTGTTGGTTTATTCTCTTTTCATCTGGTCTTAAAACATAACCAAGGTATTTCCATCTGCATTTTCTTATGACGTTTGAAACATATTCTTGGTGTGCTTTCTTTCTTAAATCACAATTTGGGACGAAATCGCTCCATTTTATGTTCATCAGTTTCCGGAGACATTTGTTTTCGAAGCTGTTTAATTTTTTATTAGTTGCTTGAGTTGATTTCCAGCTTTCTCTTTCATATGTTAATACTGAGACAATATAGGAGTTGAATAGCTTTAGCTTGGTGTTTCTTCCTAGATCTTTTGACTTTCAGATATTTGTTAGTTTGGTAAATGTGCTAGCTGCAACTGCTATGTGTGTATTTATTTCTTTCATTGAGTCTCCATCAACAAACATTTGGTTACCCAAGTAATTAAAGTTGGAGACTTTTTCCAGTATTTGGTTGTTTACTGAGATGTTATTTGTTGAACTGGTAAGTCCCGTGATTTTTGATTTATCTGAAAATATGAGAAAAATCTGGCTTGGGGTTTATTATAACTATTGATATTGAGAGTTCTCATGGAAGACAATGGGAAATACAGAATAATTGCTTCAATTATGATGATTGGGGTTAAAGTAAATACTATAAGTCTTTAATGCTTCATGGTTTACAACTTGTCTGTGATAGCTGCTCCTTTTGACAATATGCAAATGAACAAAATATTCAGAACATCCATTGTCAAAACTATAACTATTTCTAAACTTCTGGGTATCACATTGATCTATTGCCCTGGGTGTGCTGATATTCATAGTAATAAGAGAGCAGACAGACTTGTATCTGTGAATTTAAGATAAACACTGGTGATGTACTGAAGTTTGTGGTCACTTGCTGAAGTGGACACTGGGATAGATGAGGTATCCAGGAGGTATCCATGCTGCATCCAAGGCAATTCAGTATCTTCTTCTTCTTTGTTAATTCTCAAACTCCTCCAAATTAGCAGGATGTAGTCCAGAGAACGGAATGTCTTGTGTCATGATTTACAGCAATTATGCAATATCTGCCTTTCAGTCTGACACATATGACTTTAGCAAAGCTTTGGGTCATGTTGACCCTATGTGGAATGGGACAGCCAACTCCATCACATTACTTTCTTAGTCGCCTATTACGATATGCATGGAAGGTAAACAGTGTTGCTGTTCTTTACTTCCCTCTCAGACCTCGGTAACACATGGGCGGCAATTCAATATTATTTATGGTATAAATAGAACTGAGAACACGTCGAGTAGAATTAAGAGTGTTTATCCAGCTAGCTAGCCATGGGGACTATCAGCATGCATATTCTTTGACATCTTCTCAGGGAGATGGAGAATTGTGGGTTTGCCTTGAAGTACAATAACATGGATTAACCAATAGCTACTTTAATGTAAATGTCTAAGCAAACTGATGAACATAAAATAGAGCGACTTCATCACAAATAGTGATCTAAGAGACAAAACACACCAAGAGTATGTTTCAAACATCATAAGAAAACGAAGATGGAAATACTTTGGCCACGTTTTACGACTAGATGTAAACAGAATAAACCATCAAGCCCTTATGTGGTCTCCTGAGGGTAAAAGAAAAAGAGGAAGACCTAAAACAACCCTTAAAAACACCATTCTTAAAGAAGGGGAATTAATAGGCTGTAAGACCATCCAGAAATTAAAGCTGCAGGCAGCGAACCGCATCATATGAAGAACCAAAACCTCTGCCCTATGTGTCACTTGCGGCACGAAAGGAACAAACTAACTAACTTTAATGTAATGTTTCTTTAGCAGAACATCATCAAGCACTGCTACTCTCTGTTCTGTGCAACCATCATTAAGCACTGTTACTCTCTGTTCTGTTCAACCATCATTAAGCACTGCTACTCTCTTGATTCTTGATTAGAAACTGGCTTCACAGCACGCGGGACATTCCCATGCTCCGCTCCAGCAGCCATCCCAGTGTATGTAGACTCATACCGGTAGTTCCGGTCAGGTGTTGATTGTGTGATCTTCGGGACTTTCCAAAAAATTTACTTTTCCTCACCTCTGAATACTCTCATTTCTAACATTATGTGTACGTTCTCAACCTCATTGACATCATCTGCATCTTGAAATGAATTTATTACTGCCTTAATTAAATCTGCTTTATCTCTTCTCAGCAATGTGCAGTGAGAATACCAAAGAGGGGGATGTGATTATTTACACTGATGGATCTGTAATTAGGCATGTTCACAGTGCTTGGGCCTTTACAGCTCAGTGCGCAGGTAAAACGATCAAGGAGGAAAATAGTGCCTTTGCGGTCACTACGAGTAGTATGACCATGGAGACTATTGCGGTGACCAAGGCATTTGAGTGGCTACGCGCACAGAAGGTAACGCAGGTCTGCATCTTGAGTGACTCTATGAGTATGATTAAGAAGGTACAAGTGGGTCTCGTTCGCGAACAGTGGATTGAGAAAGGCAAGCTTGAAAGTTGTTACATTTATTTTCGCGCCGGGACATGTGGGCGTTCGAGGCAATGAAAGAGCGGATCAACTGGCATCGTGTGCGATTGTGGCACAGGGCGATGGGACAATGTATCGCGCTGACGTTTTGAACTCCTTAAGAGATATAACACGCAAGAGTGAGACTAATGTGAATGATGATTCCTTTTCAATGGCTAGGATTAAAGATCAGGGATTGAAATGCAGTGTTGCTAGAGGTGAACATTTTGTAGGGCGCAGAAGAATGATGGTCAACCAGCATAGGACCGGTACTGTCAGCAGAAGTGTGATGGCGGATACACTCAAGGAGAGATCGGAGCAACTATGGATGTGTCCAGTTTGCAGAGATGATGATCCGACGACTAACTAATTAACTAACTAACATCCTGCTAGTTTACAAGAGTTTGAGAATGAATGCAGAAAAAGAAGTAACGGTTCATGTCTGGAACGTGTGCCTACCAATGTTTACAGCGCTCATAGTTTTTGAAGAATTGTCTGGTCATAATTTTTTAATAGTTTTGCAGAATGCAATTGTTTAGTAGTTTGAAGCTAGGGAAATAATTAACGAAAATAGGAAGAACACAGTGTTTGAATTAATTGGGGTGGCCAGTTCCCTTTCTTACTGTCTTTACCTTCCCTAACTCATGCGTCAGGTACCCTATTACAGCTGAGTCGACAGGAGGAGTGGTCGCGTCCAGCGAGAAATCACAACAGGAATTTTTTTTGTCCGAACAAGGTTTCGAACCTGCTATGCTGTAATCCAGTGATAGCTAGCAAGCTCACTATCAACTAGGCTACTGTGCTCCTCAGAATTAGTTTTAACACTGCGCCTAACACCTCTCCCCTCCAAACTCTAGCATTATCCCTTCTCATTAAATCATGGCATAATTTCACTAACATTAGCCATTTTTGTAATTTGTGCGACACGCTCTGCAAGTGATGTAAAATTATTGACTACATGAAAACTGTGTACACCATAACAAACTTTCAATGAACCTGTGCATAATTTCTGAGTTCATTCTATTTTCTGCTTATAGATTAACTATTACATAGGCACGTGTTCCAGACAAGGACAGACATGACATTATTCTATTGATCTGCTGATGCCCAAAAGGTGATCAAAGCATAGCAACCTAGTGACCTGCTATGCATGTTGTAAGAGACAGCTAAGGAGCTTTAGGGGTGTACTTTTCTATCCTATCACATGGGTCAAAGTGACCATAAAGCCATGTCAAAGAATGAGTCTAGAGAACTGAGTTCATTATGTGTGGTTTACAGTTTATCTGCGATATCTCATCTTTCTGCGACACATTCCATCTTCAGAATTACTTCTGGGTTACTTTAGTATTCTATGGGATGGGTCAAGCCAACCCCACATTTCCTTATTCATTTTTAACAACATACATGACAGGTCATAGTTTTGCTATTCCGAGCAACACTTTAAGATCCTGTCAACATACTGGGGGCAACTAAATCTTCATATCCATGACCAGGGGCTGGCTGTGATGTGTACTGACCCAAATAAACATTAATTAAAGTCAATATTATTAATTTGAAGATTTGTCACAACTTTCTCATTTTCAGGGGGATCTCCCTAGTGTAATGGGGTTAAGCTGTTCACCTTGAGTTCAAGAGGTCTTGAGTTCGAATCTGACTCATGTCATTTTGTGTATAAAGTGGATTTTTTCAGAGATCCCTGTGGGTTATCACTTGAAGCTATGGAGTTACGTGCTATGAGTGGTACTATTGGCCGGCAGCATGCCACTTTGTTGAGAGTGATGAGTATATATGGAAACCGAGAACAGTGAAGTCAATCCTCTACAACTTTTGAACCCTTTTTTTAACTTTTCTAATTTTCAGATAATGAGAGATAAAAAAGACAGAAAGTAGAACAGACTGCAGATATGCATCAACAAATGACTTCAGTAGTGGAATATGAAGAGTGGAAAATAAAAATATTAGAGCTGCTGAAACCTCTTGATGGAGCTTTACTAACCCTACTGTCCATGAATGGAAACAATCAGGGCTTCATGATTGGGGTGCCAAAGAGGGAGTTTTAGTGGTGTACTTTGCTGTCCTATTACATGGGTCCTCCAATTGTGTTGTTAAATGTTGTGGGTGAAGTTGGAGTTGTCAGACTTTGGCTATTGTCAGCATGTGTCTCTTTAAGGTTTCTTTGATTGTCTCCATCCATCTAATTCTTGGTATTCCTTGTTCCCTGTAGCCTGATCTTCAGCTGTTGTATGCACAAAGTGCTGGTTGCTTTGGTTCCATTCTAATGATGTGACTAAACCACCTTGTTTGCTGTCTCTCAATATAGTCTTGAGATGGTTTTTATTTCTTCTCTGATATCTTCATTTCTCTGTTGGTCTCAGTGTTTGATATTTTTAACTTTTCTCAAACATCTCATTTCTCGCAAATGTATTGTTAAAACCATACCTTGCAAGGTGATTTGGTGCCACTAGAATGGGCCTGGTTCGATTCCCATTAGTCTCAAAAATTTTCACCCCTTGGGGGAACTGTATGCTAAAGATTTCAATGTGGTACCCTTATGACCCTGATGGGTGTAGGTTTATAAATAGAATAGATATTTAATGTAAATAAAATTGTTGAAGATTATATGAAGTACTTTGTCATTTTTTTTAACCACAATGAATGACAGAATTATATCAAAGAATGATTGTCCAGATTTAGAGACATGTCTCAGAAATAAGAGATTTCTTCTACATCAATCGCTCTGATTCTGAAATATTTTTGAGTCATGACCCCATTTTAGAGAAACAAACTGATCTACGACCCCATTTTACGAAACAAAGTTACCCTCTACCCGAATACATTAAAACAAGGTCTTGATGTTAGAAGAAAACATACAAAATTATAGCTTTTTGCGTCTTTACAGATGGTCGAAAAGCTGGCCAGTGCAAAATTTCATATGAACAAGGAGACCCTCAAATTAATTAAATTGCCAAAATGCATAGTGTCTATGTTTCTCGCAATTTCTTTCCTAGGCAAGTTTTATTGGTTGGTTGGTTAGTTGCTGATCCAGCAGTCCATGGGCTCATGCCCTTTGACCCAATGCTATTGTGTGATATATGCATGTGTTTGTCAGCTGTTCCATTTATGTTCCAGTAATGTGTTCCATTTATCTGGCCCTGGAGGGAGAAGCATTATCCTGATGTCATCCAGTGCTGTGCATTTAAAAAGGTTGCGGTCAACATTTTCATAGGGATGAGTGCACAGTCTGCACTCTGGATTGTGTGTCGTGGTTGAATTCTGTTCAGGTGATTGTTAAGCTGTGCATGTTGTGTGGTGTGCAGTCGGAAGATGATACTCTGGTCTTTTCTTCCCAGGAGGTTGATGTTATCTTTAGGATTTGGGCTGGTCATATATTTATAGATTTCCCTCCCAGTGTTTCGCATAGCCCATCTGTTCACCCAATTTTCTTTAGTCACAGATTTCAGTATCATTTTAATTGTGTGCATGGTTGTTTATGTATATGGCTGTTCTTGTTGAGCTCCCATCTTTACTAGTCTGTCTGCCTTGTCATTGCCAGGTGTGTTTGAGTGGCCAGATATCCACTGCATAACAATGTAAGTAGCTGGTTGGCATGGTGATATATTTCCACCAGCTCAGGCTTACAATGTCCACCACATTCTAGTGCTTGAAGAGCGAACATAGAATCTGTGAAAATAACAATGTTTTGAACTTTTGATGGAAAGGCATCAAATATGGTATTCAGGTGGTACAATGCAACTTCTAGTGCTGTTATTTCGGCTTCATAGTTAGAACATATCTCCCCACAGACATCAAACAACTCATCAGATGTTTTGTCTGGATATTCCATATAGACACCATAACCTGTTTTGATGGTAGTTTTGAAAGCAGACCCATCAGTATAGACATGAATCCATTGTTCTGGGTAGGTGTCTATTGTTTTCTGTGTTGCTTTCATAAGACTTACTGGGTCTGAACTTTTCGGTGCATTATTTCTTAATTGTGTCTTGATTTCCGGCAATTTAAAACCTGCATGTTGTGATAAACATTTTTATACTCTTTGCAGTTCTTGTCTCTGAGGTGATAGCTGCCTTTTATTTCATCGACATGGCTCAGGGCTGACTTTTGTTTTATTCTGTGGTTTGGTTGCCAGTTTTCTACAAGTGTAGAACCCCTTGAGATGTGGAGAGATATGGTTTCAATGGAGGCTTATGAAAGAAGCAAAAAAAATGAACAAAGACCACCCAAATAAACAAGCCAGTTTTATTAAGATGTTGCTTTATCAATTTTTACTTGGAGGCTTTGAATGATAGTTTAAACAAGAAAACATGATCAGCCTTTTGATATAAATGTTGAAAATGTTTTGTGTATTGTAATTTGTAGGTTTTCTTGTTTACATCATAACACCCTAGTTTTAGTGATAGTTCGTCGTGTCTAAGTGGACCATTCTAAAAACGTGTTTTACGTAAGTACATTTTTAGATAAATTTAACAAGATTATATGTGAAAATAGATATGCTTTCAAAATAGGCAAAAAATTGCCAAATATTACATTTTTTGCATTCTTTCTCAAAATTGGTAGAATATAGTCTAGAGAACGGAATGGATGTGTCATGGTCTAGAACATTGTTGAGATATCTACACCATTTAGCCTGTCATATTCAACTTAATCATGAGTCAGATATTTAAAATGGCAACCCTGTGAAAGAGATAGAAACCCCATGAAAGAGATGACAACCCTATGAAAGAGATGGAAACCCTGTGAAAGAGATAGAAACCCTATGAAAGAGATGGAAACCTCGTGAAAGAGATAGAAACTATGTGAAAGAGATAGAAACCTCATGAAAGAGATAGAAACCCTATGAAAGAGATGGCAACCCTATGAAAGAGATGGAAACCCATGAAAGAGATGGAAACCCTGTGAACGAGATGGAAACCCTGTGAAAGAGATGGAAACCCCGTGAAAGAGATAGAAACCTCGTGAAAGAGATAGAAACCCTGTGGAAGAGATAGAAACCTCGTGAAAGATAAGAAACCCTGTGGAAGAGATAGAACCGTCGTTAAAGAGATAGAAACCTCGTGAAAGAGATAGAAGATGGAGATCCGTTGCAGTCAACGCTTGAAGATTAGACTTGAAATAGCCACGACTGCAATGCCAAGATGAAATTCCATATGGGAGAGCAGAATAAGTACATCAGTGAAGATACGCCTAGATACCATTGTATGCCATGTGTACCATTATAAGTCATGTCGTAGTGTGAGACTCGGAATTGGGCGAGAGGTTCACGCTGTCGGTGAACGACACCTCGGCTAAGAAGACGAAAGCGCCATGGTCCAACTCTTCTCGTGGATGAGAAAAGGTTCAGCATCCGGTGGGCATAGGCACAGAACGTCGAATTACACGAGGCAGGTTTACAGACGGCGGAACACCTCGCGCAAGATTGACGTGAACGACAATCGTCTTGGCGAAGAGTCACTACACACCCACGTGACTGTCGACAGATAGGTAGGCTGTCACGGGCTAGGGAAGCCTACTACCCGAATTAAAGGCATGACAAAAATGGATGTGCTGGGCCTCGGATGTCTAGACCACAAAGTGAGCCAATCGAGGTACAAATAATACAGTTCAACTGTGGAACTTGTGGCACAGCGTACTTCGCTCTCGCCGGCGGAAATCTCACGATTTATTCGTTGCGGTTATAAGATAATGAACGCAGAAGAAGAAGAATATGTCATGCATACCATATGTACCAATATAGACCTATAAATCTAAAAAATACATTTTCTATTTGTATAGGTACACAGATTTCTAGTTAAGATGTTGAGAAGAATATGCTATGTAATATGTCACTGTCATTAGAAGCGCTTAAGAGAGTTTCATGGCTAGGCCTATATCAATCAATAAACCATAACCCTTCACGGTCGTAGGGGTGTCACATTGATTGCTTCAGCACACAGAGTCCTCCAGCGAATTATATCGTCAGTGATGCGGATGAAAGTGTGGAAATATATTGTCCTGTCCATTCTTTGATGTTGTCTGTCCATGCCTTTATTTTCCCTCCTCTGTTTCTCACCCCTTCGACAGTTCCCTGTAGTATTGTTTTTGACAAGGAATCATGTCTGCATACATGTCCGAACCATGCTAGTTTTCGTCGTTTCACTATTGAAAGCAATGGTTCCTGAACTCCTGCACACATCTTTACTTTATTTCTTACGTACACATTGGTCTTATGTTCCCTATAGGAAATTCGTAGAATTTGTCTGTAGCATTTGTACTCGAAAGCCTGTAATCTTCTCAGGCCTATATAGTATATAGTGGACCTACCACTGACTCTAAAATATGTATGCTAAGTTTGGCAATAAATAAACAGGATAGTGGAAAAATTAGAGGCAACAGTGATGTGGTTATGTAGAGGAAAGTGTTGACAAGACATAGATGAATTATTTAATTGTAGTTGGATTATCCCATATGTATTCCATCCTTCTCAACAAAGCGATACGCGCCAGCCGAGAGTAACATTCATAGCACGTAATTATGCAGCTTTAAGCTAAAATTGTTATAATTCATAGGTAGGTAGGTTAATTTTTTCTTCTTCTTCTTTCGTTCGCTAATAATGTCTATATCTGCAGCGTTGTTTCTTGTATAAATTGGACAGTGTTTTCCATTTCTTGTTTTGTACCATAAAGTTTAACATTCATTGGTGTATCAGAAGGCCAGTGTGTGCATCTTAATGTGTCATAGTTTGCACATTCTTGAAGGATATGTTCTGAAGTCTGGTTGACTTGTCCACAATTACACTTTGCTGTTGTGCCAATTTTAAATTTTGTATACATATGGCTGTTTAGTCTATTGTGTCCAGTTCTCAGTCGAAATATGATGACATGTTCTTGTCTGCTAAGTAGGTGGTAGTCATCCCGTGGAGGTAAGTTAGGCTTTCGTTGTGCCTTTATCATGGATTTCTTTTGGTGATAGCTGATTGGTACATCCGGTTGCTGCATGTTAGCACCTTCCTTGGCGAGTTGATCAGCTCTCTCATTTCCTGCTATTCCACAGTGTGATGGAATCCATTGCAGTATAACTCTACACCTATTTTGTACTATGGACAATACTTCTTTTAACTCTGGAAGTTTATTGGATTGTAATGCCTCTAGTACTGACCTTGCATCTGTAAGTATTACAATAGGGTGTGAGGTCCTGTCCAATGTTAACAGTTTCTCTGCAGCTGTATAAATAGCTTTGACTTCAGAGTCATAATTGTTGCAGTAATTCCCTGTTGGTATACAAGTGGTATCAGTGGTGCCATCTGGGTATTCTACATATACACCACTTCCTCCATTTTTTTACTGCATTCTGTGCTGATCCATCTGTATATACTCTGGTCCATAGATCACTTGGGTAAACATCATCAAGGAAACTGAGAGCTGCTACTCTTTTCTGCAGATTATTCTGATGTTCATCCCCATGCACACCTGCTACTGTTGTTTGGATGGTCACTGGTAGGCATGTCCGTTTTTCCCATGGGGTGTGTTCTGGTTGAGATGTCAGTGGTATTGTTACCTCTGGTAGATCCGATACCTGTCTACGCAGACGCTTGGCCTGGTGTATGAAGCTGCTTCTTTTAAGCCGTCCTTGTGATAGATTCTGGAATCTTTCCTTCATTGGGTGACTATGGTGGGAAAGAAACTTTTCTCCATGAATTATAATTTTAGTATCTCTACGCTCTTTCAATGACTGCATCCCTTCGATATTCTGCATTTCTATGATTGGTGCGGATCTCATTGTGCCTGTAATGATTCTAAGTGCTTGATTCTGTACTCTATCTAGGTTTTGTAGTGTAGTGTTTGATGATGAACTCCATGCTGTAGAACCATATTCCAAGTGTGGTCGAATGGCTTGTTGGTATACATTTTTTAGAATTCTTTCATTAGCTCCCCAAGTTGTCCCACTCAGTTTTCTTAGTATAGCTATCTTCCTTCTAGCCTTTGTTTCTGCTTTGCTGATATGATGTTTCCATGTCATTTTGGCATCAAATGTTACACCAAGATATGTGGGTTGGTCATCTACCTTTAAAATAGTTTTATTTACATAGATGTTTCCTGCTCTTTGTTTTGGTGAAAGTGTAAAAAGGGTTGTTGCTGACTTCTCTATATTGATACTTACACACCATTTGTCAGCCCAATTAGTCAAAATGTCCATGGCTCTCTGGAGCATTTTTGTGGTAACCATGGCGCTCTCATGCGTGCACCATAGAACCAAGTCATCTGCATATAGTGCTGTCTTAGTTCCACAGGGTATTTCTTCAATTAGATCATTGATAAATATGAGAAAAAGAGTGGGTGATAGAACTCCTCCTTGAGGCACTCCATGGCATAGTAGTACTTTCCTACTTTTTTTGCCATTTACTTGTACTCTGGCTCTTCTATTGTGAAGAAAGACTTTCGTCCATCTGTACATATTTCCACATATCTTGTAGTTTCTCATTTTTTGAAGCAATCCTTCTTTCCATACTTTATCAAAGGCCTTCTGTAAATCAATCCATGCCACTAAAACTGATTTTTTGTCTTGTAAAACATCCTCAATTTCCTGTGAGAGGTATGTGGTTTGATCCTCTGTGGAGTAGCATTGCCTGAAACCTGCCTGCTGTGGTGCAAGGAATTTTTTACTTTCCAGGTGAAATTTTAGTCTTAGGTTTATGATGCGCTCCATTGTTTTGCACAGGCAACTTGTAAGACTAATTGGTCTGTAGCTAGTTGGTGTTGTTCCATCTTTTCCAGGTTTAAGCAAAGGGACCATAATTGATTCTCTCCAGATTTGTGGTATTTTCCCAGTAGTCCAGCTAATATTTAGGATGTCCAATAGTTTCCTTCTGGCTGTTGTTCCTAGATTCTTTATCATTTCATTTGATATTTCATCAATTCCTGGGGACTTATTTAGCTTTAGTTTAGAGACTGCTAATTCTAATTCACTATATGTGAACAATGTATCCATAATTTCATCTGCGCTGTTTTCATCACTGATTCTAGTCTGAGCATGTTCCAATTTACTTTTTTGGTCGCTCCGCACTGTATGCTGTTTCTCTGGACTAATTTCAATATTGCAGTCTTGAGCAAATATCCTAGCGAAATTATCTACTGCTTGCTTTCCTGAAATCATTTTGCCATTCTGTACGAGTGTTATGTTTGTGCTTCTTCCTGTTCCCTCATCATTTAGTTGTTTTACCAGTTTCCACAGTTTTCTTCCATCCTTTTCAAAATTTAAGGATTCTGTTTTCTCTTTCCAGCTCTTTCTTCTAGCTTCTAGTTTGGCTTTTTGGAATTTAGCTTTTGCGTGTTGATGTTTGCTGTGATGTTCCTGGCTTGGGTTATTTTCCACTTCCGTCCGTGCTTTTTCTAATTCCTCTTGCAGCAGTTCTAGTTGTTCACTCCAGTATGGCTTGTATTGTTTGTGTGCTCCTCTTGGTATTGCTTCCTTGGCAGCTTGATGAATACATTTATTGAACTCTTTGACTATGGCGTTTATGTCTTTTCCTTCCATATCTATTTGTCCAGCTAAAACACTACTGCGGTGTTTAAATAGTCCCCAATTTGCTTTTTTATAATTCCATCTTGGAAGGCTACATGCATTTCCTGTGAGTTCATTTTTAATAGTAAGGAGGACTGGTCGATGGTCGCTACCTCCAAGTTGCTTCCCCACTGTCCTATTGATTTCCCAGTTTAGGTCTGCTGAGTACAATGCCAAGTCTGGCGTGGAAGTGGTTTGCCATGCTCTTGAGTAGTATGTTGGAGGATCTTTTAGCGTGTTAAGCAATAGAAGACATTTATCGTCTTGCCAGCTTTCAAGTTCTTCTCCTCTTTTATCCATTTGGTCATAACCCCAGCTTTGTGAGTGACTATTAAAATCTCCACATACTATCAGTCTTCCTCTGTACGGTATTGTGTCCAGGGAAAGGGACTGGTCATTTGGACAATAATAATTTAGTAGGTTGAAGTCTGTGTTCTTGGTCTTTAGTTGAAGGACCTGATATTCTGCTCCTTCCATGTATAGCTCAGTTTGATGTGCGCTGATATTATTTTTGACTAGAGTTAGTATACCTCCTTTTCTTCTGTCTATTCGATCAGCTCTAAAGCACTGATAACCTGCAATTTTAAAGGCTACATCTTTGCTGAGGTGTGTCTCTTGTATGCAACAAATGCTGACCTGTTCCTTAAGAAGGGTGTTTTCTAATTCTAATTTCTTGCTAAAGCCATCTTTTTTGCTATTTACACCCTCAGCATTCCAGTGCATTATTGTAAGTGATGTCTCATTGGTTGGTAATATTTGTTGGTCAGTGATATTACTCTTGTGCCTCCTGGCTCCACAAGGCAATCGAAGAGGACCTCCAGTCGTATGGGGTGGGCACTATCGGGGTATAGGGCCCGGTGCTACTCCTGCCTGGTGAGTCGTCACAGGGTTTGCACCATAACGGGGTAATGCAGATATAGACATTCATGTGCGATAATGCATGACATTCTGATTGTTGCGGTGCGCCTTCTGGCCAAATGTCGCTGACTTCAGCACCTTTACTTGCTAGGCAAGACTGTGGTCCTGCCCGAATGTGGGAGGGCCCGGCCAGTCTTAGTTTCCAGCCTCTGCTGGCTGGACTAAGCCCCATCTCCACGCCAAGGAGCTGGCCTCGATGGGGAGGTAGGTTAATGAGTTTGCCTCTCTTTTGGAGAGGCGTGCCCCTTTCAACCAGCGGACAAAGTCCAATTAGGCTATATTAGGATACAAGCTATAATTCACGGGGGATTTCCGCCATCTTTGTTAGCATATTCTTTCCCGTGTCCTTGAGTGACGGGCGTGCCGAGGGGGTTGCGGTCGCACCGGGCATCAAAATGCCCCTCAAAATAATGAAAACATTGAAATGGGATTTAAGTGCTTTCGCCATGCCAAAGTTGATGCCCCGCTTCCAGTAACGTAACGAGAGGGGGCGGAGGTGTGGACCGCCCCAGGCGGCACCATCGGGTGAGCGAAAAATGTATTTTCTTCCATGCTTTCACAATCACTGCCATATTTTTTTTATGTCGCAACGGCGGAAAATTATGCTTCCGCCCCGGGCGCCATTGACCCACGCTACGCCACTGTTCTAGACTACCATCAATGTCTCTCAAAAAGCATTACTTCAGACATGATGGTTACAAAGTCAGGGGCAGACCATGCAAACGATGGATTACAGAAATAAAAAAGACAACGAAAACAAACATATATGAAGCACACACAAAAGCCATCCCCAGAGAACTCTTCTACTCCTGGCGCTGCAAGGCACGAATGTGTAGTGAAAAGAAAACGTCTTTCTATCAGCTTCTTTTTTATACCTTCCTAAGATGTGCTTTTCCGTTATGGCACCCCCTCTTTCAGCTGTACCCTCCCTGTGCTCACTGGTTGTCCCCGCCCCCCCCCCACCTCCGCATTCCTTCCTTTTGTGACGTATCTCTGTTATAGTTTGGACCCTCGTCGATTTGCTACTTCACCTCTCTTGTTCTTTCTCGCCTCTTTCTTTCCTTCTCTCAACCCCCTTTCTCTTTTCTCTCTTATTATCTGTTACTATATTCTATATGTCATCTTGTTCAAGTCATGGTCACTCATGTTATCGTGATACCTGCCCCACTCGGCTACTGTGCACCTGCCTTACGCAATGTTCTTGTTTTCCGCGCGCTCCCTTTTCGTACATTGACTCATTTTCTTTGCTTACGATCCAGTCTTCGTCCGCTCGATTTTATTTCCTCTAATTGTCCGAGGCAGGGTTTTCTCGCTTTTGTCTTCCTCCACGTCATTGAACGTGTATGAATAAGCTACTATTAGCTGTTTAACTGGGGTCTCTAATTCATATTTCTTTTTCATTGTAGACTTCGTGCTCATCATCGAGCATTTTTATTCTCTCATTTTAATTTATTTGCATTATATCTGATCTATTTCCACTTCATACGTCATTTTACTTTTCCTGTGCACTTTTCCCTCCTTACTTTCAACTTTAGTCTTCCCCTTACATCCTCTTTCTGTCACACCATATGTGTCTCTATGTAAGATTTGTTGACTGTGGTCTTTTGTTTGTCCAGATGAAGATTTTTTGGTCGAAACGTCGTCCGTCACTGTCTCGTTATTAGGTTGCTTTATCTACTTATATTGGTAACATGAATACCTATTTCTATTCATTTTGATATTTGCCCCGTGTTGCCCCAGCCGCTCATCATTTCCAGTTTCGGGTTGTTACCAGACACTGTAACTTTTATATCCCAAATAACATGCGTGCATACGGACCCAGAAGAGATACAGTCACATGGACAGCAGATCTTGCATAAGACGTTTATGAAGGTTTCCCGAATAAAGAGTAAATTGTAATCGGAACGATAAATCTAGAAGATGCGGACAATAAAGTTAGTTACATTCACCATGTTGACATCTTACAGGAGCACTATATCCATCCATTGATCATACGCTGGATAACGAATGTGCTAATATGTAGAAAGTCGCTCTAAGGTACGGATCCTGGACATCTGAGTCAGAACAATAGTACCTAGTCTGCCACAATGATCTCCTTTTCTCCGCTGCTGTTTAATGTGTACACCTTTAAAAATGCTCAATTGCAAACCTCAGGTCTTGTATAGTTCTAACGTACACTGGTGATGTCCTACTAAACAACACGGGCAGGAACAGAGCAGATATCGCTCACAGTGTACAGGGTGGACTAGATCAATTGTCAATATGGTGCATAACACACAATCCTGTGATTACTCACGCAAAAGTTGTCTAGGACTCCTTGAATAATAATCTAGGAAATAACACTGTCAGTTGCATGGGTTCATTCATTGAAAGAGAACAGAACCTTAAATATCTGAGAATAACCTTTGATAGATGACTCTCAGTAAGTAAGCATATCACAAATGTGATTCAGAAGGCAAAGAGAGGGATCAGTGTCATTAAGTTTATGGCGACCAAGGACATGCAGCAACGGGTACTGTTTCTGCTTCTACAAATGTGGTGATATGTCATAATTATGGCTTCGGCCTACTGACACTCCCACAGACACAAGTAGATAGATTGGGGAAAATCCAAAATGAGAACGATACTTGGGTGTACTAAGGATACACCCATCACTACAATAAGATTTTTGCTCGATCTCCCCAGTATTAGAGTGCGATTTCAAGTAGCGCAAGTGAAGTAATATCTAAAAGTAACAAAATATACTCACCACCCATTACACCAATGTCTGGATGAGAAAAAGGGAAAACGAATCAAGCGGGTTATGTCATGTATAGCAGAAGTTGAAGACACACCACAAAGAGTAGGCCTATGTGAAATAGAAGACGTATGAAATGGCAGTAAATGGGAAGAGGTAGACTATTGAACATAACAATCATTGAAAATAGCGTAATAATTCAACTAGATAAATCGTGTCGGAAATGGTATCATGATAGAAGTTACAGTACAAGAGCTCGCCCAGCTACACTCGAAAGCACAAAACATAATTATAGGCCTATACACAGATGACCCAGTCGGTAATATTCACAAAGCATGCTGCGCAAGATAGAAAATAACATGTAGAGGAAGGAATGGATTGTGTTATCGAACAACTCAATTGTACAGAGCATTACATGGACATACTGCCACGGTCACGCTGGTGTCATAGGAAACTAAACACCCTACTTATTGGCAATCAATGCGGCGGTAGATGGCACAATGCTAAGAAGAGATAAAGCTGACTTAGGTAAAGCAGTCATAAATTCAAAGACACAAAAGTCACAACAGGAGTGAAATACAACGGTGATTGTACCCATTTGGAAGAAAAAAGGCAGTAAGAGGGAATGCACTAAGTATAGAGGCATTTCACTATTACGTCACGTAGGAAAAATCTTCAGAAAAATACTGAAGAGAAGAATGTGACCATATATAGAACCACGGCTCAACAACACACAAATGGGCTTTCGGAAAAATAAAAGCTGTACAGATTCACCGTCAAACAACTTTCAGAAAGAGCTATAGAACATAACCAAGACTTATATTTGGCTTTCGTAGACCAAGAGAAAGCTTTTGACAGAGTGGATAGAGCGCAACTATGGATAACACTACAGACATGGAGTTCCCCAACATCTGATAAACCTATGTCAGAGCATATTCGTCAATAGTCAATGCTCAGTAAGAACAAGCGCAGGTACATATGATAAATTTCAAATTCACTCGGGTGTGAGACAGGGACGTGTACTATTTCCCCCCCCCCCCCACTGTTCATAACATACATATACCACATCTGTAAAGTAGCAAAGACAGCGAAAGAAAACAATCTGAAGGACACCTTAAACGAACTACTATTTGCAGATGACCAAGCACTAGTGGCATCAGAAGAAGAAGAACTACAAAGACAAATAGATAGATTACATCACACATGCGATACTTTTAACATGAAGATAAATATAGAAAATACCGAAGTAATAAAGATAGGAAGAACAGAAAGAAACACCAATATATATATTGAAAACAACAAGACTTAACCACGTGACAGAATTCACATACCTAGGAAGTAATATAACAACAGACGGCAAGAGCAGCAAAGAAATACACAATAGATTTAATAAAGCATACCAAGCCCAAGGGCAAATGACGCCAATCTTCAGAAACAAATACGTAGATTTACACACCAAAATAACACTATTCAAAACTATTATGCCATCGCTGTGCTACCAATACTAAACATGGACAGCGACAGCGCAAGACAAACGTAAACTGGTGTCAGCTGTAATGGCATACTTACGCAGAATCCTATGAATATCGTTAAGAGATGAGGAACGAGGACATCCGACAAAAAACCGGCACCACCCCAATCTTAGATTGAGACAGCAGAGGCAACTGATCATATGGTTTGCATACATCAGCAGACTACCATCAGTCAGCATACCATAGCAAGCTATGCTACAAGATCCAGCTACGGCAGACCTAGAGGCCGACCACGAAAACGATGCATCACTGAAATAAAAGAGACGACAAATTCCAAAATATACTCAGCACACAAGAGGGCCGGCTCCAGAAAATTCTTCTACCCCTGGCGCCGAAAGGCAACAAAGGGCTTCGGCGAATAGATAGATAGATAGATAGATAGATGGATGGATGGATGGATGGATGGATGGATGGATGGATGGATGGATGGATGGATAAATTCATTGCAAAATGAATATGAGGTTAAAGAGGCTGAGAACGTACAGATACAAAGAATATCAGAAATGGGGGTGTCTAGAGATAAAGGAAAGAAACTTAGTCTCTTTGGAAAGACCCGAAGATCGTATAATCAACACACGACTGGGACAAAAGACGCCCACCACTACATAAATAGGAAGAGACATACTTTGCCTGAGTACAGAACACAACATACTGAATAAACACATGTAAAGACTGTCTCTGTGTATACACCACTGTGCACTTGTGCAACAGATAAACATACATCCTAAACATATCCTGAAGACCTATACTCAGTGTGAACAACTGAGAGAAAACATATGTGCTCAATGGCTCAGCCCTGCAAACAAAGATGATGTATATGGAACCAATGAAGGAATCAAGACAAATATAGAGTTAATCCATAATACATGTCTGACGGTGAAGCCATCAAGTAACGAACAAAAGGAAGTAAGAAAGGTGTAGTATATATAATTAAGTTTCGTGGTATTGAATATATTCTTCTTCTTCATTTGTTCTCCAACTCCTGCATATTAGCAAGGATGTGGCAAAAGATATGGAGCAGCCGCTCTGACCTGGAGAAGACGGTGGACTTCGTCTTGACGACGGGCCTGAGAATATAGCATGACCGCAATTGCTGAACGCAGAAGAAGAAGAAGCAATGATGTAGTTCAGTGAGCGAAATGTTTCTTGTTACATTTTATATTAGCTTTTCTATCCCATAGCGGGTCAAAGTGACCAATAGACCATGCTGAAGTCGGATGTATCAGGCAGAAAGGTGCAGATATCGCAGCTAAACTGTAAACAATGACACATCACAATCTATTATCTGGACTACATCCTATAATATGTAAAATAATACTCACGTGTAAAACAGGTAATGAAGTCCTACTGAATGATGACTACAACACTACACACTATCACTAACGGATCCGTTAGTGATAGTGTGTAGTGTTTTAGTCATCATTCAGTAGGACTTCATTACCTGTTTTACACGTGAGTATTATTTTACATTATGTTCTACTAGCAGTACCACCTTCTATTGCCTATAATATGTAGTAGTTTGATAATGAATACAGAAGTAGAAAAAGAACATGTAAAATCCAACATGATCAGTTATCTTTTTCAACACTCACAAGTCAGCGAAATGCCTTACCCTAATAGACTCCTCTCAAAGTTGAAGTTCTACTTCAGCAATTGCACATGAACTTTTCTTCTACTATATAAAGAAGGGTAGGCGGGGGAGGGGAGCAGGAGAAAGAAAGAAAACTTATTCAAATCTGCAGAACAATCTCGTGTTGAGACTCAGATCTGACGAGTTGGCAACGAACAGTACTTAACCCCCAAGTCCTACTCCACTGTCGAGTGTGTCCTCTAACGGAACCAACTCTCAGGTTAGAAGATTTGTGTACTTGAGCCACAATGAGCAATGATCTCATCTCCTCACATGAGGTTGATTTGTAGGCAGCGAAGCACTTTAACAGAGATTTTTGTAATGGCCTGAAAAATCCAACTCGATTGACAACAGTTGCCCAGCATGGCCATACAGAGTGATTTCGGTTCAATATGTCAAAGGCACTATGTGTGATAAACTGTCAAGGGAGAGAGTCAAAATCCTCTGTGTGTGTCAATGGATTAGAAGATCGTTATAGATGGATTATATGAGTGCATGGAGCGATGCTTCCATTTACTACCCAGCTTCATTATGTGATTTATGGAGTCTATAGGCTTACGCACTGGAATGGCTGATGGAACGGAGAGCGGCGCACTTATAGGAGTGTCCCGCGTGCTGTGATGCTAGTTTTTTTTATCAAGAAAATCAAGTGTCACGGTGGAGACAGAGGAAACGAAAGAGCTGACACATTGTCAGTTAATGATGTGATTGACGGTACAGTACTAAAAAGAGAAAACGCAGACTTAATTACACCAGTCATATACTCATTGCAAAATGAAGATATTGACAAAGAGACTGAAAACGTACACATAAAAAAGAAAGAAATAGAAGTGATAAGAAGAGAGGGAAGAAAATGTACTCTTATTTTGGAAAGAACCAAAGATCACATAATCAACATTCTCACTGAGAGTCTACATACACTCGAATGGCTACTGAAACGGAGAGTGGAGCACTGATGGGAATGTCCCGTGTGCTATGATGCTAGTTTCTAATCAACAATCGAGCTCTTACTTCCTATTTGAAGTAGGGTGATTTTTTTCCAGAGCTTTCTTTCATACTCAGAAGATTTCAAATCTCTGCAGTGAAATACCTTAAGTGAGAACCCCATACTCAAAATGGGTATATATTACAGGAGGAATCTGGTATTTTGCTTTGGTAAGCCCTGTGCCAGGACAATTTATCATCCACTATGCCCTTGGGACATTGAACCCACATTTCCCTGTGCGTTCTTGTTGGACAATGAAGGTCAATCGACTTCGGTCGAAATCTTCTAAAAAGAAGATTGCACGTCATGTCACAACCAAGCACGCACATAGTCCATCTATGGCGATCTTCTAATCCATTGACAAGCACAAAGTATTTTTGACTCTCTTCCAAGACAGTTGATCACCCACTGTGCTCTTGGAATATTGAAACGAAATCTCTCTGTATGACCACGCTGAGCAACTGTTGTCAATTGAGTTGGATTTTTCATCTATCATTACATCTATCTTTGACAAAATGCTTCACTGTCTACAAATCAACCTCATGTAAGAAGATGATTTCATTGCCCATTGTGAATCAAGTACCAACCCTTCCAACCTGAGAACTGGTTCGTTAGAGGACACACTCGACAGTGGAGTAGGACTTGGGGGTTAAGAACTGTTCACTGCCAACTCGTAAGATCTGAGTCTCAACACGAAATTGTTCTACAGATTTGAACACGTTTTCCCGCCGAATACGGATATGGCGGGTCATTGGCGCAAATAAAACGGCGACACAAAACATTTCCATTCTCTGGACTACATCCTGCTGGAAATCTAGTAAGATAATGTCCTGCTACAAGGGAGATCCAGCGAGAGAGTTTGAGAATGAACGCTGAAGAAGAACCTTTTTTTCTTTCTCTCGAATTTCCAACACCCCTCTCCTCCTCCCTCCCCCCCCCCCCCCCCCCCACTAACCGTCATTTTCTACCCTTCTGCATATTACATGCTTAATTTTCCGATCCCCGGGGTTGCGATCTTTCACTCTTTCTTCCCTGTGGCAGGTGTGATAGATGCATGTTTTCTTCAGCTGTGCTTTGTGTATTACTGCAATCTACCCAGTACCTCTTATTCGGTTTTTGTCTTTACAAGTAACGCTCATGTTGGGTGTTTTACTGGTGTAGATTGCTTTTTTAAATATCTTTTTAAAAGTTTTAGATCGTCAAGAACTCGTCTTTTCGTAGCTTTTTTGTTTTTGAAACTGGGCTTTTCCCGAAATTTTGAGTGGCAACTATCTCGTACGTTTGAGTTCGAAGTTCATTTCCTAGAATCTGAAAGATGTCTGCTCCAATTAAACCTTGGGAGAGATCTGGGGTAAATTACCAGAATAATTCAACGATACCGTTTAACAGTATGTCAGCGTAAGTAGAGTCATCGTTTAAGTAAGCATAAATAAAAAATGTAAGTGTAATATACCTACTTATCTGAGTTTTATGATATAATTTATAATTAAAATAGACAAAACTAGGAAACAACCAAATAAAACAGTCACAGTTCACAGGTTGATGAATGAGTTACCGAGTAAAGTTTAGTAAAGTAGTCAGTAAAGTTTGCTTATCACTGAACACCTACTTACTACTAACAGTTAGTAACAGTAACGGCCAAAATGAAGTATAGATCACCGTTGTGACTTTTGACTCGCCTTTGTTGTACTTTCGAGGTATTACCTAACCGTTGTAGTGTTAGATAAGTTGCATCATAAAGTTATAGATTTGGGGGGGGGGGGGGTTTAAAGGATTAGAATTAGTTTATAGATGTTTGGAGGAGGGGAGGTTAGAATTAATAAGTAATTCTCCTCTAAGGTGTGAATCAATATGATTGGTTGTTCAAGATAAATATGTGATGTTAATGTAAACAGTGCGCTATTTATAGCCCAACGGAGACCTATACTGCATTTTCACCACAGTAACAATAACTTTACATAGTCATATAGTAGCTACTTGGACATCCTTGGAAAATGCATAATCGATTTCTCGCGGTGCCGATAAAATATATGATTACGCATTTTATCAATGATTTTTTTGTTGGGGGGGGGGGGGGGGATTAAAACAGTAGAAATAAAATCTCTACTTACCAGTTGATGCACATGAATAATATTCCTCCACACAAGCTGCTCACAAAACTAGCTAAACACATCACTATGCACATAATCCGTGAATGTTTTGTCACATTTTAAGCACAGAAACCTTTTATTATAAATAATTTAAGATATTTAACAATCATATATGTAAAAAAATTTATTATGCAAATGAGCCATTCTGAATACTAATCAGCTTTGGTTGTATTTAAAAATTATGGCAATGCAATCCACAGATTTGTCTAGTTTTACAGAACACAAAAATGTATAGTTTATATAATATTTTATCGTAAACAACTAAAATATTTAATAACTAGATTACTCAATGTAATATTTATGCAAATTAGCCACCACTTTTGATTTTATGAACCCTAATTTCATATTAAAATTAGCACAATGTAATCAACATATGTGTCTTGCCTTTGTGAACACAAAAATATATATTTTCTGTGGTATTTTATTATATTCAATAATTATATAAATTATTTTCATCTTAATTACACTAATTATCTGCCATTTTGAATATTAATTAGTTCTGCATGCATCTGAAAATTACAGAAATGTGATCAACAGATCTGCATGGCCTTTGCGAACACAAAAATATATATATTAAGTGGTATTTAAATATATTTAATTGCTATATAATTAATTTTTATATTTTAATTATGCTAATTAGCGGAATATTAATTAGTTTTATGTGGTTCTAAATGTTACATAAATGGGATCAATAGATGCGTTTTGTCTTCACGAACAAAAAATTGTATAGTTTGTGTATTGTATTATTGAAAATAACAAAGATAATTTAAAAATTATCAGCTTGACTACATTTTGTGATCACAAGTTTTATTAATATTTTCCTATATGTTTCATGTAAATTATTTTGATGTCAAATTAATTCTTTACAAATTTGTAACTTTTTTCAGGGTTGACGTACATACTTGGTTGAGGTATCATTGAATTACAATTTTTAAGTGCTATCTAACTATATTATTTGTAATTATGTAGCATTATTTAGAAAATTTAATCCAAGTACCTACATATAGGTACACTTTTAATATATCTTTTTCATTTTTATTACATCAATTATATTATTAATTATTTTATTTGCAAAGGTCACCATTCGGAGAAGATCGCATTCAGACAACATTGAATGGTTCATCTACTGCATCAGCTGTTTCAACACCACCACAAGTTCCTCCCCGTGTCACACAATCATCACCCCTCAACAGTAGATTAGGTACAGGAATGGGATATGGAGGCTATGGAAATTATAGTAGCTTTGGGGGATATGGTGGTTATTCAAACAATTTCGGATATGGTGGGATGTATAATAATAGCCCATACTCAAGCTATGGTAGTTATGGGTTGAACAGAATGGGAGATACCAGAAGTACATTTGCACTCCACGCAGAAGAGAGTTCAAGACCTGCATTTGAATCAATTGAGAGCATTGTGTTTGCGGTAAATAAAGTTTTGTGTCATTATTTCTTTCAATTATACAAACTTTGTGTTGTGTCATGTTTTACTATGTAACCATTTTAATTAGAAGTACATTGGAATCTCTTGGACAATAAACTAACTGGAAAGTGGGAGATTGGAGGCAACAGAGATGTGGTTCTACAGAAGAATGCTGAGAATACCATGGACTGCCAGAAAAACTAATGTAGAGGTGTTAAAAGAGTTAAATGCGAAACGGACCTTAATCAACAATATAAGAAAACGGCAATCTTCTTTTGTTGGCCACTTCATGAGACAGGCAGGTTTAGATAACATAATCACAACAGGCAAGATTGAAGGCACCAGAGACAGAGGGCGACAACATGAGAAAATATTAGACAGTTTGACAACCTGGCACAGCAAAGAAACAACAACGACTTTGATACATAATACTGTGGACAGAGAGCTGTGGAGAGCCATGACCATCTATGCCACCCGGCATGGCACCTGATGATGATGATGACAGTGGAAACCCATTACAACGAATCCGGTTTTAACTAATTTCTCTCTATAACAAACGTTTTCAAAATTCCTGATTATTTTACCTCTTTGTCTGAACATTTAAAAATATTTCTTCTTCAGCGTTCATTCTCAAACTCCTGCTGGATCTCTCCTGTAGCAGTACTACTAGATCTCCAGCAGGATGCAGTCTAGAGAATGGAAATGCGTTGTGTCGTCGTTTTATTTGCACCAATGGCCCGACACATCCATCTTCGGCGGTGTAAAAACATTTTATGATGCTTGTATTTACCACAAATATCCCTGTATAATGCACTATTTATAATTTATTTCTCAACAAAAAAGTAGTCTCTGAACTTTTGACCTGTACATGTGCGTTTAAAAAGGTACACAAAATGACTTCAACACTGTGCCCCCGAGACATTCAACAGAAACAACATGACTTGTTTACTGGCAGTGCATTTGGACAGTCCTATTCAGTACAGGTGTAAGCATCAAATATAATCTGGCTGTCTTATAGAGCCCATACTTTTAAAGTGAGGAATTTTGTCTTTTTCTGTCATTTAATTGGTCACTTGGTGTCAACAGCCATTGAAAGTCACAGGAAAAGCCAATTGTGTCAAGTTAGAAGGATGATTTCTAAAGTAGCCCACAGGTATTATGAGGCATGTTCGAATGAAACTTTGGTTTCGTTCAGAAGCGCTTACAATGGAGGCAAGGCGACATTGCATTCACCTGAAGTATAAACACAATGCTCACTTTGCTTGTTAAAAACTCTTGATAAAAACAACTTTTTAACTCATGTTAAAAACATGATCTATTCTTATTGAAAAAAAGGAAAGAGAGTTTGCTGAAAGTCTAGAACATAAAAAAAATTGGTCGCATAGCCATCAACCCAGCATTTTTTGGCTGTAGTGATTTCAATCTAGGCCATAGTGACCTTAAATTAAGTCTTGACTAGTTGAAAGAGAAACATGAAATTATTGTGAAAGTATAGGCCTAATGTAATTGGCAGCAAGACTGGCTGAATCTGTGTATCAGTTTCATGAGAAACAACTGATACTTGGAGGAGAGGTGAGTAATGGAACATTTAAATACCATTCTCTTAGTTCATTAAAATTATAATTAAGGAATCTACTGTATAGAAAAGAGACGAGGACAATATTATTTACATTTTTTCATCACATGCTATCTATAACCAATCTCTCGAGGACTGTGCTAGTTGATTATTTATTCCTAGTTGACAGGCAGTGATTACGTCATGGAAAAACAATGCACAAGGGAAACAATAACTTAAAGGTCTTAACTTATGTGGTGACAATTGTTATAACCCTATATAACGAATTTCGGTTATAACGCACATATTCCGTAATTTGTTATAACAGATTCCGCTGTATGCATTTTTATCTTATTATGCAATCAAGTAGAAATCTAAAGAATTTGATATGCCATCTCCATATTGAAGGCTGGTATTTACACTTTTGCTACCAGTGACAAAATCATCAAAACATAAAATCCATTCCACTGATTTACTTTTGCCATCGGTGGATATGATTTTTTGTGGGGAATTTTGCAGATTCAACACCTTTATTACTTAATTCAGTGATTTCTGTTTTTTTTATCCTGTTCATGAGAACCATCTATATGTTATACTTTGTCAACTACTGCAGTAGATTTGGTAAGCAGGTTTTGCTTTACTGTTGACAAACAACACATGTGTAAATTTTTTATGGTTTCTAACAATATGCATTGGGCATATGAGAGGTTTGAGCTTTGGTCTCACATCCTGAGGTCCAAGAGTTTTATCCCCGGTAAAGACTGGGTTTTTTGTTCTGTCAGAGTATAAATTTAAAAAACTGAACATGACGTGACGACAGCAAGGACTTGCAGCCTTTAATATATATGCCACTCAAAACCTCCCTGTAACTCCCTGACAGGAAAAATACAGTATTACAATTTTTTTTGTATATGCAAACAATTTTATGTATATACAATCTTAATATTTATTTGTTTTATCTTACAGGTAAATTCTGTTGGTATGATGTTGGATTCCACATTTCAGGCAGTTTACAATTCTTTCCGTGCTGTCATAGGTGTAGCAGACAATTTCACACGACTGAAATCACAGCTTGTTCAAGTCTTTTCTGCCCTAGCATTTATCAGAACTTTAAAATATCTGTACAGGTAAAATTATTAACTTTAATTTCTAGCAGAATTTAGTACACAGTAAGTGAATATAGAAAATAATTAATATATAGAGGACATATATAAAGATTGAAAAAAATCTATCTATCTATTATCATTTCCACATGTACCATTAACCTTTAGCATGCTGTGTTGTGCAAATATTATTTAAATATTTGTAACAACAAAAAAGTTATTGCGATTTCAAAACAGCTACCGACGATTGCGTAGCATTTCCAAAAACCAGCGGCAGAAGAGAAATTGCGTAATTGTAAACACAGCATACCTATGGTTAAACATTGGGGGGGGGGGGGAGTTGGAGTTGTCTGTCTTTGGCCATATTTAGCCCATGTCTCTTTAATGTTTCTTTGATTGTCTCCACCCATCTAGTTCTTGATCATACCTTTAAGTCCGATCTTCTGCTGTTGTATGCACGAAGAGGTGGTTGAGTTGGTTCCATTCTCATGATGCTGCCAAACCACCTGATATTTTGTCTCTGTATGTAGCCTTGCCTTGAGATGGTCTTTATTTCTTTCCTGAAATACCTCATTTCACACACTGTGATCTATTTCACCAGAGTCTTTGTCAAGGCCATGTTGGACATTGGTAACACAGTTTGTATGAAAATACTGTTTATCAATTGTCGTTTCGTTGTTTTATAGCCATGAATAAAACATATATATATTAACCTTCACGACGCTTTTGTAACACTTATTGGCAACAAAAATAATGGCGGCCATCGCAGTTATAGACAGAAGTTACCCAATGATATATCGTGTTAAATAGACATACCAGAGCCTGATTGGTCAATGCACATACTCGGGAAAAATGCATAATTGAAGCCGGTACATTTCTACGTCCATCATGATAGTTACGAAAATGTCTAGTAGAAGTAACACGTTTTATACCAATTTATCTGAGCACATCTGCACACCAGTACGATGCCTTGATGGTGAATCGGGTTTATAGGCCGTTGTATCATTGTATTTTGAATAAAATAACATTGAATTGCTTGAATAATGAATTATTGGGTTATTTAGTTTCACCCCACCGAAGACGGATGTGTTGGGCAATTGGCGCAAATAAAACGACGACACAGCGCATTTTCATTCTCTGGACTACATCCTGCTGGAAATCTAATAGGACCATGGTCCTGTTACAAGAGAGATTCAGCGGGTGTTAGAGAATGAACGCTGAAGAAGAAGAAGATTTAGTTTCACAGCAGTGAATATACAGAATGCCTTGTTGGTTTGGGGACTTGTAGATGTTTGATATCGAATATGTTGAAGTGGCACCAAAAATGACTCTAGGCCTAAGCTCAAAGAATGATTTTACTGCAAATCTACATGTTTTATACAGTTCGCCCGGCAATATTTTGATAATTTTGCAATGAAAGAACGTAAATACAACAGATTTGTGTGTGATTTAGTGTACAGTGGTGCCAAGCAATTCGATAAGTAAGGCAAGTTATTTTTTTACTAAATTTTTCCCGCTTTATTTGTTATAAAATATGTTTTTTTGTGAAAAACGTCTTTACCACTTTCTCATATTTCTGATACCACACACACACACATAGAGAAATTAGACCAATATATGCTGAATTCAATTCTTTATTTATATGTGCAAATATTATTTAAATATCTCTAACAACCAAACAATTATCACATTTTCAAAACAGCCACCATCAATAACGCAAATTCTCAAAAAAGAATCAGGTGGCAGGAAGACGTTTATATATTTTTTATCCGGCTTGCTAAAGGTTAAAACATCTGCATCAATGTTTTGAATTATTACACCATTATTGCCCAAAAACTAAAATGGGACCTTACTGTATCACACGTGTCTGATCACGAATTTTAAACATGTGCCTTGCAGATATCATCTGAAATATATCCTCTGAATAATTGCTAGTATGCACATTAACACTTTCTAAATCACTACCTGCATCAGATAAATTAATGCTAGAACTATCAGAAAAACTTTCTTTTAAAAGTTTATAAATTTCCAATTCGTTGAGTCTGTACCCTAACATATTTGTAGGTCTAGGTAAGATGGTTACACAATGATGGTCCAGCTGTCTTCAGCATTATCTGTGAAGAGGGTCGGGGAAGACTCAGGGATCCCTTTAACTGATACCCATGACCATCAACATTTAAGACCTGCTTAATAGACCTTTAAGATAGCTTATAAATCAGAAAATAAATCATATGATGTAGTTTTTGTTTTATTTTTCAATTGTTTTAGTTTAATAAATCCTTATTTTCCACTTCCAGAAAAATCCTAGAACTGTTGCGTTTGCGTCCTAGAGGTCAGGCAGATGCACTGTGGAGAGAAGCATTTGAAGAAGCTGCATTCTCTGCAGCTGCATCACCTGATAAACTTATGAAAAGAAGCACATGGCCTATTCTTATGTTCTTTGGTATCATCATGGGGGGACCCTACCTGATATGGAGATTGATTTCAGCTTTCTCAGGATCCACAGGTAGATACAACCCTGGATTAATGCAATAATGGTTTGCAATCAGACTGTTAGAGTGGCTTATTTATGTAATAATTTTATCAACTAGTCTGAAACTTGACTATTTTCTGTGCATAGAAATTTGTGCAGCATAACTGCATTCCATTGATTGTATGCTTAGACTTGATAACATGTCTACAGAGCATGCAAAGAATTCTATACTATACTTAATAAAGATTGCTGTTCTGTCTTAACCTGTAGCACCCTCTGTTTCCAATTACATAATTTCACTCCTGCTGCTGAATTAGTTTTTGGAAATGTTATGTAATCGTTGTGGCTGTTCACTTCGGGCTAAATGTATCACCCGGAGGGTGCTAAAGGTTAATGTTACTATTTTATATTTGTTTACATTCACACGTAATCAGCACGATTTCTCATGATGAACTATGTGACATGACCCTGAACATTACAGTTTCTGGAATGGAAACAGTATGCAAACTGGTTTCATCTTCTTCTACATTTGCTCTCTTAAAACCAGCTTGAACTTCCATGTGGTTTCCTTCAGGGAGCTTAATGTATGTTCTGATTTTGGATTTGCCCCATGTAACCCTAGCACATTTTTTTTTTTTTTGGTGTGCTTTTGATTCAAGTAAGCTTTACTTGCCTGTGACAGCTGTACACATATAAATTTGGCTTTTAAATTTCTATTCCACGCTGAAGACAGACCAATATGGGCAATTGGCATATATAAATCGGCGACACAACGCATTTCCACCAGTGCTCTTCAATTTGAGTTGTACGAAGCTGCTGTGTGTAGTTCCTGCATGTTGTTGAGTGTGTTGCGTGGCCCGAAAGGGAAGCAAAGAATATCAACACTGTTTACCTTCCATGCATGTCGTAAGAGGTGACTAAGGAGTTATGGGATGGAGTTGGTTATCCCACCCCATATAGGGTCAGTGACCCAAAGCCATGCTGAAATCAGATGTGTCAGGCAGAAAGGCGCAGATTATGAAGCAGTGCTGTAAACCATGACACAACGCATTCCGTTCTCCAGACTATATCCTGCTAATCTGTAGAAGTTTGAGAATGAACACAGAACAAGAAGAATACCCTATTTTATGTATGCCCTGCAAAGAGTTTGGACTTGCTCTCTTTCTTTTGTCATCTTTTTTCCCATTTTAATACTTGGTAGTGGTAGTCTATTTTCATTCATTTTAAGTACATGTCCAATATAAGTCTGCTAGTTTCTTCTTATTCTTGTAGAAACATGTTGTTTGGTGTCTTCCCTTATTTGACTTGAATTTTTTCCCAGCTAATATTAAAGAGTTTATTAAGACATTTATTTTCAAATGAAATTAATTACTTCTCCATTGTTGTCTTGTATTAATGAAAGAACACAGCAATTATTTGCTCATCTGTTACAGGTGAAAATAGCTGGGCTGCTGGAGATGATGACCACTTTGTAGCCAGAGCAAACTTCAGTTTTCAGGGTCAAAGCACAGAAGAATTATCATTTTCAGCTGGACAAACCATTAAAGTTGCCCCAAAAGGTAAGGGCTTAACAGTTTTATAAATAAATAGTTAACAATATATACAAATATGAGTTGTGGATGAGAACACAACAAAGTATTTGAGATAAAATGGAGATGGATCTAATCCACCCTTAGAAAGAGATCTGACAACATAACCAGAGAGGAGCCAGGCTAGAATCCACAGAGGAGAGTTGGAAGACCCAGGAACAATATGGAGACCTCATGGGCATATTAAGAACATGATGCAGTACAAATCATTGAAAAAATGACAGCTCTAGCCCTATGTTCAACAGAGAACTGAAAGAAATGAGGTACAATTTTATATATTTGAAATAAGAAAATATTTTCATCACAATGATGACTCCAAATTCATGACATGGGGACTAGATGTAATTTTTTTTCAAGATTAGACCTGTTTGATCTTATTCTAACTGCACCCTCTGTGGTTGGGAGGGAGCCAGAGATGTACTATGTAGAACTGGGGATGAGGAAACTGACAGCACTGTTTTTTCCCATGGGTGAGACCCATCATAGAGGCACAGTGACTCAGGACGTGACAATCCTTTAGACTTGAACATTTGGTTGCATGCCTGGAGCAATAGAGAACTTCAGCATAACCAGTAGTCAATTGATGGCAGGGAATGAGCACAGTGAACCCTATCTTGGCTGCAGTGACCTGGAGCAGTGCATAGGTTGAAGCTTACCTGTTATTCTCTGGCTCTGACCCAGGGTGGGCAAAGAATCTACAGACTCCCCAGCAATATAATGCCATTTTAATGGCATTGGGTCAAAGGACATGAGCCCATGGACCGCTGGATCAGCAACCAACCAACAATCGTCTTGCACAATCATTCTGAGTTATTTTCCTTACACTGGGAATTAAGCCATGAGATTGTCCTTATCGGCCAGTGCTGTAAGGATTATAAGAAGGGTTATGAGGTTCTTCTTCTTCATTGTTCATTCTCAAACTCCTGCTGGATCTCCTTTGTAGCAAGACCATTGTCCTACTAGATTTCTAGCAGGATGTAGTCCAGAGAATGGAAATGCGTTGTGCTGCCGTTTTATTTGCGCCAATGGCCCGGCACATCCGTCTTCGGCGGAATTAGGTTCAAATAACTTAGTTCTGTTGTAAACCTAGCAGCACAATGTATTTCATGTTCTCTTGATTAATTTCACAAAAATGTGTGTTGATTCTTCTTCTACGTTCGCTCTCTTATAACCACAACAAATAAATTGTGTGATTTCCGCCTGAGAGCGTGAAGTACGTTGTACTGCAAATTCCACAGTTGAACTGTGCTATTTGCACCTCAGTTGGCTCACTTTGTGGCCCGGACATCCAAGGTCCAGCACATCTGTTTTCATCATGCCTTTAATTTTGGTAGTATGCTTCCATAGCCAGTGACAGTATGTCTATATGTCAATGGGCGCATAATGACTCTTCGCCGAGACGATTATCGTTCACGATGTGTTCAACCATCGGTGAACTTGCCTCTTGTAATTGGACGGTCTGTGCCCATCGGGTGCTGAACCTTTTCTCCTCCCCGAGCCTGGTTGCGGTGAAGGAAGAACTCGGCGGAAGAGTTGGACCTGGGCTCTTTCGCCTTCTTGGCCAAGGTGTCGTTCACCGATGTGAACCCCTCGTCCAAGTCTGACCACACGTTTGGGAGCAAAGCGTGTTCTCGAGAATGACCATGTCCCATTTGTGCCTAGCCCATCGTGTACTGGACCCGTTCTATCTGCAAGCATGTATCCGTTATAGGAAAGCTTGACAGCAGAGTTGGGCCAGGGCTGCCTTCGTTGTCCCGTTTGTGCCCAAGCCCATCGGGTATGGAACCCTTTCTCTTCGCATGCATGTTTCTGGTACAAGAAAACTCGACTTCAGAGTTGAGCCAGGTCTTCTTCCCTTCCCGTGCACCCACTGGTCTCTGCCCATAAGAAGCACTGATAACTAGAAGCTTGTTTCAAGCTAATAGAGCTTGTAGTCCCAATTTCCTTGGAACGTTTTCACTTTCTATTTGCAGTTAGTGCTGCCCCCTGGCGCTGTGCTGCCCTTTTATTGTGCTCAGTATGTTATCTTTTCGTCTTTCGCTATGTATCTACCTTTTCTTGCCCTTTTCATTGACCACCCATCCAATGCTCGGACTGGACTGACTAGCATCACTGTGTCGACAGTGCCATGGCATGTATCTTATGGAGTCAAATCTCAATCCATCTGCTAGCTCCATATTCCACGGACATGATCCCCAAAAGTTTTGGCCAGAATCAGCTCTAGCCGCTGTATTTCTGTTTCCAGGATACACCACAAGGAGGTTCTTTTGGGATCTTAATTATCTGCTAACCCTGGGTCCGCCGAGAGCAGTCCGTTCCCTTTGCACCCTGTGTGACAGGAAGAGGGTCTAATAGAGGGTCAAGTGACCCAGAAGTCATGTTGAATTCTGATGTTTCAGGACCAAATGCGCAGATATCACAGCCAAGACAAACCATGACACAAAGCATTCCGTTCTGCGAATCTGCAGGAGTTTGAGAACGAATACAGAATATGATGAGGAGAGTGTTGAGTAGAAGATAGCTATAAAAAAATGGATGCTGAATAGCAATTTTACAAATGAACATGGAGTGCAAATGGTTTCACATTGTTTTTGTGTGATTCCCATTTTTACCAAATAACCAAAAAACTTAATGTATTTCTTCATGGTGCACTAAGGAAACAAGATATACCATGGTGTGTGCTGAGTTTATAACACTTTTAGTAATCATGTCCATGGATGTGGAAGCTATAGATGGAATGAGAATTGATTACAAACTCAACCGATCCTCGTGGTTGCATTCTTTCACTCTTTGTTTCTTGTGCCAGGTGGTAGTAGATGCATGTCTTCTTCAGTTGTGTTATGTCTGTATAAAAGGTGTTAGTGATGGAGGGGTTGGTGGTAATATTATTTTAATAGTAGTCCAGAGCATTCAATAGGGTGGTGTTTTACTGTTTATTCTTGTCTGTTGAAGTATGGTGTATGGTCTGCATGAATCTTTTGTATGTTTGTTTAGTTGTACATGTGTTGTTCTGTGCCTAAATATTGTGGTTTGATCTTTGCGGTGTAGTTATTTATATTTATGCTGTCGTGTACTTTTGGCCATTCCTATTCTACTTTTAACTTCTGTTTCACATCTGCCATAATTTGTGACTATGTTTCCAAGATATTGATGTTTTACTTGTAGTTTCCATGTATGTTCATGTTTAGCTCTTGTTCTTCTGTGTCCTTGCTGATTACCATGGTTTGTTTTTTTGGGGGGATATTTATATCCAGCTCATATTCATTACTTGATCTATTTAGTCTTTGTAGTTCATGTTCACTTTCTGCTAAAATAACAGTGTCTTCTGCATATCTCAGGTTGTTTATTATTTTCTCATCTTATTAAATGATAAGCATGATTTTTATAAACATAGACAAGGGAAATAATTCAACTATGTGGTCAACTGTCTACTTGTACAGTGCTGAATTTTTGTCATAAAAATATGCACTATAGAGGGATTCTACTGTATAATGTACTGAGATAATTATAGTTTGTTCGTTATTATTTATGAACATCTGCCATTGTGGCAGAAGGGTTAGTGAGCCAGTCTTGCAATCCTAACTCACCTACACTAGCTCAAAGCTAAGAAAGTTCAGCCATTCGCATTGTATAGATAATGTGACTGGATGTATGAGCGATGCCTAAAATTATATATATATACACACACAGGGTATGTTTCAGTTTTATTATTTTTGTAAATATATATTTTCATATTTCTTACAGAACTTCAGCCACATGTCCGGGGTTGGCTGCTGGCATCAGTTGATGGACAGAAAGTTGGTATGATTCCTGCAAACTATGTCACAATTTTGGGCAAAAGAAAAGGTGCAAAAAATATGAGCCAGACCCAACCCACTGTGTTAATCCAGAACGAGCCCGTGGCTCAGGACTCACAGTTTCTTCCATCATCATCCGCCAGACAGATGAAAACGATACAAGAAGATGACCTTGAATCTGTATTCAATACAAACTCAATTTCCTCAATGCATTCAGCGCAAGATCCGTCAAGCATATCCAAAAACTTAAGTAATCAAGATGCTGCAGACATATTGAGTGAAGCCGAATGAAGCTAATACATTGTGAACTGTATCAGTCTATAACAATAAACTTACTGTGTTCCTTTTTGGAATTCTTTATTTGATTAAAATGGTGAATTTAGATTTTTTAAACAAATTGGCACCATATTCTTTGCACATTTGTGATATGAAACTAAAATGCAAACAGATTTATGTCATTGAATTGGAATGCTGCAACAATTTGTGCTTAAATATGATCAAGTTGGGACATATTTGACAGGTTCTGAACACAGAATGTTCATTACTATGCATAGTATTTAGAGTAACATTTTCATTTGTTTATGATGAAGTAATCTCTTTATTTGTGAAACTCTTGACAACCTATATATTTTCTCACAAAAGCACAGATCCTCATCAGCAAGTAACATCTGCTTGCACAAATATTTTGGTCTTGCTAGATCTTCAGGCCAGTCGCCAGGACGAAGTTCCCAGTCTTCTCCAGGTCAGGAGCTGCTGCCTCAAAGTTTTTACCTCAGCTCAGTCAATTGTGGCCATGTCTTGCCTCACACAGTTCTTTGTATTCTGGACAGTCTTCGAGTATGTATGCCTGTTCCGCATGTAAATTCATGTGGGCTAATCTGATCCGGTACAGATGAATCTGTAGCCTGCAGCGGCCAGTTCTAAGTCGAAAGATGATGTGGTCTGTTGTTGCCTATGAAGATGGGGTCTGGTTTCAAGTCAATATCGAATATCTTTCTTCTACTGTGATGTATAAATGTTGTGGGCACTGCTTTGGCCTCACTGTATGGCAGAGGATAGATGAATTGTTCCATTTTACTTCCTGCTTTTGTCAGGGCATCAGATCACTCATTTCATACCACAATGGGCTGGTAGCCATTGGAGAGTGATGTTTGAGATTTTATTATGTTTGCTAGTTCGTCTAATTTTATGTATTGAGTTTTTCTTGTAATGTTTCCAATAGCGATCTGCAATCCATGAATATTACTACAGTGAATGATTTGTGGAAATGAGAGCTCTCAGTGCATACATGAGTGCCTTAGCTTCTGCTCTGAAGTTTGAGCATTTCTTTCCTGTTGGGAATGCTTTACTGAAGCTCTTTCCTTATAAAGACGCCTAATTTTTGTATAGTTCTCTCTGCCAATCCATATGTGTACACGTGTCCATATTTTAGGTGACTTAATTAGGAGACCATATTAAGAGACTTTAGATGTGGTGGTTTCAGGTGCTATCTGTTGATGATCCCAGGTTTCTTCTTTGACAATGGATACCCTAACCCTAAAATAAAGTAAATTGGTTCATCAAAGCCAGAAATAAATGTTTGGGTTTTTCTTTTTGTGGAGGGAGATGGTCATCTTCCTGAAGTAACATATAACATATGTACTTGTATAGGTTGCAATAAATAACAAAATTAACTTTCCTTGTCCCTAAGGAAAGTAAGAAATCAATTATAATTACTGCATATTCCTAGTTGAAATAAATGGATGTGAATCTTGGAAAATCACCAATGTGAGAAACAAAATGCAACAGAAGGCGGATGTGTCGACCCATTGTTGCAATCAAAACCAAGAGTGGAATCTAGTAGAAGTTTGTGAGAATAAATGTTGAAGTAGAAGAAACAAAAATGTTAGAGAATATCACCATATACCAAACCAATCACCAACAGGGACATTCTGAGAGATTTGAAAGTAAATGAAAATGGCTAAGCAACAATGTTTTCTCTAGAAAATTGAATTTTTTGACATGATATCCTAGAAAAGACCATAATTTAGGAAGTGATGTCAGGGAAATGGAAAAGATGGATGCAAGATATCAAAGACTGGATAAACATGATGCTCATAGAAGCAGGAAGATTGACTCTATATCTGAGAATTTTGAATAGCTGTGATGACTGCTACATCATGTCTAGCTTGTGATACATGATGATGACGACACTGCTAATATAGACATTACTAGCAGAGAAGGAGAAAAAAACTTACAAACATCTGTTGGCACATCTAATATTACCCACCACAAAGGTGCAATGTCTACTGGTCTGCATTATCTTCATGACCCATGGAGTGCATTTGACAAGAGTAAGAAATTGAGACACTTCTCCCAAAAACATACCATAATAATTGAAGCATATCAGGTATAAAATAATGCTCTTCAACTATCACTATTGCATTGTGGACTTCCAATAAAATGGTGTTCATTGATAGTTATTTCTGTTTGCCGATACATGAAATTTCGGAGAGGATTTGGGCTCCACCAAGTAATGCATGAATGTGATATAGCATGTCTAGCTGAAATTAGCAACAAATCACTTGATATACCAAACATGCATCCTCTGTGTCCTCTATGGATCTGAAACAAGGACACCTATTCGTGGTAAGAACAAATGCACCCACTTATAATTACCTCTTACGCCGTCTTCGTAAAATTATGAACATCAAATGGCAAGACAAAAACTATCACCAAAGGGCCCAGAAATTTTATCCTTTCTGTGTCTGCATTGAGTGTCCAACTTTCACATTCATATAAAAGCATACTTCTCACAATAAATTGATCTTTACTGTGATTCTGATCTTAACTTTGACATCGTCATCTTGAGTTGTAGCTTAATCTCATGTCACGAGTTGCCATTAGCACATACTTGGGACCTGAGATCTGAAGGTGGTAACTCCTTCAAGTTTGTAACTGGATATTCATGGAATTTTGTTTGGTCTATGACCATTGTTCAGTTACAAGAGATCTAGTGGGGTTTTGAAAATGAATTAGGGGAAATAAAATAACTGGACAAACACACTGAGGACTGGCTTTAAAAGTAAGTTTATTGCATTCTCTTTCCTACAGTACAAATTCTGGAAACTCAAATGTCACATCTTTGCCTGTCAGCTTCTTGTATACACCAGTGAAAGTATCCAACTGGAAAAAAAAAGGTTTTTTTTAAAAGTGTGCATGTATGAAGAGAATAGGTGGGTGGTAACTAGCTGTACATTTGTATCCAGCTTACAGTATTGGTATACAGTCTTTGCAACATTCAACCCATCTCACTTGTTTTAACATGACTGATGCTGTTAACCATAGTGTTTTTAAAAACCAGAAATTGCATTTCACGTTTTGTCCTATTAGGCACCAACAATGTAGAACAAAGTGCTTCCACTAACTCAGCCAATGACATCCCCGATAAACTAATAGATCCAGTTCTTGACCGAGGGGGTGTACTGTGCTTGAAGGCTACAGCAACGGTCACTCAATCTTAACCGATTCGCCCTTAGAGCGCCGCGGAGTCACTTCTATGTGCTGACCCCTAGAGCGCCGCAGAGTCACTTTTTTTTTACGTGTATCGTTGCGATCGATAGTACATTTTGTGTGTGTGCTGGATCTATCAAAAACCACGACCATTGCGTAGTTCCGTGGTTTAGCTTCTGTTTTATGTTTTAATCGGAGCAATCGGACATAAAATTTATTTATTACGAATTTTTAAAAATTAGCGGAGTTTTAACCGATTTTTGAGTCGCTGCCAGCTTTTTTGTTTACTAATGTCGTTGCGATCGATATTACATTTTTAGTTTGCACTGGGTCCATTAGAAACCATGACCATTGCGTAGATCCGTGGTTTAGCTTCCTGTTTAATTTTTAATCTACGAGATCGGGAAAAAAATGGATTTATTATGATTTTTTTTTAAATTAGCAAATTATTAGACCTAGTTTTTGAAATGGAAGATATTATTCATATGTACATTGATGATGACAGCCGTATTTACGATGGAAATATGCAAGTTGTAGGTAATTTGTGTATCAAATATAACATGGAAAGCGACAGTGTAAGTTCTTGTTAGATAGGCCTAATGTTTCCGACAAAGAGATGGACATGCGTGGCACTAATTGTAATATCGAATATTTCGCCGTAGAGATGTAGTTTTTCGAGTAGAAGTTGAGAGTTTTGTACAAAACATTGGGTCTGTACATAATCTTGATGAAATTGCCACACGTTATGAATACTTTAGCATCAGTGTCAACGATGAGTTTATCAATTTGCAGCCGATCGGACAAATTTGTATGCAATATAACGCAAAGAACAAACAAGGAAAGAAGACACACGCTGAACATCTGCAACTGTCATTGAAATAAAACGTCAATTTTTAAATTTATATTATGATGGACCTGTGTATTCTGTTTGAGTATGACATGTACTGGAGTACAGATGACAGGTTCAACGTTTTGAGCACTTCACCCTATTTGGAAAATAGGGGATTTGAGAATATATCTCAATATTTTCGTATCAATATGACTCCTCTACTCAACACCCCAAAGTTAAAAAAAATAATTTCCCCCACATTATGTCGAGTTTGACAGTTTATTATTTAAAACATATATGTATTAAATTATCTTTGATATAGGTTTATGCAAGACTATTCATTTTTCTGTTGATCTGCCAAGTCTGAGTGTGATATGATAATTAGTTTGAAAGAAAATGCAATTTTGTCATCATCATATCCATATTTTGGAGGAGTTGTGCCCCTTGCCTTAGGGATCAGGGATTGACAATTGGGAAATCTCATACGGGTGAAAGGGTTAAATAAGTTTCACCGATGTACTGCTTACTGCAGCGTTTACAAGATAATGTAAATGGCATTACAGGATTCACATGTAACGGCCTCATCAATAGTGAAAAGTGGACTTGGGAAATAAAACGAAATGCGTCTAAACCACATAAGCAACGATTGCATGGACAAGAGATCTCTACCCAAAGTGCATTGGCATCCAGTGCAACCACCTAACAAACATTTGGAAATCAAAATACAATAATTAAATATACCAAACTCCAATGTAACATCCATATTAACATACTGTAACAAAAGTTGGAAAATAACAAAGAATAAATGATCTGCAGATTAGTAGGATGTAGACAGGAGAACCGGAAGCACGCAAATAAGAGAAAATGTTTCTACGCCAAAAAGAATACAATGGTGGACTTAGACATACTTAGAATTGATAAAAATAAGACTGCCATTACAAGCATTAAAATGGATACAAGATGGCAAAAGCTTGGGAGAAACTCAAGTGAAACTTTGCAGAACAATCATTAAAAAGAACATAACTATGGGTTTGTGAGCTGTTGTTTTGTTCCATTGAATGTGTTTATCTGGTTTTGAAGGGAGAAGCATTTTCCTGACATCTAGTGCTGGACAATCAAAAAGGTGGTGGTCAACATTTTCACAGAGATGAGTGCACAGCTGGCACCCTGGAGTGCGTTGTGGTTGTGATGGAACATAGAGAGACAGGCATATATTTTAATGTACCTTGTGTTCCACGTTGTTCTGCTGGGTCTTGTCAAGGTGAACCTTGATTATCTTGGAACCATCAAGTTTAACACGAACACGCTTGCCAACAATCTCAGCAGGAAAGCACAAATCTTCCAATATGGCTTCATGGACAGCAGTCAGAGTACGGCTATGAGCATTAGAATATACACATATGCATGGTATTACATCTCTTATTGAATGTCTAGAAATATACAAAATCTATTTTATGTTCAATTAAAGATTATTACGAATCAACTCAGATAATTACACATGTCCTCTCAAATGTATTATAATTGATATTGCATGCAATGAAATCAAAAGATTAAAATACACTTGATTGGTGTTCATTTATACAGAAATCTATGTATTGTTTCTGTTCACATTTCAAATATGGATCATGGGTAAATGCAGCTTTTTCAGCAAGCGTAAGAAAGTTTTTTCCCCTTCTTTGATTTGCTAGTAATGTCTATATTAGCAGTGTCATTATCAGTTAGCACATGCTAGACAGGATATAGCAGTCATCGCAGCTATTCCCAGGCAATCTCGAGTCAATCTTCCTGCTTTTATGAGCGTCATGTTTAGCCAGTCTTTGATATCTTGCATCCATCTTTTCCATTTCCCTGACATCACCCCCTCGATGACTTTTCTAGAATATCATGTTTGATATTCTTCTGCATTCATTCTAAAACTTCTGCTGGATCTCTCTTGCAGCAGGACCATGGTCCTACTAGATTCCAGCATGACGCAGTCCAGAGAAAGAAAATGCGCTGTCTCCGATTTATTGGAACTAATTGGCAGACACATCCGGCTTCTGTTGGATTTTGTTTCAAATGTCACAATTTTGTTTCTTAATTGTAATTCATAATTGTCCAAGATTCACATCCATTTATATCCGCTGAAGACAGATGTGTTGGGTTGCTGATGCAAATAAAATGGCAACAACGCATTTCCACTTTCTGGCCTACATACTACTGGACATCTTCTGCGTTCGTTCTCAAACTCCTGCAGATAAGAGAACCAAGATATTTGAAATGGGTCTGTTATTGATCAGCAGTGTCTATGTGATGTGTCTTACAGAATTGTCCTCACTGCCACTTTGTACATTTCTCAGTTCTATGCAAGCTATTCCTACATCTTCCAGGTTCATGTTCGGATCTTCAATATCCTGTGTCCATAGTAATTTTGTTCTGCTTCTTGTTCTCTTTTCTGAAACTTTTTCGTCCTTGCGCACCTTTCTAAACCAGTTCCTCTTTAAGTTTCCAAAAACTTGTTAGTTTGCATATTTTATTTCAGTTTTGAGGGGACAGTCTTCCATGTTCAGATATTTGCGTATATATGAAATGCTTTGTTTTCTGTTCATTATATTCTTAGGACCTTTCTATAACATTTAATTTTGAATATCTGTATTTTCATTTCCATTGTGGATGTCATGGCCCACGTCTCACAACCATATGCTTTCACTGGAAAAATATAGCTGCTTAATATCTGTAACTATTTCTTTCTGATATCTGCTGAGCATCTCCTGTGGTGTTGACCAGAGATATTCAAAGTTGGTGACATTTTCTAGTTGTTCTTAGCCAATGACTATTGTAGGTGTAAGATCATTTTTGTTAATATGCATTTTTTGGGTCATTTTTGCATTGAGGAAAAGATTTTGTGCCTAAGCCATGATGGGGGTTATTGATATTAGTGTGGTGTTATCTGCATACCTAATTTCTGGAATCTCATGTCCTCTGATATTAAGGGATTGATACTGTTCATAATATTCTCATACATTTTTCATGTTATCTGCATATATGTTGAACAGGTGTCGAGAGAGATTGCACCGTCTGGCTCCTTTTTGGACCTGCAAGATGTTTTTCTCTCGAGGCAGAAAGAAGCCTGTTGCTTCTTATCAATCAATAAAACCCATAACCCTTCAGGGTCGTAGGGGTACCACATTGGAAGCTTCAGCACACAGAGTCCTCCAGAGAATTCTATCCTCAGCGATGCGGATGAGTGTGGAAATATCTAGCCCTGTCCATTCCTTGATGTCTGTCCATGTCTTTATTTGTCCACCTCTTCTTCTTCCACCCTCGACAGTTCCCTGCAGTATTGTTTTTGACAAGGAATCGTGCCTGCATACATGTCCGAACCATGCTAGTTTTCGTCGTTTCACTATTGAAAGCAATGGCTCCTGGACACCTGCACACATCTCTACTTTATTTCTTACGTACACATTGGTCTTATGTTCCCTATAGGAAATTCGTAGAATTCTTCTGTAGCATTTATACTCGAAAGCCTGTAATCTTCTCTCCATATCCGCAGTGAGTGTCCAACTCTCACAACCATACAAAACAACGGAAAGCACCAGCGACCTATACAGTTTGATTTTCACTCCAACAGTGATGTTGCTTTTCCAAATCACAGTTAGCCTTGACAAGGACGCTAAAGCCATCTCCAGCCTTATTTTTAGTTCTTTGCATTTACCATCGCTGCATATACTGGATCCGAGGTATTTTAAAAGAAAGTATTCACCTCTTCAATCTTATGTCCATTCATCATGATATTAGTCTGGTTTTCTGTGTCTCTGCTGTTTACCAAGATTTTGCTCTTATCTGAATTGATTTCCATTCCGTACTTGCTGGTAACTTTTTCTAACTTTGATGTTAATTCTTGCAATGATTGTTCTGACCCAGCTATAAGATCAATATCATCAGCGAAACGCAAGTTGCAAATAGGGCGACCTCCGATCGATATAGATGTGTTTACATAAAGCATTTCAATGAGCGATGAGATGGTGTGGGAAGCTTGTTGTCCAATATGTTCCATAATTTCTGGTGTGTTCAACATTTCCATGATGAAGAGTTTATCCATAGTACCTCTATTCTGTCTAAAATCTGCAGGAACTATGTGTAATTCTCTGCCCGTATGTTGATACACTCTTTTCATGATTATCCTCTGCTGTGTAGCCTCATATAAATTGAAAATTTTGTTAATTTAATTTCTTGTACCACAGAACTTAACACTCATTGGTGTATCAGAAGTCCAGTGTGTGTGTGTTCATGTGTCATAGTTTAAGGATAAGACACATTCTTTAAGGATATGCTCTACAGTTATGTTTCATTTGATCATATGTACACTTTGTTGAGTCTATTGTCTATCCCCAGGTGAATGATTGTTGATCGCATTAACACTTGCCGTTAAGCGTAGGGGTGGGAGCTGTCCTTCCAAGGCCAGATGTGTCGCAGAGGTTGCATTTAGTCCGTGTTTGTTCAAGGTTATCTTAATGTTTTCTATGCATGGTTTTCTTGGTCTACCTTTGGCTTTACGCCCAGATATTCTTGTATTATATGCTCTTATTGGTATTCGGTTTGGCTTCATTCTCATAAGGTGACCAAACCATTTTACTTGCCGTCTCTCAATATGTTCGATACATGATACTATACCAACTCTTTCCCTAATTTCTTATTTTATCTAGTTTGGTAACCATTGCAGCTTTCCTCAAACACTTCATTTCACATGTGACGATTTTTCTTTGCTGCGAAGCTGTTAAAGACCATGTTTGACATTGGTAGCAGTGTTGGTATAAAAATTGTAGATATTATTAGTTTTTTAATTTCCATCTTGATCTTTGGATGAAGAAGTAATGGTGAAAGTTGGTACGTCACTGTGTTTGCTTTCTGGCACCTTGTTTCTATTTCTGTCTAGTCTTCCATCTTCTGAAAACATGCTGCCTAGATATTTAAATTCTTTGGCTTGTTCCACTTTGGTTACCAAGTTTAAATTGCGTATATATGACTTCTTAAACTAGTATGCCCAGTTCTAGGTTGAAATTTATGACCTGTTCTTTGTTTATCAGATAGCAGTCATCCAGTGCAGATGGGTTGTGTTAATCTGTGCCTTTATCATGGCTTTCTTTTAGCGACAGCTAATTGATACAACAGGTTTTTTTTTAATGTTAGCACCTTCCTTGACCAGTTGATCTTCTGTTTTTCTTCTCATACTCCTTTAGATTAGCAGGATGTTCGAAGAACAGAATGCATTGTGTTTCATGTTTTACAGCATTACTGTGATATCTGCGCCTTTCAGCTTAACACAACTGATTTCAGCATGGCTTTGGGTCACTTTGATCATATATGGGACAAGACAGCCAACTCCACCACCATAACCTTCTTAGTCGCATGATATACATGGAAGATACAGCAGTGTCGCTATTCTTTGATCCCCTCGTTGGCAGGTCAATTGATCAGCTCAATCATTTCCCATAGTAAGATGTGCATGGTATTTATAAAAAAAAGTTATAAAATCAGTTAAAACTCTTGGAAAGGTTGTAGAAAGTATAATTAAGAAAAAATATGGACTAATGACATCATTATCAAGATTAGAAATTCTGTTACAGATGTGAATCACTAATCACATATATCAAAGTGAGTCATCTTTGTCTGCACTGTTATCATGCATATGAGCATACCTTCTAGGTCTCTTTTGCTTGTTCTTCCTCTTGCTTTTTCTGGTGGGTTTGGGCAAAATCCTTCTCTGTGATAAAAATAGTTTAATGAATATTTGGCAGTAAAATAACACATGCAAATATGAGAGATCACAAATTTTACTGAGAATTCTAGTTTAGTGAATTATACCCAGAATATAGATTTCAATCCATAATTCACCTGTGTGTTGTAGAGGCTGAAAAGGTAATGAAGAATAGCAACACTCGTTACCTTCATGCATGTTGTTATAGGTTTTAAGGAGGTTTTTTGATAGGAATTGGCCCAGAAAGCATACATCTGGCCAAATGGCGCAGATATCACAGCTAAGCTATAAACCATGACATGGTGTATCCCATTATCTACACTACAGACTGGAAACGATAGCATAAAAAAGTCCATAACTAACATACAAATATTATGCAGTTGTCTGATATATCTTGATACTATATATGTTATAATAAGTATGTTTGATAAGATTGTAGAGATGTGTAATAAAACCATAAATAAAATACACTTCATTTACAAACAAACCAATAAAATGTATAACAGCATAAGTTTAAAACAAAGCAACTAATGTAATTGTTGACAAGGGCATCACTGACCTGAGCAATGAAAACAACAGGTTTGCCATTAAACTTCTTCTCAAGCTCTCGTACAAGGCGAGTTTGGATTTTTTGGTATGCCTTCAGTTGAGGCACTGGAACGAATATGATAATGACCTTCTTGCCCTGAATATCAATTTCCTGTTAGAAAAATAAATCAGAGAATAAATAACAGAATAAATTCATACAGCAATGATGTTACAAAATGTAATTTGAAGTATTGGATGTTAGGGTTATTATATTTATTTTGTTTGGTCAATAGCCATTTCTAGCTGCAATCTCTCACTTATGCACAAATACTGCAGAACACACAGTTCAAATTTTTAAATATATTTTGGGGAGTTTGTGATTCAGAACCAGCACCATGGCACTGAGGACATTCCCATAAGTGCTCTGCTTGCCTTTCCTTCCAGCCATCTAAAGTTGATATCTTAATCATAGGTATTTTTAATAATTATATTTGATCCAATAAATTTATTGAATTGAAAAAAATGAATTGCACATTACTCTTCTTGGGTTTTGAAATACCAAGTCTTGCTGGGAGTCCGAAAGAGGAGCAACAAATAGTGACAACCTGCCAGGAATGTTCATAAGAGGCAATTAAGGAGGTTTTAAAAATTGAGTTGCCCCATTCTATAGATGGCCGAAGTGACCCATTGGTCATGTAAAAAGGTGCAGATATTGCAGCTAGAGCTGTAAAACATAACTGATTCCATTCTCGGAACTACATTCCGTTAATCTGCAAAAGTTTGAGTGAATGTATAAGAACTATGAAGTCTTTACACGCGTATATAAGTGAGTTTTCATATCCCTGTACATTCGAGTTACCAAATGGAGATTGATCTGTAACCATGAAGCGCAACTGTGGAAAGTACTGAAGTTTTGACTTGATGAAAGCGCCACACAATATTAGCTATATGTAGTTTTCCACCTTGAATGTCAGAATTTAAAATAAAACTTTCACAATATATTTTACTTGTTTAAATACCACATGAACATTAACTAAATGAGAGAAGAAGTTTGATACGCCTTTTAAACACTGCTTGTGACATCAAAACAATATATGTCTCACTTGAATATAGTCTTCTTCCTGTTTGCAGTTTGACATGTCTACACAGCAAGTCCTGTTTTCTTAATAAATACTGCTGTATTTGAAAGCTCTTCAGTGTTCCCATACATCTTTCTGTGGATATACATCTCTGTAGGCCAGTGTTCTTCCCTTAACTGGATTAGTGTGTTGCAGTCTTGCAGGATATATTCAGCTGTCTGCCCAAAAGGGCACAGTGCTGGGACCAGTCTTAGCCTTCTTCTGCGTTTCTCAAACTCCTGCAGATTAGCAGGATGTAGTCCGGAGAACGGAGTGCGTTGTGCCATGGTTTACAGCATTTCTGCGCCTTTCGGCCTGACACATCCGACTTCAGCACGGCTTTGGATCACTTACCCTATATGGGATGGAACAGTCTTAGTCTATTTAAGTGGACTTGAATATAGTAAAACAACATCTATTGCTTAGATATTAGATACACTGTAAACATATTACCTTAGCTCCCGTTATGGATAATTCATATAGAGAAGCCTTTAAATCAGAGTTCATCTCAAGCTCCAATAAGGCCTAAAAAAATAAAAAAAATCAAACTGAAGGCAACAAATATAGTTATCTTTGTGCTAAAATGTGTTAGTGTAACATAAACAAACAAACCAAATGTGTTTCATTGTGGTTATAACACACAATATCCCTTTATTTAGGTGATCTAATCCATTTACCATTCTTTTCATGAATAATTAAAACAAGAACATGAAAAATGGTAGGTAGAGATGTGACAGCACTAGTTTGCCCACTGTCAGTATGAAGCTGACCACATCACCCTAATGTACATGCTATTGGTCACAGAAAAGTTAACATTTAAAACCATAATCCTATGGGAAGGTAAACATACCACCCCACCTAATAGTTGCTGCGATGTAGTACATAAAGAGTTATATTCATTCATTCCTTATGGAATGCTGCCGCCATGGGACCTACCTTTACTCTCATGAAAGAATAAATCTCAGTGTTAGGAAAGAGAACAACCTAACGTACTTTGGCATTATATTATCTTTTCCACACTCTGGTCATCTCTGTCCCATGTTACCATTACAATTATTGAACTGCCATTCTTGATGTGGCAGCTCGGTCAGGTCCTGCAATAGATTTGTGACGGGGAATCTGCTAAAAAATGGTTTAGAAAATGAATGTTTTTTCTGTGTGCTTTTTGATAAACAATTTCCTCCTGAAAGCAATGACAAACTCCAGGAGTTATGTGCCTAGTAATTCTGTTTTGGATATTCTAAAAAGATAAACCAAGAAATGTTAAGATCAATGAACATCGACGAGGGCTGATGTCTTGACATCCTAACAAGAAAGCTGTGTTTGTTTTGGTCATATAAAGAGACATAACAGCATGTAAATATTAATAGCGGAGTTAACAGCAACAGGGCGCCCAAGATGATGATGGTGCTGTAATTTATCAAACTGCTTGAACATGTCTAGCTACGGCATGTCAACTTGCTCAGAATCGCAGTGTTCAGAGAATCCATGAGAAGACAACATTCTAGAAAGAATGTCAAATGATGACGATGACAGGAATTCACTTTGTGCATACAACATAGCATGGGTATTGGTGGGTGCATTGAGTGATTTTTGGGCGTTAATTGTGTGAGGGATACTTTGTGGGGGGGGGGGGTTATCTCTTTTGTACAAGTTTTATTTTTTCTCCTTAATACAAGTTTGGGTGTCACTTCCATTGTTCAACTAACGACGTGCTTTAGTAAGAAGGATGTGTGCTGCCAAGAGCTACCTGTTCACAGCTGAAGGGATTATTTTTATCATTTCATTTTATCATTTCAATCCTCCTTAGCATCATGTGACTTGACTTCAATAAAAGTTAAACATGTTCTGAATGTGTGTGTAGTATCAGTCCACAAGACACTCACTGCAGCTTGTACATTAGGAAGGGCCCAGATCCACTCAGCAGTATTTTTTTTCCATCACTATTTCAGGATCCCTGAAATAGTATTAGACAAGAAAAGCATAGTAGACTAAGACAAGAGAACTGATAATACAATACAGCCAAGCACTCGGTTGCCCCCATAGCAAACTTTGTGGGGAACATATAACTTCAGATGGTTACTATGGTTACATTTGTGCACATCATATGCTAGAAACTTACTTTTGGAGCAGACTAACTTCAACAGCATTTCATTTGCACCTGTATGTATGTGAGAGGCTGGAAATTCACATCAACACCATTTACTGTCCGGCCCAAACACTAATGTTCACAACCCCCATATATAATGAAAATAAGGAATGATTAAATATATATACAGTTCACTTAACACAGTTGTCCGTTAACACTTACCTGACTAATTGAAGATTCAAACTCATCAGGCTTCTCGCCTTGTGGCTTGATTATCTTTGCACTCGCAGAATACATCTGCAAATTTGAACAGCACACTATTACTATATGCATTGTTAATATTACACAAAAAAGTACCCATATGTTGTCTAGACCCGAAACTGAACAAAGAATAGCAATACTGTTTACTTTCTATGCATATCATGAGGCGATTATGCAGGTTATGGCTTAGGTTTGGCTGTCCCATCCCATATGGTAAAAGTAACCCAGAAACCATGGTGAAGTCAGATGTGTCAGTTGAAAGGTGCAAATTTTGGGTAAGCAGTAAATATTTGATTTCGTTCATGGCTGTGCTATAAATAGCAAAGTTTACATTTTTAACTAGCCTTTTACATTTTTAGGATGCAGTGACGTCACATCCCCCCCTGAAACCCCTTTTCTTTTTTATAGGTTATCTGCTCATATCGTACTACTTTGACCATTTTTTCCAACAAATTTCCAATTTCTGCGCAAGCCGTGGCGCCACAACTGACCATCTCAGATTCTCAATTCCAACATTTCCGTGCAAGCCGTATTACAAATTTCCACGTGAACCATGTCACATGGTTCACCATGGCCCTTGACATTTCTTAGGGAATATCTCGAAAATGGGACAAATGTCACACCAGTATAATGCATCTGGCAATATAATGCCATTAGGTCAAAGGGCATGAGCCCATGGACTGCTGGATCAGCAACCAACCTGTCTATGGCTCGTTTCTCTGCTTTTTCTGTCTGTTTTGCCCATGTCAATCTAGAGTCAAGGGTAATTCCGAGGTATGTTGGGTTCTGCTCGAGTGGGAGTATGTGATTATATTTAGTGTTGTTTTCTGTACCTTGTTGGATAGGGTGAATATTGTGTGTGGTTTTTTTTTCCTTAATGGTTGCAACCATTTCTTGGTCCACCTTTCTAGTTTGTGCAGTGCCCATTGCATTCTATTTTTTGCAACTTCTATTGCCACCCCTCCTGTCCACAAGGCCAGGTCATCTGCATACATTGCAGAGTGTACCCCAGTTGGTATGCCCTCCATAATATCATTTATGTAAATTAAGAAGAGTGTAGGGGATAGTTAACCACCTTGCGGGACACCTTTTCCCCTTTTTCTAGTAGTCTCTTCCTATTACATTTTCCCTGTATTTTCACACTGGCTGTTCTTTTTTCAATGTAGTTGCATATCCAGTTATATAAGTGTCCTCTGATTCCTAGTCTAAGGAGCTTGTTTTTGAGTCTGTCTTTCCAAACTTTGTCAAATGTCTTCTCCATGTCAACCCACACTGCAAGCGTGTGTTTTTTTTCTTGGTATGCGTCTTCAATCTCTTGGGCTATGTAGGCGACCTTGTCTTCTGTTGATCTGTGTTGTTGAAGCCGCTCTGAGTTGTTTTCCTTCCAAGTGCCACATGAGTCTTCTGTTGACCATTTTCTCCATTAATTTGCCCATACAGCTGAGGAGACTGACCGGTCTATAGCTACTTGGGTCGAGTTTGTATTTGCCTTGCTTTAAAATGGGTACCATGATAGCTTCTTTCCATGCGGTGGGCACCTGTCCTGTTCTCCAGCTAGTGTTTACTATGTTTAGAAGTTTTCTTTGCTCTAGGACCCAGTTTCATAAGCATCGCATTGGTAACCCCATCTTTACCTGGTGACTTCTTGAGCTTGAGGTTCTGTAGTGCTTCTAAGTTTCCGTAAATTTTGCCAACATTTGCTCTTCTATCACCATGGGCATATCCTTTAGTCCATGGATTTCATTTTAACTTCTTTTTTTCTTTCTTTTGGTATGTTTATCTGGCTCACAGTTGCATAATTTTTAATGAAAATGTTTGCTGCTGCTTTTCGTGTGTGCATTTTGTTATTATATTCAACTTGTTATTGGAGGTTGGCTATTGTTTTCATCACTCAATGCCTTGGCAAGTTTCCAGAGTTTGTTTCCATCTTTGTCCATGTTAAGGCTCTCGGTTTTTTCGATCCAGCTCCTCCTTGCCGATGTTTTTACCTTTCTCTTGTATTTAGCTGAGGCTGCCTTGAGAACTATATTGCTTTCTGTACTCTGCTAATTCTCTGGCCACCTGATTTCCCACCCCGTCCTGTTCTGCAACATCGCCAATTTTTCCGCAGCTGCTTATTCATCCAGAAATCTGGATTATTCATCCATGTCTTATATTGCAGCCAAGCACCAGATATGGATGCTCCATATCCGCAGGCTGTTCCATGATCCACAACCAGGCATTGACATTCTGAATTCTCAGTCAAACTTAAGTAGATTAGCAGGATCTAGCACAGAGAATGGATTATGATTAAGTGAATAGCACGCCAACATATAAATTAGGGGCGCATTGTTTGTTCAGGTGTACACTGTGACCTTTGCTCTGGTTTGGAGGCATTCCCTAAAGTTTGTTGTGTGATTTGAAATAATATTTCTAATATGAGCGCACACCTCTTTCCGTGTATAGCGCGCAGTAGTAATGAGCATGCAGTAGAAAACAGTGGAAAGATTTTTTTAAATTATGTAAATTGGAAAAGAAACAGATTACGAAATAATTTCATCTGTATCTTGATTTGAACTCGGTGATTGTCGGGATGTGACGTCACGGCAGCCATTAATTTCATTGGTGTTACAACGGAAATCCATGACATCGCCTCGTTAAAAATGAAAACTGTGCTATTTATAGTGCAATGTAGTCACCCTGTGAGGTGACTACACCTGAAAGAAAAATTTACCAAATTAACCAAATTAGGCATACTGGAGTGTAGTAAAGGCGGTTGTTGGCTACCCATCCAGAATTTCGAAGTCCACAATGTTGAAACATATCATCATGGAATGGATCATTGTAAATTTAAATCAAGAGTTGAGACGGAGTTGAAAGTGAAAGTCGCAAATTTGATGATAGGCCTACCTACAACTTTTTACTGCGGTAAATAACAGCCGGTATGGATGTTAATCATCATGATATAACTTGGCTAAGGATTATAGAACATAATTTATAGGCTAGGTCATATGTAATATGGACAGTGTTCCCGATTCCCAGTGTTCCCGAATATGGACCCGATTCTTTATCAGACTAAAAGAAAACATAGCTGTCCACTATGTAAATAAATGTAGGAATCCGCTTACATTTGAGAGCAATCACACAAATATCCATATAATACTAAGCGAATCATTGTGATAAGGGTTAAAAATTAATTACTTACATTTGAAATTATCAGATTAATTATATTATGTGATAAAACTTAACAGTTAACTCGTCAGAAATGCATATTTAAGACGTAAACACATATGTTAGGTATACCTTCTATGTAGTCATTTACCGGAAAAGGAACTTCCTCTCAGTGTTGCCACCTCTTTTCATTATAAATGTACTTTTCCTATTACTAAAAAACAATAGAAAGCACTAAAATCTGTGCAAAGTACTAAGACAAGCCAACCATTTTAATTAAAATGTTACAAGACAGCGCACTATATATTACTAATACCAGTTCATATTAGAATGAGTGTTGTTAGTAGTGATGATGTTGTTCCTCTTTCGCAAGCGAAGATCATGGTTTTAAAAATGGTCAAGTTTGGACTGGTTGTGAGTCATCAGATGGCTGATGAGTCTAATCCGGATTCTGAAAGATCTTTAACAATGTTAGCAGGAAAGTAATAGGTATTGAGACTAGGGAAAACAGTCTGATCAAGAACTAAAAAATTGCACAAAGATCACTCTTTTTTTTCTTTTTTTTTTAACCGTCTCTAATGCTATACCCTGTTCAAAACATGTAATACCAGCTCTGAACTCACGGATCCAGTCAAGACTGTCAAAAGCTGTGTGCAGTGCTTCTCAGATGTCTTCAAGTATTCTGTGAAGTGTTTCTCCCGGCTTCTGCTTAAATGCTTACTTACACACAGTTAAACAGTCTCTTTGAAAGATACTCATCTGGCATACGGACGACGTGACCGACTAAACGAAAATTAAATTATTTTAGGCGTAGCGAGGCGGGGGCGGAGGTGCGGACCGCCCCGGGCGGCATCATCGGGAGGGCGGCAAATTTATTTTCGTCCAGTCTTTCCCAATCACTGACATATTTTTTTCATGTCACAGGGGCGGAAAATTATGATTCCGCCCGGACGCCATTGACCCATGCTACGCCACTGTGTACAAGTCTATGCATTTCTGCGAACCAGTCGATTTTAGTTCTTGATTAGAAATTGGCTTCACAGCAGGCGGGACATTCCCACAATGTCATCAACATCACTTTCTCGCCTCTTCTCATACGATCTAAGTGGAAACACATATATTCAATGCACAATGTCACCAACATCACTTTCTGGCCTTTTCTCGCATGATTTAAGTGGAAACACATATAACAAGTCTATGCATTTCTTCGAACCAGTCGATTTTAGTTCTTGATTCTTGATTAGAAATTGGTTTGATAGCAGGTGGGACATTCCCATAAATGCTCCGCCCTCCGCTCCAGCAGACATCCCAGTGTATGTAGACTCAGAGTCTCGGTCAGATGTTGATTGTGTGATCTTCGTGACTTTCCAAACAATTTACTTTTCCTTCCCTCACCTCTGGACAGCGGCGTGCATAGTATAGGGTAATTGCAGCCCGGTGCGATGAATATTTTGACCCCCACCTGCCTGAAATTGATATTAAAAATTCCGAGTAAAATTTTACAAGTTTATTAATATTATCGATTGTATCCACATTTAACAAAGATGGAAATGAATTTTAAAATTACAAATTCACTTTACGAGCTTTTTGACTAGCGAAGTCATTAATGACTGTGTCGAAGCTCACATCATTGACAAGCTAATGTTCGATTGGCATAATTGCGAGGTTGTTTAATCTCAAGTTGTTCATAGTTGACATGCGATAGTTTTTGATTAATTTTAGTTTGGAGAAACTTCTTTCACGTTTATCTATACTAACTACTAGAGTTAGGAACATATACAGTAAAAGACAATGTTGAGTACTGAATGGGAAAGCTGATGTTTCTGAATGAAGACAAGTAATTCCAAAGGCCCTTTGTCCTTTAAGTTCAAGACCGAAGATGCTGCGACAAAATTCATTAGTCACTTTCTCTCGAGTAAAAATTCATCCTTGTCAATGTCATCATAAAGGAGCGTTGTGAAGATCAATGTCGACTCGATCATCTAACAGTTGCTTTAGAGAAAGAAAGCCAAACTTGTCAGCAATCTCATGCATTTGTGCAATTTTTGTTGAACTCTCCTGATTCACTCTGTCCATGGAAGCGCATATTTCCAACCAAAGTTCATTTCTGTAGCTTAACCCGGCATCGTCGGCTTCTTCTCCATGCATCTTCTTTTTACGACGTATTCGCAGCTGTGGCTTCGTAGGGATTCCAAGTTCAGAACACACCGACTGCGCATAGCTCAAACTCCCATCTGTTACTCTTTCCCTCGAAATTGTGAGGAATTCACTCAAAGCTTTCATTTTTGCTGCACAATCCTGAACGCTCAAGCTCTTCTTCTGCACAATGCCTGAATGGCATTTATTTCCAATAAAACTGGAACCAAGAACAGAACCCTAGATACGTCAAGAACGTGAATGACTGCATCGCCACCAGCAAGCTGCCAGCCGCGGACTCGTTTAAAATTGCAAGTGTTTCCAGAATCTTCAGAAAGTGGCTTTTAACCATTTTGACCACTTCGCCTCTCGGCTCCAGCGTATTTCGGCTAATCGTTTGAGACTCATTCCAATAGTTTTCATCAGCATTTCACAACGGTGAGTGGAATTGGAGAAGAAGGTGTGCAGACGATCAAGCGTGCCGAAGAAGGTCACGGCGTTTATTTCTTCTCGTGCCGCATAGATTCTAGCTAGGTTTAAACTATGGTTAGAACAGGCAATATACTGGGCTTTTGGATTTATATTGCAAATCCGTTTCTGAACTCCCGAATGTTCCACTTTCATCACAACAGTGCTATCGTACCATTGACCTCGGCAGTCCATGATGTCGAGGTCGTACCCCTCAAACTTCTTCAAAATCAATCTTGCAATCCCGGCGGATTTTTTTCTCTGTGTCAATAAAGTCGATAAAAGAATCTTCAACAGACACACGATTGCCAAATGTGCTTAACAAGAAAATAATAATATTTTTTTTGACGGTATGGGGGGCATCAATTTTGGCACGACAAAGACACTTAAACTTCATTTCAAAGTTTTAATTATTTTGAGAGGCATTTTGATGCCCACCAAGTCTTGATGTCCGGTGCGACCACACCCCCATCCCCCCCCCCCCGCACCACCCCTGGTATGCCTCTGGAACCATCATAAACAACAAGTATCGGTACACTAGGAGATAACACGATTGAAGATATGTACCGCATAGAAACATGGAGGCGTTGAAGTTTACATGTGTGCCTTCGTCCATCATAAGTGATGATGTCCATTTTTACATCCACTTTTGAAAATTCAATTAAAATTATGACCATGCATAATAGTTCGTAAATGGCTAATGAGCCCTATTCGAGCTGTAAATGTTCTTAGACAGTTCGGACATAGAATGACGACTGTAGGCGGATGTTGGTCTATCCGTGACTTTCTAGCTACTCTCCGCTGTTGGTCTGCAGCATTTCTCCTCTTTTCACAAGATGATGAGCTATTTTTTTTTACTGTAGACATGTAGTTTACATAAAATATCACGCATGTGGTTGCGTCTGTGGGTCTCACCAATGGCCCACTAGACAAACCACCCATGCAACAGAAAACCTTAGTAGATGACATGCCATTATATTGAGGTTATCTTCTTGTAGAAGCTTCATGGCACATCATCTATACAATTATGCTAATTATGCTTTTATTTTGTTGTTGAAATGTGTTTCATGATTACTTGAATATATGTATGCACCCTCCGTGGTTGGGAGGGAGCCAGAGATGTTCTGTGCAGCACTGGGGAGGAGGAAACTGACAGCACTGTTTTTTTTTCCTGTCTGAAACCCATCATAGAGGCACAGTGACTCAGGATGTGACAATCCTTTTGACGTGAACATTTGGTTGCATGCATAGAGCAATAGAGAAGCTCGGCATAACCAGTAGCCAATTGGTGGCGGTGAATGAGCACAGTGAACCCTATCTTTGTTGCAGTGGCTCGGAGCAGTGCATAGGTTGAAACCTACCTTCCTGGAAGTGTGATAGTTATTCTCTGGCTCTGTCCCGGGGTGGACCGAAAATCCACAGACTTCCCAGCAATATAATGCCATTTAATGGCATTGGGTCAAAGGGCATAATCCTATGGACCGCTGGATCAGCAACCAACAACCAACCAACATAATATATCAGCAAAAGAATAAACATTGCTGCATAAATAACTAAATAGAAAACAAGCTAATGTCAACAGGTGGTATTTCTTTCTTGTGCAATATCTGTCTTACAAGCCCTTTACAACAATAAACTGCCATACCAGAAGAAAGTCATACGTGAAGTGAGCATCCAAAGAAGGGTAGTACTAAAGTGGATACCATCCCATACTAGGGTGTGAAGAGACAGATAGGCAATGCTTGTAAATTACGGAGCAACACAGTAACAAAAATACAAAGAAATCACCTACAAAGAAAAGAAGACTCTCATCACAGCTTTCAAAAAAGTCGATCAAAGACAACTATCAATATCTTGACAGAGCTGAGAAGGTTATTATCTTCCGCATCAGAACTGGGCATAACATACAAAACAGTCACTTAAATAGACTAAGACTGGCTCCATCACCTCTGCGTCCATATGGGCAGACAGATATGTTCCGCTGATTGTCAGACCTAGTGGAAAATAAACCCAGCAGTGCACCGCTGCTCACCCCAGTGCCTGCGAGCTGTGATTATTTACAATTTTAAATTTAAATTTTTTATTTTTTTTAAAGGCAACATTACAGTGTTAAATGACGGCAGATATGAAACAGAAGTGAAAAAAAGAATAGATGGAAAAAAAACTAGAGCAAAGAATAATAAAACACTACCGAATACCATGCATGTGGGGTGCAAAAGGAACGCATTGCTCTAGGCGGACCCAGGGTTAGCAGATAACCAAGATCCCAAATGATCCCCTTCGCGGTGCACCCTGGAAATAGAAATACAGCAGCTCGAGCTGATTCTGGCCAAATCATTTGGGGATCGTGTCCGAGAATGTGGAGATGGAAAGAGATTTGACTGCATAAGAGACAGACAATATCTCCGACACAACCAGCATCACCACATACAGCGACACCGTCGTACGTAAATGTAGATGCATAGCGAGAGACAAATAGATTTCATACTGAGTACAATGAAACAATGAAAGGACAGAACAGCGCTAGAGGGCAGCGCGAACTGCAAATAGAAAGAGAAAAGTTCATAGGAAAGGGGAACTACAAGCTCCGTCAGCTCGAGACGAGATTCTAGTTACCTGTGCTACTTACATGCAGAGACTCAGACCCATTCATTGGCGTTCCGAAAAGCAAGACCTAACCCAACTCTAATGTCGAGCCTTGCTAAACCGGAAATATGCTCGCGAAGAGAAAGGGTTCCTTACCCGATGGGCTTAGGCAAGAAAGGGACAACGATGGCAGTCCTGGCCCAACTCTACTGTCAAGTTTTCCTATACCGGAAGTACACTTGCAGAGAGAAAGGGTTCCGTACCCGATGGGCTCAGGCGCTATTGGGACAAGGTCGCTCAGCTCGAGAACGCCTTGCTCTCAAACGCGTGGTGTGAGATTCAAACTTGGACATGGGGTACACGATGTCGGTAAATGACACCTCGGCTAAGAGGGCGAAAGAGCCAGGGTCCAACATCTCTGTTGAGTTCTTTCTTCTTAAGGAACCAGGCTCACGGATGAGAAACGTTTCAGTACCCGATGGGCACAGGCACAGTACGATTAATTACACAAGGCAAGTTCATAGTGGAAAGCCTCGTGCGAGTCAGACGAGAGCAAAAATCAGGTTGTCTTTAGGTTTGTCAACTTTTCTGATGGTTTTGATGAGTGTCTTTTTTATTGGTAAGCGATTTCCTGGTCTATTTGTCCCTGTGTTGCTCCATCCTTTGCCAGTCTGTCTGCCGTTTCAATTTCCTGGTATGCCCCAGTGGGATGAAAACTAATAAGGGGAGAATAATTAGTTGAAACAAATTTATTTTGACAATTGTTCTTATTATCTCCCTTTGATTGCAAACGTAACACCACCTTTTATAAAATGTAAAGTTCTCTATTTACGGTGATTAAATTAGTGCTTTAAAAAAAATTAAAGCATTATGTTCAATCAAAGTGACTATCTAAGACACAATAGTCAGGTTTTCTTACTGTAAAAAGAGCCCTTTTTTCTATCTCGTACAGTTCACGAAAGTAAGATTGCTGCTAAAATATCAAAATTAGGACCTATAAGAAAAGATAAAAAAAAAACATTGCGTGGTGTTGACTGTGATATGTGTTTTAGATCAGTGGTCAGCCCGAGTAATGTGTACTAAACTGTGTATGGTAGATTTATGATCAGCTCGTATAATGTAGACTGTGCTATTTATGATAGATCAGTGGTCAGCCTGTGTGATGTGGAGTGTGCTATGTAATATAGATCAGTGGTCAGTCCGTGCGGTGCAGAAACTAGAAAATTGAGCTCATATTAGTTGCACTATTACCTGACATGCACATCGTAAATGGTGACTAAGAAAGTTTTCAGGGTTGAGTTGACTGACCCATTCCATTGACGGTCTAGTGATCCAGTGATCCAGAAGCCACAGGATTTCCTAGTCAAAAGGTGACTTTAGCATAAGGCTGGAGATGGATTTAGCTGATATGTCAAGACCAACTATCATTTGGAAAAACAAAATCAATGCTATATATTCATACATGTCTACAAGAACCACTACTTTCAATATTAAACGCATGCGGTTGCATCTGTGGGTCCCACAAATGTCCTACTAGACAAACCACCCATGCAACAGAAAACACTCAGTAGATGACATGCCGTTATATTGAGGCTCTTTTATGGAAGCTTGTAGCATGTCATCTATACAATTATAGACCTCCCCTGAGTAGGAAACTAATTCAATAGGCATTGCACTGAGCTGAAGTCTCATGTGTATGAAAGAAAGCTCACAAAAATTTACCGCATTGCACATAGGAAGTAAGAGCTAATAGCGCACATTTCTTGTGGTTCCGAATCAATCAATATTAAATCGACAAATACATCTACTTGCATGGTTTATACTTCTATTGATAATGGTGGGGGGGGGGGGGGGAATGTGGTTAACTCCCACTTTTAAGAAATCATAAAATGTTTTTTATTGCGAGTAATTTAGCCAAAATGGCGGATGAAACAGTGTAACAGTGTAGCTATTCTTTCCTCCCCTTCCAGTCCCGGCTAAACAAGGGCAGTTTTTATCCATTGCTCCCACCCAGGCCCGGAAACACTAGGGTAGTTTCTATTGGAAATTACGTTTATTTAACTACCATTGCTTTCAGATTGTTCACTAGAAACAAATTGTCAAATATATTCTTTCTTTTTAATTGTATCAAAGAACACAAGTTACCTGTGTTGGAAATCTAATTTATTCATTGGATGATCCCCAGACAGACTCCTGACAATCACATAATATTTTTTTGAAATAATTTAATACGTCTACAGAAAATACGTTATGATCACTGATCTATGTATACATAGATTTAAGCCTTTACAATCGCATGCGCTTAGTGTTACCATGCCCCGTGTCAAAAAGCGTGCCAAACTCGTAAACATGATCACACTTCTCTTGTTTTCACGAAGCTATACCAAGTGTGTTGATTCGAACACGTGACACATTCGTTATATGCATATTAGTAAACTGATAGAAACCGGGACACGTCACAACCGGGCGAGATATCAGGCAGCGATATAAAACCAAGACATCCCCGTGAGATGATGACTAACATACATATCTGCCATTCACATAAACTTATGCACATTTCCGCTATTATAGTTAGAAATATATTTATCAGGTCAACATATTTTAAGTTTACATTAAAAAAAACCAACTCAACCAACACAATATTTGTTTTTATATTGTGAATTTGCGTTATTGTTGAAAATAAATGCTCTCTTAACCATTAAGTTTTTAAAACTCATAAACTGCAATTCCGCCCCCCCCCTCAGAAACGTAACAATGTACATATTCAGAGAATGTCAGAAACGGTATTGACTAGATGTGATGGGAAAAGGTGCTCCCTCTCCGGAAAGATAAGAAGAACGAGTGATCACCAACTGACTTGGACACTGAGCTTATACACTTTTAGATGGCTGACGGAACGGCAAGCAGAGCATATATAGGAATGCCCCCAGTGCCGTGACACTTGTTCCTAATCAAAAATCAAGAATCCACAAAAATAAAAAAATCGTTTTCTTGTATAATGTGACAATTAAGAACTTAAGTCATTAAGAACTATACATTATAACTATGTATCAAAATATTTTTTTCTTCATTTTTTCTCCAAAAAAATGTATTCTTTACAATAAAACAAAATGAAATAATTTGACTTAACATTTGTTTTTAATCACAGAGGTAATTACAATGTTATTTCATGACAAAAAAGTCGAGTGTTGCACTTTCTACGCAGTTCTCCTATACCTCCGTAATCCTCTTGCGAGGCGGTATGACATAGCAGGCGCCGCAGATCGAAAGCCACTCGGACATTGAATTTGCCATCACTCAGCTAAGCACATTTTAACATTTCATACGTCCGAAAACTTCACCCCGGTGACTTCGCCCTTTTAACATGTCATATGGGGAGGAACCAGCCTTGATCCCAAGCTGTACTGTGACGAGCGAGTTGACTCGACACTGGCTGAACCTTGACCCCGCGGTGGAGTCTAAGACATGAAACGGACTAAGACTGGTTTCCATACAAGTCAAGAGGCAACTTGTAAAGTTCCGCGGGGAACTTGAACTCATACGGACATTCTCCCTTAACATTCATGAGTTTATGTGCCACATTTTTTGTTACCCATGTCAACAGTTAGGGAAGAATGTCGCGCATATTGCTTTCAAAAAACGTTTTTATAAATAGGAGAACGGGAAACAGTTACATAAAATCTCTCTAAATAAATGAGCTGTTTATTTAAATGATATTGCCAATTGTTATATCAAAATTTGTGTGTTTCTATGATTTATTAATATCTCATACTTATTACCACCCTTGATTTTGGAGTGTATATCCGGCTATGTCCCTTGGTAAATAAATGCTACTATCTTTAACTTCCGGTTCAAATAATGTTTTTGTTTTGCTGAATCAAGAACTGGTTGATCATTAATTTAACACTTTAATATCGTAGAAATTAAATATCTGTGTTACTGAAACGGATTTAATGATTTCCATATTTACATCATGATTCGTTCAACCTTATTTAATTCGATAATGAAGATCTAAAACAAATTGCAATGAAACGAGAGACATGGAAGGAAATCTAGTAAACGTTTGTAATTGTTAGTTAGATGCTTGAACACAATTTTCAGAATTGTGCTACATTTCTACATAATTACAAATAACTTAGTTAGATAGCCCTTCAAAAATTCAACGATACCTCAACCAAGTCTGTTCGCCAACCCTGAAAAAAATGTTAACATATTTTTTTCTAATGCATTTGACATGAAAATAATTTACATGAATGAATCACATAGGAAAATATAAATAAAACTTGTGACCACAGTGACAAAATATACCCAAGCTGATAATTTCTAACTTATCTTTGTTATTTTCAATAATACAAGCCACAAACTATACATTTTTATTGTTCGTGAAGACAAGACACATCTGTTGATCCTATTTCTATAGTTTTTAGGTGCACCCAGAACTAATTAATATAAAAAATGGCAGCAAATTAGTATAATTAAAATGAAAATTTATTATGAAACTGTTGAATATAATTAAATACCACAGAAATTATACATATTTATGTTGACAAAGGCAAGATGCATCTGTTGATCCTATTTCTATAATTCTTAGGTGCGCGCAGAACTATAAATATTAAAAATAGCAGCAAATTAGTATAAATAAAATGAAAATAAATTATCAAACTGTTGAATATAATTAAATACCACAGACATTATATATATTTATGGTCATCTCCTCCATTATGAATTTTTAAAATTGTCCTCTGGCTTCCTACTTAAAAATTTACTTGTATAAACAATTATTTGAAGCAAAATTGTTTTGTCTATATATGTTATCCATGTTTACAAGAAGACCTATCGGCCCTTGTATAACTAATACGGATATTATGTTATGTGTTTGTTGTTACTGAGGATATTTCAATACCTGTACGGGATGTTTGTTGTTGTTGTAATAGTCCTTCTCTCGATTGGTCCGTTCGTGTGACTTTATGTGCACGATTTGAATGGCTTGATGAAATCGCATCTTTTTTTGGAGATGCGGTTAGTCAAGTACTGAAAAACGCGTGTGCAATTGTTGCTAGGCGACTTGGTGCCGTAGAACGGACTGGTTCAATTCCCGTTAGTCTCAAGAATTTTTAAAATTGTCCTCTGGCTTCCTACTTAAAAATTTACTTGTATAAACAATTATTTGAAGCAAAATTGTATTGTCTATATATGCTATCCATGTTTACAAGAAGACCTATCGGCCCTTGTATAACTAATACGGATATTATGTTATGTGTTTGTTGTTACTGAGGATATTTCAATACCTGTACGGGATGTTTGTTGTTGTTGTAATAGTCCTTCTCTCGATTGGTCCGTTCGTGTGACTTTGTGTGCACGATTTGAATGGCTTGATGAAATCGCATCTTTTTTTGGAGATGCGGTTAGTCAAGTACTGAAAAACGCGTGTGCAATTGTTGCTAGGCGACTTGGTGCCGTAGAACGGACTGGTTCAATTCCCGTTAGTCTCAAGAATTTTTAAAATTGTCCTCTGGCTTCCTACTTAAAAATTTACTTGTATAAACAATTATTTGAAGCAAAATTGTATTGTCTATATATGTTATCCATGTTTACAAGAAGACCTATCGGCCCTTGTATAACTAATACGGATATTATGTTATGTGTTTGTTGTTACTGAGGATATTTCAATACCTGTACGGGATGTTTGTTGTTGTTGTAATAGTCCTTCTCTCGATTGGTCCGTTCGTGTGACTTTGTGTGCACGATTTGAATGGCTTGATGAAATCGCATCTTTTTTTGGAGATGCGGTTAGTCAAGTACTGAAAAACGCGTGTGCAATTGTTGCTAGGCGACTTGGTGCCGTAGAACGGACTGGTTCAATTCCCGTTAGTCTCAAGAATTTTTAAAATTGTCCTCTGGCTTCCTACTTAAAAATTTACTTGTATAAACAATTATTTGAAGCAAAATTGTATTGTCTATATATGTTATCCATGTTTACAAGAAGACCTATCGGCCCTTGTATAACTAATACGGATATTATGTTATGTGTTTGTTGTTACTGAGGATATTTCAATACCTGTACGGGATGTTTGTTGTTGTTGTAATAGTCCTTCTCTCGATTGGTCCGTTCGTGTGACTTTGTGTGCACGATTTGAATGGCTTGATGAAATCGCATCTTTTTTTGGAGATGCGGTTAGTCAAGTACTGAAAAACGCGTGTGCAATTGTTGCTAGGCGACTTGGTGCCGTAGAACGGACTGGTTCAATTCCCGTTAGTCTCAAGAATTCTGAACGTTAAGTGGAGTGACTTTAAATCTAACACTACTATAAGAGAGGAAAGCAAACAAACCTATATATCTTCCTTCATTAGACAAAGGCGTTGGACTTACATTGGCCATGTTCTCAGAATGAACAGCCTAAGAATTCCCCAGCAATCACTATATTGGGTGCCACCTGGAGTAAGAAGAAGAGGGAGACCTAGAGAAACTCTGCGAAGAACCATTAATAGAGAAGGCATGTCAATGAACCTAAACAACACGCAACAATTGAAAGACCTGGCAACACAAAGACAGAAATGGAAAGCTATGGTTTCTGCCCTATGCGCCGCCTATGGCCCTGGAGGAACATAACATAACATAACATAACATAACATATCCATACACTCTAGCAGAGGGCACATTTACACAACCAATGCCAGAAACAGGTTGTTGAAGGTCTGTCAAACTTGTTGCGAAGATGATAATATTTGATGATAATATTTATTGTGTATACTCTTCTTCTGCGTTCTTTTTTCAAACCCCTGCATATTAACATGATGCAAGCAAGTAAATGGAATGTGTTGTCACATGTTTCACAGCTTAGCGGTGATATCTGCGCCTTTTGACATTTTAATGCATTGTAAGTATAAAATAAGATGGGATTTTCTGGGTTTTTTTAGAAAGACAATATCTTAGGTTTTTTTTAAAATGTTAGTGGTAACCGTCGCTGTTGCTGTTAGACTTGAGTGTGGGCCGCAACACCGACGTTGTACAGCTTAGAGAGCATGTTACGCCACAGCTGTAAAACAAAAATACGACTGTGTTATGATACGTTTGCTAGTTAATTCTGCCGCAAACATATTTCGAATCATGCCAATGTTTTATGCAGTAAAGAGGGGGAGAATTCCAGGAGTTTACTCGACTTGGTAAAATCAAGTATTTGACTTTATCGTCCTCCTAATAAAATAATTCGTTTGTTATTATAATTATGTGGTAGTAGGTCTTTCCATTGGGGGAAGTAGTGCCGATGCGGACCAGATCATCGCCTGCCAAAGACACTTTTCTATGTGAGTTCGTTCTAAAAGTGGCCAAAAAAAAGCGATACACGGACTCGTCAACGACATTGATGTAAATGAAAGTCTTTGAAATAAACCAAGTAGGACCAGGCAGTAGATTATCTCAGTTATGATGCAAGTCTCACTGCAAAATGCCGCCCCCTCCTTTAATGATTTTTATTCAAAATGCTGCCCTAGACATGTATTTTGATTGGTGACGCCTCTCTGCAGCATTGCACGGCATGACCCTGAAACCAAGATACATACATGGGAAGGACTTTCATAAATTATAAAATACAGTAAAAGAAAGATGCACCATCTTGCTTGTGAAAGTAGGATAAATGCAACAGCGAAAAGTAACTAGAAAGTCTCATGCCCACACTTCGAAGGGCATTTACGACCAGAATATGGTTTATTAGCCATCAACTAACATAGTCAAGGACATAACTAACTGAATTTCAAAAGTGGATATAATAAATGGTTATCATAACTTGTGACTGATGAACGACAAAGTTCTTGCATGTTGATACCCATTAAATTCATTCATACTCATGCATTAGCGCTTATCCTCTCAAGACTATCTCATCCTAGGTCTTTCTCACTTTCTGACTGTTTATTTTGTCATCTGACACCAATTTAATGCTTGTGGTTGCAGTCTATTTTCATAAACTATGAGTAGGCCTACATTTCTGATATAAGCCCACAATTTTATTTCTATATTGTAGGGTATAACCAATGATGTCCTTCGGAGGGAACTACCAACTCCTACAAGGTGCGTCCACATGTGGCGGACAGTGGAAAAGACTAGATATAGAGGTCAGCTACGATACAAGTTAGAATATCTCTGGATAATTAAGCAGTCGTGGACCAAACCGGTTTTGCAACCTAGCAGGACGGGGCAGGATATCAGGGACGTTTGTTTATCACTAAGAAGACTTCAACTCTCAGTGGAATGCAATTACAATGCTTTAAGAAGAGACATTTTCTCATTTGTTACTTTTCTGGGTATCTTATTCATTTGTTCTCAAAACTACTGATCTGCCAAAGATGGATGTTTCGGGCCATTGGTGCAAATAAAACGGCGACAAAGCACATTCCCATTCTCTGGACTACATCCTGCTGGAAATCTAATAAACCATTATCCTGCTACAAGAGAGATCCAGTAGGAGTTTAAGAATGAACACTGAAGAAGAAGAAACCTACAGATTAACATGATACACTAAGGAGAATGGAAAATGGTGTGTCATGGTTTACAGATTGGCTGCGATATTTGCACCTTTCAACCTGACACATCCAACTTAAGCATGGCTTTGGGTCAAATTGACCCTATATGGGATGGGACAGCAAACTCCTTCCCATAACCTCCTTAGTCACCTCTTACAACATGCATGAAAGGTATTCATTGTTGCTATTCTTTGCTTCCCTCTCGGGCTCTGGCAAAAAATGGACAAATATGCTCAATTCTTGATGCAAATGTCCTTGGCCAGTTTGAACATGGGATGACCATTGTAGATGATTTTTGGCCTACCATGACTTTCTAACTACTCCCTGCTGTTGAGCTGCTGCATTTATCCTTTTTTTCACAAGATATTGCATTTTTTTTTACTGCAGAGCGCCATGTATCTCTATTTTGTGCAAGTTCTTACCATGTCTATTTCAAAGCCTTTCAGTGAGGTCTTTAACAAGTTCTTATAGTGCATCTTTTGGCCACCCTGAAAATGTACACCCTTTTGCAACTCACATGGAAAAGTATCTTTGGCCTTTATATCATTTGGTTTTGTTTTGTTTTATGTTGTTCATCCATCACAAGTGATGATGACCATTTGTTACATCCACTTTTGAAAATTCAATTAGAACTATATCCTTGATTATGAGTTTGTAGATGGCTAATGAGCCCTATTAAGTTGTAAATGTCCTTGGACAGTTCGAACATGGAATGATGACTGTAGACGGATCTTGGTCTATCCGTGACTTTCTAGCTGCTCTCGACTGTTGAGCTGCTGCATTTCTCCTCTTTTTCACAAGATGATGCGCTCTTTTTGATTTTAGAACACCATGTAGATCTATTTTGTGCAAGTTCTTCCCATCATTTATGACATGCATGTCAGGTGACAGTGTCAATATATTTGGACCCCCCCCCCCCAACATACAGGTTGTCATGTGTATTACTCACCCTTTCCTATGCATACTGACACTCAATTTTCTTTGGAGGACTATGAAATTTCTTATCTTATTCAGTTGAGAAACTAATACTCAAAAGACTTATACTTTAGTCAATTGTGTGTGCTTGAATAGAGGATAGAAGTCAATTTACAACCGTTTTGCATTACCCATAGTTTTTATTTCATTATCATGTGACCAGTCTTCTAACAAGTTGACAAGACAAGACATGACTTGAGTAGCAATTAATTCAGTGCTGCCAGTATGTTTCCAGGGCATGGAAGAGAAACAAAAAGAATAGCAGCATTGTTTACATTCCATACATATCATAAGAGGTGACTAAAGAGGTTATGGGGCGGAATTGGCTGTCCCATCCCATATAGGGGCAAAATGATTCAGGAGACATGCTGAAATTGGATGTGTCAAGCTGAAAGGTGCATAAATTGCAGCAAAGCCTATATCACAGTAAATCATGACACAACTCATTGTGTTCTCCACACGACATCCTGCTAATTTGCAGAAGTGTGAGAATGAACGCAGAAAAAGAAGTCAATGCTTAGAAAGTTTATCTCCCATGATGCCCTTGACATACTGGATCCAATTTGATCTGATAGAGTATTTAAAGGTGGCAAAAAACAACTCAAATTGGAACTTGATCAATTACATCCACTTGGGAGTTGTGTAAACTTATCTTGTTTGCTAGTCTAAGTCTAACATATATCAACTCTATTGCCTGTGTGATGCTGGGCCAAAGAGGGGAACAAAGAGTAGCAAAACTGTTTACTGTACACATGCATGTTGTAATAGGCAACTAAGGAGGTTGTGTGGTGGAGTTGGCCGTCCCATCCCACATAGGGTCAGAGACGCAAAGCCATGCTGAAGTCGGATCTGTCAGGCCGAAAGACGAAAATTTTGCAGCAATGCTGTAACCCTTGACACAATGCATTCTGTTCTCCAGATTACATCCTGCTAATCTGTAGGAGTGTGTGAGTTTGAGAATGAACGCAGAAGAAGAAGAATATTCTTTAAAATATATCTGCATGAGGAATGTCTGTGGGTCTCACCAATGGTCCACTGGACAAACCACCCATGCAACAGGAAATCTTAGTAGATGACATGCCTGTATATTGAAGCTTTCTTCTTATGGAATTTTCATAGCACGTCATCTTTATAGATATGCTTTTCTTGCTGTTTTGTGTGTATTTTTATGCATTTTTATTTGTGTACATGCATGCATCCTTAATTATGTTGACATCAAGTGTGTTCAACCACCTAACAAACATCTAGAAATAAAAAATAATAAGTAAATATATCAAACTGTGACTGTTCAACTCCAGTGTGATATCCGTATTAACATATGGTTGTGAAAGTTGGAAAATAACAAAAGCGCTGAAGAAAAAAAATAATTAAATTAGTTTGAAAATAAATGTTTTATAAAACTCTTAGATATTGGTTGGGAAGGGTGGGCTAGCCAACCAGACTTCAGAACATATCCTTCAAGTATGTGCAAGTTTTAACACGTTAAGGTACACATGCTAGCCTCTGATACACCTATAATGTTAAACTTTATGGTACAAAACAAGAAAACATGGAAAACACTCCAATTTATACAAGAAACAATACTGCAGATATAGACATTATTTAGCGAATGAAAAAAGAAGAAGTTTGGGAAGAATTCAAGCAAGCAAGAGAAGACATCAAACAGCAATATGTTTCTACAACAATTAAAAACAAAACAATGAACTTAATCAGACGAGTACTTAGAATGAATGAAAACAGACTGCCACTACAAGTATTAAAATGGATATAAAATGCCCCCCCCCCCAAAAAGAAGGAAAAAAAAAGAGGAAGACCAAGAGACTTTTTGCAGAACAACCATCAAAGAGGATACGACTCTGGGTCTCAACAACATGCAAGCATTACTCACAGTAGCAACACATCGCTCAACAACATGCAAGCATTACTCACAGTAGCAACACATCGCTCAACAACATGCAAGCATTACTCACAGTAGCAACACATCGCTCAACAACATGCAAGCATTACTCACAGTAGCAACACATCGCTCAACAACATGCAAGCATTACTCACAGTAGCAACACATCGCTCAACAACATGCAAGCATTACTCACAGTAGCAACACATCGCTCAACAACATGCAAGCATTACTCACAGTAGCAACACATCGCTCAACAACATGCAAGCATTACTCACAGTAGCAACACATCGCTCAACAACATGCAAGCATTACTCACAGTAGCAACACATCGCTCAACAACATGCAAGCATTACTCACAGTAGCAACACATCGCTCAACAACATGCAAGCATTACTCACAGTAGCAACACATCGCTCAACAACATGCAAGCATTACTCACAGTAGCAACACATCGCTCAACAACATGCAAGCATTACTCACAGTAGCAACACATCGCTCAACAACATGCAAGCATTACTCACAGTAGCAACACATCGCTCAACAACATGCAAGCATTACTCACAGTAGCAACACATCGCTCAACAACATGCAAGCATTACTCACAGTAGCAACACATCGCTCAACAACATGCAAGCATTACACACAGTAGCATCACATCGCTCAACAACATGCAAGAATTATACACAGTAGCATCACACCACTTAAACTTGAGAGCTCTGGTTTCTGCCCTATGCACCGTATTTGGTTCTGAATGAACATAGATGCACCCGCTATGGTTGGGAGGGAACCAGCCTTGTGTACTGTGCAGCACTGGGAAGGAGTAGATTAGCTACACTGTTTTCCTATGTCTGGGATCTATCATAAAGGCCCAGGACAAGACCAGCCTTTGACCTTGAATATTTGGTTACATGTATGGCAAAAACTTTGGGGCAGTGCTCTGACCTGGAGAAAGGTGGGAGTTTCATCTGGGCAATTGGCATAAAGATCTAGTGAGACAAAAGATTCCTGAATGCAGAAGAAAAAGAAGGTTATGTGCCTGGAGTCATTGAGAAGTTTGACATAACTAGTATTCAATTGGTGGCAGGGAATGAGTTCAGTGAACCCTTTCTTGGCTTCAATAGCTCAGAACAGTGCAGATATAAACCTACCTTCCTGGTGGTGTGACAAATATTTTCTGGTTCTGGCCGGGGGTAGGTAGAAAATTTCACAGACTTCCCAGCACAATAATAATGGGTCAAAAGACGTGAGGCCATGGATAACTGGATCAGCAACCAACATTTAAAATATATCTATTTTATTTTTAGGTCTGAATGTGAAAGTCAAGTGAAAGGCTTTACTAATGCATATTTCAAAAAATTTGAATCTCATGCGGCTGCTCTCGAATTCATCACACACAATGGTGACTATTTATTCATTCACATTTTTTAAAGATATTGTGGTCAGATTTAAAACAGTGGTTCTCAACATTTTTTTACCTGTGGCGCCCTTATGGGAAATATTTCCTCCATCAATCCCCACATTATTTCTAAAAACAAAATAATAAAGTCCTTGACTCTCTGTTAAGACAATTAAGGTTTTTTAAGGTTTATCTATTTATATCTTATTTATAATTCTTCTTTGCCTTTGTTCTCAAACTCCCACCAGATCTCTTATATCAGGACAATGGTTCTGCTATATTTCCAGCATATTTTGTGTATTTATCGTTTAAATCTTCTTCTTCATCGTTCATTCTCAAACTCCTGCTAGATCTCTCTTGCAGCAGGATGATATTCCTACTAGATTTCCAGCAGGATGTAGTCCAGAGAATGGAAATGCGTTGTGTTGCCATTTTATTTGTGCCAATGGCCCGACACATCCATCTTCGGCGGAATCGTTCAAATAGTAACCTCCTTGTGGCCTCCCTTAAATGGGACTGTTGCTTCCTAATTTCAACATTTTTCTCTATGACACCTCTTGCATGTCTCTGTAGGGCCCTCCTCCAGGGCTCCCCCTCCCTGTGGGGCCAATTGGCCCATATAGTTGAGAACCACTTTTGAAAATGATAATTAACTTCTTGCACTAAGTAGATTAGTTAGTTATCCGATCACCAGGGTTGTGAGCTTTCAATCTTTCTTCCCGTTGCCAGTTGGTTGTAGGTGCATGTCCTCTTCAGCTGTGTTGTGTCTGTATAAAGGGTGTTAGTGATAGAGGGGTATAATGGTTATAGTTGTTTTCGCAGGTCTTGCTTGATATGCAACACATTCAATAAGGTGTTTTACTATTTTCTCATCTGTTGCAGTATGGTGTATGGTCTGCTGTAATTTTTTGTAGGTATTTGTTAAGTTGCACATGTGTTGTTCACATAGCTGTCAACTTATTTTTTCATAAATTCGTATTTTAACAATTTATTTCCATATTTTAATAAAAACATCAGTATTTCACACCACACTTTAAAAAAGTCCCCAAAAACAGAAAAATAAAAAATTTTTTTTTTACTCCTCAATATGAGCGCGTGAGATAAAAACGTCAACATTAGTACTAATTAATAGGAAATTTAACCTTTAGCATGCTATGTTTATAATTACGTAATTTCTCTCCTGCAGCTGGGTTCTTTTTTTTGAGAAATTGCGTTATTGTTGGTGGCTGTTTTGAAAACTCGATAATGTTTTTGTTGTTAGAGATTTAAATAATATTTGTACATAATAATAAAGAATTTGATTCTGTATATATTGGTGTAAGTTTTGTTTGTGTGTGTGTGATGCGAGACGTGTGAGAAGTGGTAAAGACGTATTTTAATTAAAAAAAGAATAATTAAAGAATACCGACTTTTTTTTTGGTGAAATTTCCTGGAGTGGCATAAGGGTCAGTGATCCAAAGCCATGCTGAAGTCGGATGTGTCAGGCCAAAAGGCACATATTTCACAGCTATTCTGTAAACCATGACACAACAGACTACATTCTACTAATCTGCAGGAGTTTGAGAACGAATGCAGAAGAAGAAGAAGAATACAGTGTAAACTGTTTTTGAATGCACTCAACCGAAGTGTGCTTATGGTTAACAACACCGAATGGCTATTTTTTAATTACAAAATTTTTTGGGTTGGGGGGGGGGGTGGTTATTTGGAAGCCCAAAAATCAGTATAAATACGGAAAATCTGCACTAGTTGACACCTATGTGTTTGAACCCTAATTATTATTGTTTGGTCTTTGCAGTGTAGCCTATTTATGCTTTCCTGTGGATTTTTATCAGACATGTCTGCATATAGTACTCTTTTTTTGAGCCAGTGGCCCATCTATTGTTGTTTACAGTTGTTGTGGTTATAGTGTTTAACACTAAGTAGATTGTCCATGTAAAAATAACATACCTTTGTTTTATATATATATATATTTTGTTGTTCGTCCATCACAAATGATGATGACCATTTGTTACATCCACCTTTGAAAATTCAATTTTAGTTATGTCCTTGATTATGAGTTCGTAGATGGCTAATGAGCCCTATTCGAGCTGTAAATGTCCTTGAACAGTTTGGACATGGAATAACGACTGTAGACGGATCAAACAGTGTGTGTATATATATACACACACATGCAAATAAATAATAATCATCCACCAATGCTTATATAAATTGCACTTTATTTTATACCAAGAAGATTAAATCCATTAGCCGGTGTATAATGCTTTGAGAAGAATACCTCCTACTTGAAGGAAGCTCTTTCAAAACATAATGTATTATATACATTTTGTTGGTTCCATACACCACTCTTTTTAGCTGGATGTTTACTCTCAGGGAATATTTCCTTACCCCTTGCGATTCGAGTCACCTATAGCTGTATAATCATTTCTATAAATTTACAGTGTGTTGCCGAGTCCAATAGGAGAGCAGATAATAGCAATGTTTACTTTCATGCATGTCATAAGATGTGATTGTACTTCACTTCCAGTCGTCTCGATTCGTCTTGCCAGGCCATTTTCACTGACCTACAATGCTGTTTTAAATGACTATATGCACTATCCCCAGAATTTGAAAACATCGGCACCTTTCTGAAAATATCAAGTCACAAAATATTTGAGCCAAGTTACAAAATATGAAGCTAAACAGTTATAAGGAGGAAATGATTGCATCAAACTGTTGTTAGCTGAAAATAGTGTTTAGTATGGAAGAAAGTTTCTGAGACAGTACTCTTGTCAGCAACTGTAGATGTTTGATAATGCTTTAGCTTCAAATATACAAGCCTTTAATTTTGAGAAAATGTTAGGCATATTGGAGATAAAAAAAAGCTTTGTGAACTTCACACATATGAAGTTTGCGGAATTTGACCAGTTGATACAATAATATTTCCCACCTCTGGTTTAAAATCCGACATCTTCCCACTTCAGGCAAGCCCATACAATTATAATAAGCAAAGTACTGTATAACTACCATTACCAACTGCATTAAAAAGGTTTAAACTTTAATAGTCAGGTATAGCATGGTTAAATGAGAGCACACACTAAGAAATAAACATTTTTGTCCTGCATTTAGTATTTGTTAAACACATTTTTTATTATTTAAATTATTTATCCATACTTCAACAGGCACATTTGCACCACAATCAATCAACCAACAGAATTTCAAGGATGCTTCAGAAATGTTCAAAGTATCCTCTGATTCTTCCCAAGTAGTAAAGAGGGTAGCTCCAGCCACAAGTAACTGCTGCCATTGCAATCCTGGTTCTGTAAATGTTATTTCACTAAGTTCTGCAGTAGAAAATATGAAAGCTTCCCTGGATAATTTTGTGGGAGTAGTGGAGAAGCTAAGTGTGGGATTAGCAGAAGTCAGATCTTCAGTTTCCAATCTTGAAAAGAAATTCTTCATAGGTATAGATTATGAAAACTTTATACTTAGTTGTGTTGCATATTTGTTGTTTAAGATTTTTTAGGCATCGTACTATATAGATATATATTGAATTGTTTATATGGTAAAGGTAGATCCCTATGGCAGCAACCTGCAGTCAGGGATGAAGGTAACTCTTCTTATACTAAGTCACAACAACTATTGGGTGTGGTAGCCAGTTTCCTTCCATGCTGTTTACATTCCCCAACTCATGCATCAGGTACCCATTTGGAGAAGTGTCGACTGGAGGAGTGGCAATGTCAGACGAGAAATCACAACCTGGATATTAAGCGCATGCCAAACCATCCGATGTATGCACAAATTTCTAGATCAACCACAAGCAGGTTGAAGAGAACCAGCTTCTGTCACATCTCTAAAGATATCCATGAACAACATTAAGAAATCCTCACAAATATCCCAAATGAAATTGAAACACTAACAGACTTTGAAGAGCCAGGCAATAGTCTCCAGAATGTCTCCATAATAACACAGGTTCCTGGAATAATTAATAAGGAATACCAAACGTCACCTTAACTAAAAGCATTGACACTGGAGATGATAGAAATAAAATACAATCCCAAGGATTGGACACATGTCTACACAGATGGATCGGCAGAAGGAGCAGTAAGGAATGGAGGAGGTGGAATTTTTATAAGACTCAAAGATGGGAAGACAATATCAAAAGCTTTTCCAACCGGGAAATACTCATCTAATTTTAGAGTAGAAGCAGTTGCACTCCATCAAGCACTGAAAGCCTTCACTGAACCAGGACTGCCAAGACCAAAGAAGATAGCCATATTCACAGATTGCAGATCCCTACTGGAATCAATCCAGAGCAACAGAAACGAAAGCCTTCTGTACAACATTAGACATGAGCTAAGACAGATCCAAAAATCAACAGCTATTGCCCATCAGTGGATACCATCACACTGTGGAATCATGGGAAATGAGAAAGCAGATGCTCTGTCAAAGGTAGGAAGTGAAATGGAGCAACACAGACACCCATTGTCTTACAGAGAAGTAAAAACAATAATCCGCAACACATACTCAGCAAAGTGGAAGAAAGAAATGGAAGGGGAATACGAACATGATGCAATACATCTCCTCCAAAGATATCAACAGACCACAATATTTCGCCTTAGAACAGGCCACTGCAGACTGTTGGGTCACCTTTATCGATTAAGGATCTCATACACAGATGAATGTCCATGTGGATTCGGAACCCAGACTCCAGAACACATACTTCAGGACTGCCCAACATACAAAGAGCAAAGACAGCAGACCTGGCCAGAGGATACAGACTTGAGGCAAAAGCTAAGGGGCAGCTGCTCTGACCTGGAGAAGACAGTGGACTTCGTCTTGATGACAGGTCTGACGGTATAGCATGACCACATGCTGAATGCAGAAGAAGAAGAACAACCTGGATTTTGTGTCCAGACGTTATTTTTAAACCTGGCACTGCTGTCACCCAGTGGTAGTAAGCAAGCTCACTATCAACTAGACTATCACACTCCTCAAAACTCTTTATATGGAGTGACCACAAAAGCTCTTTAGTTGTCGTTTGCAACATACATTGAAAGTCAGTTGTTATTCCATGCTCCCAAGCCCATGTATTGCTAGGACGTGTAAGGGGATTAACACTGTTGCATGTCATGTATGTTGTAGAAAATGAGTTAGGAGATTGGATGTGGAGTTGACTACTCCATCCATGATCTTCACAGTGATGAAGCCTGTTGAAGACCCATGTATGGATTGCTGGGAGGAAATCTATCCCTTTTACCCGGTATCTGCAGCATGTCATGAGGTTGCAAGAAAGTTGGTAAAGTTCCATATGGAGTAGAAGACTGTCCAGTTCATGACCATGCACCCTACAGTCACTGAGTGAAACAGTCATCTGGAACTTGTTATAGGTTCAGGAAAGACCCCTCCCCAATCAAAAATAATGCCAGAGAAGCACTAATCTGTAGCTGAAAGTAAAATTCCACTGCCTGGCTTAGGGAGCAAGAGTAACAAATTTGTACTCCCTTGGGATTCTATCATCATCACTGTTTGCTCCCCTCTCAGGCCCAGACAACACTTGCACTGTGCACATTCAAGAGCACCAAACTGCAGAGCATAACTGTCAAAAATGCATACACTAAGGTTCACTTATTGGCTTTCCAAAGCTCTTCTAATAGCTTGAAGGATCTATGCAAGAAATTTAAAATAATCACCAAGACAAAACAACCAATTTTGACAACAGGAACCATCAGGGGACACAGTAGAGCTGTGGTTAGTGTATTGGCTTCCTAGTCCTGTCATCCAGGGTACGATTCTATGCTCAGCAGGAATTTTACTTCAACTTCAAATGGGTTTCCAAAGATGGCTCAGCATCAGGAAACTAGTGCCAACATAAGTCTGCAAAAGTAATCAAAGTCTGCTTGCATGGCCAGAGTTGGTATCAAAAGATGAGTTGTGGAAATTAACACACCGGTGTCCAGTGGAGATCGAAATAAAAAGTAGAAAGTGGAGATGGATAGACATACACACTTCGCCGAAGATTGATGTGTCAGGCCATTGCTATCATCACCACTGTGTGCTCTCAATCAGACCACTGAGAGATTAGAAAAAGAACAATCAAAGTGGTAGCATTTAGAGGATGAACAGAGCGAGAGATAATAGCAGCTACAGAGAATTAGAGATTGCAGTTAGAGAGTGACAGGACCATCCGATATGGCAGGATCGTTCACATATGCATGTAGACAGAGAGCAAGTGCAAGTGTTGTAGATAGGAGTAGAATTGTTATACCTGGGTTGTGCGAGTCAACTAATATCTTCTTCTTCTTCAGTGTTCATTCTCGAAATCCCACTGGATTTCTCTTGTAACACGACAATGGTCCTACAAGATTTCCAGTTGAATGTAGTCCAGATAATGGAAATGCGTTGTGTTGCCGTTTTATTCGCACCAATGGCCCAACATATCTGTCTTTGGCAGTAAAAACTAACATCTAGAGCATTTGCTCACACGTGTGAATAGACAGCTGCGACTAGATAGCTATTGAGAGAGTCGCCTAAGAGCATTTTCATATATTTCAATTGTTATATACCCGTAATAAACTGTATATACCCGATAGTCCGAGAGTTTTGTCTTTTGAGTCTGCGTGCTTGAGTTAAGAGATTATAAGATGGGAAGGAAACAGTACCATCCAAAGAACAACTCATATGAACCAGTCTGTTTCAAGTGTAAATAGAACACTGGAGCCCAGTAAGGCAAATTATCTATGGGTAGGACACCCAAATAGAGAACAGTCCAAGTCTAACGAAGTTAGAGCGCCACCAGCCTTTGTCAGGTGCTCATGCTTTCCCTCGCATACCAAGGAACACGGAATGAAAGAACGTACTCATCAATTAACATATGGATATCCAGTAATTGGTGAATTGACAATTTTATAGAAAAAAGACACGTCAGTGAAAATCAGTAATTACAGTGGGTAATCCGGACAAAGTACCAAACTTGTCTGAAGATGTATCTTCACTCTACCACCAAAGATGGATGTGTCGAGTCATTGACACAAATAAAACTGTGACACAACATATTTTCATTCTCTGGACTACATCCTGCTAGAAATCTAGTTGGATCATTGTCCTGCTACAAGAGAGATCCAGTGGGAGTTTGAGAATGAACGCTAAAGAAGAAGAAGAATATAGAGTAAGATAAATTCCCCATGTTTATACATAGTAAGAACGCAAGTTGCAATATAATTTCTGCAGATAGCAACCAACCAACCAAAAATCACTGATGGCATTGTGATGTTGGATAATCTTCTGTGTTCATTCTCAAACTCCTGCAACGTAACAGGATGTAGCCTGGAGAACTGAATGTATTGTGTCATGGTTTACATCTTGGTGTAATGTCTGTACCTTTAGGCCTGACACATCTGACTTCAGCGGGGCTTCTGGGTCACTTTCACCTGTGGAATGGGAACCTCTTTAGCCGTTTCCTACGACATGTGTGGTAGGTAACCATGCTGCTACTCTTTGTTTCCTTTTGGGCTCCGTCAACACACAGGCAGGGTATGCAGATTCATTATTGTTTTGTATTTACATGATGTATATTTGACTTGTGTTGGTTGTTCATTTTAGCCCCTGGAACAAAGCGTTCTTTCAGCACAAGTTCACATCATTCACACAATGACAAACAAGCCAAAAGACCAAAGTTTGAATTCAATGCTGATCACTACACAGGTAAAAGTGCAATGGTGTTGTATGAATAATTGTCTATGTAATGATAACATTGCATAAGGAGATCAAGATAATTATATAGTGGATACTGGCTGTCCATACCACAGAGTGTCTTCCTCGTCATTAAGGATACTTTTGATCTTGCTAGTTCTTCATGCTAGTCGCCAGGACGAAGCTCCCAGTCTTCTCCAGGTCAGAGCAGCTGCCCCAAAGTTTTTGCTTCAGTTTAGTGTAGCCAGAAGTCATATGTGTCAGGCCAAAAATGCAAATAACGCAGTTAAGCTGTAAACCATGACACCGCACATTCCATTCTCCAGACTACTTCTTGACAATCTGTAGGAGTTTGAGAACAAATGAAAATGAAGACATAGTGGAAAGCAGTCTTATGGGTTCATTAACTCCTGCTGGTTAGCAGAATGTTGCCCTGAGGATGCAATGCATTGTATCATGGTTTAGAGCTTGGCTGTTATATCTGCGTATTATGGTCTAAAACATTCAACATCAGCAAAGCCTTTGGGTCATTTTGACCTATTGGACAGCCAATTCCACCTTTTAATTGCCTCTTACCACATGCATTGCAGGTCACAGTGTTACTATTCTTTGTTCCTTATTCTGACCCCAGCAAAACAGGCAATCATTTTCATCATAGTATTCATATAAAAAAGGTTCTCGTTTAACCCTTTGGCTGTGGAGATCTCCTTAAGGAGTGATGATGGCCCATGTGTTTGTATAATGTATTGCAGAAAGCACCTTAAGGTGTTAAAATACTTTTATTCAACTGTCTAGAGGTCATCTTCTTCTTTCGTTCACTTGAAACATGTCTATATCTATAATTCTGTCTCCTGAATAAAACTCACTGTCCTTTGTAGTTCATACAGTGTCCCATAGAGCTTTGATTCCAGTGTTGTTTCCTCTGGCCAATATGTCTGCCTCAGCGTTTCATGCTCAGAACACTCTTGAAGTATATGTTTGGCACTCTGTGCTGCCTGTCCACATGTACACACGGCTGTGTTGCAAATCTTGAACTTTGTATACATGTGACTGCGGAGTCTGTTGTGTCCTGTTCTGAGACGTAGAATTATAACTTGTTCTGGTCTGTTCATAATATGATGTCATCTTGTGTTGGTGTTTGTGGCTGTCTTATTGACTTGATCATCTGTTTTTTCTGATGGTAGGTGATTGGTATATCTGGTTGGTCTTCGGCAGCACCATCCTTAGCCAGTTGGTCTGCTTTTTCATTTCCTGGTATTCCACAGTGAGAGGGTATCCACTGCATGGTTACCCTATACTGGTAAGACAATTCACTAAGTAGTTTTTTCAAGTCTGTTAGTTTTCCAGACTGGAGAGCTTGAAGCTCTGACCTTGCATCTGTCAGGAATACCACAGGCTGTAGGTCAGAGTTGGAGTTCAGTATAGGTCATCTAAAATAGAAATGTTGTAATTTGATTTGCTTGTAAGTTTTACTTTTTGTGTATCAACAGCTGGAGTTTGTGTATTCATCTTACCCAAACCTAAAAATATGTCTAAGTGTAAGCTCGATGAATTGGAAATTTATAAACTTTTGGAAGAAAGTTTCTCTGATAATTCTAGCATTAATTTATTTGATGCAGGAAATGATTTGGAAAGTGTTGATTTGCAGTAGTAATTCAGAGATTATAGATTTAGATGATATCTGCAATGATATGTTTCATACTCGTGGTCATGTGATACGTAAGGAATTAGTATTCATTATTTTTTTAAATAATGTTCCTTTAGCAAGATGAATGTACATGAAAGATTTTAATCTCCTCCATAATATAAAGAAACATTATGCTTGTAAATTTATGAATTATGGTACACAGTAATAATACACTCAAATTGTTGAATGTGAGAATGCTTTGGGCAAATTGGTTACGGGAAAAAATTCAATAACATGTAAAAATTTTCCCACACTACATTGCAGATTTGACCAATTTACCTCTGCAGCCAAGGGATTAAATAGTCATTTGCATGCAAGTTGTAACGCAGTGTTATATCAATGAATAATTCAATGGATGACTTTTTTGTGTGATATATATATATATATATATATATATATATATATATATATATATATATATATATATATATATATATATATATATATATATATATATATATATATATATATATATATATATATATATATACGAGGGCTCGTATTCAAAATTGACATTAAACAGCAAAATAATTATTAGTCCTGCTCGCTCAGCATATTATTGTATGGATCAGAAACATAGACACCTTACTCAATTCATGAATAGAGCCTAAACTTGTTTCATATGTGGTGTCTTCACAAAATAGTGAACATCAGTTGACTTTACAAGGTTACTAACATGGTAGCCATGAAGCCAACTAATATACCATCTCTCTACTCAACTCTTAGCTTATTGAATGCCCTGCACTACAAGACCTGCGAAAACAACTGTTAACACCAAACCCCCTTCATCACTAACACCCTTTATACAGACAAACACAGCTGAAGAAAAACATGCACCTACAATTACCTGATACAGGGAAGAAAGATTGAAAGCTTGCAACCCTGGGAATCGGATAAGTAAGTTTAAGTACTCAACTCTTAGACATAGTCGTACAAGATGGCTTGGTCATTTGAATAGAATATCAAATTGTTGCATTACCAAAGAAATTCTTTGCGATGAACTCTCATCTGGTGGACGGTAAAGATGCAGACCAACATTGACATATAAGGACATCTTCAAAACTGCATCAACAAAATGGCATTGAATGATTTCATGATAAATCCAAATTCTTGGGAAGAAATGACCAATGATCGTACAAGCATGGAGTACAGCGCTACCCAAAGGCATCCAAATGCATGACAGGGCCCTGAGGGAGAAATAGAAGACAATTGATGCAGATGAAAGACACATACATCCTCAAATACAGATTTTTTATGTATATTCTGTTCTCTTGTCTACAGTTCTAAAATCAGCCTTTAAGATAGGCTGCATATTGAAGGCTTTGTAGTCCATTTGTCATTTTTTACGCTAACAAGCTTTCTGACCATTTGTAAATAATGCACACAACAATCATTACAGTATTGTCTCCTATATAAACTGAATGATTTTTTTGGTCATGATTTGCATTGAGTGAGTGTCGAATCTGAGAGTTCCATGGTTGGTTGGTTGTTGATTCAGTGATCAGAACATTGGCGCAAATAAAATGGTGACAGTGCATTTTCATTCTCTGGATTACATCCATCTGGAAATCTAGTAGGACCATTGTCGTACAATAAAAGAGATCTAGTGGGAGTTTGAGAATGAACCCTGAAGAAGACGTTCCATGTAGGGTGTCAGATTGATCTGGCATTGGAGGGAGAAGCATTGTTATGTGAGTTCCATAGTTAGGTCAATAGCCAAGACCCTCATTTGCCTCCATATTGTGTGTTCTGAGAATGACACCTTTTCGTAGTATTTTGTCTGGTCAGCATTTGGGAGATGAATTGTTATGGGTTTCCGGGGCTGGAAAAGAAGACAAAGAATAGCGACTATGTGACCTGCTGGTCTCCTTGCTTTATCTTATGCTCTATATAGGAAATATATATTTGTCTAATGATCTGCATAGGAAATGCCCAAAATTCATCTATAACACTTGTATTCAAAGGACTGTATCCATCTCTCCGTGTCTAACCTCTCATTATGAGATAACTAAGATCCTCTAGGTATATGTGAAGAGTAAGCACATAGTACAGTTGTTAGTATGCTAACTTTCTAGCTCAGTAGTCCATGATTAGTTTTTTTTACATTCTTTTCAAATTTAAATGCCTTTAGGTTCAACCCAGCTTCAGAAGTGTCTACCACAAAATGTCTGAGAATGTTAAGGAAGCTTGCTTGATACTGCAGAAAAGGCCTGACAGAAACATTGGATTTAAAAATATGTCAAGTTGAGAACTTGTCATTGGTTGTTTAAATAAACAATTAGATCTAATTCTCACATTGTTATTATTTATTGTCAAGCTAAAATGTTAACATCCACAGGTAGAAAGTTTGATGTGAGTGAAGGTATCCATGTTTATACAGATGGAGGATGCTTTGACAATGGAAGAAATGGTGCTCGAGCTGGGATTGGTGTTTTCTGGGCCAAGAATGATCCTGAGTATATTATTTTTATTCATTTCACATTTTGTAAGATTTCCATTTCAAAATATGAATGTAACACATACATTCAGGATTTGAATGTAACACATTAATTCAGAATATGAATGTAGTAACATACACACAGGCAGAATATGAATGTAGTAACACCCACACAAACATGCAGAATATGAATGTAGTAACATACATGCAGGCAGAATATGAATGTAGTAACACCCACACAATCATGCAGAATATGAATGTAGTATCATACACACAGACAGAATATGAATGTAGTAACATACACACAGCCAGAATATGAATGTAGTAACATACACACAGGCAGAATATGAATGTAGTAACATACACGCAGGCAGAATATGAATGTAGTAACATACACGCAGGCAGAATATGAATGTAGTAACATACACGCAGGCAGAATATGAATGTAGTAACATACACGCAGGCAGAAATTGAATGTAGTAACATACACGCAGGCAGAATATGAATGTAGTAAGATACACGCAGGCATAATATGAATTTAGTAAACATACATGCAGGCAGAATATGAATGTAGTAACATACACACAGGCAGAATATGGATGTAGTAACATACACGCAGGCAGAATATAAAAGTATATTCAAGAAGAGAGTTGCTCACTCAAATTAGAAAGAGACATTCCATATATTTGATGGGGAAAAAACAGCACATTGCAACAACAGGGCTGGTTGGTTGCGGAGCCAGCGGTCCATGGGCTCATGCCCTTTGACCTAATGCCATTAAATGGCATTATATTGCTGGGAAGTCTGTGGATTTTGAGCCCAACCCGGGACAGAGCCAGAGAATAACTATCAACCCTCCAGGAAGGTAGGTTTCAACCTATGCACTGCTCCTAGCCACTGTAGCCAAGATAGGGTTCACTGTGCTCATTCCCCGCCACCAATTGACTACTGGTTATGCCAAACTTCTCTATTGGTCTAGGCATGCAACCAAATTTTCAAGTCAAAAGGATTGTCACGTCCTGAGTCACTGTGCCTCTATGATGGGTCAAAGCCATAGGAAAAAACAGTGCTGTCAGTTTCCTACTCCCCAGTGCTGCACAGTACATCTCCGGCTCCCTCCCAACCACAGAGGGTACATACATATATATTCAGGTAAACATGAAACACATTTCAACAACAAAATAAAAGCACAATTGTATAGATGACGTGCCATGAAGCTTCTCTAAGAAGATAACCTCAATTTAACAGCATGTCATCCACTAAGGTTTTCTGTTGCATGGGTGGATTGTCTAGTGGGCCATTGGTGAGACCCACAGACGCAACCACATGCGTTGCAACAACAGGCAAGTTGAAGAACAAGAGAAATATGTGAAGACCGAGAAGATGCTAGGCAGCCTAGCATTATCATATGGAATAATAAATAGGAAACAGACGGCCGTAGACAGATATGCTAGCCAACCACACAGCTAGACTTCATGAAAAGTATGTCCTTGTATTAAAACAATTTTCATGCTCATATCTACTAAAGACAAATATTCCATATAACTGCCACATTTGTAATATTTTCTCTACCATAGTAATGTCAGTGAACGACTTGCTGGAAGGCCAACCAATAACAGAGCAGAAATACATGTAAGCAAAAAAAAAATACATTTTGTCAATAAGTGTTCAAATGATTTTTTTCTATATTTTCTTCTTCCAATCATTTCCAGGCTGTATTACACTTTCTGTGCTCCGATGCTCTTTACTTCATTTAATTATAGGTCTCGCTTTAGATGTTACCCGGTAGTTGTTTGTTAAAATATATACTATGTTGCTGGGGCCCGAAAAAGGAGAAAAGAATAGTGATACTGTTATCTGCCATGCATGTTGTAAGAAGTGACTAAGGAGGTCTTCAGGGTTAGAGGTGTCGTCCTCATCTCATTGAGGGTCAAAGTGACCCAGAAGCAATCCTGTCCCAATGTGCCAGACTGTAAAGCGCAGGTGCCATAAGCAAAGTTGTAAACCATAGCGCACTGCCAGACATCAATTTATTTATAATACATGCTCTCCAGACTACATCCTGCTAACCTGCAGGAGTTTGAGAATGAATGCAGAAGGCTATGGATAGACATGATAATCAATGCCACCACATGACATGGACTATAAGAAGACTGTGATCCTGAATATCTTCAGAACGTATTCTCAGGACATGTTCAGGCTTCACGCTCGACTGACAGCCTGTTAGGAAGTCATAAAGCTGGTGATGTCATGCTGAGACTCTCCAAAAGCATGGCTGTCTAGTCAACCACTGCACGTAGTAAAGTATGATTTTCAGCAAATTTACACGTATGTGGAATGATAATTTTTTGGCCTATCTGGTATGGAGGCGAATTACAGCATAAAGCATGATGAGATATGTAGAAAACTACGGTCATCCCTGCATCTAACTTTATGTCCAGCCTTCTCGTTTCTTCTTGCCAATGATTTCAAATGAGGTCTGAGAAGAGAGTGAGATCAACGCTTTGTACAACTCTTCTTCACTTAAAATCCCCAGTGCAAGTAATTTCATATCCACGAAAATTCACTCTTCAGCGGCTTCAAGCAGAAACTAAAGTCAAATCATACATCATTAGAGATTTCCTATTTGCTAATGACTGTGTCCTAAATGCCAACTCTGAGACTGATCTAGAATTCATTATGGACAGATTCTCCAAAGCATGTACCAACTTTAGGCTTACTATTAATATAGAGAAAACAGAAGTAATGTTACAACCAGTGCCTGGCAAATCTATCACAAGCCCTGCATAAAGATAAATGTCGTAGCACTGAAAGATGTGAAAATGTGTATGAGAATATATTCACATACCTAGATGTACACTATCACAAAATTTCAATATTTATGATGAAGTGTACACAAGGATTGTCAAGGCAAGCAGTACTTTCAGCAGATTGTATGCAAATGTGTGACATAGAAATGGCATTACCTTACAGACTAGGTTGAAAGTGTACAGAACAGTGTTAATTCCAGTGCTGTTATTGGTAGCATATCCTATTCAGAAGTGGCTCTCAACCCAAAATTTTTTGGCTGTAGTGATTTTCTAGGCAATATAAATGTGTCCAGTAGTTTGCCAGTGCTTTCTGAACGGTCCAGATGCACAATTGCCTGTGGCAGGGATCGAACTCAGTACCTTGGCTGTCACAGATGGGTACTCCGCCACAGAGCTGGACAGTGCTGTTATATACTGGTGAAACATGGATTGTGTATAGATGACATGTGAGGAAATTTAATAAATTTAATATGTCTCAGAAAAGTTATGAACATCAATTGGGAAACAAGATTCCGGATACCACAGTCCTTGACAGATCTGGTATCCCTAGCAATGACACTATCCTGATGCAGACACAGATTCATTGGTCATCTGGTACATATGCCAGACCATCACCAGCCAAAGATTCTTCTCTATGCTGAATTGCAGAAGGGTATGTGATCTCTAGGTGGCCAAAACAAGCACTCATTAAAGACTTAACTGAAAGGCTTTGAAATAGACCAAGATTCACGGGAAGAACTTGCACAAAATAGAGCTACATGGTAATCTACAGTCAAAAAAAGACACAACACCTTATGAAAAGAGGAGAAATGCAGCAGCTTAACAGCAGAGAGTTGCTAGAAAGTCACTGGTAGACCAAAAACCATCCACAGTGGTCACGAACTGTCCAACGACATTTGCGGCTAGAATAGGACTTATTAGCCATCTACGAACTCATAGTCAAGGAGAAAACTCTCACTAAATTTCAAAAGTGGATGTAACAGTCAATATCACTTGTGATGGACGAACAACAACAATAGTGCATAATTCATTCTATTAGTAAATATTTCCCTATAATATGTGATACTTCCTTATGGTGCATAATTGTTTCTTTTAATATTTTTCTATTGTATGTAATATTTCTTTTCCCATTTTGTTTCCTTTTATAATTTTTTATTTTTCTTCTTAGGCTGCTGTTCGTGCTGTTCAAATTGCTAAGAGTAAGGGAATATCAAATTTGATTCTTCATACAGACAGCCAGTTTCTGATCAATGGTAAGTAGAATTTAACATTGTGGCATAGATAAGTAACAGAACAAATACCCAACCCACAAAGAGATGGAACATGAAGACAATTTTTAATATGGACATACACAAATAAAGTGCACCAAGTCAAAGATGCTATCATCATGTCTTATTACTGGCAGTTGTCTTACTATTTTCACAAAAGTTGCTGTAACTAGCATACAGGAGTTTCAGGCAACCATGAGATGACTCATATATGAAGAAGTATGTGTGGTTTGTCCTATGTGCAGTGGGGTGGTTTCTCTGAGCTTTCTTTCATACCCACAAGATTTCAGCTTAGTGCAATGCCTATTAAAGAAACCTTCTACTTGTAGGGAGTTATATGTGACGGAAAGGATATTTTCCTGGGTCACCCACTGTGCATTTTTCCTGCAACGAGGTGCTTCACAGCCAGAAAACTGTACCTTGTGTAAAAGACCATTCCATTACCACCTTTCGCCCTAGACCTAATTTCTTCTATGTGAGCGATGTTAGACAATGGCGACAGTTAAATTAGGGTTGATGCACCTTGCTAGGCGAGGTGCTGCTTCGCCAAACATTTCAGGGGTTTGAGATTTGACCTGTGCATTTCTCATGCACTCGCCTCACCCGTTGGTGATGGCCTTCCAATCCATCACCAAACAAGGTCTGGGTTTTGACTCTTCACTATTACGTTTATGACCCAAATGAGTAGATAGATTGCGCTTATTTCAAATGAGGAGTTTAGCAGACTGTGAAAAAATTTATTTTGTATAAGGACATCATTCCCCTCTGTGCTCTTGAGAAATGAACCCAATTCCTCTGTATTTGCTGTGTTGGGCAATGGCAACAGTCTAGTTAGACTAGGTTTTCTATGTCCTCACAGACAAGGACTAGCTGCCCATCTTCATTGCTCAGAGTCTCTATTCCGAGTCAGAGTTTTTGTGACATGACTCTGCCGGTTTATTTCTGTTTGTGAAATATTGCTGTATTGATGTTTAACTTGCCTTTGACTGATATTTATGCAATATGCAGACATATAGAGTTTAGGAGGGGTTTGGGCGGTAGGATTAAGTTTAGTTCTAACACTGCGCCTGTGCCTTTGTGGGCAGGCAGTACAGACAGCTGAACATATCCTGCAAGACTGCAATACACTAAACCAGTTACGGGAAGAACACTGGCCCACAGAGATGGATATCCACAGAAAGATGTATGGGAGCACTGAGGAGCTTTCAAATACAGAAGCATTTATTAAGAAAACAGGACTTGCTGTGCAGACATGTCAAACTCTGAACGAGAAGAAGAAGACACTGCGCCTAACATCCAAACTCTAGTATTATCCCTTCTCCTCTGATGTGCTCTCGTGGCATTAAATTGTGGCAGCCGCCGAAGACGGATGTGTCGGGCTATTAGCGCAAATAAAATGGTGACATTACTCATTTCCATTCTCTAGACTGCATCCTGCTGGAAATCTAGTAGGACAATGGTACTGCTGCTAGAGAGATCCAATGGAAGTTTAGAATGAACGTTGAAAAAGAAGAAGAAATTGTGGCATTATGTAACCTCCATTAACATTAGCCATTTTTGTTATTTCTCGCGACATTCTGCAAGTGATGTGAATTCATTGACCACATACAAATTGTGCACACCATAATGCATTTGTAATGAACCTGTGCATGATATCTAAGTTTGTTCACATTCCGCTTATAGACGAAATATTATGTAGGCCCTATATATGGGCTAGAACTGTTCAGTGCTTTCCCTTTGTGCAATGGGCTGTATTCAAAGCTTTTTTGCATACCCAGGAGCACATGTTCAAATTTGGTATATCCAGTACCTGTCATGACTCCTACTTTGATTGAGGTCAATTGTGGTGGGACATGTGGGCTTCTGTGTGTTCTTGAGCATGAATATCACTTCGACCGACTGGTCTCATGCTGGACAATTGTGGCTTCATTGCCACATTATCATTTACATACACAACGCTGTCCTCCAGTGCATGTTGTCTTTTCCAGATTCAATGTGTACTCAAAGCATCACCATATCGTAGTGAAATCTACCCATATCGAGACATCGATATTAGCCATCCCTCCAATATTTCTGCATTTTGGCTGATCGAGCCACAATACACAGATGTGTATTGTGTTGACAGAGTAATTGGTGCAGAGCTGTTAGAGATATTGCTTGTCTCTTTGCAATTTCACAATTTCTTTAAAGATCCCTTCTTTCTAGACCTTGTCAAATGCTTTGCAGGCAATTTTCATTCCATCAACAGCCTCCATATCCCCGGACATGGTCCCTAAAAGTATTGGCCAGGAGCACAGAGAGCAATTGTATTTCTGTTTCCAGGGTTCACTGTGAGGTGTTTTTAGGATCTTGGTTATCTGCTAACACTGTGTCCACACTAGAGCAATGCGGGACCCTTTGCACTCCATATGTGTGGTATATTTGCCAGTGTGTTGCACGGGGCCCAAAAGACAACTAAGGAGCTTTTGGGGTGGAGTTGGTAATTCCATCCCATATAGGGTCAGTGACCCAGAAGCAATGCTGAAGTTGGATATGTCAGGCTGAAAGGCACAAATTTCACAGATATGCTGTAAACCATGACATAAGACATTCTGTTCTCCTGACTAAATCCTGCTAATCTACTGGAGTTTGAGAGCACACGCAGAAGAAAAGACATTCATTATTTTCAAGTAAAAAAGTAAAGGTAATATATATGAGTTATACACCAGTGACATAGCACACTGTTTCCTATAAGTACTCAGCTGCCTAGTCAGTGATTGATCAGAAACCACCTGACTAGTGTTGTCTATCACACTTGCTCAGTAGCGATGGCGTCGCTCCTTAACCTTCCCAGAAGCATGAGCCCTGGCACTCTTACTTCCTGGAGGCTGGGTGAATCAAAGGAGTAATTTTTATTTCAAACTACAAATATAAATGAGTGGATTCGTAATCTAGGTCTGCTAGCCAGTGTGCAAATGACTTAACATTACACTACAGCAGCTCCCATATTATATTGAAGTCTGTCACGGAAGTGTGTTGCTGGAGCCTAAAAGGGGAACAAAGAATAATAACACTGTGACCTTTGATGCATGTTTTAAGAAATGATTGTGCGTTTTATTCAGGAGACAGAATTACAGATATAGACATGTTTCAAGTGAACGGAAGAAGAAGAAGAAATGATTAAGGAGGTTTGGGGATATAGTTGACTATCCCATAGGTCTAAGTGATCCCATGCTGAAGCTGAATGTGTCAGGTCGAAAGGTGCAAATCTTGCAGCCAAATGGTAAGCTGTAACACAGAGAATTTCGTTATCTGGATTAAATCCCGTTAACTAGCAAGAGTTTCTTCTGTGTTTGTTCTCAAACTCCTACAGGTTAGCAGGATGTAGCCCAGAGAATGGAGTGCATGGTTTACAACTTGGCCTCGATGTCTGTGCCTTTTGGCCGGCACATCCAACTTTAGAATGAATGCAGAAGAAAAACAAGCAACCAATGTAGTTTTTTTCTAGTGTTTTGCTAAACAAACGGTAGTGCATTCCAGGCATTGGCATAGGAGTTCAGTTGCTGTCTGTGCCACAATCTAATACATTCTACCACTTCACTGTATTGTAAACACTATGTTATATAGGCCACCATGAAAAAGAAGTCAAATAGCATCATTTTTGAGGGATGAATTCAGTTGAGTCCACATGACTGATGAGGTACTCAAATAAAAAACACAAGCTATGTTTAACATTTTTTCTTGGAGTATATACAGGAATGTAAAGTTTGAGGAATACTTCTGAACACATATTTTTTATATCATCAAGGTATTACAAGGTGGATTAGAGGTTGGAAAAGAAATCAGTGGAAGAAGACAACAGGTAGTCCAGTAATTAACCAGCAGGACTTTGAAGAGTTAGATAGAGAGTTAAAAGGAATTAATGTCAAATGGGTGAGTTTGTCTTGGTTTAGACTTGAGTAAGGTAAAGGTTGGCTTGTTTGTCATATCCCAAGGAATTATGAGCAATGTGTTATTGCTTCCTTTATGCAGTGGGGTGGTTTCTCTAGAGTTTTGTTTCATACCAAGGAGACAAGCTTTTGGTGTAATGCAATGCCTTTTGGAGAAACCTATTGCAGAGCAGAGGTGGTCTATGTCACAAGACGAGCTAGAGTTTTGCTTGTGTTGACCACTGTACATATATCTTCGGATGAAGTGCTTCACAACCAGCGAACAATTCTCATGTAAGAAAGTCCACTGTGACCTTGGGTACAGAACCCAATTCTCTCAGTACAGCCATGTTCAGCAATGAGTGTCAGTTGAGTTGAACTTGGGATGGGCCCAGAGATGACATGTACACCAGAGTGCACAGGCTGGCGCTCCATAGCTGGTCGAGCATCAGGGTCAGCGATCCACAGCTGGCCAAGACCCTCAGTACACTTCCACGCAGTGAGCCTGGAAACAGGAGTGCAGCAACCCTGCTGTAGCCTGGCCCAAGTACTAGGGATTGAAGATGCAGGAATGCCAACCCGGCCCCCCAAAAAACTGGCTGAAGACGGATGTGTCAGGCCAAAAGGTGCAGATGTAAAACATGACACAATGCAGATCACCCTCACACGTCCTTCTCAGGACAGTCAGCAGAATGCTTTCAGAGTGTCCGCCGCAAGTCTTATGACGAAGAAGAAGAAGAGCTTGGGATGTTTCACTCTCAAAGATTATGACCTCCGTGACAATGTTGCCCACAGAGTCCACATTCTGAGTCTCAACACTGCCTCTGTCAGAGATTTTGAACAATATGTCTCCCGTGTGTTTCCAGGGTCTGAGAGGGAAACAAAGAATAACAACACTGTTTATCTTCCATGCATATCGTAAGAGGTGACTAAAGAGGTTATGGGGTGGAATTGGCTGTCCCATCCCATACAGGGTCAAAGTGACCCAAAGCCATGCTAAAGTCGGATGTGTCAGGATAAAAGGCACAGATATCACAGCAAAACTGTAAACCATGACACATACTTTCTGTTCTCCTGGCTACATTCTGCTAATGTGCAGAAGTTTGAGAACGAACGCAGAAGAAGATGAACAATATATGCTCCCGGACACTTATTTGATACTTTCCCCTTCTGCAAACGGGATCTATATTAAAGTTTTCTTTCATATGCAGGAGTACATGTTCTAGATTGTTGTATCCAATACCTGAAGCAATATCTATTTTGAGGGGGTCTATTGCAATGAGACTAGGGAGGTTTCAACAATATATGCTTACCAACATTTATTTGAAGCTTTTTCCTAGTGCAATGAGTAGCTGCATTCAAATTTTTCTTTTGTACCCAGAAGTACCTGTTCTAGGTTTTATTCCTTGTATCCGATACCTGAATCATAACTCTCTGCTGAAGATGGATGTGTTGTGCCATTGGCACAAATATAATGGTGGCACAACACATTTCCATTATCTGGGCTACAGCCTGCTAAAAATTCTAGTTGGTCCGTGGTCCTGCTACAAGAGAGATGATGCAGCGGGAGTTTGAGAATGAATGCTGAAGAAAAACAGTAAGAATCATAGCTCTTACTTTGAATGAGTTCTATTGCAGTGAGACGTTTGCTTTTTGACAAACCGCTTTGAGTGTTCTTGACCAAGAACAATACTTCAGCATACTTTGAGAAATCGTTAACACTATAGCTTTCCCCCTTACATAGTGTGACTTCTAGTGTGTGTTGACTGCTACAGAGGTCCTTATGTACTGTACCATAATGTCATATTGGAGACGGTAACATTAGCCAACCTAGTTATGACCTTCCATTTCCAGCTATCCAGGCTAGAGCGGCACTGTGTTGCAGGCTATATAGATTGAGAGGTACCGAAGATATTGGTTGCCTGGTTGAAATCAGTTCTCATATTATCTTTAGCCTCAACAGCCTAAGACACAATCCTTAAAATTGTTAGCCAGATGTACCACACATGCTATAGTACAACATATAGTCAATAAACCTTCTTATTTTTGTCTGAAGATTTTGAGCAAATCTGAAGATGTTTGAGCAGTGAAGGGTTCTACTACCTAAAAATATTATTTTCCCTTCTAATAAAAAAATATTAATATAACCTTCTAATGATATGTGCGGTCATGCACGTTAGCAGGGAATATTGCTAATAGCACATTGTTTTTCCATAAGTACTCAGAGGTTGCACCCTTTTATAACTTTATGATAACTGGTTGTACCAATACATTTTTTGTGTGTGTGACCCAAAAGTAATATGTCAGTCCAAAAAGCACAGATATCACAGCTAAGCTGTAAACTGTGACATAACATATTCCGTTCTCTGGACTACATCCTGCTAATCTGCTGGATATTGATAATGTACACAGAAGAAGCTGTTTGAGTATTATTAAAATGTACCACTGGTTTACAACATAATTTCAATGTATATGCCTTTTATATATGTACCATAGATACAAATATATGTATTTTTCAAGGTACAAAATGTGTGTATGGCCAGATACAGCATTCTGTGCAGATAAATTAATTCTAAATTAATTTCACTATTATACATTTTTTTAATGATTTTCAAACAATTGCACTGTTTTTTTTTATTGCATTGCAAGTGCTTTAATTATGTGATTTTGTTTCTGTAGGTCTATGTGAGAGGTCACAGTGGTGACCCTTCAAATGAAGGTGCAGACCAGCTGGCCAAACAAGGTGCTGAAAAACTAGAGTCCAACATTACACATATATAAATATAGACATAACCTTCATCATCATCAAGTGAGCTAGCATTGGTGAACGTTGGTCTCCACAACAATCTGCACTGTATATCTTGTATCAGGATCATGTTGACTCTTTGCCATGCCTCAGTGCTAAATTATCTCACATTTCTTTCACATTGTCGTCCTCTGTCTCTCTTGCCCTCAATTTTTCCCAATGTCACTATGTTCTTCCAGGTTTCACTGTTTAAAAACATGGTCAAAAAATAAAGATGTCTCTGTCTGATATTAGTAACTACCATTTTGTATTTAATTATTTCAGCACCTCCTAATTAGTTTTTCCAGTTGTCCATGGCATTCTCAACATTCTTCTATAGAAGAACATCTCTGTTTCCTTCAATCCTGTTTAATGTCTTCATATGTTTCATTCATATGTTTTAACCACAAGGAAGAACTCTCACCTCTAATGACATTTACACATTTATTCTTCATTTTTTTTTATAATGTTGCCTCTACCTGCCCTATTCTGTTTCTTATCTCTGTTGTACTTCTTCCTTCTTATGTCAACATTGATCCTAGATACTTGAATTAGTGAACCCATTTTAGTCATTCACTTTGATCTTGTCTTGCTTGCTGGGGGGGGGGGGGGGGGGGGATTTTGTTTCTTACAAACGACCATCACTTCTGACATCTTGGCTAGTGGAGGCAGACACAGTGTATCACTTGCAGAATCTCCACTAGTCATAGTTACACAATATTTGCAGAATGTTCTCATGGATTTTGAGTCTATGCTACACCTTCTATGGCTATCTATGGTTATATCATGTGCTTACTGGTAGTTGCTTTTTTGAGGCTCCAGAATTCAACTCTTTTCTCCATCACACTGCATTCACTGTAACAATGTGCTACGGTGAGCATTATCTATCTGGCTCTATACAATGAAAACTGTCGAAGTCTCGTCACAACTGGTCAATTTTGGTCCTAATTGATATTCAGTAGGGTGTAGTCCAGAGAATGATGACGCTTTGGGTCATTCAGTTTTATTTGTGACTGGTCAGACACATGCAGTTTCGGTGGATAACTGACTTTAGAACAATTCACAATTGACTGTCATTGATTCTAAATGTTCTAACCCTTCACTAACCCATTATATTATCTTCCTTTCATCATTCACCCTAAAATTATATAATTTGTTACACAAGTCATAGTTTACTGTGATATCTTCTCATTTTCACCTAGAACATCTGTTTTCAGCACACACATTTTTAGAACAGGGTCCACCTTCCCTTTTCAAAGTTTTTATTCATTTAGTCAGACTACTGGGATGCAGCCTGTTGCCATGATCATCATTAGATGTTATTAAATTAGATCAAATAAGCAATGAAGAAATTAGGAAAAGAGTAGGTATAATATCATGTTTTGAGCATATCGAAAGATAGCAAGTAAAATGGTTTGGTTACCATATCAGAATGAATGAAAATAAGAGAATATAACAAAGGAATATCCATATATAGAGCCAAATGTAGACCAACAAAACGGTGGATAGAAAACATCGAGATAACCTTGAACAAGTGTGGATTCAAGGCGACACATTTGACATTGGAATGACAACACAGGTTTCCACTACTACTCATGGATTCGGCTGACCATATATCACTTGAGGAATGACGATAGAGTATTGGCCAGCTCTAGTTAGTGTACCTATCAACTTTTAAAGATTTTCTGTATTATGTAAAGAATGTTTTCAGGCTTCATTGAATACACCTGTATTGACCTCTATAACATCTATCTACCTTTAGTAAAGTGCTCTTTCTACAGAATTTAGTGTTAATATATAGAATTTAGATTCAGGATACAGAATTTGGAGTCAAGATTGATATCCAAATGCTGATGAGTAAATGCTACTCTTGTCTGCACAATACCATTCTTAAAAAAGTGCAGGTCTTCTGAAGTTCACTTAGTGATCCATACAGTAAGTTAGTAACTGTTAAAGGTGTCTGTAAGAGTTTTTTTTTCCTGGTACAGTAGTTGAAAGGTAATGGCAGTCATCAATAAGTTGCACTGTTTTGTTTGGAAGAGAACAGTATCTATAAATGGGTAGTTGCTGGGGTCTGATATGTTTTAAATAGCTATTGATAGGTTGAATGTCCCGTTCGAAATGGAAAGATAAGGAATTGTTTTCTCCTGCAGAATTTATGTTGTCATTTTTTTTAGCCGGAAGTCAAGATACACAATTTAGAATCAATATATAGAATTTCGATTTAGGATACAGATTTTGGAGTCACGATACAGAATGTGGAGACTGACGGAAATACCGAATGAACCTTCTAGAAGTTGACAAGTATTGGTTTGCTTACATAAAGACATATTTGCCACTGCTTCTTAGACACTACAATATTGTCTGCTATAACATGACATTCTCACTGTGTGAATGTGTACAATTTGTGTTGGTTGACGGGGATAAATAGAATAATTTTTAGAAGTACAGAAATATAATGTTGTGAATGAAAGTAGTTTGATAACTTGCATTCGTGTACATTGTTTTTTAAACACATGTTGGGACAAGAAACATTACATCAAGAAAAAATGGTGTTTGTTTGCATTCTTAATTAAACACTATTTCTCATGTGACTTCTGCTGCTGTGATCAACTCACTTGGAGGAAATCCATCTCTCTCTGTGTCTGTTTGTTTGTCCCCCCCCCCCCCCATCACAAGTGATGATGACTATATTTTACATCCACTTTTGATAATTCAATTAGAATTATGACCATGCATAATAGTTCATAGATTGGTAATGAGCGCTATTCGAGCTGTGGATATGAAATGAAAATGACTTGCACTGGGGATTTTGATTGAAGTGAGGAGTGCAAAACGTAGACCTTATCTCACATCTTGAAAAAGGTAGCTTTCAGAATCACTATACATGAAGTCTGTATAGTGATTCTAAAAGATGTCCTTTTCTGCTTTTATTCTCAAAATCCTGCTGACTATCAGGATGTAGATTGCAGAACAGAAAATCATGCTGCTTATTAAGATGTAAATTGCAGAACGGAATGAGTTGTGTAATTTTTTTTGCAGCTTGACTGCGATATATGCATCTTTTGGTCTGACATATATCAGCTTCAGTATGGCTTGTGTAACATTGAGATGAACGTGTGTTAGCCACAAGGGGAGCTAAGAATAGCAACACTGTTTACCTTCCATGCATGTCGTAATAGGTAACCAAGAAGGTTATGGTTTTAAGTTAGCTGGCCCATCCCATATAGGGTCAAAGTGACCCGGAAGCTATACTGAAGTCAGATATGTCAGGCCACAAGACAAGCTGTAAACCATGACACAGCACATTTTTTTCTCCGGAGGACTACATCCTGTGAATCGTTTGAAAACAAATGCAGAGGAAGTATCACTGAGGCGAGACTATCAACTCCATCTCCTAAATCTCCTTAGTTATCTTTTATGACATGCATAGCAGGTCACGGTGATACTATTATTTGCTCCACTTTCAGGCCCTGTCAATATAAAGATTTGAAACATGCTTAATTTGCATTACAAGCCCTCCAAATGCAGCCACATTTCTCTTGATATGTTACGATCACTCCTTTCTCTGGGATGCAAGGTGTTTTACGCTGGTCTTATGCTACTATCTGAACTAGCAGATAACCAAGATTCTTGATTAGAAACTAGCATCATAGCACACATGACATTAAGTGCTCCATTTCAGTTATGTAAACTCACCCAGTCAGGTGTTGATTACGTGATCTTCGGTTCTTTAAAAAAAAAGAGTACATTTTTTAACGAAGATAACATTGAGCCTAAAGGCACCACCTAACTGTACGTCATAGTAACAGGGACTTAGGGATCATGACAGGCAATGTAGACCAAGTTGATATTAGAATTTCACAACATAGTCACAAGGTTTCTGGTAGTCGCCTCTTTTGTCCTACAGCTAAAAACACTAACAACAGACAGTGGTACAATGATCGCAGTTGAACCCCCAATGTTCTGTGCGGGAAACAATGTGAGTGGAAATCATTTGGTAGTTGTAATACAATATTCGTGAACGCTACGACAAAACGTAAACAAATAAAGAAAAAACTTACTTTCTTCAAGTCGAATACCACACGAATTTTTATTTGTCAAATAAGTGATGAAGTCATCGTGGGAAAATTTTTTCAGCCGCATGTGTTCCGTGTTGCGTTGGGTTAGAGGTTCGAGTTTGGCCCTAGATTGCCAGCACACACAAGTTCTTTTAAAGCCATTCTCCGCGACATTGAAAAATATTGACCCCAGAGAACGTTTAATAAGAAACAATAAACAATCCTATACCAAAGATTTAACCCACACCAATCGGACAATTTTATCCGAGAATTACGTCATCATTTAGTGTGTGGAATTCTTTCTTATAATGTTTGAAAATTGCACACATTCATTCATTCATTCATTCATTGGTACCATGCCTTCCGGCGTGGGCTATCATGTCTCTCCACAGTCCTCTATTATACATTTAAATATAGTTTCTGATGATTCTGCATCATGCCAGACTTTCAAGCCATCCAACATTTTCTTACGTTGTCTTCCTCTGTCACTCTTACCCTCGATCTTTCCACTTGTTAAGATGTTCTCCAACTCACCTCTTCTCATGACATGACCCAGAAACTGTGATTGAGAAGAGGTGGGCTGGAGTATTGTAATTGCACATATTACAAATCCCCCCCCCCAAAAAAAAAATTAAAGCAGATTTCGTTGGTGCGCAACGGAGGTTGGACTGCGAGCATTATATCACAAAGCAAACTATAATACACGCCGTTTGCAAGCTAAAACTAAGGTGTGAGACATAATCAGAGAACTTCTCTATGTGGATGACCTTAAGTTAATTTCCTGAAACCTGTAATAACCTTGGCTTCACCATAAACAGGGCATGTGTTAAACTTGCCCCAAACAATTCATATCTCATTCCCCATATACAAATCTTCTTCAGCGTCCATTCTCAAACTCCCATTGGATTTTTCTTGTAACAGGACAATGGTCCTACACGATTTCCAGTTGAATGTAGTTCAGAGATGCATAGTGTTGCCGTTTTATTTGCGCCATTGGCCCAACACATCCGTCTTCAGCGGTATCTACAAATCAAAGAGGGTGACTGCAAGCAGTCAACAGTTTCACCTACCTGGACAGCTCTCCGTTTTTGTGAACATCAAAATCGAGGTAAATAACGTTTTCTGCCTTCATTCTTAAACTCCTGTAGATTATCAGAATGTAGTCCGGAGAACGAAAAGTATTGTGTCATGGTTTACAGATTTGCTGCGATATCTGACTGAGGAATGATGGTCTAAGAAGATTTCAAATCACGGTTAACTCGAAACGTGGGACTGCTGGTCGAAGAACAGATGAAGAAAGGTTCCGTATTCTTCTTCTGCTTTCGTTCTCAAACTCCTGCAGATTAGCAGGATGTAGTCCGGAGAACGGAATGCGTTGTGTCATGGTTTACAGCATTGCTGCGATATCTGCACCTTTCGGCCTGACACATACGACGTCAGCATGGCTTTGGGTCACTGACCCTATATGGGATGGGACAGCCAACTCCATCCCATAACCTCCTTAGTCGCCTTTTACGACATGCGTGGAAGGTAAACAGTGTTGCTACTCTTTGTTACCCTTTCGGGCCCCGGCAACACACGGGCGAGGTTCCGTATTCGAGGATCAAGAGGGCTATGAACCTTTAATTACACATACTAGTTCACCGACAAAGGAACACTTCACATGAGATAGCTGATCGATACAAATGTACATTCTTGTTTACATTTTCCCCGGAAAATGCCACCCAGTGACTGACATATTTTGGCGTATAAAGCGCAAGGATATTGTGGATGGAAAAACCGTCATGGCGCTGAGTCAATACACACCTGTCGCCAGATATGAAGGTTGTTATTGTCTAGGGAAGCTTACCCTAATTAAAAGAATGGCGAAAATTGATATGATATGTCGACATTGCACAAATTGAATGGTTGGTTGGTTGCTGATCAGCGGTCCATTGGCTCATGCCCTTTGATCTATTGTTGGGAAGTCTCTGGATTTTCTGCCAACCCCGGTCCAGAACCAGAGAATAACTATCACACCACCAGGGAGATAGGTTTCAAACTATGCACTGCTCCGAGCCACTGCAGCCAAGATAGGATTCACTGTGCTTACTCCCGGCCACCAATTGACTGCTGGTTATTCCGAACTTCTCTACTGCTCCAGGCATCAAATGTTCAAATCAAAAGAATTGTCACGTCTTGAATCACTGCGCCTCAATGACGGGCCTCAGCCATAGAAAAAAAACAGTGCTGTCAGTGTCCTCCTCCCCAGTGTTACGCAGTACATCTCTGGCTCCCTCCCAACCACATAGGGTGCATAAATATATAAAAATAACAAAGCAACAACAACATTGCAAAAATAATACATTCATCATCATCATCAGGTGCCATGCCGGGTGGCGTAGGCGGTCATGGCTCTCCACAGCTCTCTGTCCACAGTATTATGTATCAAAGTCGTTGTTGTTTCTTTGCCGTGCCAGGTTGTCAAACATTGCAACAACAAAATAAAAGCACGAAAAGCATAAGTGTATAGATGACGCCAGGGCCGGTCTTAGGCCATTGCAACCTATGCGGCCGCATTCGGCCCCGCACTTCATAGGCCCATAAATTAATATTAGAATTTATTTTATTATCCTCTTCCCTACCCAGACTGGGCCCCGCGCAATCCGTTTCGCATTGGGCCCCTCCATTGTTAGGGCCGGCCTTGGATGACGTGCCATGAAGCTTCTATAAGAAGATAACCTCAATATAATGGCACGTCATCTACTAAGGTTTTCTGTTGCATGGGTGGTATGTCTAGTGGGCCATTGGTGAAACCCACAGACGCAAACCACGCGGACATTGCACAAATTAAACCGTAGCACAATGTGCCGGTACTTCATGCTCCTCGGCGAAAACCACAAGCAAATGTGTGTCGGTTACGTGAGTGCAAAAGCAGAAGATATGATGCGACAGACGATATCCTTATTGATGAAGATGCCGAAACATTTACAATTAATATATTCCAAGCTAAATGACTAGTGTTCTCATACCAGGTGACAAATATTGATCTGTTCAATTGTTCTGTTTGTCTAACACACTTGGTTACTCCATTTTCTTATTGTTTTTTGTTACCTTTTTTCCTATTTTAAATATTTCATCAACACACACCTTCTATCCAAACTCACGTATTCATTCAATTGTACATATTAGATTTTACTTTTTTCTCTCTCCATTCCTAGCCACAATATGGCAAGGGCTCCAGTTGCAAGGTATTACAATTATGTTTTCAGCTTCAAGTAGTCTTCACTTTGGTATCCTTTGAAAAGCATAGACGTGTGTTACAAATTATTATAATAGGCAAAGTTAAACGTTTTGGCTATTTCTTTGTGGGTAAATGGGAGTTTTACAATTTGTCTTTATATAAAATTATGACAAAAGGTGTGCATGCTTATTCTAACTTGTGTATTAAGTAATAGAGTGCCTAACAGTTCCGTTTCTAACTTTGTGCAAAGCTTTCCAAGTTTCAAATTGAATTTTCTTGTAGAAACTGGTGTATTGTAAGTAGCAATGTATTAATTACATAACATACCATTTAGATCATTCTGTAGTTTTTTTTATATATGTCTTTAAAAGGATTTTTTCATGTCTTGTGATAACATATACATATATTTGTAATCTTATGTGGAAGATCCTCAGGTCTAACAAGTGGCATACCAAACAAACCGCCACGTGCATTATATTTCTAGTAGTGATATAACTATATAGTGAGACTTTTCTTCCAGTAAAAATCACTTCAACATTTATTTTACAGTTATCTTCTTCTTCTTCTTCTGCGTTCGTTCTCAAACTCCTGCAGATTAGCAGGAGGCGAGTATCACAATAGTCATAACTTTCTAAATTACCGCTAAAGTCACCCACTACCCGCCACTGTTTTCAGGTATTTCAATGATTGACAGATCCATAGGTTTCTCTGGAGGCAGTAAATATTGCATATTCAGATAGTTTCTTGCCATACCACGCAACATGTGTGTCTACACGCAACATATCGGTGTGTCCTTTCGTTCTTATATTAATTTCCTTTGTGGGGAATGAGAGTTCGTCAGGGTCAGGATTTCCCCTTTACGTCCGATACTGTCCACTCCAAAAGTCTTGTATCCTCTTATTTGGAACCAATTATTTTCATTTAGGTATGTCTCTTGAATGCAGGCTACATCTATATCTTCAGCGTGTAGTGTTACAGTGAGTGATTACCTATTGTTCATGATTCCTTATGCATTCCACTGTAGTATGTTTATGGGTTTGATGTTTTGGCTAGTAGAGTTTACCACTGCTTCCTGCCTCCTTGTTTTTTGGGACAGGACAGAGTGACCACGCAATGTTCCCTCTAAGACAAGATTATATGTGGGCCAAAATATATCTCCGAGGGCTGATAAATTTAAAACACCCCTTTTTTCAAGCATATTCTACCTTTTTTCTAACTTTCTACAATTTTTCGATCTAAAAAAAAACGACAAAGCATGCTCTATTTACACGTCACATTTTTTTAAAATTGTGTGAACATTTGCACACATTTATATACATAAGTCTTGTATGCCAAGTCCAGACTCTGCTCCAGTGTTAACATAAGTCTTGTATGCCAAGTCCAGACTCTGCTCCAGTGTTAACATAAGTCTTGTATGCCAAGTCCAGACTTGCTCCAGTGTTAACATAAGTCTTGTATGCCAAGTCCAGACTTGCTCCAGTGTTAACATAAGTCTTGTATGCCAAGTCCAGACTCTGCTCCAGTGTTAACATAAGTCTTGTATGCCAAGTCCAGACTCTGCTCCAGTGTTAACATAAGTCTTGTATGCCAAGTCCAGACTTGCTCCAGTGTTAACATAAGTCTTGTATGCCAAGTCCAGACTCTGCTCCAGTGTTAACATAAGTCTTGTATGCCAAGTCCATACTCTGCTCCAGTGTTAACATAAGTCTTGTATGTCAAGTCCAGACTCTGCTCCAGTGTTAACATAAGTCTTGTATGCCAAGTCCAGACTCTGCTCCAGTGTTAACATAAGTCTTGTATGCCAAGTCCAGACTCTGCTCCAGTGTTAACATAAGTCTTGTATGCCAAGTCCAGACTCTGCTCCAGTGTTAACATAAGTCTTGTATGCCAAGTCCAGACTCTGCTCCAGTGTTAACATAAGTCTTGTATGCCAAGTCCAGACTCTGCTCCAGTGTTAACATAAGTCTTGTATGCCAAGTCCAGACTCTGCTCCAGTGTTAACATAAGTCTTGTATGCCAAGTCCAGACTCTGCTCCAGTGTTAACATAAGTCTTGTATGCCAAGTCCAGACTCTGCTCCAGTGTTAACATAAGTCTTGTATGCCAAGTCAAGACTCTGCTCCAGTGTTAACATAAGTCTTGTATGCCAAGTCCAGACTCTGCTCCAGTGTTAACATAAGTCTTGTATGCCAAGTCCAGACTCTGCTCCAGTGTTAACATAGTCTTGTATGCCAAGTACAGACTGCTCCACTGTTAACATAAGTCTTTTATGTCAAGTTCAGACTCTGCTCCAGTGTTAACAAAGTCTTGTATGCCAAGTCCAGACTCTGCTCCAGTGTTAACATAAGTCTTGTATGCCAAGTCCAGACTCTGCTCCAGTGTTAACAGAAGTCTTGTATGTCAAGTTCAGACTCTGCTCCACTGGGGGGAAAAGTGTGGGCTAGCGCATAGTAGAGCATCTTAGCGGGAATAGTGCCACCAGTAGTAGTAGTAGTAGTAGTAGTAGTAGTAGTAGTAGTAGTAGTAGTAGTAGTAGTAGTAGTAGTAATAATAATAATAATAATAATAATAGAAAAGTAATAATAATAATAACACACGTAACAGGTCAGGTCAGAGGGATGACAACTGGATGCATCAGCACAAAAAGTTTTCCAAACATCTTTATCCTCAGCCACAGTGAGTTTTATTAAGGAGACAGAATTACAGATATAGACATGTTTCAAGTGAACGAAAGAAGAAGAAGAATCCTCAGCCATTCGGAGAAGTGTAGAAAAATCACACACTTTGACGTTTCACTTCAGGAGATTTCCATAAAATTACGTCAACAATTCGAGGGGAGGGGATCTGAAAATGTTGGACAGTTGTTGTCAAGGGGGAGGCGGGTTGAGACTGTTCTGCGGTGAATTGCGTGCAGGTAAACGTTCAACCGAAGGGCAGAATAAACACTTCAGTGACTACTTGAAGACATACCACTGCATGATTGACCCAAGCTCTTGGGAAACCACAGCTGTTGACCGTTAAATCTGGAGCAGACAGATCAAAACGGGTATTAAAAGTTTTGAACAGGATAGAACGACCCAGGGTACTCAAAAGAGACCAAAATGAAAGGTGAGATGACCGTGTTTAACGTCATCTCAAGGCCTACTACATTTCTGCTCACAATGCCGTTCTTTTTGTGCTACTGGCCAGAAATATTTGCCCTTGGCGGTGCATTGATATTTCACCCTAAATGCCAATTAGTTCAGTATAATATTGTATTTGATTACATGCGTCATTTCATTTCTTCATTGCGTCCCACTATTCACTACGTGTACACATTCCTGGGTAGGGGTCTTCGGTTTCTCGTAGTATCCACATTTTTCAGTAATCAGAAAAGAACCGATATTTCAAACACAGTCCATGGCGAACAATAGATAAGGGAGACCACTAGCTTGTAAACAGCCGCTCATCGGAGGCATTTCTTGACTAGACACGTCATAATAAACCCCTATTGCTACCAGAGGTTACTTCTTTCTTTTCATTTATAGACGACACATGGAACCTCTTGATGTAACTCGCAATCGGGTAGTGTTCTGTCGTGTTTCTGTTGATAGGTAAAAAATAAAAAAGGTCTTCCGTGAGCGGATATTTACGTTTACCTGTATCGCATTCTCTTCTTCTTCTTCTTCTTCTGCGTTCGTTCTCAAACTCCTGCAGATGAGCAGGATGTAGTCCGGAGAACGGAATGCGTTGTGTCATGGTTTACATCATTGCTGCCATATCTGCGCATTTTGGCCTGACACATCCGACTTCAGCATGGCTTTGGGTCACTGACCCTATATGGGATGGGACAGCCAACTCCATCCCATAACCTCCTTAGTCGCCTTTTGCGATTGGCTTAACACACGGGCGAGACAAGAGAAGGAAGGAGAGGAATGGTCAAGGCATCGCCCTACCGAGACCAAACTCTCTAAGCATCGCGGCCTGCCACGGGAGGAGCTACCTCGCTTTTCTCGAGAGCTGAGGAACATTGCGCATAGGTACCCCTATCGCATTCTCTATAGTTCGCTGTGTACTGCCATATGGTATGTTCTGTTTTCGCTGTTATACAGTTTTTTCTTTTTCTTGCACATATATCTTGCAATATATCTTGTACATGATGTTATTTATCATAGAGAGATAGCATAGTTAGTGATTATGATGTTGACAACTATCCTTTGAACATGTTCTGTAGTTATAAACAGTCATACGATTTTTATATCCAAAAACTCAGCAATGCAACATGGCTCCCGCTAACTACATCAGTGATAAAACAGATTATCTGCGTTGTAACGACAGTAGTTTGATATCCGTCGGATATCTTAACACGACCTCATCCTCGCAGGAAGACGGAAATGATGGTTACGACTCTTTTGGCGCCATGCAGTTCATCGTTACCACTCTTATGGTTTACTCTCTAATGGGCATTACAGGTTTACTGCTGCTGCGAATAAGGAGGGCCTCACGGACACACAGGTATGTACAACTTTATAGAACCAGGAGCATGTTGCTTCGACTCTTGGGAAAATAAAATTCCTTCTTGAACACACAGGTATGTACACCTTTATAAAACCAGGTACACGTTGCTCCTGACTCCTGTGGATATTTACACGAATCAGAAGGGTATATTATTAACCCCATTAGTATTAAACCTAAGTCTTATTCGACTGTCGCCATTGACCAAAACGGCTCATACAGAATAAATTATGTCTGAGAAATAGGGACACGAAATATGGGAATGAAATGGTCCTTCTACACGAGGAATAATTCGCCGGCTGCGACGAGCCTCGTTGGAGTAAAAATGCTCAGTGGATGACCCAAGCAAAATACCAACTCGTCTCGTAAAATATACCCCACTTCCTTGCATGTAGCAGGCGTCTTCAATAGACATTGCAATAAGCAGAAAGCTGAAGTTTCAGACAAACTAACTCATAACACATAGGAAGTAAGAGCAAGTTGGTCGTAATTTCTGGGGATAGTGACAAACTGACATCACTTCCACTAACCGGTGGATGCATGTAACCATATTGCATGTAGACCAGCCGTACGAGAGAACTGGTATCCGTACTGTACATTGGACACCAACATGAAAGTCAACCGGAGTCAAGGATACTTGATCCTTTCACCGTTGCATATATTACTGTGGATATATTCACAGACGACCACATTTACCATTGAAAAACTGTCAAATTGCGCTCGTCTATTGAAGTACCCACGTGCAGACCTATACAGATTTATGCAAAATCTAGCATGTATGTGTTTATACCTCGTAGATAGGTTGCCATATGTAGGCACATGCCGACATGTAGGCACATCTATTTAGTACCAATATTGTTTCTATTGTCTATTGACGCTCCAGATGGGCAATGCCACTACTAGTCTACACGTGCCATGTAGTATAGGGGTGAGAGCTTTAGTTTTCGTTTCGAGGTCAGATGTGTTGCCTCAGTTGTACTATATCCATATGTGTTTTCAAAATGTTTTTGCTGATATCTATTCAGTTATTTCGTGGTCTTCCTCTGACTTGTAAGTTGATCGTGTTTTATTCTGTGCTCTTGTGGAGAGTTGGATGTATTTCATTCTCATAAGATGTCCAGACAAATTATATTTGCTATTTCTTGATATATACAATGTATGATATACGGCGCTTTCCATCAATTACGTAAGCAATTTATTTTACCTTCTTCTGCGTTCAGGATTCTTTTGATCTTGCTAGACCTTTAGGTCAGTATCCAGGAAGAAACTCAGTCTGCTCCAGATCAGAGACGAATACCACAAAGTCTTTGCTTCAGTTCAGTCTAATGTAGCCATGCCTTACCTGAAAGTTCTTTGTAATCTGGACAGTAATTGGAGTGTGCATTCAGGAGTCTGTATTCCTGTTCCGATATGGGCATTAATTTGTGTGGATCACCGTGATCCGGTACATGTGGTCTTGAAGTCTCCAGTGGCCAGTTCTACGTCGAAAGATTGTGGTCTGCTGTTCATTATCTACTTTTCCCAGTCATATAGATGTAGAATTGTAGAGCAGTGTTTCTCAAATTCTTTCCTGCCACCGCCTCCTTCCGTACATATTTTATAGACCAACTCCCCAACCACACACAGTAGATACGTATTCGGTAGGGAAGTAAAACTCTAAAGTTTTATTGATAAGAGAGGATAATTATTGGGGGGGGGGGGGGGGGGATTGTTTTTTCTTCTTCTTCACACATGGTCACTTAACCTCGTTGTTTAGAATATTTACAGTAATTGAATACCGATGATTGAATCCCCATTACTTCTTCTTCTTCTTTCGTTCACTTGAAACATGTCTATATCTGCAATTCTGTCTCCTTAATAAAACTCACTGTCTTTTGTAGTTCATACAGTGTCCCATAGAGCTTTGATTCCAGTGTTGTTTCCTCTGGCCAATATGTCTGCCTCAGCGTTTCATGCTCAGAACACTCTTGAAGTATATGTTTGGCACTCTGTACTGCCTGTCCACATGTACACATGGCCGTGTTGCCAATCTTGAACTTTGTATACATGTGACTGCGGAGTCGGTTGTGTCCTGTTCTGAGACGTAGAATTATAACTTGTTCTGATCTGTTCATAATGTGATAGTCATCTTGTGTTGGTGTTTGTGGCTTTCTTATTGACTTGATCATCTGTTTTTTCTGATGGTAGGTGATTGGTATATCTGGTTGATCTTCGGCAGCACCTTCCTTAGCCAGTTGGTCTGCTTTTTCATTTCCTGGTATTCCACAGTGAGAGGGTATCCACTGCATGGTTACCCTATACTGGTAAGACAATTCGCTAAGTAGTTTTTTCAAGTCTGTTAGTTTTCCAGACTGGAGAGCTTGAAGCACTGACCTTGCATCTGTCAGGAATACCACAGGCTGTAGGTCAGAGTTGGAGTTCAGCAGTTTTTTAGCTGCCACAGTAATTGCCTGGATTTCTGCATCATAATTATTGCAGAATTTTCCTGTCGGTGTTCTGATTGTATCTCTAGGCTTGTGTGGATATTCTATATATACACCTGCACCTCCATTCCTCACAGCATTCTGTGCTGACCCATCTGTGTATACTCTGACCCATATATCTTGTGGATATTCCTCGTCCAGGAAACTGAGGGTGACTGTCCTCCGCTGCACACTGTTCTGTTCGTCCTCGCTTAGTATTCCTTTCACATGGGTCTGAATGTATATTGGCATTCCATGCCTTTCACTCCATGGGGTTTGTTCTGGTACAGACCTTAAGGGGCTGCCAACTTCAGGTAGGTCTGTAAGTTGTCTACGGAGTCGTTTAGCTTGATGGATAAAGCTGCTCCTTTTCAGTCGTCCCATTGCTAGATTTTGGAATCTTTCCTTCATTGGATGACTTGGCATACACTGAAACTTTTCCGCTTGAATTAGTACTTTTGTGTCTCTGCGTTCGCCAAGTGTTTGCATTCTTCCCATTTTCTGCATCTCTGCTATGGGTGTTGATTTCATTGCTCCCAACATTATTCTAAGTGCCTGGTTTTGCACTTTATCTAGATCTTGTAATGTGGTGTTTGATGCAGGACACCACGCAGCTGAACCATATTCCAGGTGTGGTCTTATGCCTTGCTGGTAAACTTTACTGAGTATATTCCCACTGGCTCCCCATGTGGTTCCACTTAGTTTTCTCAGGATAGCTAACTTCCTCCTGGCTTTTGTTGTTGCTTTGTTTATGTGCTGCTTCCATGTCAGCTTATCATCAAAAGTAACTCCGAGGTATGTTGGTTGTTTGTCTTCCTTCAAGAGCTCTCCGTCTATCTTGATATGACCGGCTTTTTGTTTTGGTGAGAGGGTAAAGAGTATAGTGCTGCACTTATCTGTGTTAATGCTGACACACCATCTATTTGCCCATAAGGTTAGGGCATCGATAGCTCTTTGTATTTGTTTAGTGGCCACTGTTGCATGTTCTTCCGTGCACCAGATCACCAGGTCGTCAGCATACATTGCCACTTTGATCCCGTGTGGTAGTTCAACAACTAGGTCATTGATGTAAACCAAGAAAAGTGTGGGTGACAGGACTCCTCCCTGGGGGACTCCATGACGCAGTAGGACTTTCTTGCTTTTGCGACCATCTAATTGTACCCTGGCTCTTCTATTATGCAGGTATGCTTTTACCCATTTGTACATTCTTGAGCTAACCCTGCAATTTCGCAATTTCTTTAGGAGCCCTTCTTTCCAGACCTTATCAAATGCTTTCCTAAGGTCTATCCATGCTGCTAGTACCAGTTTCTTATCTTGGAAGGCATCCTCAATCTCTTGGGAGAGGTAGGTTGCCTGATCTTCAGTATAGTAGCACTGTCTGAAACCTGCTTGCTGTGATACCAGAAGGTTTTCACTTTCAAGGTACCACTGCATCCTAAGATTGATAATGCGTTCCATTGTTTTGCATAAACAGCTTGTGAGGCTGATGGGCCTGTAGTTGGAGACTGTGTTGCCATCTTTTCCTGATTTGAGGAGTGGTATCATTATTGCTTCTCTCCACGCCTGTGGTACATTACCTGTGGACCAGCTTGTGTTAAAGATTTGCAGCAGCTTTGCTCTTGCTGCAATTCCCAGGTTTCTAATCATTTCATTGGACACTCCATCAGCTCCAGGGACTTTTTCATTTTCAATTTGGATATTGCATGCTCCAGTTCTCTCATTGTGATTGGTGCCTCCATGACTTCAGGTATAGGTTCATCTTGTCCAATGTTTTGCTGGTTCGCTCGAACCTCCTGTTGTTTGTCTGGGCTGACTTTGACGTTATTGTCTTCTGCAAAGGAATCTGCAAAGTAATCAGCTGCATGTTTACCTGTTAAAATGTTTTTATCTTTATAAAGTGTGATCCTGGTATTTCTCCCTGTACCTTCATCATTTAGTTGTTTTACAAGTTTCCATAATTTCCTAGTATCTCTTTCTAGGTTCAGCGACTCTGTTTTTTCTTTCCAGCTGTTCCGTCTGGCTTGTAACTTGGCTCTTTGAAATTTAGCCTTTGTTTGCTGATATTTGTTGTGATGTTCTTGGCTAGGTCTGTTCTCAGCCTGCTTTCTAGATGTTTCCATCTCATTTTGCAGCTTTTCCAGTTCATCATTCCAGTAGGGTTTGTAGTTTTTGCGTGCCCCCCTGGGTATGGTTTTACTAGCAGCATGTAGTATACATCTATTAAATTCACTCACTGCTCTATTGATGTCTTTGTCCAAGTTCATCCCCATTACTGAATACCAATGATTGAATACCAATTATTATGATGCAATAAAACAACTTTAGTCAGGTTTCTGATAACATTTGAATAATATCAACAGAGTTGTACCTCTTCCACAAAAATAATATAGTAAGTGATTATGTTAATTGCAGTTTGATCCGTGTGTTCCGTATTCCCTAAAGCGCAGCTCTTTCGCCTCCCCTATCTATAAAACCACCCATTCCTGCCGTCTCTCTGAACCTGCACCGCCACCTGAAGTGTCTCACCACCCGGGGGGGGGGGGGGAGGGGTGTATTTTTTCCAATTCGAGAAACTCTGGTGTAGAGTATGTGTAACATTTTAAAATTCTTATTTGTGGTCTCTGATTTGTTTATATGTAAATAGCTTTCTTGTGTCATTCAAAGAATATTTAGCAGTTCGTATATTCGTATTCTCTTGTTAACTTCTGTTTCACATCTAAGCTTATCATCATTTGTGACAATGTATCCAAGAAATTGGTAATATTATACTTGTTGCAGTATCATATATTTATGTTTAGCGTTTTTTCCTTTCTGCTTTTGCTGATAATCTTTTCTGGATTTTAATGTGTAGTCCATATTATCTGCATGATTTTTCTACTTTAGGGGTTCTCATCATTATCGTTCGGCTAGCACCGCCCACACATGATACTATTCGTCCGTCGAAGTCGATGATGCCATTCAGCTCAACTGGGATGATGATGATATGTGGCTGACTGTGACTAATGAGTCCTATGTGTGCTTGGAATTTTCTACCATACTGTGGGCATGTGTAGGAGTAGTCTGTGAGCCATTGAGCAACTATTGCCTTTCATCTAGTGCGTTTTTGTTGCGCAGTTTGATGTCTGAAGTTCTCTGCAGCAGCTGCACCACTCTTGATTCTGCGAGTCCAGTTGGGTCTGTCTTGTGCAAGAATCCCCCATGAATGTGTGTCTATTTTGAAGTGAGTCAGTGATGTTTTAAGAGTGTCTTTAAAGCGCTTCTTCTGTCCTCGTGCATTGCAGGAGCCGGTCTGGAGTTCTCCATATAACAACGTCTTTGATGGACGATAATCTTTCTTGCGGACCATGTCCTGCCCAGCGTGTCTGAACCTTCATCAAAATTGTATTTGTGCTTACAGATGTCATTAGTATTTCACTGTCTGGTATTTTATCCCACCAATGGATGTTGAGTATCTTACGAAGGCAGCGTAGGTAGAAGTGGTTGAGTCTTCTAGCGTCTCAGTAAATTACTGTCCATGTTTCACAGGCATAAAGGAGTGATGATATTACTGCTGCCTGGTAAACTATGAGTTTGGTGGCAGTTGTTATTCCCCTTCTTTCCCAGAAGTGTTTTCGCAATCTTCCAAATATGGCACTAGCTTTCTCTATTCATGAGTGCCGATGTTTACATCTTGTGAGAGAGTGCTTCCCACCTATGATACTAAATGTATGAGCACCATATCATTTAATAAGACGAATTGGAAATTTAAATTAAATGTAAACGTGAAAACTGGAAAAATAGCCATCTTTTTTTGCACTGTACGCACCTCCTTGTTCATTACCTCATAATCGGGGACAGCAACATTATTTGTTTCGGTTTGTACAACAAAGTTTGAAATGTAAAGGGATCTTATGGTGTTACTTTTTAACTTGCATGGCGCGAGCACCACATGCCATTACGAGACCGAATTGAGAACGAATGCTTTACTTGATAAATTAAAGCTCTTGTTAACTTTCTGCTAAGAGGGCTATGTCAGCTCTATATCTTAGATTGTTGATTATTTTTCTATTCATCTTGAGTGCAGCTCTGTGGCGGCGTGGTACATAGCGCATCTGTGCCAGCCAAAGTACTGAGTTCGAATCTCGCCATAGGCGATTTTGAAATCAGACCCTTCAGAAAGCAATGGCAAACGACAGACGTATTTATATTTCCTAGAAAATCACTACAGCCAAAAAATGATAGGTTTATGACTACGAACTGAATAGGATACGCTAACAATACGCTTTAGCCCTTGTAACCTTCTATCTGTTCAAAACATGTTTATTTGTAGATGTTAAATCTGTGCATCTCTCGTGTATTAGTGTGGCCAAAAAGGGGTTCTTGGAGTTGGTTTGGCTGTCCAATCCCAGCGAGGGCAAAAGTGGCTAATGACAGTAGATACGTTTCCAGTGGGGGGGGGGGGGGAGGGGGGTTACCTAAAAGGTATTTTGACATGAAACCATTTTAAATGAAAATTTGATGTCTTTTGCGAACAAAATCGATAAGGAAGAGGTTTTATCCACCTTGTGAATACATTCTTAGCACACGTAGCCATATTCAGATTGGTAAGGTGGGGTTGGGGGAGGGGGATTGAATACCCCATACACTTCCTCCTTATCTACGAAAGAAGTGTCAGACCGAGAGGTGTAGATCTTGCAGCCAAGCTGTAAGATTGTGACTAAACGTATTTCCTTCTCTGGACTACATCCTACTAACTTGCAAGAATATGAGAATAAATAGATAAGAAGGAAATGAATAAAAGGAGCTAGCTTACAATAAATAGATGCTGGCGATGATCGGGTGTTGAAAAACATATTCCCTTCCAATCCTACGTTTTTGTTATCATAAGTAATGTGTCTTTAATTTATCATACCGTTTCCCGCGTTTAATCCTCATCGTAATCTTATTTTTCAATGTCTACCTCATCATTATCACTACCAGAATCGTGAGCATTAGAGAAGATCACCTCCAACAGTACATCAAGCAGGCAGAGTATCTCAAGCTGGCTGGGCGCAGACATAAACTTAAGATGGAAACTTCCAGGTAAGATCATTCCAGCTACAGATGCATCAACTTGGATATGCCGTGTTTAGTGTTAAGACTCTCGGCCCCAGACCAGCAGTTCGTGTAGTTCGAATTCAATTGGTTATTCGTGGTTTTGAATAAAAATTACTCCCTTCGTTAACTCAGCCGCAAGGAAGCATGATACAAGGGTCCATGTTCTCCAGTGATTAACCTCATCCGCAAGGAACATGATACCAGGGTCCATGTTCTCCAGTGGTTAACCTTAGCAGCAAGGAAGCAAGAAAGCATGGTGCCAGGGCACATGATCTACGAAGGTCGAGGAATGGTGTCATTGTTATTGAGCGAGGTAGTAGGCGCTACTCAAACGGTGCTGCTCAGCTACTGTCTAGGCAAAAGATCACTTATGCGAAAACCGTGTGCTATGCTGCTGGTTTATAACACTGCTTAACTTAACTGACTTACGGTAACCTTAATGTACAGGCAATTTCTTTCAGAAAACAATGGCAAACTACTGAACGTATCTATATTGCCTAGATAATCATTAGCCAAACAAATGCTCAGTTGATGTAGCCATGAATAGGAATACGTGCTGAATAGGATACGCTACCAATATTATTTACCGTAACCTGTACATTTAGAGAGAGCACGGAGAGTTCGGCATTACTTTCCATGAGACTTCTTCTTTCTTTTCGCTTTATACCCCTTTATGCCTTACAGCGTCAGAGGTAGATTCTCTGGAGATGGCCATTGTGTGTGCCTCATATATGTTTGTTTAGTTGACTCTCTTATTTCTGTAATCAATCGTTTGCATGGTCTACCCCTGGCTTTGTAGCCATCGTGTCTTTATAGTAATTCTTTTTGAAGGGCACTATCTGATGGTAGCCTGGAAGCGTGTGAAAACTGCTTAATCTGCTGTCTTCTGATGTAAACCAGGATTGGCATGTATTTGTTAGTCGTCTGATATTTTCATTTCAGATTAAGCCTCTTATTGTTACTCCAAGAATTCTACGAAGACAGATCTTTTCTGTTGAAATCAGTGTTCTTGTTACATGGAACTTCTAACTGATCCTAATTATGTGAGCCATAAGGCTTGCCAATCCGGATTTTCAAGCCAGTCATTGTCGACTTAAACTATATTGCGACAGCTTCATTTGCTGTGGGTACCAAGAGATAGCAGTCAGAGATGTTGATTGTCTAGATCTAAATAAGTCTCCTTCAAGCACTGTCTTTACAGCCGGATACGATTCATAAAGCATTAGCCATCTGTATCCTGTCCCAAGAGATGGTGCTTTTAATTTCGTAGTTTATCTGCTAACCCTGGGCTTGCACGAGAGCAGTGTACCATTCTGTGCACCCCGTGCATTTATCAATAAACTCGTCCTTCAGGGTCTTAGGGGTACCACATTGGATGCTTCAGAACAGAGTCCTCCAACGATTTCTATGCATGTTATACAAGATAACTAAGGAGATTTGGGACTGTTTCACTCCATAAAAAGTTAGGTACCCAAAGCCATGCTGAAACCGGATGTGCCCGGCTGAAAGGCGAAGATGTGACAGTCAAGCTGTAAATCACGCCATATCACATTTCGTTATTAGGATTACATAACTTACCAGCAGAAGTTAGAGAATGAAGACTAGTAATTTTTTTTTAATTTTAGAAAAAAATATTTATGCAAGACACTACTTGACTGTCATGAAACGTGTGTATGTGTGTGTTTGTGTGTTTCATTGTGAAATGTAAATATTTTGTCATCCCTTTGAGGGAAAGGGGGGTGGAATATTATCTGTAAAAAAATAGTATTCGTTCTCAAACTCTCGATAGATCTCTCTTGCTGTAGGACAATGGTCGTACTAGATTTAACATGATGTAAACCAGAGAATGGAGATGCGTTCTGCCGCCGTTTTATTTGCGTCAAAGGCCTAACACACTACACTTCAGCAGCACGTGTAGATTTAAATCTGATTTTTCTAACAGAGGAAGAGTTCGAACCCCCTCATGCACTCCACTCTCCGTATCTACAGGCTTGAGAAGATGTATGAGAGTGAGAAAGTATGAGTATGGGGAGATCGATTTACTGTAGGAACCGAACAACTTCCGCACGTAGATATAATCGACCATTTGAAAAGTTCAATTCGACTGAGTACCGTTTCCCATCTGAAACTGACACTCAGAGAAATGTGCGTTTGGTGATGATGCACTATCCTTACATAGAGTTGATATAATCATCATGCCTGGCGACAGGTTGGAGATACTAGTCACGTACGGATCAGAAAAATCACACAAAAATGAGATACTGAACAGAAAGAAATGGTTATACAAAGTTCTCTATACAAAAATGAACTTTTTAATGAGAAAATACTTGAAGGAACGGTGTAAGAATGGCGAAAACGACGCAGATTTAGGATATGGTGGATACACGACATCATCACTATCTTGAAAACAACACTTGTAGAATTGAAAGACAGGAGCAAGACGGATAAATTTAGCGGGCGACTGTCATATGTAACTACATCATATTACGTATATGCTACCCGACGACGGCGGCGCGGGAAAACTGACTGGAAAAAGCGATAACTGAATGAAAGTTTGCGTGCATGTTTATGGTAGTGATGTTGTTACCATTAGCGATGTTGTTAAAATTAGGGATGTTAACATTAGTGATATTGTTAACATTAGTGATGTTAACATTAGTGATGTTAACATCATGTTAACATCACATTAGTGATGTTGTTAACATTAGTGATGTTAACATTGCATTAGTGATGCTGTTAACATTAGTGATTTTAGCATTAGTGGTGTTGTTAACATTAGCGATGTTATTAACATTAGTGATGTTAACATTAGCGATGTTGTTAACATTAGAGATGTTGTTAACATTAGCGATGTTGTTAACATTAGCGATGTTGTTAACATTAGAGATGTTGTTAACATTAGTGATGTTGTTCTCCTGTTGGCGGCAGATGCTGGTTATATTGTTAGTGCTGTTATTGTTGACATACTGTTGGTGCTCCTGATAATGTTTGTTATCGTTCCCCAGAATGATGAGCCACCTGCAGAACTTGGAACGTCAGAGAAGCCACAACAGTGCAAGCGGTGAATCTCCGCTGTATGTGCATCGTTCTCATTTAATTGCACAAAATATTCAATATAATGGCTACAAAGAATTATGTCCTAACATGTCCCGATCTTCCTTCCATGAGCCGCTCATGATAACTTCCTTATCAGAAGATCCTACTGACATCACACCCTCATATTGTAGAGAGAAGTCGCAGACCTGTTTTAGTTATTGTAAAACTTGCGGTGAACACTGTGATGGGTCATTAAGAAGTTGTCAGTCAAAAGTCACTTGGTCTGATACACTGCAGCTGACAACTAACTTCAGTAATGACAACAATGAAAACACAGAAAGCATCGTGGATGACGGTGACGTACTTCCGTTAAATATACCTGAAGCATATAAACATTTTAGAGTTTCTACTGTTTGATGAATTCATTAACTTCAAGATATTGCCCGTGAAAGAAAAACAACACTGAGGTCTGCCATTAAAGATTTTCGACATATTAATAGACAAATAATACCTTGTTGATGACCGTGAAGGTAGAGTTGAGGGAAGGCGCGCATAAGTTGGGCAGAGATACAAATTGGGGGGGGGGGGTGGGAGTGGCATCTCGAGATTGACTTGATACACTCTGGAAGTCTCCCGCTGCTCTTGTGTGATTCCCAGAGTTAGAAAATAACCAAGATCCTAAATTTTACTGTTCGTGGTGAGTCCTGGAAAAAAGACATGACGCGGCTCTTTCGATGTTTCTGGATAATGCTTTTACAGATCGTGTCCGTGGATGCTATAGATGGAATGAGAATTTATTGCAGAAAGACAAGCAATATCTTCGACACCTCTTAGCCGATACGGTCAGTGATAGTGAAGCAATGCATTTCAGCGTGAATAGCTGGAATGCAGCTGCTTTGGAGGGGAGGCAAATGTCGATGCTACGCTACGCTGCAGTGACACCTAGAGCAGACATTAAATGTCTCTAGAAAAGCTAAAGTGACAACATAGTCCCAATTTGTCCCGCACGAGACCGGTCGGCTGCAATTCTGTTCATGGTCGGAAACATAGTGTAGCCAGAACGATGTGTCCGATAGCAAAAGTTTCACCACCGTTGACTCCATTCAAAGTAGTAATCGTCAGTATGTACTCTGGGGTATGGACAAATCTTTTAATACAGCTCCCCATTGGGGTGCAAAGAGATATATTGTTTGCTCTAATTGCTCTCCTACAATCCCAGGGTTAACAGATAACAAAGATCCTAAAAGCGCCTCCTCATGGTGTAACCTTGAAACAGATTGTTTCGAAGCTCGCGCAAAGCAATTTGGCCAACGCTTTATGGAACTTGTCTGGGCAGTGAAAACTGAAAACTGCACTAGACAAGCAATATCTCTGATTCGAACCTCAGCTGACAGCCAAAAAACTCACAGAATAGGTTAAAGGCAATGGCTGGCCTGGAGTGTCGGGCTGTCATTCTTAAAACTCACTAAGGCAAGAATAGTAAGGACGTCTTCCAGAGAAGTACGATTCGTCTGTTTTGCACACATGATAGCATCACAGCGCTAGATGGCAGCACCATGTGCAAGATTAAGTGAGAATATCATAACCGAAAACAATGCTCATGCTCGAGAACAAGCTTTCATCTGTCTTCCGGCAGCAGCAAGCTGTATGAAATGATAAATGCAGGATATGATACTATCAACAGAAATATCACACCGTATTGCACTGGCTGCTAACTCATTCAACAAACTATCAAATATCTGGCATTCAAAAACACTAAGAAATAACACAAAACTCAAAATCTTCAACTCATACATAATTCCAACATTAACATATGGGTGCGAAAGTTGGAAAGAAACATCAAACTTAGAGCAAAGACTAAACACCTTTGAAAATACATGTCTTAGAAGGTTACTGAACCTACGTTGGTCAGACTTCAAATCAAACACAGTTGTCAGACAAGAACCAAAACAAGAATATGTATCCACCTATATTAGAAAGCGTCCCTGGAATTACATCGGACACGGGCTACCAATGAATACTGAAAGACTCCCCTGTCAAGCTTTGATGTGGTCACCAAAAGGAAAGAGAAAACGAGGAAGACCAAAAAGAAACTTTACGTAGAACTATTACACGGGAACGTTTCACCATCGGTATCAGAAACAATGAAGATCTAAAGCAAATTGCAATGCAACGAGAGACATGGAAATCTATGACATCCGCTCTGTTTGGCCCTAGAGGAATAACTAACTAATGATACTATACTGTCCTGGTACGAAGAAAATGTGGGTAGAAGCTCAAACTTGGATGTTCACGATGTTGGTGACCGAAACCTCGACTAAGAGGGCATACCAACCCCAGTTCAACTTTACTGTTTGAGCAATTACTTGTACTGGAAGGGGCTCACTGTGGAGATAAAGGGCAGTACCCGAGGACAAAGGAAAAAACTCGATACAAGTTCACTAACAGAACACCTCATGCGAGATAGACTCGACCCAAGTCTAAATCCCTGCACACCATCTCCATGGAAACTGTCAACCAGGAACACAGTTTTGCCTGCAGAGTCCAAGAGCACAATGGGTGATGAACCGTCATGGCAGAAAAGATACTCATTCGTTTGCCTGGCAACAGATAGGAAGGCTTGTAACAGACTAAGTAAGCTCACCTGAATTAAATACATGCTGAAAATGGATGTGCTGACTCAGAATGCACAAGATAACACAGTTCTGATTTGAAACCAGCAGCACAGCCTACTTAACATTCCTCTGTGGAAATCACACAAACTTTCTTATTGGTTATCAGAAAGCGAACACAGATGAAACTCCCGATTGCACAAGGAAAAAGCATCAAACAAATGTAGAGGAGCAGTTTTCTCAAACTCTGACTGAAACAATATTGAGACTCAGACTCTGCAAGCTGCGGCAGCGTAGGCAGTGAGCAAGTCCTTGTCTTTGAGGATGTAGCAAACTTAGTATAACTCAACTGTTGCCATTGCCCATCACAGATTATACAGAGAGAATTGGGTTCCGTAGTCAAGGGAACAAGGGGGAATGATGTCTTTTCTTACAATAAATGTGTTAGAAATGATGTAGTCTGGAGAACAGAATGCATTGTGCCATCGATTATAACAATGTTGCGATATTTCAACCTTTTTGGTCCAAATCATCAGACTTTAGCATGCCTTCTGGGTCATGTAGACCTTATATTGGATGGGACAGCAAGCTCCACCGACATAATCTCCGTAGTCGTTTCTAATGACAAGCATGGAAGATAAACAGTGTTGCTATTATTTGGTCCTTTTCAGGACCAGGATATATGCAGGTGTTAAATTATTTAATATGTACCCTTTATATTCCTGAGGAGCACAGTAGCCTAGTTGGTAGTGAACGTGCTTTCTATCACTGGGTTACAACGTGCCAGGTTCCAAACCACGTCCATACAAAAAAAAAACACGGGTTGTGATTTTTTGCTTGACACAACCACTACTCCAGTCGACTCAGCTGTAAATGAGTGCCTGACGCATGAGTCAGAGGAGGTAAAGACAGCAAGGAAGGGAACTGACCACCCCACCTAACAGTTGATGCGGCTTAGTACATGAAGAGTTATCTTCATCCCCAACAGCAGGTTGCTGCCATGGGACATACCTACCAAATATTCTCACATATTTCTTAAAATAAATATAAAAAATGAAACAATATCATCATTTCAATATCTTCATTTAAATTTGTTCAATAACTGTTGATCTTCAGACAAAGGAAACATGCTTCACAAAACAATATGTGCATGGTTAAGACTCACAAAATATCATCCCACATTAAAAAAACCAGCAATCTCTGGATGATGATCCAGCAATCAAACAAAACAAAATGGCTGTACATAACCCAAACTGGCATGTGTACACATTTGGTATACATGTTATTAGAATGTACATGATACAATGAAACAAGTAAGCAACCACAGTAATAGACATTTTTTAACAATATAAACATATCAGCAAACACTGCAATAAATATTTTTTAAACAATTGAAACCAGCAAAAATCAGCAATCAATGGACATCTTTATGTGAAGACATGCATTGGTGAAGTTTTGTTGATATCTGCATGATTATACTTATCATGTTTCCAGTTGATAGCTCTCCATAGTGTGGTTTGTATGGCTCCACACACAAAATAACTTTCTAGATATTCTAAAATATGTGAAGTCATAAACAATTAGTGAGATAGGATTCAAAATAAATATACATACATGTAACATTTGAGAACCCCTGAACCAGTCTAACCAAAAAACTTTGATTCTCATAACTAGTTTGCATGACACCCTATAATTGCAGATTTTCTATGTAAATATACATATATCGTTATATCTTCACTACATATGACAAAATCAAGTCTTTTTCCAAATAACTTGTGTAAGTACATGATTCTTTTCTTGTTGCATGTCCAGGTCTAGTGATCTTCAAACAGTTTTTATATTTTTATACTGTGGTTTTTGAGTGGCTTTTCTGCCATTCCACAACATGCTGAAATAGGAGTTTCAATATTCAGCCTGTATCTGACATTCTTTCCTGTCAGAGTTCTATAGTCGCTGGAGTAGGTCAGATAATACAATTCCGTCATCCAGTGGACTCTCCAATTATGTAGGGATAACATGTTCGCTTGACACTGAATCATTGGTCACATCATTGTATTAGAACTCCCCTCATGCTGAAGTCAGATTTGTCCGGCTGAAAGGCACAGATATCGCAGCGGAGTTGACACAACACATTCCATTCTCTGAAATACATCTTGCCAATTGCAAGGAGTTTGAAAACAAACACAACGAACAACTCTACTGTTTCTCAGTTTTTTAATTTAGTGAAAGTATCGGCCCAGAAAACATACAATTGCTCTGACAATGACTTTAATTTTCTATCAATATCACATATCCTTGATATCAACTAGAGTACCACCTCTACAATCTCATATTCTGTTATCATGCACATTCTTCTTCTTCAGCGTTCATTCTCAAACTCCTGCTGGACCTCTCTTGTAGCAGGACAATGGCCCTACTAAGAATGGAAATGCATTGTGTTGCCATGTTATTTGCGCCAAAGTCCTAACATACCATCAGTCTTCTGCAGTTGTTCATTCAACACAATTCATCTGAACATTTTGTTACAGAAAGAACCATATGTTATTAATTTGTCACAGAGAGAACTTCATTTGTTACATAGATAACCATGTTATTAATCTGTTGCAAAAATATTTTTGTTATTGACGTATTATAAAAAGAATATAATGTTAACATGTTATAAAAAACACATAATTATGAATGTTATAAACACAACTTTATGTTAACCATCTGCCGTAATAAACAACTTCATGTTGATAATCTGTTATGAAAATTAGTTTGATATCATTAAACTGTTACAAACTCAACATTACCATATTTTTTTTGAGATAACTATATGTTATTAATCTGTTACTGAGGATTGATCTTACTGTTGAATTATAAAGGAGATTCAACAATACTGCCTTTAGGTATTTTATGTAACTAGTTCCAAGAATGAGATGGAAGTGGTGGGAGAAGTTAGAACACTGAATTCTCAATTTGAAAGATACTAGTTTGAAATGCAATAAGGTCAGACTGACAACCACTGTGGAACAGTGAAATTTGGATTCAGGATACAAAGGGCACAGTGGATGATGAACAGTCACTGATGAGACAAAATAAAGAACATGTTTGTTGATGGATTTAAAAATCCTCACAGGTGAACAATGCAAGTGTGTGAGAAATACACAGAAACTCACGACCTGTTTCAAACAACTGCTGGTGAAAAGGAACCTGTCTATAGGGTATGGAGCATTGGGAGTAAAGCAATCAAGTTCAATTCGACTGACAACTATCACCCAACACATACGGTCGTACAGAAAAATTGGGAAGCCTATCTAAAGGTCACAGTGGACAATGAAATTATCTTCTTATACAAGAATGGTTCATCAACAGCAAAGTACCTTGCCCAAAAATGGACACGTAGTGGACAACCATATTAAAATGCAGTAAATCTTTTTATAACGTGGTTCAGACTAACAAAATATATATGTAATAACAGAAATTTGTTATATTACAGCATAAACAAACCGCAAAAACAATACAGAATAAATAGGGATTTGGAAAAGTGTTGTTAAATAGGGAAATTTGTTATAAAGTGATGCACTATAGAGGGATTTCACTGTACCAGCTTATCTTAATAGATTTCTCTGAGTAAGAGACTTCTTCTTAATGCATTGTACCCTAGAGAGAGCTGGTGTCTTCTCTGTAAGAAAGAAAACTCTGAAAAAAAACCACCCAAATGAAGAAAGAGCTAATCACTTGTATTTCCTGAGGATTGAAACAAAGAAAACAAATCTTATAAATACTTGTTATTCCACCCAGTTGATTAAAGCATTTTATTCAAAATGTATACAGCCCCTTGTATATCTTCAAGACTTCTGTGTTAATTCTTGTATAACCATTTTGATTTTTCTTCAATGTACCCACTCTAGTATAAACATAGATATCCGGTTGTAATTTTAGTAATTTTTAACAAGTTATACTGTTTTACAATGAAGCTTTAGGCCCTGCACATCCAATTTCAGCAAGCATTTTGTTTGTTCTGTGTTCATTAAAAAAAAATACTATTTTCAATTAATTTCTTTTTGATTAACACTTCTGTGTTATTTCTTGTATAACCACTTTGATTTTTCTTCATAGTATCCACTCTGGTATAAACATAGATATTCGGTTGTAATTTTAGTAGTCTTTAGCATGTTATACTGTTTTACAATGAAATCAGGCCCTGCACATCCAATTTCAGCAAGCATTTTGTTTGGTTTTCACTCCCTAGCCAATTACACTACAATCTGTCTACAGTATAACACAGAGTATCTGCAACCGAAGACGGATGTGTCGGGCCATTGGCACAAATAAAACAGCAACACAACGCATTTCCATTCTTAGGATTACATCCTGCTAGAAATCTAGTAGGACCATGGTCCTGCTACAAAGGAGATCCAGCAGGAGTTTGAGAATGAATGCTGAAGAAGAAGAAGACACAGAGTTGAACTATGTATCAAGATGGCGATGTGAACTTTGTGAACTACTCAGGCCATAAATCTTCTTCTCTGGAAGAGCACTCTAAGTATGAAAATGTCATCTCAGACGTTTGGTGCACTTCTGCTTCTGTATTAATTCTCAAACTCCTGCAGATTAACAGGATGTAGTCAAGAGAACAGAATGTATTATGTCATTGTTTACAGCTTAGCTGTGTTATCGCCTAGGTGTTGCTGCTATCCAAAAGGTGGCAAAGAATAGCAACACTATTTACCTTCCATGAATATCGTAGGAGGTGACTAAGTAGGTTATGGGGTGAACTTGGCTGCCCTATTGCTTATAGGATCAAAGTGACTCAGACACATGCTGAAGTCAGATTTGTCAGGCCAAAATGGCAGTCAAAGTCGTAAATCATGACACAATGCATTTCATTCTCTGGACCACATCCTGCTAATCTGCAGGAGTTTAAAAGCAAATGTAGGTGTGATATTTACGCCTTTTGACCTTGCACATCATACTTCAGCATGACTTCTTGGTCACTTTAACCCTCTATGATGGAGTGGGACAGTCAAATCCACCACAAAGCCTCCATAGTCACCTTTTATGACATTCCTGTCAGATAAGTGTCACTATTCTTTGCTTCCCTATCGGTCCCTGGTAACACTCTGGATTTTGGCACCCTGATAGTCTGCACCTGACAACAGATCTATAATTGACGCACCATCATCCAGAAGTACAAGGAACTTATTATCTTCATATAGTCAACCCACTGAAGTAATTTAGTCAACCCACTAATTAGTCAACCCACTGATAGTCTGCACCTGACAACAGATCTATAATTGACGCACCATCATCCAGAAGTACAAGGAACTTATTATCTTCATATAGTCAACCCACTGAAGTAATTTAGTCAACCCACTAATTAGTCAACCCACTGATAGTCTGCACCTGACAACAGATCTATAATTGACGCACCATCATCCAGAAGTACAAGGAACTGATTATCCTCATATAGTCAACCCACTGAAGTAATTTAGTCAACCCACAAATTAGTCAACCCACTGATAGTCTGCACCTGACAACAGATCTATAATTGATGCACCATCATCCAGAAGTACAAGGAACTGATTATCTTCATATAGTCAACCCAATGAATTCATTTGACTCATGGGGTATGTTCTAAAATAAAGGCGCAAGTTACCTAGAAATCTATCATGGCTGTTTAATAGGTTTCTGAATGGTTATTTCTTCCCCCCCCCCTAAAACAGCAATACATAGAGAATTGCTATTTACCATGTATGTATATGTGATGCATATGTATTGTGTGGGATCCTATAAAAATTAAGATGGCCTAGTTTGTTGGGAAAATTAAAAAAATTGACATTTTTCTTCAAAAACATGTGGATGTTGTATTCTGCTTTTGACTTGAAAAAAACTTGTTCACAAACTTTTAAAATGACTTTGTGAAGTCCTATTTAGGTAGATCTACAACATTTGAGCAGCATTGATATTTCAAGAGTTGATGCATATCATTTAAAGATGACCCCTACGAAGACAGACCATTTACCTTCCACACTGACAAGATCGTGACTAGCGTGTAAAGATTATATCCTCTTGATAAGCTGATTCATTATGAACATGTAATAAGAAGACAGTCTGAATGTAGAATATGATAAAACAGCCTTGCAGCACCTCAGCAACACTGTACACAAAACATTACCCTGTGAAGAAGAGCACAATGCCACAGCACACAGGTCTGTAACTACAAATGAATTTTTGAGGAAACACAATCTTCCATTGCTCTGACAACCTCCATACTCACCTTATCTTGCTTTGCAACTTAGGAGAACAATGAGAGGTCACATATCTGATGACATTGAGGAATTTCAGACAATGCGACAAGAAAAATGAAGGTTATTCTGAAAACTGCCTCAGAGGTACTTCCTTCAGTGACAGCTGGTATAATTCTTCTTCTGCGTACATGCAGATTAGCAGAATGTAGTCTAGAGAGCGGGTTGTGTTGTGTCATGGTTTACCTTAGTTGCTATATTTTCGCTTTTTGGCCTGACATATTCGACTTCAACACTGCCTATGGTCACTTTGATCCCTTATGCGGTTGGAAAGCAACCTCCACCTCCAAAACCTCCTTAGTCACCTCTTATGCCTGGCAGGTAACAGAGTAACACTTTTTATTTGCTGTCTAGTCCAGGTGACACACGGATGTAATAAATGTATACAATCACAAGGGGACTATTTTTGAAGGTGATAGAACTAACTAGTCTGCAAGTATAATGAGTGTCCTGAAAAATAATCAGTCCTAGAACTTACTGAACAAGCGCATTACACAGTCAAACAAATTTCCAATGAATTTATATTTCAAATAGAAGCATCTCATCCCCAACTCAGCTTTAATTTTTTTTAAATAATTTTAAATTGACAAGTGCTGTTGGTAATTACAGTAATCAGAATAAAGACCATCCCTAATCTTTTGTACACATGAACAACAAAATACTAAAAAACATTAAAGATATAGGGAGCATAGTATTTATCAATAAAGATAGCTGAACATTTCATACTTTAAGGACTTGCTAAATAAATCAATGAATAGTAGAGATAAGCTATACAGATCATACATCAAGGACAAATGTTGTACAGATCATACGTCAAGGAAAAAAATTCTACAGCTCATACATCAAGAACAAACGTAGTACAGCTCATACATCAAGAACAAACGTAGTACAGCTCATACATCAAAGACATAGTTCAGATCATACATCAAAGGACAAACATAGTACAGCTCATACATCAATGACAAACATAGTACAGCTCATACATCAATGACAAACATAGTACAGCTCATTAATCAAGGACAAACATAATACAGCTCATACATCAAGGACAAACATAGTACAGCTCTTACATCAAGAACAAACATAGTACAGCTCATACATCAAGGACAAACATAATACAGCTCATACATCAAGGACAAACATAATACAGCTCATACATCAAGGACAAACATAATACAGCTCTTACATCAAGGACAAACATAATACAGCTCTTACATCAAGGACAAACATAATACAGCTCTTACATCAAGGACAAACATAATACAGCTCTTACATCAAGGACAAACATAGTACAGATCATACATCAATGAGAAACAAATAAATTAATGGTAGAGATATAGACAAGTTGAATAGCTCATAACAAATGGCTGAGAAAATATTGACACTGTACACAAATATAAAATATACCAGTAAATTTCTCTTCTACATTAGTCAAATGAAATGTGAAAGATTTATAGTCACATTTCTGACTCCAATAACACTGCCGAAGATGGATGTTTCAGGCCATTGGTGCAAATAAAATGGTTTCCATCCTCTGGACTACAACCTGCTGGAAATCTAGTAGGATTATTGTCCTGCTACAAGAGAGATCCAAGTGGGAGTATGAGAATGAGAGCTGAAGAAGAAGAATGACTCCAGTAAAAAAATATCATGCGCTCAAGCAACTAAACAAAATTATCTTCCTAATTTGTTCTCAAACTCCTGCAGATTAGCAGAGCATGGTTTACAAATTAAATACAATATCTGCACTTTTCAGCCAGAGACAACTGTCGTGCAAGCTGACAGTGAGCAAACACTGCATTTAACCTACATTAGGAGCTATAAAATGAAAGATAATATCTACAATTTTTATTCCATTACTTTGTTACTAATGTCAAACAGGGTCTTTAACAGCCTTGCAGTAGAGGAAAATGTTGCATTGTGAAATGAAGTGTCTGAGAGAAGCTGAAATGGTTACTAAACTAGATAAAAGAAGAAATTAGGAAAAGAGTTGGTTTAATATCATGTATTGAGCATATTGAACGACAGCAAGTAAAATAGTTCTGTCACCTTATGAGCCCAAATACCAATAAGAGCATATACCAAAAGAATATCCAAACAAAAGGCCAAAGGAAGACCAAGAAAACGGTGGATAGAAAACATCAAGATAGCCTTGAACAAACATGGAATTAGTGCAACCAAGGCAATTCATCTGGCCTTGGAACAACAGCTGAAGCTTCCACCTCTATGCTTAAAGGCAAGTGTGAATATGATCAACCATTGTTCACCTGGAGACAGACAGTAGACAACTGTTTTCAGAAAATAATTCACTATCTTTATACCTCTATTTATCTATATGAAGTGCTCTTTGCAGAATGTTGTCCTTACTGTCACTCTGTAATCCTCTTGATTCTGTGCAAGCTGTCCAACCTCTTTCAGTGTCATGTTCAGAAAATCTTAAATATCCTGTGTCCATTGTAGTCTTGGTCATCATGCTTTTCTTGAATACATCTCAGTAGTTTGCAATTGCTTTCTGGGTGGGATGTAGTCGCTTACCAAGGAAAGTTCTATTGCAGCGCATGCAGGAGTGCAGAGGGTCCAGAGTAGGAGAGTTTTCAGATTTGTTCTTCCCCTTCCATCTCTTGTAAATTGCCCACAGTGTTCTCTTTTTCAAATTTAGTGATTCCAGCAGTTATCTGGGTGTGCCAAGCTGAGCAATCAAGGGCTGTAGTCTCCCAGGAGCTAGAATCAATGTTGCAGTGCTGGAGTTCTTTAGGTGATCCTTGAAGCGCTTTTTTGCCCTTCACTTGAACGTTTACCATCGCACAGAATAATCTCTTTGGAAGGCGCTTCTCTGACATGCAGACGATGTGGCTAGTCCAACGGATTTTGGACCTAGTCAACAGGGCATGAATACTTTGCATATGGGACTTTGAAGGATTTCTGTGTCTGGTACTCTATCCTGCCAATGTACTCCCATGAGGTTTCTTAGGCATTGAAGGTGGAAAGAGTTTAGCTGTAGCATGTGTCTTGCATAGACAATCCAGGATGACACAGCATAAAGCAGTGTTGGTAGAACCAATGCGCAAATTATAACAGAGATGGCATGGTTGTGCACATATCATTACAAAAGTTTCAAAAGTATGACTGTTATCACGCGAGGAGGCCACATTTGCTTAACATGTACCCAACTGATTACGACTTTTGACATAGATCTAGCCATGGCAGATCTACCCATAACAGATCAGTGTGGTTAACAATAATGAATGTCCATGTGGGACAGGAATATAACTCTTAAACACTAATCAAAATTGGCCACACTTCAATTAAATGTGAGACAAGACCTACAAAAACAGTCGACTGAGATAAAAATAAAAACTTTGGGACATCATCCAGGCAAATGTCATGAAGATCTCATAAGATCAAAAGAATCCTAAACACAGAAAAAGAAGGTTTCATCAACAAGATCACATGAGAATTTCTTGAATCTTTAATATGCATTAAAGATCAGAACAATACTGAAATAAATGAAGATAAAACAAATGGAAGTATTCTACAACCAAAAAAACCCAAGGAGTAAGGAAATAAGAAAGAAAAAAATTCTGAGACATGATATGCTTATTAAAATCTGATTTATATTCTTTGGAAATGGTAACATCCATAAACTAACCAATGCCTTCTTTAAAATATTCAAGATGTCTTAGCGAGCAAGAGCAAAGATGCATTGGACTACATCTAATAAAAATAACACAATTATATGTTTTTTAGTGCAATTTAAATGCACTAAAAATTTATATGTACTACTTCATAAACTGTGAAAAATTTGGATTGAGCTTTGAAGATTGAGAAAAGCACCAATCTTTATTATCTATATCATACACTAGTCAAATTGAAGCCGTGCAGTTATATGTGTTGTGTGGTCAACTCTGACATTACCAAATAGATCTGCATGTTATTGAATGTCTGCATACAAAATGATGGAACACTCCCTGTGTATACACAAGTGCATGCAGGCATATATCCTCTCTGAGTAAGACACCAGTTTAAATCAGATGTTTAGAGGAAATGATTATTTCCTCCTGAAAGCAATGTTGGGCAAACTATGATGTCCAAAAGGTTGGGCAAACTATGATGTAAGAGACTTATCAAATCATTGCATACCACTGAAAGTTGGAGTTTCTGGGTATGAAATAAAGCTTCGATTGGGACCACTTCCCATCCTCCATTACACATAGGAAATAATGGCTTCACTTATTGTAATTACTGGGAGTTGAAACAAAGAATACAACTAACTGCACACTTCCACAGCAAAACAATTACAATTTTAAGCATCAATGTTTCATTCCTTAATACAATACTATCACGACACAAATGACAGCTTTAGTTAACATATATGAATCACATGCTAACGTTGAGGTCGGATGTGTCTGGAAATATGTGCAAATAAAACGGAGGCACAATACATTTCCGTTCTCTGGGCTATACATTTTGCTGGAAATCTAGTAAGACCATTATCATGTCATAAGAGACATCTGATGAGAGTTTGAGAACAACAACAAAAAATCACAAGCTACAGCATTCATTTCTGAATGTCATAAAAAGATAATCAACTTAAACATGAACTAATAAAGTACTTTTTAAACATTGAATTATCACACCAAAAAAATGGCAAAAAAGGTGAGTGATATATATTGTTCTAGCATTTTATTTTATATAAGTTATTCCAAAACCTCTGCTAAGAATTGGATAAATTTGGTTCACAATATTGCTAATGTTTATATTTGTTGGTTGATTGATGATTCAGTGACACTGTGGCCCTACCTCTCTGGATTTGGTAACATAAGATACATATATGTGTTGAAAATATGAAAAAAGTGAGAGGAACTGTAATCTATTAATTACTTTGTATGGACCCAAGATGCCAAGTACACCAGAGTGCTAGGGACAAGCGACGCATAGATAGTAACTGCACATCAGGGGCAGCGAACCAAAGCTCAGATGTAGTGGAATCACTACATCTGACCAAGACTCTAGGACACTTCCACGCAGCGGGTCTGGAAAAAGGAATACAGTAATGTAGCCTGGCCAAGTTTTAGGGATCGAAGAGGGAAGGACAACCCATCCACAAAAATAACCGTGCAGAAGTTGGATATGTTGACCGGAAAGTGCAGTATCGCAGTAAAGCTGTAAACAGACATAACGCCACAAACGTCCTTTTCAGGACAAATGACAAAGAAGAAGAATTACTTTGTATTAATATCACATTCGTAGGATTGGCATAAGTTTCTAGAAACTGCATTCAAATATTTGTAGGATTAGCACAGCCTATGGAAACTAGATTCCAACATTTGTAAGATTAGCATGAGTCTATGGAAACTAGATTCCAACATTTGTAGGATTAGCATGAGTCTATGGAAACTAGATTAAAACATTTGTAGGATTAGCATGAGTCTATGGAAACTAGATTACAACATTTGTAGGATTAGCATTAGTCTATGGAAACTAGATTCCAACATTTGTAGGATTAGCATGAGTCTATGGAAACTAGATTCCAACATTTGCAGGATTAGCATGAGTCTATGGAAACTAGATTCCAACATTTGTAGGATTGGCATGAGTTTCTAGAAACTGCATTCAAATATTTGTAGGATTAACGTGAGTCTCTGGAAACTAGATTCCAACATTTGTAGGAATGTTGTACTGGTATAAGAAATACTTTATATTACCATGGACTAGAGTTGGTTCCTTCATCTGAGAGCTTGGTACTGGTTTAAGAAATGTTTTATATTAGAATTGGACTAGAGTTGGTTCTAATATAAAGCATTTCTTATACCAGTATCAAGCTCTCAGATGAGAAAGGAATCAATATCGAGAATAGGGGCAACAAATTAATTACATAAGATGAGTTCTCTGAATGCAGAACACCTTGTACAAGATAAATGTAGGAGTTCCAAATCAACTCTCTACCAATTGTTTCAAGTCCAGAAACTGCTATAGAGGGACATGTTTTACCTGGAAATTGGGAAATTAGACCACAGAGTGAAAAGTGGGTGATAATACCTGTATATTGTCAGTCCTGATATGGGAGCAAAGAATAGTGACAACGGTACCTGCCAGTAAGAGGATTCAGGATTTTTTGGGGATGGAGTTGGCTATCTCATGCCATAGAAGGTCAAAGTGAGCCATAGGCATGCTGAAATTAGACGAGTGAGTCAAAAGGCACAGATATCGCAGCTAACCCACGAGTAGTGCATTCTGTTCTCTGGATTACATTCTGCCAATCCGTAGAAATGTGTGTAAATGCAGAAGTGGCTGATAAACCCTCTCAGCTAAGTTGTCACAGCTAAGCTACACAGTTGTTGCCTAGAAACATATAGGAATGCTGTCACAGGCCAGGGAAATTTACCTGAATCAAATCATTTTCAAAAATGGATACACTAGGTCTAGGTGGTGCAACATAAATCCAAGCACAATATTCTTCAGAATACCTGGCCAAAATCAAAGGAAATTCATATTGGTTATTTGAGTAAAAAAGCAACACACCAAAAAATATTTTAAAATCTACAAACATATTTTAATATAAACAGAAAATAATATATACTTAAATATAAATAATATTTCATAAAATAATATGTGCAACAATAAACAAGTAAGCTACATTTCCACACATTGAGAAAGTAAAAGTAATCACATTATGTGTGGGATAGGGTGGGAGTGCACAATTTAATTAAAACACATTTCCCTTGATGAACAAAATTTGTAAATTTATGGAAGAGGATAACAAAACATGATGTTATAACACAAATATAAGAAAACACAAATGAATGTAAAATAACGTGTTGTGAGATGCTACATATAACACTTCTGAGCATATAATATTAGTGAGCATTATAACACATGACCCACACACAAAAATACAGTACCAATTCTAAAAATTAACACATTTTTTCAAAATGATGTTACACAAAAATGTTATATTTATTTACTAGAAGCTGTGGAAGTCAGATATGTCAGCCATTGGCGTGAATAAAACAGCAAACACAACACATCTCTGTTCTCTGGACTACATCCTACTGGAAATCTAGTAGAACCATTGCCCTGCGACTAGATCCAGCAAGAGTTTGAGAGCTAATTCTTTTTAAAAAATAATTACTAGAAGGATAATAATAAATATTTTCCAGAGTCTTATAATAGATATAAAAAAGAATAATAAAACCAGTTTTGATTATTATAATAAACTTTTAAATAATCATCTCCCTTGTATCTAGTTCAAACAGAAAACAGCAAAGAAACAAATTGTTGCTTTTTTTTAGAGTGGGCCCCCCTCTTGCTAGAGCAAGAGAGTAACACATAATATATGAAGTATATCTTGTAAAGAACATTGCTATTGAACTATTCTTCAGCAGAAGATGGATGTGTCAGGCCAATGGCGCAAATAAAACGGCGACACAATGCATTTCCATTCTCTGGACTACATCCTGCTGGATATCTAGTAGGAGCATTGTCCTGCTACAAGAGAGATCCAGCGGGAGTTTGAGAACGAACGCTGAAGAAGAAGAACTATTCTTGAATTTGTAGGTACGGCTGATACATCTAATCACTTCGCCAGTACATTGTAAAGTCATGAGCTAATTCAACAGAGTTCGGCTTGTAAGGCGATACCACTATTCAATCTACCACTGAGCTGACAAGTAATAGAATAGCATTACTGAAAATAAATGCTTATATGAGAGAAGATAGGCTGCCGAATTCTGATACTTTCTTAAGATGTAGAGCTATTGACCGAGTTAACATACTGAATTCTTCTTCAGCGTTCATTCTCAAACTCCTGCTGAATTCTCTTGTAGCAGGACCATTATCCTACTAGATTTCCAGCAGGATGTAGTCCAGAGAATGGAAATGTGTTGTGTCTCCATTTTATTTGCGCCAATGGCCCGACACATCCATCTTCGGCGGTACATACTGAATTCAGAAAAGACAAGCAAAATTGAGGGTGATGATTCCTTTTTCATACCCAGAATAACAGAAATTAGCTTAAAATATGATATCGTCAGAAATGAATTTCTTTATGGGCTTATCTGCCAAAGACAGATGTGTCTGGCCATTGGCACAAATAAAACGGTGACACAACACATTTATATTATCTGGACTACATCCTGCTGGAAATCTAGTAGGACCATTGTCCTGCTACAAGAGATCCAGTGGGAATTTGATCAAGAACGCTAAAGAAGAAGAATTATGGGTTTAGAAAAATGGTTCACCAATGTAATGGCAAGGACCAATGGTAAAGCAAAGAATACCGACTGTTATCAGCACATATCCTCAAGAGGCAATTAAAGAAGCATTGGGGGTGATGTTGGTTTTATCATGTCAGAGACTTTCACTCAGAAGTCATGTTGAGCTTGGATATGTCAGGCTGATATGCACAAATGTTTGTTTGCTACTATCCCAAGCAATTGCCAGCAACTTCCTATGTGTGGTGGGGGGGGGGGTGCCTCAGTGCTTTCTTTCATACCCAGGAGACTTCAGCTTCCTTCTTCTTCTCGTTTGTAGTTTAACATGTCTACACAGCAAATCCGGTTATCTTGATAAATGCTGCTGTATTTCAAAACTCCTCAAGGCCCTGATACAGTGTTCTGTGGATACCTGTATCTGTGGTACTCTTCCCTCAAATGGTATAGTGTAATGCAGTTTTGCAGGATATGTTCCGTATTCTGTGACACCTACCCTTATGGACACAAAGGTGATGGAACCAGTCTTAGTCTATTTAAGAAGCTGTTCAGTCTGTTGCATCCATGATAAAGATACAGCAAAAGCCTAACATATCTTCACAGGATGACTACCATCTACTAAACAGACAAGAACAAGTCATCACATTTTATCTCGGAACTGGACACAACAGACTAAGCAATCATTGTACACAAATAAAAAAATTTGGCACAACAGTAAAGTATACATGCCGGGAGCACACCAAACTTCAGACCATATCCTTTAAAAAGTGCAAACTATGACAAGTTAAGGTGCACATACTGGCCTTCTGATACGCCTATGAACGTTAAACTTTATGGTACAAAACAAATGATGTAAAATACTGTTCAATTTATACAAGAAACAACACTGCAGACATGATTAGCAAATGAAAGAAGAAAGCGAAAAGTTGAATTCTTCTGGGTATGTAAGATAGCACAGAGAAACCACCCACCCATCCCCCCCCCCCCTGCACATAGGAAGTACGAGCACACTGCTCGCAATTTCAGGGGATAGAAAACAACAACAATATGTGTAACACATTCAAAATGGTAGAAAGAGTCTAAAAACTATAAAAAATAACTTTCATTAGCATTGAAGCATATAGAAACAATTTGTTTAATTGTTTAAACTTTTTGGGGTGCAAAGGGTACCGAACTGCTCTCAGCGGACCTGGGGTTAGCAGATAACCAAGATTCCAAAAGTACCTCCTCGTGGTGCACCCTGGAAACAGAAATACAGCTGCTCATGCTGATTCTGGCTAAACCTTTTGGGGATTATGTCCGTAAATGTGAAGGCTACCCAAATTAAAGGCATGACGAAAATGGATGTGCTGGGCCTCAGATGTCCGGACCATAGTGTGAGCCAACCAAGAAGCAAATAACACAGTTCTACCATGGAACTAGCAGTACAACGTACTTCACACTCCCCGGCAGAAATAACACGATTTATTCACGGCGGTCATCAGAGAGCAAACACAGAAGAAGAAGAGTAATATTTTCAAAGTAAACAGAGTAATAACTTACAAGTTTGGGTGTATTTGATTTTTTACAATTATTTTCTTCGTGGTGCTTTCAAGAGTTATTTTTAATTTTTAAAACTTGTAAACTCAAGATTTTCAAATGTTATTATTTTTCTAAGTTTGTTTCATCATGAATGTGCTAAGTTAAATATGTTAAACCAAAAAGTTCAGAAGTCACAGTATACCAGGATACAAAATATTCTTTTCTTAAACGTCATACTGAAAAATGGCAAGAGTTTACTTGAAACCTCCCTGCAACTACCTAATGTAAATAATGCAGTATTGACAGTTTAAAAAAAAAAAAGAACGAGCACACCTGTGTGTTGCAAGAGCCTGAAATGAGGAGCAAAGAATAGTGACCCTATTAACTGTCTTGGATTTAATAAGAGACATCTAAGAAGGTTCTTAGGGGTGGAGTGTTGGCTGTCTCTCCCATAGAGGGTCAAAGTGTTACAAAACCAAGTCGGTGTCCGTTCTAAAGTTTAAGCAATCACAGCCAAGCTGTAAACAGTCTATCTATATGTTGTATCCCGTGTTTGTTTTGCGGCATCAGGGGTAGAAGAGTTCTCTGAAGATACCTTCCTGTGTGCTGTTTGTATGCTTGTTCCTGTGGCTTCTTTGATTTCTGTGATCCATCTTTAACATGGTCTGCCTCTGACTTTATAGTCGTAAACAGTGACACAATTAAATCTGTTCTCTTTGTTATATTTTATTAATCTGCAGACGTTTGTAAATGAATGCAGAATAAAGAAACAGAACAACCTTTATGATGAAAACATTAAGATCCACAAGTAATGCTAAATAGATTGTATGTACCACAAACTTTGGAATAAACACTGTTGTTGTTTTGATCCCCATGTAATTAGCTCTTAGTTTATATGTAGGTTAATGAGTTTGCCTGTCTTTTGGAGAGGCGTGCCCCTTTCAACCAGCGGACAAAGTCCAATTAGGCTATTTCAGGACACACTACCATAAAATATTAGAGGTAACAAAGACCCCATTAACATATTTATTCTTAGTTCGTATGTGCAATGGGATAGGCTTTATATCATACCCAGATGACTCCAACTCGTCCATTGTGTTGCTGGCACACGAAAGGAGACCAAATGAATAGCAAGACTGTTTACCTTCCCCGCATGTTGTAAGAGGCAACTAAGGTGGCTTTAGGGTAGAGTTTGCTGGCCCATCCTAAATAGGTTCAATTTGAGGAACAGACCATGTTCTGAAGCTATGCTGAAGTGCATCAGGTCAAAAGTCACAGATATCACAGCAGAGCTGTGACATCGATGCATTTCATTCTCCAGACTACATCCTGATACGCTGCAGGAGTTTGAGAACTAACACAGAAGAGACTCAAACTCTCAATGGTGTGAAATGCATTGAGAATTTTCCTACTAACTTGACTTGGGGGAAGGTGGGGTGTTTTAAATGAAATAATTCTAAAGCATGAAATAATGTGATTTGTTAGTAGTTTATTCTAAGCTCATTATCAAACTCCTGCAGATTAGCATGAAGCATGCCGGAGAACAGAATGCATTGTGTCATGGTTTACAGCTTGGTGCGTTATCTGCACCTTTTGGCCTGATAAATCCAACTTCAGTATGGCTTTTGAGTCACTTTGATCCTCTATAGGTTGGTTAGCCAACTCCAACACAAAACCTCCTTAATTGTCTCGTATGACATGCATGGCAGTTAACATGCATGCTTCACTTTCTCCCCTTTTCTCATTCTTTGCTCCCCTTTCAAGCCAGGCAACACACAGGAGTGTTCGTTTTTTAGTTTACACTTCTGTCATACAAAGAATATTCAAGAACTAGGTACAATTTTTTTGGCAACCCAGTCAAATTTAGCACAGAAGACAGGAATTAACTCTGGAGTTATAAGCATGATCAATGACTTAAAAACAACAACAAAATATGAACCAAGTGTGTAGCATTGTTTGTTACTTATTTGTATTATAGTGAGATTTCTGTAATGTTGTGAGAAGCAAAAACATTTTGCACTGGTCTTTGCAATTGCCAGGAACAGTAGATAGTAAAGACTTAAAGAGCACTTCCTCATTGTGTATCCTGGTAAAAGATAGTTGTGAAGCTTGTGCCAATGAAACCTGGCCAATACTTTAACAATTGACTCCAGCTGTATAGACTAAGATGGAATCTGAGTTTGCCCATGTATTGCTGATGTCCGAAAGGGAAGCAAATAATAGCAACACTGTTGTCTGCTATGTATGTAGCAAAAAACAACTTTGAGGGTTTTGGGGGTGGGGGTTTGCTATCATATGGCAACAGTCAAAGTCTCATAAAAGCCATGATGACTTTGGATGTAACAAGAATAACTAGGTAAGAAGGTGCAAATATTACAGCTAAATTGTAATCATGGCACAATGCATTTCATTCTCTGGACTAAATCCTGCAAATCTGCAGCACATTGAGAATGATTTCATACAGAGAAAAAGACTTTGAGGAGGAACACTGGCCCATGGAGATGGATGTCCACAGTACGCTGTATGAGAGCACTGAGGAGCTTTCAAATACAACAACATTCATTAAGATAACCGAACATTCTGTGTAGACATGGCAAACTGCAAACGAGAAGAAGACAAAGATAAAGTTGTGCATGCACTCTTTATAACTTTGCCTATTATATTTGCCTTTCAACACATTACAGCATTGTTTTTTTTCTCAGATGTTGAACACTGATTTTCAGTTTGACAGTTAGTACAACCATGAGTTATTTCTTCATCTCTTTTAGTTCAACCTTTTCTTCATATTTCTGGTTTCTTTTCATCAAAACATTGCTATTATGATCAAATGTACTTTATAGCCACTGATCTTATCTTCTGAATACTCTTACATTCCCCAAGTGACGGCGGAACATCACAAGACTTGACTGGCAGCACTTTGACTGAGATAAATAACTGCACCAACAAAGTTCACTCCTGCAGCAATGACGAAAACTGGGAGCCATCTGCCATGAGATTGGGTGACCAGTTCTGCTGTCAATGGTCCACATAGTACTCCAGGTATAGTGGCCTGCATTAAAAGATATTAAACATATAATCCTTGTGTTGTTTAGTCCTGAAAGAGAAGCAAAGAATAGAAATACTGTTAACTGCCACACATGCTGTAAGAGGCAACTAAGGAGGTGTTGGAGGTGGAGTGGACTTTCCCATCCCATAAAGGGTCTATGTGACACATAGATCATACTGGTCAGATGTGTCATACAGAAAGGCATGGATATTGCAGCTAAACTGTAAACCATGAAACAATGCAATCCGTTCTCTGGACTACATTCTGCAAATATGTAGGGGTGTGAGAATGAACGATGAAGAAACATATAGCGGTAATCTGCTTTTTTCTAACATCACAAGAAATGAACTTCAACAAAGAAAGCAATGATGAGTCTATCTATCCACACCTCTTAAACCACTATGGTGGTTAAAATCTACGAGGGCGGCTAGTGGGCTCTATGCTAATGGTCAATAATTAATGGTCCATGTATCTAAAGTCTGAATGAAACAGACTGTGCAAAGGAATTCAATCTCCTATTGAGACAATGGGCAGAAAGGTGTCACCATGCAAACGTCATAGAGTGCTGGGAGATAGAAAGGCACCCTCATCATCTATTGAAGCCTGACGCACTCAATTATCTTTACTTTGTCTTGCCACTGAGACTGTATGTAGGGGCAAGTGAGGGGTTGACGACATTTAGCAACTTTCCCTCACTTTAATACAATTTGATAGCGCAAATCATGGCATCGATTTATTCACATGCTCATCTTCGCTTGCAAATGAATAACGTCATCACTTTGATAGCCCCATACATACTTAATCCCGCAACAAAGGAGTACCGCCAAAGTCAGATATGTTGTGCCATTGGCGCAAATAAAATGGCGACACAGCGCATTTCCATTCTATGGACTAAATCCTGCTAATCTAGTCTTCTTGTTCGCAGTTTGACATATCTACACAGCAAGTCCGATTCTCTGAATAAATGCTACTGTATTTGAAAGCTCTTCTGTGCTTCCATACAGCTTTCTGTGGATATCCATCTCTGTGGGCCAGTATTCTTCCCGTAACTGGTTTAGTGTATTGCAGTCTTGCAGGATATGTTCAGCGATCTGTGCTGCCTGCCCACATTGACGCAGAGGTGATGGAATCAGTCTTAGTATATTTCAATGGCCATTTAGTCTGTTGTGTCCTGTTCTGAGATGGAAGATAATAACCTGCTTAGCTCTGTCAAGATAGTTATAGTTGTCTTTTGGGTGGTCAACTTTCCTGATAGCTTTGATGAAGGTCCTCTTTTCTTGGTAGGTGATTTCTTGTCTTTTTGTTCCTGTGTTGTTCAATATTTTGCCAGCCTATCTGCCTCTTCATTTCCTGGTATGCCACAGTGGGATGGTATCCACTGTAGTATTATCCTTCTTTGGATGCTCACTTCTCGTATGGCTGCCATCATGTCTAGAAGTTTGTCGCTGTCATGGGCTTGTAGGACAGACATTGCATCAGTAAGAAACACCAGTCCAATCCTAGAAGCCAGCCTATTTTTCACACTTTTTAATAAATCTGCATCGATTTGTATTTTTTTAAGTAAATCTGTACTCCGTTCGATAATATTATTATTATCTTTGCAACGACTGTTCCCAGAAGTAAGAGGAGACACTGGGAACATGACTTACTACAGTCATAGTAAGTACATGACTGAACCATCACCACTGTGCATTAAAATTGAGTAATTTCTCCCTGCCACTGCATTCTCTTTTTGTCCTTACACGAATGATTTATGAAGGGTATTTGGAAAATGCAATAACTTGTTTGTTTTGAAAGCTTGTGTTTTATTTGTGTGTGTTGGGAATCAAGGGATGGTTGCTGAATGTGATGGTGTAATAATTTGTGTTGGTGTATGTGTGATATATGAGATCAATTGTGAATTAAAATTATTGGCTAGGCCTAAATTTTGGGGAAAATTTCTGATACATCCTATCCAGGATAGAATGCCGATTACTAGGCATAGATTACTCCGCTGCTAAACAATAGCAGCTATGCAAAAGAAATCTGAATTTAAGACAAAAAAATGCTCAGAAATAGGTGTAATTTAAAAAAAAATTGATAGATTATATTGCAGTTATACACAGGCACAACTGAACTATAATGAACGCGTTCTATTTAGCAGTGGACTAGTGAAAATGGAAAATGGACTTTTTAATGAAAATAATCAAAAACATACACAGCGTTGTCTCCCCCTTAGGAAATCTCCTTTTTGGGAACATTTAGTTTAATTTGTTTCACCTTTTGTTTAATATGTAGGCCCTATGATTGGACAGAAACACCACATGTTGACATTGGCTTATTGTATTTTTAATTATTTCTGCAGCAATATTTAGAGCCTGTACTTCTGCAGAGTAGTTGGAGCCATAGAAATCTAGTAAGACCATCCTGCTACAAGGGAGATCATGTGGGAGTTTGAGAACCAAAATAGCAAAAAAAAACATTACATCACCCACAAAGACTACCGCAGCTTTAATAAATAATCTCCAGGGCATAAAAATGTACCGCATATTTCCGTGTATAAGCTGATCCATGTATAAGTTGAGAACATGACTTAATGTCCAAAATGTGACAAAAATCAAAAACCTGTGTATAGGCCAAAGTAGGAAAAAAATAATACCTGTAATAATACTGTGGAATCTCATAAAACTTTACTGACTAATTTCAACAGTCGTCAAATTTCCGTTATAGAATATTGGTGATCAATTTTGACAATCGTTGAAACCGCTATGATAATCCGAAATACAGTAATACCTGTTGTGATACTAATACTAAACATAGCTCATCCGGGAAAGTATGTTGTTCTGAAATGGCAGAACACATGAAATACAGATATATATGTCGTTCATGAGTATTTTATCATGAAAATATTGGAGATTTCGAAGATGATATTGTATGATATATAGAAAGTAATGTAAATCTAGGCCTAGCATTATAATAAGCAGCATTTTGCACTTTAAATAACTCTGGGGATTTCAAATTCATTCAGAAAGTTCAAACAGTTGTTACGACATTAGAAAGTTGTGAGACTCTCTCGCTCAAGATTATTTTATTCGGATGTTTAAAGAGAGCAATGTCGATATATACAATTTTGCGCATGCACCCTCAGTAATGGCGGATAAGTACACACTGGATTTCTGTTAGATTAAAGGCCTATTGTTTTAGATGAGGAGGAAATTTGTGGCATCCAGCGGGAGTGAGAATGAAAGCTAAAGAAGAAGAAATGTATAGATATAGTCCAAATTTGATTGAATGGAAGAACATGATAAGAAAAATGTTCTATTGGTCTTGCAAACAGCATCACAAAAATGTATTCATTCATAACTACACACAGATTATATTTCAATTTAGTCATGAAAACATATACTCACAAGAGTATTAGAAATAGCAAATGTGATTCCAGCATGATTTGGTGCCACTTCTGCATGATTACTAAGGTGACCAGATGAGTTGCAGGCACTCAGGCCTAAGGATATGGACACAAAACTGGAGAACAAAACATATACAGGCAGAAAGATTAAAACATTTTTAAATATAAAATGTGAACATTGTCTAGAATATCTGCATTGTTATGTGTAAAATCAGGTACGTTTGGTAAGATCCCCAGGAAATGCAAGAAATTAACTCATTTTCTAGTGGGATGGTTTCTCTAGTTTTAAATTTTACATATCCAGAAGACTTCAGCTTTCAGTGTTATACAATGACTTCTTCTTTCTTCTTCTTCTTCTTCTGCGTTCATTCTCAAACTCCTGCAGATTAGCAGGATGTAGTCCAGAGAAAGGAATGCGTTGTGTCATGGTTTACAGCATTGCTGCGATATCCGCGCCTTTCGGTTTGGCACATCCGACTTCAGCATGGCTTTGGGTCACTGACCCTATATGGGATGGGACAGCCAACTCCATCCCATAACCTCCTTAGTCGCCTTTTACGACATGCGTGGAAGGTAAACAGTGTTGCTATTCTGTGCTCCCATTCGGGCCCCGGGAACACACGGGCGATACAATGACTAGTTCAGAAGTATTCTACTTATAGGAGACCTACCGGTATGTCTTCTTCTTCTTCTCGTTCGGAGTTTGACATGTCTACACAGCAAGTCCTGTTTTCTTAATAAATGCTGCTGTATTTGAAAGCTCCTCAGTGCTCCCATACATCTTTCTGTGGATATCCATCTCTGTGGGCCAGTGTTCTTCTCTTAACTGGTTTAGTGTATTGCAGTCTTGCAGGATATGTTCAGCGGTCTGTGCTGCCTGCCCACAAAGGCAGTGGTGATGGGACCAATCTTAGTCTATTTAAGTGGCTGTTTAATCTGTTGTGTCCTGTTCTGAGGCGGAAGATAATAACCTGCTCTGCTCTGTTGAGATAGTGGTAATAGTCTTTTGGGTGGTCGACTATCCTGATGGCCTTGATGAGGGTCTTTTTTTTTGGTAGGTGATTTCCTGGTCTTTTTGTTCCTGTGTTGCTCCATCCTTTGCCAGTTTGTCTGCCTCTTCATTTCCTGGTATGCCACAGTGGGATGGTATCCACTGTACCGGTATGTCAAAAAGCAAGTTGGTATTTTGCTTGGGTCATTCACTGTGCATATATCTTCAGATGAGGTTGTTTCATACTGGCAAATCATTCCCAGTGTAGAAAGATGACTCCATTGCCGACTGTGTTTTGGGTCTTCTTTTCATTCGCAGTTTCACATGTCTACACAGAAAGGGACTAGAGACTAAGGACAAGAAATGACAGAGGAGAAAGACATACAGTTCTTTGAGTCCCATACTAGTATCCTGTTCTATTGACCAGTCTCTCATTTTTATTTGTATAACAGCATAACAACAACTCACTAAAGAGACTAAGGAATGCTTTCAGAAAAAAATTCATTTAACTGGCTTTTATACTTACAAAACAGCAAGAGGTAAATTGTACACAGCACTGAAGAACAGGATAAAAAGGCCGGGCCCGAGCAAGCCTATTGAGGTCATCAAACGACGAACAGACAAAACAGTCCACTTGTGTGCTATCAGAGCATCAGCAAAATGGGCTGCGACTGCAATAACACAAATTGTTCGATTATAATCATTCATATGCTAGTCATGCTATCTCTGACATAAAATGATATCAAATCTATGCAGATGTTATACGTGATAGCTTCAAAAAGTTCCCAGAGTTGACTAGTGTATGAATAAAAGATGATGTTAGAGAGATTATGTTTGGTACAGTACAAGTAGATACCACCACATAGTTGAATTATTTCTCTTGTTTATGTTTGTAAATATCATGTTTATCATTTAATAATTTAAATATTAATTTATTTTAGGGTTTGGATTAGGGTTAGGAAAGTTGTGTTTTACACAACTAACCCTAACCCCAACCCTAAATAAATGAATATTTCAATTATTAAATGATGAACATGAAATTTACAAACATAAACAAGAGAAATAATTCAACTATGTGGTGGTGTCTACCTGTTCTGTACCTTATTTTTAGAAGTTGATAATAACCTTGACAAAAGGACATGGTAGACGTGATCTTCAAAAAATACTCTTAAAAAGAAGATATAGATGTGTGTGTGTGTGTGTGTTATGCTACTTACATTGTAGGAGTTGAAAATGTCCTCCATTGAACAATCGTACATATGTCAAATTCTGTGTTTTGCTTGAGAAGTCACTATCAGAGACACTAACACTGTTTAATAAAGCATATGATGACACCACAATGAAAAAATTGCATGTATTTGTGTGGCACAAATGTTCCTATGATGGTCGTGTTAGTGTCAATAATGATACCTGTTGTATACTGCCGTTAACCTTGATCAAAATTGAAAACATTCATTGTGTTTAGAACATTGTTCGTGTAGACAGAAGACAGCATGTCATGAAAATAACCTCAGACGTTGGAAGATCAGTTGGAAGAAGTCACAGTATTTTCCACAATGAACTGCACATGCACCATGGTTGCCAATACATGGTTCCCGAAATGATGTCTTCATAACAGGAAGAAAGGAGGTTGACCCTGGCTGGAGACCTAATCACTCTGGCTGATCAAGATAGCAATTTTCTCATCAACATAATCACAGGAAATGTGACCTGGTGTTTTTGTATGATTCTCAGATCATTGTTTGAATGGAAATTTTCTGTATATCCCCAAACACAGAAATTTCACATGGACAAGCGCAAAGGAAAGGTTATGTTGAGAGTTTTTTTTCTATTCCCAGGATATTGTCTGTCATGATTTCATTTCTGAAGGCTGAATGGTTAACAAGGAAATGCATATTGATATCCTCCGTTATCTATGAGAGATGATCAAAAGGGAAAAAAATCAGAACAATGGAGAACAAACAGTTGAGTTATGCTGCATGACAATGCACCTGCACATCGATCCCTACTCGTACAGCAGTACCTCACAAAGAACAATGTGATTAACTTGTAACAGTCTACATATTCTCCCAATCTTGCACCGTCTGATTTTTTTTTGGTTTCCTTGACTGAAATCGGCACTGAAAGGACAGTGATTTAATGATGCAGATGACATTATCAGCAATGCAACAAGACAGCTGAGATAGGTGTGGGTTCCCAAAATGTTTCAAGCAGCTGTATGCATGTTGGAAAAATTGTGTAGTTGCTGAAAGGAACTAATTTGAAGGAAATGTAGAGTAGATAATTCTATTGTCACTTATTTCTATATTAATCCATTTCCTATAACTTTTGGAAGCTACCTTGTATAACCTTCATTGTTGTATGTCCATCACAAGCAGCTATATAAATATGAATATACACTGTTAGAGCAAGTACATAAGAAGAACATAGACCAAGCAGTGCTATTTGAAACATGCAAGAACTAAGCAGGATCTGAGAAATATGTAAGCAACTTACCAACACTAACAAGAGAGTTCATAATATAAGGCACAGCAGTGGACATCATATGAGACTGGTTGGCTCCAAGAGTTGACGATAAGTATGTAGGAAGCCACTGCATGACAATATAATTTGACCAATTCATGCTAAAGTGAGCTATGTAGATGGACCAAAGGGGCCAGTGCGTCACAAATTCCATCCACCGCACATTGGAGTTATTGACCTATAAAAAATAAATAACTCATTAATCAAATCATGGAAAGTTCTTTTCACATTTTGTTCTAATGTATCAATTAATAAAGTGTCATGACGAATGATGAAGGTGATTATGTTTCTCCATTACTTTATGTTTATTCAAAAAGGTAAAAGTAAAATAAGCAAGCATCATAGCACATGTTTCCCACAAGTGCTCGGCTGCCTACTCAGTACTTAATCAGAAACTGCCTGACTAGCGTAGTCTACCTCACTTACTCAGTAGTGATTACATCATCCCTCATATTTCCCAGAGCATGTGCTCTGATACCATTTCCTTATGACTGGGTGAACCACAGGAGTGATTTTTATTTAAATCCAGGAATAAAGAGTGAACTCGAAATGCAGCTCTACTGATCTGCGGGCGAGTGACTTTACACTACTGTGGTCTCATGTCTCATGTTGTTGATAAGTTCAGACAGTGACATTCTCTCATGTTATAATTCCTCTTCTTCTTTCGTCTGTCAGGAATGTCCTTATATTTAAGTTCCATCTCTTCTACAAACTTGACTGTGTTTTGCAACTCATACAGTGGCCCATAGAGTTTTTCTTCCACTGTTGTTTCACTGGGTCAGAGTATTTGCCTCAGCATTTCATATTCCAAGCATTCTGAGAATATGCTCTGCTGTCTAGAGTGATTGTTCACATGTGCACATGGCCGTATTGCCAATCTTGAACTTTGTATACATGAGGCTGCAGATTTGGTTATGTCCTATTCTGATGTGCAGAACGACAACATGTTCTGATCTGTTCATAATTTGGTAGTCATCTTGTGTTGAAGTTGACTTCCTAATTGCTTTGATCATGTTTCTTGTGATGGTATGTTATTGGCACATTTGGTTGATTATAATCAGCAGCTCCCTCCTTAGTCCTGTGATCTGCTTTCTCGTTTCCAGGTATTCCACAATGTGATGGAAATACTACTGTGGATCAAGATTGGTCATTTGTAATTTTTCAGTTGCACCGTGATTGCCTGAATTTCTGCATCGTAATAATGACAGAATTTTCCTGTTGGAACTTTAATGTCCCTACTCGTAAACCAGTACCTTGTAAAGAACAAAGTGATTAACTTTGAACAGTGTCCATATTTTCCCATGCTTACACAGGTGGATTTTACTTTTTTCTTGTTCCCTTGACTGAAATCGGCATTGAACTGAAAGGACATCGATTCAGGGATGCAGATGAGATTATCAGCAATGCAACAAGACAGCTCAGACAGGTGTGAAAGAATGGGTTCCATGAATGTTTGCAGCAGTTACATACACGTTGAAAAAAGTGTTTAGTATCTGAAAGGAACTATTTTGAAGGAAATGTAATGTTAATTATTCTATTAATTGTATTCCTAACATTGTTTGGCTACCCTACATATATTCCTGCTCCTCCATTTTTCGTGTAATGTTATAATGACAACCCATCCAGCAACTTTTCTCTTTGCTTGTATCTATTCCCGTTGATCTTTCCAGTGGTTGTTCAATGTTAAAGTTTCACTCTTCTCATCAAATCTTGACTGCCTGCCTCAAATTTTTGCCTAGTGATTTTCTAGGCAATATAAATATGTTCAGTAGTTTGCCATTGCATTTAGCAGACAGCTGAAGTCTCCAGGATATGAAAGACAGTTCTGAGAAACCACCCCACTGCACATAGGAAGCAAGAGAAAGGTGTCCTCAATCCCAAAAATAGTGAATAGCGACCAACAAAAATAATAATAAAAAGAGACATGCTTAATGTTCATGGTTAGAATATGGAATTGCAAACAGTAGACTGAAATGCTTAGGACTTTGTCTAAACAATCTGAATAGATGATTCCTTATTTGGAATCCTGTCCAATATAGGTGCAGTACCAGAGGGTTGAGAGCCTCAGTAGTTCCTTTACTAATGCACTGGCTTTCAATTTGCATTATCTAAATTTTACCTCTAGTTTAGCTGGATAATTTTTCTACCAATGACTCTCAGTCAAACGAGGTACACAAAATTAGCACCAGATCAAATCAATGTTATGTTCTAAAACATATACTGCAGAGAAGGAGGATGAAAAAATATAGAAAATTTAATTGAAAAATAATAATAAAATAATCGCATAAGAAATATGTGTAACCTTTGGAGGATCCACAAACTCCTCTTCCAAACTGCCACGTGTTTCTGCATACATGGAATACCACATCCCAACCCACAAAAAACCCATCAAACCAAACAGGTAAAACATCCATGGCCAAGGAAGATGGGGACAAACCTGAAATGAAAAACTTTAAAATTGCAGCAAATTTACTTTAGCTTTGGTTACAAAGTAAAAACATTACTTAGATTAAACATCTAACAACTTATGGTTGCCAATACATCATTCTATTTCATCCATTTGTTGTAAGGACTTGAAAAGGGAGCAAAGAAAAACAGTACTATTTACCTTCCATGCATGTCTTAAAAGACAACTAAAGAAGTTATAGAGTGGAGTATGCTATATCATCCCATATAGGGTCAACGTGACCCAGAAGCCATACTGAAGCCGGATGTGTCAGATCCGAAGGCATAGATATCTAATTTAAGCTGTAAATGATGGCACAGTGGATTCTGTTCTCCAAACCACATCCTGCTAATCTGTAGGAGTTTGAGAATGAACACAGATTGTATTCTTCTGCAGCTATTTCATCCTATTACGGCTGCGAAAGATGGAAAATAAACACACTGAAAAAGAATTAAAATTCATTTGAAAATAAATGTCTTAGAAAACTCTTAAATATTTTTGGGAAGAATTCAAGTCAAACAAGTAAGAGAAGATACCAAGCAGCAATATGTTTCTACAACAAGAAGAAACTGAAGAACTTTGACATGTACTTAGAATGCATGAAAAAAGACTGACACTACATGCATTAAAATGGGTACCAGGTAGTAGAAGTAAGAGAGACTCTGCAAAACAACCATCAAAGAGGGTATGAGACTATGGCCCTCAATAACATGCAAGAAATTTGTATAGATGTTTTCGATATCCAAATAAAAGGTAAAATACCCCATAGCATTTATTAATGCCGTAGGGGTGTGAGATGTTAGCAATCTCACATTTCAGAGGCTCTGAAAAACAGGGCGGTAGCTATCTCCTCTCCCTCGCAGTCTTTACTTCCCAGATTAATCCAGTACCCATTTAAGGCTGGGTCAACCTGGGAGTCATTGCGATCTGAAAAACATTTCCGCCTCAACTGGGGAATGAAACCAGGACCACTCATATGCGAAGCCAACTCATATGAGATATCCAAATGCTGATGAGTAAATGCTACTCTTGTCAGCACAATCCCATTCTTAAAAAAGTGCAAGTCTTCTGAAGGTGACTTAGTGATCCATACAGTAAGTTAGTAACTGTTAAGAGTGTCTGTAGAAGTTTTTTCCTGGCCTTTGAAAGGTAAGGGCAGTAAATAAGGAGATGTTCCACTGTTTCATTGGGATGAGAGCAGTGTCTACAAGTGGGTAGTTGCTGGGCTTTGATACAGTTTAAATGGCTATTGATCTTTGTATGTCCTGTTCGAAACTGAAAGATAAGGAATTGGGGGGTAGGTAGATAAATAGATATGGATGGATGGATGGACAGATAGAAACAGTAGAAGTATTTTATTCAATAACAAATTTTCAACAATTTAATTATATGTTGATTTTCTTTAACCATTTTACACAATACTCAAATAATCAATTTTATGATAAAACATCAAATTTAAAAATTGTCTTGAAACTGTTCCGCTAACGAAAATTAATTTTTTCCAAACCTAAAAAAAATCATGTCCCAAAAGAATTCAGCAACATCTCATGTTATGATCATATTACAATGATGATGAAATAATCCCATCAGTTATAAGCAGGTAGCTATTGACAGCCCATAGCCTTTCCAGCAAAAGTACAGATTCTTCTCAACTGTGTAACTGAGGTGACATCCAGACATGATATAGTCTCACGGCATGGATATATGACGGAGGTCTATGGATGCACGTTTTTTCCCCAAAAGGAGGCATTCCAGTATCCCATGATTATCAAGTCATACTAGAGGCACAGCACAAACTTCTGGGCCAACTATATCATCATTCTTCTGTCAGTTTTGTTGACCTATTCGCAGTGATTGCATACATAGCATTCCCCGTTAACTCCGGTGGTACTGGCACGCAATGAGACATTCCTCGATGACTAGAAATACTCAAGGTACAGTGGATAGTGGAAAAAGACAAGTTGGCCAGAAGAAACCATGACTGGATAATATTAAAGACTAGATAGCGTGTGAAATTTCCAAACTCATCACGATGGTAGAGGATAGAGATGCATGAAGATCTTTCTGCACCAAGTCTCATTGTGACATCTCTACAACCCTGATGTGTTATGGGTTTTCTTCTTCTTCTTCTGCATTTGTTCTCAAACTCCTGCAGATTCGCAGGATTTAGTCCGGAGAACGGAATGCGTTGTGTCATGGTTTACAGCATTGCTGCGATATCTGCACCTTTCGGCCTGACACGTCCGACTTCAGCATGGATTTGGGTCACTGACCCTATATGGGATGGGACAGCCAACTCCATCCCATAACCTCCTTAGTCACCTTTTACGACATGCATGGAAGGTAAACAGTGTTGCTATTCTTTGCTCCCCTTTTGGGCCCTGGCAACACACAGGCGGTTATGGGTTTTATTATTATTATTATTATTAATCCACATTGCCCAGGAATCTGACACAAAAGGACAAATGTGAAATATCTGCTGGCCTGCATCTCTTCATCACACATGGGGATTATTTGATAGAAGACAAAAGTCAGAAATTGAAACAAGATGTGAAGATGATTTTTTCCCAAGTAACAGGTTGTCAGCCTATCCCCCCAACTTTCCTTACAGCGTTCCTAGAAAGAAGACAGTAGCCCTATTCTATTGCACCCTAAACTAGAGATCCAGACCCCGATTGCCACACAGGCTCGTATTACAGTCAACAATAAACAGATGTGACTTACCAAGGAAGCAACAGTCTGCCCTATTGAACCAAAGGCAACCAGGTAGCCGAAAGCTCTTGACCTCTCCTCACAAGGAATAGCATGGGAAAATATGTGAAAGATTGTGGGTAGACCTGAAACAGCCACAAGAAAACAGTCATTCCTGCTCCAACAACAAACAATCCACAACACTAATCCTGTTAATCTGCAGTGTTAGTTCTCAAACTCATGCTGGTTAGCAATTTGTTGTGTCATGGTTTACATGCTTGGCTGCGATATCTTTAGTATGACTTTTGGATAACTTTCACCGTAACTTCACATTAACTCATACGGAAAAAATTAGGTCTAGGACCTAGGGACACAAAGGGTGATAATGGAATGGTCTTTCTACACAAGGAACAGCTCACTGACTGTGAAGTGCCTCATCTGAGGAAAGACAAGCAATGGGTGACCCATGCAAACTATCAACTCGTCTCGTGACATATGGGTAGAAGGCTTCTTCAATAGGCATTACACTAAACTGAAAGCTGAAGCCTTCTGAGAATGAAAGAAAGCTCAGAGAAACCTCCCCACCGCATATGAAGGAAGAGCTAATCACTCGCAATTCCTGGGGTTCGAGAAGAAGGTACTCTCTGGGTGAGGTTGGGACAACTCGCAGACACTGTTTTGCAGACGGGGACGATTCACTGAAGCTATTTCACCAACATACCTTCATAAACATCATCTTATTTATGTTATTCATACACACAAATAGTTTACATAGAAAACTGAAATATTTTAGACATATTAAAAAAAGACACAATCACATGGAAAGACATATATTAAGAGTGCAGAATTCCGGGAAATAGAAGAAGAGGTAGACCTAGAAGGAGATGCACAGATGACATCAAAGATTGTATGAAGATATCATTGGAGGATGCAGGCAGATGGCGCAGGATAGAGTCAAGTTCAGGACATCAATTGCAAAGACAACATTCTGGAAAGAATATGTCACATGATGATGACCATGATACACAAGATATAAATGTTCTTAGACATTTTGAAAATTATAGGCCAAACCAAGTAAGTATGTAACTAAATCACAATTTCCATTTCCAAAATCACGAACCATTCTCCCATCGAGGCCAACTCCTTGGAGTGGAGATGGGGCATAGTCCAGCAAACAGAGGCTGAAACTAAGATTTGTCGCGCCATTCCATATATTAAGCAGGTCCGCAGTCCTGCCCAAGCAAGCACAGGTGTTGGAGTCAGCAAACTGGGCCAATATGCGCACCCCAACCACAGTATCCGGTGAAATGCAACAACCACAATATCAGGTGAAATGCAACATAAAAGAAAAAAGTGAACAAAAGAATGAAAGAAAGAACTAACAATTCTCAAAATTCTCTCATGATATATATATATATATATCTTTTTATGTGAAGGGTGGATTATTTCCAGCCAACAGTTGGTCAAAATATATCTATAGCTCTATGGTTTGCTGTACTTTTTAAAAAGAAGTAATAAATGCCAATATGGTAAATGATCTGCATCAAGTTCACATTTTACTTTTCTGTTAGATACTTCACTTCAGTGTGAAGTTAAAAAAAGATAAGAAAAAGAATAGAATCAAATGCGAGACAGGAGTTAATATCAGAAAAAGACGCATTTTTTTTTTTGGTCACGTTATGAGACAAGGAGGTCTGTAGAACAGTTAAAATTGGAACGAGAACTTGAGGATGACAGCGAGAGAAACTGTTAAAAGTCTGAAATCAAGGCATGGCAAAGTGCCAAAAACGAGCCTGATAAAAAATACTGGAAATAGAGAGTTGTGACGATCCATGATTGTAAATGCAAGTTGGCATGTCACCTGATGATTATTTCTACATGATTATTCATCATATCTTCATGGTTAACATTCTTTAATATAAAATCTATATTTCGAATAGAAAAAGGTCAAGAAGTAATAAATAAATACACCAACAAAACCTTAATCATTCAGTAACCATTCCTTTATTTTCACACACAAAATGGGGTGCAAAGGGAACGCATTGCTCTAGGCGGACCCAGGGTTAGCAGATAACCAAGATCCCAAATGTACCTCCACATGGTGCACCCTGGAAACAGAAATACAGCAGCTCGTGCTGATTCTGGCCAAATCATTTGGGGATCGTGTCCGAGAATGTGGAGGTAGCAGATGGAAAGAGATTTGACTGCACAAGAGACAGACAATATCTCCGACACCACCAGCATCACCACATATAGCAACACTGTCGACATACAGTGAAGCTAGTCCATCCAGTCCGAACATTGGAGGGGCGGCCAATGTAAAATGCACGTAAAGGTAAATGCATGGCGAGAGACAAATATGTTTCATACAGAGTACAATGAAACAATGAAAGGGCAGAACAGCGCTAGAGGGCAGCGCGAACTGCAAATAGAAAGTGAAAAGTCCCTAGGAAAGGGAACTACAAGCTCCGTCAGCTCGAGACGGGCTTCTAGTTACCAGAGTTCCTAACAGGCAGAGACCCAGACCCATCCATCGGCGTTTGGTAAAGCAAAAGACCTAACCCAACTCTAATGTCGAGCCTTCCTAAACCGGAAATATGCTTGCAAAGAGAAAGGGTTCTGTACCCGATGGGTGTAGGCAAGAAAGGGACAACGATGGCAGTCCTGGCCCAACTCTACTGTCAAGGTTTCCTATACCGGAAGTAACTTGCAGAGAGAAAGGGTTCTGTACTCGATTCGCTCAGGCACAAAAGGGACAACGATTTAGCCCTGGCCCAACTCTACTGTCAGGTTTTCCTACACCGGAAATACACTTGAAGAGAGAAAGGGTTCAGTACCTGATGGGCTCAGGCGCTATTGGGACAAGGACGCTCAGCTCGAGAACGCCTTGCTCTCAAACGCGTGGTGTGAGACTCGAACTTGGACAAGGGGTACACGATGTCGGTGAATGACACCTCGTCTAAGAGGGCGAAAGAGCCAGGGTCCAACTCCTCTGTTGAGTTCTTCCCCTTAAGGAACCAGGCTCATGGATGAGAAACGGTTCAGTACCCAATGGGCACAGGCACAGCACGTCCAATTACACGAGGCAAGTTCATAGACAGTGGAACACCTCGTTCGAGTGAGACGAGAGCAAGAAAATCGTCTGGGCGAAGAGTCTTCACTACGCGTGCCTGGAGACAGATATAGAGGCTGTCACAGGCTAAGGGTAGCCCACCCGAATTGTCAAGGCATGCCGAAATCGGATGTGCTAGGCCTACAAGGCGCATAACGGTGGCACAACGTAATCACGCTCCCGGCGGAAATCTCACGGATATCCGTGATGGTTACAATGGAGCGAACGAAAAACAAACAAACAAAACACACAAAATTTATACAAAAAGTATCAAAAACAAAAAAGGTTAATTGTTTTTTTCCAAATACATTCCATAAATAACATGTAACGGCAAAAAAAGAATGAAGTGGAAGGAGAAAATATTTTCTGGATTCATTAGCAGCTTGGGAATATACAAAATGGAAGTCTTGACTAACATATCATCTTTTTAGGATGCCGTGTGGTCAGAGATGGAAAACGTTGAGTCACATTGTAAGGCAAGTGGATGCCATCTGAGTGGACCTGGTTCAAATCCCATTTGCAGCATTATAATTTTCTAACATAAATGTATCCATTATGAAACATTTGTTTATTTCTGTGGCTGCTTAATTTTTAGCACTCCTGATTCTTCTTCTTCTTCAGCGTTCATTCTCAAACTTCCGCTGAATCTCTCTTGTAGCAGGACAATGCTCCTACAAGATATCCAGCAGGATTTAGTCTAGAGAATGGAAATGCGCTGTATCACCTTTTTATTTGCGTCAATGGCCTGACACATCCGTCTTTGGCGGTGCACTCCTGATTAAAATTATACAATATCCCTTCTGTCACCTTATTCTTTTAGGACAATTTGCATTATTTTTGGTGGGTGTTTGGAAAACGCACCATTTTTGTTTTTAGAGCTTTTAAAATAGTTTTATACATTTAAATAGAGAATTAAATTCTGCATATATTGGTGTTAGTTTGTTTGTGTATGTGTGATACGAGAGATGTGTGTGATACGAGAGATGTGTATGATACGAGAGATATGTGTGTGATACGAGAGATGTGTGTGATACGAGAGATGTGAGAAAGTGGTAAGTTCTAGAATTGGAAAAAAATTATACTGACTTGTCCTGTCATCACTGACAAAATGATTCTACTTACCTATGTCTATTATTCCATAAAAAAACTAAAGTTCTCATAAAACATATTTGAGAAAACAAATAAAACACGAGGTCACTAACCTTGTCAGATCCATTTCTTTAGGTCTAGTAGTTAGTAGTCATAATGGACAACATCTGTATATTAGGACTATTGTTTCCGATGGTTGGAATACACTAATTTAATAACTGATTTCATAATAAAACTAATGTGATGATATCATGTCATAAACAAACGAAACACGTCTACCTCACTAACGTTATGACCTAAGCTTACCAGTCCTGAATTTCATAAACGTCATGAAGCATTGACTATAATTTGAAGGTCTGTGATGATTATATTCTCCCTCAGACATGTTCAACATGCTAGACTGATAACAAGTAGGCCGATCTATATCTCCAGTAATATCGGGTAATGGAGCAAAATTTACAGCTGTACATTTTAAGAATTCCTTCTCATCGGAATCCGAATGAATAAAAATTTCAGAAAAGATGGTTTCCAGATTTCCTTTAATTCAGGACAGACCTAGTAGAACTGAACTATCGCTCTGTATTAGACCATGGTCGTAAATAAATGGACAAGAAGGATGTGATGTATTCCTAGCATCGATCGCGGATTCCCTGTCATGCTACATTGTGGATATCTCATTCCACATCGTCAAATAATGGTATGGCAACGGACAGGTATTCTTGCCACTAGCTGTTTGCAAATAGAAAAACTGGTGATGGGTGGTGCTCCATTGGCATGGTAAAGGTTAAAATTTATTACCATATTGCAGAAGTCTACAACACCAAGAGTTGAACTAAATTATAGTAAGATTTAGTCCCATGATACAGTTATGTCTTTGTTGTAGGTGAATGTCTCTCAGCAAAACATCCTAGACTTCCCTGAACGATGTGCAATGCTAGATTCTCTGAATGTTGAACCACAAATGGAAACAAAATTGTACCAATGAAATTCTGTGGGGCTTTCATAAGTAGAAAGCCTCACTATATTGTCATGTCATTTACTGAGAGTTTACTGTTGCATAATGGTTGGTCTGATAGGTCAATAGTGAGACATCACATCTTCCATATGCTGAGTCTCATATGTGACATGAAAAAAAAGCTTCATCCATACTGCACATAGGAAGCAGGAGTTAATCGCTCATAACTCCTAGGGGTAAACATGACCCTCATCTGAGAAACAAACAAAAAATACTGAACATAAATAAGTACAAATTAGTGAGTGAACCTACCTAAACCTTCTCCCAGTCCAAGAATGACTCGTGACAGTATAAGTGTGTACAGTGAATGAGCAAACAAAGGTACCAAACATGTTGACAATGACCACAGGATGACAGCAAGACTCAAAATTTTTTTGCCTCCATATTTTTTGGCTGCACTTCCACCTATAACCTGGACATCCATAGATGTAAACAATTATTAAAAGAAAGCAATGGCTTCAAAACAGAAAATGTTGATGATAGAACTCAGAGGGAGAACAAGTTTGTTACTCATAACCTATAATAATAATCAAACCCATTAGGACCATATCTTTGTAGGCTCTCTGTAAAACCTATTTAATATATATCTGATTTTATAATGTTTTAAAATATTTATCTACTGGTATAAGAGAATGTATATTACCCAGTTTTCCTGCAGCACAGCACTCAATTGGTAACTTTGCTGCGATTTTCCTATAATCTCAAGGCATGCTACAGATCTTTTTCTAATTCGCAGTTTACACAAGTCTGGTTTTCATGATAAATGCTGCTGCATTTAAAAGCACCTCAAAACTCCCATATAGTTTTCTGTGGATGTTTGTCTCTGTGGGCCAGTGCTCTGTCCTCAGCTGGTTTAGGATAATACAGTCTTGCAGCATATTTTCCAGTCTGTGCTGCAAAAACAGAGGTGATGGTACCAGTCATAGCCTATTTAAGTGGCTATTTAGCCTGATGTTCAGCCTGTCCTGGTGCGGAAGATGATAAGTTGCTTATCTCTGTCAAGAAAATGATAGTTGTCTTTTAGGTGGTCGACTTTTCTAATAGCTTTGATGGCAGCCCTCTTTTCCTGGTAGGTGATTTCCTGGTCTTTTTGTTCCTGTGTTGCTCCATCTTCTGATAGCATATCTGAACATGTGGATTCATTTTCTTTTTCTGGATATTATAGGTACACTTATTGACTGCCCTTATCTTTCAACTGCCAGGAAAAAACTTTTACAGACACCCTTAACAGTCACTAGCTTACTGTATGAGTCACTAAGTCAACTCCAGAAGACTTGCACTTTTTTAAGAATGGGATTGTGCAGAAAAGAGTAGAATTATTCATCAGCATTTAGATATGGTATATACTCTAGCAAATCTGTTCTTCACTGCTTTGCTTGCTGATTGCTCATTATATACTTATATCCATGCTTTTCTGGGGTACATATCTTCAATCATGTTGTATACTATTGTTTCCTTTTTGAGAGTATTCAGCTCTTTTAGTGTAAGTGTTAAGTGTTAGTATTATTTATTTTGTTATGTCTGGAAGTTCATCCTTGTATTTTATGTTTAGTTTCTTTTTATCTGTGAATAAAACTGCTTATCTTCAGTCTTTCACTTGCTAGGTCACCAAATCTGGTCTTTATTGGGTATGCTTACGTTCTTTTACGTTTCTGCTTGGATCATTAGTCATGCTACTGACAAAGAGTTATTCTGAGTTCATTTTTAAACTCCCACAAATTAGCAGGATGTAGTAAGGAGAACAGAATGCACTGTGCCATGGTTTACGACTTAGCTGCCGTAACCTCTGGGTCACTTTGACCACTATGGGATGGGATATCCACTTCACTCTAAAACCTCCTTGGTTGCCTCCTACAACATGCGTGGCAAGTAACAATGTTGCTATTGTTTGCTGTCTCTCAGAACCTAGAACACACAGCCGATAAATGAGTTGATTCAACAGCAAGCTTCATCACAGCAGAAAACATGGAGGGTGTCGACCCCATGCCCAACTTTCTCAGTCACCTCCTAGAACATGCATGACAGATAGCAATATTATGATTCTTTGCTCCCCTTTTGGGCCTAGCAATAACACTGATGTTAAAATGGGGAAAGTGTACTTGAAGTTAATTCAATGATAACTGGTAATAAATATGTTCGGTAATTTGCCATTGCTTTCACCCATGTGTTGATAGGATATGGGAATAAAGAATAGTGACTGTGACCTACATCTCATGTCATAAGAGGTCAAGAATAGTAACAATGTTTACTTTCCATGCATGTCGTAAGAGGCAGCTAAGACGATTTTGGTGGTGAGTTGGCTATTCCACCCCATAGAGGGTCACAAAGTGATCTAGAAACCATGCCAAAGTCGTATGTGTCAGGCCAAAAGATGGAAATATCTGAGGTAAGCTGAAAACCATGACACAACATATTCTGTTCTATGAACTACATCCTGCTAATCTACAGGAGTTTAGGAACAAACATGAAAGAAGAAGAAGAAAAAAGAAAAAAGTAAGCAAGACTAAAAAAAGAAGGAAAAGGAAACTGATTAGTGAAACTAACAATGGTTCACATCCATAACAATAGTTAAAGTATGCACATTTGAAGCCAGTCAAATCAAGATTGTTAAAATATGAATAAACAATTACCTGACTGCTCATATAACCAACAGCAAATGCACTAAGAACCCATCCTTGCTGATGCAGATCCCACTTAAATTGCTGGGCCATAGGAACAATGGCAATTGGCATGATCACCCGATCTGCTGAATTTATGAAGTTTGCCACAGAGCATAGTGCTATGATCCTAGGGGGTTTGGTGAACATTGTGAAGTCTACCTTAAGCACAATGCAAGTGCCTTTTTCTTGCTTATTTTGCAACTAGTAAATGACGCTTAACATGCTTGCTCTTCTCAAAGAAATTCAGCTGCAAAAGAAACAAAACAGACATAATTAAAAGTTTTGCTCAAAGAAATTCAGCTGCAAAAGAAACAAAACAGACATAATTAACAGTTTTACAAATTAAAAATATTTCATAGCATAAGCTATTCAGTAGCCATCAATAAAGCTATTTTTTTGGTTGTGGGGATTTTATAGGCAATATAAATATGTTCAGTAGTTTACTGCTTTCTGAATGGTCTGGATGCACAATTGCCTGCGAAGGGGACTCGAGTCTGCCAGACGCCAAGCTGCCACAGAGACGGATAAATTATAAGTGAGAAAATTGAGATAGTAATTGAGTATATCTGCCAGATAGTAAATCTGGCAGATTCTGTCAAATAGTAAATCTGGCAGATTCTGTCAAATAGTAAATCTGCCAGATTCTTTAGTAGAGCTTAGTGGACTAGTCTCACAAAACCAACTCACGTTAACTAGGTCTAGATTTTGAAGCCAATCATTCATTGTAGAGAGCTTAGTCGGCTAGACTCAAAACCAAATGACTGTAACTAGGTCTAGATTTTGAGTTCTTCTTCTGCATTTGTTCTCAGTATAAGCTGAGGATGTAAATGAAATTTCCAAATTGTGACCAGAGTTCGAAACCTATGTATAAGACGAGGAATTAAAATATAATACTGGTAATAATACTGCAGAATCATGTTATTATAAGAATGAAGGGAACAGCAAAAAGATTTTCAAAGGAAAATAATACACACTTGAGCAATGGTAAGACGTATGGTCATTAATTTCATTTGCCCCACCCTACCTGTACATCCATAACATACACAATCCAGGATAATACAGTGTGAGCTTTCCCTAGAGACATTACCAGCCTCATCGGGTTGTTTCCTGACACTGGAATTATATATCTTGACCACCAGGTACTAGATTATTCTGTGATACTGGATGAATTCCCCGCCAAAGACAAATGTGTCGGGTCATTGGCGCAAATAAAACGGTGATACAACGCATTTCCATTCTCTGGACTACATTCTGCTGGAAATCTAGTAGGACATGTCCTGAGAATGAGAATTCAGCAGGAATTTGAGAATGTGCGCTGAAGAAGAAGGATGAATTCATTCATTCAGTGCTGTCTCAGAAACAAAGGATAGCATCAGTCTTTACAGTAAATTCAGATACTAGTCAGGTCAAATGGATATGGTCAACTTTTAGCTTGGCTTTGAGATTTGCCTTTCAAAGACACTGTGAAACACGTAAAAGGTGTAAAGACGACTAGACATGAAAAGCATATTTCACTGTTACTGTAGGTATGGCAGATGTTGGGGCATGTTTGCTCCCCTACCCTTGGAGTTTTATAAACACAACACCACCTAAGCAGACGAAATTTCCAAGTGGCGTGTTTATACATACCCAGATGAAAGCTTGGATAGATGAAAGTTACACTCTGGAATGGCTAAATAAACTGTGGAGGCAGAGGAAGGGGTTGTTATAATAAAAACCATCCATGCTAGTCTGGGATTCATTTCAGGCACATCTCACAGAGAAAGTGGAAAAACAATGATGTGAGATAGGACTGTCGGTATCTAATTCCTAGGGATGTTACCTCTCTCCAGCAGCCACTAGATATTTCCCTTAACGTAAACATTTAAGGACAGACTTCGAGTAAAATGGAATTAATGGATTGTGTCATCCGATTTAGCTGTGACGAAGGGTGGCAATGTAAAAAAAATTTGACATCATAACAATCACAAGTGTGTCACAGAATCATAGCCTATATTTCATTCGAAATGATCATCAGGTCTTTTAAAAAGCTCTCCATTAGTAACGCAATGGATGGAGGTGAGGATGATACTATCTTTAGGATAATAATGACAACGACAATGTACTGGAGACAGGCGATATCAACCCTGATGTTTTCATGATAGAGGATGAAATTTCTGATTATTTCAGAATTGAGACAGTAATTCTGACTTCAAAGGATTTGAATGACTGTTTTTTCTGGTACCTGTAAGTTTTTTTTCTCTGTTTTCAATATTTGACGTTATTCTGTGTTATAGTAGTTGTTGTGAGATTCTACTGCTATTATTTTTTTTTATTTTGCTGTAAGCATACATACATCAATCATGGAAACAATTACAAATATTCTTGACTTATATATGGAAAAATACAGTTATTTATTTTCCTTATAATTATGCTAACTAGTTGTCATTTTGAACATTAATTAGTTTTACGTGAACCTGAAAATTCAAGCAATGTGATCAAAAATATTTATCTTCACACAAAAATGTATAGCTTGTGAGTTATTTAATTGAAAATAAATAAGATTTTTCAGAAATGATTATGAACTCAGCTTTAATAGTGTATTGGTTGCTGATTCAGAGGTCCATGAGCTCAAGCCCTTTGACTGGCATTATATTTCTGGGGAGTCTGTGGATTTTCGTCCAACCCTGGGCCAGAGCCAAAGAATAACTATCACACCACCAGGAAGGTAGGTTTCAACCTATGAACTGCTCCAAGCCACTGTAGCCAAGATAGGGTTCACTGTGCTCATTCCCTGCCACCAAGTGATTACTGGTTATGCCGAACTTCTCTACTGCTCCAGGCATGCAACCAAATATTCAAGTCAAAAAGACTGTCACGTCCTGAGTCACTGTGCCTCTATCATGGGTTTCAGCCATAGGAAAAAACAGTGCTGTCAGTTTCCTCATCCCCAGTGCTGCACAGTACATCTCTGGCTCCCTCCCAACCACAGAGGGATATATACATATATATTCAGGTAAACTTGAAACACATTTCAACAACAAAATAAAAGCATAATTGTATAGATGACGTGCCGAAGCTTCTCTAAGAAGATAACCTCAATATAACGGCAAGTCATCCACTATGTTTTTCTGTTGCATGGATGGTATGTCTAGTGGGCCATTGGTGAAACCCACAGACGCCACCACATGCGTAGAGATTTGATAAATGGGGGTTAAAAGGATTAGAATTAGTTTATAGATTTTTTAGGAGGGGGGAGAAGGGTTAGAATCAGTGTTTAGATTTAATAATTAATTCTCTAAGAATTCTCGTCTAAGGCGTGAATCTATATGATTTATAGCACAACGGTGGACGAAACCAAATTTTTACCCTACAGATCATCTATTTCTTGGTCTTCCTGCTTGTTCCCTACATCTCTGCTGGTTGTATTGTATGAAATGCATGAAAGTTGTGTTGGTTCCTTTCTCATGAAGTGACCAAACCACCTGGTTTGCTATCTCTCGACCTCGGTGTAGTATGTCTAGTTCAGTTATAGTAGTTACCTAGTAGCTAGAGTAATAATTTGTTTTGACTCAATAAAGTAAATATAACACTTTACTGTTACTAAAACAATACAGAAATTTATTTCAGTCATTGTTTCATCAATGTTTGCGTTCTGTCGTGCATGCTTTTCTTATTTTCAATAGGATGTAGAAGTAAACTACCCGAATAATAATTTACGTACCACAATCAGGCACATAACAATCAGAACTAAAACTATATTCAATACTTGTAAACACACAAAGATTTCAGTGCCAAACTTGACGTGGCAAAGACACAACAGTTGCCATTTTGTTTATGGTTAACTGTAAATTGCAAATTTAGTAACAGTACCTTTAAAAAGTAGTCAAAACAACACATTGAAACAATTACAATACTACTCCAATGTAGTCCACGACATCAATATGTATATAATATATATATATAGGCCCCTATATACTGAAATGTTATTTAAAAACACCTCCAAAATCTGTTGAATTGCTAAATTATAGTCATCTATGGGTCCTAAAGTAGGATTATACAATGATTCCCTGTGAAAGTATAATTCTTGATTAGATAACAATATGAATATTATGCTTACTTATGACACAAGGAATCTACCATTATTCTGCGTTATTCCGGTGCTATCATATGGATGTGAGAGCTGGAAAAGCTCTTTATCTTCAGAAAAGAAATTACTGAGTTTCGAGAACAAATGTCTTCGTAGGATAGCTAACACCCATTGGAGTGAATTCAAATCGAATGATAAAATCAGAGAAGAGACACATCAAAATTTCATCACAGATGTTATCAGAAAACGCCGTTGGTCCTACATCGGGCATGTCCTACACACAGATACCAACAGAAGACACCACCAATCTCTTGAATGGATACCTACAGGCAAAAGAGCAAGGGGTAGACCAAAAGAAACACTCAGAAGAACAATACTAAGAGAAAGTAAAAAAAAAAACCAATATTCATACTATTCAAGAACTGCACAGAATAGCTTTGAACAGACAGAATTGGAGAGATCTGCCCTATGCGCTAACTTCGGCGCAAAAGGAAAATGAATGAAATGAATAAATCTACCATAATAATTGCCCCTTTCGCCGTTCCAGAATTCAGCCTACAATTTGCAGTCCCAATTGTGTTTATTTTGGTCTCCATTAATTACGAGAGATTTTCTCTTACTTAATGCAAGTTATCATCTTCCGTACCAGGACATAACACAACAGACCAGCCACTTAATCTAAGACTCGTTCCATCTCCTCTATGTCAATATGGGAAGGCAGCACAGGCCAAGGAACATAGGCCTATCCAACAAGGCTGAATTAGATATACGCTAAATAGAGTGAGGAGCACTAGCCCACAGAGAGTGACATTAACAGATATATGTAGCTTTCTTCTTCTTCGGCGTTCAATCTCAAACTTCAGCTGGATTTCTCTTGTAGCAGGACAATTCTCCTACTAGATTTCCAGCAGGGTGTAGTCCTGAGAATGGAAATGCGTTGTGTCGCCGTTTTATTTGGGCCAATGGTCTGACACATCCGTCTTTGGCAGAGGAAAGTTTTTAATAACAGCAGTATTTTTCAGGAAACCCGGACTTGCTGTATAGACATGTTAAACTACGAACGATAAAATGGGGAGACTTTTTATGTGTGGTGGGGTGGTTTTTCAGAGATTTCTTTCATTCCCAGGGGACTTCAGCTAGGTTATCAGGGTTGAGATGGGAGCAACGAATATTAACACTGTTCAAAGCCGTGCTATAACGCAGAAAGGCGGCCACATCAGATAGCACCAACCAAAATACATTGTCGGGGGCAGTATTTTGAAAAAAAGAAACATTTAAGGGGGGAGGGGCATTTCGAACACTTGAATCATGCTGAGAAAATCTACCGCGCGGTCCTGACATTGTTTACTTTCCATGTATGTTGCAAGATACGACTAATAAGGTTATGAGTGGAGATGGGTGTCCTATCCAAATAGGGCCTATATGGTAAAGATGATTAAGAAGCTATGCTGAAGTCGAATGTGTCCGACCGAACGGTGCAGATAGCGTAGCAGCGCTGTAAACGATGGCACAGTGCATTCCAGTCTCCGGACTACATTTTGCTAATTTGCAGGTGTGGGAGAACGAGCGCTGTGGATAAGTTAATTCAATGGCCATTGAAGAAGCCTTCTACTCAAGGGATTTGTGTCACGAGAAAAGTGTATATTTTGCCTGGGTCACCCACCGCTCTCTATCTTTGGACGTGTATAGACGTCAAGTGAGGAAACTCAATCACTTTCACACAACTGATCTCAGAAAGTTATGAACATCAGATGGAAAGACAAGATTTCAGATACCACTGTCCTTGACAGATCTAGTATCTCCAGTATTGACAATGTTCTGATGCAGACACAGATTCGTTGGGCAGGTCATTTGGTACGTATGCCAGACTATCGCCTGTCAAAGATACTTCTCTATGGTGACTTGGAGAAGGGTAAATGATTCAAGTTGGCCAAATGATGCGCTACAATGACGCGTTAAAGACCTCACTGAAAGCGTTTGAAATAGACCAAGACACATAGGAAGAACTTCAACAAAATAGATCTATGTGGCGCTCTACAGTCAAAATTAACGCATCGTCTTGTGAAAATAAGAGAAATGCTGCAGCACAACAGCGGAGAGTATCTAGAGAGTCACGGATAGATAAAAATCCGCCTATAGTGGTCATTCCATGTCCGAACTGTCCAAGAACATTTACAGCTTGAATATGGCTCATTAGTCATAATGAACTATTATACATGGTCATAATTCTAACTGAATTTTCAAAAGTGGATGTTTGTTTGTTTGCTTATTTTGCGTTCGCTCCATTGTAACCAGCGCGGATATCCGTGTGATTTCCGCCGGGAGCATGATTACATTGTGCCACCGTTATGCATCTTGTAGGCCTATCACATCCGATTTCGGCATGCCTTGACAATTCGGGTGGGCTACCCTAGCCTGTGACAGCCTCTATATATGTCTCCAGGCACGCGTGTATGTGGTGTCTCTTCGCCCAGACGATTTTTGCTTTCGTCTGTCTCGCACGAGGTGGTCCACTGTCTATGAACTTGCCTCGTGTAATTGGACGTATTGTGCCTGTGCCCATCAGGTACTGAACCGTTTCTCATCCGTGAGCCTGGTTCCTTAAGGGAAGAACTCAACAGAAGAGTTGGACCCTGGCTCTTTCACCCTCTTAGCCGAGGTGTTATTCACCGACATCGTGTACCCCATGTCCAAGTTCGAGTCTCACACCACGCGTTTGAGAGCAAGGCGTTCTCGAACTGTGCGACCTTGTCCCAATAGCGCCTGAGCCCATCAGGTACTGAACCCTTTCTCTCTGCAAGTGTATTTCCGGTATAGGAAAACCTGACAGTAGAATTGGGCCAGGGCTAAAATCTTTGTCACTTTTGTGTCTGACCCCATCGGGTACGGAACCCTTTCTCTCTTCAAGTGTATTTCCGGTGTAGGAAAACTTGACAGTAGATTTGGGCCAGGACTGCCATCATTGTCCTTTTCTTGCCTAAGCCCATCGGGTACGAAACCCTTTCTCTTTGTGAGCATATTTCCGGTTTAGGAAGGCTCGACATTAGAGTTGGGTTAGGTCTTCTTGCTTTTCCGAATGCCAATTATTTGGTCTGGGTCTCTGTCTGTAAGGAGCACAGGTATCTAGAAGCTCGTCTCGAGCTGACAGTGCTTGTAGTTCCCCTTTCCTAGGAACTTTTCACTTTCTATTTGCAGTTCGCGCTGCCCTCTAGCGCTGTTCTGCCCTTTCATTTTTTTCTCCATTGTACTCAGTATGAAATCTATTTGTCTATCGCCATGCATCTACCTTTACGTGCATTTTACATTGGCCGCCCCTCCAATGTTCGGACTGGACAAAACTAGCTTCACTGTATGTCGACAGTGTCGCTATATGTGGTGATGCTGGTGGTGTCGGAGATATTGTCTGTCTCTTAAGCAGTCAAATCTCTTTCCATCTGCTACTTCCACATTCTCGGACACGATCCCCAAATGATTTGGCCAGAATCAGCTCGAGCTGCTGTATTTCTGTATCCAGGGTGCACCGCGAGGAGGTACATTTGGATTTTGGTTATCTGCTAACCCTGGGTCTGCCAACAGCAATGCGTTCCCTTTACACCCCAAAACTGGATGTAAAAAAAAGGTCATCATCACTTGTGATGGACGAACACATACATCTTCGGACAAGACACTGCATCCGGCAAACCATTTCCAGTGTAGAAAGGAGTCTTCGTCATCATCATCAAACTCATAACCCCTCAGTGTCGTAGGGGTGCCACTCTGGAAACATCAACATAAAATTCCGCCATTCCCTTCTGTTCTCGGCTCCTTGTTTAAGTAGGGAAGAATCTTAATCATGTTCAACCTTTAATATTATCAATCCATACTTTATGTTGTTCTCTTCATCTTCTACCCTTAACTGTTCCCTGTAGGTTACTATAGTTATAGAAAGGGAATCATGCCTCATAACGTAGCAAAATCACACAATTTTGCGACGTTTCACCACGACCATGAGATGGTCTTATTGACCTGTAATAATATTTTTTGGGTTCACTACGGAAATCAGTGGCAACATCGCGTGATTAATTTCAACTTTTTAATATGCATAATTTCATACAAATTTCATGCAGCATATTCAATGCTATCTTTACACTTAGCTAAAAGAAATTGCCACAGAAAACAACAAGGAATTATGCATCGTATTCGTCGACCAAGAAAAAGCTTTCGAAACAGTAGACAGACAACAACTATGGAAAACACAATCAATATACGGAGTACCATAACATTTAATCAACATATGCAAGGGCATTTATACTAATAGTCAATGTGAAGTAAGAGCGAATGCAGGAGTGTCAAATACGTTCCAAATCCAATCAGTAGTTCGCCAGAGATGTGTCATATCCCTTCTACTTTTTATAACATATATTGACCACATCTGTAAACTAACAAGAACCACCGAAGAAAATAACATGAAAGACAAATTGAACGAACTACTCTTTGCAGACGGCCAATTACTAATAGCGACATTAGAAGAACAATTGCAAGACCATATTAACAGACTCCACACAACATGTCAAAAACTCAGCATGAAGATTAATATTGAAATAAAGGCAATATCAAAGAAAGAACGAAATATCAGTATCTCCATCGATAATAAACACCTTAAACAGGTACAGTAGTTCACTTACTTAGGAAGCATTATATTGAGTGAAGGTAAAACAGTACAGAGATACAAAATAGATGTAGCAATACATACCAGATCCTCGGACAGATGACACGTATTTTCAAGAACAAAAATGTAAACATAGACATTGAACTTGCATTATACAAGACTATTATTATTCCATCACTGTGCTACCAGTGCCAAACCTGGACAATGTCAAAACAAGATACTCACAAAAGTGAAAGCAGAATTGACATGTCTACGAAGAATACTCGGAGTGTCATTACGAGATATAATTAGAAACGATAACATTAGACAGATAACCGAAACAATACCAGAATTGGAACACATTAAAAGACAACAGATCAAGTAGTTTTCACACACTTCCAGACTACCAACAGACAACATGCCGAAGATGGATCACAGAAATCAAAGAAGCCACAGGAACAAGATTACAAACAGCACACATGAAGACCATCTCCAGATAACGCTTCTACCCCTGACGCGCAAGGCAAAAAAGGGTCAAAGCGTATAGAGAATAGATAGATAGATTTAATATTGTATATGTCTTCATGCAAGATTCGTATGTAGCAGGTGTTTTTGCTGCAAGGAGATTTAATTTTGTTGTTTTTCGTTCTTGAGTTTTGTCCCAGGTGATCAATTTTGTCCTATTGAACTTATCATAAAATGTTGTCATTTATTTTGGATAATGCTTCAAAATGATTGTGTATCTTGATATTATATTCTGCTTGTAAGTCACTTATAAGTAGTCTCTGTACATATATTTTCCTTTTTTTATTTCGCTGGTATAACTGTTTCAGTTTTATCTTAACTTGGCAATGCAGAAAACATGACCATTGCCAATTTCTGCAACACGATAAGCTCTTACATCGTGTACTGATAGGCGAAATTTGTTGCTAATACAGAAACGATCAATCTGGTTCTTAGTTCTGCCAAATATATGATCAGCACAAATCAAATAAACAACATCAACCTCCCGAGAAGGAAAGATCAGAGTAACATCTTCTGACTTCGCAACCAACATGTACAACCTAACAATCTCATGAACATAATGCAGCCACAACAAACTCCTGGTGGTCGCAAGTTTATGCACTCATCCTTATGAAGCTGCTGACCACCACCCTTTCTCATATACAGAGTTGGATGGTATTAGGAAAATACTTCTCCCTCCAGGGTCATATAAATGGAACACTCTATATGGAACAAAACAACATATATGTTATAACAACATGTTATAAATACAAAATTTTCTCCACAGGTACAACGATCATCCAGCTTGTACTCCATGTAGTAACCAAGACACCGAAAGAAGACATCCCGCCAGACAGGAACAAGAAACATCACTGAGAAGATTCAGCACAACAATTAGGAGCACCGATAAAGAACACCATACCACAAAAAGCCCTTCTAAGGGCTACCAAACCAGACTACGCCTTAACGTCCACTATCACTGGAGTCGGGCATAGCCCCCATCATAGTCCTTTTAATGCACAGCGGCGAACCCAGCTGGATAGCAAAGTTCTAGCACCAGTCAGGCAGTCAAGCCACAAATAACACAAGTCTCCAGACGCCCTGATATAACCAAAATGGACCCCTGTCCTAGGTTGAAAAACATCGACCAAATGAGGCGAAACCATCACCTAACAAAAAATAAACAAAACATCATCTCACAAACACATGCATATATAACATACACAATGACAGGCCACACGACATGGGTCCATGTGGATAAGCAACCAACCAACCAACCATGGGGATCGTTGAACAAAAGACAAACGTAAGAAATCTAGACAAGATATGCAGTGATAAAGATTTTCAGTAGTGTTGCCTGGGCTACAAAGAGGAGCAAAGAATAGTGACATTGTTACCTGCTCCCCATCGAGGCCAGCTCGTTGTCGAGGAGATGGTCTTAGTACAGCCACAAGAGGCTGGAAACTAAGACTGGCCAGGCCCTCCTAAATCAAACAAAACAGCAGTCTGCCATAGCAAGTATATTCTTGAGACTAATGGGAATTGAACGATATAATTGCATAGCAAATATATGTACTGATGACAGAGACAACCAGCTAAGAGGCGCATCACAGCAATCAGGATGCCACGCACCAACGCACGCAATGGGAATGTGCTTATATCTGATATATGTTATGGTGCCTGCTCTGTGACGGACATCCAAACAAGAAATGTAAGCCGCGACAGGGTCCAACCCCAGCCACTGGAATTTCTTCTCAATTGCCCCGAGGAGCCAGGAGGCATGAGAATAGAGCAACTGGCAAAAAAAAACAGACCATTAAAAATAATGCACTGGAATGCTTGAAGGCATCAACAACAAAAAAGTAGAACTCGAATACATCTTACATGAAGAACAAGTAAATGTATGCTGCTTGCAAAAAAAACCCATCTTAACAAAGATGTAGCTTTCAAAATAAGAGGCTACCAATGATATCGATCACACCGTAAAGACAGGCGAAAAGGTCGAGTGCTGGTGCTGGTGCTGGTTAAGAACAATATTAGTGCATGCCAGTTAGAAACATACATGGAAGGATCGGAATATCAGATACTCCACCTCAGGATAGAAAGTAAAGAATTTCACCTCCTCAACTAATACTATCCGAAAGACTGCCCACTAGCACTAGACACAATCTCAATGCAAAAATAATTGTGTGCGAGAACTTCAATACCCACTCGCAGAGATGGGGGTTATGATCACATGGACAGAAGAGGTGAGGAATTAGAAAACTGGCAGAATGAACATTAACTTATCCGGATAAACCAACCAACGCCCCCCCCCAACCTTCTACTCCAGTTCATGGCATACCACCTCTACACAAGACTTGGCATTCCACTCACCAGGATTGGAGTGGAATATCAATCGTGTTGTTGGAAAACAGCTTTGAGACAGCGACCACTGTCCAGTCTTACTGACGGTAGATAGTGAATATATTAAAGATAGCAGCACTCTCTCTAGGTGGAACTACAAAAAAGCAAACTGGACAATAAACCACACTACATCAGTGTACTAGCCAGAAATCTAACTACATACAAAGATATCAATAAGGTAATCAATGAATTATGTAGATGTGTATTACAGTCAGGTTTATAGAAGAAACAGGGCTTCAGATATAGGCACGTTCCAGGTGAATGAAAGAATAAGAAGTTACCTGCAATGTACGTCCTAAGAGGCGACTAATAAGGTTCTGGGGGTAGAGTTCGCTATCCTATCCTATAAACCCGTCAAGTTTGTAGGGGTACAAGATTGAACACTTTAGCACACAAAGTCATCCAGCGGTTTCTATTTTCAACGTTGCGGATGAGAGAAGAAAATTCATGTCCTGTCCATTCCTTGATGTTGAATATCCATGCCTCTATTTGTCATCCTCTGCTTCTTCCACCCTCGACAGTTCCCTGCAGTTTTGCTTTTGACAAGGAATCATGTCTTCATACATGTCCAAACCATACTAGTTTTCGCAGTTTCACTATTGAAAGCAATGATTCTTTTACACCGTCATACATCTCTATTTTATGTCTTACGTACACATTTGACAACTTGCTACCGTTTTCTCCATCCCATAAAAGATCGAAGTGACACACAGAAGCCAGGTTGAAGTAGGATGTGTCAGGCCGAACAGCGCAGATATGACATCCAAGATTTAAACTAGAAACGTGCGGTAGATTTTCTCAGTATAATGCAAGTCTTCAAAATCTCCCCCCCCCCCCCCCGCCCCCAAATGTATTTTGATTGGTGCCGCCTGATGCGGTCGTCTGCATCATAGCACAGTACGGCCCTGATGTATACCATGACACAGCGCATTTCGTTCTCTGGACTTTCTTCTTCTTCTTCATCGTTCTTCGGTCAGATATCATGTTACAGCGATAATAGCTTCAATGAACTGTGTAATTCACTTCAGGTCATCCATGGAACCCATCAAGTCTGGAAGTAGTGCCGTTTCAGTAGGTCATATTTTCTTCCTCTCTTCTTGGTAGAGTTGACAGGCATGAAGAATGTGTTCTGCAGTTTCTGGGCTCAGTCCAAAGTTCTGTCTTGCCAATCTTCAGCTTTCGGAACATGTGATTTTTCAGTCTATTGTGGCCACCTGCTAATCTCCAGGATTTTGATATCGTAACGATAATACTTGACTCTATAATCAAAGAGAACTATGTCATGAGACGAATTTTGTACATCTTGGGTCAGCCCTGTGCCATGACGGTTTATTACCTACCTCTCTCTTGTGACACATTCTTTCCTGAACGTAGTCTTCCTTATATATTCTCTGAACATTCCACAATTCTGGGTTGAACTGCCGCAGCTCATGTTTACCTACTGGAATATTGAAATATGTCACTGGAATAGTGAACTCAGACCCGAAAGGGATGCAAAGAATAACGACACTTTTAGCTACCACGCATACGGTAGGAGGCGACTAAGGATGCTATGAAGTGAAATTTCATCCCATTGGTCACAGTGAATTTGAAAACGAATACTGACAAACGTGGTCATTATTTATGAAATAAGCACTAATTTTTTGACTTCTCTGTGCAAACTCAATTGTCCAACTAAAAAAATTAAGCTAAAAAAAAAAAAAAATGCCGGCTTGGACGTGCGAGACAATCACAGCCTCTGCCGTGACCAGGATTCGAACCTGGGTTGTCGCGGCCACAACGCGAAGTACTAACCACTATACGATCACGGCCAGTACGCCAGCTGACGACCTCGATAATAAAATATCTTATATTTATTACTTCTGAAAATATATGTACAGTGTCTATAATTAAAATTTCTGCTGTTTTCATATAATATTTATAAATAAGACTGCTATTTTAGTATTAACAAAGTATTTGCCTATTATTTAATGTGCATTTGTATATCTAGCTAATTAACTGGATTCATAATACCTAATTATAATAATAATGACCTCACGCTTTGGTGCTGTATAATTTTGCCATTGCCCCTAAGGTACTATATTGAAGAATGATTAGTAGATAAGCAGCATTTAGTAAAGTCTGCTATATGATTGGTTTTTAAAATATACAGTAAATCTGGCTTTAATTAGCGCAAGCCTAAAAAATTATAAATACACGAGTACACGTCTTATATACTATAGGCTAGATCTAAGAAGCTATAAAATAATTTTGGAGAAATCTGGCCGTCACTCCACATTGATTTTACAAAGAGAAAATGGCGCAGACAGGAACTTACAGCGAAGAATTGGAAAATGAACTTAAACAGACTGACCCAAATTCACACTCAAACAGATTACTTGCTCAAGGTAAGAATTGCGCACATTATGTCATATATATTTAACTCATCAAATTTGTGACAAATATATTGATGTGATTTTGTCATGTATTAGCCTATCTAGTATCTAAATCGCATGTGCCTCAACCGGCGAAGTCGCTTGGGAGACCCACATGCTCGCAATTCTTAAACATGCACACAGCGTTGCCGCCGAAATATCGTATTTACTTTATCGCAATATTGTTTTCCAGTCTCATAGTTAAATTACAATAATTGTTCAGAGAATCAGTGATGTGGACTAAGACGGGTTTACAGTTACAGTTTATTCAAATTAATATATAAATTATATTAGGTATTGAATTAGCACTAAATTTTCAAATTGGGTTTATAACATTATAAACACCACAGTTAGATAGCCCTTGAAATTTGCAATTCAACGATACCTCAACCAAGTCTGTAGGTCGATTCTGTGAAAAGTTATGAATTTTTTTTGTCGAAATTTCAGGAAAAGATAATTACATGGGAACATAATAAAATATGAACGGACTGATGATGAAAGTTGTGACCAAGAATTGAAGCAGAACTAGCATTTTATGAAATATTTCAGTTATTTATGATAATATATGCATAAAACTATACATTTTTGTGTTCGGGAAGGCAAGACGCATCTGTTGAATATACTGTACCAATTGTCAGGCATAATTGGGGCTAATTAATATTCAAAATGGTGGCTAATTTGCATAATTTACTTGTAATTTAATTGTCTAATTATTAATTATTTCACTTATTTATGATAAAACACCATACAAACTATACATTTTTGTGTTCGGGAAGGCAAGACGCATCTGTTGAATATACTGTACCAATTGTCAGGCATAATTGGGGCTAATTAATAAGAAAATTCTGGAGGTAAGGTAGGACATAGCGAATGCCAACTGACTAGAGTACAGGAACTGTATGGCGAATAACTAAGTGGGAGGTTTGGAACAGAGGATGAAAAAATGCAGAGGTGGAGAATACAAGAGGAAAAAAGAAAAAAAAAGAAAATATGTGGTGGATAGACGGAAGCCCCGAGACGGAGATACGCCAGCAAGAAAGTAAAGTGTGGGTGGGAGGGATGAGGGAACCCAGATGCCTAAAGCCTTATGTCTCCAGTCATAACATCACTGTCACTATCAGAATTAAATAGAATATCCAATAATGCATCTTAAAAATTATCTTTACGGTAATTCTAATTTATACCTAGACCTACTAATAATGTTTGAATAGAAGCTATCTGAGTTCGATTACAGTGACAGTGAGACACAAACACTTGTCATCGTCATGGTAACATGGGCTGCAAGCATTCTGACGCGCTGACATGTTTTTTTATCTGTACCCTTGAATAATTTAATACAATACTGTTTGAAGACATTTCAATAAACACTAGTACATAGTGTCACATTAAATTAACTAAAGGATGATAAGATGTAGAAATTCATTAAACTGTAACTTAAATTTTTAACATTATACACGAATATCGATAATTAACGGCGCGGCAACATTGAACAGCCGAAAACGAACTCTAAAGTTAGTAGCGTGGTCGGTCGATCACCATAGCATTTTTAAAATTTAATAATAATTAATAGGTACTTCTAGAAATGTTAAAATTTGGTACATAAAGATAGAAATGGTTGCTGAATATGTTAGACATGGTTTCACATATTAATTTTAATCAAAATTTAGAAATATACGTGTGCAAAGACAAAAAACACCTACCTCGTCTTGTTTAATTGCTTGGTGTTAATTGTAGATAAGGTATCTCCAACATTTATAATCTTAATACACTGCAGAAATGGATGATAAAAAGTATACAGTTCACTTTTATATGATCTAAAGCTGCGTGGCGTCACTAAATGACAATTCCATTGGATAGTACACACGTGGTCCATGAAAAAATGAAAATGTCGGCACATGGCATTTTTATCAAGGGACATTACTCTAAATATCTTTTTGCGGAAATATTTCGATTAGTGCTAATGCCTAATTATATACAATATTTTAATAAATATTATAATTTAGGTATTAGCACTAAATTTTCAAATTGGGTTTATAGCATTATAAACACCACAGCTAGATAGCCCTTGAAATTTGCAATTCAACGACACCCCAACCAAGTCTGTAGGAGGTCAATTCTGTGAAAAGTGATGAATTTTTTGATCGAAATTTAACAAAAAGATAATTACATGAGAACATATAATAAAATATGAACGGACTGATGATGAAAGTTGTGACCAATAATTGAAGCCGAATTAACAATTTATGAAATATTTTAGTTATTTACGATAAAATAGGCATAAAACTATACATTTTTGTGTCCGGGAAGACAAGACGCATCTTTTGAATATACTGCACACATTTTCAGACTTAATTGGGGCTAATTACTATTCAAAATGGTGGCTACACGTAAAATAAGCGGGGATGAGACCTCACTGCACTTGATTGGCATTTGATTGATTCTCTGGTTTTCTAGCGGAACACCGTGAAGTTGTCTGCTTAAAAATTAAAACTGCTATTTATAGCGCAGTGCCCGTAGAAAATAAATATTTACCAACGCAGGTCTGCATCTTGGGTGACTCTTTCTTTACCGTTCATTCTCAAACTCCCGCTAGATCTCTCTTGTAGCAGAACAATGGTCCTACTATATTTCCAGCAGAGTCCAGAGAACAGAAATGCGTTGTCGCCGTTTTATTTGAGCCAATGGCCCGACATCCGTCTTCGGTGGTGGTGACTATCAGTATGATTAGGAAGGTACAAGTGGGTCTTATTCGCGAACAGTGGATTGAGGCCTTGAGAAAGGCGAGGCTGAAAGTGGTTACATTTATTTTCATGCTGCTGGATGCATCAGGTGCAACAAGCTCTTGGGACCCACGCCCTTGGGTGGCCCTCACTCAGTGCATAACGCACAAGTCAATTGATTCAGAAGCAGTCATGGCTACTTTTTAATCTCTGATTAATTACTCATTCTGACAAGGTTTGCTAGTGACATGATTTCAGTGACATCAAAACTGCTCATACAGTGACAGTTGGAATGTAGGTGCTTCTCCCCGTATTTAACCTAAATTTATTTGCTTTATAGATTGTATAAATTAATGAAATCGTTTTGTTATCAATCTATTGCATTATTAATTGTTACCAATTCCTCAACCACCTCATAGCCCCTCTTGCATTGCCTTTTTCAAATTCCTTTATAGCTTAGTTTTACTGGAAAACCTTTCCTATTGCGTAATATAGTCTCACAAGCAAATGAACCTACTTTCCATAAATCTTTCAATAACTGTACAGAAGTATAAAAGTTATTGAAGTAAACCATATACCCCTGCCTCACAAATCATCATCACGTGCCATATTCTTTCCAGAATGTTGTCTTTGATGTCCTAAACCCAATTCTAAATTCTAGTCAGTGCCAATCTGCCAGCCTCCTCCAATATCTTCATACAGTCTTTGGTGTCCATCTCCTTCTAGATCTACCTCTTCTTCTAATTCCTGGAATTTTGCCCTCTAATATGCATCTTTCCATGCCATTGTCTCTTTCTTTATGTCAGAAATAATTCAGTTTCTTATGTAAAATTGTATTCCCCAGCCATCCTTCCTCCGTTTTCAGGATTTTTTTGTCATTGTTCTATTTATAGTGCAAATATCTACACACTGATATAAGAACACATCTATTTTGATGGAAGTCCGTCTCTAATGGTTTTATGAAATCTATAACTACCCCATTAGCTAAACCAAACCCTCCTACATTTGTATTATTATTATTTCCCAATTAAACTTCAAAATCAAAATGTATAACCACTAATAGAATCAGCTAACACCCAGAACTTCATCTCCCACTTTGTCAGTTTATCCTTCATGTGCTGCCTAAATGGATATGTCCTCTTATTATTGTAGACTTTCAGCCACAAAACCATACCTTGTGTTGAAATTGGGAGTATCGTCATAATCTGAGTCATCCGAAGTAATCAGATTCCCAAGAATAACAGCTACTTTGTAAAGAATCACTTCTAATATTCATTTTGTGTGTTGAAATTAGTGACAAATTGTGATAGAGCTTCTGAAATTGAAAAAGTCTTGCCAGTAAAATGGTGTCCAAGCTTCCTGATCAAATTATTTCTCACAAGTTTTTGGACATAATTTTAATTATCAAAATCAATATTTTGACATTGTTTTTAAGTACCTATAGCAAATATAACCACTTCTATAATACAATTATAATGTTTTACTTAAATAGTGAAAAGAACAGGTAGATTTATAGTCCCATGGTTACTCATAAACATTATTTGACGAAGACTAGTTCCCATGTTTTAGTGCTAATGCACCCTAGTGGAAATCACATGAAATTTCTTGTTTATTTTCTAAGAGTAAACACAGAAGGAAGAGCATGTTCTCATTAAATTTGCTGCATGCCTTTGCCTATGAAATCCATATCATATGTTTTACGTATGGCTCTTATCGTTCATGTAGTGCCCGACTCCCATTTCAAAATGTTCCCATGGGGGCATAGACCCTAGCTGAGAGTCACTGACCCAGACCATGGTTTCCAAACTCAGTGTGGCCACTATAAATGAAGGTTTAAATGTTTTCTGTTGCACCTTCTACTGAGCTAACCTAAAAAGAATGGGCCTGTTGATTTTGAGAAGCATTATTAATTTGTGTTTTAAAGTTTCTTCTGCACTCATTCTCAAACTCCTGCAGATTAGCAAGATCTAATCTGGAGAGTGGAATGTGGTATGTCATTGTTTACAGCTTTGCTGCGATATCTGCACCTTTTGGCCTGACACATCCAACTTCTGGGGCACTTTGATCCTATTCAGGATGGGACACTACACTTCACACAATAAAACCAGTCACTTCATATGATGTGCATGTAAAGTATCTCCCTATTTTGTGCTCCCTTTTCTACCGACAATAAACGGGGCCAGATTCTAGATTAAATTCCTCTCCTTAAATCCATATGAGGCAATGGGTCATTCAAATTAGTTTTGTTGTTTGTTTGTTTTCTTCTCTTCTCATTCTGCTTTTAGTTTAAAACTCCTGTAGTCCAAAGAACGGAATGGGTTGCAGTTTACAGCTTGTTTACTATAGCTTTTGATTTTATATTTTGCAAACTCGAGGGTCAGTAAAAAATGGCTTTGTAGGCTGTAAAAAGCAGTTGTTTTGATCTGACATTGTTCATCAGATGATTTTTTTATATTGATATTATGACTGACTATTATCTGATGTTCATCCTACTCTCCACCATATAACTGGTTTGAGCCCAGTAGATGTATGCCATTCTGTTCTTCTAATTTAATTAAATCTGAATATGAAAGTTAATTTGTATGTTATCAGTTAATAAATTGTATATTATAGTGTTTAATATGTAAGAATATCTTTAGAGTGAGCTACATACTGTGAACTGATGGGACATATTCAAATAGATTCATAGTAACACTTTCATGTATCACTAATTTGTATGCCATATAAAAAATATAGAAGCACATAAAAATTTTTCTTCAGAGATTGACAGGTTGACTAAAGGCGAAGATGACAAAAAAGAACGTCCACCAGTTGCAATGATAGATCTGCACCACGAACGACCTCAGAAATGTTCTGTAAAAATCAGAGTTCCTGTCAAGGAGTATCCCAGGGTAAGTCTTCTCAACACCTAAAATTACTGTAATGAAGTTCATTGTGTTAAGTTGTATATAATAATATTTGCAAATTGCCATTCTGTGTTATCATGCAGAATGATCTGTTTACTCAAAGTTAAATATAATATGGTTGCTGACAGTTGTTTTTATTTAAAAAACAGTACAATTTTGTCGGCAAGTTACTTGGACCTAAAGGGCAGACATTGAAAGCACTCCAAGATCAGACTGGTTGCAAAATGGCCATAATGGGCAAAGGATCAATGAGGGAAAAAGAGAAGGTAAGAATTCATGGTATTCATTTCTCTTAATTTGTTCATAATCACAGTGGTATTGATTGTTAAGTCTATCTCTGTAATTGCTTTCCCCTACATTTTTTTCATTCTAGTAGGTCAGAGAGATCAATCTCTGCACCTTTTGTGAAACTGGCAGTATGTTCTATATTAAAGATAAACTAAAATTATAAAGAAGCTGGCATGAAAAACTCACAAATGAACTTTGAAAATACCAAAAAACTAAGCAGTGACATTTAACTCTATATAAGACTACATTCTGGAAAGAATAGGTCACATGACAACAATATATGGGTCTTTGTACATTTCAGTTACATACACAATAACTTGCTATTGTATATATCCATCCTTATAGGACATGAATATTTGTATTTCCACTTGCCACTATTCTTATTTGCCCATACACATTATTTATGGAGGGTATTTGGAAAATGCAATAACTCATTTGTTTTTGAAGCTTTGTGTGTGGAAATAATGGTCACTGAATGTAATGATGTATGTGTGTTATCTGAGACCATAGTGAAGGTAAAAAAAAATATGTTCTTGTCTGATATATATTCAAGATAGAATAAAATACCAAGGTTTAAACATATTTGACGTTATTTCATAACCAAACTAACGTGTGCTTATATCTGTGAAAACAAGCGGGCATTACTAAAATTATTGTCTTTCTTAAATTCTTCAATATATTCTATCTGGGATGAGCTACCACTAACTAGGCCTAGATTAGCCAGCTATTATTTGATAACCAAACTATCATGTTCATATATTATTTGATATCAAATAAGAAATGTTGAACGAACTAACATTGGCCATGTAATAAAAATATAATTGTGAAAAATGGTTACTATTTTGAAGAGTTTTGGCAGATTATACCGGCGGCTATCTATAAAGTCACAACTTATCTCTTCCTATTTAGTTGCATACTAGCGGAAACTGAAGTTAATTATGTCTACTTTAATTTTCTCTGTTAACCAAATTAATGTTCGCAATCGTGATATAACTGGTGATTGTAGTTGTGGACAGCTACGGAAATTACCTTGTGTCTTTCCACTATAGTCGCTCACAGCATGGTGAAGGTTATTGTTTCCTTTAACCTGTACTGCGATCCTGGCAGAAATTTCTGCTATGCAGTGCTCTTGGGGCTGAAAACATGGTTGATGATATTCACGTTATCGAATTCGACGAATCATAGTTAACCATTTGATTAGACTTCCTTTCTGGCTATTCTAAAGTATGATGGACTTCAAGAAAGTTGTTAATTTACACCCAAAGTCATCTGTCTATAATGACACAGCGCGTTCAGCGTGAATCATGCTTTATAGACTTTTGGTTTTATCATATTTTCAATAAAATTAGTATGGATTGTGATTCTGATTATGAATTCTTGGGATGTAGTTAGTTTTCATAGTAGATTATACAGTAAAACACAATTTCGTTATTCAAACAAATTGACATTGCTTAGTGGGTCGATGTATCATGGTCGCATATAATTTGTGTGATCTTTTAAAAAGTGCTCCATTAGTAATGCAATGGATTGAATTGAGGACGACAATATCTTTGATGCTATGACAACAATGTACTGGAGACTGGCAATATCCCACCCTCTTGTTTTCATGACAGGAGGAAATTTAATTATTTCAAAATTCAATGATTCCGACTTCACAGGATTGAACGACTTGCACTAGTGCCTGTTTTTTCCCCATTCTAATATTGATGTTTGACCTTATTCTGTGTTATTGGTTTTTTATGTTTCTACTGCTAGCATGCTTTAAAAAAAAATTGTGCACGTATATACTGATACCTACACCAATAGCGAGGAAAAATACACAAATTCTGACAAATATACGGATATGTACTTAATAGTTTCTACTTGCACAGATATTCTTAATGTTGATGTGCTGAAGTTTTTTCCTCCTCTTCAAATTTAGGAGGAAGAATTTAGGAAAGAAGGTGGAAAGTATGCACATCTAAATGAGGATCTCCACGTCTTGGTGGAGTGCTACACAGAAGTTACTGATGGCTACTACAGGCTTGGTGCAGCTTTGGTTGAGCTCAAAAAATTTATTATTCCCGTATGTATATATTCTTTCTGTGTGTTCACTCTAATTTGAATAATACATTTTCTAATTTTACCAATTGACATCTCGTAAAAAATAAAGATGATATTTTTGTCCAGACATCCAATGTGTATTGTCATTCTCGCATCAGATTAATAGAACAGGTAAGCATATCCATTTTTATCATAAGATTTTTAGACTCGTGTTGTCGAGGGTTCCAAAGGGCCTGCTAGTCTGCAGCAGTTGCGAATGAACACAGATTTCTATGCTACAAGAAATCTATCATGTAAAAAAAAATCTGCCATCCTGTCTCTTTCCATCCGTATGTTGTATTCATTTCATAATATGCAGTTTCTTTGTCTTCGTTGGTTTTTCATTGTCCAAAGGAATCTCAGTATTCTTCTGAAGAACACCTTTGTGGCCTCTACGTTTCTCGTTGCCTTTACTATTTTATGTCCATGATTCACTTTCATATGGCAGAAATTGCTCTATGCACTGAAGGATTCTTTCTTAATTGGTTACCACCATTTGCACATATAAAACATGAAATAACACATTTTCATTCCCTGGACTACATCCTACTGGAAATCTAGTAGGACCAAAATACCAGGGAAGAGCTCAAACACATTCAAAACATTCAGCTATTATCCTTAAATGGAAATCTCTGGAGAATGAAGTATCATGAGAAAACTGCTCTGTCCAGAATTGGTAGTAATATGGAACACAGTGTCTTTAAGAGAAGCAAAAACCATAATCCGCATAACATACACGTAAAAGTGGAAAACCACATTATTTCACTGTAAAACAGGCCACTACACACTGCTGTGGCCACATCTACTGATTAAGAATTTCTATCTCTTACACGAACAAATGCTTTAGGACTGCCCAACTTGCAAAGAGCAGAGAAGGTGGATCTGGCCAGGGGATACAGGTTTGAGGCAAGCCTTCGGACAGCCACTCTGACCTGAGAAGACAGTGGACTTTGTTCTGACAACAGGGTTAACAATTGAAGAATACGTACAAGAGAACTCTGATAACATCATGATAGAAAAAGCATAAACATATAAAAATTAGTGGAAGTGCAAAAAACAGTTTCTGAGTGCAACATAGTCAATTATGTAGTATGGAAGTAAATCATGGACAAATAAAGAAAAACAAAGGAAAAAAGAGACTACAAGCATGTTAACAGAGCAATGCTGAGAATATCTGGGACAGATAGAAAAAGTAATGAGGTACAGCAGATTGAAACCACCAATGAAACTATACTTTATGTAATCCTGGATATGCACTTCCTCTGGCCCAACATAATCAAAAATATATCGGCTGAGTGCCCTCATGTGTTTCTTATGTGGCTACAGGGATGATCAAGAATCTAGTTTTGTTACTATCATCAAATGAAAGCTACTTACTATCATCAATTTTAAAAAAAGTTCACATTTTGTTGACCACATGATTTGTGACAAGCAAAATTGAGGGCTAAAAAGAGATAAGACGACAGAAGAAAATGCAGAATAGTATGACATAGTGGAGTTGATTGGATTGAATGTTGTAGTGATTCTCTGCACACATAAAAACAACAGTAAATGTGGTGGTAGTTAATTAAGCTTTTTCCAATCTTTAAATTGATATCAGTGTGTGTGTTGTGCCATGCTTTTTTGAAACATTATTTTACTGATGTAGGAGCTGACTGACGATATGTATGGTGGACCTGATGGTGGGGAAATGGCAGCAAATGGAGGCGCTCCCAGAGGAAGGGGAGGTTATAGAGGAGTTCCACCTGAAAGAGGGTATATATTTTGCTTTCTTTTCTCATTTTGATCTCTTCTGTTTTTGTCATCCTTAGGTCAGTAGGTTGCAGTACCATTAAATTATGTGGTCTATTTGATTATAATTTTACCAGTTTTGCTGTAGCTAACAGAACATGCTAATAATCATAAAAAGAAATGTGTTTGGTTAGGTCATGTGTGTGACTCTCTCACGATCAGAAATAGTTTTATTTCGAATCATACTTTCATTGTAGAATTGTCTTACATTGAGGATGTATTCTGCCATGCATATATTTGTCACACATAGTTTAATTTTTCTGTTTATGACTTCTGTCTTGTGCAATGAGAAAAGTGATTAATTAGAAACTAGTATCACATCACATAGAACATTTCCGCATGTGCTTCTCTCCAGATGTTTGTGATCAGATCTTTCAAAAGCAGCCACTTTCTCCCCTGGTCACTCATTTCTGCCTATTTTTTTTTAATGACATCATTCTGTACGAGCCTTTTTTTCCAAGATAAATTTTATGTGAGTACTGCATTGTCAAACACAGTATTGCACACCAGTGAACATACAATTTTGTTACCTTTGACACCTGCATGACCAAGGCAGTATATCTATGTAATGCTTTGAACAACTTAGTTCAGTTCAGACCCAAGCCTTTCTTAGCTTGCACATTTCTATCTAGCATAGCTTTCCTGTAGTCCACAAAACCCCATCAGCAAATTCATTTCGTTGTGGACTTTGTCTACCTCTACCCATTGCCATTTCCTACTTCCAATTCACATACTCCCAGCAACATGTTCTCTGTTTCTACCATCCATGACTTTCCACACTTTTGTTTTCTATCTCATCTACATATTGGTGTAAGGGAGAAGGGTGGTCATGGTTGGCTGCATTAGTTATTAGTGATAGTGCCGATTTCCACGTAAAACACACAAACAGTAACATTTAGAAAGAACTGTCTATGCCCCAGGCTGACTTTCAAAAATAAGAAAAATCATTACAATAATGAATTTATTGAGTTAAGATGACCATAAAAAAAGATGACCAATAGAGTGCATTTCACAATAATCATTGTTCTGGAGTCTGCAAGAAAAGTCATAGAAATGTATATTGAGTGATAGGTGAATGTAAAAAGAGTGATAAGTAAAATATAATTTGGGAGAACTATTTAAAGGCAGCCTGACTCTGTGACGTCCATGATACCAGGTTTGAATCCCTCCAGGCTATTGCGCATGCAGACCGTTCAGAAGACAATGGCAAACTGCAGAACATATTTACATTGCCTAGGAATACGTTCAGTACAGCCAAAAAATGGTGGGTTGGTGGCTATGTCATGAAGAGGATATGCTACCAATTTTAATTAAAGGCATTAAAGTTGGTAGTGATTGTTGAATTGCTAGTGGAATAGTTAGAACACTCACTGGTGTTGCAGAGGTCTGAAATGGGTTCAAAGAATAGCAAGTTACCTGCCATGAGTTATAAGAGATGAGAAATAAGAAAGCCACCAACACAAGATGACTATCACATTATGAACAGATCAGAACAAGTTATAATTCTACGTCTCAGAACAGGACACAACTGACTCTGCTGTCACATGTATACAAAGTTCAAGATTGGCAACACAGCCATGTGGACAGGCAGCTCAGAGTGCCAAACATATACTTCAAGAGTGTTCTGATCATGAAACGCTGAGGCAGACATATTGGCCAGGGGAAACAACACTGGAATCAAAGCTCTATGGGACACTGTATGAACTACAGAGGACAGTGAGTTTTATTAAAGAGACGGAATTACAGATATAGACATGTTTCAAGTGAACGAAAGAAGAAGAATAAGAGATGACTACGAAAGTTTTTTGTTGAAGTCTGAAGCCTACTGCTAAGCAGTAAACCGTGACACTGCACTTCGGACTACATTCTGCTAATTTGCAGAAGTTTGGAACGAACGTAGGTTATAAAACTGATTCTGTAGAATTTATATCGAAAGCAATATTTATGTTACTATATTCAAGGTTATGGTGTTTTTGTTCCTTAAAAAATGTAGCTGTTTTAATTTTATCATTCAACTATTATATTGCATTGTATGAATGTTTTAATTTTTGTAACATTTTTTCATGAATTTAAATCTGTAAACTGATGGTTCATTTGTAAGTTTTCATGATTATTCTTTAGTGGTCGAGGTGGCTTCAGAGGACGTGGCAGTGGACCAGTGCCTCCACCTGGTGGACGGTATGTTGTGTAATACATTTTTGTTGTTTAATTGTGCATTGAGTAGTGCATTTGCAGTAGTCCTTTATTTGATATATAGTCAAAATTGTTTTGTTTTATCATTGTTGCTGTCAACATAAATCTTACTGAGATAACACTTGAAATAAATTAGGCCTTCATACAAAATTTAACCTATTTAAAGGGAAATAATTTAAAAAAAAATATCTGCATTGTCTCTCATTTATCCTAGTTGGTAGCTACACATTTTTTCTGGGTCAAAAAATGGTCTAGGGGCCTATAGCAAACATAAAATGAGAACAGACAAATGAGTTCTTATATATGTGTGAATCTCAAACAATCTGATGGGGATAAAACTGGTGATATTTTTTTTAATCGGCGGGTAAATATACTTTTGTTGTTACCCATTGTATCATTTGAGGTAATTGTAATTGAGGTAACTACATACACAAATATGTTCCATTGTTTTAACTTGAGATGTTTTAAACAATTGGCTATTTCTCACAGAGGAGCGCCGCCAACTAGAGGTCCAAGAGGAGCACCTCGTGGAGCCCCAACTGGTCGTGGTGCACCACCATCAGCTCGCGGAGCTCCCCCGACACGTGGTGCTCGGGCTGCTGCACCATCATCTTCATATGATGGCTACAGTGGTCAGGTAATTGTTGATGAAGTAAATTTATTCACTTTAATAAATACAATATTTATAACATAATAAATATGATACGCTTGTTTTAGTGCTAGAAAATATATTTGTGGCATGATAAACCTGGTCATTTTTGGTGTTTTTAATAAATTTTGTAGAATAAGATTTGTATGTGTGGACTTCAAAGTATATTCTTTGATGGTCATCTCTCTTATCAGGTTGGGACTCATATATGTATCTCAAGTCTACCTCAAAATATTACGCCATTATGAAGAAATAAATTACAGAGGGCACAGGCTAAGCTAGTCGCTCATTTTTAGGCAATGCTAAGTTCCAAAAATTACATTATTTTTTTTACTTTTGTATAGTATTATCTTGTGGTGCCAAGTAACAGCAGGTGTGAGACGGCTAGGTCTATTCCTGTTTTATCGTGTGAAACATTTACTGTATTAGGTCTCATCCTCAGTTTTATCACGTGAAACATTTACTGAATGTGTTCATCCATGCTTTAGACACAGCCTTTTTACAAGTACATAATGTTCTTGGTGATATGTATGACCTTGTATTCAAATTATTTTTTTAACAGGGTTATGGATCTGGTTATGGCTCAGGCTATGATACATCATATGATGAGAGTTATGGTCAAAGCTATCCTGCTGGGTAAGTAATATTCAGGTCCACTATGTAAGCAAAACATGAGTGGAATTTTAATCCTTAACCTCTGGAGCACAAAATATTAATTAGACAAAGTTAATTTATTCACTTAATATTCATTAGTGAAACTGCCAACATTACTCTTTTCTCTCCCCAGTTTCAGCAGCTGATAACAGAAGATATATTATGATCAGTGCTTATATTTTTGCAGCCAATTATATATTCCATCTACAGGCCCCTTTCCCCACAGATACAATCCCTAAAGTGTTGGCCAGAAACATTGCGCGAGCCGCTGTATTTCTGCTTACCATGATGTACTAGGAAAAAGTTGTGCGTTTTGATGTTTACTAACCCTGGGAATAACAGACAGTGAAACTTTTCAGCCTGGCACCTGATATGAGATAGCTAGCTGCACACTCAAGACATCTTTAATACATATTTTGCCATTTGCAAAAAAACATGCAACTGGTTTGACATCCTATGTTAGATAGCTATAGTTGTGTTGAATCCTGGTAACATGTTTTTTGTCTCGTGAATTTCAAAAATCAGATTTGTTAGTTTAGCCTTTAGCATGCTGCATTAAAATTACGTATTATCTCTCTTATGCAGATTCGAGTGATGAGGCGTTATACCGAACCAATTCTTTTTTATGGATGTGAAGCACGGGGAACACAAAAATTCAAAGCGAATTAGAGGCTACAGAAATGTGGTTTCTGAGAAGGATGAAAATACCATGGACAGCTAAGAAAACTAATGCAGAGGTTCTCATTGATGCTGGCGTAAAAAGATCAATGATATCAAACATTTGGAACAGACAATTAAGGTTTCTAGGGCATGTGCTGAGAACACAGTTTGAACACTTACTAACCACTGGAAAGATCAAGGGGAGAAGAGATAGAGGAAGATAAAGAGAAAAATTGCTAGACGGACTAGCATGGTAGAAGTTCACCAACCGAGTTTATTAACAACACAATAGACAGAGATACATGATCGCCTACGCCTTTCAGTGTGGCACTTGATATTGATTATCTCCCTTGCCAGCGAATTCCTTTTGAAAAATATTTCGTGGGTGGGGTGCAAAGGGAACGCATTGCTCTAGGCGGACCCAGGGTTAGCAGATAACCAAGATCCCAAATGTACCTCCACGCGGTGCATTTGGAAACAGAAATACAGCAGCTCGTGCTGATTCTGACCAAATCATTTGGGGATCGTGTCCGAGAATGTGGAGGTAGCAGATGGAAAGAGATTTGACGGCACAAGAGACAGACAATATCTCCGACACCACCAGCATCACCACATATAGCAACACTGTCGACATACAGTGAAGCTAGTCCGTCCAGTCCGAACATTGGAGGGGCGGCCAATGTAAAATGCACGTAAAGGTAAATGCATGGCGAGAGACAAATACGTTTCATACAGAGTACAATGAAACAATGAAAGGGCAGAACGGCGCTAGAGGGCAGCGCGAACTGCAAATAGAAAGTGAAAAGTCCCTAGGAAAGGGAACTACAAGCTCCGTCAGCTCGAGACGGGCTTCTAGTTACCAGAGTTCCTAACAGGCAGAGACCCAGACCCATCCATCGGCGTTTGGTAAAGCAAAAGACCTAACCCAATTCTAATGTCGAGCCTTCCTAAACCGGAAATATGCTTGCAAAGAGAAAGGGTTCTGTACCCGATGGGTGTAGGCAAGAAAGGGACAACGATGGTAGTCGTGGCCCAACTCTACTGTCAAGCTTTCCTATACCGGAAGTACACTTGCAGAGAGAAAGGGTTCCGTACTCGATTCGCTCAGGCACAAAAGGGACAATGATTTAGCCCTGGCCCAACTCTACTGTCAGGTTTTCCTACACCGGAAATACACTTGAAGAGAGAAAGGGTTCAGTACCTGATGGGCTCAGGCGCTATTGGGACAAGGACGCTCAGCTCGAGAACGCCTTGCTCCCATACGCGTGGTGTGAGACTCGAACTTGGACAAGGGGTACACGATGTCGGTGAATGACACCGCGGCTAAGAGGGCGAAAGAGCCAGTGTCCAACTCCTCTGTTGAGTTCTTCCCCTTAAGGAACCAGGCTCACGGATGAGAAACGGTTCGGTACCCAATTGGCACAGGCACAGCACGTCCAATTACACGAGGCAAGTTCATAGACAGTGGAACACCTCGTTCGAGTTAGACGAGAACAAAACATCGTCTGGGCGAAGAGTCTCCACTACGAGTGCCTGGAGACAGATATAGAGGCTGTTACAGGCTAAGGGTAGCCCACCCGAATTGTCAAGGCATGCCGAAATCGGATGTGCTAGGCCTACAAGGCGCATAACGGTGGCACAATGTAATCAAGCTCCAGGCGGAAATCGCACGGATATCCGTGATGGTTACAATGGAGCGAACGAAAAACAAACAAACAAACATTTCGTGGGTGCCTGGAAAACGCAATAATTTTTTTGTTTTTTTTAGAGATATCTTCATAATTTGTGGACATAGAATTAAAGAATTGAATACTGAATGTATTGTGTTATGTCTGATATAATAAGTATATGAAAATTGAAATGCAACATCAGCTAACTGGAGCTGGAGGAAAATGTCGGCATCCATGAAACCAAGAAATTTGGCACCAGAAATAAAAAAAATGTAAAATAATTTTTAAAAATGGCCGTACATAAAATTGGCATTCTGAACGATTTCATCTGATTGTGAAAATAATTCCCAATAATTGAATCAGATTTTTTGCAGAAGATGGATGTGTCAGGCCATTGACACAAATAAAACGGCAACACAACGCATTTCCATTCTCTGGACTGCGTTCTGCTGGAAATCTAGATTGAGAATGAATGATGAAGAAGAATCAGACTTCATCATTCCTAGTTTTTGAGCGGAAACGAAAGGACATTATGTCTACTACCAATTCTCAGATGTACGATTTCAGTTTACCATTAATCAGTGATGAACAAGCAACCGGGTGGAATTTTCGGACTCCAGCTGTGCAAAATACCTTGACATAAGGGGAATTTTCAGGTTGTAGAATGGTAAAAATTATGAACATGACAATGTTAACTCTTTGTCTCCGTACGGTTTTTCTACTATGCCGAACATGATAGTAAATTCATATTAAAATGTAGATTTGAGCGACTTTTCGGCATAGTGGGTCTCCAAAATGTAGATATTAGCGGCTCGGTGGACATATAGAGTTAAATACCATTTAAAGTGGAAGTACAACACTTCATCATATATCAACAGAATGCATGTATTTGAATCTACAGATACTGTTAAATTTTAAAATATATACCCTATTGTTTAAAAATATTATAAACTGCAATATATATCATCACAGACAAGATGCTTCATACTATGATTATGGTGGTCCATCATCCAGCTCTGCTTCAGGCTATGATTCTTACTCAGCTCCACCAGCATATGATTATGGTCAGTGTTTTAAATGTTTTTCTGGAGTTTTATATAGTACATATTATGAACTAAAAAAAATACTGTATTATAATACTGTAATCGACTGTTTCCAGGGCCCGAAAAAGGAGCAAAGAGTAGCAACGCTGTTTACCTTCCACACATGTCGTAAAAGGCAACTAAGAAGGTTATAGGATGGAGTTGGCTGGCCCATCCCATATATGTTCAGTGACCCAAAGCCACACTGAAGTCAGATGTGTCAGGCCAAAAGGCGCAGATATCGCAGCAATGCTGTAAACCATGATACAACGCATTCCATTCTCCGGGCTATATCCTGCTAATCTACAGGAGTTTGAAAACGAACGCAGAAGAAGATACTGTTATGCTATGAATTGTGTGCATAGAAATTGTATTAACCTACAGAAAAGGTGACATTTTACAGAGTAGTGATACTTCCGGTGCTGAGTTCAGCGTGATAATCGGATATTGTTATGAAATACTCTCTTTTAATGGTATCTGATACATGCAAAATACAACCACAAGATTTGTTACCAATTACTTGTATTTTTTTTTATTGATATTGCTCTCTTGCAAATCCCAAATACACTGTATAATGAGTGGAGGGAGTGCAATGATTATTACTTCTGTGTTCTAATGGTCTCAACATATTGTGCACCATGGTCTTGAAATCTTGTTTATCCTGTCAATGTTGAAACATACAAAACTAAATATTTGCCAAGATGAAAAAACATATGAATTGTGAGGAGAGTTCAGGCGGGAAATAAAAGTTAACTCTAATTGCTAGTGAGTCCTAAATGTCATTATTTACAACTGTATTGCTCATAACTTATGTCCAGAATTAATAGTTAATTTAGATATCTTTTGTTAATTCACTCAATCCTAACAATTTCTTTCACAGGAGATAACTGGTCTAGTGGGGGCAAAGCAGCTCCTCCCTCATCAAGAGGATCTTCCCGGGGTCAGGCGCGGTCACACCCTTATTCACGCTCTGCTGCAAGTACCTACTGAAAAGTCAAAACCCCTGCTCTGATTACACAACCATAAATGAGCAGCGATCTTGTGTTCAGTATTTGCCAGAACTGGATAATTTGTATACACTTGCAATGAAATGCTCATCCTGCTAGAGGCTTTGACAAAGAGGTATTTAGTGAAGGGATGAGATTTCATTTGTTTTTTAAATGTCACATATTCTCAAAAACAGTAACATATTTTGCTGTATGTTAGTGTCTTGAGGGCTGTAGTCAATAATGCAATTTTAGATTTGAGGGGAAATAATATCCAGTCTAGATCACGAACAATTTTAATAAATATTTGTAACCAACAGTACTCAGCTTCTGTCATAAATAGATAAGACTTGCTGTATAATTTAGTGTGTCATATTTTACATTTTTTATCATGTTTATTTCAATAGAACGGAAAATATAAAATGTATTAATATTATTGTTTGAATTGTAAAAAGAAATAAATTGTCCGTCATTGTTGTCACTTTATTGTAAAATTGAGATCTTAGTGTTAAGAATAGCAACTGATGAAAACATTAAAGGCTTTTGCTTTGAGTCATAACAAAGTCTGTTTCATTTATTTAATATTTTGTGAACAAATGAAAATGCTATTAACCATGATCAATAACATTAATTAGTATTTTAAATAATGATGCCAAGTTTTATCCATATATTAAAAAAAACTTCCATGTTTTGTGACCAAAAAGTTTGCCAATTGTTATTAATTATTTGTACAAATAACTGATTTGATAAGCTAATAAACATTCTTTAGCTGCAAAAGTTTTCATGATTCAAAATTATTGCCAATACACAAGCTGAATCTGAGGCATCAATCAACAGAAAGGATAGTATTATCCTTGTGTGTGAAATGTAAACATGAGAAAATCAGCATAGATGATGGCAGAGTCATAAGGTAGTACAAGTTCATCACTCTTGTTCTTTATGCCAGATATTTTTTAAAAGGAAGTTTCCCATATTCATACTTGGGTGTGTTTTTGAGGAATATTTAGCCCAGTTTTTATTGACCAATGACATACAAATAGTTGATATGTTCAGTATTACACGCACCAATTTTATTTTCGCAAATCTGGTACCCATTCTCTTAGCCTGGGTTGAACTAGACTTTTAAAATGTCGCACTTGGAAGTGAATGTTGGTTCACTTGATTTGGAAGCCAGTGTGCTAACAGCTTAGATATGACATAGCACCCTCAATGCCATATATCAGAATTTAACTTTCAGCTCCAGATTGTTATTTCTCATGGCATTCTTTTCTATAGTTTTCCCAGAACATTTGTTGCAGGTCAAGATTTCTACTCAATATGGCTTAGAGTACTTTTTCTTCTTTTGCGTTTGCTCTCTGATGACCACCACAAAGAATCATGTGATTTTTCTTATCTTAAAAACTCCTGTGTCATGTTTTATAGTTTTGCTGAGATATACGGTCTTTCTACCTGGCACATCCGATTTAACCACTGCTTCTGGGACATATTGATTCTTGGAAGGCCCAACTCCGAAATCTTAGTAGTTGCTTTTTACATAATGTGCTTCACACATAACAAAAAGTGCTTGACAGGTGCAATTTTGAACCCGGGCAACATTCTGACAGTTTATTTCTATTCCCACTAATTGGTGTTCTGTCAGCAAGTGATGTGTTCCTAACAGCATATGAAAGAATACTGTAAACTACCACCGTGTGTTTTACACATAGAATGGGTTCCTACAGGGGACAGATTAATATGTGAAAATCATTTCATTATATTATTCTGCATTCGTTCTCAAACTCCTGCATATTAGCAGTATGTTCTGGAGAACTGGCATTGTGTCATGGTTTGTAGCTTTGCTGAGATATGTGTTTTTTGGGTCTGACACGTCCAGAATCATGACTTCTTAGTCACTTTGGGACAGCCAATCCCAGAGCCTCAGTCATCTCTTACGACATAATAATAAGACTCAACCCATCAGGGTTGTAGGGTTGCAGCACTGGATACATCAGCACAAAATGCCTCACGGACAGCTCTATCTAGTCATTTGGAGAAGTGTAGAAAAATCAAGCCCTGAACATTACTTTGTTATCTAATCATGGTTTTTTCAGACCTCCTCTTCTGCCCTCAACTGTTCCTTGCAAAATAATATTAGGTAGTCGTTTGGGTTCTTACAACATGCATAGAAGGTAAAACGACTGTTCTTTGTTCCTCTTTCAGGCCCTGTTACATTATAGTTTGATGTGAATGCGTCCCATTGGTCAAATATTATTTTTAAATGGTTTTTGCACAGCCGAAGACATGCCCATTGGTGCAAATAAAACAGCGACAACGCATTTCTATTCTCTGGACGTAATCCTGCTGGAAATCTAGTAGAACCATTGTCTAGTTACAAGAGAGATCCAGCAGGAGTTTGAGAATGAATGTTGAGGAAGAAGAAATGATTTTTACTGTTAAATATGTAATTGTAAAATAGCATCAATAAATTAATGTTAAAATACTCTAGAATGAGATGTTTAAAGTAATTCACTGCCACATCAACAATAATTTTTTAATATTGGTTTTGTTTAACATTGTTGATGTATACAACTTACTTTCTCAAATGATGGTCCTGTTTTAAAGGCCATTTATGAACAGGAATCAATCTAAAGATGGCACATCCTCCTAAAATATGAATCCAGAAATGTTTTTCTTCTCCTTCAGAATTTATTAGGCTATGTTTCAAATTCCTTTACAAATCACTCACTCCCAGTTATAGCCCATTACATATAATATTCAAAAAGGATTATAATTTAACCCAAAATTAACCACTAATCATCTTAAACCCAAATCTATATAAAAGTGACATACATCCATATTCAATGATAATAAAGCGCATATACCTGTTCTGTAAAATAAAATTGCAGAAAATCTACACAAGTAAAAAAAAGTATGAAAAGTCCTAGAGCTATAATAAACTTTTTAAAATATCTTTATCTGCACAACAAAATAAAAAATGATTTATCTTTATGTGTTTAGATGTAAAATGCATCTTTCGTTCTTGAATGGTTCCAGAATGATGATGGTTCTTGAATCTTGGTTTCTTAATTAGAAACCATCATGGCATCAGATGTTGATTATGTGATCTTTGTAACTTTTCAGAGAGAACACACTATTTACCCTTGCATATCTGTCATTCTTTGTATGTGCCTATTTTCCATTTTTTGTAGGAAATAAGTCAACATCGACGCTTATTCATTTATCAGGTGACTGAGTCATCTGTATAAATGATTGTGTTTTGCATCTGGACATGTTATTATATTGTGACCTCTGACGTGACACATTGCTCAGTTCATTCCCTACACGCTTAATTGTATAGATGATGTGCCAAGAAGCGTCTATAAGAAGATAACCTCAATATAACGGCATTTCATCTACTAAGGTTTTCTGTTGCATGGGTGGTTTGTCTAGTTGGCCATTGGTGAGACCCACAGATGCAACCACATGCGTTCACATAATGAGCAATGTGTCTTCTGCATAACAAATCTTACCACATTTGATCTGTTATCCCTTTATCTCATCTAGATTTTGGTGTAATGGTAATGATAAATGAAATAAGTCAACATCGACGCTTATTCATTTATCAGGTGACTGAGCCATCTGTATAAATGATTGTGTTTTGCATCTGGACATGTTATTATATTGTGACCTCTGACGTGACACATTGCTCAGTTCATTCCTTACATGCTTTCCCCATTTGTATTACTACATTTGTCAAGACTTTTTCTCTACTTCTTCCAATTCACATACTGAGGTTTGGTTGGTTGGTTGCTGATCCAGCGTTTCATGGGCTCATGCCCTTTGACCCAATGCCATTAAATAGCAATATTGCTGGGAAGTCTGGATTTTCTGCCCACCCCGGGCCAGAGCCAGAGAATAACTTATCATACCTCCAGGAAGGTAATTTTCAACCTTTTCGCTGCTCCGGGCCACTGCAGCCAAAATATGGTTCACTGTGCTCATTCACCGCCACCAATTGACTACTGGTTATGCTGAACTTCTCTTGCTCCAGGCATGCAACCAAATGTTCACGTCAAAAGGATTGTCACGTCCTGTGCCTCTATGATAGATCTCGGCCATAGGAAAAAACAGTGCTGTCAGTTTCCTCCTCTCCAGTGCTGCACAGTACATCTCTGGCTCCCTCCCAACCACAGAGGGTGCATACATATATATTCAAGTAAACATGAAACACATTTCAACAACAAAATAACAGGATAATAAACATAATTGTATAGATGATGTGACATGAAGCGTCTATAAGAAGATAACCTCAATATAACGGCATTTCATCTAAGGTTTTCTGTTGCATGGGTGGTTTATCTAGGTGGCCATTGGTGAGACCCACAATCGCAACCACATACGTTCACATAATGAGCAATGTGTCTTCTGCATACCAAATCTTACCACATTTGATCTGTTATCCCTTTATATCATCTAGATTTTGGTGTAAGGTGTAATGGTAATTTTTTTGGGCTACATTAACGTATGCCCTTACCTGTGCCACATGATGCTGTGCGCTAATGCTGGGCAAATGTAACAGGAGTCTCATGGCTATGGTGGGGGTATCTTTAGTACATCTTAGCTCTCCTAGTGTTAGCGCTACCATGGTTTACAGCTTGGCTGCAATATATGCTAATGACACACAAGCCATGGAATTTTGTTGCCACTGACAATTTACAAAATGGGTTAACTAACCCTCCTATATTGTACAACAGTGTGAATGGTTGGCTGAAGTAACATGACAATACACAGGTGCTGCTACTTTCATATGAATAATCAGCTTATCTTATCATTTTTTGCTGGCCCAGAATACTCTGTTATTTCATTCATGGTAGAAATTTGAGTACTTTGTACTGATCATTTTTATTCAAGGATTTATTTATTGCAGTCCTTACTGCCAATTTATGTCACATAGTTTACTGCAAAGTGGCTATGTTTTGAGACATGTAAGATTGGTGAATGTAGTTAGCCTGCATAGCATGTACTCCAACACGTCCATAGATGCTCCAATCTCATGTTCACTGCCCTTCAGCATGCAGCAACTGTTCTCTGTTGGTTGAAAATTGTCTTTTGATGAAGTATGGAAGTGTTCATGTGGCTTCAGCAAACAGCTATGATGAAAGTATGCATTAATTTTTCAGAGATAATTTTTACTTAAAATATGACAATGGTTTTGGCATATACAAATGTATCGGATTCCTGAATGTGTTGGTGGGCATATATCTCATTCTGGATGTGTGATTTTCTAGGCAATATATATATATAGGTTGTCATGGTTCTCTGAACGTTCCGGGTGCACAACTGCCTGTGGGGGAAGCTAAAACAGGTAGCTTTGCCAGGCATCAGGGATGTGCTCTGTAAATTGTTAATAGGGAAACTCAATGATTTGGCATATATTTTAAATTTGGTGTACTTTCACTGTATTTTAAATAATAATAAATGTTGTGGAAAATGTGTTGATTGTAACAAAATAAACATCTACAATTTTTCTAGTTGACTATCACACTGCTTCTAACAAATAAATTTGGTAAGTAAATATTGAAAATAGGGTTAAATAGCAGTTTTAATTAGAAAAACACGCAGGATCAAAGTTTTTGCTAAAATATCTTTATCAAGAAATGGACAGAGTGAAATCACAAAATAAAACGGAGACTAGACTATGCAACAGTAATGTTATACAGTGTACAGGTCTGGAAAACAACCAGAAAAAGCGAGAGCATTAGAAATGTTATTACATGACAAGACATACAGCAGGACACATAAATAAATTGAAAACACATAAGTATTAAAATTTGTTAATTTCTCTAACACTTATTGTTTACAAATAAGCTTATGTGATTTTTGCTGGCTATTGAGGTTGTAATACTAGGTCATAATAAAATTACAGTGAATATGTAGTAACTGACTTATGTTATTTTTAATACCACTGTCTTATACCAGATTTCATTTCGCAGAGTGAATTCAACCATTTATAGTTTGAGAAGAAAAATGTGATCCTATTGGTTTTAAACACTATACAATCTCATAACTCTATTTTTAAATGTCAGCAATTAATAGGTAATTAAAATCTTAATACAGTGGAATCCTGTTATAACAACCTGGTTTAAATCGAAAAAAAATATATATATATAAAATAGAAATTCGCTATATAAAGTACAAACAAAATAGAATACATATAATTGGGGATTTTTTTTAATGTAGTTATATGGGAAAATTTGATATAAAAAATGTGCTATATAGAGGTTCCACTGTCATTTTGCTGTAATATTTTAAAAATTTTGTTGGAACTCTTTTGTAGCAGAACATTGATTCTGCTAGATTTCGAGCTTGCTGTAGTCAAGAGAACGGGTATGTGTTGTATTATCATTTTGCCAATGGTAAGGAGCATCCCACTTTGATAGAATAATCGAAAATAATTTCACTAAACAAAACTTGTATTTCTCAGTTTTTGAAAGGAAATTGCTGGGCACCACAGAATAGCAGCACTGGCTAATTTCTGTGCATGTCATAAAAGGCAACTTAGTTGGCTATCCAATACGGTCAGAATGACTCAGAAGCCACACTGGTCATTTCGAAGGCTCAGATATTGCAGCCAAACTATTTTATACAATGATATAGCTGTTTACGTTTAGACTACATCCTGCTAGTTTGCAGGAATTTGAGAATGAGAGTAGAAGGGAAATATTTTACAAACATAGCATTTAATTTATATTTTTCTGATGCAATTACTGATACAGGCCTGATTTTAATCTACTGAAACTTATAGGTTATATACCTACTGAAGTCATAGGTATTCATTATTGTATTTGACTACAGACCAATTCTTTATATATTCTTAAAATTGTTGCACATGCACTAAAAAAAACCTGCTTCCAGTAACTATTGAAATGAGCAGTCGGTCTACCTCAAGACGTGCAGAATAAAAGCAGAAATAATACAGACAGCCATGACCAGCTTTTAAACTTAATGGGTAACAGCCCTTAAAATTAAAAGCAAAGGTGAAACCCCAAACCCAGGTAAACCAAATTTAAGATAGAAAAGTAAATCAAGAAAAGGCATTTTGAACTGACTGAACAAATATAAAGGATTCCTTAAAAATGTTAGCAAATGAACAAGTAGCTCTAACAGATAAGGTACAAATTGTGTATATTGCTAAAGTAGATCAGCTACACTTCATATTTGTTTATTTAAAAACCATGTATCTGATTTCACAATATCTTTTAAACAAAAAAATAATGCTTTTCCTCCTTTAAATGCCCCCAACAAAAGCAATAATCAAAATGCCTTTTCAATCTTAACAAATAAGTATAATGATGGAAATATGTGTTGTAATTGAGTATCTGAACAAAATACAAGCTTGAATATATACTTTCTAAATATAATACCTATAGCTGGATAATATAAATAGACTTAATGTAAATTAATGTATACAATATTATATCCATGTTTCAAATAATTTTGTCATTAGTTTTACAATATGAGAACATTTAAGCTAAACACTTCACTGACCAAATTTGACCACTCTAAATTCATAACAGTGGCTCAATTTCCAGCACAATTGGAAATCTTTTTAAAATCACTAAATTCTTCTAGCTCTACCCAGTCTTGAAAAATAGGTTCCGGATCTTCTGGGAAAGTAAAAGCGGCAGATGTGATAATGGTCTCATAATCCTTAGGTTTACTGTTCCTCAATTAAAAATGTGAGAATATTCCCCACTACGAATCAATGGTGTTTGCAAAAGGGAAACTCACAGCTAAATTATATATGTCCATCCAAAATAAGTCCTTGAAATTATTTTCTGTTGTTGAACATTTTACTATCAAATTTTCTGTTTTGAAATTAAAATAATAGAAAATTATGTTTCTGACAACTAGGAAATTTAGCATGACTAAACAGTTAGGAAATAAAGCATTGGTTACTATCACTAATTTTGTGTAGTGTTAATACATTTGATGCTTTTCAAAAGTCAGAAATTGGCCTGAATTTAATTTCAAAATACTTGTTGGACATGACAAAGAATGAATTAATTCTCCACTGCACAGATTTTATCCAAACTGTTGTAATTATGTTAAAAATCATGAAGATAGATTCCATATCATTTCTGTTGTACAATTTTAAATTATTACTAAAAGTGCTAGTTTATAATGTCAACACCCTTCAGTGAAAAAAATACCCAGAATTGGTGGTCAGCAAAGTGTTAAGTTAAATTTCAATTATATTAATTCAGAATAAATTTATCAGTTTGTAAATACTGAAAAATTTACTGCACACAATCTAAACAGTGTTTCTGGGATAAGTAGATTTCTACATAAACTCAATGTTGAATGTTAATAGTATTGTATGTAGTAGTTGTGCACATTTGTATTAAATTCATGTTCTTAGACGTTTTACATTGTTTTTGCAGGTGATCACAAACAAATCATGACTGTTGGCCCATGCTATTGTGATGCTGACATTGGAATAAAGCAAACAAGACTTGCTCCATTTTGCTCGCTGAGTCCTAACTATTGAGTTGGTGGTCTTGTGTGAAGATGTCATGCACTGCATATTATAACAAGAGGGGCTTGATATTGTGTTATAATTATTTTGTGTTAGCAAATATACCTAATTATTCACACCAGTTGTTAAGACAAGTCTAAGCAATACTAATGTGCCATCTCATGGAAAATCAGTGACAATTATCAACAGCTCACTGGATAGATAAAGGGATGCACATTGCTCTCGTGTGATTTCCTGTTAGACTACATCCAAGATCCTAAAAGCACCCAGTATATTTGAGGCACATGCAAAACATCTAGCTACTGCTGTTGTGATTGTTCTCAGACTATAAACTAATGTTCTTATTTAACCTTTTGAGAACAGAGCATCCGATCAAGTATAAATCCTTGCCGCAAAGATGGTGCTTAGTTCACCCAGCAGGGGCTGGAAACTAAGATTGGCCATGCAATATAATTACACAGTACGATCAGTCTGCAATGGCAAGTACAGGTGCTGAAGACTGAGGGAACCATCTAAGATGCGTGCCACACACCAACAGACGCAATAGAAATACGGTATGTTTATATCTTATTTTTGTTATGGTGAACATCCGGGCCATATGACTTGAAAGGGTCCAACGCCAGCTACTGGAAGCTTTACTCAATTGTCCCGATGAGGCATGAGAATAGAGCAACTGGCCAAAAAAGCAAGACCACTTACAATAGTACACTGGAATGCTGAAGGTGTAACTCAAAAACATTTTGAAGAGCAAGTAAATGTATGCTGCTTGCAAGAAAACAATCTCAAGGATATAGCTCTCAAAATAAGAGGCTTGCAATACTATCGATCAGATTGAAGAGGTAAGTGAAAAGGTGGAATACTACCGCTTTTTAACAATACCAATGCACGCCAGTTAGAAACATATCAGATGTTCCATTTCTGGTCAGAATTCCACATCCTCAACTAGTCAGAATGACCGCCTATTAGAACCAGACACAATTTCAGTGCAAAGAAAACTGATTTTGTGCTGAGACTTCAATAGCCACTTGCAGAGTTGGGACTATGATCACATGGGAGAGGTGAGGAACTAGAAAACTGGCAAGATGAATATGCAGTTATCCTGATCAATGAACCAATTGATCACCAACCTTCTACTGATCATGGTATACATCTACACCAGACTTGACATTCCACTTACCAAATTTGGAGCAGAATATCAATAAAGCAAACTGGACAATGTACCAATATTTCAACAGTGTATTAGTCAGATACCTAACTACAAACGATCCCTAGAGGAGCCTGTAAACACTATAAATCTTATTGGAGTAGTGAACTAGAGATGCTGCAAAATGAAGTGGAAACATCTCTACAGCAGTCGGGGCACAAGAGCACCACAATTAATACAGTGGAATGTCAACCTGTTACTGACCTACAAAATATGTATGTAATAACAGAAATTTGCTATAATTCAGTACAGTATAGAATAAATATAGTTCAGGATTTTGAAGTGGTGTCTCCATCGTTCTCCACTCAGATATCAGGTTATTTGGTCAGATGTTGCAGCACCAGTTTAATGAACTGCATAGTTCACTTCAGATCATCCATGTTACCCTTCAGGTTTGAAAGTAGTGCCATCTCTGTAGGCTATATTTTCTCCCACTCTTGGTGAGTTGACATGCATGAAGATAGTATTCTGCTGTCTCACCAATTTGCAGCTGTCTGGACATTCAGTCTGTTGCGACTAGTTCGTAGTCTGAAGATAATTGTTCCTTGAGTGACATTTTGTGGTAGGGGTCATTTGGTTCTGCAGTTTGGTGCATCTGATTCCACTTATTCTATTATTCTGCTTTTATCATAGTCTTATATTCTTAGTATGTAATATCACTTGTCTATATGTTCGAGTGATTTAAACTTTCCTTGCTTTTTCAGTTACAGTGGTCAACTGCAGTACTATTTCTCTGGTGGTTCTGCTGAAGTGTAGTTAAGATAGCCATAAGTTCATTCATAATCATGCACTTTGATTCTTATACTGACTTTGCATCAGTTAGGAAGGATGTTATGTCTCTGCAAACCATACATGATCAAGAACAGGACATTGACATACAAATATATCATTGTAAAGAAAGAATGTCGGTGGGGTTTTCACACACAAAAAATCTCACTATATAGTCATATCTTCTAGAAATATAATGTTGCATGATGGTTGCAAGGCCTTTGACCAACATGAAAAATTAATTGAAACATACATCAAAAAATAATTATAATCATCAAAATCACAGGAAAGATACTAAACATAAAAATACATACTTCAAGTATGCATTTATACAAGAGATACTACAAGTAGATAATTACCAATATCTCGGACACATCACAGAAGATGGTATGTTTCAAATAGAAGAACAAGGAAGTGAAAGGAGAATAAGAATGACTACTTCCGAGAACATGAGGAATATAAACACATTTCAAAATGTATACCTAGATAGGCTCATATATGGCTCAGAAACATGAGCAAACTAGAAGACATAAGTGATGCCTTTGAGATAAGGATATATACAGTAGGATAGAAACTTCATGGAAAGAGAAGAAAAAATTATTAAAAAATCAAAGTATTTTGGAGATATTAAAAGACATGACGCCGTGTTAAAGATCTTACTTGGGGGTGAAGTCATGGGGAGACGAACAATATGTAGACAGAGATACTGTACAAGTGGGAAATACCATGAGATGAACGGGTTACAATTTAGCAGGGTGCACCACAAAGACGAGACGGTATGTTGCATCCAACCTGCGTTGTGGAGACGGCACCTAATTATGACGGATGCATTAGGGTTTAGTTGCTTTTTCAAATATTTCATTCAGATATCACAGCAACGATGTCCACAACACGATTATCCTCTGAACTAATCCAACTCATTGGCAGGAATATGAGAACATTTCTGAGACGCATCACCACTCAGCTATGTCAGTTTAAAAAAAATATATTGCTTGTTATATGATTTTCTCAGTGAAAATGTTAGCACAATAAATATACTTTTACCTCAATTGACTGATATTTTTTTTAAACAACTATTTGTCATTATGTGCCTAATTGTCTTGGTATATATATCCTTTATAATGTATTGACTGAACAAATGTTTCTGTTATGTGTGTACCCACCAGTCTGATACTAACGGTACACTGAAACCACTACATAAGGGGGGGGGGGGGGGAAATTGAACAAACAGGAAACTTGGTCATAAGGAGGATAACACCATTGTATCAATTTTTTTTTTTTTACTGTCAAGTAGACCTGGCGCGAATTATTCATTTAGGTAGAAGTTTTCTCTTCCCCCCCCTCAAGTGAACATAATACCGGTCCTCATACATGAAACCGTTTGCTGTACTATTTTTTGTGTCATATTTAATTGTGTAAAAGCATCTCGCGCGGACCCAGGGTTAGCAGATAACCAAGATCGGAAAAGGATCTCTTCGTGGTGCACCCTGGAATTTAAAAAAAATACAGCCGTCTTCCTGGCCAACATTTTAGGCCCGTTGATGTGGTGGCTGTAGATTGAATATTTCAGGAACCTTTACGCCAACATACGCAGCAGCACTGTCGTCACGCAGTGATGTAAGGCATTTCGGTCCCAGAGATGACATGTGCACCGGCCGGCGCTCCATAGCTGGTCGAGCATCAGTCAATAAACCGCAGCTGGTCAAGACCCTCAGTACACTTCCACGCAGTGGGCCTGCTGTAGCCTGGCCAAGTACTACGGATCGAAGATACGGGAATGCCAACCCGGCCCAGAAAATTCTGGATGTGTCAGGTCGAAAGGCGCAGTAATGCAGCTTGCTGTAAAACATGACACAGCTCATTTCGTTCTCTGGACTACATCCTGCTAATCTGCAGGAGTTTGAGAACGAAAGCAGAAGAGGAAAGAAAATACACAGACCGCGCCTTCCGATGAATTGAAAGGCTATCTCAAGCGGACGAGGCGAGTGCGTGAGAAATGCACAGGTCAAATATCGGACCTCCGACGTGTTTAGCAAACCATCGCCTCTTCTAGGAAGGTGTATTAATCCTAAGTCTAATTCGACAGTCGCCGTTACCCAACATGGTTTATACCGAAGAAATTAGGTCTAGAACCTAGGGACACAAATGGTGGTAATAGAATGGTCTTCCTACACGAGAAACAGCTAGCTGGCTCGAAGCGTCTCGTCGGAGGATAGACAAACAAGGGGTGACACTGCAACAAACAAACTATCATGTCGCCTCGTCTTATGTACGCCCCTGAGTAGAAGGCTCCTCCAATAGGCATTGCACCACATCGAAAGGTGAAAGTCTCCTGAGTATGAAAGAAAGCTCAAAACCTCTCAATTGCACATAGGAAGTTAGAGCTAGTCGCTCGTACTTCCTGGGGTTCTCAATGAAGTAACGAAGAATACTACGAGTGTCATTAAGAGATAGAATTAGAAACGATAACATCAGACAGATAACCAAAAAAATACCACAGTGGAGTACCGAGGGGGGGGGGTGCCACCGCGTCAAGGCTTGAGGGGCATCAACATAATGAAAACTTTGAAATTAAGTTTAAGTGCCTTTGCCGTGCCAAAGTTGATGCACCACACCGTTAAAAATAACATTTCTCCTTGTTAAGCCCATTTATTTAGCAATTAACACATTGGGGACCGATGGCCACTATAATGGCTTTATAGTATGGGTCTACAGGACCTTTCGCCACTTTAACGGTTTTGATTTTAGATCGATCATATATTGATCAGTTATATTTCTTTTTTCCCAGTTCAAGTTTTTATGTTAACCTCTGAACATCCGGGAAACTTCGCTTCCTTTAGAAAACTGAAGACGACTCGCGTGGCTGTAAAAGCAACCATTTCTTTGACCGCCATACACTGTGTTTGTTATTTCTGAAATTCTGAAAAAATGGTAACGCCCACTTCTTCTAGATACAGTGCAGAACAAGCTATGGTTATGTTTCAGAGCTTTCTAATTAGTGAATCAGATAATGATGATTCCGATAGTGATTATAGTCCTAGTGTTGACTTGCCGAAAAGTAAGAAACCGCCCAAAGCAAACTCCCTCCAGGGCCAGATAAATGGAACACATTATATGGAACAAAACAACAGCTCACAAACACATGCATATATCACACAATGGCATTGAGTCAAAGGGAATGAGCCCATGCACCGCTGGATCAGCAACCAACCATCCAAAGCAAACTGGTGTAGGTTTTATTAAAAATTAACAACTGATTGCATCAGATCAAGGAATGTTAGTTCCTCTGAAGAAGCATCTAATAGTAGTGATGTATCTACTTATTCAGAGGATTTAGCTGGTACTTCTAGGCCTACTAATGCTACAAGTAGGACTATGCATCAAACTTCCACAAATCAACAAGGTAGACCTAGGACTGATGCTGTGTGGCTTGAAGCCCTAGAAGGAGAGTATAGGAGTGTTTCACTTCAGACATACATTCTGACAGCAAACTTGGCCTTTCTCCAGTATTTTCTATCCTTGATGACAGAACCAATAATTGACAATCTAATAGCCAATGTAAATTCTTATGCCCAACGGAAATTGAAAATGAATACACCTCGAAGGAAATATTCTACTTATTCGAAATGAATTCCGCTCGACCGAAATATTTTTATGAAGTTTCTCGACACCCTGATAAACATGAGTTTGGACCCCAACATTCCAAAAAGGATTTTTGGTCCACAAAAACACACAGAAGTAGCCCCTGGTTTGGAACAATTTTCAGCAGGACCAAATTCTTATTGATTTACCAATCAATGCTTCATGCGGCTGGAGCTGATACACAGGGTAAAATTAAAATAGAGCCGTTTATAAATGAATTAGTTGCGAGCTTTCAGAATGCATTCCATCCTTTTGAAAACATATGTATAGATGAGATGGTTATAGATCACAAGGCAAGATTTAGGCACAAGCAATATAATGCAAGCAAGCCAAAACATTTTTAAAGCATTTTTAGCTTATTTTATCAGCTATGCAATAAGATCCGGAGAACAGAAACTTGGCCAAGGGACTGGAAACGTTCAATATATACATACCAATACCCAAAAGCGCTGATATGCAAATATGTTCAAATTATAGAACAATCGCCAAGCCAGTAAAATACTTCTGTACATTATAATGAAAAGAATACATAACAAGCTGGAGGACGAGATCCACGAAGCTCAAGCAGGTTTCAGAACTGGCAGAGGCACTAGAGATCATATATTTAACATACGCCTGTGTGTTGCCGGGGCCCGAAAGGGGAACAAAGAATAGCAACACTGTTTACCTTCCACGCATAGTCGTAAAAGGCGACTAAGGAGGTTATGGGATGGAGTTGGCTGTCCCATCCCATATAGGGTCAGTGACCCAAAGCCATGCCGAAGTCGGATGTGTCAGGCCAAAAGGCGCAGATATCGCAGCAATGCTGTAAACCATGATACAACGCATTCCATTCTCCGGACTACATCCTGCTAATCTGCAGGAGTTTGAGAACGAACGCAGAAGAAGAAGATATATTTAACATGAGGATGATCATAGAGAAATGTAGAGTATAACATCGAATTACATGCATGATTCATAGACTACACCAAAGCATTCGACTGTGTCAATCACCATCAATTATGGGAAATAATGAACGATATGGGTTTCCCAAAACGTCATTACACGACTAATAGCAGAGCTGTATAAAGATCAAGAAGCAGCGGTAAAAGTTGAAGGTGCAAGATCGGAGTGGTTCAATGTACAGAAAGGAGTAAGACAAGGCTGTACCTTGTCTCCATACTTGTTCAACATCTATGCGGAAAATATAATGAGAAACGTGAGGCAAGAAACAATGAAGCCTGATTTCAGACCCATAAATATAGGAGGGCTGCAGATATCAGAAATTAGATATGCAGACGACACAATGCTATTAACAACAAACGAACACGACCTACTGAATATAATTAAGTCAATCCAAAAGTTCAGCGAACAGCAAAACGTGTTCTTAAATATGAAAAAGACTAAAATAATGGCAACTGACAAAACTAAATCAAGACCCAAAATTAATATTGAGAACTGCAATTTGGAAGAAGTGACACATTTTGATTATTTAGGAACTAATATAAACAATGCGGGAGACTGCACAGTTTAGATCAAAAGAAGAACGGCAATGGCGCTGGCAAAATTAAAACAGATAAAGAAACTATGGCAAGGTACTAAGATAAGAACCAAATTGTGTTTACTACGAACATGTGTATTCCCTGTGGCGACATATGGATGTGAAGCATGGACACTAAATAAAACAGTTGCCAAGAGAATAACATCATTTGAATTAAAGTGTTATAGAAGAGTTCTGAGAATACCATAGAATACCATGGACAGCGAAGAAAACAAACCAGGAGGTATTACGAACAATTAACGTCCAGGAATGCTGGCTTCTGAATACTATATTAAAGAAAAAGCTAGGTTTTTTTTCGGTCATATTAAGAGACACGACGGCATGGAGAGAGTGTTAATGGAGGGGATGATAGAAGGCAAAAGGGGCAAAGGCCGACCAAGACGCCATTGGACAAAAGACATTCAAGAATGCCTGCGCATATCACTGGAAGATGCAGGGCAACTTGCTCAAGACCACGGAGAATTCAAGAGATCCATAGGAAATAATACGTTCTGGAAAGAATATGTCACTTGATGAAGCCAAAAAAAATACCATATAAAGTCATACGGACTCTGCGACCCCATCACCGGATATATTTTCAACCTGCTGGTATATTTTGGTGCGGACACAACATACAGGCTGGAAACTGACACAAAGTCTATCCATGCTGTCAAAATGGAAGCGAAGTATGGACAGTAAACAAACGTACCAAAGATAAGCTGGAGGCAACTGATATGTGGTTTTTAAGACGAATAAAAGTAAAGTAAAGTAACCCATAGCACTTATTAATGCCGTAGGGGTGTGAGATGTTAGCGATCTCACGCCCCAACTGGGGAATGAACCCAGCACCACTCATATGCGAAGCCAGTGTGCGAATCACTGCGCTAACGCGGCTCCCGAATGATGAATATTAAATGAACAGACAAGAAAACAAATGTAGAAGTTCTCAGAGATGCTGGAGTAAAACGACAAATTATAGCGAAAATTAGAAACAGACAATCAAGATTTTAAGGGTCCGTGACGAGATTAGTAAAACTTAAACATTTAGTAACCACCGGAAAGATCAAGGGGAGAAGAGACTGAGGAACACAAAAAGAGAATTTTCTGGGTGGGTTGCTACTGTGGCACAAAAAAGAAGTCACCAACATAACTTTTTAACAATACAAGAGACATGGTTGTGGAGAAGCATCATCACCTACGCCACTTATCATGACACTTGATATTCTCAAACTATACTCTCACACTAAACTCTCACACTATACTCTAGCCGCCATCAGCAGGTAGCATGATGATGTAGCATGTCAAAATGTACATCACAGCCGTAAACAAATTCCTGCCCATTTTTAGCTAATCTTTCTGTCATTGTGATTTTATGCCTATTTTCTCATTTCTCTGACATGATCCTCTTCATTACGGTTTTTTTTCTAGACTGTCATGTGTAGTATGGTGATAATATTGTAGTTTTCTGAAATGAACATTAATTTCTCTCTGAATGCTATTATTGATTGGGTTTTATGTTCCATTGTATTAACATAGAACAACCGTATGAGCAGTGAAGGGTGGTTTCAACGGACTTCCAACATTATCTGCCTCTTTATTTTGGTGGTCCGCTCTGCTAGACTGTAACCTCTTCATCTCGTGGTGTTTTTCTCCCAGTTGTATCGCTGCCTACCTCTTCATCATTTCTTTGAAGTGGTCATCATCTCTTTGTAGGACCTCTTTTGTAGGATTTTTTTCTGTTACTGTGTTTCTCTATCTTTTGCCAGCGTATCTGCCTTTTAATTTCGTGGTATGTCAAAGTGGGATGATATCCATTGTTGTACTAATCTTCTTTGAATGCACACTTCTCGTATTGCTGTCAAGAGTTTGTATTACAGACATCGCATCAGTAAGGTACATCACCTGTTGACATTGGCTTGTTATGGTCTTAATTTTTTCCACAGCAATTTTTAGGATCTGTACATCTGCAGAGTAGTTGGAGCAGAAGATTCCAGTTGGTAAACATATGGTTTTATTGTCTTCTTCTGGGTATTTTATATACACTCCAGCATCTCCAATCTTCACTGCACTAGTTGCTGATCCATCGGTATATACTTGTATCTGGTGAACAGTCTTCTCTGTGAAATTACACATTGTGAGACGGAGAACACGCATTGTGAGACATATAACACGCATTGTGAGACAGAGAACACGCATTGTGAGACATAGAACACGCATTGTGAGACAGAGAACACGCATTGTGAGACATAAAACACGCATTGTGAGACAGAGAACATACATTGTGAGACAGAGAACACGCATTGTGAGACATATAACACGCATTGTGAGACAGAGAACACACATTGTGAGACAGAGAACACGCATTGTGAGACAGAGAACACGCATTGTGAGACATAAAACACTCATTGTGAGACGGAGAACATACATTGTGAGACAGAGAACACGCATTGTGAGACATATAACACGCATTGTGAGACAGAGAACACACATTGTGAGACAGAGAACACGCATTGTGAGACAGAGAACACGCATTGTGAGACATAAAACACTCATTGTGAGACGGAGAACATACATTGTGAGACAGAGAACACGCATTGTGAGACATAGAACACGCATTGTGAGACAGAGAACACGCATTGTGAGACATAGAACACGCATTGTGAGACAGAGAACACGCATTATGAGACATAGAACACGCATTGTGAGACAGAGAACATACATTGTTAGATAGAGAACACGCATTGTGAGACATAGAACACCAAATGACCCCTACCACCAAATGTCACGCAAGGAACAAACCATCATTTTCAGACTACGAATTGGTCACAACAGACTGAAAAGTCACGTGTTCCGAAAGCTGAAGATTGGTGAGACAGACCTGTGCAGCTGTGGACTGAGCCCAGAGACTGCAGAACACATTCTTCATGCCTGTCAACTCTACCAAGAAGAGAGGGAGAAAATATGGCCTACTGAGATGGCACTGCTTCCAGACTTGAGGGGTTCCATGGATGACCTGAAGCGAATCACACAATTCATTGAAGCTATTGGTGCTGTAACCTGATATCTGACTGAAGAACGATGAAGAAGAAGAAAGACAGAGAGCACGCATTGCGAGACAGAGAATACACACTGTGAGACAGAGAAAACACATTGTGAGTCTGAGAACATGCATTGTGAGTCTGAGAACATGCATTGTGAGTCTGAGAACATGCATTGTGAGTCTGAGAACATACATTGTGAGTCTGAGAACATGCATTGTGAGTCTGAGAACATGCATTGTGAGACAGAGAACATGCATTGTGAGACAGAGAACACGCATTGTGAGACATAGAACACCAAATGACCCCTACCACCAAATGTCACGCAAGGAACAAACCATCATTTTCAGACTACGAACTGGTCACAACAGACTGAGAAGTCACATGTTCCGAAAGCTGAAGATTGGTGAGACAGACCTGTGCAGCTGTGGACTGAGCCCAGAGACTGCAGAACACATTCTTCATGCCTGTCAACTCTACCAAGAAGAGAGGGAGAAAATATGGCCTACTGAGACGGCACTGCTTCCAGACTTGAGGGGTTCCATGGATGACCTGAAGCGAATCACACAATTCATTGAAGCTATTGGTGCTGTAACCTGATATCTGACTGAAGAACGATGAAGAAGAAGAAAGACAGAGAGCACGCATTGCGAGACAGAGAATACACACTGTGAGACAGAGAAAACACATTGTGAGTCTGAGAACATGCATTGTGAGTCTGAGAACATGCATTGTGAGTCTGAGAACATGCATTGTGAGACAGAGAACACGCATTGTGAGACAGAGAACACGCATTGTGAGACAGAGCACACCATTGTGAGACATAGAACACGCATTGTGACACATGAAACACACATTATGAGACAGAAAACACATATTGTGAGACAGAGAATACACATTGTGAGACAGAACACGCATTTGTGAGACAAAACACACATTGTGAGACAAAATACACATTGTGAGACAGAGAACACACATTGTGAGACAGAAAATACACATTGTGAGACATTATAAAACACGCATTGTGAGACAAAACACACAGAATGAGACAAAGAACACTCATTGTAAGCAGGTAGCTCTTGACAACTATATTTCAGACAAAAACACAGGTTCCATTCAGTTGTGTAAATGAGGTAACATGTAAGGTAGTCTCATAGTGCATATTTGTGGAAAGGAGGTTTAAGAATATATGTTTAGTCACCGAAGGAACACATTCCAGTGTACCAGAATCTCATGATTGCCACGCTCTGCATAGCGCACAATTCTGGACCAACAACTTCATAATTCTTCAGTCAAATTTTATGACCAAACCGCAGTGAAGACACTTTCCCGTCAATTAGAAAGTCTACAACAAAAAGCTAAAGGTGTAATACCCGCTAGTCTCTATCTCTTCGTAATCCATGGGGATTTTCATTGACAGAATAACAAGGGTAAGAAATTTAGACAAGAAGTGGCAATGCTTTTTTCACAGGTCATCATATCCCCCCCCCCCAAATTTCCTCAGTCTTCTCCTACGACATACATGAAAAGAAGTGTGTCAATATTCTTTCTCCCTGAGCAGGAACAAAACAATTTACTCAAGATAGAGATGCATTAAATACTGTTTAAAATAAAGTTTAGCATTTATTAAATGATCTATTGATTTCGTTATTAGCATAGTTTTTGCCTTTTGTCTATTGATCCGCTTGTTGTATTTATTGTATATTCTTGATAGTGAGTTGATGTGAGTTTGCAGTTTTTCTTCGTCATCATATAGGCTATGATGTTTTTATCGTCAGCGAAAAGCAGTTTATTGAATTTGTTTTTACGTTGTTCATTCTCTGTTGTTTCATTTATCAGAAGTTGTATAAGAATACGCATATAAATTCTACTACTTATGACTGTATATAAAAATAAGATGACATCTATGTTGATGGAAAAGATCTAAAGATAGTAAGAAACATGTATTGGAAACAAACAACTGTGTCGAGGGTTGACGGTAATGTAGGAGAATTTCAAAAGATAGAGATGGGCATCAGGCAAGGATGTGTAATGTCACCAGATCTTTTCTTTCTGTATACAGAGGATATTATGTGAAACTTAAAAAACATACTAGGAACAGCAGTTGGAGGTTACACAATCTGAATAATTTAACATATGCTGACGATACAGTTCTGATTACGGGAAGAGAACAAGAAATTTAAACCTTGTTAGACAAGGTAGTAAAAAAAGTGAAAACAAAACTCTGTCTAAACAAGAAGAAACCAGAAGTAATGGTTGTTTCAGGAAATGCACACCGCCAAAATGCAGCATTACTATCTATGATTCAACATTTAATCATGGGGTAAAAGTGAAGTATCATGGCAGCGTTTTAACATCAGATGGAAGGTGCTCAAATGAGTAACAGTAACTTTACTAAAAAGAACAACAAAAGTTCAATCTTAATTTGCAACAAAAATATTTATAAAACCAAATACATTTGAAATGTGCAGTGTGCATTTTGTTATGAGATGGATTAAACAACATTCATGAAAATTTGTGATGAGAGTGTAAATGATAAATATAATATGTAAGGATTTTTTGATTTTTTAAAATTCTTGCACGCATACTATCCAAACAAAAAATGCATTTACACACACATACATACATCGCATATATACATACCCATACACGTGCACACATACACACACACACACACACACACACACACACACACACACACATATATATATATATATATATATATATATATATATATATATATATATATATATATATATATATATATATATATATGTATACATATATATATATATATTCATACACACATGTGTACACATATGCGCATAGTGGGAGCTGGCTTTCATGTGGTTGATTTTTCCCCGTTTTTTTTCTCTCCCCCCCCCCCCCCCAATAACATTGTATATACCTATACATATTTATTTACATATATATGTATATACAACATATCTGTAACGATTACAGTATAGAATATAAAAGTAACAACAATAGACATATGTAATGTAATGAAATTTAGCCCGCGAGTTGAAATGTGGAATGTTAGGCCTTTACAATTTTGTTGAATGGGTTGGTTGGTTGGTTGCTGATCCAGCGGTCCATGGGCTCACGCCCTTTGACCTAATGCCATTAGATGGCATTATAGTCAAGCAAAATGAATTAAACAGGTTACTAAAACACTTACCTTGCCTATTAATAAAAAATATATAAAAAAGTATATATAAAAAAAACATACAATAAAACTAAACAGGACAATTCTCCACGTATCGGCTCTTCTTCTTCTTCTTCTTTCGTTCACTTGAAACATGTCTATATCTGTAATTCTGTCTCCTTAATAAAACTCACTGTCTTTTGTAGTTCATACAGTGTCCCATAGAGTTTTGATTCCAGTGTTGTTTCCTCTGTCCAATATGTCTGCCTCAGCGTTTCATGCTCAGAACACTCTTGAAGTATATGTTTGGCACTCTGTGCTGCCTGTCCACATGTACACATGGCTGTGTTGCCAATCTTGAACTTTGTATACATGTGACTGCGGAGTCGGTTGTGTCCTGTTCTGAGACGTAGAATTATAACTTGTTCTGGTCTGTTCATAATATGATGTCATCTTGTGGATTATGGATTTCCAGAAATACTGGTCTGTGGTCACTACCCCCAAGCTGCTTTCCAACGACACGTGTGATGTTCCATTCCAGGCCTGGTGAGTGCAATGCCAGATCTGGTGTAGAGGTGGTGTGCCATGCTCTCGAGTAGAAGGTTGGTGAGTCAGCTGGCTGGTTAATAAGGATGAGATTATTTTCATCCTGCCAGCTCTTAAGTTCCTCACCTCTCTTGTCAATATGATCGTAGCCCAAGCTATGAGAGTGGCTGTTGAAGTCACCACACACCATAAGTCTCTCTTTGTCTGGAATTGTGTCTAGTGCTAATGGTTTATCATTTGGGCAGTAGTAGTTCAGGAGATGGAATTCTGCACTGTCTGTTTTTAGGTGGAGCATCTGGTATTCTGCCCCTTCCATATATACTTCCAGCTGACATGCGCTGATATTGTTTTTAACAAGTGTCAGAATTCCACCCTTTCGCCTGTCCTTTCGGTCAGATCGGTAGCACTGGTAGCCTCTGATTTTGAAGGCTATGTCGCTGCTGAGGTATGTTTCTTGGATACAGCATATATTAACTTGTTCTTCACTGAGGACATTTTCAAGTTCCAATTTTTTGCTGTATCCATCTCTTTTACTGTTGACACCCTCAGCATTCCAGTGCATTATTTTTATTGGTCGTTTAAAGTTTGTTTGGCCAGTAGCTCTATTCCCTTGCCTCCTGGCTCCTCGAGGCAATTGAGAAGGACTTTCAGTAACTGAGGTTGGGCCCTTTCGAGGTATAGGGCCCGGCACCGTCCCTGCCTGAACGTCCGCCACAGGGCAGACACCATAACCTTTTATAGATACAGACATGTTTCCATTGTGTTTTGTGCGTGGCATCCTGATTATCTGTGCGCCTTTTGGCTGGATGCCTCCGTCTTCAGCACTCTGCTTACTTGGGCAGGACTATGGTCCTGCTCGAATGGGACTGCCTGACCAGTCTTAGTTTCCAGCCCCTGATGGCTGAACTAAGCCCCATCACCACGGCACGGTGCTTGCCTTGATGGGGACGTATCGGCTCAAATTGAACCTTTTTCAAGAGACAAACAACAGAAAACAACACAATAAAAAACAAAATAGATTACTAGATTTCATCAAGCCCCGTCTCCATAACGCAGGGATGGCAACGCATCTAGTAAAAGAGAATTGCCTACTGGTTACACCGAACTTCTCTATTGGTCCAGGCATGCAACAAAATGTTCAAGTCAAAAGGATTGTCACGTCCCTAGTTACTGTGCCTCTATGATGGGTTTCAGCCATAGGAAAAAACAGTGCTGTCAGTTTCCTCCTCCCCAGTACATCTCTGGCTTCCTCCCAGCCACAGAGGGTGCATACATATATATTCAGGTAAACATGACACACATTTCAACAACAAAATAAAAGCATAATTGTATAGATGATATGCCATGAAGCTTCTATAAGAAGATTGGTGAGATCCACAGAGGCAACCACATGCGTCTATCTCTCTTAAAAACATGCAAACACAATTCTCGAACAAACAATACTAGACAAGGGCGAACAATCGTCTTGTTCTCTTCGTGTATATGATTCTGTAGCCGCACTCTCTGTATCGTATGGGATCTCTGGCCTTTATCTCATTCTCTGCGTGGCATTCTCCGCAGAAATATATCATAGTCTGTTGCTGTGGTTGTACCTCCTTCTCTGTCTCCACATTAGGGGTGGTGGACATTTTGCTGATTTTTCTTTAGGCCTTAGCCTACGACTTGAACGTTTAAGTTTAATACAATCTTATATCCTCTGTGACATCTCTTGAAAAACGCATTGAAACATTTAAAAAAAAAATAGAATAAGGGTATCTAATTCAAATTTCACGTTTTTGTATATAAGAAACACTTAGTGTGTCGGTCTAAGTGTGAGAGTTTCATAATATTTAAAAAAAATATTTTAGACAGATGCATACAATTAAAAAAAGTACACACTAAGTGGTAAATGCAAGTTTAAAGTGAAAGTACATCAGGAATAGATTTTTCAACTTTGTTTTGACACAATAATTAATTAAAACAAATATGTTCACAACTGTGCATATTACCTCCCCTTCATTGCAAACGTAAAACCACCTTTTATAAAGTGAAAACCACCTTCTATAAAGTGGGAAGTTCTCTGTTTACTATGACTAAATTATATTTTATTAATGAATCATTATGTTTAGTCAGTGTGACTATCTAAGACACAATAGTCAAGTTTTCTTCCAGTAAACAGAGCCTTATTTCTATCTCGTGAACACAGTTCACGAAAGTAAGATTGCTCTTAAGATGTCATCATTAGGACTAGTAAGAAAAACCAAAACACAAACATTGCGTGGTGTGGACTGTGATATGTGGTTTAGATCAGTGGTGCCAATGTGGTGTGGAAAAATCAAGCAAAGTTAGTGGTACTGTTATTGTTGCCTACCATGCACAGCTTAAAATGTGACTAAGAAGGTTTTGGGGGGTTGAGTTAGCTCTCCTATTCAATAGAGGATCATGTTATCCAGAAGTCATGCTGAAGTTGGGTGTGTCAGATCGAAAGGCGCAGATATTGCAACCACCATGTAAATGATGACATACCACATTCCATTCTCTGGATTACATCCTGGTAACATACAGGAGTTTGAGGACGAACGCATAAAAAGAAGAAGCAGATAAAGATCAGTGGTTCTCAAAATGTAATTAGGTTCACGTTTGGGGCTATATATTTGAAGGGAGGGGGATAATTTCACCGAAAAATTAAACTATGGCACAGATTCTTCTAGATGTGCGACATAAAAATAAGTTTTTGAATGCTTCTATTCTTTTACAAAACTGCCCACTATATCACAGCACAAGGGGGAAACGATGGCAATCTGAAACAGCTCTGGCGGAAAGCTCTACTGCACTGTTTAACTATTGCACTATCTAACTGCTGCACTGTCTATCTGCTGCACTGGAGCTGTTCTTTGAACAGTTCATTTCTTTGATGGAATCCATATTAGCATCTGACCTTCTGGAAAACGAGGAAGAAAGAGAAAATAATTATTCTACGCATAAGATATACGATATTACTCATCTTTGAGGAAAAATGACAAGCTTTTTTCTGGTCTATAGGAATTAATCTCTAGTGCCGGGAACAACACATCGGCTGGAAATACGAGGGCTGGGGCAACACAGTGGAATATAAGGAAAAACGGATTTAGATACAAATGTTATCAATATGTATATACACGTCATACTAGCGAATAGACGCAAAGACATACGACGTTTTGAATAAGAAACCTTCATCAGGACAAACGATAGCTGACTAACAATGAATAGAAACACACATATGACGAAATGGGAGGCAAGGGAGGATGAAAGTGGGAGAGAAAGAAGTGAAGCACAAGTGGGTATTAAGGGAGTGATATTACGGATGATGTGATCAACCCTGGTAACAGGAGATAAAAAGGACATTGAGATCTGGTCAACAAGACATAGATGCTTTCCATCTTAGTTCTCACTCTGGATAATTGAGTTTCTGAGTTTTTTCTCAAACTCCTGCAGATTAGCAGGATGTAGTTCATGGTGCGTTTTGTCATGGTTCACAACATTGATGCGAGATCTTCACTTTTGACCTAACGCATTCGACTTTAGAATGGCACTGGATCATTTTGACCTTATATAGGATGGGGCAGCCAACTCCACCATATAACCTCCTTAGTCGCTTCTTAAAATATACATGGAAGGCAAACAGTATTGCTATTCTTTGTTCCCCTGTCGAGACTTAAAAAAAATACCTAATGGTGTGTAACTTTTTAAAAACAATTTGTGTTGTCTAGTGCTTTTGATGGAACGAGTTGGTAGCACTTGCCTAAACACAATACGTGTTAAAAGATGGTTATTTTGTGCATCAATCATTCAGGGCAATATACTGCTAATTTTCCCAAACAACTTGCATATCATATATTAATAAAAGAAAAGTGTGAAAACCAGAATACTGGTTTCATTAGTTATTATAAAGATAAAGAATGTACCAGATCGCATGTAACCTATGTCTGCTGAACGACACAGAACAAATAGAAATGACCGGAATATACCGGTGTGGTATCCAAAATTCCCCATTACACATTGTTTACTATACTGTATAATCGTGTCTCTCAATTAGTTGTGTGGAATATTTGAAAATAATCTATCTGAAGTCACATTATTTAACCATTACAGTGATTTTCATTGGTCACTTTTGTATACATTGTGTCGACAGCCAATGACAAATCAACGTCAAGTAAAGTCATTTAGAAGAATGAGTTCACGTGACTGTATTTGACGAGAGACACGGTACAGTAAGTCGATATGACCTAGTAAAAGACACCTTACAAAACATTTACAAACAAAAATGTAATAGTCATGATTGAATGATTGTCCAAACAAATGTCATGTGTTTTGTTTTTGCGAAAACTAATTGTACTTGAATTAAACTCACAACATTAAAACATGACTCTTTAATAAACTCACAACATAAAAACATGACTCTTTTTGCAACTTGAAGTTTTAAGAACATAAAAATGGGATTGCAATGCAAAAATGGGATAAAAACTGAGGCTCTGTATGGAAAAATAATTTTTTGAAATACATTTTGAGGCTCTGTCTAGGATAGCAGGGTTATAGAGAGTGGACATTTCCATTATTCATTAAGGGTCATAACCAATCCGATACTCTCAGATAAGGGGATGTAATACATGTGAAATGTATTAATATGTGCAAATATATTAATAAATCATAAGAACACAAATATTTTGATCTGATCATGTGGTAATATAATTTAAATAAACAACTCTCATTTATCTTGAGTGATTTTATGTAACTCTTCCCCGTTCTACTATTTATAAAAACGTTTTTTGAAAGCAATATGCACGACATTCTTCCCTAACTGTTGACATGGTGAACAAAAGTGTGGCACATAAACTTTTGGATGTTAAGGGATAATGTCCGTATAAGGTTCAAGTTCCCCGCGGAACTTTACAAAAGTTGGATCTTGACTTTGTATGGGAACTAGTGTCTGTAGTCCGTTCACATGTCTTAGACTCCACCGCGGGGTCAAGGTTCAGCCAGTGTCGAGTCAGCTCGCTCGTCACAGTACCGCTTGGGATCTAGGCTGGTTCCTCCCCATATGACATGTTAAGACAGGACGAAGTCACCGGGGTGAAGTTTTCGGTCGTACGGAATGTTAACAGCATAAACGTGCTCAGCTGAGTGGTGAGCTATACTCAGCGTCCGAGTGGCTTTCGAATGTCGGCGCCTGCTATGTCATACCGCCTCGAAAGAGGATTACGGGGGTATAGGAGAGCTGCTTAGAAAGTGCTTCACTCGACTTTTTTGTCATGAAATAACTTTGGAATTACTTAAATTTTAGTATTATTTGTATTTACACGGTTACCTCCCTTACACTTAAACGTATTTTTGATTTAACATTTGGATACTGCTATTTATTGGAAAGAATAAATAAAGTATTTTGATAAAAAGTAGTAATGTAGTCTTACAGTTTTTATGGCCATAATTCTTAATTCGTAATTTAAAAGATAATTATTTATCTAATTACTTAATTATCTAATTATAATTTCGTTAACAAAAGAAAATAAATTTAGTATTCACGAGGAAAAAAAATGGGATTGAAATTTGTGAGTTTTAAAACGCTTCATTTTTTTAGAGAAAATTTACTTTAAACAATAACGCAATTTCACAATATAACGACATCCACCTGTGTCAGCTGAGTTTTTAAAAAATGTAAGCTCAAAATATTTTGATTTTATACATTGCTTACTAAAATTGCGGAAATATACATTTGTTTATGTTAATGGTACATATGTACTGTAATTGTATGTATTGAGTGCAATGAAGTGTCCAGGTCTCACCGAGATTGTCTGTGTTTTATAACACTGACTTATATCTCGCCCTGTTTTGCCTATGTCCCAGTTTCTATAACAGTTTACAAATACAACGAATGTGTTACGTGTTCAAATCAACACACTTGGTCTCGCTTCGTTTAAGCGAATAAACACGATTGGTAACCCTAAATGCGGTCGAGCGTGAAGACTTTGATTTATTTATACATAGATTAGTGGTCATTAGGTATTTTCTGTAGACGTATTAATTAATTCACAGTATTATGTGATTGCCATGTGTCTTCTGTCATGGAGATCATCCAATAAATAAATTAAATTTCCAACACAGCTGACCTGTGTTCTTTGATATAATTAAAAAGAAAGAATCTCTTCAAAATTTTTTTTCTAGTATAAATAAATATGAACGTAGTGATAGTTAGATAAACTTAATTTCCAATAGAAATCGTCCTTGGTTGGCGGGTCTGAAAGGGGGGCTAAACTGTTACCTGTCAAGCATGTCGTAAGCAGCAACTAAGAGGAATTTAAGGTGGAGTTTGTTGTCCCATAAAGGCCCATAGATAAGGAGGTTGTAGGGTTGAGATATTCAACTTTCCTTTAGCAAACCAGAATAGGTCTATGCCTTTTAGTATTATAAATTTTGCCAAAATACGGGTAAAAAGCACCCCACTCCCCGTAGAGATTTTCACAAAAGGAACATCACAATTCACATGAAGAAGATCTGATACACGAAGACACACGAATGACATTTTATAAGGGAATTACTCTTCCCTCCCTCCCCCTACTTTATAACATATTTATAACACTGGTCTCACCCTACAGTGTCAAATTGACCTAGAGACTATGCTGAAGTTCGATTTGTCAGTTTAAGCTGTCAATTATGGCACACCTTTTATCTGGACTATATCCTGCTGATCTGCAGGAGCTTGAGAATGGATACAGAAGATGAAACAAGAAGTTTAAAAGATGTTTACACCAGAAGGCATCGATATTGAACAGATGTGTTCACCAGAAGGCATCGATCTTGAACAGATGTGTACACCAGAAGGTATCGGTCTTGAACAGATGTGTACACCAGAAGGCATTGGTCTTGAACAGATGTGTGCACCAGAAGGCATCGATCTTGGTGAAGAATTGAGTATCTTTTCATGACTATCTTTGCAATCACTAGAATGTTCATTGATAAACATATGAATGTTAATGAATGCTGTATTCACGGAATTCATGTCCGAACATTTTCATGACACGGATGTCGTGAGACACAGACGATCAAAATAATCGAATCCACAATCAGTTGTTCGCATGGACTTTTACCACCAGATCACGTGGAAGAACAGTTCACGAAGCAAGTGGAGCCTTCACCAAACAACAAGCAGCCTAACGATATGTGTGTTTGCTGTAACGCAAGTACACTTGCTAGTAATTGAAGCCTATTTCCGCTAAGACGATATCATCATCAGGTGCCATGCCGGCTGGCGTAGCGATCATGGCTCTCCACAACTCTCTGTCTCCAGTATTATGTATCAAGTTCGCTGTTGTTTCCCTGCCATGCCAGGTTATCAAACTGTCTAATGTTTTCTCACATTGTCGCCCTCTGTCTCTGTTGACGTCAATCTTGCCTGTTGTGACTATGTTCTCCAAACCTCCCTGTCTCATGAAGTGGCCAAAAATATGAAGATTGTCTTTTCTTATATTATTAATTAAAGTTCGTTTCGCATTTGACTCTTTCAACACTTCCACAGTAGTTTTTCTGGCAGTCCATGATATCAACATACCTTAACTAAAAGGTTTTAATCCCTTATCGACCAATCATCAACTAAGGAGACATTTATTCAAACACTGTAAATGTCACGTGAATGTGTCTCCTGTGTACAGCGTTATTACACGTTTTTGAGTATTCCTGTATTTCTCGGTTGTTGTTTTTTTGTGTTGGTGGGGGGGGGGGGGGGGGGGGGTTTACCGTAGGATAAAATGAGACGATTGAACAGGCCTGTCTGACCTATTTATTCGAGATTCTTAATCAGGGCTGGCACATACTTTAAAATAAAAAAGAAAGTGACATTTCCCCATAAACATGACATAAGTTTAACATTACAATAGGCTATTCATTTAAGATGAGGTACTGTCTTGGCACGAAAGGTCAGCAACAGTACCCATTTACCTCATGTTCCTTTCCCTGATATCACACCATACTATAAGCTTATAACCTGGTGTTGTGGCACACGCCCCACAGGTGGAAAGGGGGGGGGGATTTCATTGTTTAGGGGGGACACTTCGGGGGGGGGGGGAAGTGTACTTGAGATGTAGTTGTCTATTATATGTTTTGAAAATTTAGCCTACTTAACTTTTTTTTTTCTTCTAATAATTTTCTAGTGCTTCCTTCCTAAAACCTAAGTCTTGTGTCCTGAACAAGTTATAATTAGGTTTCATTTATGGAATAAGTCAATTTTTGATATGGCCTATTAAAAATGTAGGGCCACTTTATGAGGGCCTACATGGGGGGGGGGGGGCATCAGAATTTTTGAAAGATTGAGATGGGGAAAGGTTTAAAGAAAAGGTTGGGTAACACTGCTTTAACCTGCCAGGTTCAAGGAGTACCACATTGGATGAAATAACACCCAGAGTTCTCCAGCAAATTCTATCTTCAGAAACGCAGATGAATGTAAAAATATCTTAACCTATCCAGCCCTTGATGCTGCCTGTCCATGATTTTCTTAGTCTTAGTCTGCTTCTTCCAACCTCGACTGTTCCCTGTAGTATAGTTTATCACGAATAATCATATCATCACACGCCCAAAAAAACCATCAGGGCCGTAGACAAGTTTTCATTGAGAAAGGGGATTTACCTATAAAATAATGTGAAAAAAGGCATTCGTCAATTTTTGTGTGTAATTCCCTCTTTTTGATGTGAAAGCTGATGACTTTTTTTATGAGAAAGTCGTTAATTATTTTCATGAGAAAGGTGATGACTTTTTTAATGAGAAAGATGACCTTTTTTGTGAAAAGACGTTAACGTAAGAGTTTCACCCACCTTTTGGCTAAATTCCTAGCAATAAAAAACATGTTATGATTTCCTAAGGGTGGGAGGGGAGAGTTGAACACCCACCTCCCTTAACAGCAGACCTATAAACCATGCAAGTAGGTATATTTGTCGCTTTACTATTGGCAGTAATGATTCATATAGACCCGTATGAATCTATTTTATTTCTAACGTACACATTTGTCACTAGATGGACTAGTATTGTGGCTTGGTAAAAGTTCACCAACCAAGCTTATTGACAACATTATAGGCAGAGAGTTGTGGAGAAACATGATCATCTATGCCATTCGGCATGGCACTTGATTGATTGACACATTTGTCTCATGCTCTCTATAGGAGATGTGTAACCTCTCTCCATGACTGCAGTGAGTGTTCAGCTTTCACACCAACACAACACAATAGACAACATAAGTGAGTTTCAAATTTAGTTTTTCACACACTGATTTTGCTTTTCCACATTAAAGTTAACATTGACATTTCCGCTATATCCATCTACAGCCTTAGGGACCTATCTCTAAGTCTATTTTGCGTTTTCCATCGCTGCATAAGCCTATGCAGGATCCAAGTAATTTGAAAATATTTAAGTCCTCAAATTTATACCAATTTATCATGTTGTTGGTTTGTGCTTCTGTTCCTTTGCTGTTAACCAAGATCATATTTCATTCAGCGTTGATTTTGGTCTCCTTGCTAGCATAATGTGAAAAAAATTCTGACAACACTGTGTATGAAAAATAATTATGGTGCTTTATGGGGAGATGTGGCCACATCACGTGTCCATAGTCCAACTTTTTAATATTGTGAGTAAGAAAGACATCTCCAAATAATCACATGTATATTTTGATAATTTTGTGTTTCTTGTTTATGTGTGGAGCTAGTGGAACGCATGGTCATGTTGTTAGAACTCCGTTCTCAGACCATTGATGTCCTGGGTTCAATCCACGGTTAGGACATGATTTTATCTTTTGGAGGTACAATTAAAATCCTTCCTATATATGTTGAGGCATCTGCTATGGCAAAGCAGCCTTTATTTCCACAGCCCATAGAAAGTCTCTCGGCACTCCTTCACAGGAAAACATGCAGTAACAAAAGTTTTAAGTTTTTGTTGTTTATGTGTTTCTTGAAAAAGGTCCCAGTTGGACAGTAAAGTAGAAAAAAGGTCTTTGTTCTTTTGTTTATTACTATTTATTTATTTTTTACATTGATAGTTAGGCTATAACAGTAACAATTAGTATTTCATACAGCTTTTGTGACTTGGAGATTAAAAAATCACAACTTCTGCTGCAGATAAATTAAGCTGCATGCAACGCACTGAGGGGCACCCCTACTAGGTTCATACTGGGGTCCTCTCAGTGCATAGAGTGAAGATGGTTGGATGTAGTGATTTATGCGTCTTATCAAGATTTCATTTTGTTAACTACTGTATGGTGTGTTTAGTTACAAATGTGGCCACGTCTCTCAGTAATTAACCAAAATTTCACAATAAGAATTCCTAAGACACATTCATTTTGTGATGTTTTTTTGTTCTTCGTCTTCAGCGTACATTCTCAAACTCCTGCTGAATTTATCTTGTAGCAGGACCATGGTCCTATTAGATTTTCAGCAGGATGTAGTCCAGAGAATGGAAATGCGTTGTGTCGCCGTTTTATTTGCGCCAATGGCCCGACACATCCGTCTTTCGGCAGAGTTTTTTGTTCAGTGGGACAGTTTTTTAAACAACATCATGCTACCAACGCCAAACATGGTCTTAAATAGCCTTGCAGCAAAGAAAATCATTACATGTGAAATGAAATATATGAGAAAAGCTGTAATGGTTGCTAAACTAGATAAAATAAGAAATAAAGCAATTAGGAAAAGGGTAGGTATAATATCATGTATTCCCGCCTAAGACGGATGTGTCGGGCCATTGGCGCCAAAAAAATAACGGCAACACAGCGCATTTCCATTCTCTGGAATACATCCTGCTGGAAATCTAGTAGGACTGTGATCCTGCTGTAAGGGAGATCCAGTGGGAGTTTGAGAATGAAGGCTGAAGAAGAAGAAGAAGAATATCATGTATTGAACATATCAAAAGACAGCAAGTAAAATGGTTTGATCACCTTATGAGAATGAACCTAAATATCAATAAGAGCATATAACAAAAGAGTATCTGGACATAAAGCCAAAGGCAGACCACGAAAACGGTGGATAGAAAAAATCAAGATAACCTTGAACCATGGACTCAATTCAACCAAGGTGACACATCTGGCCCTGGATCAACAACACTCCATCCAAGTAGAATTCTCCTTCATTAGGCATTTGCATTAAGCCGAAGTCTCCTGGGTATGAAAGAACGCTTATAAAAACTACCCCACTGCACATAGGAAGTAAGAGCTAATCGCTTGCGATTCCTGGTGCTAGAAAGAAAGAAGAACAGCAGGTGTGAATACTATCAACCATAATTCACCTGGAGAAAGACAACAGCTTTTTAAAATAGATTTAGCAAAGTCCCAGATGACTGGTTAAATGTAACTATAGGGAGCAAGTCCAAGATCACTGGTTAAATGTAACTGTAGGGAGCAAGTCCAAGATCACTGGTTAAATGTAACTGTAGGGAGCAAGTCCAAGATGATTGGTTAAATGTAACTGTAGGGAGCAAGTCCAAGATGACTGGTTAAATGTAACAGTAGGGAGAAAGTCCCAGATGACTGATTAAATGTAACTGTAGGGAGCAATGCTAGGATCTGGGAAGTATTTTACTTTAGAGAAGTCTTTGCTGTGACCATCCTGCATTTTTGAGACAATCTGTTAGGTAAAAAGGGTTGATTCCCTACAAGAAGTTCAGGCATGATTTCTTCCCAGAGGTCATTGCAGAAAAAATCATGAGGATTGGTATAGTGGAATTTCTCTATAGAGAATCCTCTTATAACACATTCCCCTATATAGCAACACATTTAAAAATCCCCAATTATATTTATTCTTTATTGTTTGTACTGTACATGGTAAATTTCTGTTATTACATACACATTTTGCTGGTCTGGACCAAGTTGGTATAAGGGGATTCCACTATAATAAACCCTACATCTTCTTAGTTTCCTCTCATAGCATACATAGCAGATTGTAGTATTATATGTCTTTGCTCCACCATTGAATCACTGTAAATATACCGTAGCATAACTTTCTGTAATATTTAGAATTTACTGAATGGCTTTTTGCTGTCGATAATTAAGAAAACAAACAAAAACAAGCCAATGAGACTTTTCTCTCAGTAATGGAAGACTTTCTAAGCGATCATGTTGTTAAAGCAACAGAAGATGTTTGTTTTCATCTTTCCCTTTTATCTTCCATATCTTTGATTATATTGTTCCTAAACAACATCGCCCCAGCTAGCACGCAGATTGTGCTTCCAGACAGTTCAAGTTTTGGCCATGTTTGCCAGATTTTGGAGAAATCTTTCATTGAGGACTTAAAAAATGTCTTTGTACCTCAGCATTGGACTACCACAGGCCTTCAGAAGCATCTCTGAATAGTACTTATTGTGGAATGCGACAGTTTGACATTCTGTGGACATGGTCCAGCCCTCACAATATATTTTCATTAAGTGTTTCCATGGCAGATGGTAGCTGAGTGTGGCGTAAAAGTTCTATATTGGTGATTTTATCATGCCATTTAATGTAAGATTTTGCTGAGACATCTTAGCTGAAAGGTGTTTAGTCTCCTCTCATGTCTTGTGTAGGTTGTCCATGTTTCAGATCCATAATATAGTTTGGATTACCTTGTTGTGAAGCAGACATTAGTCATTTCAGCAATATTCTCTTGTATGGCTGGTCGATTATACTATCAATATAATCACAGACGTACACTGTTCAGCAGATGTGGTAAAAACATTGAATGTATTAGGTACCAAAGCCAAAGGTGTCAGGACATTGCGGCAAATAAAATGGCAACACAACACATTTCCATTGTGTGAATTACATTCTGTTGGAAATCTTGTAGGATCACTGTGCTACTATAAGAGATATCCATGGGAGTTTGAGAACGAACAGAATAAAAAAAGACCTACATACTGTATAAACAGATAAACAGAAAACAAACATTGCATTTTTTGGTTCAAAATGTATTTAGATTTGCACACTAACTTTTCTTTCCTCAAACATTAACATTTCTTTCCTCAAACACTAACTTTCCTTTCCTCATGTACTATAGCATTATGAATGTTTATGTAGTTGATGCATCTGTTATTCTTATGGTGATACATGATACCAATTCCATATTTGATTGCTCTTCACATAAAACATTCAAGTAATAACTGTTTCTCATTGAAGGTACCAAGACTTGTCTAGTTTCTCATTGATGGTACCAAGACTTGTCTAGTTTCTTCTTTTATGGTACCAAGACTCTTGTCTAGTTTATCCTTGATTGTACCAAGACTCTTGTCTAGTTTATCCTTGATGGTACCAAGACTCTTGTCTAGTTTATCCTTGATGGTACCAAGACTCTTGTCTAGTTTCTCCTTGATGGTACCAAGACTCTTGTCTAGTTTATCCTTGATTGTACCAATACTCTTGTCTAGTTTATCCTTGATGGTGCCAAGACTCTTGCCTAGTTTCTCCTTGATGGTACCAAGACTCTTGTCTAGTTTATCTTTGATGGTACCAAGAAACTTAAAATCTAGTTTCTCAGAGTGCTTCTTCATCAATATTTTTGTTTTGGTAGTGTATTCTATTCAGGACATAGCATCAACCCAGCATTTTTTGGCTTTTTTATTTTCTATGCAATATAAATACATTCAGTAGTTTGCCATCTCTCTGAACAATAGGAATATACAATTGTCTGAGGTGAGATTTGAAACTAGTACTTTGACCATCACAGACTCAAGAGTTTGTGAGCTGGAGGAAGTGGGAAGAAGATGTGAATGGGTGGCATTTAGCAAAGATAGAAAGTTATTGACAACAGCTGTGATTCAACTGGGACGATAGTGCAGTGACTGGGCTGTCAACAGAACAGAGGGATGATCCAAGAACTCATACTGCGGCACTTGAAGCCACATATAATTTACACAGATGGCTCAGTAACACAAGAAACACACATGTGTGGTTGGGGTTTCATGGCCTACCAAAATGGCATGAAATTAGCTAAGAACTGAGCTGCATATCCCACTATAACATCAAGTACGAGAATGGAAATAGAGGTAGTGACAGCAGATCTCACTTGGCTGGTGATGCAATAACCAACAGACTCAGTGATTTTATTTAACTTTCAAAGTATGCTATGCACGATAGAAAAAATGTTATGACCAATTATACTGTACGCCTAAAAAAATACTACAAAGAAGGTGCATCTAATGTAGCACCGCAATGACCCTGACAGACTATGGGTTTATGAATAGATGGTTCATTTGTCATGTCAGAGGTGTTAAGTCTAAGGCATATGGTTCTTGCATTCCATGTACCCAGTCTGAGTATTACTGATTGCTTGTTTTGTCTAGGTACTATACATTATTAAAATCAGTTTTCCCATGTTTCATCTATTTCAATGTGTCCAATGAGGCAGGCAGAAATAATGGGCAACACCTAATAGCAGTGCAGATTATTTCAGGTGTTAGCGTACCAGTACAACTAAATTGTTGCTCTCACTGAAATGAGTGACTCGTAGTGAAATTCCACTAATTTAAGAGAAATTGAAACTTGTAAACTGTCCCTTTCCATGTTGTGTCCATTGACAAGAGGTGTTCCTCAAGGTATGGTGGAGGTTGAAAGAAGACTAGGAGGCCAGAAGAAGACATGGTTAGATAATATCAATGACTGGGCAGGGTGTGAAGTTTCAAAACTCATCAGGATGGTAGAGGATAGAGATGTGTGAAAATCTTTCTGTACCAAATTTATCAATGTGACACTCCTACGACCCTGATGGACTATGGGTTTTATTATTATATCAGTATCTTTTGCCCACCTCATCTTCTCCTACCATTGCCATTTAACTATGATCAAATTTTATGACGCGACTAATGCATGCAATGACATCACCAGTACAATGTGAACGATTGGCTTTCATCCGATCATATCGCCAGTACAACGTGAATGATTGGCTTTCAAACCACAAGCTAATTCAACCAAGTTGGGTCTGTGAAGTGAACCAAAAAATCCCTCTACCACCGAGCCAACAATGGAGAAAATGTGTGTTTTCAAACAGTGTTCAGAACAGAATAGACTTCTGGAGATAGTGCAAACGTTTGATGTTCAACACTGAAACAAAAAATGTTTACTTCCAAGACAGGAAGTCTCCTAATGTTTTTGGCAGTTGGTGAAAACTGTGACTTTATTGGCACTTCATGGAACTAAAAGGTTTAGCTTGATGTGCAATTTTAAATTTAGCTAGCTGACAAAATTAGATTTTCCTCTTCTGCTCTAGTTGTAAAACTGGTTACCAAATAATGTAGCAAATGTTTGTAGTACTTAGGTGGCAGGAGTAAGTTCAGCCTACAACTTACAGCTGTATATTTCCATGTGACAAGACTAAAAAACCTTGGCGGAGACACCCAAAGAATTATACGTCAATAAATCTTCCATTCTTACAGTGAGTTCTAAATATGACATGACTGAAAAGATCTTGGCAGAGACACTTATAAAACTGTAAGTCAACAAAACTTCCATTCTTACAGTGAGTTCTAAATATGACATGATTTTTTCTTTAAAAAAAACCTTGGTGGAGATACAGAATTAAAACTACCTGCTATAATGAAGATTCATCTCCTCTTTTACTGGATCCCCTGTTATAAATCTGTCATTATGAAACCTCTCCAAATCAATTGTTATATAATTTATGTCAAAAATAAACTCTGTGATTGCACGACTGATGCCAATAGCATGTTGTAACCCATGTCCACCCAATCCATTGGCAAAAATTAAGTTTTTCAGGTAAGGATGAGGTCCAACCACCAGGTTCTGGTCAAAGAAATTGCAGTTGTTGTAGCCAGCCCAAGCAGTTTTTATCTGAAAAGAGTGATACAAGGTAAGAGAAATTATGAAACAAAAACCAAAATATTGGTTTGTAAATTCAGTATGCAGACAGATCAGGTCATAGCAAGACAACTATATACACTAAAATGCAAAATACTATAACATTAATTTAACAAAGATAGGCAGGGAAGTGTCACCTTTACAAACAAAATAAATATCTAATAATAATAATTCAAATATATTCTGTAAATAATTCAAATATTACGTGTGCTGTCAATCATTTCTTCTTATGGTCCATGCCATGTGACATTGGGAATGCCTCCTGTTTCATGTGCAGTCAATAATTTCCAATATGGATGTTCTTCCATGCCACAATGCTAGGTTGTCCAGCATCTTCTCTCTTTGTCTTCCCCTACCCTTCTAATTTATGAATGAATTAATATCAACAGGCATAAATGCACAAGACCTGCAATCCCTAGCAACTGACCGACAGGCATGGAGAACTATGACATCCGCCCTATGTTCCAAACTTGACAAAAGAGGAACTGACTGACTGACCTTCTTGCTCCTCAACTTGTCTTTTGTCATGGTGTGTTCCCTCTTTCCTGTTCTCATGATATGTCCAAAAAATGTGTACTGTCTCTTTCTGATGCGGGTGAGCAGCTTTTTAAAAAAAAATTAATTTCTTCCAAGTCATCTTCATTATGCTCTTTTATATGTCCATGGTGTTCTTAACATTCTTCTATGAAACCACATCTCTGCTGCCTCAATATAATTTTTCACTATTCTGCGCATTGTCTGTGCTTTTCAACTATTCTCAAATATTTTGGTACCACCAATGCATTCAATTGTACCACCAATACATCCAATTATACCACCAATACATCCAACTGTACCACAATGGATTAAATTTTACCACCAATACATCCAATTATACCATCAATACATCCAATTGTACCACCAATGCATTCAATTGTATCAACAGCACAATGTTCATGATCAGGTTTTGAACTCCGAGCGAGTTTGACAGATTTGTATTTGTTAGATGAGTTCAATAATGATTCAGCTAACAAATTGATTAATTACATTATAGTATAGATAAGAATGAATTCTCTGCTTTGATTTTTAACCCATTGACTATCGCAGCCAAAAATATATGTGAAACAGAAGTTAAAAGGAGAATCATCATCAAGTGCCATGTCGAATGGTGTTGGAGATCATATCTCTCCAAGTACATCGGTCCCCATATATGTCATCATCTCTGTTGGTGTCATCAATTGAAGCCATTTAGTCAAACTGTACAATATCTTTTCTCTAGGTCTTCCCTTTGGTTTTTTCCCCTCTATCATTCCTATAGTCACTATATTTTCAATGCCTCCACTTCTCATTCTGTGTCCAATAAATGTTGACTGTCTTTTTTATTATATTATCAATAATGCATATTTTCACATCCATCCTCCTAAGCCATTCTTCATTAGTAATCCTTGCCATCCAAGGAATGTGTAACGTTCTTCGAATAAATCACATTTCCGCTGCCTCCAATGATTTTTGTGATGTCTTATTTATTGTCCATGCTTCACTTCCAAAGAGTAGCACTGGTTCAATGTAGCATTTGAGGACACGTTTTCTAGTATCCATCGATATGGACTTGTTGTATAGAAGTTATTGCAAAAGGAGAATAGGAATAGCTAAAATACTTTTAATGATATGAAGAAAATATTAACATCTAAAAAAATTACAAATATAAATAACCCAAATATCGGAGGATGTCAGACAAAAAAGAAGTGCCGCAGTAACCAGACAAATAGAGGTAAATGCAAATAAGGTAAATAGGTTACTGAAAAAAACTGTCAATATAAAATATAGAAAATAACAATAAAACAAAGAACAAATACAATTGTCAACGTGTCGGTCCAATTGGGACCTTTATCAAGACAACAAAAACATTTAAGAAAACAAAACCATAACGAAATAAGCCAAAATGGCTGGGAGAATGATTTCTCTCACAAGGACATCATCACACAGTGACAAATCCAGCGCAACACAATATTAATAAATGCATATTGATGTGTTCTTCTTCTTCTTCTTCATTGTTCATTCTCAAACTCCCGCTGGATCTCCCTTGTAGCAAGACCATTGTCCTACTAGATTTCTAGCAGGATGTAGTCCAGAGAATGGAAATGCTTTGTGTCGCCGTTTTATTTGTGCCAATGGCCCAACACATCCGTCTTTGGCGGGGATGTGTTCAATATGTATAAATTATGAAATACTAAAAGATGAAAGATGCAAAACTAAAGAAAGGGGACACCAAATAGCATTGGCAAGGAGGGGGGTTAGTGGGGGATGGGAGATAAAAGGGGAAAGGATAGAGAAAGATAGTGCACGCAGGAGCGGGAGGGGCTATAAATAGAGGGAATATAGAAATGTCTAAAGAAGAATAGCATTTGACAGTATAGGATAGATAACGAAATATATACACAACCAAATACAAATATGTATACATTCTATTTGATAATCATAGATAACTATAAACATAAGCACATATAGATACAAATATCTAGACATATATAAAAGTATATACTGATATCACAGCATACATAGGAATACAGACACATACATGTATATAGTTAACTGCACACACAACAACATATATACATACATACATATGTGGATATATAAATATATACATATGCATAAGCATAACAATATATATACAAAAATACATACAAATACAAGTATACTAGGAACACACACAAGGATATATCTAACATGTTCAATACATTGTTGTTGTTCGTCCATCACAAGTGATGATGACCATTTGTTAAATCCACTTTTGAAAATTCAATTTTAATTATGTCCTTGATTATGAGTTCGTAGATGGCTAATGAGCCCTATTCGAGCTGAAAATGTCCCTGGACAGTTTGGACATGGAATAACGACTGTAGACGGATCTTGGTCTATCCGTGACTTTCTAGCTGCTCTCCGCTGTTGAGCTGCTGCATTTCTCTTCTTTTCACAAGATGATGCGCTCTTTTTTATTTTAGAACACCATGTAGATCTATTTTGTACAAGTTCTTCCCATGTATCGTGGTCTATTTCAAAGGCTTTCAGTGAATTCTTTAACAAATCCTTGTAGCGCTTCCTTTGGCCACCTTGAGATCGTATACCCTTCTCTAGCTCACCATAGAGAAGTATCTTTGGCAGACGATGGTCTGGCATACGCACCAAATGACCTGCCCAACGAATCTGTGTCTGCATCAGGATCGTGTCAATGCTTGGGATACCAGCTCTATCAAGGACAGTGGTATCTGGAATCTTGTCTTGCCATCTGATGTTCATAACTTTTCTGAGACAATTTGTATGAAAATGATTGAGTTTTTTCACATGACGTCTATACACAGTCCATGTTTCACTAGCGTATAGCAGCACTGGAAGTACCACTGCTCTGTAAATTTTCAGCTTAGTCTGTAGGTTAATGCCATTTCTACGCCAAACATTTGCGTACAATCTGCAGAAAGCACTGCTTTCAATACATAGATATAAGAAAGATACCCACACAACATGCGCAAGCAAGTAAATGTATCCAAACACGAGCAATAGTTCAAACAAGAATGCGTGTGCATCTATCTATCTATCTATATGCTGTGTTCCTTGTTTGCCTTGCAGGGTCAGGGGTGAAGTTCTCTGAAGATGGCCTTCTTGTGCGCTGTTTGTAAGCTTGTTCCTGTGGCTTCTTTGACTTCTGTGATCCATCTTTTACATGGTCTGCCTCTGGCTTTATAACCATTATGTCTATTTGTCATAGCCATTTGTGGCATGCTATCTGTCTGTAGTCTGGAAGCGTGCGAAAACCACTTGATCTTTTGTCTTTTGTTGTGTTCCAATACTGGTATTGTTTTGATTATCTGTCTGATGTTATCGTTTCTAATTCTATCTCTTAATGACACTCTGAGTATTCTTCGTAGACATGTCATTTCTGTTGTCACTATTTTTCTTTTGTCTTGTGATGTCATTGTCCAGGTTTGGCACTGGTAGCATAGTGATGGAATAATAGTAGTCTTGTATAATGCAACTTTAGTGTCTATGTTTACATTTTTGTTCTTGAAAATACTTGTCATCTGTCCTAGGATCTGTTATGTTTTGTTGCATCTATTTTGTATCTCGTAGAATAGTTACAGTAGAATAGTTTAGTAGCCCTTGGTACAGTAGAATAGTTTAGTAGCCCTTGGTACAGTAGAATAGTTTAGTAGCCCTTGGTAAAGTAGTATAGTTTGTAAAACATACAATGTTGTCAGAGTATTCGTTTTATTTTTGATTAATACATTTTTTTTAGTAATTTCCACTCACATTCAGTTTTACTAAATGCCACAAGAAGTGGCTTTCAGTCATCTTCAATTTTTTACTAAAAGCCACCAGAAAATGACTTTCAGTTGTTCTGTGTTTACCACTTCAAGTGGCTGTAAATAGTAAACTTTCAGACAAGAAGCAGCACATACAGATTGAGTTTTAGCATGTGTATATTAAGAGTAAACACATTTACAACAAGAATACAAGTGGACAATAAATAATGAAACACATACATTTGATGATTGGAAACTTGGTACATGATTTGTAAGAGCTGGCAACACATGTCGATCATAGAAGTTGAAGTCTACATCAAAATTGGCAATAGGAGGTTCTGGAGCCTAAAATAGAATAAAAATAAAGAAGAAATTTGGTCATCAGAATTTTGGTCATCATAAATTTGATAATGAGAATTTTAGTCATCAGAAAATCATGAGAATGAAATGTGCACATATAATGTATATTTGAAAAGAATCACAGATGGTAAGAGAACTTTTTAATCAATATTATTGAGGCAAAAATAAACTACACATAAAATTAAAACCTAGAACACCGCTAAAGTTGGAAACCTAGCACCCTGCTAAAGTTGGAAACCTAGCACCCTGCTAAAGTCTGAAACATAGCACCTTGCTAAAGTCTGAATTGTTGACCCTGCTAAAAAGTCTGAATTGTTGCACCCTGCTTAAAAAGTCTGAAATGTAGCACTTTGCTAAAGTCTGAAATGTAGCACCCTGCTAAAAAGTCTGAATTGTTGCACCCTGTTAAAGCCTGAAATGTAGCACCTTCCTAAAGTCTGAAATATAGCACCTTCCTAAAGTCTGAAACCTAGCACCCTGCAAAAGTCTGAAACCTAGCACCCTGCTAAAGTCTGAAACCTAGCACCCTGCTAAAGTCTGAAACCTAGCACTCTGCTAAAGTCTGAAACCTAGCACCCTGTGAAAGTTTTAAAATCTAGCATTGTGTTAAAATTTAAAATATAGCAATCTACTACAGTTTAAAATCTTGCTCTCTAGCAATAATATGACTTTCTGGCACATCTTTCTGACAGAAAAATCTCTAAGTCTGTAACATATATAATATTTATCTAGAATAAAACAATGAGAAAACTCAAATACATAATTAAAATGTGTGAATTTGACAATACCTCAGTCGCAGGTAAACTGCCACAAATGTAGTGTCCACTGAAACCTTCCCATCGGAAAAACAATCCTGAAGGGTCTATAACAAATGGACAGTCCAGAGTTGGTCCACTGGGACAGTGAGTCACATAAACATAATGTTTTCTGTATGAGATAAATGAGAGAAAATAAATTATATGACCTGAACATGAGCCTCATTACCAACAGTACATGAATTAACACCAGGGCTGTTCAACTAGTGATCTATATCAGTATTTTTGTAGCCCTTGGCACAGTAGAATAGTTTATCTAGAGTTGCATTGTATTTTTTATAAGCACATTTTTTTTAGTAATTTGTGGTCACATGCAATATTTTCATGTACTTGCCTGCACATAAATTCCACCTGAAAAAATAAATATATAATTCATGATAATACACTAGAAATGCAGTAAAATTATAGTCCAAATGGTGACAATTGAAAATACTGTAAGGAAGATATGTTAATCTTAACAAGTCGATGTTTCAACCAAAAGGACTTTATCAGGAACCCAACACGGCACACAATGATTAAAGTATGGCACTGCCATCATTTGGACAGTCCTCATTTACACAATTATGCAAATAATTAAAAAATTATATTTTTCTAAGAATGGAAGAACATACCAAATTCTTTTTTGTTTTCAGTTCCCTGTGGAACATAAGGCTGCAACTGTTGCTCTCCAACAATTTCTGTACTGCGTTGTTAATTTCACCTGTGCCCATGAGGTCCCAACCAAACTCATTTTTTCTTCTATTTCTTTTGTCAGATTCTCTCCCTTCTTATAACATGCTTTTCACCACCAGACGAGTGGTATATTCATCCATTCTTGTACAGATTAAAATACTAAAACAATGCTTAAAAGTTGAAAGCCAAAACCAAGATAAAGAAGGTCCTTATAAGAGAGCTACTCTACAGATGCTGCAATTATGACACATTCAGAGGAGGAACTGTAAAACCTATTAGCTTCCATTTCTGATGTCTGCCATGAATTTGCACTTAACAAAAGGAAGATGCAAATTATGAAGTAGGCTCACATACGCAGCCACAAATTGTCATCGATAGTAATGAGCTAGAGGTAGTTAACCACTTTATTTCCTGCTGAAGACAGATGTGTCGGGCCATTGGCGCAAATAAAACGGTGACACAACGCATTTCCATTCTCAGGACTACATCCTGCTGGAAATCTAATAGGACCATGGTCCTGCTACAAGGGAGAGCCAGCAGGAGTTTGAGAATGAACGCTGAAGAAGAAGAAGAACCACTTTATTTATCTAGGATGTTCAGTCAATGATAAAGAAATAAGCATCATGATTGGCAAGGCATCTACAACAATGAACAGACTAACAAAAATGGTATAGGGGAACATAAAAGTAACAATAAAAACTAAACTCCTGGTTTACCAGGCTTGTATCCTCAGCACCCTCCACTACGGCAGTGAAACATGGACAACTGATATGCACCAGGAGAGACTAAGCAGCTTTCAAATGCGGGGTCTACATAGAATTCTTGGAGTTATGTGGCAGGACAAAGTCAATAACACTGATGTATGGCAGGAAAAAGTCACTAACACTGAAGTATTTGAAAGAACAGGCATACCACAGTATTTCCTATGCTCAGCCTGCACAGACAGATGGATGGAACACACTTGGAGAAAGGAAGGTGCGGAATACCAAAAGATCTACTTTATAAAGAATTACAGTCTGTGAAAATATCAACCTCTACTTAGGTACAAAGAGGTATGCAAAAGTGAAATGCACGATACAAGCATCAATACAGAATCATGGGAAGAGGATGCTATGGAATGTGTTGCATGGAGGGAAAATATTAGGAATGGTATAAAGAGAAAGTAATAGCAGTCCATTGGAAATTTCTAGGCACAATATTCCCGTAGGTTGCCATGCTACACAAAAAGAGCAGGAAGAAGAAAGAGTATATATCAGAAGAAACTATGAGCATTATCCAAGAAAGAAGACACATCAAAAATAGTTGTAAAAACAGAACAAATGATAGAAGCCTGTCAAGAGATATACAAAGAAGATTTAGACAAGACAAGCAAAACTACATAAACAAAATATGCCTGGAAATAGAAGGGCAGAAAAGCCAAGGTAACAGTAAAACGATGTTCGAAAATGTACGACACCTAAGAGACAGCAAACCTCAACCATCATTAAAAGTGCTGAAAGATAAACAAGGAAACATACTAACAGAAGGGAAGCATATCTTACATAGATGGAAGGAATACTGCAGTGAGATGTATAATGACCCAAGAAAAACCAAAAACAGAACAATAAACGAATATGAAAAGGAGCCAGAACCCACAAAGGAAGAAGTAAGATACACAATAGAAAGTTTAAAGAAAGGTAAAGCCCCAGGCAATGATGGCTTAACAACTGAAATGATACACGCAGGCGGCGAGGCCGGAATAAAGATTTACCACAAACTCTGCTGCAAAATATGGGAAAGCGGTACATGGCCGGATGAATGGAAAAAATAATTATATATACCCCTCCCAAAAAAAAGGCGACCTTCAGATTTGCTCTAACTACCGAACTATAGCCCTTATAAGTCAAGCAAGTAAAATAATGTTAAACATCATAATGCAAAGAATCAAACAGAAATTAGAGATGGAGATAAACGAAACACAGGCTGGTTTCAGATCGGGCAGAGGAACAAGAGATCACATTCTTAACATGAGATTGATCATAGAAAAGTGTAGGGAATTTTCAACTGACCTGCACATGTGTTTCATAGATTACTCAAAAGCGTTCGATTGCGTCCAACACCAGCAACTATGGGAGATAATGAACAGCATGGGTTTCCCAAGACATCTGATTCATCTAATAGAGGAACTTTACCAAGATCAAAAGGCTGCAGTGAAGTTAGAGGACGATCTCTCAGAGTGGTTTGAGGTACAGAGTGGAGTAAGGCAAGGGTGCACACTCTCCCCATACCTGTTCAACATCTACGCTGAAAGTATAATAAGGAACGTGAGAGAAGACATACACAACACTGACTACCACGCTTTAAACATAGGTAGATTCCTAATCCCGGAACTACGCTACGCAGACGACACAGTACTTCTTTCAAACGATATAAAGGGATTGGAACAACTAATCAAGAACACAAAGAAATATAGCGAAGCACAAAATTTGTATTTAAACACGCAGAAAACAAAAATCATGTCAACAGATATAACAACACAACAACCAAAAATCAGAATAGACAATACCGAGATAGAATGTGTGGATAAATTTAAATACTTAGGAGCAAACATCAACGGTGCAGGAGACTGCATGGTAGAAATAAGGAAGAGATTGGCAATGGCATATTGCAAAATAACATGGCTGAAAAACATATGGAAAAACAACAAAATAGAAACGAAAGTGCTAATGTTACAAACTTTTATTTTTCCGGTTGCAACATACGGCTGTGAAACATGGACTCTAAGTAAAACAGCGGCAAAGAGGATCAATGCCTTTGAGCTAAAATGCTACAGGAAGATACTTAGAATATCATGGAAGGATAAAATCAGAAACTCAGATATTATAAACACACTGAATATTCCAGAGTGTTGGTTACTAAACACAATAACAAAAAGAAAACTATGCCTGTTTGGTCATATAAAGAGACATAACTGTTTAGAAAGACAAATAATGGAGGGAAGAGTACCTGGGAAGAGGAGAAGGGGCAGACCAAGAAGACGATGGACTGACTACATTAAAGATAACATGAATACATCGCTAGAAAATGCAAGCCACATCGCCCAAGACAGAGAGAGGTTCAGAGAGTTCATTGGGAAGACAACGTTCTGGAAGGAATACGTCACATGACACAATAGCAGTCAGTTCAAGGGTCTACATCTAAGACACGCAAAAACATAATGGGGACTGTGTTTCATCTTTACATACAGTGGAAGACTCTTTGTGGCTCAGATTGGTCTTGTAAGTGACATCTATCACCGACGTGGATTGTAGATTGTATTTCTTATAGCACAAACAATAATGCTATCAACTGAAAGGTGTCTGTTTTTCACCAGAATTTCTGAGATTTTCCAATTCATCTCTTTTCCTGCAGGTTCTGATCTAGTAATTGTTTAGTTATATTGTTAGAGGTCTTTCTGAGAGTGTATCCCATCTATCCCCATTTGTTATCTTTGATCTCACTAGGCACCTGTGTGTTCTCCTCCACAGCTCACTGACTTGATATGAACTCTGGTCTTCTCATGCAAATGTTGTTAGTCCATTACAAGTGATGATGACCATCTGTTACACCCCCTTTAAAAAATTCAGTTACTTAAGTCCTTGGCAACGAGATCATAGATGGCTAATAAGCCTATCCTGGTCGCAAAAGTCATTGGACAAGCCAGGAATGGGATGATCATTGTAGATGGTGTTTGATCTATTTGTGACTTTCTAACTGCCTTTGACTGATCTAGACATTGATGTAATGGGTGGTGGTTGTATTCTGTTACTTTAAGGTATGACCTAACCTGTGCTACCTGATGTTCACTCTAACACTGGGGAGATCAATAAAATACTATACTATACAAAGTAATATACTAAGCTACTACATTATACAAAGTTACTATACTAAGTTACTACACTATAAAAAGTTACTATACTAAGTTACTATACTTTAAGTTACTATACTCAACAAAGTTACTATACTAAGTTAGATTAGGTACATTAAGTTACTATACTATACAAAGTTACTATACTAAGAGTGCTTTGAATGAAAACCTTAAAAGTGTGATAGAAATTATATGGCATTGTCTTGTAACTTGTACGTTAATGGCTGATGCAGCAATCCATGGACTCATGCCCTTTGATCCACTGTCTGTGTGTGATATATGCATGTGCGTGTTAGCTATTGTTTTGTTTAATTTATCTGACTTCGGAGGGAGAAACATTCGTTAAACTTGTTAATATTGTTGTTAAAGTAATCAAGAGTGTCCTGCACATGCCATCTTGGTGCAGACAAACAACATGACATTATAATAACAACAGTTTAAAGATGAATATCACAGTATTGATTGACAAGCATTATAGTGGAGCAGTGGTGTTATCCATTATTTAATCAGTAAAGGAGTAAAGTCATGAGAAATGAATCAGTGAATGAAGGTCCAGTGAGGTGATGCATGTCTGTCAATTTAGTATGTGTATGAACTGAGTCTGGTTCTTTGGTGAAGTGGTACAGAGCCATTCTGTAACGACAAAGACACCGAGTTCGATCCCTGCAACAGGGATTTGAGCACACAGACCGTTCAGAAAGCAATGACAAACTACTGAACGTATTTACATTGTCTAGAAATTCACTAAAGCCAAAAAATTCTGGGTTGATGGCTACGTCCTGAATAGGATATGCTACCAATGAGCTGAGTAGATAGTTTCACAATGTTGTGAGTCATGTGACAAACTGTTCATGACCAGGTCAGGCATACTGGGTGGTGACCCCAAAGTTTAGTGCAGCAGTTGAATGCTTTGCACAAGAATGAAATACTAATGACATTTGACTGTAGTTATTTAAGCAGGAACATAGATAAATCTCAGAAGAATGAAATACTAATGACATTTTACTTTAGTTATAATTAAGCAGGAATATAGATAAATCCCTGAAAAATGAAATACTAATGACATTTTTTCTTTTGTTATTTTAAGCAGGAATATAGATAAATCCCAGATGAATGAAATAATGACATTTTAGTTATAATTAAGCAGGAATATAGATAAATCCCAGAAAAATGAAATACTAATGATATTTTACTTTAATTATTTAAACAGCAATATTGATAAATCCCAGAAGAATGAAATACTATAGTGCGTTCATAAATAGTTGTCCACCGATATTTACATTTTTCTCTGTAATTACTGAGCATATATATTTCATATTTTGCATGAGTGCATCATTTCATAACCATGTTACAGATTTATGATTATTTATTATCTATATTGAGAGGATTTATACAGCAGTCGCTACGAATGTCTTTTTTTAGGTAGTAACAATTTTATCGTATGTTGAAAATAAATTTTACAGTAATTGCATGTATAGGTGTATTGTACATCTTTCATAGCGTGGGTAAAAATGAGATATTTCAAGAATATTTTTATTTCGTTGCATTGAGAATATATGCAACGAGATATAAAGTTAATAGCGAAACATTTATGAAATAGTATTATTGTGTGTGCCAATTGTGCATGGAAATTTTGTAATACAAATAATTATTCTTCTGTGTTCTTGTTTATAATATCATTAGTTTTATCAAAAATTTCTTCACTTCTTGTTTCATTCTGAATCCGATGAATAGTAAAGATTGATAATAGTAATGGGTTGAATGAAACGTAAACCATCTTTATACTTCTTCTTCCACTTTCAATATATGGTTCTCACATTTAATCCAGAATTCTTTGTTAATGTCAGAGAGCATAGAATATGCCATTTTATGAGCATCATTAAGTTTGAAGGTGTTATTTTCCATTGACACAGCTCCTTTATTTTTAGACCAAACAAATTTTATCGGATTTAAATGTGAATGATACAGTGGTAGTCTTATACATCTTTATCAATTTAATTTTATCAATGTGTAAAGTCTTCGCTCAGTGTTCATTCTTTACAAACATCAGCAACTCAGGTTTCAAGTGCATTTCAGTAAATGAAATATTTTCTTTTCTAAGCCATATTTTAATCTCTTCCTTAGTAGACGAGGTTGTAGGGATCTTATCTTCATGTAGATATACATTATTGTAAGAAGCATTGTCCATAACCAGACAGGAGGGTCTATCTAACAATGGAAGTACAGTCTTTTCTATCCACTCTCTAAATATATAACCATTCATTTAGCATGTAGCATGGTAGTCTCGATTATCAGTAGATTTGGAAATGAACATGAGTTCACAATTTTTCAACAGACCATTTTCTCTGCTACCTGCATGTGCCATTATTAATCTTTGACCGTTGCTGTTTGGTACATATCTCTTAATAGTTCCATCTGTAGATTGCCAATCCTTTTCATTAGTAAGGTGATCGTTTATCCATGTTTCATCAATACATACATACTAAATCATAATTTTCTTTCTGCATCTCCCTAATTTGTCTCAAATATTTACTTCTCATAGTTACTAAATGTGGTTTCTCACAAATGACGCTTCTGTCATATATTTGCGAAATGTAAATCCGGCACTCCTTACTGATTTCCATAACTTTGTTTCAGAAATGTGAATGTCGGTATTTTCTAGTTACCTTTTCAATATTTTTAATGTCAATGCTTCTTTGCCATACAAAAGCTTATGAATTGCTCTCTTAATGATTTCTTCATTGAAATTGTCTACAACATTTTTTCATCCTCTCGTTTCCTTTTGTGTTTTTGAAATTAGGGCTGTCTTCGCTTAATTAACCACTGTGATAGTGTTTTGTAGGATATACCCATGACATGTTGTGTTCTTTTTTAGGGCTTCAATAAACTATGAAATAGAGTACAGCGTCTCGCTTCTTGTGAAATATATTTGTAAAATCTTACAGTTATATTTTTAGTGTAACGAATTTAACTTTCAACGACATACTTATAGTATATTTGTAAATTCTGCTGTATTATGCAGTGTATTTATTTACAAAAATACGATATGTTGATAATATCACAATATAAACACGTATTTCAGATTCACCTATGATAGAAATAACGATTTACTTTTATTATCAGATATTCAACTATGAAATCTCTAAAAAAAACTCTTACTTAATTTTGCACAAATTAAAATGATAATTTCTGTTCTACAATTTGCCAAATCATGTATGATGTGGCTTTCATAAGTAACTTGTCTTGTGAAAACAATATCAAGACACAAGATGGTACGCACCATAAATTTCACGAAAATACTATGCAATCAATGAGGACTGCTTTGTATCACATCGTGCGTTTCATTGATTAGCACAGTTACAATTTGATTAGAGCCAATAAATAATTGGATGAGAAAAAACAACAATAAACAGATAAGGCTCATTGACAAATATTATTATAATTTTTTACTGTAGACTAGTCCAATTTTTGTACTCGCAATCCAAGAAAAATGCTACCTAATAAACTACATTCGCAGCGACTGCTGCGATAAATCCGCTCAATATAGATAATAAATAATCATAAATCTGTAACGTGGTTACGAAATTATGTACTCGTGCAAAATATGAAGTCAATACGCTCAGTAATTACAAAGACAAATGTAAATGTCGGTGGACAACTATTTATGAATGCACTATAATGACATTTTACTTGAATTATTTAAGCAGAAATATAGATAAACCTCAGAGGAATGAAATACTAATGACATTTTAATTTAGTTAGTTATTAAAGCAAGAATATAGATAAATCCCAGAAGAATGAAATACTAATGACTTTTTACTTCAGCTATTTATCCATTGAAAGACCTGGCAACACAAAGACAGAAATGGAAGGCTATGGTTTCTGCCCTATGCCCTGGAGGAACATAACATAACATAACATATTTATCCAGGAATACAGACTATATGCAAAGACACAGAAGAACAGGAGGTAAACATAAACATACAGGGAGAGAAACTACAACAAGTAAAACAGTATCAATATCTTGGACACATAGTCACAAATAATGGCAGATGTGAAACAGAAGTTAAAAGGAGAATAGGAATGGCTAAAAGTACCTTCAATGACATGAGGAAATTATTAATATCTAAACAAATTACAAACAAGTTAAAAATGAGAATTATAAGATGCTACATCTATTCCATATTAATGTATGGCTTAGCAACATGGACACTAAATAAACAATTAGAAGACAGAATTGATGCCTTTGAGATGTGGGTATATAGAAGAATAGGGAGAACATCACGGAAAGAGAAGAAAACAAATAAAGAGGTGTTAAAGACACTTAATATGAAGAAAGAACTACTAAGAGAAATAAAGATCAGGCAAATAAAATACTTTGGACACATCAAAAGACATGACACCTTATTGAAGACCTTACTTGAGGGTAAAGTCAAAGGGAAGCGAGCAAGAGGTAGGCAGAGATACAAGTGGGAGAGTAACATCACACGATGGACAGGTTACAGTCTAGCAGAGTGCACCACCAAGAAAAGAGACAGGAGATGTTGGAGATACGTTGCAGCCAACCTTCGTTGCGGAGACGATACTTAATGATGATGATGATGATAGACTAATACCAGAAGAATGAAATACTAATAACATTTTACTTTGGTTATTTAAGCAAGAATATAGATAAATGAAATAATGAAATACTAATGAAATTTTACTTTAGTTAATACAAAAGGAATATAGATTAATCCCAGAAGAATGATATACTAATGACATTTTACTTTAGTTATTTAAGCAGGAATATAGACAAATCTTAGAAGAATGACATACTAATGACATTTTACTTCGGTTATTGAAACAGAAATATAGATAAATCACAGAAGAAAGAAATACTAATAACAATTTACTCTGGCTATTTAACTAATTTGAGACCTATCCATGATATATCACCTCTATATATTGGGTCTACAGGACCTTTCACCACTTTAACGGCTTTGATTTTAGATCAATCATATAGGCCTATTGATCAGTTATATTTTGTTTTTCCAAGTTCAAGTTTTTATTTTAACCTCTGAGCATGCGGGAAACTTCACTTCCTTTAGAAAACTGAAAACAACTCGCGTGACTGTAAAAGAAACCATTACTTTGACCGCCATACGCTGTGTTTGTTATTTCTGAAATTCTGAAAAAAATGGCATCGCCTACTTCTCCTAGATACAGTGCAGAACAAGCTATGGTTATGTTTCAGAGTTTGCTAATTAGTGAATCGGATAATGATGATTCCGAAAGTGTTTATAGGCCTAGTGTTGACTTGCAGAAAAGTAAGAAACCAAAGCAAACTGGTGTAGGTTTTATTAAAAATTTAGCAACTGATTGATCAGATCAAAGAATGTTAGTTCCCTTGAAGAAGCATCTAATAGTAGTGATGAATCTACTGATTCAGAGGATTTCTTCTCGCTACCCTGATAAACATGGGTTTGGACCCCAAACATTCTAAAAAGGATTTTTGGTCCACAAAAACACACAGAAGTAGCCCCTGGTTTGGATCAATTTTCAGCAGGACCAAATTCTTATTGATTTACCAATCAATGCTTCATGCGGCTGGAGCTGATGCACAGGGTAAATGTAAAATAGAGCCATTCATAAATGAATTAGTTGCGAGCTTTCAGAATGCATTCTATCCTTCTGAAAACATATGTATAGATGAGATGGTTATAGGTCACAAGGGAAGATTTAGGCACAAGCAATATAATGCAAGCAAGCCAAAAAAATACCATATAAAGTCATACAGACTCTGCGACTCAATCTCCGGATATGTTTTAAACCTGCTGGTATATTTTAGTGCGGACACAACATACAGGCTGGAAACTGACACAAAGTCTACCCATGCTGTCAAAATCTTTGACAAACTACTAGAAGGCATCACAGGACATCACCATTTGTTTGCTGACAGGTATTATTCTTCCTTACATCTTGTCCAGTTTCTGCGGCAGAGAAATCACCATTATACTGGAACTCTCAATGTGAACAGACGAGGGTTTCCACCAGAAATCAAAAATAAGAAAATAGCTGTCAATCAACAAAATGGTTCGTAAATTATGAAGATCAAGTTATGTGTGTCAGCTGGAGAGATAAAAAAATTGAAGTAACCTTGCCAACTGGTAACAACATGTGGAAGCGCAACATGTTAAATTAGAATTGAGGGTAGGAGTGAAGTCCAGAAACCATCACCCATTCATAATTACAATTTGTCAATGAATGGATGTGATAGAGTGAATCAGATGATTTCATATTATGGAAACTACACAAGAAAAATAGTAAAGTGGTGGAAAAAAGTATTTATGTGGGTGTTGGAGACAACACAACTCAATGCCCACATTTTATACACACTGAGCCGCCCTCACACCGAGAAGCCTATGCCCCTTTCAAACTTCAAGGACATATTGATAGAGGAACTCTGTAGTTTATTTGAATTAGAGGCACCTAATAACATTGCTGCAGCTTTATTGTCCAAGCCAGGAAGAAAGCCAGTAAATACAGAGCTTGAGAGGTACCGGGATCGTCCATCTCATTGACTTCAGTGGAAAATACAGACAATGTGCTCACTGTGCTACTAAGCAAATACGAAAGTGAAGTAGCTACTACTGCATAAGATGTTCACATAAGCCACATCTGTGTGCTAAATCATGCTTTAGGGAATATCAAACAAGATGAGCTCATTTGTAACAAATAAAAACTTGTAAATAATCAAGCTGTGACTGGATGTAAATATTTTCATATTTTTATTGCTTCTGGTGTCATTCAGAAAAATATACATAACTTTAACATTTATTGATATAAATCAAATAAAATGTATAATGAAGAGAATTGGATATACCTGTGTGAACATTCTTGAAAAATGGATTTAAACAATGACAAGTATTGATGCATTTGGGTAAGTCAAAATATTTATATTAATAAATTAAATTGTCATTTTCTTGTGTCTTACTAACTCTAACCTTGTGAAGTAATCATATATGAAATAATTATATGATCAATGTACTTATATATTCATATTCTGTATCCATTCCTCTTTCCAATGATATATTACACATACACTATTTATCAATATTAGTATGTCAAGTGATACAATGAAAAACACATGTAAGGAAATTTTTCGGTGAAAGTAAAGAATAGTTCTCCACTGTGCTATAAATAGCACACTGTTGACATCCAACGTCATGGATTCCCGTGTAACACCAATCAAAATAATGGCTGCCGTGACGTCGCATCCAACAATCACATTCAAATCTAGACACAGACGAACTTGTGCATAATCTGTTTTCCAATTTACACATTTTTACAATTTCCTATTATTTGTGGTGAGCGATCAGTATTTCTGCCTGCTACACACGGAGCGAGGTGCGCACACATTAGAAATATTAATTCTAATCATAACCTTACTCTAAGTACTTACCCATAAGCTTGCCAAATCACACAACAAAGGTCATGTAACACCTCGAAACTAGAACAAAGGTCACAGTGGAGAACTATACTTTACTTCAGCCAATTTTTCAACTCCTGAAAATTAATTTGGTCCAAACCTAAAAATAATCAAGTCCTGAAAGAGTTAAGTAATAACACATCTTTGGCACACTATTATAAAACATTAAAATTAAATAATAAGTAGAACTAGTTCCTCTCGAAATAAGACACTACCACAATTTACTTGACAATTATATTTTAGCTTGTAAGAAAAACGAAAAATAAGTTTCAGTTTCGATCGTCAATCCATTCAGTCGTTCACTTAGCACTGTCCGTCATAAGCAGTCTTTGTTCGATGACAAATCAAGTTTATTTCTAGCATTCTAGTGTTGAATGCTATCATTCAACGCCAACGATTCTATCATCGATAAAGATCAAACATTTAAATCAAGTTTTAAACTTTGGTAGGCACAGTAAGGCTCGTGTTTCAGTGCATCATAAAGTCATATAACCTAACTATAGCCAGTGAAGAAATCAGAAGAAAAATGGTAAAACTGTGTTAAGTGTGTTGTGTACTGTGAGCTAATAAGTGAACTAGAATTTAAAGAACAGTACCAAAGGCCTTTGGAATTACTTGCCTTCATTCAGAAACATTGAAAAATTTTCAATCACAAAAGTGAATTTATAATTTTAAATAAAAAAAAAAAAATCTGCTGAAGACGGATGTGTCGGGCCATTGGCGCATATAAAACGGCGACACAACGCATTTCCATTCTCAGGACTACATGCTGCTGGAAATCTAGTAAGACTATGGTCCTGCTGTGAGAGAATTAAAGCAGGAGTTTGAGAATGAACGCTGAAGAAGAAATTAAAATTTATTTGTCTTTATTAAAAGTGGATAAAATCTATGATAATAATTACCTTGTAAAATTTTACTGGGATAGTTTTGTGTAAAAAAAATAAATCAATTTTCTGGGGGGGGGGGGGGCGCATCAAAATATTCATCGCACCGGGCAGCACTTACCCTGTTGTGTTGTTCGTCCATCACAAGTGATGATGACCATTTGTTACAACCACTTTTGAAAATTCAATTTTAGTTATGTCCTTGATTATGAGTTTGTAGATGGCTAATGAGCCCTATTCGAGCTGTAAATGTCATTGGACAGTTTGGACATGGAATAACGACTGTAGACGGATCTTGGTCTATCCGTGACTTTCTAGCAGCTCTCCGCTGTTGAGCTGCTGCATTTCTCTTCTTTTCACAAGATGATGCGCTCTTTTTTATTTTAGAACGCCATGTAGATCTATTTTGTGCAAGTTCTTCATATGTATCGTGGTCTATTTCAAAGGCTTTCAGTGAGTTCTTTAACGAGTCCTTTTAGCGCTTCCTTTGGCCACCTTGAGATCGTATACCCTTCTCTAGCTCACCATAGAGAAGTATCTTTGGCAGACGATGGTCTGGCATACGCAACAAATGACCTGCCCAACGAATCTGTGTCTGCATCAGGATCGTGTCAATGCTTGGGATACCAGCTCTATCAAGGACAGTGGTATCTGGAATCTTGTCTTGCCATCTGATGTTCCTAACTTTTCTGAGACAATTTGTATGAAAATGATTGAGTTTTTTTCACATGACGTCTATACACAGTCCATGTTTCACTAGCGTATAGCAGCACTGGAAGTATTAGTGCTCTGTAAACTTTCAGCTTAGTCTGTAGGTTAATGTCATTTCTACGCCAAACATTTGCGTACAATCTGCCGAAAGTACTGCTTGCTTTGGCGATCCTTGTATACACTTCATCATCAACATTGGCATTTTGTGATAACGTACTGCCTAGATATGTGAATCTATTCACAACTTTCAGTGCTACACCATTTACCTTTATGCAGGGCTCGAGATAGATTTTGCCAAGTGCTGGTTGTAACATGACTTCTGTTTTCTGCGTGTTAATGGTAAGCCCAAAGTTGGTACAGGCTTAGGAGAATCTGTCTATAATACATTGTAGATCAGCCTCAGAGTTGGCATTTAGGGCACAGTCATCAGCAAATAGAAGATCCCTGATTGTGTTTGATTTAACTTTGGTTTTTGCTCGAAGCCGCCGAATGTTGAACAATTTTCCGTCTATGCGATAGGTGATGTTTACTCCCAGGTCTAGATCTCTGAAAGCATCATTCAACATAGCAGGGAACATGATGCCAAATAGGGTAGGTGCTAATACACATCCTTGTTTTACTCCATTTGAGACAGGAAAGGTTTCAGATAACTCTCCATCATCCTGAACTCTAGCTTGCATTCCATCATGCAATTGCTGTACCATTGAGATAAATTTCAGTGGACATCCATACTTTGCCAGAATCTTCCACAGTCCCTCTCTACTTACTGTTTCAAATGCTTTTGTCAAGTCTATGAATATTGTGTACAGGTCACAGTGTTGTTCTTGGCATTTTTCTTGAAGCTGTCTTTCAGCAAAGATCATATCAGTTGTTCCACGTTCTTTTCTGAAACCACATTGGTTTTCGGGTAGTAGTCCTTCATTTAGATGATGAGATGTAAGACGGTTCAAAAGGATTCTGGCAAATATCTTTCCAGCAATGGACAGTAGAGAAATACCACGATGGTTGTTACAGGACTGGCGGTTCCGGCGGAACCGCCAGTACAGCACTTACCCTAGGTACGCCACTGCAATACCAGTATTGGAAAACATCAAATGACAACATATAAACTGGTTTTCACACATTTGCAGACTACCCACAGACAGCACGCCACAGATGGCAATGACACATAGACATCACGGTTATAAAGCCAGTGGCTGACCATGTAGAAGATGAGCAACAGAAATCAGAGAAGTCACAGGAACAAGCTTACAAACATCACAGAAGCATGCCGTCTCCAGAGAACTATTCTCCACCTGACTCCGCAAGGCAAACAAGAACAACAGCTTATAGAAAGATATAATAGACCGTCATTATAAGCTAAACTATCGCGCTTATTTAAGCACGACCGTCCGTATAGACGGTCGTGACTTAGGACAGGAAGTTTATAGGTGACTGTGATTCATGTCAGAGTGATGAGAATGAGTCACTAGAAACAGTGCTTCCCAACTTTTTGTTGATCGTTTTTCACCTAAGAAAATCTGTTCCACTACATCTAGCATATGCGTAACCGCCAGCCATGTTCTGAAAACGCATCAATTAGGTAATGTATTAAAAATAAAGGCATGTACTTTCAACATTTAATTAGTTATTTTTTTGGGGTTGTTAGGGCCAGAATGGGGAGCAAAGAATAGTGACTGCTACCTGACATGCTCAGCACAAGAGATGAATAAGAGGTTGGGGGGGGGTATGGCGGTCAAATACCATATCATAGAAGGTCAAGTGATTCAAAGGCCATGCTGAAGTCGGGTGAGTCAGGCCAAAAGGTACAGATATCGCAGCAAAGTAGTAGGATGCCACACAATGCATTCTGTTCTCCGGACTGCATCCTGATAATCTGCAGGAGTTTGAGAACGAACGCTGAAGAATTATGCTTCAAACTAGGTAACTTGTCTTATGTGAGACCCACGCCCCATGGTGGGAAACACCGCACTAGATTTTAATGGGTCACTTGTTAATGGACGTCAATGGAATTAGTGTGAACACGGAAATGGTTGATTGCATTGTGGGTTGCGGTGAAGTGAACGAGATGTATCCTGAAAAAACCCATTTGGACGATGGAACCGGTTGATAATGTTTTATATGGACTATGTATAGTTCTATTCATTGGATTTTGTGGAAATTTAATGATTCACTTTGTAGCCATCATTTATGGGTGAGTCCCCTGGTCATGATATTAAATTAATAAATTTTAATTAATATAATTATTATTAGACCCTGAACACCCCTGCCTTAGCCAGGAAAGTTAGTAAGTTTAACTTAAGTAAGATTTACTTGATTTAGATTAGGCCTAATAATAAAGAAGCTTGCTGTAACCTAGGTTTCTCTTATTAAAGTTTAATTATGAAAATTGATTTATTCAATTCTCCTGCTTTCGCTGTCAAATATTCAGCTCGAATTTACATGCGATTTGAGCCGGATGGCTTGAAATACGTTGTGTTGAAGTTTATAGTTTTAGTTTTAGTGTTTATTACATGACATCACATGCTTTATTTTCGGCCAAGTATCCAATTTCGGAATGCATTGATTATCTTTAAGTTAGCTTTAATTCAGCTGAGCTTCCCTAGCCTGTGACTACAGCCTTCCTATCTGTCACCAGAGAGCGAGAGGAGATGCGATGGTCTTTTTCCTGGGTCACCCACTGTCTCGTGATCTTCCTTTAACTGTTGGTTGCTCTTCAACATCATAATTCGGACAAGGCTCTTCGCAGCCGGCGAACCATCCCCGTGAAGAACGACGGGTATGGGTATTGCAATAAAGTATAGGCCTAATTCTATCTTTAGTCTCCACAGTCATGGACAGATCCCTGAAAGTATCATCCAGATCCACCACACGAGCTGAAGTATATCTGTTTCCAGGGTGCACTGATAGGAGGTACTTTTAGCATCTTTGTTATCTGCATATACTGGGAATCATACCAGAGCAAATTGAGACTTTTTGCACCCCGAAAATTGATTTTAATTCTGATACCACTGAAAAATTAAAAAGGGATATGTCTAACTAATAATAAACATGTCAATATATATAGTCTAATCATACTGGTATTTATAATAATAATAATACTCATAATAAAATAAAATAATAAGCCCTAGGAGGAAATCACTAAGATGCCCTTCAAATGTACTTGCTGAATTAATCCAGGCAAGAGGATAAACCACATCCCTAATGTACCATGCACAAACATCCGTAAGAGTGAAGTATGACCCAAGGAATGGATTAGATAAGTCTGCATACCACTACCAAAGAAATGAAATTTAACATTATGCACCAACTACAGAACCATTGCACTTATCAGTAATGCCAGCAAAATATTACTCAGCGTCATTATGAAAAAATGACAACTCAACTGGAAGAAGAATTAAATGGAATATGTCAGGTTTTAGACAGACACCAGAGATCATATGTATGTGAAACATCATAGAGAAATTAAGAGTTTAAAATTGACATAAACACATTTCATTGATTATAGTAAGGCCTTTGAATGTGTACAACATCAGAAACTTTAAAAAATCATGAGATAAATTTTCCATATATGCTTAATTTGCCTCATTCATCATCATAAAGTGCCATCCCCGCAATGAAGGTTGGCTGCAACAGACCTCCAACCGTCTCTTGTTTTGGTGGTGCACTCTGCTAGACTAACCTGTCCATCTTGTGATGTTACTCTCCCATTTATTTCTCCAACTCTTTCTCGCCTCCCTTTAACTTTACCCTCAAGTAAGGTTTTCAACAAGGTTTCATGTCATTTAATGTGTCCAAAATATTTTATTTTCTTGATCTTTATCCTTCAATTTTTTTTCCTTTAATAATTCTTCATATTAATTGTTGTTTTAAGCAGAAGATGGATGTGTCGGGCCATTGGCACAAATAAAACGGCGAAACAATGCATTTCCATTCTCTGGAAATCTAATAGGACCATGATCCTGCTACAAGGTAGATCCAGCAGGAGTTTGAGAATGAGTGCTGAAGAAGAAGAAATGTTGTTAGAACCTCTTTGTTTGTTCTCTTCTCTTCCCATGATGTTCTCCCAATTTTTCTATATATCTACATCTCAAAGGCATCAATTCTGTCTTCTAATTTTGTGTTATTGTCCATGTTTCTGAGCCATACATCAATATAGAATAGATGTAGCATTTTATAATTCTCAGTGGGGTGCAAAGGGAACGCAGTGCTCTAGGTGGACCCAGGGTTAGCAGATAACCAAGATCCCAAATGTACCTCCAAGCGGTGCACCCTGGAAACAGAAATACAGCAGCTCGAGCTGATTCTGGCCAAATCATTTGGGGATCGTGTCCGAGAATGTGGAGGTAGCAGATGGAAAGAGATTTGACTGCACAAGAGACAGACAATATCTCAGACACCACCAGCATCACCACATATAGCGACACTGTCGACATACAGTGAAGCAAGTCAGTCCAGTCCGAACATTGGAGTGGCGGCCAATGTAAAATGCACGTAAAGGTAGATGCATGGCGAGAGACAAATAGATTTCATACCGAGTACAATGAAACAAAGAAAGGGCAGAATAGCGCTAGAGGGCAGCGCGAACTGCAAATAAAAAGTGAAAAGTCCCTAGGAAAGGGGAACTACAAGCTCCGTCAGCTTGAGACGAGCTTCTAGTTACCTGTGTTCCTTACAGGCAGATACCAAGACCCATCCATTGGCGTTTGGTAAAGCAAGAGGACCTAACCCAACTCTTATGTCGAGCCTTCCTAAATCGGATGTACACTTGCAGAGAGAAAGGGTTCCGTACCCGATGGGCTCAGGCACAAAAGGGACAACGATTTAGCCCTGGCCCAACTCTACTGTCAGGTTTTCCTACACCGGAAATACACTTGAAGAGAGAAAGGGTTCAGTACCTGATGGGCTCAGGCGCTATTGGGACAAGGACGCTCAGCTCGAGAACGCCTTGCTCTCAAGCGCGTGGTGTGAGACTCGAACGTGGACAAGGGGTACACAATGTCAGTGAATGACACCTCGGCTAAGAGGTCGAAAGAGCCAGGGTCCAGCTCCTCTGTTGAGTTCTTCCCCTTAAGGAACCAGGCTCACGGATGAGAAACGGTTCAGTACCCAATGGGCACAGGCACAGCACGTCCAATTACACGAGGCAGGTTCATAGACAGTGGAACACCTTGTGCGAGTCAGACGAGAGCAAAAATCGTCTGGGCGAAGAGTCACCACTACGCGTGCCTGGAGACATATAGAGGCTGTCACATTGTCAAGGCATGCCGAAATCGGATGTGCTGGGCCTACAAGGCGCATAACGGTGGCACAACGTAATCACGCTCCCGGCGGAAATCGCACGGATATCCGTGATGGTTACAATGGAGCGAACGAAAAACAAACAATAATTCTCAGTTTTAACTTGTTTGTAATTTGTTTAAATATTAATATTTTCCTCATGTCATTGAAAGTAATTTTAGCCATTCCTATTCTCCTTTTGGCTTCAATTTACCTCATTGAAATTTACCAAAAACCAGTAGGCAAATATAGGATTAAATGGTGAAACTTCTGATTGGTTTAGTGTAGAAAAAGGAGTAAGAGAAGGATGTGTGCTATCATATGTCTTTAATATCTATGCAGAGAACATGTCATGTTAGGAATGATGGTACAATGGTCGCAGTTCAACCCTCATTTTTCTGTGGGAAAAAAATTGAATCGTTGATGCACTACAGGGCACCAGGAAACAATTATTATGCCCACCTAGGGACACTGGACATTGGAGGCCTCTTCCTACATGGAGAATAGTGCGCTAACTACGAATTGCCTCATCAGAGGAAAGATGCATAGTGGGTGACCCAGACAAAATAGCAACTTGTCTCATAACATGTGTCCCACTGAGTAGAAGACGTCTTCAATAGGCATTGCATTAAGCCGAAAGCTGAAGTCTCCTGGTATGAAATAAAACTCTGAGAAACCACCCCACTGCATATAAGAAGTAAGAGATAATTGCTCGTAATTCCTGGGAATAGTGACAAACAGACAAAAGTGGCCATGTGGAGAAATAGTGCAGAGAACATCGATTTTTAAATACCAGAAAGTGCTGTTTGACAGAAATTTGTGCTTCAATCTAATGTAATCTTTATTTTAGCTTTATACCCCTTTATGCTTTGCAGTATCAGAGGTAGAAGAGTTTTCTGGAGATGGCCCTTTTGTATAATTCATATATGTTTGTTTTTGTGGACTCTTTCATTATTTCTGTGATTCATCTTTTTCATGGTCTGTCCCTGTTTTTGTATCCATCGTGTCTGTATAGCATTGCTTTTTGAGGGGCACCATTAGATGGTGGTCTGAGAGCATGTGAAAATCACTTTATTTGTTGTCTTCTAATGTAATCCAGGATTGGCAATGTGTTTGTTAGTCTTCTGATGTTTTCATTTCTGATTCTGTCGTTTATTGTTGTCTATTGCGTGTCCCCAGGTGGATGATGATCAGAATATCCACATTTGCCGTTAAGCGTAGGGGTGGTGGCTGGGAGCTTTAGATGTCTATTCAAGACCAGATGTGTTGTATGCAAGACAGATGTATTCAAGATTTGACTGCGTTGAAACCGTATTTGTTCAGAGTTGTCTTGATGTTATTTATCCATCTTTTTATAGGTCTTTCTCTTGCCTTGTATCCAGATCTTCTTATATTATATGTTCTTGTCGATAGTTGGTTATGGTTCATTCACATAAGATGTCCAAACCATTTTATTTGTTGTTTCTCAATATATCTTCTCCTGATTTCATCATTTCACATTTTATCTAGTTTGGTCACCCTTGCAGCTTTTCTCAGGCATTTCATCTCACTTGTTGTAAGCTTTCTTTGCTGGGTTACTGTCAGAACCCATGTCTGGCATTGATAGCAGAGTGTTGGCATAAAAATATTGTTTATCATCTGTCTCTTGACTTCCATCTTGATCTTTAGGTTGAGGAGTAATGGTGATAGCTTGATCGTCTGCAAAAAGAAGTTTTCTATAAGGTTGTTTATGTTGTCTTCTTCATTTGTGTTGACAATTTTACATATACAATCAATATATGTAATAAATAGCAAGGGAGATAGAACACATCCTTGTCACACACCAGAGTGTATGTGGAATTTGTCTAAAAGCCCTACACTTGTTCTAACTGCACATTGACTGCAATGAGCATGTAAATTACGCAAGTTTAAGAGCTCAAAAAGGGTTGACAGCAATAAGGGTGATGGCTGCTATTTTTTTGGAATAACTTCTTACTTGTACTTACCTATGGATATGTCCTGAGTACCACAATCATGATATGATGAACTAACTAGAGATAAATGCAGCCCTTAAATATTACATACACATACAGGTTAATTCTGCACATCTCCTATAGAGAGCATAAGACACATTTTTACGTAAGAAATAAAATAGAGATATTTACAGGTGCACAACTACTTTCAATAGTGAAATAATGAAAATGTGCATATTTTGAACATGTAAGCCAACATGATCCTTGGCAAAAACAGTAGAGAACAGTCCAAGGTGGAAGAAGCAGAGGGCAAATAAAATCTTGGGCAGACACCATCTCAATGACTGAGTTTGTTAAGATTTTACCACAGTAATCCGCATCACTGAAGATATAATTCACTGGAGAATACTATGTTTGATGCATCCAATGTAATACCTCTTTGATTCTTATGAATATTTTTGTTATGGTATGCTTATTTTCTTCCCTACAGGGTCCCAAATAATGCTGATGTTAACCCCTTAGCTGCGAAGATATTCTTAAGGATTCAATGAAAAGCCACCACCATTTTGTGGAGATCTTCCTCTTCTTAGTTTCCCAAGAAACAAAATCTGTCTGGAAGTTTATAATAAAGCATCCAGAGGAATTGTTTCCTTGGGAAACTTGGAAGAAGAAGATCTCAACAAAATGGCAGCAATCCCTCCTCGTATCCATAAGGATACCTCCACAGCTAAGAGGTTAAAGTGAGTTAAATTATAATTTACTTGCACAAAATGATGTCAGGATTTGCTGTTTACATCAAAGAACTCCTTGCACTGCCATCAACGATAAGTGCTTGATAATGTGACAGATTCAGAAAAAAACTATAAATTTTCTTACTCTCTTTTCAGAATATGGAAGCTTTCCAAAAAATTAACATCTACAGTTCCAGAAGAATTACCTGGAATTTCCATCATTAAACCATTGGTTGGAATTGATCCACATCTTTTTGATAACTTGGAGACATTTTTCAACCTAAAGTACCCTCAGGTATGATGTTAATCCTTAACCTTTGAATAGAATGTAAAGGGTTCTGCATTGCTCTCATGCAAAAATAGGGTTAGCAGGTAACCAGGATCCTAAAAGCATTTTGTCATGGTGCACTCTGAAAATATATTTTTTCAAAGATCATGGGAAGCAATCTGGCTAATGCTTTATGGATTCTGTCTGGGCAGTACAGATTGTGAGGGAATGAGAATTGATTGCACAAGACAAACAAGATCTCTGAATGGCACTTCTCCATTCCCACAGCCAAAACATTGTTACAGCGCAGTGTAAGACATCGGCTGACATAACCTGCTGAGCTGTCATGTCACATGGCTCATGATATCAAGAAGGGTGAGCAAGTGTGTTAGTTGTTTGTTATGATCCACAGAGTCATCTTTGAGTTGCTGGGGTCCGTGAGTGGAGCAAAGAATAGCAACACTTTACCTTCCATGCATGTCATAAGAGGTAACTAAGTAGGTTATGGGGGAAGTTGGCTATCCCATCCCATATGGGATCAAAGTGACCCAAAGATGCTTCATGCTTAAATAGAATGTGTCAGGTCGAAAGGCGCAGATATTGCTGCAATGCTGTAAACCATAACGCAGTGCATTCTGTTCTTTGGACTACATCCTGGTAATCTGCAGGAGTATTGCACATAGGAAGTAAAAGCTAAGCACTCATAATTCATGGGTATAGAAACAACAGCAACACTCTCAACAGTAGAATTAGACTAGGTTCTGATTGCCCTCTCAGTCGGGGTTTTGATAATTAGTACTGTGAACTGATCCAAGTTTGAGATTCTATACACTGTAGCAGACTGAAGATTTCACTTCCTGTCATGTGCTTTTAGAAGATGACATGAGACTTGTTCTCGACCATGAACTTATCATGCCTTATTTTGTTGCCATGAGGGTATTATCTCTTGCACTATGATCTGCCCTCTAGTTCAGTTCTGATTATTCTTCTTCTTCTTCAGCGTTCATTCTCAAACTCCCGCTGGATCTTTCTTGTAGCAGGGCCATGGTCCTATTAGATTTCCAGCAGGATGTAATCCAGAGAATGGAAATGCGTTGTGTCGCCGTTTTATTTGTGCCAATGGCCCGACACATCCGTTTTCGATGGTCAGTTCTGATTAGACTTTGTATTTGATAGATTGGTCATGCTTTGATGGGGAAATCAAACCTAATCATACAGACTTGTATGTTAGTAAGTAAATAGATGTGCCTATGACTTCAAGAAGCTAACTAAAAAGTTTATTATTTCTCACTTTGCAGTTTGAGATTCTGTTCTGCATACAGGATGAACTAGACTCTGTCATAATGATTGCCCAAAGCCTTATACTCAAGTACCCAAAAGTTGACGCTAAAATGTTTATAGGTATATCTACTTGTTCAGTATGTGTGTCTCATATGTAATTCAATATGTTATACTTTTGTATGATTGTACTTCATCAGAAATTACTATTTTAGAATATAGGTGAGCATAACCACGTGTTATTAAAATACATATGAAAACTTCAGGTAAAATTGTTTGGACATTTATCAAGATTACCTCAAGAAAATGCTTTGTAAAGAGCTTTATTATTTAATGGAAACAGTTATGCAATAAGAGGTCGTCTATGTAAACAATAGATATACAGAATTTCTGAGGCTGTAAATAACATTACTTCATTTAATGTTAATAACAAAGAACAAAATTCCTAAAAAAAATGAAACAGCGAAAAAATGCAATGCATAGTACAAATGCACTAGTGAGAAAATTAATGAAAAAATTAATATAAACTTTTGAAAAGTTACCAGACCTACAAATACTACTGACTGAACTGGATATGGACACGCAGTGGAAAAAATGTCTCTGTGGAATACCAGGAAATGAGAGAACAGATCAACTGGCAAAGTATGATATTACTGATGATCAACGAGATCTGGCAATCAGTAAAAAAAAGAGGATCAAATCAATCAGAAAACCACAAACACCAATACAAGATAATTATCAATTTATGCCATCCAACATACCAAATAACACAAACTCATTCACGACATCAGGTAAAACATCTCAGAATTATCTAGAAAAAATACAATGGATACCCGCTCTCTGTGGCATCTGTGGAATTTAAAAAGCAGAGAAATTGGCAAAGCTTGAAACATGGTAATGAAGTTTTGCTAATCACTGGTAACTTATCACATAATAACACACACAAATCGACCTTGCAACCAAAAAGTCTTTAGTAAGAACACATTCACAACATAACATAACACGATGAGTAAGAATGGCACTCATTCACATCTCAGAGCTAAATATAGGAAGAGAAAAACTAGAAAGTCAGAGGTGAAACACAAACAGAAAGTAAACAGAACACCAAAATATTGATAAAACAAAACAAACAGAAAAATGATGGAAAAACAGGATTTCTCAACCTGTATGCCTAATGAGCATTGATCCCAAAGGGCTCTATTGTGCCAAATTGATAGACGTGATGGTTCTCAAGCATGTATCAATTCGGGTCATCTGAGAAACACATCTTAATGGCAGTGACATGAATATCACGGGCACCCTGATAGTCTGTGCCATTGAAGTGGTTAGCAACTGGAATGCCAATCTGTTTTTTTATGCTGTAAAGATGTTTACAGAATCTGTCTGTGAGTCTCTTACCAGTTTCCTCTATGTATGTCATGGTGCAACACTTGCAGATGATGGCATAGATGATATTGCGGGACATATGTAAAGCACGCTTTAATGGTGAAGGCTTTGTAAGTGGTGGCTTTGGGAAATGTGACAGAATGAGTCTGGGTAACATAGGCACAGGTCTAAGTCCCACATACCTCAAAGTTTCAGGGAAGCAGTTTCTGGTGACTTCATTGTAGAGAACTAAATGGAAACTATAAACCTGAGTAAGGATATCAACAAATTGAACAACAACACTCAAGTCTTGATATTTCAACTGAGAATAGGACACTGCCATTTAAAAGCACACTTACACAGAATTGGCATCAGCGACTCAATGGTCTGCATCTGTGGAGCAACACCACAGACAACCAGAACATATACTACAGGACTGTCCCAGTTTTGCTGCTCACAGAGCAAGTCTGGTCCACAGGAGTGACCAAATTGTGGGGAACAAACAGCAACTTTAAATAAACTGCTCTATACATGACCAATATTAAACTAGATGCAAAGTCTTTGATCACAGAAGAAGAATGTACAGACCAGAATCCAGATGCGATTATAAACCTCAGAACATGACACAACCTACTCTGCAATCATGGTTGGTTGGTTGTTTGCCGATCCAGCGGTCCATGGTCTCATGCCCTTTGACCTAATGCCATTAAATGGCATTATATTGCTGGGAAGTCTGTGGATTTTCAGTCCACCCTGGGACAGAGTCAGAGAATAACTATTACCCCTCCAGGAAGGTAGGCTTCAACCTATGCACTGCTCCCAGCCACTAGTCAAGATAGGGTTCACTGTACTCATTCCCTGCCACCAATTGACTACTGGTTATGTCGAACTTCTCTATTGCTCCAGGCATGCAACCAAATGTTCAAATCAAAAGGATTGTCACGTACTGAGTCACTGTGCCTCTATGATGGGTCTCAGCCATAGGAAAAAACATTGCTGTCAGTTTCCTCCTGCCCAGTGCTGCACAGTACATCTCTGGCTCCCTCCCAACCACAGAGGGTGCATACATATATATTCAGGTAAACATGAAAAACATTTCAATAACAAAATAAAAGCATAATTGTATAGATGACGTGCCATGAAGCTTCTGTAAGAAGATAACCTCAATATAACGGCATGTCATCCACTAAGGTTTTCTGTTGCATGGTTTGTCTAGTGGGCCATTGGTGAGACCCACAGATGCAACCACATGCGTACTCTGCAATCATATGTAAACAAAACTCTGCATTGGCAACATATCAATGTGTATATGCAGACATGACCCCAGACTTAAGAAAATATACTTCAAGAATATCCTGAGTATGAGACGCTGAGAGAAACATGCTGACCGATAGAAATAACACTAGAATCAAAGCTTTATAGAATATGAATTGCAAAAGACTGAAAAGTTTATTAAGTAGTCAAATTTACAGATATAGACATATTTGAAATGAAAGAAATAAGAATATTTTTCTTCTTTTTCTTCTTTTGTTCACTTGAAACATGTCTATTGTCTATATCAAATAAGAATATAAACTGTTTCTGTCTATTTCAGGAAAGAAAAATGTTGGAGTAAATCCCAAGATAAATAATATGATTCGAGGCTATGAAGCTGCGAAATATGACTTCTTCCTTATCTCTGATAGCAGCATTAAAAGTAAGTTTTGTTTGTTAGACTATCACCTTTCATCCTCTTCATTGTTAATTCTGGTGTAACCATATAGATTTATCTTTATGATTTGAGCATTGTGAGTGTTAATGCAAACATCAATTAACAAGTGCAATGAATTGCAAAGTTGAACATTGATTTTTAAAATGTATTCTATTGTCTCCTGCCCTACTGTCTGTTGGCTCTCTCCTGTGAGTACTCTTCACTGAGTGTTCAGGGTGGCTGGCATATTTACTTTGAAGAAATTAGTGTCAGCTGCTGTAACAGTAGTGTATGGAATAATGGAATAGGACCTTGGAACAATTTTGTTGGTTTACAAATGGGGGCATTCATATTGTGAAGTTAGAGGTGAAATTCTTGGATCACTACAAAACGAGCTACTGTGAAAACATTTGTCAAGAATGTTGTCATTAGTAAAGAATGAAAAGTTAGAGGTGCAAAGACAATCAATCAGATACCGTCGTAGTTCTGATCATAAACGGTTTTGACTAGTCATCCACAGGAGTTACTTCGATGAGTCTGCGGACAGCTTCTGGGAAACAAAAAGTGTTTGGGTTCAGAGGAAGTATGGTTACAAATCTGATACTTAAAGGAATTGATGAATGACCACACCAAGAGTGAGGCCTGCAGCTTAAATTGATTTTCTCAGAAGCTGTCACCCAGGGACACATTTTGGCCTGCAAAGTTCAATCGCACAGTTGGTGATAAACAATCATGCTATAGAACGTATACTTGTTTGCCTGGTGGCAGATAGGAAGGCTGCTACAGACTAGGGAAGCTCATCTGAAATGAAAGCATACCAAAATCGAATGTGCTGCGGCGTAAGGCACAAAATATTGCAGCTTTGCTGTGAAACCAGCAGCGCAACGTACTTCATGCTTCTCGGCGGAAATCACACAAACTTTTGTGTTGGTTATCAGAGAGCGAACGCAGAAGAAGAAGAAGAGCACAAGAACAATACAAATATTTTTTTTCACTGCACATTCTGCACAAACTCACAGTGTTGAGACTCAGACTCTGGATTGGCGCAAATAAAACGGCAACACAACACATTTCCATTCTCTGGACTACACCCTGCTGGAAATCTAGAATGAATCATGGTCCTGCTACAGGAGAGATCCAGCAGGAGTTTGAGAATGAATGCTGCAGAAGACTCTGGACATATTGAAAGTGCTGTTAGTGTACAAAGTCTCATCTATGAGGGTGAAACAATCCATATCCACTTCCCAAGACACTGTATGCCTCTACAAGCTGAAGTCTCATGACAGTTAAAGAAAACTTCAGAAAAATAACACTTTTGCACATAAAGAGGAAAAATAAATCGCTCGTATTTCCTTGGTATCGAAGTAAAAAAAAAAGATAAATAATTAGTCAGACTTGTTTAAGCCACAGGTTTTAACTTTTAAAAATGCAGTAAAATTTAACATTTAAATTGATCTTTCAGTGAGTGAAGACTCTCTCTTGGATATGGCGCTTCATATGACGGACAAAGTGGGCTTGGTCCAGCAGATGCCATTTGTCTGTGATAGGCCAGGTTTTGTTTCCAATCTTGAAAAGGTAAGTTTCTAAATCACTATAATTTGCCAGAGTGTTGCCAGACCCAAGAGGGGAGCAAAGAATAGCAACACTATTTACCTTCTATGCATGTCATAAGAGGCGACTAAAGATGTTATGGGATGCAGTTGGCTGTCCCATCCCATATAGGATCAGTGACCCAAAGCCATGCTGAAGTCAGATGTGTCAGGCTGAAAGGCGCATATATCGCAGCAATGCTATAAACCATGACACAACGCATTCCGTTCTCCGGACTACATCCTGCTAATCTGCAGGAGTTTGAGAACGAACGCAGAAGAAGAAGAACACAGTCAAGTTTATAGTAGAAACAAAATGTCAGATATAGATATGTTCCAGGTGAACGAAAAACGAAGAAGAAGAGCCAAAAATTGGCCTATCCTATTCAGGACATTATGATCCACCCAGCACATTTGCTGTAGTTAGTTTTAGTCTGGGTTGCTATTACTTTCTGAACAGTCAGGAAATACAATTGCCTACTGCAGAAATATAATCTAGTACCGTGGCCATCTGAGACACAATCTGTGCCTCTATCACAAAGCCATACAATGCTGAAAGCTTATCGCAGCAGTAACACTTTTGGTATTGACTGGGGCTGTCAGGAAACAAGTGAAGTTAAAATTGATTACAACTAGACAAACAGTACCTCCCCTTACTGATCCCCTCTCAGTTAGCACAGCCTTCATAACTGTTGCATCACAACAGGTCCAAAATAACAGACTCAGAAAGGGCCATTCTTAAATTTCACAAGTTGTGATTATTGTAGCCAATATCGATGTCCCCAGCATGACATAAAGTCATAATTACAATTACTACAGTTAAGTGGGCGAGTTGGGATTATTGTGTTTACAATGTAATTAATAGCAATATGCCCTGTTCTAAGCTGAAGAATGGTGTCTTAATCTCTTTATAGTGAGTTTATGCTGTACTTTTACCCAGGCCTGTTTATTTAAGAATGCATGGTATGTCCAGTCTGTAAACTAGCGATTAAACCAATCTTTCTTATAAGAATTTCTCAGTGTCTGTTTTACAGTATAGTAGCTGTTTTTATTTACTAAAATTTGGATGAGCCTTCATTGGCTAGTTGGTACAATATCTCATTCCCAGAAATTCCTGAGTTTTCTGGGATCCTTTACAAGGTGAAGTCAATGTTGTGGGAGGATTGTGTCCTTTAAGGATTTAATTGCACTGGATTTTATTTGGTTCAGCTCTTCTATGCCTAATCTGTGAGAGGTACAAATATGTTTATACTTGTGTCTCCAGATTTACTTTGGAACACACCATGGAAAAATGTACTTGACTGCAAACTTTCTTGGCGTTAACTGTGCTTCTGGTATGTCAACTCTTTTCCGCAAAGACATAATTGATGATGCAGGAGGGCTTGCTCACTTTGGAAAGTACCTTGCAGAAGATTATATGTTAGCTCAGGCAGTATTAGACAGGTGAGAGTCTCTAACACATTTGTTTGTCAAATTACAGGCAGGTATAATTTGTAAACATTTCTTGTACCTAATAATGTTTATACTCTTTTTGTGTGTGTGGGTATTGTTTGTTTGTTTAGATCCGCAGAAATTGCAAGCAACTAGCTCTTACTTCCTATATAAGTAGTACAATATATCTCAGAGCTTTCTTACATATGCAGGAGACTGACTTTTGGCTTAATTGCCTATTGGAGAAGCCTGTTTAGTTAGAGATGTCATACAATGAGCTGGCGTTTTGTCTCGTTCACCCACTGTGCATCTATCTTCAGACAGGTGCTTTGTAGTCAGTGAACCATCCTCCATATAGAAATACAACTTTATTGCACATTGTGTCTGTAGGTCCCAGACATAATTTCTTCTGTATGAGTTGTATTGGGTAATGGAGAGCGTCGCCAAACACGACTGGAGTCTTGGATTTTACCGTTGCATTTCACACGCACTCGCCTCGTCCTCATGTCCTTCCAATCTATCGCCAAGCAAAGTCTGTGTTTAGACTCTTAACTGTGAAATTTTGTATAGAAAGGAGTGAGTTTATTCCTCCTATCTCTGAGTAGCTCCACAGCTGGCGAACAAATCTTGTGTAAGAAAGACAATATCATTGCCCAATGTGCCCTTTGGCACGAGCCAAATTTTCTCTGCATATGTTGTGTTGGGCAGCGCGACAGTCAATTTATCCCTGTGTTGCTTTCTCCTCAAAGAAGAAGACTTGACTTGCTTCACAACTATGCTGCTCACAATGTCCAGAATCCTAGTCTTAACATAGATTCGGTCAGTGAACTTGAACAGAAAGTGCACCTTGACATTTGTTTAACACTTTTCCCTTATGCAATAAGGAGCAGTGTTCAAAGATTTCTTTTGTACCCAGGCGTATCGGCTCTAGGTTGATGTATCAAATACCTGAAGCATGGTTCCTACTTTGAATGGGGTCTTTAGTAGTGAGATGTTTTGCTATCCGATATTTCATTTTTACTGATGTGCGTTCTCAATCATGAAAACAATTCAGCCAGTTATTTCATGATGGACATGTGAGACATTGTTGCCAATGTAGATTTTCCCTTACACAAGGTTACCCTCTAGCATGTGTTCCCTACTCCAGAGGTGATCATTGTATACTCTGTGCACTATTAATCTTCTTCTTTTTCAGCTTACATTCTCAAACTCCCGCTGGATCTCTCTTGTAGCAGGACTATGGTCCTATTAGATTTCCAGCAGGATGTAGTCCAGAGAATGGAAATACATTGTGTCACTGTTTTATTTGCGCCAATGGTTTGACACATCCGTCTTCGGCGGGCACTGTTAATCTGTAGTGGCATCTACTCATATTTGGACATTGACATTGGCTGCCTCTCCATCACCTCTGCATTTTAGCTGTCAAGAGTCAGAATGCCTTGCATTACTGTGTGGCGACAGTGTAGCTGGCTATGTCGGCTGAGAGGTATCAGGGACATTGTTTCTTTCTCTGTGTTTACATATCTATGATAATGAAAAAACTTTTTGTGATTTCCACCGTGAAGTATGTTGTGCTGCTGCTTTACAGCAAAGCTGCATTATTTTTTCCTTTAGGTCCAACACATCAGATTTCAGCTTTTATATCAGGTGAGCTTCCCTAGCTTGTGACAGCCTTCCATTGTCACACAAACAAGTGACTATCTGCTTTCCGCCATAGAAGTTTATTACCCATTGTGCCCTTGAACTTTACAGGTCACAATGTGTCTCTGCATGGCAATTTCCAAAGAGAAGTTGAGCAGGGATTTAGACTTGGGTCGACTATGTCTATCTCATACGAGATGTTCCACTACCAGTGAACTTGTCTCATGTAATTAGACATGATTGCTCCCTCTATTCTCAGGTACTGGCCCTTATCTGTGAGACTTCCAGTATAGATAATTGCTCAGACAGTGAAGGTGAACTGGGGTTGGTTCGCTCTCTTAGATGAGATTCAGTGACATGATGAACACCTATTCCAAGTTTGAACTTCTACCAAAATTTTCTTTGTACTGGGCGAGTATTGTATCCTGCCTTTAGCTTTCTACGCAACCTGATTCCGGATGATGGCTGAAAGCTTGTTCTTGAGCATGAACATTACTTTAATTATGGTTACAACCGAAAATCCCTGGGAATCCCTGCTCAGTCTCTTTGGAAATTGCCACACAGAGACACATTTTGACCTGTAAAGTCCAATTGGTGATAAGTTGTGACATTGCGAAGAATATACTCACTTGTTTGCATTGCAACAGGCAACATATTGGAAGGTTGTCACAGAATAAACAAGCTCACCTGAAATAAAAGCATGCAGAATCAATGTGCTGGTCCTGAAGGAGCAAATAAGCCTCCCTGCACTCCTTTGTAGGAAAACACGCAGTAATGAAAGTTATGATCATAAAATTCTCACTTATTCTTGCACACAACACTGCCCTCTATTATTGTGCTGCCTTCGTGTGTATTCTATAGGTGACTTATACTTCTGATACTTTCTTACTATTATTGCCTTAGTGAGCTTTCAAACATGACAACAGGCTCTCCAGACTACCCGTTGTTTTTAAACTGTGCAGAGTCAGTTTTGATTGTGAGGCTCTATTCTTCTTCTTCTTCAGCGTTCATTCTCAAACTCCTGCTGAATTCTCTTGTAGCAGGACCATTGTCCTACTAGATTTCCAGCAGGATGTAGTCCAGAGAATGGAAATGTGTTGTGAGGCCGTTTTATTTGCGCCAATGGCCCAACACATCCGTCTTCGGCGGAAGGCTCTATTCAGAAATATTGTTTGTTTTGTGCTCACAGTCTTCTATCTCAATCAACACTTCCCGGACACAATCCATAAAGCATTAGCTAGATTTATTTTCACAAGCTTTAGAGCAATCTGTGTCCAGGGTGCACCACGAGGATATTTTAGGATCTTGGTTATCAGCTGACTCTGGGAATCACACAATCAATGTGAAACCCTTTGCATCCACTTTTTTGAATTAACCAATGCTGTGTAAAATTGATTCGATTAAATAATGACTGCCCTAGATGATCACTCCCTTTCAACTAGTCAAAAGTGTGAATGGCAGAGCACTTCAACGATAGATTTGGCACAGATTATATATTTTCATTGAACTTAGAAAGTTATTTGATTATTAGCTCACTCTTGATTAATTAGTAATTTTTTTTGCATGATTTTATCACGAATACATTGTGCTACAGTTTTAAGTTGCGTCACACATGCCCACCACATTAATTTTCTGCATGCCTTTGGATTTCCCACCCAAATCAAAGGCATGCCTGTGTAAGCCTGTTTCCCTGTGAAAGCCTTCCAATTGACCATGATGATGGTGATAACCCACTATGTCCTTAAAAATTAGAGGCCAATGTATTCCTGGGTGTCAGCTTCCAGGATGGAAACAGTCAACATGGTTGGATTTGGGTTGACTATGCCTGTCTCATATGAGGTATTCCACTGATTGTGATTTTGAGTACATGTGCCTGTAGATGCAAAAATCCCTTTATTACATGAGAGCATGGTTTTGTTTTAAGGTTGGTTCACCAGTATTGTTAACATCTAGTCCAAGTGCAAATTTTATTACATATTATTTCTGCAGAAGTTTACAATGTGACTCCCCGTTACAATTGATTTTCTTCACCTAAAGCAAATGGAAGATGACAAAAAGCATGTTGTCAACAATGAACACTGCTTTTCTCATGACACATATTTTCTTGTCACAAGTGTACTGCCACTTGTACTAAATGTTTCTCGCAATCCCTGTGTTGTCTTCACTGGACATTTTGCTCAACAAATCAGCTGTACTTCTTTCATATCAGTCTTAAATATTGATATCATTGTTGTGACCTGATAACTTTGTTTCTCAAGTCAGTTGTTGGATACTGCACTGAAACAGTTTTGTTGTCTTTATACCATCAGTTCTCAATCTCTTGCAGTCTTACACAGCTGAGGTTGATCCCTAAATTGCTAGTCACGTGATTTGCATGAGCCTCAAATTCAGGATGCATAACATGGAGTTACTATTAGGATCTTAGTTATTGTGTGACCCCAGAATTAACCTTAGAACAATGCATATCCATTTGCACCCTGTACAACCCTTAAAATGGGATTGAAATGCTTGTAGTATATAACCTGTAAATGATAGCAACTCATATCTGACTGCTAGCATCAGGGTATGCAAACCAGAGCTACTCAGACTCTACATGAATCCTGTGTGGGGATTCTGGACAACAGGCTGCAATAGGATAGTCCAAGAAGAACAAATCAAAGAGCAAAAAATGTTGTATTGATGCCAGATTTGTTGAGCTGAAAGCACATACCGGTATGTTAATGAACAAGCTATAAACCATAACACAATGAATAAGACTGCATCTTGCCAACCAGCAATGATTTATGAACAAATGCAAAAGTCACTAACTTAAAAGATTCTAAAGAATATAAAACATAAAATATAAGATTTAGAAGGATGCACCCCATCAAGGCCGGCACCTTGAAGTGATGATTGGGATTAGTTTAGCCATCAGGGACTGGAAACTAAGACTGGTTGGGCAGGCAGGGCCAGGAGCAGGACATTAGTCCTGCCCAAGTAAGCAGGGTGCTGAAGACAGAATCAACCAGCCAAAAGGCACACAATTAATCAGGATGTCACATATAAAACTGCCATGTGGACAGACAGCACAGTGCCAAACATATACTTCAAGAGTGATCTGAGTATGAAACGCTGAGGCAGATATATTGGCCAGAGTAAACAACACTGGAATCAAAGCTCTATGGGACACTGTGTGAACTACAAAATACAGTGAGTTTTATTCAGGAGACAGAATTTCAGATATAGACATGTTTCAAGTGAATGAAAGAAGAAGAAGAAGAAGGATGTAATTCTCTTCCTTAGATTATCAATATTAGCAGATACCAGGCTTCTCTTTACTCATTGTTGTGCTGAATGTTCTCCTTTGAGTCATAATAACTGTACTGATTTCAGGGGATTCAAGATTCAGTTGTGCAGTCAAACAGCATTACAGAACTCGGGCTATACTTCACTTTCAATATTTCATGATCGACTCATAAGGTAAAGCTTTCTTTGTTTTTTGTTTAATTTGATTTCATGATTCTACATGTTCTGATCAGATCATAATCATATGTCATATCCACAACAAATGTTGGCTGCCATGGATCTTCATCTCTTGCCACTCTAAAGATTGAGTTTAGCTGAGTTATGAACCACTGTCACTGCGCATGGTTTTCCATAAGTGTTCAGCTGCCTAGTCAGTGATTCACATGCTCAGTAGCGATGGTGCCATCCCTTAACTTTTCCAGAGCATGAGCACTGGTTCTTTACTTCCTGGTGAACCATGGAGGTATTTTTTAAATTTCAAACCACATGACATAACTTCAGATATGAACACTTTCCAGGCGAATGAAGGAAGAAAATTTCTAACCACAAATAATGAGTGGGATCAAAACCCATGTCTGCTGATTGGCAGGAGAATAACTTAATATGACACTACCACAGCAGAGTACAAAGGGCTCTACTTTGCTCTCGTACAAACCCAAGATTAGAAATAAAAAAAACCAAGATCCTAAAAGCGCCTCCTTTTGGTGCACACTGGAAACAGACTGTTCTGAAGTTTGCGTGAAACAGTCTGGTTAACCCTTTTTATGGATTCTGTCTGAGCAGTGTATATCAAGAAGGAATGAGATTCGATTGTACAGGATAAACAAGACCTATAAATGATACTTCTCGACCCCCACTGACAAAACACAGCAGTCTAAGACAGCGTCATGCCAGGGTGTCATGTTCCAAGCTCAAAACAGCAAGAATAGTGAGCAAGTCTCCAGAGAAGTAAGGATATAGCACAATGAAATGGCAGAACAGCACTAGAGGGCAGAAGGAAAGGAGAAAACAGTATATGGAAATTTTAACTAAAGCAGTGCTCTTCTGCTATCTGTCGGAAGCTTGTCTCGTGAAAAACAAAACTGTTAATTTTCCTGAATGCTCTTAAATACATGTAGAGGCTCAGACTACGACATTCATGATGGCAGTGAATGAAACCTCAACTTAGAGGGCAAACAATTATAGAATAACTACTGTAGTTTCCTATACCGAAATCATGCTCACAGATGAGAAAAGGTTCGGTACCTGAAGGCACAGGGAATGGCCCATCTACTTACTAGCTCACTTATTGCCTGGTGACAGATAAGCTGTCACATGCTACGAAGCTCACCTGAATTAAAAGCATGCCAAAATTGGATGTGCTAGGCTTACATAGTGCAAGTTAAATGGTAGCATATCAAACTTCACTCTCCCTGGCAGAAATCACAAAACATGATGATTATGTGATAGAGAATGGAGAAGACTACCATGACTTGCCATGCTGGTTCATTGTAGTTTATCAATTTCTGAATATTTACCTAATGTGCGTATCTTTGTTGCCCAATGTTCTTGAAACTTTCATTTCTAGTTTAGTCTGAACAAAGCTCCAGATTTTTCTCGAAGTTAAAATATTTCATTGTTGTGTTTCTTCTTCTAGATTAGCTCTCAAATTTTAGCATAAATTTTCATGTGATTTGAGTTGGAGAGTGTGAAATATGTTATGCTGCTTGTTTTACAGCAGAGCATTGTTATTTGTGCCTTTCTTCCCTGTACATCCAATATAGGCAGGCATTTAAATTTGTGTACACTTCTCTAGCCAGTGAGAGTTATAAAAAAGTCCAAAGACATATGAGAGTGTATCTGCTCTACACCATGACGGTTTTTCACCCATTATGCCCTTGGACTTTGCAGGCCAAAAGGTGTCCCTTGGTGGCAGATTCTGAGACGGTGTTCAGGAATTTAATTCTTGGGTCGATTGTCTATCTTGGATGAGGTGTTCCGCTGTGAGTGAACTTGCCTGGTGTAATTAGACGCCATCACTCCTTATGCCTTCGTGTACTGGCCTTTATCTCTACTGATCCTCTTCGAGTAAAGGTAATTGCTCAGACAATAAATTTGAACATGGGTTGGTACGCCCTCTTAGCAGAGGTTTCATTCATCAACATTGTCAACACCTCGTCCAAGTCTGAGCTTCTACCCACATTTTTTTTTAAGAAACCAGGATGGTACATTAGCCTGCCATTAACATTTCATACAACTTACTTCTGGAAGACAGATGAAAGCTTGTTCTCAAGCATGAACACTGTATTTTGTTATGATATTCTCACTTATTCTCATACATGGCACTGCCCTCTAGTACTGTCTTGCCTTCATGTGTACTCAACAGGTGAATTGTACTTCTTCAGAGACTTTTTCACTATTCTTGCCTTAGTGAACTTTCAGACATGATAACCTGGCACTCCAGGCCTGCCATTGTCTTAAACTGTCCTGCAACAGTGTTTTGGCTTTTTTTGGGGGGGGGGAGCCAAGGTTCTATTCAGAGATATATTATATCTGGTGCAAACAGTTCTCATTCCACCTCAGTCTGCACTACCCGGACACGATCCAAAATGCGTTGGCCAAATTTCTTTGCATGAACTTAAAAACAATCTGTTTCCAGGATTTCCACAAGGAGGTGTTTTTAAGATCTTGGTTATCTGTTAACCCTGGGATTGCAAAAGAGCAATACATATCTCTTTGCACATCATTTCTTTCATCAACATTGTGAACACTTAGTCCAAGTTTGAGCTCCTAACCACAATTTCTTTGTATTGGAATGGTATGTTATTCTGCCTTTACCTTTCCACTCAACCCGCTGCCAGCTTGTTCACAAATATCAACATTGATTTCATGGTTTCAATGTTCTCATTTATTCTTGTACACTACACTGCCCTCAAGAGTTGTGCTACTTTCACATTTGCTCAATAGGTTAATCTTACTTCTCCTCAAACTTGCTCGTTGTTTTTGCCTTAGTGTGCTTTCAGACATGACAACCCTGCAGTACAGTCCGGTCATTGCCTTGCACTGTGCTGCAACAGTGTTTTGGCTGTGGGGGCAGAGATGTGTTCTATTCAGAAATATTGTTGGTCTTGTGCAAATAATTCTCATTTCACGTCAATTTACACTGCTCAGACACCATCCATAAAGCGTTAGCCAAATTGTTTCACACGAGCTTCCAATCAATCTTTTTCCAGGGTGCATCATGAGGAAATGCTTATAGAATCTTGGTTATCTGCCAACCCTGGGATTGCACAAGAGCAATGCTTATCCCTTTGCATCCCTTCTTAACATGTGCACTTCCCTCTTCTCGTCACACTGTGATGGTCTTCTAACCCATTGACAAGCACAGCCTGTGTTACAATTCTTCTCTTTATCTCGGATGAGCTGCTTTACTTCCAGTGAACCAGTCTTATTGCCCGATGTCCCTTTAAGCATGCAATCCAATATTCTCTGTGTGGCCATGTTGAACACGTTGAATCATTTGAATTGGGCTTGGGTTGCTTTGCCCTGAAAAATTAGAATATGTTCCATGGTAATTTTGCCAGAGTCTTAATACTGGATCGGTTAGTTAGTTTGAACAAAATGTGCTCCCTGAAATTTGTTTGGGACTTTTCCCAATGGTGAGTTTTTATTCAAATCTTTCATTCATACACAATGCACTGGCTCTAGGTTAGTGTGTTCAATACTTGAAGCAGAGCTACTACTTTAAAATTGTCTGTTGTAGGGAGATTTTTGTGAGCATGCTCGCTTTTGTATTTTCTATACCATAAATGGGTGCAAATGGTTCTGCATTGCTCTCGTGAGATGTCCAGTTAGCAGATAACTGAGATACTAAAAGTATCTTCACATGGTGCACACTGGAAAAATCATGAATAACTTATTTCGTTGTTCCAAGTGTATTGTTTTGTCAGAGCACTTGCTGTTAAACTTACAAGTTTGGGCTGTAGGAACATAACCTGGCTGTGCAGGCAGCTGTTGTTGTCATGTACCATGACAGTATTGTCAGCTGTGACAGAATTGTTGTTGGTTTTCCCAATAAAATCTCATTCCATCCATGTCTATACTGTTCACCACAAGTCATTGATCAGGTGTTGCGTACGAGCTTTGATTCTGTCTGTTACCTGTATGCACCACGAGGAGTTTCCTGGCTGTCTAATAGCTCTGTGAATTTAACAAGACCATTGTGACAACTTTTGCATTCCAGAAGTTTTTTTTAACTATCAGTCATAGGATTCATACCCATATTTGCAGGGGAAGACTACCATTAGTGAGGTAAGCATTTATGAGGTCATTTCAGTAACCTGCAGTTCATCTAGACTTGAGTACTCAATGTAAGTACATCATATAAAAACCCATGCAAGTGCGACAGTGGAACTTTAGTTACAGACATGCCCAACATAAGATGAAGAATGGAGAAATACTTGGACGTGTCCTGTCTCTTCTTTCATTAAAAACTCTATGGCACTGTTTGAAGCCTGGGATTGACCACTACATTTGTCAGAGTCATCGGTGTGAAAATCTAAAAGTGAACGAACAAGAATAAGCTATCAAGATCACCTGCTAGTGTTGTATGGGCCAGAAAGGGGAGTAAAGAATAACTGAAATTTTGACGCCATGTATGTTGTAAGGAGAGACTAAGTAGGATTGGGGGGGGGGTGGAGTTGGCTGTACCATACCATAGAACAAAGTGACACAGAAATCATGCTGGTTGGATGTGTCATTAAGATACACTTATATTACAGTAAATTCACCAGCACTATTTTACTATTCTAACCATATAATAGCCATTTACTACATTTTTTCATAACAGGTGGACAAAGCTGCGTAATGCTACTGTTGTAACGACCATGTTTTTTGAGCCTCCATACCAGTGTCTTATGCAAGGATTGATCATTGCATTTGTGACAGACTTTCTATTTTCCTGGTCTCCTCTAGTCTTTTTTATGGTGCATGTGCTTGTGTGGTTCATTCTTGACTACATACTTATGTCTATAATACAGGTTAGTTGATTATCAAACCATACTACATATTTATGTCCATAATACAGGTGAGTTGATTATCAAACCTTATTAGAAAGTTTTGATTCCATCATGTCTTTGTAGTACAGAGAATGTGAATGGCCTTTTGCATTTTTACAGAAGGTGGTAAGAACATCTGTATAAAGCTTGGTCAGTTTATAAAGATCTGGCCTTTTCTCAGTTCTCACAGACCACCTTTTGATCCCACCCTTACATTTCAAAGGAGAAAATCTTCAATATTTGGAACTAGCTAGTCTAAAGAGAATGTACCACATGCAAAATGCCTGAAGGTCCCACCATTGGCCTTTCAGACTAACCATTATGCAACAATACTCAATGAATAATAAGTGAAGATTGCTGTCAAACTGTATAGCAATAATACTTACGTAAAACACAAGGCAGATCAGCTTTACAATGAAAGCACAGACTATTTGGTACAAGTATACAAAAATACAGATATCAGTATACAAGACAGTTTAAATGCTTCATCGGTAAGGTCTTTTACATGAAATACAAGACAAATAGTAAAAATAAAGGCACTATCACAAATGTATCAGACGGCAGACATATAACAGCAGAGAATCCAAGGTAACAATCAAGTATTGTCAAGGAGAGCGCAATAAAAAATATATGGGTAATGAAATTAACTGTGTATGAAAACAACATGAACGACAAAGAAAAAGGCCCCCTCCACCCAAATATAAATAAATGAATCATCTGTTTCAAGATCAAATGACTTAAAGGTACCAAACTGCAAAATATAGTGATTTTCAAAGGTGCACCTAGCTCTATTGTCAGTTTTGCAAAATTTTATTGCAGTGACTTAAATGTCACATGTATCTCGATCAGCACCATTGAAATTTATAGCAACAGAAGTAGACGATCTGTGGTTGATGGCATGAAGATGTTAACAGAAATTGTCACTTATGTTTTTGCCAGTTTCACCTATATATTTCATATCACAGCACTTGCAAATGATAAACGTAAATGACATTGCGGGAGTTACATGTAAAGACATTGTCGATAGTGAAAGGCCCCTAGAAAATTACATGGAGCTGATCTGCACTTCATAGGCACATATGTGTTGCTGCGCCAGTTTCCGCAATGAACCATGTCAAAATGCTCAGAAACATTTGCCCAAAGGTGACTGTGGACCAAGATGTTAAGATTTTTGTCATGCCTATAGACAACTAGAGGAAAGTTGAAAAATGGCACAAGCATGAGAATCAGACTGGAGAAAGGAATAATGTTTGAAAAAAATTATATGGATACTATAGTTATTGGGATGAAAAGTGAGAAATAATTTAACTCTTTCAGAGGGGTGCAACTGATTTGACATTGCAGTGTGTGATTCCCAGGTTAGGAAAACCAAGATCCTAAAAGTACCTCCATGTTGTGCACACTGGAAACAGAAATACAGCGGCTCATACTGTGTTCGTGGTCAACACTTTCAGGGATCATGTCCGTGGATGTGGATGCTGTAGATTTAATGAGAATTTACTGCAAAAAAGAAAAGAATATCTTCAAAACCTCTGCACCTACACATCCAGCAGCACTGTTGACAGTAATGCAAGGCATTCTCTGTCAGCCAAAAGGCATATGCATTGGAGGGGCAGCCAATGTTGATGTCCCAATATGAGCAGATGTCACTACGCATGTCGAGAATTGTAAGCAAATATTCAGAAAAGTAAGGCAGATGTCACTACGCATGTCGAGAATTGTAAGCAAATATTCAGAAAAGTAAGGCTAACATATTGAGTACTATGAGAGGGCATCACAGCGATAGAGAGCAGCATTATGTACAAATAGAATAGAGAAAACGCTATATGGAAATAACTAAAGCCTTGTTCAGCTCGAGAACATGATTCTAGCTACCTCCAAGAAGAATGTCTTGTGGAAAAGTAGCAACTGTCCCCTGGTGCTCCTATGTATAGTATGTAGAAATTATTGAGTAAATCATGTTAGACTTGGATGAGATGTTCACGATGTCAGTGAATGATACCTTGGCTAAGAGGATGAATGAACACAAGTCCAACTCTACCGGAGAGTGTTTCCTATACCGGAACTATGCTCACAGATGAGAAAAGGTTCAGCACCTGATGGAACAGGTACAATGCGTCTCATTATTCGAGAAAATTTCACTGGCTGCGAAACACCTCATGCGAGATATGCATAGTCGACCCAAGCCTAAATCCCTGATTTTCTCCTCATGCGAGATATGCATAGTCGACCCAAGCCTAAATCCCTGATTTTCTCCTCCTCGGAGACTACCACCCAGGAACATGTTTTGGTCAGTGAAATCCAAGGGCACAGTGGATGATAAATCGTCACAGCGAAGAATCAATACACATCCATCGCCTGGTGTCAGATAGGAAGGCTGTCACAAGATAGGGAAGTTTACCTGAATCAAGAGCATGCAGAAAATGGATGTACTCTGATGAAAGTTGCAGAATAGCGTGCCTGCTCTGTGAAACCAGCAGTATGTAGTACTTCACGCTACCTTGTAGAAATCACACAAACTCTCATGTTGGCTATCAGAGAGCGATTGCAGAATAAGAAGAAGACATAATGTTGGTATCTTCTTTTTCTTCTGCGTTCGTTCTCAAACTCCTGCAGATTAGCAGGATGTAGTCTGGAGAACAGAATGCGTTGTGTCATGGTTTACAGCATTGCTGCGATATCTGTGCCTTTTGGCCTAACACATCAGACTTCAGCATGGCTTTGGGTCACTGACCCTATATGGGATGGGACAGCAACTCTATCCCTTAACCTCCTTAGTCGCCTTTTACGACATGCGTGAAGGTAAACAGTGTTGCTATCCACGGGCGATAATGTTGGTATAAAGACTGAATTTATGATTTGCATTTTAATTTCCATTAGGATAGATGTGTGTTTCAAAATAGATGTAAGTTCATAATTTATGTAGTTGTCTTTTTGAAATTTCTTTTTTTTATCTTCTGCGTTCATTCTCAAACTCCTGCAGATTAGCAGGATGTAATTCAGAGAACGGATTGCATCGTGTCATGATCTACAACTTTGCTGCAATATTTTCTCAGACACATCTGACTTCAGCACAGCTTCTGGGTCACTTTGACCTTATGTGGGATGGGAAACTCCACCCCAATTTTTGAATTATTACAGATAAAAGGGTTGATTCCCTCCCAGCTGTTTAGAAATGGGCCTTCAGCAGTTTCATTGCAGCGGAGATCATATGACATGCGTAGCAGATAGCAGCTTTACTATTCTTTGCTCCCTCTCAGGCCCTAGTAATATACAGACAATCATTCTATTGGTATACAGTTTACTATTTAAGTATCCTAGCTGTATTGAATCTATGCAACCATATTGACTCTGTGATCAAAAGGGGCCAACATTTATATTGCTAAATTTTGCAGGCTTTGAGGCGATTGGATGTCTGTTTACAAAATGGATTATACACCTTCTACTTACAGAGTAGGAATGAGGCTTCTTCTAAAATAATTGCACACCACTGAGGTGCACACTGCTGAGAGTTGGTGCACAACGCTGAGTGTTGGAGTCTTCTGGGTTTGAAAAAAAGCTCTTGAAAAACCTTAAATTGCACATTTGAAACAAGAGATTCAAAGATGTATACAAAACTAACAAATCTAAGTATCCAAAGAACCTTTAAGAATGAATATAATAAATATTCAATATAAATAAATTTATCTGAAAAATAATATATCTGATGCGTTGGTTGGTTACTGATCCAGCATTCCTTGGACTCATGACCATTGACCCAATATATCTGATAAATCTGATACTTGTGTGAATAAAACATTTAATAATATCATCATCATTTGATGTTTAAATATTTGTTTTTTTTTTTATGTTTGATGAGATATTTTCTTGTTTCCAGCAAGGTCCGTTACCATTCTCCAAGTTTGAATTCCTGATAGGATGGCTGTTGAATGAGATTTCCTACCCTGCTATAGTTTGTAGAGCACTTTGGAATCCAGTCATTACATGGAGATCTAGACGTTACAGAATTCGGTGGGGAGGCATCACAACTGAAGTAACAGCGGCCCCGTCAGTCAAACCTAGTGAGAAGACATGAAGACATGGCATAAATATATTGTTTTGTTATACTATTTTGTGAATATTCTGTTCTTGTAGCATTATTATTCAGTACAATTCCTGCACAAATGCTTTAGGAATTGTATATTGTTTTATTTGTAGTTACAAGCAAAATAATATTACAATTTAAAAAAAAACACCCAGAATTAACTCTCTTCAGAGTGAAGGAAAGAAGAAGAAACTGTCTTCAGATATGTGTGACTAACATAACATATATGAAACTAGTACATGAATACATGTTTAAAAAAAATCTGAATAGGTTAGATGAGCTCAAGCATTGAAGAGATTTGATAATCATCGTCTTTACTATTTTATTTCTCTCCATTCTCATGCTCTCCTGCATGAAGTTCAGAGAACGGAATGCATTGTGTCACTTTTTTACAACTTGGCTGTGATATCTGCATCTTTTGGCCTGACACATCCGACTTCAACTTAGCTTCTGGGTCAATTTAACCCACTACTTGATTGTTGACCATGTAAATGATGGATCACAGAAATCAAAGAAGCCATAGGAACAAGCTTACAAACAGCACACAAGAGGGACATCTCCAGAGAACTCTTCCACCCCTGATGCCGAAGGCAAACAAGGGCCACAGCATATAGATAGATAGACTTGTTTGTTGTTGTTGTCATTAACCCCAGGAATTGTGAGAAACTTGCTCTTACTTCCTATTTGTAGTGGGGGGATTTCTAAGTTTTCTTCCATATCCAGGAGACTTTTGGCTTAAAATTGAACTGGCGTCACATTTGGTGTGGTGAAAAGCAACTCTGTGCAGTGTGTAACAATTTAATGAGAGATACTAGAATCAGCCAGACATGTTAGCCCTGTACAATTGAAAATCTCCCTCCTTGGATGGTGGAGAATGCATACTGACTTTAACTTGGTTTCTTGACCGTGACCTGTGGTAATATAGACAGAAATTGAATCAGGTTCATTCTAGCTGCACAAAATCGCCTAGCAACTCAAGTAAACAGGTTTTCCGTACTTGACCAACCACATCCCCAGAAAAAGATGTGATCTCGTCAAGACATTCAACCTGTGTACTCAAGTCACTGAGAGCGGATAAATCAGGACAATTCTCAGTGACTTCAGTACACAGGTTCAGTATCTTGATAAAATCATATTTTTTGGGTGTGGTTGGTCAAGTACAGAAAACCTGTTTATTTGAGTTGTAAGGCGATTCAGTGCCACTAAAATGGACCTGGTTCAATTCCCATCAGCTGTAAGAATTATTTTCATTTATCATCATGTTTCCTATTTGAATTTACTGGTAATATGGTAATACCTAAAAATAAAAACTGGTAATACCTGATAGTAAAGGGTGATAAGGCAGAAAGAGGCTGAAATTCATTACATCATTGCTAAAGTTAATGCACAGAGAAACCTCGTCCACTAAGAAGATTGTTAAAAGTGTGAATGATGGTTGCTTTCAAGATTGAGGGAGATTAGTGTCATGATTGGAAAGGCCCATAAAGGGAAACATAATAGATATATGAAGAAATTGTTAAATCAACACCAAACTGAAACTGAGTAGCTACACTCTGATGAATTTATTGAAACAGTGATTGCAGTAACTATAAACTTGTCTGGTGTGAGCTGATGACAACTACAAACATAACTTCAACTCTGCATGTTGCTGGAAATTAACAGCTATAGATAATAAGCTATAGATAGCAACATCATATTTATTACAATTGATACTTATTAGATTTTATATTAATGGTGGCACATTTCATACTTATTCTTGTTAATATATATCACTTTCTATTTATATTAAGGTGTCCCTTGCACATGTCACGGATATTGTCTGGCATCTTGGTTGTTAATTCTGGTTGTTCTTTAGGCATCTGTTTACATTTCCTATTTTTTTTTCCTGATTAAAGTGCCTTGTTTAGCACAATTATATGAAAAACACAATAATGCCATCTCCAGAGAACTCTTCTACTCCTGACATAAAGGAGTGAAAAGCGAAAAGAAAGAAGAGGGTTTAGTACAATGCACATTTACTGTGAGGTCCTCCTATCAATGACTGTGTAGATATCTGATGTAGTATATCATGTTTGTTTCTTTAGTTCTAGAAACTAATTTATATACTTTTATGCTTGTCACAGTTCACAATTCTTGTAGTTAATGAATAATTGTACACCATAAATTATTAATGGAAATTCAAGTTACAAACTAGTTGGATTTACAACTCACAAGGGAGTAGATTTACTTCAGTTATAGTGAGTTAAATTCACATTCCTTTAGCCTTTTTAACAGTTGATGACATGTCAATGTCTCCTAGAGGATCGCCCTGGCTAAGATGTTCGTTGGGTGCTCAAGGGATTGTGAGTTTGAATCCCACTCATGATGTCTTGTTTATAAAGTAGATTTTTTCTGAGATTCTGGGAATTACTTGAAGCTATGGAGTTCCGTGCTGTGAGTGGTACTTTCGACAGATGACGTGTCGTTTCATTTAGAGGGATGGAGTACATATGGGGGAACCCAAGTACAATGAAGTCAATCCTCTACATATTTTCATGGTCTTTGTTGGCTGTTACATCTAGCACTCTTCTTCTGCATTCATCCTATCCTCTGATAACCAGCACACATTTATTTTGTCATTTATGCCAGAGAGAGTGAAGTACATTGAGCTACCATTTGATTTGTGCTATGTAAAAGTGCAATGTAGTTCGCACCCCCTTTAGCCACTCAATTGAAAGTAGAAAGGTACTCTGATTTTGAGAAAAGTGATGGGTGCAAAGGGATTTGCATTGCTCTCGTCTAATCCAGGGTTAGCAGATAGTGAAGATTCTAAAAGCACCTTATGGTGCACCTGGGAAACAGATTGCTTCAAAGCTTGTATAAACCAATCTGGCTAACACTTTATGGATCATGTCTCGCTCCAGTGTCCAAAAGGGGAGCAAAGAATAGCAACACTGTTTACCCGCCAAGTATGTCATAAGATACGACTAAGGAAGTTTTGGGATGGAGCTGGCTATCCCATCCCATGTAGGTTCAAAGTGACCCAGAAGCCATGATGCAGTCCAGATGTGTCAGGTTTAAAGGCGCAGATATTGCAACAAAGCTGTAAACCATGACACAAACAAACTCCGTTATCCGGGATACATCCTACTTCTTCTTCAGCTTTCATTCTCAAACTCCCGCTGGATCTTTCTTGTAGCAAGGCAATGATTCTAGTAGATTTCCAACAGGATGTAGTTCAGAGAATGGAAATGCATTGTCTTGCTGTTTTATTTGCGCCAATGGTCCGACACATCCATCTTCGACAGACATCATACTAATCTGCAAGAGTTTGAGAACAAACGCAGAAGTATCACGGCAGTGCGGTGTAGACCAAGATGGAATGATAATTGATTGCACAGGGCTAACAATATCTCTTGGCTCCCATAACCAAACTGTAGCAGCATAGTGCAAGATGGCGGCTGACCTGGTCTGTGGCATTGTCATGTCTGAGAGGTCAATAAAGTGAGAATAGTGTGCAAGTCCCTGAAGAAGTAAAGCTCATCTATTGAGTACACGTGAAGGTAGTTCAGAACTAGAAGGCAGCATCATGTGCAAGAATAAGTGAGAAAACAGATGCCATAGTGAAAGCAATGTTTATGCTCAAGAACAAGCTTTCAGTGTCTCCCAGTAGCTGGTTGTTTTTGAAGAGTAAAGGCAGCATACCATATATTATCACAGTTTGAAGGAAAAAATCATAGAAGCTAAAAATTGGATGAAATGTGCATGATATTGGTGAATGAAATCTCTGCTAAAAAGGCAAATTAACTCTAGTCAAACTTTACTGTTGAACATTTTCCTATACTGTGTGTAAGCCAGGCTTACAGTAAAAATAAAGATCATTACCTAAGGGTACGGGGTTATGGACTGCATAATTACACGAGGCAAATTCACTGGCAGCATAACACCTCGTATGAAATAGATGCTGGTGAATGTCCAAATTCCTGCTTATCACCTCCTTGGAGACTGCTCCCAAGAGACATGTTTTGGCCTGTAATAGTGGGTATAAACTCATGGCATAGAGTTGATACACTCGTTTTTGCGTGGCGACAGATAGGTAGTATTAACATATGTTTAAATCTGGTGTGCTAGGCTTACATGGCACAAATTAAATAGTTGCACCACTCTCCCCGACAAAAATCACACAATATTTCATGTTGGTTATCAGAGAGTGAACGCAGGAAAAAAGTGAGGATTGTTACCAGAAATAGTAAGTGTAGTACTGCAGATAATTTCAGCTATTTATTTTCACTTTCATTATCAAATTCCCACTGGATCTCTCTTGTAGCAGAATAATGGTCCTACTAGATTTCCAGCATGATGTAGTCCAAAGAACCTGCATTTATCACTGTTTTATTTTCTCCAATGGTTTGACTTCCACAGGCAGCTATTTATAGTGACTGCCCTCATGTTCCATAACAAAAAATTCTCCAATGACCCATGTAACAAAATTTCTGCACTGTTCACTGATTTATAGAAGGGGAAATTAGCATGGAAGTGAACCACAAATTACTGAGTACTGTGTGATCTCTTACACTGTACTGTGTGATCTCTCACACTGTACTGTGATATTACATGCTAAAAGTTTTTTTAATATAATTCCAGTTATCTTGTCATTGATTTTGTTTCTATATATATGTAAAATTAGTGTGGTTAGTTTTATTTTCAAAATGACAGATTAATATTTCATCTGTTGAACTGCTATTTTTCTGTCTAGATCAGTGTTTCCCATAATGGGGCCCATGCCCCACAGGGGGAAATTTGATTGTTCAGAGGGGCAATTTGAACAAGTTGTAATTCGGTTTTATTTAGGAAATTACTCAGTTTTTTTTAGTATTAAAAAAATATAATGTATGTTACATTGGGGGGGGGGGGGGTGTCAGAATTTAAAAAAACAACTTTGGTAAGACATGGTACAAAAAAAGGGAGGAAACACTGGTCTAGATGGTACTCTTAGGTTACTAAAGGAACTAGTCAACTCAACTATATACAATAATTCAGTACATAAATCTATTTATCAATGATTCTGCTGGTTCTAATAAATGACAGCAAGAGCAGAGATATGATTCTGGTCAAATTATAGAAACTATATGCAGTGCTAAACTCACTTGTTAGCACTATTTAATAGAAGGAACGAGAGGTGTAAGAATTAGAATGTAGACATCTCAGTTCTGAGAAACTGGTTTCAAGCTTTAATGTCTATTATTTTTTCGTTGTTATAGTTTAGTTACAAATCGGGTTCACACTATGTACTGACAATAGTCGATCAACTGTCTTCAGTGATTAGTCTTGTGATCATACTGTGTATGTTTTGTAATGATAGTTAATTTATACTGACATAATGTAATGATGTTAATAATTATGTATTGTAATATGAATTGACATATTAATAATTGTGTATTGCAATATTCTAATATGACTTGTTAGTTGAATAATTGGGATCTCCACAATGTATTAGCGTTAAGCCGTTTGCATTATATTCACAAGTATGAGGATTCAATATTAGGTCATGATGTATTTTTGACAAGTGTATTTTGTGGAGGTCCCTAAGGTTTATCACTTTAAGCTATGTGTAGTGATAGATACTCTCAGTAGGTAGTATGCTGATTTTTTGAGAGAGATGGAGTACAAACGGGGAAACTCGAGTGCAATGAAGTCATTCCTCTATGCCGTTTGATAATTGTGTATTATAACATATGAAATGTATTTTTAATATTCATATTTTGTGATGCTTGCATGATATTGTATTTGAGACACTGTACAGCTTTCTAAAGGGAGTTTGCTGTTTCCAGCATCCTGTATTTGTACTTATCCTGTTCCTTTGTGTTCATTCTCATTTTCCTACATATTAGCAGGATGTAGTCTTGAAAATGGAATGCGTTGTGTCATGGTTTACAGCTCTGCTGCGATATCTACACCTTTCAGCCTGAAACAACAGAGTTCAGCATAGCTTCTGGGTCACTTTAATCCTGTTTGGGATGGGACAGCCAACTCGACCCCACAACCTAAGGAGGTTGTAGGGTAGAATTATATATTTGATAATTTTTTCTTTCATAAATGAATGCTAGACTGCAGTAAAACAGTGTACCATATAAGTAGATAAATATTGAAATACAAAATTATGCAATCATATAAGTAAAGAAATATTGAAATACAAAATTATACAATCATATAAGTAGATAAATATTGAAATACAAAATTATACAATCATATAAGATAAATATTGAAATACAAAATTATGCAACCATATAAGTAGATAGATATTGAAATACAAAATTATACAATCGGTTACATAGGTGTTACAGAGAACCTACAACAAAGAACAAATCAATGTTTTAACCTAGAAGTCATGATCAAGAAACAAGACAACCACACAAAGAATAGAGCACCAATATAAGCTATGTGGTATGTGGTGTCATATCCACGCATCCATAAAACCATAACCCATCAGGGTTATATATATTGGATGCGTCAACATTCAAAAGTCTGCTAGTGATTTATATCTTCAACAATGCAGATGAGTGTGGAATGATCTTGACCTGTCCAGTCCTTGATATTGTCTGCCCATGATTTTCTTTTACCTCTGTTTCTTCCACCTCCAACTGTTCCCTGTAATATTGTTTTTGACAGGGAATCATGTTGGCATATATGTCCAAACTGTGCAAGTCTTCTATAAACTAACAAATGGAAACATGAGTATGGCAAAGAAGAAAAGACTGATATAAATTATTATTACCAGTAATTATGTCTATCTATTTGCTAAACCCTTTGTGTTGCCTTTCAGTGTCAGGGGTAGAAGAGTTTTCTGGAGAGATTTTCCTCGTGCTTGCTGAGTATGTTGTGGAATTTGTCGCCTCTTTTATTTTGGTTGTCCATCGTTTTCGTGGTTGGCCTCTGGGTCTGCCTTCACTGTATCTGTGTAGTATAGCTTACTGTGGTATGCTGTCTGATGGTAGTCTGCTGATGTGTGCAAACCATTTCATGGGTTGTCTCGTAATATACTCCAAGATTGGGGGGTGTCGGTTCTTTATCTAATGTCATCATTCCTCACTATGTCTCTTAGTGATGTTCCTAGGATTCTCTGTAAGTATGCGATTTCAGCTGTTACAAGTTTACGTTTGTCTTGTGCTATCGTTGTCCATGTTTGGCATTTGTAGCACATCGCATGCATAATAATTGTTTTGAATAGTGTTATTTTGGTGTTTAAATCTATAATTTTGTTTCTGAAGATTGGTGTCATTTGCCCTCGTTCTTTGTATGCTTTACTACATCTATTGTGTATTTCTTTGCTACTCTTGCCGTCTGTTGTTATATTGCTTCCTAGGTATGTGAATTCTGTCACTTGTTTTAGTTTGTTGTTTCCAAATATATATATATATATATATATATATATATATATATATATATATATATATATATATATATATATAGGTGTTTCTTTCTATTCTTCCTATCTTCATTATTTTGTTTTTTTCTATGTTTATCTTCATGTTAAAGGTTTGGCATGTTTGATGTAACTTGTCCATTTGTCTTTGTAGTTGCTCTTCTGATGATGCTACTAGTGCTTGATCCTCTGCAAATAGCAATTCGTTTAAGTTATCCTTCAGATTGTTTTCTTCCGTTGTCTTTGCTACTTTGCAGAAGTTTTATGTGTATGCTATGAATAATATGGTGGATAGTACACATTACTGTCTCACTCTCGAGGTAATTTGAATATTATCTGATGTACTTGTGCTCATTCTTAATGCACATTGAGTATTGACGTATATGCTCTGACATAGGCTTATCAGATGTTGGGGAACTCCATATGCCTGTAGTGTTATCCATAGTTGTGCTCTATCCATTTTTATTATTTAATATTATTGCTTTTAATTTCTAATTTTCATTATAGACTATCTTCATGTAATGTAATTTCAAATATGTGTATTATTTTTCTTCTTTGCCACATTTGTATTTCCATTTGTGTTTTTTGGTATTGTTCATCCATCACAAGTGATGATGATCATTTTTTACATCCACTTTTGAATTCAGAGTTATGTCCTTGATTATAAGTTCCGAGGTGGCTAATATGCCCTAATCTGGCCGCAAATGTCCTAGGACAATTTGGGCACTGGATGATCAATGTAGGTGGTTTTTGGTCTACACATGATTTTCTAGCTACTCTCGGCTGTTGAGCTGCAGCATTTCTCCTCTTTTGACAAGATAATGTTTTTTTTTTTTTACTAGAACACAATGGAATTATATTTTGTGTAATTTCTTTCCCTGGTATCTTAGTCTATTTCAAAAGTTGTCAGTGAGGTCTTTAACGAGTCCTTATAGCGCTTCTTCTGGCAATCTTGAGAATGTAACCCATTTCTGTAACTCACAATAGTGAAGTATCTTTGGCAAGTGATGTTCTGGCATACGTATCACATGACCTGCCCAATGAATCTGTGTCTGCATCAGAATAGTTTCAATGCTAGGGATACCAGATCTGTCAAGGACAGTGGTATCCAGAATCTTGTCTTGCCATCTGATGTTCATAACCTTTCTGAGATTTGTGTGAAACTGAGCATCCTAAAGTCATCTGTACACAGTCCATGTTTAACCAGCGTATAGTACCACTGTTCTGTATAACATACTTCTGTGTAGTTTTGTTCTAAATTGATACTCTAATTTTTATTTGTTCCTGTCTTGATAAAACTATTTTCTTGATGAAAAGCTGAATTTTGGTGTTTCTCAATGAAAACCAACGTCTTAGCAACAAAGCACAGCGCCATAAGTTAGTAATGGGATTCATAAGTATGCAGAGAAGTCAATTGGGAATAGATAGGTGTTGTATGACATCAATTATACATACATGAAGTCCACAGAAATACTACAGGAAAGTCAATACCGAAGAAATAATTTGCAGACAATACTATAGAAGGGATATGCCAAGATTTTCCCACATTCATCAGCATCTCTGACAAATGATGGATTTATGAATTTAAAATTGATGTATCTTGATAAAGATCTTTCGATCAAAGTACAGATGAGTTCTCTGTAAAACCTATTTACTGATTTCATAATTTTTTTTCAGAATATTTATGCAACTTTTTCTTTAATAGGGATAACTGCAGCAAGATTGTAATCCAAAAGGCAAAACTAGGAAAAGTGTAGCAAAGTTTTGCTAATTACTGGTAACATGCAGAAATCAACATTTTTACCACAAGTCCTTTATCAAGAACACAACATAATACATCACGAGTAAGAAACTGCACTCCATGCTCATTTATTAATTGCTAGATGGGATAAATCCGGATAACGGGACAGCAGAGCTGAGGGGTGTGGAAAGTGAGAAGTTTTACCCTGTCCATGGAAGAAGTCTTGTGAGTTTCTCTAAGTGTATCCTGGTGATGGACCTGTTCTGGTACCTGCTTCAGTCATATCCCAGGATGTGAGAAGTGTAATCTGGATGCTTTCAGATGTGACCAGAATCTTAAGAATATCTTGGTTCACAACATTGTTAGGCCAGACGTCTCAAGTCATTTTGACACCGTCAGCTATAGATACAGGAAGTGCTACACACGTGCCTATGTCATACCTATTCAGTCATATTCTCTAAAGCTACCTTCACCATTGACGAAAGTTTTACATGTGTGTCCTGTAACATAATTTACGCAATGATCTCTAAACCTACACCATGACATACATAGGGGAGAGTGGTTTGAGACCCGAAGACTAATTCTGTTGGCATCTACATAATATCAACAACTGATCAGGGACTCCTGTCACTGATAACTTCAACAGCACAGACCATTGGTGATGTCCAGGTGACTCACTAAATCGTGTTCCTCCAATGACCAGATGTGATATGCTCTTGAGAACTAGTGTATCCGTCTATTTGACACATTGTAGCCTTTTCTATGTCCACTTTGTTTTGTTTTGTTTCTTTTATCTCTGTTCATTGTTTTCATGATTCACACTCTTCCGAACTTTCTGATATATATCATCTAGCAATGTTAGTTAGTTAGTCTTTTGATCATTGTCACTGCACTCCGGACAAGTCCATAGGTGTTCAGATCTCTTCTTTTCAGTGTATTCGCCATTACACGTTGATTGAAGGTCCCAGTACGTCGTTGATTGACTAACATCCTTTCTCGCCCATGAAACCACTCCTTTCTAGTGACACCACATTTTAAACCAAGCTCCTTTATTCTAGTCATGGAACAAGAGTCATCATCACTTATACAGTCATTTGTTCATGCGTTTTCCTATAGGGAGTTCAAAATGTCTGCCCGATCCATTGCTCCACCAACAGCTGTAGTAGCAGCTGTTGCGGCCAACATATCTGCTCTTCATTACCCCGAACTCCTGCGTGTCCCAGCACAAAAACAAAAATCACTTTACGCACACAGGAATTCTTTACTGCCTCATCTAGCAATGAATATGTGAATGTGGACAGTGCTATTTCTTACTCGTCGTGTGTTGATAAAAGCCTTTTGGTAAAAATGTTGATTTCTGTGTGATTTTTTCATGTTACCAGTGATTAGCAAAACCTCTTTACCCTTTTTCAGGTTACATCATTTTTCATGAGAACAGTGCAGATGCAATTATTTTTACTAATAACATAATAATAAGTGTAAATTAACTGTATTTATGTTTAAATGACCACCTTTGCACACAAAAATGCTCATAGCTATATTTCTTGCTCTACTGAATGAGATTTATTTTTGTACTGGGTCACATGTATGTTTCTGGCATGTGAAAACTTATTTAGACAGAATTCAGGACATGACAGTTGAATCTCTGATGTGTAATATACGTCATATGGCTTTAAATTGAGTTTTACCTTTTTATTTGGTCTGCCTAGTCCAGCTGGTTCTTGTTTTAAGAAACAGATATTGATATTTATTTTGTTTGTCTGTATAGTTTGAAGGAAAGTATTCTTTCTGCATTTATACAAGCTGTAGCTTATATTATTAGTTTTAAGCAGGAAATGGGAGTCTGGAGACAGAAACTTTCAGAATATTGAAAAATCATTATAAAATACCTGATGACAAAGAAAATTTATGAAAATGTGGAAATGCTGATCAAATTTGAAACTTATGAAACTTACTTAGCATAAATTATGAATGAACCTTACAATCAGTCAGTGCGATGGAAATTTATTTAGGCAACCAATCAGTTAGACTGACTTTCTTTATGAAATAGCTGCCAAACTTATTGTAAGGACGTGCATTCACTCCCACCCACGGCTTCTAACTGATTAAAAAAGACATTTTCTGGGATCATGTGTATACGGATATGGGTGTGCGACATTGTCTAATTTAGTAATAAATGTGAAATAGTGTCAAGATTAACTCTGATAGTATTATATTTACTAATAATGTAATGATTTATAATTTATACAAAAAGATTAATTACATACTATATGTTTCATTTGCTGGGTTCTGAAAATGGCAATGGGTGTTACAGGTGTTACATCAATCAATTTTTATATTTTAAAAAATAATTTTCAGTTATAATGATTTGGATTTAGTATGAAATCTATTCAAATTGTAGGTTTTAAAAGTTCCTGAAGATTGTCTGGATTAATTTCTGGAACTGAAAACTGATTCAGAAATAGAGATATGTTCAATAAGATCAGTCATAGAACTTTGACCTTTTATTTGTGATTCCTACCCACAAGTGACAAAAAAGATTTATCCATGCATTGTGCCAAAATATCTTTGTGAAGTATGGTTTTGGCCAAAAAGAAGTAGCAAAATAGAATGTATGTTGAAAGTGACCTGAATTGTACCCATTTGAGCACTTTGGATGTATGCCAGAATTAACTAAGAACAAACAATCCAAGGTGTCTCATTAATTGCAATCTTCATCTGAATTACATTAGACTAGGATTCTATTTAATTGTTTGTACAAGTATGATATTAGACTAGGATTCTATTGAATTGTTTGTACACGTATGATATTAGACTAGGATTGTATTGAATTGTTTGTACAAGTATGATATTAGACTAGGATTCTATTGAATTGTTTGTACAAGTATGATATTAGACTAGGATTCTATTGAATTGTTTGTACAAGTATGATATTAGACTAGGATTCTATTGAATTGTTTGTACAAGTATGATATTTCATGATAGCTGTTAATTAATAATTACATTAGACTAGGATTGTATTGAATTGTTTGTACAAGTATGATATTTCATGATAGCTGTTAATTAATAATTTTAATGAATCATTTTGTCATTTTATAAATCATGAATCAACTGCTTTCATTCAGATTGGGACATCCGTTACATTTGTTTAAATTGCTATTAAATTTGTAAAGATCTACTATAAAATAATTCAAGGGAATGTATATTATATTTTTACAATATATATTCGCTAAGATTATTACAACGTAATAAAAAAAGAAAATAAAGGTCTGTATTTCGTTAGATGGGGGAGAAAGGCAATTTCTCATATGGTGAATGGTTGAGAACCACTTCTGTAGCTAATGTTTTATATTTGGCTACTAGTGTGAGTATGTGTTATTCTCTTAATGAACCTTTGCTAGGTTGCATATGTGGTGTTTGAATATATATATATATGTGTGCATGGCTTGAGTGAGATGACCTTTTGCATATTTTCAGATCTTTAAGCATATAGATTATATCTTTAGATCATGCTGAAGTCGGATGTGTCAGGCCGAAAGGTGCAGATATCGCAGCAATGCTGTAAACCATGACATAACGCATTCCGTTCTCTGGACTACATCCTGCTAATCTGCAGGAGTTTGAGAACGAACGCAGAAGAAGAAGAAAGAAGATATCTTTAGATAGATCTTTAAACATATAGATTATATTTTTAGATAGATCTTTAAACATAGATTATATCTTTAGATAGATCTTTAAGCATATAGATTATATCTATAAATAGATTTTTAAACATATAGATTATATTTTTAGATAGATCTTTAAACATAGATTATATCTTTAGATAGATCTTTAAACGTAGATTATATCTTCAGATAGATCTTTAAACACATGGATTGTATCTTGAGATAGATCTTTAAACATATGGCGTTTAACTTTAGATATATCTCTAAACATATATATTATATCATTAGATCTTTAGGAAATCTTTAAACATGTTGATTATATCTTTAAGAAATCTTTAAACATATAGATTATACCGTTACATCTTTAAACATATAGATTATACCTTTACATCTTTAAACATATAGATTATACCTTTACATCTTTAAACATATAGATTATACCTTTACATCTTTAAACATATAGATTATACCTTTACATATTTAAACATATAGATTATACCTTTATATCTTTAAACATATAGATTATACCTTTACATCTTTAAACATCAGTTGTACTTATGTACAAAGTGTTCTACTAAGACACGATGGACTATCACTAAAACTAGTTTTATCCCCAAGTTTTAGTGATAGTTCATCATGTCTTAGTGGAATCTTTTTAAAAACCTGTGTTTTACGTAAGTACAATTGTTGTTATGTTTAATGCAGTTACCATATATTGGTCTTTAAACATATAGATTATACAGTGGAATCCCATTATAACAATTTGATCTGGACTGACAAATATATATATATGTAATAACAGAAATTGGCTATAGACAGTACAAACAAAAAAGAATAAATGTAATTTAAAAATTGTTGTTATATAGGGAAATTTGGTATAAAATAATGTGCTGTTGAGGGATTCCAATGTATATATTTAAGAAATCTTTAAACATATAGATTATATATTTAAGAAATCTTTAAACATATAGATTATATATGTGGAAAATCTTTAAACATATAGATTATATATTTAGGAAATCTTTAAACATATAGATTATATATGTGGAAAATCTTTAAACATATAGATTATATATTTAAGAAATCTTTAAACATATAGATTATATATGTGGAAAATCTTTAAACATATAGATTATATATTTAAGAAATCTTTAAACATATAGATTATATATTTAAGAAATCTTTAAACATATAGATTATATATGTGGAAAATCTTTAAACATATAGATTATATATTTAGGAAATCTTTAAAGATATAGATTATATATGTGGAAAATCTTTAAACATATAGATTATATATTTAAGAAATCTTTAAACATATAGATTATATATGTGGAAAATCTTTAAACATATAGATTATATATTTAAGAAATCTTTAAACATATAGATTATATATTTAAGAAATCTTTAAACATATAGATTATATATGTGGAAAATCTTTAAACATATAGATTATATATTTAAGAAATCTTTAAACATATAGATTATATATTTAAGAAATCTTTAAACATATAGATTATATATTTAAGAAATCTTTAAACATATAGATTATATATTTAAGAAATCTTTAAACATATAGATTATATATGTGGAAAATCTTTAAACATATAGATTATATATTTAAGAAATCTTTAAACATATAGATTATATATTTAAGAAATCTTTAAACATATAGATTATATATTTAAGAAATCTTTAAACATATAGATTATATATGTGGAAAATCTTTAAACATATAGATTATATATTTGGAAAATCTTTAAATATATATATTATATGTTTAGGAGATCTTTAAACATATAGATTATATATTTAAAAAATCTTTAAACATATAGATTATATATTTAGGAAATCATTAAACATATGTATTATACATTAAACATATATATTTAGGAGATCTTTAAGCATATAGTTTATATCTTTAATAGATTTTTAACATATATATTTTATCTTTAGATCTTTAAACATATATATTATATATACTGCTATATTCAAGAATTGAATGAGCGGATGTTTGCACATCCATCTAAGATTATTATTATTTAAACTGTTGTTTTTCATGTTCCTTGTATACTGGATTTTTTTGACATGTTTTTCATAAAATTGTTCTTTGTTTTCTCCTCTCTATGTCTTTATGTTTTATTCCCAAACCTGTCAGTTTCTACGTCATGGATTTGTAGTTTTTGATCAGCTTTATTATTTCATTCTGTTTTGGATTGTTCATATCTTGAGAAAGATTTGTTTGCAGAAACATCGATTCTTTGCTAGTGTTCAACTTGAAACTGCTATTTGATGGTCTGTCTTCCAAATTAGGAGGCCATGTAGCACAGTGTTTAGATCACTGACTTCGCATATGAGTGGTCCTGGGTTCATTCCCCAATTGAGGCAGAAATGTTTTTCAGATCGCAATGGCTCCCGGGTCGACCCAGCCATAATTGGGTACCAGTTTAATCCAGGAAGTAAATACTGCAAGGGAGAGATAGCTACCGCCCTCATATAGCAGAGCCACTGAAATGTGAGATCGCTAACATCTCACACCCCTGCTGCATTAATAAATATGCTATCTATGGGTAAACTTTACCTTTTTTTTTACTTTAAAATTATGTCATTGATCAGTCTTCCAAATTTACTCTTTCCTAAGTAGTGATATGTCCATAAAATGTACACTACTCAAAGTGTGGATTTGTCTTCCAAATTAATTCTGTCCTAAGTGAGGGTATGTCTTCCAAATTTCATTCTGTCCTAAGTGAGGGTATGTCTTCCAAATTAATTCTGTCCTAGGTGAGGGTATGTCTTCAAAATTTGCAGTCCTAAGTGGGGATTGGGGTGTTGTTCTTACAAATTTCACTTGGTTCAAGAGGGGGGGGCGGTTATATCTGTCTTCCAAATGTGTTATATATATTTCTACAAAATTTCAAGGCTGAGATGTGATAACTGTTTGAGATCTGTATAACTGTTTGTTATCTCTTGCTGCTTTAAGCATGCTCTACATCATAATATTGTTTATTTTATTTTAGGTGGTAGGTGTATAACATCGGTTGTGTGTTGGAATCAAACACCAGTATAAAGGGACTGGTATGTGTGTTGGAATCAAATAGAGCATAAATGGAGTAGTTTGTGTGTTGAAATTAACACCAGCTTGATGGGACTAGTTTGTGTGCTGGAATCAAACACCAGCACGAAAACACATGTGGGGTGCACTATGTTTAATCGATCTTACATTAAATTTTTAACGGGTTCTTCTCCTTCACTGTTAACAATCTTACAGGCAAATTTATATATATGTTTGTGTGTGTGCATGCATGCACGTATTTGTATATATAAATTTAGCATGTAAGTATGTTTTACATATTGCAGCATTGACAATTTCAGTAGTGCATGTCATGTTGAGTTTTTGTGTGTTATTGACTTCTTTGATACACTATAACAAATGGTATACACTCATGTTGTTTCATGTCAACGATACTGCACATTGTATTCCATAATGTTATTTGACACTCAAAAAACTTTATTTGCTAATATGCATTTCGTAGCTGTTGACACATACTATTAGCTTGATAGTGTATGTTAGATAGATGTATGATTGTATATATATATATCTAGATACAATCTATATATATATATATATCTAGTTACGCAGTGTGGACTGCATCGGGCATGGTGAGACACGATGATCCTGATGCAGACACAGATTCGTTGGGCAGGTCATTTGGTGCGTATGCCAGTCCATCGTCTGCCAAAGATGCTTCTCTATGGTGAGCTAGAGAAGGGTATACGATCTCAAGGTGGCCAAAGGAAGCGCTACAAGGACTCGTTAAAGAACTCACTGAAAGCCTTTGAAATAGACCACAATACATGGGAAGAACTTGCACAAAATAGATCTACATGGCGTTCTAAAATAAAAAAGAGCGCATCATCTTGTGAAAAGAAGAGAAATGCAGCAGCTCAACAACGGAGAGCAGCTAGAAAGTCACGGATAGACCAAGATCTGTCTACAGTTGTTATTCCATGTCCAAACTGTCCAAGGACATTTACAGCTCGAATAGGGCTCATTAGCCATCTACGAAATCATAATCAAGGACATAACTAAAATTGAATTTTCAAAAGTGGATGTAACAAATGGTCATCATCACTTGTGATGGACGAACAACAACATCTAGATATATGCAATTAGTAAGAAAGAAGAGAACCAATTAGAATAATTATGTTAGATGGTAAGGAGTAAGAACCAATCAAATACATTGTAAGGATATAGTTTTGTCAATTACGCAATTCTAAATTTAAAAATCAGCTTCTTAAAATGAGTCTTGAAAATACATTTTATATTATGATCTTGATGAAAAGTTCTGATGCAGTTTTCACATTTACAGTTTTCATTGGGGGGGGGGGGGGGGCTGAGGTAGCTGTTAGTGAACTGGCTTTCTGTTTCGGTAATCCAAGGTTCAATTTCCAGTTCAACTGAAAATATTTTAAAATCATCAATGAGCCAGTCTAAGAAAATGGGTACCAGATCTTCTTGGAAGGTGCTGAGCTTGATGCTGACCACTTCATTCTCAGATATGCCAGGTCAATGAAAAATGTGGGTCGGTCTAACACCATATTCTGCAATGGGCCTCTGTGGTTTGAAAAAGAGAAAACTCGACACACTTTACTTTAATTTCACATTTAATACTGTCTTAAATGAAGCTATTTGTGTAATTGCTACATTTGTATGAATTTCTAAGAAGAGACAAGTGCAGACTGAAATACTAGGTTAATTGTAGACAGAGAGAAACATATACCTACGTAAATGAATTTAGCAAGACAACAATATATTTTTTCAGAGAACAACATATAAATGAATTTAACAAGACAACAAGGTAATTTATCACAGTAAACAATATATAAATGAATTTAACAAAACAAGATAATTTATCACAGAGAACAACAGATAAATGAATTTAACAAGATAATTTATCACAGAGAACACCATATAAATGAATTTAACAAGATCACAGAGAGCAACATATAAATGAATTTAACAAAACAAGATAATTTATCACAGTAAACAACATATAAAGGAAATTAACAAGACAATAAATAACATATTTAAATAATAAATATAAATGAATTTAATGAGACAAGATAATTGATCACAGAGAGCTGCATATGCCTATTTATTTATGAAGAAAAGATTTTTTCAAGCGACGAAATAGCAATAAACATATAAACCACCATCATCTGTGATTCATGCACCACAATCATCTGTGATTGAAGCACGATAAGTTCATTTAGCTACTGGAAGGAACTGTGGTACGAATAAAATGAAATGTATACACCTCTTTCAAAGAGAAAATAGAACAGAACTAGTCAAATATATGTACAGTGGAATCCCTCTGTAGTGTATTCTTATATAACGCATTTCTCTATATAACAACTTTTCAAAATCCCCAGTTATATTTATTATTTATTGTTTGTACTGTATATAGCAAATTTATGTTATATATAGATATTCAAAATAATAAATTCATATGAAATGAAGTGATAGAAAGATCCTATGAATGTCATGGACAGAGAAAAAGAAGAACATTGAAATTACTGAAAATAAATAAAGGGTGGCTTCTAAATACCATGATAAGAAGAAAGCTACAGTATTTTGGACACTTAAGTCGACATGATGGTATCGAAAGGCTGTTTCTAGATGACAGATGAGAGAAGAGTAGGAAGACCAAGAAGATGATGGACTAGTGACATAGAAGAGTGTATGTATGCACATGGACTAGTGACATCAAAGAATGTATGTATGGACATGGACTAGTGACATAGAAGAATGTATATATGCACATGTCTCTGGTCAATGCATGACTGCTTGCCCGAGAAACGATCAGAGTATCCATGACGAAGACAATGATCTGGAAAGAATATGTCACTTTAAATATATATATATAGATAGATAATTCGTCGGTCTGGACCAAGTTGTTATAATGGATTTGACTGTACATGATGTTTTCATTCATATCTATTTTTTTGTTCTAGATGGTTGATATTTTTTGTTCTATTTTTTTGTTCTAGATGGTTGATATTTTTAAAAGATAGTCAAACATAATTTTTTCCCCCTTTTTTTAGGCCAGTATCCAGAAAATGAGATGTAATTGTTATGATTTTTAACTCCTTATAAATCACTTTTGGTAATTGTAGTTTTTGTTGTATATTTTATTGTTTGTGTTAGCTCTATAAACACAATAGCTCTATATCAGCACAAATTTCATGTCATTTGAGTTGAAGTGTGTCAATGCATTGTTCCGGTAGTTTACAACAAAGTTGCGATATTTGCACCTTTCAACCTAGTACATCTGATTTCTGTATACTTTTGTTTTGGATGATCTTCCCTAGCTTGTGACAAACATCCAAATTGTTGACAGTCGTGGAGTGCCATGACAGCTTATCAAACACCTGTTTATCACTTGGACTTACAGGTCACACCATCAAGCTAGTTATCAGAGATTAGTTTAACAGGCTCACTTCTTTGGGTGGAAACACCACAGCTAATTGTTGAAACACAAACAGTGTGTGGTGACTGATGGAAGGCTATCACAGATGGATGAGGCAAGTGCATGGGAAGTGTACATGTCAAATCCCAGACTCCGGACGTATTTAGTGACGCTATGAAGACAAAGCAAGACATGTTTGGCAATGCTATTAGAACAAAGCAATCAATGTTTGGCAATGCTATGAGAACAAAGCAATAAATGTTTGGCAATGCTATGAGAACAAAGCAATTCATGTTTGGCAATGCTATGAGAACAAAGCAATCAATCTTTGGCGATGCTATGAGAACAAAGCAACCAATCTTTGACAATGCTATGAGAACAAAGCAATCCATGTTTGGCCATTCTATGAGAACAAAGCAATTCATGTTTGGCAATGCTATGAGAACAAAGCAAACCATGTTTGGCAATGCTATGAGAACAAAGCAATCCATGTTTGGCAATGCTATGAGGACAAGGAAATCCAGTCTAACTTGACTCTCGCTGTTGCCCAACACAGCTAACGCAGGAGAAATTATGTCTGATCTTGTGACACAGTGGGGAAAGAAATCATTTTTCTATATGAGGAATGGTTCGCTGGCTGCGAAGTCCAGAGATAGATAGGTGATCCAGGCAAAATACCAGTTTATCTTGAGACACAGACCCCTCCAAGTAGAAGGCTTGTTCATTGCATTAAGTTGAATATGCATGTGTATGATAGAAACGTCTAAGAAATCACAACACTGCACATATAAAGTAAGAGCAAATAGCTCGTAATTCCTGGTGATTGAAACAAACAACTGAATCCTTCTTCATCTGTGAACCTGGTTCCGGTACAGAAACTCTTCATTGGTTTACTCTGTTAGCCGAGGTTTCATCGACACCAAAATAGTGAACACATTGTCCACATTCAAGATGCCACATGCTTTCAGAAGATAGCTAAAAACTACCGGTGGTATTTTGTAACCCTGAACACTGCTTGTTTTGTGACTTCTGTATTTCAGTGTCTCATATGTACCACCATTTATGCTGTGATTTCCTCACTGTTAACATTACACTCAATCAGGCCTTGCCTTGTTTCTATAGAGACTTGTTCACTGATCTTGTAATTGTAAAATGAAATTTACAACCTGGCAGTCTAGTTGTTGAACTGTGTTTTGACAGTGTTTGTAGCTATGGAGACAGAAATACCAGAGACATTTTTGTCTGGTTTTTTAAAATTAATTTTAATCAATTTCTATTCCATCTCAGCCTATTAGACATGATATTAAGAACCAGCCAGGTGTTTCACACAACTTCAAAACTGTTACTGGGATACATCACAAGAGAATGATTTTAGGGGCTACCCGCTAGCCATGAGTTGCATGAGAGCAATGCAAAGTTATTTGCATTTCACTTTTTCTTTACATTATAAATAAACCCTTATATCATTTCTTGATTTGTGAAATTGTGTTCAAAAATAGTTTAGAAAAACCGTCAATATCTACAGGAGATGCACATAATTTTATGTCTGTTATAATATTGATCTGTTATAACATTGTTGCTGCACAAAAAAATTATGTATACAATTTTTTTCTCTTCACAATAATGAATGATTCATGTACATTTTTTTTAGTTGTTTTATATTGTTATTCTATTAACCATATGTTTAAATTAAGTTGTGATCTTGTACACTATTAATCATGTATTTTTGGGGAGTGGTGTTGTAAAATTTGGATGCATGTAACCTCGCTGGCTGATATTGTAAACCTGTGATATCTATAATCTCTGTGGCTGTCAGCATCACTCGACGGATGTGCGCTAAAATGTTACTATGATGTTAAGAGATGAAGCAGCCACTGAAGATTTTTGCTGAAATGACAGCAAATTTTTTATTTTTATTTATGTAAATATTTTGTGTCTTTGATATGAATCAACAGTCATTAAACATAAGCTAACATGTGACAGTAATTCTGACATGTAAATAGCAGTATGTGTATAATTATCGAGTTTATTTATTTGTATTCATTGCATGAGGAATCAGTGGTGTATTGGCTTTGATTAATATTGCTACCACCTTCTTATTCTTGCATGAGTCAGTGGTTGGGATTAATATATATTTCTACCACCTTCTTATTTTTGCATGAGTCAGTGGTTGGAAGTAATATTGCTACCACCTTCTTATTCTTGCATGAGTCAGTGGTTGGAAGTAATATTGCTACCACCTTCTTATTCTTGCATGAGTCAGTGGTTGGAAGTAATATTGCTACCACCTTCTTATTCTTGCATGAGTCGTGGTTGGAAGTAATATTGCTACCACCATCTTATTCTTACATGAGTCAATGGTTGGAAGTTTTATTGCTACCACCTTCTTATTCGTGCATCAGTCATGGTTGAAAGTAATATTGCTACCACCTTCTTATTCTTGCATGAGTCAGTGGTTGGGATTAATATATATTTCTACCACTTTCTTGCATGAGTCGTAGTTGGAAGTAATATTGCTACCACCTTCTTATTCTTGCATGAGTCAATGGTTGGAAGCAATATTGCTACCACCTTCTTATTCTTGCATGAGTCAGTGGTTGGAAGTAATATTGCTACCACCTTCTTATTCTTGCATGAGTCAGTGGTTGGAAGTAATATTGCTACCACCTTCTTATTCTTGCATGAGTCAGTGGTTGGGATTAATATATATTTCTACCACTTTCTTGCATGAGTCAATGGTTGGAAGTAATATTGCTACCACCTTTATTCGTGCATGAGTCAGTGGTTGGAAGTAATATTGCTACCACCTTTATTCGTGCATGAGTCAGTGGTTGGGATTAATATTGCTACCACCATCTTATTCTTAGTGATTAATAATTAATAGTGCAAAAACTGACACTCTTATTCAAACTATTTTTCTGTCACCTTGTTCAACCCTGCCTATGTTTCGGATTCATTTTCTACTGTTTACAATAAGCAGTCTTTTCTCTTTCCTAGTGCATGCCAAGTGATTTTGTGTGGCATCTAAATCTTAATGGTGATGTTCAAGGCTATAATTATACTTTGTTGCTATCTTATATCTATCTGTCCTTTATAGAATGTTGCTCTCTATAAGCCCCTCGAATCAGGGCAAGCTGCCCAGCTTCTTCTAGTATCATGTTCAGAAGGTCTTTGATGTCATGTGTCCATCGTAGTCTTGGTCTGCTTCTTGTTCTCTTACCTGAAACTTTTCTCCCCATGATTAATCTTTCTAAACCATTGTGTCTCTTTATATGTCTGAAATTTCTTAACTTGCATTTTTTTTATAGTTTTGAGAAGCCAGTCTTCTTTTTTGTTCAGGTCTTTGCGAACATCTGCGTTGATTCGTCTTTCTGTCCATGATATTCTTAGGACTTTTCACTGTGTTGCTACTAAACAGAATAGTAGCTATATTCTGATACTTATTTGAAGTATACCTTACAGCTCAGCAATCCATTTTTCATAATTTTCCTAATAATTCTGTGTACCCCACTACCAATAATTCTTTCTTCTTGTTATGGTCCATACTGTGTGGCATTTGTTATCATGTTCTTCTACATCCTTCTGTTTTTTGTGCTGTCAATCATTGCTGATAAATGTTCACCCATGCCACAATGTCATGCATATTCTTCTCATGGTCTTCTCCTATCCCATCTGCTCTACAACTTATCTGGTGTATATGTTCTATCTTTTCTCTTCTCATGATGTGTCAATAAAATGTGGACTGTCTCACTCTTTCTCTCTTCACAACTCACTTTCTTAGACAGACTCTTTCTCTCTTCATAACTCACTTTCTTAGACACACACTCTTCACAACTTTCTTAGACATACACTCTCTCTTTCTCCACAACTCACTTTCTTAGACACTCTTTCTCTCTTCACAACTCACTTTCTTAGACACACTCTTTCTCTCTTCACAACTCTCTTAGACACACTCTTTCTCTCTTCACAACTCACTTTCTTAGACACACTCTTTCTCTCTTCACAACTCTCTTAGACACACACTCTTTCTTCACAACTCACTTTCTTAGATACACTCTTTCTTCACAACTCTCATAAATTCACTCTTTCTCTCTTCACAACTCTCTTAGACACACACTCTTTCTCTCTTCACAACTCTCTTAGACACACACTCTTTCTCTCTTCACAACTCTCTTAGACACCCACTCTTTCTTCACAACTCTCATAAATTCACTCTTTCTCTCTTCACAACTCTCTTAGACACACTCTTTCTCTCTTCACAACTCTCTTAGACACATACTTACTCTCTCTTTACAACTCTCTTAGACACACACTCTTTTTTCACAACTCACTTTCTTAGACACACACTCTTTCTTCACAACTCTCATAAATTCACTCTTTCTCTCTTCACATCTATCTTAAACACACACACACACACTCTTTCTCTCTTCACAACTTACTTTCTTAGACACTCGTTCTCTCTTCACAATGCACTTTCTTAAACACACACTCACTGTTTCATGACAAGTTTTACTTACACTTCAAAAATGAAGAGTGAACAAGAGCTGATGTTTACTGATAACCAAGTCAGTGGGCCATGATGTTTCTTGATCATGAAAATTTAACTATGGCGTATGTGAAGGTTGCGTTGCTATATAACTCCTATACTAACATATGGATGTGAGTCTTGAACAATAAATAAACTGGAAAGTAGGAAATCAGAGGCAATAGAGGTGTGGTTCTAGAGAAGAATGCTGAGAATACCATGGACTGCCAGGAAAATTAATGTGGAGGTGTTGAGTCAAATCTGAAATGGACTTTAACTCTTTCAGGACATAATTATTCCCGGGCATTGGACGCATTTAATTTTAGGCTATAGTTTTGAACCACAACATAATTTAGGTGCAAGTTTCCTGAAGACAAAGTATTAGCTATAGAAGGTCATATAAGGTATAAAAAGAAAGATAATTGAATATGGAATCCATATATAATATATAAAAATAAGAATGTAATAACAAAATGCAAAAATTACACCTCAAACAGAAATGTTAGATTAACATAATTTTTTTTTACACATAATTTGTTCTATTCACCTCCAATTTTACTAAAGTGGATGACTTGACTGTCCATTTCCTGATCATAATTAGTTTATTTGAAGTAAATCTATTAACTGTCTGGTGTTTATTCCATTTTTGTGTGTTTCATGTCAAATTTTAAAACTGAACAAAATATTGCGAAACTTTATGAAATATTCCCAAGTACTGGATCTCCAAAGTTGAACTTTATTCTTAGGCCTAACCATATTTTCTGTATAACATAGTGCAAGATTATCATTGCTGTCACTAAGCCTATCTGATTCTTCAGAAACAATGGCAGTGGGAACAGTTTTATAATGTTTAGCTCTCACCTATTAGGTCTAGGCCTATTTCTTTTCCGATTTTCAACAAGTCAGTAATCTTCACTGTCTTAATAAAAAACACTGTTGTTTACCGACGTATCACTTGAAATAATCTCCAATTATAAAACTCAAAGAGTAATAAAGCCCGATATTTGCTAAACTTTGAGATCTCTTACTAGTGGATGATGCCTTTTTGCTACTTTTAGAAAGCTGAATCTACCTTGTTAGAATTTTAATTTAAAATAAATATGTCTAATAACACAGCACCACGAGAGTTTCAATTCGTTAGCGAGATTTCTAAAGTTTTAGCAGTTAAATAACTTAATACTAATTCATTTACGATTGAAATGAAACAAAATTAGATGGCATATCTGCAAGAATGAGTAATCATGGATATGTCCGAAATGGATGTCTATCTGCAGCGATATATCGTTTGTACGGGCAGAAAGAGTTTAAATATAAGAGAAAGACAATTCATTTTATGAGACAAGGAGGTTTGGAGAACATAGTCAAAGCAGGCAAGATTGAAGGCAACAAACAGAGACAGAAGGCGATAACGTAAGAAAATATTACAGTTTAACAACCTTGCACAGTAAGGAAACAACAACTATCTTGATACATAATACTGGAGGTAGAGAGAGCCACGATCGCCTACTCCAGCTGGCATGGCATGATGATGATGACGTGAAAGCTCTGGGTTTTAGCTGCAGTGTATGTGAAGATAATAAAAGAAGCTCTCATCAACAAAGAGAAAGACACTCCAAATAAACCAAATGAGGAATTTAATTTTGAAAGCAAATTAATACTCATCAATGATCAAAGTCTAATACAGTGGAATCAAGACAAGAGCTATGCGATACCTACTTGACTGTCCAACAGCTGAGCACAGATTACAGTATTGCCATGTATGGGCGTACCTTCAAATATATGCAGATAAGGAATACCTGTTGCATTCTGAAATACAGAAAGTTAAAGGCAGCAGACTCGAGAGAGGGAGGTCGTGGATGGGATGTGCTGAGGATGTCATACAAAGCGTGTGCAGATTGCAGGATGTGGCAGCAGGTGCGGAATGGATAAGTCTACCCACAGATTTTGAAACTTTTTTGAGAGTAGTAATATCACTTAGCAGGGAATGCGGAGGTGTCCCACAGCTGTGGAGAAAGAAGTGCAGGCTTTGGTCAGTGAGAATACCAAAGAGGGGGATGTGATTATATACACTGATGGATCTGTGATTAGACATTGTCGCAATGCTTGGGTCTTCACAGCTCAGTGCGCAGGTAAAACGATCAAGGAGGAGAGTGGTGCCTTTGCGGTCACTACGAGTAGTATGACCATGGAGACTATGGCAGTGACCAGGGCATTTGAGTGGTTATGCACACAGAAGGTAACGCAGGTCTGCTTCTTGAGTGACTATGAGTATAATTAAGAAGGTACAAGTGGGTCTCGTTCGCGAACAGTGGATTGAGGCCTTGAGAAAGGTGAGGCTGAAAGTGGTTATATTTATTTTCGTGCCAGGACATGTGGGTGTTCGAGCAATGAAAGAGCAGATCAACTGGCATCATGCGCAATTGTGGCACAGGGCGATGGGGCAATGGATCGCGCTGATATTTTGAATTCCTTAAGAGATATAACACGTGACAGTGAGACTAATGTGAATGATTCCTTTTCAATGGCCAGGATTAAAGATCAGGAATTGAAATGCGGTGTTGCTAGAAGTAAACATTTTGGAGGGCACAGAAGAATGATGGTCAACCAGCATAGGACCGATACTGTCAGCAGAAGTGTAATGGCGGATACACTCAGGGAGAGATTGGAGCAACTATGGACGTGTCCAGTTTGCAATGATGATGATCCGACGACTAACTAACTAACTAACAGTGGAATCTCATTATAACAGCTTTGTCCTGGCTGATGAAATATGTATTTAATAACAGAAATTCACGTATATAGTACTGACAGTAAAGTATAAGTATAAAAAGGGATTTTGAAATGTGTTACATAGGAATATTTGTTATAAAAGGATGTGCTATAGGGGGATTCCATTGTATACGGAAATGAGGAAAATGAATGAAACCACATTAATGCACTGCTAACAGCATGTAAGAAGTACAACATGAACATGAAATTTTAAAAAAAAAAGTAAAACTATCTACACAAATGAATATAACGATGCATAGCACAAATGTAAATACATAGCATAGCTGGGTTTAAGTTAAACAAGCCAAAGAATTTATATATCCCGGCAGTATTTTTTAAAACGAAAATAGAAGACTAGGCAGAGAATTAGAAACAAAGTGTCAGAAAGCAAACATAGTGACATACCAACTTTCATCACTACTTCTTCACCCAAAGATCAAGATGGAAATCAAAAGACAGATAATATCTACAATTATTATACCAACACTGCTGCCAATGTCAAACATGGTCTTTAACAGCTTCGCGGCAGAGGAAAATCGCTACATGTGAATTCAAATGTCTAAGAAAAGTTGAAATGGTGACTAAATTAGATAAAATAGGAAATGAAGAAATTAGGAAATGAGTTTGTATAATTTCATACAGTGTATAATCAAAATACAGCAAGTAAAATGGTTGTCACTTTATGAGAATGAACCCAAATAAAATATCATTAAGAGCATATAACATAGAACCAAAATTGACCAAGATAATGGCGGATAGAAAACATCAAGATAACCTTGAACAAACATGGAACAACCCAATCAAGATGATACATCTAACCTTTGAATGACAACTGAGGCTCCCACCTCTAAGCTTAATGACAAGTGTGAATACGACCAAACATTATTCACTTGGGGAAATAAAGTAGTATGTGAAGACTAGATTTTAACTACAGCATATGTGAAGATTCTGGGTTTTAACTAGTGTATGTGAAGATTGGGTTGGAATTATGTGAAACTGGGTTTTAACTACAGTGTATGTGAAGATTCTGATGAGTTGGAATTATGTGAAAACTGGATTTTAACTACAGTGTCGTTCTGTGGACTACATCCTGCTAATCTGCAGGAGTTTGAGAGCGAACGCAGAAGAAGAACTACAGTGTATGTGAAGATTGGGTTGGAATTATGTGAAAATTGGGTTTTAACTGAAGTGTATGTGAAGACTGGGTTTTAACTAGTGTATGTGAAGATTCTAGGTTTTAACTACAATGTATGTGAAGATTCTGGGTTTTAACTAGTGTATGTGAAGATTCTAGATTTTAACTACAATGTATGTGAAGATTCTAGGTTTTAACTACAATGTATGTGAAGATTCTGGGTTTTAACTACAGTGTATGTAAAGATTGGGTTGGAACTATGTGAAGACATTAAAACTTTGGGTTTTTCTTCGTCTTCTGCGTTCGTTTTCAAATTCCTGCAGATTAGCAGGATGTAGTCCTGAGAACGGAATGCGTTGTGTCATGGTTTACAGCATTTCTGCGATATCTGCGTCTTTTGGCATGACACATCCGACTTCAGCATGGCTTTGGACTTTGGGTTTTAATTACAGCATATGTGAAGACTGGATTTTAACTACATGTGAAGACTGTTAAAGAGCTGATAAATAGAATGGATGGTAGAGCGAATAGTGCCTTACAAACCCAAATCAGACGAATTAACTCGTAGTTAAAAAACCGATGGTTCACATTGTACTGCAGATATGATTGGATGTATTAGTGGTTCTTCTATATTCGTTCTCAAACTTTTGCAGATTAGCAGGATGCAGTATAGAATGTGTTGTGCCATGGTTTACAACTTAGCTGTGATATCTGCGACTTCATCATGACTTCTTGGTCACAGACTCTCTATGGGATCGGACAGTAAACTACACCCTAAAACATCCTGCATAGCAGGTAACAGTGTTGCTATCTATTGCTCTCCTCTCGAGTCAGGCAACATATGGGCAATTAGTGGTATCTAAAAGTTGTACACTGGTTTACTAGTGGTAACACTTCAATTACTATTCAATAGCTGATTCATCGTATTTTCATTTACTTATGATATATTTCTTTATCAACCTCTGGTAATTAAATATTGAAAGAAAAAAAAACTGATAAAAAAATAAATATAAGTAGGGTTAAATAATAGGTTGACTGCAGTCTCCAGATTATTCAATTTTATCAAACTCTAGATGATGATCAATCAGCCTTTTGTGGTTGTCATTTGTGTATCTCATTCGTTTTGTTATCCAGCTCTGTGTTGCCAGAGTTGAAGTCAGAGTAAAGAATAGCAACACTCTGATCTGTCATGCATTTTCATAAGAGATGAATGAGAATGTTTAGGCTGAAGTTAGCTGTTACATCCCATAGGTCAAAATTTCTTCTTGTTCTAAAGTTAGATAATCGGGTCATAAGATGCAGATATCACAGCCATGCTGTAAGCCATAACAACACATTTGGTTGGTTTATGACTTGGTTATCATCAGCACATGCTTTCGATGCTGATTTATAAGACTTTGTATATCATGTTTCTCTTTATGGGCTGTTCTGATCTTTACACCAGTGTCATGCACGCAGTGAGAGCGACCATGATTCACACTTTTGAAAAATCTTCTGAGCAGACAAAGTCCCCTTAATGCATTAAATGTCAGATTGTTCCATTTATGTATGCTATTGACACTGTGGTCATACTTGACAGTGTATTGGCTCACTCATTGCCCTCATGTCTTAGCTTGCCAGTGTATTGGCTCACTAATTGCCCTCATGTCTTAGCTTGCCAGTGTATTGGTTCACTCATTGCCTTCATGTCTTAGCACGAGCATAAAGGTAATCATTCTGGTCAACTCCACCCAATGAATGTGGACGAGTACCGATTAAACTTTGTGGATTATGTTAATTGAGCCACTAAGTATGCATACATGAGAATAGTCCTGTGATATCAGGCAGGACAGTGCCTCCATCTCCATCACTAAGACTGCTTGTGGTTGTAATGAATCTGTGTGATGAATTCTTTCATTTTCCCACCAGATAATGGATGATTGATTGATCCATCCATCGGTGTAGATTATTACATAATTTTCTGTATTGATACTTCAATAAATGCCTGACTTCTGCATCCTCCACCACCAGATGTTTTTCTCATGTGATTTCTGACCTACCAGATGTTTTCCCCTGTGATTTCTGTCCTATCAGATGTTTTCCCCTTTGATTTCTGTCCTACCAGATGTTTTTCCCGTGATTTCTGTCCTACCAGATGTTTTTCCCTGTGATTTCTGTCCTACCAGATGTTTTTCCCTGTATTTCTGTCCTACCAGATGTTTTCCCCTTTGATTTCTGTCCTACCAGATGTTTTACCCTGTGATTTCTGTCCTATCAGATGTTTTCCCCTTTGATTTCTGTCCTACCAGATGTTTTCCCCGTGATTTCTGTCCTACCAGATGTTTTTCCCTGTGATTTCTGTCCTACCAGATGTTTTCCCCTTTGATTTCTGTCCTACCAGATGTTTTTCCCGTGATTTCTGTCCTATCAGATGTTTTCCCCTGTAATTTCTGTCCTACCAGATGTTTTTCCCGTGATTTCTGTCCTACCAGATGTTTTCCCCTGTGATTTCTGTCCTACCAGATGTTTTCCCCTTTGATTTCTGTCCTACCAGATATTTTCCCCTTTGATTTCTGTCCTACCAGATGTTTTCCCCTGTGATTTCTGTCCTACCAGATGTTTTTCCTGTGATTTCTGTCCTACCAGATGTTTTCCCCTGTGATTTCTGTAGAATATGATGACTATAGAGAATGCATGACATAATGAAGACTGAGTGGGTATCCACTCTTCCCCTGAATCAATGCAAGCAGGGTCTCATTACTTGTCTGAGGATATCTTATTCCTGTCCCAACCATGATCTGTGCCTTTCACTTTATTGAGATTTGGGTGGAATGGGTGAAGTGTATTAGCACTGATTTTAAGATAGGGCCTATGCCCAAACTCACTACACTGATTCTGTCATCTATGGTAGGGAAATCTCATCACCACACAGGGTTTATCCTTGGCACATACCAAGATGATGAGCATGGCCTTATTCTGATTCTTGTCTGTTGATCTGTGTATAATTATTAAATTTAACTGCTGAGTTTTCTGTGCTGGTGTTGTGATTGTTTAGCAAGAACCAATTCTGGATTATATCCAGCTAACAATCAGAACAGCAGTTTCAGAATGAATGCAGAAAAGATTTTTAATCCAATTTATTATTAATACTTTGTTATTCAAGGATACATTACTTCCACTACTCGTGGTTTGTTTATGAGAAATTCAGCAAATGTCTTAACAGTTTTGGTATCTGCTGTATGAAGCTCTGATTTTAATATAATCAATTCATTCTTTTTTTTTTTAAAAAAGCATAAAACTAACTTACCAGTAATTGTGATTTATTTTGTTCAGCGACTCAAAAAAAGTAAACTATGGGTAATTTAACATTTTTTTAAGTGTTGCAAAATGAATATGGTTTTTCTTTTCAGATGGGCTGATTGGCAGATTCATGAAGTCACTTAGACAATACTGCATTTGTATTCATCAGTAATAATTTTTTTAAATATAAATATTTGTATTTACTGTTAAGTGAGCCATCATTTGTCACTATATTCTCTACTTCCCCAATGTTTTGGATAGTAGATGGATATCACATTTCAATAACTTGGTCCTGAGTTAACATTTACAGAAATAAAATAAACCATCCAAAATCACAGAGTATTCTTCACCAAGTGTTTTGACTTGTCAATTTTTCTATTTCCTTGTGGATTCTAAATGTTTGTCCAGTAGCATTATTATAATGTGTTTTTCTGGATTTGTTCTCAAATAATCATAAAAAAGTTCATTTTCTCTGTTGAGAAGTATGAAGTACATTGTACTACTGTTGAATTTTTGCTCTATAACCAAGTACATTCCATTTCGGCATGTTTTTAATTTGGGTAAGTGTCCCTAGAAGTGAAAACCTGACTATCTGTTGCCAGTGATAATTGTGTGTACGTTCTGCACCATGATAGTTTATCACCCACTGTTCCCTTGGACTTTGCCGAATGAAAAAAGATCCTGGGTGGGAGTTTCTGAGAAGATGGTAAACAGAGACTCGTCCAAGTTTGAGTTTTAATATGCATTTTTCTGTAGAACGGGACTGTGGCATCCTGTATTTTTACGAAAGACAGTTGCAATCTCGAGCATGGATATTGCATTTTTTCTTGTCTTTTGTACATGGTGCTGTGCTGTCTCTGGTGTACTCAACCAACTAGACTTACTTACTTTTCTGGAGACTTGCTCACTTTTGTGAGCTGTCAGACATGGCAACAAGCAGGAACTTGAATATCATTGTGCTGCGATAGTGTTTTTTTATTTTTTTTTAGCTGTGGTGATTGTGAGATGCTATGCAGAGATGTCTGATATGAGCAAGACCACAGTCTTCCTAGGAAGTACAGGTGCTGCAGATGGAGGAAACCAGCCAAGAGGTGCACCACAGCAATCAGGATGCCACACACCAACCCATGCAATGGGAATATGCTTACCGGTATATCTGATGTATGTTTTGGTGCCTGCACTGTGATGGACATCCAGGCAGGGACCGTGCTGGACCCTAAACCTCGAAAGGGTACAACCCCAGCTACAGCAAGTTCTCAATTGCCCCAAGTAGCCAGGGGCCAAAAACAAGACCATTAAATATAATGCATTTGAATGCTGAAGGCATCAACAACAAAAAAGTGGAACTCGAATAAATCTTAAATGAAGAGCAAGTAAATGTATGCTGCTTGCAAGAAATCTACCGTAACAAGGATGTAACTTTAAAAATAAGAGGCTACCAATGATATTAATCAGACTGAAAAACAGGCAACAATGTCAGGTGCTGATGCTGCTTAAGGACAATATAAGTTCATGCCAGTTAGAAACATATGGAAGGAGCGGAATATCAAATACTACACCTCAGGACCGAAAGTACAGAATTCTACTCCAGATCATGGCATACCACCTCTACACCAGACATGGCATTCCACTCACCAGGTTTGGAGTGGAACATAAATTATATTGTTGGAAGGCAGCGATCATCGTCCAGTCTTACTGACGGCAGATAGTGAATATATTAAAGATAGCAGTACTCTCTCTAGGTAAAACTTCAAGAAGGCAAACTGGACAATGTACCGACACTACACCAGTGTACTAGCCAGAGGCTTAACTACAAAGATATCAATAAGGTAGTCAATGAAATATGTAGATGTGTATTACAAGCTGCTCATAAAACCATCTCTAGAGGAGCCCATAAACACTACAAACCTTATTGGAGTAGTAAACTAGAAATACTGTACAATGAAGAAACAACTTGACAGTAGTCAGAGACAAGATCACCATATCAATCGCACAACAATAAATATCAACAAGCTAAGGCCAAATTTCAAAGAGCGAAGCTGTTAGCCAGGCGGAGCAGCTGGAAAGAGAAAAGAGAATCGCTGAATTTTGAGAGGGATACCAGGAAACTCTGGAAGTTGGTAAAACAACTAAATGACGAGGGTACTGGGAGAAATCCAAAGGTCACATTACAAAAGAATGGAAAAATCCTCATGGGAAAACAGGCAGCTGACTACTTTGCTGACTCATTTGCTGAAGACAACAATCAAAATTAGCCCAGAGAAATAACAAGATATTCGTGAGAAGGGAGAAAACGTTGAACAAGATGGAACTATATCTGAAGTCATGGAGACACCGTTCACACTCAGAGAACTTGAGCATGCAGTATCTAAACTGAAAATGAAGAAGTCATCTGGTGCTGATGGAGTGTCCAACGAAATTATACAAATCTGGGAATTGCAGCAAGAACAAAGCTGCTACAGATCATGAATATATGCTGGACTACAGGCAAAGTTCCACAGACCTGGAGGCAAGCAATCCTGATACCAATCCCTAAATCAGGAAAAGACAGCACCACTGTCTCCAGCTGCAGATCAATCAGTCTCACAATTATTGGTATATATGCAAAATTATGGAGCATATTATCAACCATAGGCTTCACTGGTACATTGAGAGCAAAAACCTTCTTGTATCACAACAAACAAGCTTCAGGCAATGCTACTCTACTGAAGATCAGGCAACCTACCTTTCTCAAGAGATAGAGGATGCACTTCAAGATAAGAAACTGGTCCTAACAGCCTGGATAGACCTGAGAAAAGCTTTTAACAAGGTTTGGAAAGGAGGACTTCCAAAAAAAATTGCAGAGTGGATAGTAGGATGTATAAATGGATAAAAGCATACCTACATAACAGAAGAACTGGAGTACAAGATGGTTACACAAACAAGAAAGTCATACTATGTCATGGGATACCACAGGGAGGGGTATTGTCCCCCACATTGTCCCTGGTCTACATCAATAAGATATATATATATAATATATATAAAGTCAAAAACAGTATCTATATTTGCTTCATAGACTACAGCAAGGCCTTTGATAGAATCCAACATGAAAAATTAATCAAATGTCTTCAAGAAATAGGCATAGATGAAAAAGACATCAGACTGATTAGAAATATATATATATTTGGAACCTACTGCATCAGTAAGGCGTGCAACATTTTTGTGGTCAACCTCTAGGTCTGCCTTCACTATATCTGTGTAGCATAGCTTGCTGTGGTATGCTGTCTGATGGTAGTCTGCTGATGTGTGCAAACCATTTTATCTGTTGTCTCTTAATATATTCTAAGATTGAGTGGTACCGGTTCTTACAATTAAAGTACACACAGGACAATTCTGCCATAATTAAGAAGCAGAAATCCAGGCAATTAAGGTGGCAACTGAAAAGCTACTGAGCACCAATCTTGAATCATAGCTTGTAGTATTCATGACAGATGCAAGATCAGTACTCCAAGCACTCTAGCCCAGAAAACTACTAAGCCTGCGGGTACTACTGACCGAACTGTGCAATCAGTAAAAAGTAGCTATGCAGTGGATACCATCACATTGTGGAATACCTGGAAATGAGAAAGCAGATCGTCTGGCTAAGGAGGAAGCTGCTGATGATCAACTAGATGTGCCAATAACGTACCATCAATAGAAACAGACGACCAGGGCAATTAGAAAGCCAACTCCAACACAAGATGATTACCAAATTATGAACAGACCAGAACAGGTTGTCATTCTGCGCCTCAGAACAGGATACAACTGACCCTATAGCCAGATGTATACACAGTTCAAGATTGGCAACATGGCCATGTGTACAGGCACCTCAGACAGCAGAGCATATTCTTCAGTACTGCTAGGAATATAAAATACTGAGGCAAATATACTGGCAGAGAGAAACAACAATGAAAGAAAAACTCTACGGATCTCTGTGCAAGTTACAGAACACAGTCATGTTTATAGAAGAAATAGGGCTTCAGATATAGGCATATTCCAGGCAAACGTAAGAAGAAGATGAAGAAGCATGAGTACTTTGCAAGAGTTGCAATCAGTTTCCAGAGTGCACCACGGGAAGGTGCTTTTAAGATCTTGGTTATCTGATAACCCTGGGATTGCACAGGAGCAATGCATATCCCTTTGCACCCTGGATGTATTCAAAGCTTTCTTTCACTTATATCCAGGAGTGTTAACTCTCAATTAGAATGTTCAATATCTGAAGCATGACTGCTACTTTAAATTGGTTCTGTTGCAGTAAGACGTTTGTTATTAGACATATCATTTTAGCTGCTGAGTTCTCACCATGGATAAACTCATTAGCCAGTTTCATGTTTGACAGTTTGAGACATCATCGTACCTTTTCCCTCATAACGCTGTCCTCCAGCTAGTGCTTTGCACTCAATGAGAACTTAATTTTTACTATAGACATTCTTCTTCTTCTTTCCTTCCTCTTTTACCCTTTACGGGTGTCGAGGGAGATACAATGTTCTTGCTTTTCTGGCAGCTTCAGATAATGTTATTTGGTGTTCGTGTAATGTCTCTTTGATGTCGATCCAGCGTACTCTAGGTCTACCCTTGGCTCTTCTTTCTGCTTCTCCTCTCTTCGTATATGCTTTATAAACTAATGAATCACACAGAATTATTTCCAGATGACCAAACCATTGTATCTGTTGGTTTTGTATGTATTGTAGAATTGATATGACACCCACTCTTTCTCTTATGACATCGTTTCTAATTCTGTGTCTTCTGGTCACTCCTGTGGATTTTCTCAGACATCCCATCTCTGTTGTAACCAGTGGTCTCTTATGTTTTGTTGTTAAGGACCATGTTTGACATTGATAGCACAGGGCTGGAATGAAGATACTTTGGATAAGATGGTTTTTTTGTTGACATTGGTAGCATTTTGTGTTGCAATAAAGGGGATAATTGACCCAGTATTTGATTCGCTTTGCTACAACGAATGTCTATTTCTGTGTCCATCTTTCCATTTGAAGAGAATGTTACGCCTAAGTATTTGAAGGTGTTGGTTTGTTTAATGACTTGATTTTCCACTGATACATTTAGATTGTGTGTATCACTTCCTATTGCTATGGTTTCTGTTTTATTGCTATGTTGTTCTTGCACTTGATGTCCATGGATGTTAGATGACGTTGAAGTTCAGTTTCTTCATTTGCTATTATAGCCTGATCGTCGGCAAAAAGTGCTCTTTGGTATTTTCATTTTGCATCTTGGCTTTTTTCATAATGCTATCAATATATGTGATGAACAGGAGTGGTGATAAAATGCATCCTTGCTTAACTCCAGATGTGACTTTAAATGGTTTTGATGTTCCTTTATTCGTTCGAATTACACTCTCACAGTTCACATATAAGCTTTGACATAACTATAGACATTACTACACCTTTATGTCATCTACTCATAATGGGGACATCAACATTGACTACATGTGTATTTCAGCTATGTGAGTCAGAACGCATTGCACCACTGTGTTGCAATGTCATAGGTTGTATAGGCAGAGATACCGGAGATATTACTTGTCTGGTTGCAAGCAACTCCCATTCCATCTTTAGCCTCAATAGCCCATGGGCGATCCTTAAAAGTGTTAGCCAGATATATGACACAAGCAATGGTACATCTGTTTACTGGGTGCACCATGTGAAGATACTTTTAGGATCTTGGTTATCTGCTAACCCTGAGAATTGCACAACAGCAATGTGAAACCTTTTGTACCTCCACTCAAAATGCGAACAAAAGTATAGATGAAAACGTTTTCTTTTTGGAAAAATATTTAAAAACAGAATAAAGTCACTGTCTATGCAAGCAGGTTCAAATCATTGCTTCAGCAATGATTCAAACTCAGAAAGTATGGTACTCATTTTGAGCAGGACAGACTAAGACACTGAGTGCACTGAAACATTAGACGTTTGTGTATAAGACCAACCAAGTTTTATTGAGTACCGGTAACAATAAATACCATAAAAATATAAACTCTGATTGATTGATAGTAAAGAAACCTGGTCCTAAATCTCTTTATAATAAGTAAATATTGAACTAATTAATGTACAAGAGTGTTGTCAAAAAGGCTATACTAAAATGTAAAGCTAGTCCACACACTTCCATGTTTGCTGTAAATTAACCATCGAATTTCATGATTTCCACTAGGGATTGTGAGATATGTTGTGCTACCGTTAAATTTACTTTTACACCATGTAGGCTTAACACATCCGATTTCCGCATGTTTTTAATTCAGGTAAGCTTTCCTAGCATGTGACAGATTTCCTATCCATGTCCAGACGATGAATGTGTTTCAACTCTATGCCATGTTGGCGTAGCACCCACTGTGTACTTGGAGAGAATGGAAATGCATTGTGTCGCCGTTTTATTTGCGCCATTGGCCCGACACATCCATCTTTGCGAGGAAAGTGCTTTTAGGATTTTGGTTATCTGCTAACCCTAGGTCAGCATGGGAGCAATACAGACACACAATATGAAACTATTTTGCAAGAAGAGGAGATAGTGGAAAAAAGAATATATTAGGTTGGAAACAAAAGAATGGTTCAAGGCGTGATTTTTCAACACTCATTCTGATGTTTGGAGGGCTTTTTATGGTAATATCTCCAATATGGCACCGCTACAATCCTGATGGTTTATGTGTCTTATTATTACTATAATACACCTGATACCTTCCTCCATGTATGAATCTGACATTGTATCAGGAAATAAATATGGATTTAATACATATTTTTACCATGATGTTGGACACAGACATGAGCAAAGCTTACATACTTTGTTAGGTACAGGACTCATGCTGGTCAATATCTTGGTTCACTACTCAAATCAGTGGGAATTCTATCAACAAAATTATCTGGGCAATTGTCTGTGTGCAACAGTCACCCAAATGCCATGCTTTTTCTTAATTTATTCTCAAACTCCTACAGATTAGCAGGATGTAGTCCAGAGAAAAGAATGTATTGTGTCATGGTTTACAGTTTAGCTGCGATATCGGTGTTTTTCAGCCTGACATGTGACCAGCATGGGCTATGGGTCAGTTTGAATCTGAGATGGGACAGCAAACTCCATCCCCAAACCTCATTAGCTGCCTCTTACAACATGCCTGGCAGGTAGCAGTGTCACTTTTCTTAGCTCCCCTTTCATGCCCAGACAAAACATGGGCAAATGCCATGCTGGTCAGATGTGTTAGGCTGAGAAAAAGGAGCCATGCTGTAAATCTTGACAACTCTTCCCATTCTCCAGACTATATTCTGCTAATCAGCTGTTTAGTTTAAGAAGACGTAAACTATATGTACATAATCTTTGCTGTGATGAAGTCTGCTGAAGACCCATGATGGAACTGATGGGAGGTAATGAACCTTTTTCTCTGCAGAATGCCTTGAGATTGCATGAAAATTACAGAGAACTCTTCTCAAGAGTACAGTATTTCGGTTATAGCATTGCACCCTACAGTTCCATCCTACAGTTACACCCTAGGTATCACATCATGCATCGAATTTATAGAGAAACAACAGATAAAATGGTTTGGACATCTTATGAGGATGAACGATCAACTTCCCATAAGAGCTTATAGCAAGATGGAATCAGGATACAGAGCCAAGCACAAACTTAGGAAAAGGTGGAAAGACGACATCAAGACCATCCTGAATAAGCGTGACTACACATCAACCAAAGCAACACACTTGGCTCTGGAACACAGACTACATCTTCTTAACAAACCCTTATGTTCAACGCCAGGTGTGGAAGCTACGACAACATCACCTGGAGATAGACAATAGACCCTACAGTTACAGTGAGTCAAAGTCATCTAGAACTTAAACTTAAAAACCTCTGTAGAATCTCCCCATCTAGAAGCATGCCAGGAGAAACATTAACCTGTTGCTGAAAGTTAAACTTAACTTGTTCAACATAGGAAACAAAAATGGCACACTTGCTAAAAAAACGAATTAATTAAAAATTTCAAACAACATTTTACCCAGAACAAGTGGTAATTTAAAAAATGTGATTATACAAGTAGAAAATGTATAAAGATAATGAAACCATATCCGATTTCTGAATATACCTTCCATATATAGGGTTCAATAAGGGAAGACCAAAGAAAATTCGACACATCCGTCTTCAGCGGAAAACTCTTTCAAAACAACATATTTCATTCCCTCAGAACTAGCTATATTTAGGTCATGTCACTATCGTGACGAACAATAAAACACCAACAATATTTTCATGACTTATACAGTCAAATCCCATTATAACAACTTGGTCCAGACCGACAAATTATGCATGTAATAACAAATTTGCTATATAAGTATAAACTTCTGCATTTGTTCTCCGATAACCAACATGAAATTTTGTGTAGTTTCCACATGGAATCGTGAAGTATGTTGTGCTGCTGGTTTACAGCGGAGCTGTTACTTGCGTATTCTGACCCCACACATCCAATTTTGGCATGCTTTTATTTTAGATAAGCTTCCCTAACCTATAATACCGTGACAGCCTTCCTATTTGTCGTCAGACAAATGAGTGAGAATCTGCTTCATGCCGTGACAGTTTATCACCTACTGTGCCTTAGATTTTGCAGGCCAAAATATGTCCCTGAGTGGCAGTTTCCAAGAAGATGGTGAGCAGGGATTTAGACTTGGACCAACACGACTCTCATACTAGGTGTTTCGCTGCCCGTGAAACCGGTCTCATGTAATTTGATTACATTTCCCTGTATCTTAGAGACTGACCTTTTATCATGAATGTGAGTTTAGAAATTGCTCAGACAGTGACTAGAGTTGGTTTGCCCTCTTAGTGGATGTTTCATTTTCTGATGTGAACACATTGTTCATGTATGGGCTTCTACCCAGATTTTCTTTATACCGGACGGTATAGTATCCTGCCGTTACCTTTTCACACAACCTGCTGCCAACCTCTTCTTCTTCTGCGTTCATTCTTCGATAACCAACACGAGAGTTCATGTCATTTCTGCCGAGGAGTATGAAGTATGTTGTGCTGCTGGTTTCACAACAGAGCTGCCTTATTTTGCATCTTCCGGTTCAGAACATCCGTTTCTGGCATGCTTTTAATTCAGCATAATCCTTTGCACCTCTCTTCTTCTTCGTTCTCTAACTCCTGCAGATTAGCAGGATGTAGTCTGGAGAACGGAATGCGTTGTGTCATGGTTTACAGCATTGCTTCGAGATCTGCGCCTTTCGGCCTGACACATCCGCCTTCAGCATGGCTTTGGGTCACTGATCCTATATAGGATGGGACAGCCAACTCCATCCCATAACCTCCTTAGTCGCCTTTTATGACATGCATGTAAGGTAAACAGTGTTGCTATTCTTTGCTACCCTTTCGGGCCCCAGAACACACAGGTGACCTCTCTTCTGATTTTGGATATGCTAATAGATGGGGGGGGGGGGGAGGGGCAATTAGGGTCTGGACTGGACATCTCGTTTACAAAAATGGACGCTGGAGTGAATTCCTAGTCTCTTACATCCAGGTTTCAATTGATCGGCATGCACAGAAGCTCCTGTCTGCTCTAGTAGTAAGCTTCTAACCTATGACCTCTCCTGCACAAATGTATCTGTAGCAACACATTCATGAGTTACCCCCCCATATTTACACAGTTTGCATGAAGAGGGAGATGGCCAAGTCCTCGGTAGAATTATCAGGTTTCTTTCTTCTCTTCTTGGTTACTATGTTTTGCTTGTTTAATCCCAATGACCGGACCAAGAATCCTGAAATAGTGATAGGAACATCTGTACAATGAGTGGATCTGGACCCTACCCAATGTTCTAACTTCAATGACAGTGCATTGCAAACTGACATTGTACCCAGAGTCAGAACATGTCCAACTCCTGAAATATTGAAAATAAAGTTGGGAAAACTCATTTGAGATCTAGAAATTTGATAATGAGATTCGCGAATTCATAGTATGTAGAATGTGATGCAGTCACAGCAAATGCCCAGCCACAGAATGAAGATCAAGGCCTGCATTCTGAGTGTTTGTGACCAGCAAGGAATGCAACTCTGTGGACCCCATCTGAACCTCCAAAAGCAAAGTATTTCATGGACACTTCATGAGGGCAATCTACTAAACACAAATAAATTTCACACGGAGGAAGACATACGCATGGCATTCTTTGAGAGATGTCTGCAGCAAACAATCAATACTAAACAAAGACAGCAAATGTCTAAGAAAACCAGAATGTAATAAGTTGAACATTTTAAATACGGTTTTTTCTGTAAATACGTCACATATTTATATAACATAACATATCAATCTTTGTGCATGTTATAACAATACAGCCATTTGATATTTGACTACAAGATGCCATATCAATCATCAAAATAAATTTTTTTAAAAAGAATCTACAATTTGTAGAGTGGAGTCCCATTATAGTGCATTAGTTTAAAACAAAATTCCATACTTTTCAAAATCCCTAAACATTTATATTCTTTATTGTATATAGTGAAATAATTATGCCTCAGGCAATTGTGCAAGCGGACCATTCAGAAAGCAATGGCAAACGGCTGAACATATTTATATTGCCTAGAAAATCACTACAGAAAAAAATGCTGGGTAGATGGCTACCTCCTGAATAGGATATGCAACCAATAAAAAATTTTAAAATAGTGAAATTAGATTCAGCATTTGAAAATGAGCAGGATCTGAAATAAATATTACGACATAAATATTTTGTTAACCTGGACCAATACGACATGAGATCCCAGTGTACAAACACCTGCAGAGCAAGTAAAGTTAACAAAAAAGGTTATACATACTAAGCTGCAGCAACTATTAGGTGGGGTGGCCTGTTCCCTTCCTTGCTGTGTTTACCTTCCCCAACCCATGTGTCAGGTACCCATTTACAGCTGGGTCGACTAGAGGGGAACAGTTGTGTCAGACAACAAATATTTTGTGTCTGGACATGGTTTCAAACTGGCATGATGTAACCCGGTGACAGTAAGCAAGCTCACTATCAACTAGGCTCCTATTTTTATGTAGTTTGCTTTAAATTCTAAATAATTTGGTATATGATACATCATACTTCAGTGAGCTAGCTTGCTTTGTCTGTGCTGAAAAATTTTAAGCATAAAGATTAACCTTTAGGGCCCTGAATTAAAATTAAGAAACATCCCCATGGCCGTGAATTCTTTTTTTGGAAAATTTGCGTTATTGATGGTGGGTGTTTTGAAAATGTGATAACTTTTTTGTTTTAAAAGATATCAAAATAATTTTTGCATATCTAAATAAAGGAGTGAATAGTGAATATAGTCATGTTTTTGTTGTTGTATGTATGATATGACAGTTGTGAGCAAGTTGTGAAGTTGAAAATTCGGGGAAAAAAATCACAAAACGCCATTTTCAAATTCACATATAACTTCTTGACGACCCTAATACTTCAGCAATGTGTGGAATCATTGACAAAATCCCCATAAATACCTATACTTATTGTATATATATTGTTTTATATCAAAAGTAATATAATATGAACTAAAAAAACTAATAAAACGTGAAGAAATCGCATATGATGTCCGTCTGGTAAACACTAGGTCTATCCCGACACGCAGCGTAATTATTGTCTATGCACACACGTGGCACCCCTGATACATATTATTTTTGTGTTTTTGAACGACTACACAAACATTCTTATCAAATAACAACATATTAAACATAAAAAATAACAATTAAAACATGTATTCATGATCACTTAGCCATGCCATGCGGTACTCAATTTGATAGTAAAATATGGCTAAAAAAATGGCCAACGTCATTCCAGAAATTTGTTGACAAAACCAGCCGGTTTTCTCTCTTCTTGCAGTCGTAGTGAGTAAAGGAATATGACCTTTAAACTGCGATGTATTCCTAGCTTCGTTTGGCGTGTTTTATACGTCACGGGATCATTACTTTGTGAAGTTCCGTACTCGGGAATCGGGCGATATCTTATGTAGCGGGATTGCGCCTGCAGGCACAATGGAGCTGTGCTCATAGGCGCATTATTGTGACCGCAGAGTCGTAAAGGTTAAACCTTTATGCTTAATCTGGGCAGTAGTTTAAGAATCTTTTGTGCCCAGTTTTCACATTTCATTTGTTGGCCCTATTGTTATATTTGAAAGGTTTGAATTAGTTCCAACATTTAAAACTGAGTAGGATCTGAAATTACCAGATGTGAAACATGTGAGACCATGTAAAAGATGGATCATAGAAATCAAAGAAGCCACAGGAACAAGCTTACAAATAGCACACAAGAAGGCCATCTCCAGAGAACTCTTCCACCCCTGACACTGCAACGCAAACAAGGGCCACAGCGTATAGAGACAGATAGATAGAAACAACTGGAACTGCACAAGAGTAATGCACATCCTTTTAGGAAGTTAAATATTGCACCCACTTGCTGCCTTCCTATAAGAACCATGTAATAACATTCTTAGAACAACACTAGTCTTCTACCTGTTGACCCATACTTCCTTGTCCAAGTCGAGCAAATGATTTGACATTTAGTTCAGTAAAGTGTGAAATAAAATAAACATCTGACATTTATGGCTTGGTTTATATAAATGTGAAAGAAGGTCCAAGAAATTACAAAGTTCTGTATGATGCCTAACAGAAAATTCTTATTGCCAAGGTAGAAAAGCTCATTAAAAGCTGCGAAGGTTTAAAGATGTTTAATTCTGTTTAAAAATATAATTAAATAGAATTCCTGTGGTCAGTAGACATCTGCTTTCTCCCGCTCATTTTCTTCAAACTTCTCTTGTAACTCTTCTGGTCTAAAGACACCATATTCAGTGATGATTCCTCCTGTGATCAAATTGGCTGGAGTTACATCAAAGGCAGGGTTCCAGCAATTTATATCTAGGGATAAAATATGCAACATTAATATAAAGTAATTGAGATGTTTGTCAAGTTCATACAAGATTTTGCTACAATCTAACATCCATTCCTTTTCGTTTTAACTCTTTCAGGACTTGATTATGTTTAGGTTTGGACCAAATTAATTTTATAAAATTTCCTTACATGTGTTTTTTATTGTATCACTTGACATACTAATATTGATAAATAATGTATGTGTAATATATCATTGGAAAGGGGAATGGATACAGAATATGAATATATAAGTACATTGATGGTATGTGATTACTTCACAAGGTTAGAGTTAGCCTTGTGAAGTAATAAAATATCAAATCAAAGCCAGTATACTTGCGATTGGTCCTGTAGACCCATAGTATAAAGCCAGTATACTGGCGATTGGTCCGGAAAGAGTTAAGTAACCCATCATTCTTTTTGTTTTTTGTATTTTCTCATAGGATAGTGACCAAGATTTCTCTTATGATTGGAGTCATTGAGTGTAAGTTCTTTGTGCTGTCAGTTTATAGCAAATCTGCAGCAACATTTGCACTGTTCAGATACTGTACATACCCATACATACAATTTCTGCTTTCCTTTGCTTTAGGATATTTGCTGTTGTTGTTTGTGTTCACTTCCAAATAACCAGTTCTTCTTTTACACTGGCTCTCAAATAATCAGCACAAGTATTCGTATGATGTGAGCCAGAGAACGTGAAGTACACTGCGCTGCTAGTTTTACAGTGGAACTATGTTATCTGCACCTTTCGGTCCTGCTCATCCAATTTTGGCATGCTTTTATTTCAGGTGAGTTTCCCTAGCTTGTGACAACCTTCCTATCTGTCGCCAGGCAAAATATGTGTGTCAGCTCTACGCCGTGACGGTTTAACATCTTCTGTGCCCTTGCTGGACTTTACAGGCCGAAAACATGGGTGGCAGTTTCTGTGGAGACGGTAAGCAGGGAATTAAACTTGAGTTGACTATGTTTATCATCTACGAGGTGTTCCACTGTTAGTGAACTTGTCTCATGTAACTAGATGGTTCATTGCATCTGTGTCCTGTGGTACCTGCACTTATCATGACTGTGAACATGTCTCCAGTATAGATAACAGACATTAAGTTGGATTATGGTTGGTTTACCCTCTTAGCCCAGATTTTGTTCACAGATGTTGTTAACACATTGTCCAGGTTTGAGCTTTTAGCCACATTTCTTTGTACTGGGTTGATATGGTATCATGTTGTTACATTTCCACACAATTTGCTGCCAGAAGACAGCTTAAAACGTATTCTCGAGCATGGACATTGCTTTTGTTATGGTTTTGATTTTCTCACTTATTCTTGCACATGGCACTGCCCTCTAGTACTGTGCTACCTTTTCATGTACTCAATAGAAGCGCTTTACTTCGCAGACTTGTTCACTATTTTGCTTTCGTGTGCTTTCAGACATGACAACCTGGCAATCCAGGCCAGTTGTTGTCTTACACTGTGCTGTGAGGGTCAAGAGGTTCTATTCAGATATTGTTTGTCTTGTGCACACAATTCTCATTCCATCTCCATCTGCACTGTCAGACATGATTGATAAAGTGTAAGTCAAATTTATTTGCATGTGCTTGGAAAAATCTGTTTCCAGGGTGAACCAAAAGGAGGTTTTTTAAAAGGATTTTAGTTAGCTGCTAACCCTGGGATTGCATGAGAGTAATTCCCCTTTGCACCGACCAGTTCTCATTGTCATATAATTTAACCTTTAGCAAGCCAGATTAAAAAATACGAAACGTCACCCTGCCACCGGATTCTTTTTTGAAAATTTGCATTATTGATGGTGACTGTTTTGAAAATGTGATAATTTTTTGGTTGTTAGAGATATTTAAATAATATTTGCACATATAAATAAAGAATTGAATTATGCATATATTGGTGTAATTTATGTACGTGTGTGTGTGATACCAGACGTATGAGAAAGTGGTAAAGACGTTTTTCACAAAAAACATATATTTTATAACAAATAAAGAGGAAAAAAATAAGAAAAAAAAATAACTTACCTTACATATCGAATTCCTTGGCAACACTGTAAACTAAATCACGCAAATCTGTTGTATTTATGTTCTTTCACTGCGAAATTATCAAAATATAGCCGGGGGAACTGTATAAAACATGTAGATTTGCAGTAAAATCGTTCTTTGAGCTTAGGCCTAGAGTTATTTTTTCTGCCACTTCAAAATATTCGATATCAAACGTACAAGTCCCCAAATTAGCACGGCATTCTGTATATTCACTGCTGTGAAACTAAATAACCTAATAATCCATGATTCAAGCCACGATTCAATGTTATTTTATTTGAAATACGATGAAATAAAAGTCTGTAAAACCGATCCATCATCATGGCATCGTACCAGTGTACAGATGTGGTCAGATTAATTGCTCTTAAACTTTTACGAATAGCTAGCCATTCTCAAAAACGATCATGTCGGAAGTGGGGGATGTACCGGCTTCGATTGCGCATGTCCCCAGCTATGTGCACGGACTGTGGTACGTGTAAATCTCACGATATTATCGTTGGGTGGGCCGGACCGCCAAAAGCGTGCACGGCCATTTTGTTTCTCGGCGGCTGCGATTGATATAGGCTCGGTGAAGGTTAAGCCAAGGAAATATGTTACATTCTAAGTTGTGGCATATAGACCTAGTATATATGTTTTCAGTATGCTTTCTAATTGGGTAGATTTCCTAGCCTGTGATAACCTTCCTGTTGCCAGATGATGAATGTGTAGCAGCTTTTAGCCATGATGGTTTATAACCCACAGAACCCTTGGATTTTACAGGCCAAAACATGTTCTTGAGTGACAGTTTCAGGGGTGGTTTGTTTGTTACTAACTCCAGGAATTGCAAGAAATTTGTTCTTACTTCATATATGCAAATCTGAATCTTTGCAAATGGCAAAGTATGTTATATCTTTCTTTAATGTCATCATCTTATTTCAATAATGCTAAATCTAATTTCATATTTCTTGGTGATCTCTTGATTTTCTTTAATCTTATACAAAACTTCCCCACCAGTAGTATATGATCACTGTTGCTGTATGCACCTGGCCTTGTTTTCATAGATCTAATGCTGTTTCTGTCTTTTAGAGACTAAAATGTAATCAATTTGATTCTGTGTACTATTTCCTGGGCTAATCCATGTACACAGCCTTCTTGGATGTTGCTAGAACCATGTATTCCCTATTATTAAATTATGTGCTTGTGCCCACTCTATCAATAAGTCATCTTTTTCATTCTTAACTCCTAAACCAAATCTTCTAGTCAGATCTTTTATCTCTGTATCATCTACTTTTGCGTTAAAGTCCCCCATCACTGTAATTACTTCATGATTTTTACTCTGTTTCATTGCAATTTCTAGTTCTCCATAGAAATTTTTGATGTCCTCCTCTGAATGTGGTTGTATAAACTTGTACAATATTAATAACAAAGTACTATTGTACCCCGTAAGAAAACCTATCGACTATATTGTACTGGAAATACAATTGGATGTATCAATGGTGGTCAAAAATTCAACAATGGTTGGATAATATTCTGTACCAGATATGTTTCAATGATTTATTATTATTATTATTTAAAGGTCACAATCACAGAATCAGAGAGATAATAAAAGTGAATTCATATAGTCTGATATAAACCAACTATGGTAGATTTAATATTGTCATGATATGCGACCATCTAAATATATCATATACAAACCTGCAGCAGCAATTCTAATGCCTTTGATGGTTGTCATTTCGTTAGATGGACGAATCTCTATGTGTATATCCTTGCCAGATTTGATCAGGGGATCAAAAGTTGTTCTAGGGCAAGCTACATAGAAAGGCACTTTGTGATGCTTGGCAACAATAGCCAGCTGGTATGTTCCAATTTTATTGGCAGTATCCCCATTTGCGACAACTCTATCAGCACCAACAATGACAGCGTGGATTCTATTCTCTGCCATACAGGCAGCAGCCATACTATCACATATCAATGAAGCATTTATTTTCTCATGAACCAGCTCATATGCAGTTAACCTGGCTCCCTGGTTATATGGTCTGGTTTCAGTACAGTACACATGGTTCAACTTGTTGTGTTCTTGTAGAGAGCGTATTACTCCTGTAAAAACAGAAAAACAAGCACACTATAGCACAAACTTAACAGCAGTACACAGAGTATTAGAAAAAGTGCCATATTATCAGGTAATATTTTCTCAAACTCTTCTCTGTAAATGTGACAGGCATGAAGAATGCATCTTTAAACTCCAATGCTCCGCAGAAGACAGATATGTCAGGCCATTGGTGCTAATAAAACAGTGACACAATGCATTTCCTTTTTCTGGACAACAACGCACTGGAAATCTAGTAGGACTATCGTCCTGCTATAGGAGATCCAGTGGGAGTTTGAGAATAAACGCTGAAGAAAAAGAAAACTCCAATGCTCAATGGATACAATTGCTAACCAAATGTTTGCCTCCTATACACATGGCTTTTCAATTTTCTCATTCATAGTTTAACATGTCAACACAGTTGTCATTTAGACATGTTAGCTTTGCAGGTTGCATGGTGCCATGGTTGTTGGTGCAACTCTTGGCATAGCATCTTTTACTTCAGCAGCCGTGCTTGCTTTGGTAAAACTGTGTTCCTTCTTATTTAATTGATAGTCTGACCAGTCCAATGTTTTAGAGTTGACAGGAAAGATTGCACACTAACACTGGCCAAGAATAACATTAATGCTGACCATGTCATAGCCAAAGTCTGCAATAATCTATCAACACTGAGAGAAATGGCAGTGTGTGACATTTCTCAACATCTAGGGTACTTGCGCTGCTATTTGGGACTTGTTTCTTGTATAGAATACGCTTGTGTTATATTCACAGTTAGTGATATACACATTGTCAGACTGGACAAGATTTAGAATGAGGCCATGTGCATCATCTTGGGAAGTACCAAGGATACACCATGTGTGCCAGTGAGATTTTCTTGACTTCCCGACCGTAGCTGACATAATCAAGGTGTTGCGAGCTTGGTCATATCTTAAAATTAGTGCCGATATGCTTCACCCATTACATTCTGACTTCAAAAAAAAGCTCCAGGATCAATAAGGGCAGATCATAGTTGGGGTAGGCAAAAGATATCGTCAGAGAAGTATGTGACTCTACTTGCATTGATGAGTGGATACTCCCTCCGTTTAATGACCATTAAACCTAACTAGCAAGACAATAGAAAAGTTGGTAAACAGATGATTGAAATGGTACCTAGAATCAGAGAAACTATTCATATCTGAACAATCTGGATGTAGAGAGTGTAGCAGTACAGAAGACCAAATAATATTTCTGTCCCAGGTCATTGAAGTTTCTGGAAAAGAATAATATTTGCACTAATAGATCTCCAAAATGTTTTTGACAAGATCAGGAAAGATGGTAAAGCTGCAAAGAAGCAGTATCAGGGGTACGATGTGGAAGCGGCTATGATCTATCATACACAATTGGATCGGAAAACTAGATTTGCTATGGAAGGCCACAATAAGCAAACAGAATCACCTAAATCATGGAGTTTCTCAAGGATCAATACTGTCTCCAATTCTATTAATTTTGTTAACCTTTACGACTCTATAGTCGCAATGTTGTGCCTATGAGCACAGTCTCCATTGTGCCTGTGGGCGCAATCCCGCTACATACGACATCGTCCGATTCCCGAGTACGGAACTTCATGAAGTAACCATCCCGTGACGTATAAAACCCGCCAAACGAAGCTAGGAATACGTCACAGTTTAAAGGTCATATTCCTTTACACATTACAATTACAAGAAGGGAGAAAGCCGGCTGGTTTTGTCAACGAATTTCTAGAGCGATGTTGGCCATTTTGTAGCCATATTTTACTATCAAATTGAGTACCGCGAGGCATGGCTAAGTGATCGTGACTACATGTTTTATTTGTTGTTTTTTTGTGTTTAATGTTGTTATTTGATAAGAATATTTGTGTAGTCGTTCAAAAACACAAAAATAATATGTATCAGGGGTGCCACGTGTGTGCATAGACAATAATTATGCTGTGTGTCGGCCTAGACCTAGTTTTGACCTGACGGATGTTATATGCAATTTCTTCACGTTTTATTAGTTTTTTTAGTTCATATTATATTAGTTTTGATATAAAACAATATATATACAATAAGTATAGGTATTTATGAGGACTTTATCAATGTTTCCACACATTGTTCAAGTATTAGGGTCGTCAAGGCGTTATATTTGCGATTTTGAAAATGGCGTTTTGCGATTTTCCCCCGAATTTTCAACTTCACAACTTGCTCATAACTGTCATATCATACATACAACAACAAAATAAACATGAATATATTCACTATTCACTCCTTTATTTAGATATGCAAAAATTATTTTGATATCTTTTAAAACAAAAAGTTATCATGTTTTCAAAACACCCACAATCAATAACGCAAATTTTCCAAAAAATAATTCAGGCCCCAGGGGAAATTTCTTAATTTTTAATTCAGAACCCTAAAGGTTAATAAATGATATATTCTGGGAACTGCCACAAGGTGAAAGAATCACCAATGTATGCTGATGACTTAGTGGTGTGGTGTATAGAACAACATCAAAAGATTGCCAACAAGAAAATATAAAGGCAGCAGACAAAATAACAGCATGGGCAGAGAAATGGATGGTAAAGATCAATGCTAAAATATTCCCTAACAACACTAAGCTCTCAAAGAAAGACAAAGAAGGAGAGACAAAACTTGAAAATACACCTATCCAAACAGAAGAAAAGCAGGTGTACCTGGGCATCATACTAGACAAAAGATTGACATGGAGACGTCACATTGAGAAAATAGAGCAGCAGAAGATGGACATTAGCACAAATAAAATTCTTGAATTACATGCTGCTGGAAATCTAGTAGGACCATTGTTTTGCAATAAGATAGATCCAGTAAGAGTTTTAATACACACAAAAAAAAATAATTAAAAAACTGCAAAGAAAAAAGAATTGTAGAGAACACACAATAGTAAAAATGAAATTTTTGATAGGAAAACGGTTCACCATAACAGACCCCATTCACAGTTGGAGCCAGGTTTCAGGTAGAATAAACAAACCTAGAGTAAGCACTCCTGGATTTGAAAGAAAGCTTTGGAAACAGCTCTCTGTTGCACAATGGACAACCATTGAACACATGAGCACATTCTGTTCAAACTCACTGCCTGAAGCAGTATTGAGACTTGGACTCTAGTGGATGTTGTTGGCAACGTTGTCGGGAAGCAAGTGATCATCTTTGAGGGTGAAGCACCTGAAGTCCAACTTGACTGTTGCCCAATATAGTTTATACAGATAAGCTTGGGTTCAGTAACCAAGGACACAGTAGGTAATATCACAACCTCTCTTACATGAGATTTATTCATTCGCTACGAAGTTACTTGTCTGAGGTCAATATAATCAACTCACTTCTTTGGGTGATAAACCGCCATGACTATGAGTCGAAACACAGACTGTGCTTGGCGATAGATTGGACGGCCATCAATAGCTAGATGAGATAAGTGTGTGGAAAATGTGCTGGTCAAGTCCCAGACTTCTAATGTGTTTTGTGACACTGCGAATAAAAAGGACTTCACTTTGTCTATGAAGATGAAGCAACCAAAGTCTAATTCACCTGTTGTCATTGCCCAGTGTTGTCATTGCCCAGTGTTGTCATTGCCCAGCACAGTTCACACAAAGAAAACCGAGTTCAGTACCTATGAGTACAATAGACAATGAAGTTGCCTTTGTACACAGGGAATGTTTTGCAAGATGTGAAGCAACTCATCCAAAGATAGATACACAATGAGTGACCAAAGCATACCAGCTATGTATGTGAAATAGATCTTTCTGAGTAGAAGGCTTAACTAGTCATAGCATTATGCTGAAAGCTGAAGTCTCTTGGGTACGAAAGAAAGATGGGACCCCCTTTTCCTTTTCTGCTGCACAAATTAAGAAGTAAGAGCAAACTGGGGATTTCCTGGGGATACAAAATAAAAAAAGACAAACCTAATGCTGTGCCATAACCAGCTGTAGCAAGAGATCCTGTGTTGCAATGAGTCAGTATGTTCACATGCTGATCTTTATTCTTGTGTAAAATAAATTCTGCTCCAAACTGTCCTATGCTCTTGTTCACATCAATATCTTTTTGCATCATGCTCTCAAACTCTTTAATCAGCCTTTTGAAAGAAAAATGGTTTTAATAATGGTGAAAACTGCCTAAGATCACAATATATGATTACATTTGATATCTTCTTCTTCTTCATCGTTCATTCTCAAACTCCTGCTGGCTCTCCCTTGTAGCAAGAACATCGTCCTACTAGATTTCTAGCAGGATGTAGTCCAGAGAATGGAAATGCGTTGTGTCGCCGTTTTATTTGCGCCAATGGCCCGACACATCCGTCTTCGGCGGAGCATTTGATATAAATACAGTAAAATGTGTGTGGCACTGTGTTTAGACATCATCCACATTTCATGGTGAAAAGTGTGATCTAGAAGGACCTGGTAACAAATGGCATTCCTTTTTTAGGGATTTCATTACTATGCTGGGAAGCTCATTGTTTTTTAAAGCAAGGTAGAGTTCTTAATTGAACAGACCAGATTTTATTTTTATTAGTCACTTTCTGATTTTTATCACATTTTAAAAATTTCTAAAACTTTCCTTCATACCCAGAAGACTTCTTCTTCTTCTGTGTACATTCTCAAACTCCTGCTGAATTTCTCTTGTAGCAGGACCATGGTCTTTCCAGTAGGATGTAGTCCACAGAATGGAAATGCGTTGTGTTGCCGTTTTATTTGCGTCAATGTCCTGACACATCTGTCTTTGGCGGATACCCAGAAGACTTCAACTCATGGTACTGTGGAATGTCTGAAGGGAAGACTTCTACTATGTCATGAGACAAGCTGGTATTTCACTTGAGTCACCCACAGTGTCTATCTTCAGACAAGAAGGTTCTTCATTGCTGACGCTCCTATCCTAGTGTAGAAAGATGGCTTCAATGCGCACAGTGGTCTATGGTACTAAATCCAATCTTCTCTGCATGGCTGTGTTGGGCTACAGTGAGTCATGGCTGTGTTGGGCTACAGTGAGTCATGACTGTTTTGGGCTACAGTGAATCAAATTGGGTTTGGGATGTCTTGTCTTTATTGACAAGATTTTTTTGCGTGGAGTGCTGCCAAACAATCTGGATTTCAACCTGTGCATTTCATATGATAAACAACCCATTGAAGAACAGATTCCAAAATCTAGCAGTGGGGAGATTGAAAAAAAAAGCAGCTTTAATCCACCAGGTGAAAAGACTCTATAGACAACTCTCAAACCTACTTGAAGTTGACAAACTCTTAACAGTTACATGCCCTTGAGCAATCCACACAAAACTAAAAGTATAGCCTCATCATTGATGCTACTGAAAGTATAGCCTCATCATTGATGCTACTGAAAGTATAGCCTCATCATTGATGCTACTGAAAGTATAGCCTCATCATTGATGCTACTAAAGGTATAGCCTCATCATTGATGCTACTGAAAGTATAGCCTCATCATTGATGCTACTGAAAGTATAGCCTCATCATTGATGCTACTGAAAGTATAGCCTCATCATTGATGCTACTGAAAGTATAGCCTCATCATTGATGCTACTGAAAGTATAGCCTCATCATTGATGCTACTGAAAGTATAGCCTCATCATTGATGCTACTGAAAGTATAGCCTCATCATTGATGCTACTCAAAGTATAGCCTCATCATTGATGCTACTGAAAGTATAGCCTCATCATTTATGCTACTAAAGGTATAGCCTCATCATTGATGCTACTCAAAGTATAGCCTCATCATTGATGCTACTAAAGGTATAGCCTCATCATTGATGCTACTGAAAGTATAGCCTCATCATTGATGCTACTCAAAGTATAGCCTCATCATTGATGCTACTAAAGGTATAGCCTCATCATTGATGCTACTGAAAGTATAGCCTCATCATTGATGCTACTGAAAGTATAGCCTCATCATTGATGCTACTAAAAGTATAGCCTCATCATTGATGCTACTGAAAGTATAGCCTCATCATTGATGCTACTAAAGGTATAGCCTCATCATTGATGCTACTGAAAGTATAGCCTCATCATTGATGCTACTGAAAGTATAGCCTCATCATTGATGCTACTAAAGGTATAGCCTCATCATTGATGCTACTGAAAGTATAGCCTCATCATTGATGCTACTGAGGGTATAACTTCATCATTGATGCTACTGAAAGTATAGCCTCATCATTGATGCTACTAAAGGTATAGCCTCATCATTGATGCTACTAAAGGTATAGCCTCATCATTGATGCTACTGAAAGTATAGCCTCATCATTGATGCTACTGAAAGTATAGCCTCATCATTGATGCTACTGAAAGTATAGCCTCATCATTGATGCTACTGAAGGTATAGCCTCATCATTGATGCTACTGACTTTTGACTATTCAAGATTAAATATACTTGCCGTATACCATTTTAATCTGTAGATATTGGGCCTTCAATTTATGCTTACATTTGAAATCACACAGTCTTAACTAACTATTGCATGGTATTTATTTTTCTTCTTTGACGTTCATTCTCAAACTCCTGCTGGATCACCCTTGTAGCAGGACCATGGTCCTACTAGATTTCGAGTAGGATGTAGTCCAGAGAATGGAAATGCGTTGTGTCGCAGTTTTATTTGCGCCAGTGGCCCGACACATCCATCTTCGGCAGATGGTATTTATTTAAATACAGTACATTTTCCCCCAAAACAAATATGAAATCCCAAAATGTTCAAACACAAAAAAGAAAAAAACAACATATTACCTTTTTGGTCACAAGAACATATAATATCAACAGTATTACCAAATGCTCATAACACAACAACAAAATGACAATTATTGGCCTATTTGTTACTTTTTTATGACCATTTTCCCTGGCTCATGTACATCAGTTCTTTTGGGCTTGTTAACAGTAAAAACATTGATTATAGAAACTAAATAAAGATATTATTAAGCAATAGCAATATAAATGGTTTAAAGTCCTTATCAGACATAAAAAATCAGTGCACACAGGTTATCAGAGAGCAAATGCATAAAAATAAGATAGAGAACCTGGAAATATTGTTTATCTATTGCAATCAATTCTTACACCATCTTTAGCCTCGATAGCCCTGGAAGCGATCTCTAAAAATGTTAGCTAGATATACGACATGAGCTATTGTTACATATGTTTACAGAATGCACCACTTGGAGATACTTTTAGGATTATGGCAATCTGCTAGCCCTGAAAATTGTGCAAGAGCAATGTGAAACTCTTTGCACAATGTGACAAGTCTGTAGCTTACTCTCAACCAATATGGTTTATCACCCACCATGTCCTTGGGCTTTACAGGCCAAAACATGTCCCGGGGGATAGTTTCCATAGTGAGAAATAGTAAGCAGTGTTTTGGACTTGCGTAGACTACATCTATCTTGTATGAGGGTTTGCTATCAGAAAATTGGTCTCATGTAATATGATGGTTGATTGCCCCCTGATACTTATTCCTTCTGTTCTGTGAGCCCGGTTCCGGTATAGGAATCACTCTGAGTGCAAAGAGATATGCGTTGCACTTATGCAATCTTAGGGTTAGCATATAACCAAGATCCTAAAAGTACCTACTCATGGTACATCCTGGAAACAGACTGCTTGGAAGCTTGTACGAAACAGTCTGGATAATGCTTTGTAGATTGTGTCCGGGCAGTGTAGACCAAGAATTTATTGCACAAGGAAAACAATATTGATACACCTCTCGGTCACCACAAAGAAAATAATGTTGCAGCATAGTGAAAGACAACACACGGCCAGGATTACAGGGTTGTCATGTCTGAATGCTCACTATGGTGTGAATACTGAGCAAGTCTTCTGAGTAAGCAGGGCTTGCCAACTGAGTACATGCAAAGGTAGTACAGCACCAATGGGCAGTGCTATGTGCAATAAAAGTGAGAAAATATAAACCATAATGAAAGCAATGTTTATGATAAAGAACAAGCTTTCAGATGTCTTCTAGCAGCAGGCTGTGTGAAAAGGAAAAGTAGAGGCAGGAAACTGTCCTGTCCGGATACAAAAATACAATGTGGGTTGAAGATCATAAATCATTCACAATGTTGGTGAATGAAACCTCGGTAAAGAATGTGTAGCAACCCTAGTTCAATATTACTGTTTGGATAATTTCCTATACCAGAACTAAGCTCACAGCCGAAATAAGGTTTGGTACTTGAGGACACAGGTTGCAATGGAGTCTAATTAAGAGGCAAGCTCACTGGTAGTGGAACAACTCATATGAGATAGATGTAGTCAATCCAAGTCTAAATCCCTTCTCATTGTCTCCTCAGAAACTGCCACACAAGGGCACATTTTGGCATGTTAAGTCCAAAAGCACAGGGGTGATAAACTGTCATAGCATAGAGAAGATACTCACTTGTTTAGCTGGCGACAAAGAGGAAGGCTGTCACAAGCTAGGGAAGCACACCTGAATAAAAGCTTGTAAAAACCAGATGTGTTGGGCTAGTAGGCACAAATAACACATCTCTGTGGTAAACCAGCAGCACAACGTAGATCACACTCCCCGGCAGACACCACACTATTTTGTGCTGGCTATCAGAGAGAGAAGGCAGAAGCAGAAGAAGGAAGTTCTATATATTAGAATTGGACTAGGTTTGATTCACCCTCTTAGTCAAGGTTTCATCTGTATCATGAATACCTCATCCCAGCCTCTACACTCATTTTTCAGTGGTCAAGGACTACATGGCTACATGCTTTTCCATGAAATATGCTTCGGGTAGGTAACTAGAAACTCATCCTAAATTATGAACACTGCTTTAGTTATGGCATATTTCATTTTCCCGATTGTGTTCGCAGACTGCACTGCCCTCTAGTGTTGTTCTACATTCACATATACTAAAAAGATGAACCTTACATCTCTGAAGACTTGCTCACCATTCTTGCACTTCATTAGCTTTCGGACATGACATCCTGGCAAGCCATTATTTTACTCTGTTGCGACAGTGTATTGGCTGTGGAGACCAAGATATGCTATTCAATTATATTGTTTGACCCGTGTAATCAAATCTCATTCCATTTCAGTCTACACTGTCCGGATATGATCCATAAAGTGTTAGCCAGATTGCTTTGCAAGAGCTTTGAAGCAATCTGTTTTGAGGATGCAGCACGAGGTTGTGCTTTTTAAGATTTTGGTAATCTGTTAACCCTGAGATTGCACAAGAGCAATGCAAATCCTTTTCTACTCTGGTGTAAAACTAAAATGTAATCATTATCACAATATCTGACAGGAAAGGAACCTTACACCAATTTTGCCTCTTCTGGTTCATATTCATCGCCTTTAACAAGTTGTCTTATCAAAGCCTTGCCCCTTGTTGCAGCATCACCCATGTTGACTGCTGTTGGGCGTGCAGACACCAAGTAGTCCAGCTTCTCTTCCACAAAGTTCTTTAATTCTGAAAGCGTCTGGAACTTTTTATCTGTCAGCTCAACTGCTAAACTCAAACAGCCAACGATTGCTATAGCAGGCGCACCACGTACCTGACAGAAAAGCACAATTTTAATGTTCAAAAAATAATTTAAAAATTCGTTGACAGTTGCAACAGAATTTATAATTTCATATTTGTATCTATTGTATATAATTTAACTGATGATGTTTTTTTTTCTATTGGAAGTATCTTCTTCATTTATTTTCTGTGAAGTTATCAGACATGACCTCTGTGAAGTTATCAGACATGACCTATTCTATTCTATTATTTCTCACATGTATCTCAGACTCTGTAGATGTTATCAAAGTTCACTGGCATTAAATCTTAAAATCTTAAATACTTTTTGCAATAATGAAATGTAAAGTAGAAGTGGATGAAAGGTGATATTTTTATGATAATTAGTGGACAGGAATGCAAAGGCAGGAATTGCATTACTCTCATGCAATCCCAGGATTGGCATATAACCTCTTGTTCTTCTTCTACATTTGTTCTCCGATAACCAACACAAAATCTTGTATGATTTATGCCAAGCAGTGTGAAGTATACTGTGCTGCAAGTTTACAACAGAGCTGCATTATTGACGAATTAGTCCAGAATATCTGATTTCAGCATGCATTTAGTTCTGGTAAGCTTCTCTAACTTGTGGCAGCCTTCCTATCTGTCGCCAGGCAAGCGAGTGTTTGCTCTATGCCATCATGGTTTATGACCCACTATGCCCTTGGCTTTACAAATCAAAATATGTCTGTGAGTGGCAATTTCTGAGGAGAAGTTGAGCAAGAATTTAGACTTGGGTCAACTACATCTATCTCATACAAGGTTTACCACTGCCAGTGAACTAGTCTTGTGTAATTAGACTCCATTGTCCTGTATCCTCAAGTACTGACCCATATCCTATGAGCCTGGTCTGGTATGCTCAAATAGGCAGTAAAGGTGGATGGATTGATTCTCCCTCTTATCTGAGCTTTCATTCACCAGCATTGTAAGCATCTCATCCAAGTATGAGCTTCTACTCACATTTTCTTCATACCAGGACAGTATGGTATCCCGCCCTTACCTTTCCACACAACCTGCTGCCAGAAGATAACTGAAAACTTGTTTTCTAGCATGAACAGTGCTTTCGTTATAGTTCCTATTTGATCACACATGGTGCTGTCCTCCAACGTTAGTCTACCGTCGCATGCACTTATTGGCAAGACCTATTTCTCTGAAGACTTGTACACTATTGTGATTTAGTGAGCCGTATGACCCATGTTCGGCAACAGTGACAGTCGAGATCTGGGTTGCTTTGTCCTCAAATAACTGTAAGGCACAAAGATGAGGACTTGTTTTGTATCCAAACTGGCAACAACATTCAGAGTCAAAGTCTCAATACTGTTTCAGTCAGAGAATTTAAACAGAATGCGCTCCCAAACATTATTTGATGCTTTTCTCTTGTGAGATGTGTTGCTAATGAACATTTCATTGTGACTGTTTTGTGTTCTCAACCATGAACAACACTTTGACTGGTTTTGTGCTGGAAATTTGAGAACAGTGTCCATGGCTGTGTTTGTTAAGAGGTGTCAGAGATATTACTCACCTCATTGCAATCAATTCTCAATAAAAGTGTCAGCCAGAAACACTATATGAACTGTGGTATATCTTTCTAGGAAGTACTTATAGGATATTGGTTATCTGCTAACCCTGGGAATCACACGCAAGCAATGTGAAACCCTTTGCATCTCAGTTGAATGTTATGGTAGTCACAGTATCTGTATAAAGCAAGGTGGACTGATTTTGCTATAATCTAACACAATGTTAACAATCAAGAGCTCACCAAGACATTACTAGACAATCAATCTGTGACCTTAGTAGCAGGGCAAAGGACTACTTGACAATATATTGGTGACCTTAGTAGCAGGGTCAAGGACTACTTGATAATATATTGGTGACCTTAGTAGCAGGGCCAAGACACTACTTGACAATATATTGGTGACCTTAGTAGCAGGGTCAAGACACTACTTGACAATATATTGGTGACCTTAGTAGCAGGGCCAAGACACTACTTGATAATATATTGGTGACCTTAGTAGCAGGGCCAAGACACTACTTGACAATATATTGGTGACCTTAGTAGCAGGGCCAAGACACTACTTGACAATATATTGGTGACCTTAGTAATAGGGTCAAGCCACTAATTGACTACTTTTAAAAATTGGCAACATATCTTATTCAGGACGTAGCCATCAACCCAGCATTTTTTGGCTGTGGTGATTTTATAGGCAATATAAATATGTTCAGTAGTTTGTCATTGCTTTCTGAACGGTCAAGATGCTGAAATGCCTGTGGTGGGGATCGAACTCGGTGCCGTGGCAGTCACAGTTGCTCTCTGTATCACTTTGCCACGGAGCCGGACTTGACTACTAGACAATCAATTGGTGACCTAGTAGCAGGCTGGACCAGTACAGATCAGAGTGAAGGGAAACCCAACATTACAAAATAATTTAAAATGTGTTAGGTCAAAAGGTGAAAATATAAGATTGTAGCTATAAACTGTGACCCTGCAAAATAAACATCTTTTATGATGTGACTGATAGCATTTGATTAAACTTAGAGATAGGCTTAAAGAAAGTATCTGACTATCTGAGAAATAGTATGAATGAAAGCATATTAATATACAGTAGAAATCAGATTATCTGAATTAATTGGGGATCTGGCTGATGCAGAAAATTGAAAATTCAGATAACTGGATATAGCTCAGGAATGAAACAAAAACGGTTTACATACATACAATCATATATTGAAATGAACAGAATTTTATTGATAAAAGTACAGTAATATGTTAGCAACTATATATTTTGCAACTAAGCACTAGTAAACACAGTGCAAATTTAATAGAGCCCGAAACAAACTGACAAAAAAAATGGCAATGTCCACAGCAGAAGAGGGCAATTGCTTCGCTGCTATTAATAACTCCAGTTACATGTCATAGTAACGGCACATGCACACAGCATCGGGGCCTCTATACTGCGTCCGTTTGCGCTCTTAAATTATTTCACCCAAATTAGATTAGGATAATTGGGATTCGGATAATCGGATTTCTACTGTATTATATATATTATAGGCCTATACAATTTAGGCCCCTATACTATACATATTTATATACTTACCATTCATACAGTCAGGTTTATATATATATATATATATATATATATATATATATATATATATATATATATATATATATATGGCTGTATAGGGCACCATACAGGATTATATACATATACTGATTTATATAGTTGTATTGACTGGTCCTACCTAATCACTAGTCTTAGTAGATGACATGCCTTTAGAAGCTTCATGGCATGTGTCATCTATACAATCCTGCAGTCGTAACCTTCGATAACAGTTACCATGTTGTTCCGACAGGCCAACATTGTGCTTGAGCTAGTTACGGGCACGGCGATGGTGGGCGGAGCAACAAAGAAACCTGTCGCAAGGACCAGAGTTGTGCCCTGATGTTAACGTCTGTTTTTGGCGGTATTAGACTCGAAACACCGAGTCGAATGGCTGCTGGAACAGAGGGCGGAGCACTTATAGGAATGCCCCACGTGCTGTGAGGCCAGTTTCTAATCAAGAATCACTAGCCTAATCTTGAATGTCCAAAAACTTACCTGCATCTTTTTTATAGCTTCCCAGCCACCCTCTGTATCGACAATGGGAAAGACATGAGTGACATCTGGTAATAACAATTGATCTATTATTTCTAACTTGCCCCTTTGGTAACGAATTGCCTGAAGCGTCATTCTGTAGATAAGCTTAGTTTATAATGTAAATGTAAGCAGTAGCCTACACTCCGTTCACTCGCTGCAAGACAAACTTGGTTTGTAACCAAACAAATGTTCTCAAGACGGTTGAATTTCTTGGTCCAGCTTAGTGATTTGTCTCGGACAAGCGAAGTATGACCAGTGGATAATGCAAACAGTATAATATAACTTTTATAAAAACAATATCAATAATTTCGTGTGACAGAACACTTAACTTGCACAGACTATACATTAGTCTTCGATAATGTGCTGACATGTAATCTATTGTATTTTTTTTAAATGCAGATCTACCATCTGTCAAGTCGTAGCTGACGACCTTTGAACCTTTGGAGTTCAACTCTCATATCTTGACTTGTTGCTTCAGGGTTGCCATATTGAACTATAACCTAGAGAAGAGCAGCTTTCGAAATGAAGTGCTATATAGCAGTTCTGAGAATACCATGGACAACAGGGAATACCAACCAAGACGTGCTAAGAATAGTGGGCCTTTCAGGCCATGTTTACGTTTTCTGTATACATGTCTTCTATACCGGAGACTTTCATGGTTTAAGTACAGCAGAATGGGAAATGGGTAGAACACGTTGCAAAGTCGCGGATAAAACATCTTCATGATACAAGCGATGGTTGAAAAAAATGTGCTTCTTGTAAGCTTGACTGAGAAAATCTGCGTCGTCTTGGCAGAGACGACGAAGACGGAGTAACTGAGAGAAAGGGAGTGAATGGAGGCAAGACCTAGGGTGAGATGAATAAAGAAGAAAACTGTGAGAAGTAGTGGGGTTATAATGTACTGACGTGATAAGGGATGTATATCCTATGGAAAAACAAATATCGAAGAAGTCAACAGAGTTCGAGGAAATAAGAGAGGTAAATTGAATAGCAGGATGGAAACCACTAACAACGTTAATGAAATGGGTAGGGACATCTCGAGAAATATAAGTTAGCCTACTGCAAAACGATCATCTATAATAGCGACGGAAAATGTTAGGGGCAGGCACTGGAGAGTGGAAAAGATAGGATGTTCAAGGTGACTCATAAATAAACAGGCTTCATAGTACCCATTGCTACACCGCTAATTTGATAAGAAAAGTGTCCGTTGAATCAAAAGAATTCCAGGTAAGGACCAGTTGAAACAGTCGAATAATAGTAGCTGTTATGTAGAATTGTGTGGATTAATGTTAAAAAAGAACTGTACGGCAGAAAGTCAATCGTTATGAGGAATAGATGTGTAGAGAGAAACAAAATCAAGTAGGAATGTGTGATATGTGTGCAGAGGATCAAGAACGATGGAAGAAAATATGGATATGGCATGATTAGTATCATTAAGATACAAGTATACTTAAGATGGAAGACACTGCCAAGAATCTATAAATTAATTTAGTTAGGCATGAACGGCGGATACAATTAATTTACCTGGTGTATTATCTTAGATAGTAAATACAGAGCAGAGGAGCCAAGGCTACTCTTAGAAATCCAATGTTCAAGAACACTTTAGGGAAGCTGGTGGCAATCAACAGTTTTATGACGGACCCAAAACCTCATGTATTTCATCTTACAACATAGCCTACATGGCATGCATGTAATTATGTCACTATTCTTTGCTCATAGTTAGTTAGTCGTCGGATCATCATCACTGCAAACTGGACACGTCCATAGCTGCTCCAATATCTCCTTGGGTGTATCCTCCAATACACTTCTGCTGACAGTACGGGTTCTATGCTGGTTGATCATCATTCTTCTGCGCCCTGCAAAATGTTCACTTCTAGCAACACCGCATTTCAATCCCTGATCTTTAATCCTAGCCATTGAAAAGGAATCATCATCCACATTAGTCTCACTCTCACGTGTTATATCTCTTAAGGAGTTCAAAACGTCAGCGCGATCCATTGCCACATCGCCCTGTGCCACAATCGCGCATGACTCCAGTTGATCCGCTCTTTCATTGCCTCGAACACCCACATGTCCACAGTGGCGTAGCGTGGGTCAATGGCGCCAGGGGTGGAATCATAATTTTCCGCCCTTGTGACATAAAAAATATGGCAGTGATTGGGAAAGCCTGGACGAAAATAAATGTGCCGCCCTCCCGATGATGCTGTCCGTGGCTGTCCGCACCTCCACCCCTCTCGCTACGCCACTGGTTGCGGGGCATAAACTTTGGCACAGCAAAGGCACTTAAATCCCATTTCAATGTTTTCATTATTTTGAGGGGCATTTTGATGCCTGGTGCTACCGCAACCCCCTCGGCAAGTCCATCACTCAAGGACACGGGGAAGAATATGCTAACAAAGATGGCGGAAATCCCCATGAATTATAACTTGTGTCCTGATATAGCCTAATTGGACTTTGTCCGCTGGTTGAAAGCGGCACGCCTCTCCAAAAGAGAAGCAAACTCGTTAACCTACCAACCTATGAATTATAGCAATCTTTAGCTTAAATCTGCATAATTACGTGCTATGAATGATACTCTGGCTGGCGCGTATCGCTTTGTTGAGAAGGATGGAATACATATGGGATAATCCAACTACAATTAAATAAATCCTATATGTCTTGTAAACACTTTCCTCTATATAACCACATCACTGTTGCCTCTAATTTGTCCACTATCATGTTTATTTATTGCCAAACTTAGCATAAATATTTTAGAGTCAGTGGTAGGTCCCTATATGGGCCCGAGAAGATTACAAGCTTTCGAGTACAAATGATACAGACAAATTCTACGAATTTCCTATAGGGAAAATAAGACCAATGTGCACGTAAGAAATAAAGTAGAGATGTGTGCAGGAGTTCAGGAACAATTGCTTTCAATAGTGAAACGACGAAAACTAGCATGGTTTGGACATGTATGCAGACATGATTCCTTGTCAAAAACAATACTATAGGGAACTGTCGAAGGGGGAAGAAACAGAGGAGCGAAAATAAAGGCATGGACAGACAACATCAAGGAATGGACCTGACAATATATTTCCACACTCATTCGCATCGCTGAGGATATAATTCGCTGGAGGACTCTGTGTGCTGAAGCAATCAATGTGGCACCCCTACATCCATGAAGGGTTACGGTTTTTTGATATAGGCCTAGTCATGAAACTCTCTTCAGCGCTTCTAATGACAGTGACATATTACATAGTATATTCTTCTCAACATCTTAACTAGAAATATGTGTACCCATACAAATAGAAAATGTATTTCTTTTTAGATTTATAGGTCTATAATGGTACATATGGTATGCATGGCCATTTCTTCTTCTTCTTCTGCGTTCATTCTCTTATAACCACAACGAATAAATCGTGAGATTTCCGCTGGTGAGAGCGAAGTGCGTTGTGCCACAAGTTCCACAGTTGAACTGTATTATTTGTACCTCGATTGGCTCAATTTGTGGTCTAGACATCCGAGGCCCAGCACATTCGTTTTTGTCATGCCTTTAATTCGGGTAGTAGGCTTCCCTAGCCCGTGACAGCCTGCATATCTGTCGACAGTCACGTGGGTGCGCAGTGACTCTTTGCCAAGACGATTGTGGTCATGTCTATCTCGCGCGAGGTGTTCCGCCGTCTGTGAACCTGCTTCGTGTAATTCGAAGTTCTGTGCCTATGCCCATCGGATACTGAACCTTTTCTCATTCGCGAGAAAAGTTGGACCATGGCTCTTTCGTCTTCTTAGCCGAGGTGTCGTTCACTGACAGCGTGAAGCCCTCGCCCAATGCAGAGTCTCACACCACGACATGGCCTATAATGGTACACATGGCTTACAATGGTATCCAGGCGTATCTTCACTGATGTACTTATTCTGCTCTCCCATATGGTATTTAATATGGGCATTGCAGCCGTGGCTATTTCAAGTCTAATTTTCAAGCGTTGACTGCAACGGATCTCCATCTTCTATCTCTTTCACAGGGTTTCTATCTCTTTCACAGGGTTTCTATCTCTTTCACAGGGTTTCTATCTCTTTCACGGGGTTTATATCTCTTTCACAGGGTTTCTATCTCTTTCACAGGGTTTCTATCTCTTTCACAGGGTTTCTATCTATTTCACAGGGTTTCTATCTTTCACGAGGTTTCTATCTCTTTCACAGGGTTTCTATATCTTTCACGAGATTTCTATCTCTTTCACGGGGTTTATATCTCTTTCACGGGGTTTCTATCCCTTTCACAGGGCTGCCATCTCTTTCAGATTGTTGCCAACTCTTTCACAGTGTTGCCATCTCTTTCACAAGGTTTCTATCTCTTTCATGAGATTTCTATCTCTTTCACGAGGTTTCTATCTCTTTCACAGGGTTTCTATCTCTTTCACAGGGTTGCCATTTTAAATATCTGGCTCATGATTAAGTTGAATATGACAGACCGAATGGAGCAGATATCTCAACAAGGCTCTAGACCATGACACATGCATTCCGTTCTCTAGACTACATTCTACCAATCGATTGTGAGAATGAATGCAAAAATCGAAATATTTGGCAATTTTTTGCCTATTTTGAAAACATATCTACTTTCACATATAATCTTATTTAAATTTATCTAAAAATGTACTTACGTAAAACACATGTTTTTAGAATGGTCCACTTAGACACGACGAACTATCACTAAAACTAGGGTGTTATGATGTGTAAACAAGAAAACCTACAAATTACAATACACAAAACATTTTCAACATTTATATCAAAAGGCTGATCATGTTTTCTTGTTTAAATTATCATTCAAAGCCTCCAAGTAAAAATTGATAAAGCAGGATCTTAATAAAACTGGCTTGTTTATTTGGGTGGTCTTTGTTCATTTTTTTGCTTCTTTCATAAGCCTCCATTGAAGCCATATCTCTCCACATCTCAAGGGGTTCTACATTTGTAGAAACAACTTGTAGAAAACTAGCAACCAAACCACAGAATAAAACAAAAGTTAGCCCTGAGCCATGTCGATGAAATAAAAGGCAGCTAAGACCTCCCAGACAAGAACTGCAAAGAGTAGAAAAATGTTTATCACCACATGTAGGTTTTAAATTGCCGGAAATCAAGACACAATTAAGTAATAATGCACCGAAAAGTTCCGACCCAGTAAGTCTTATGAAAGCAACACAGAAAACAATAGACACCTACCCAGAACAATGGATTCATGTCTATACTGATGGGTCTGCTTTCAAAGTCACCATCAAAGAAAGTTATGATGTCTATATAGAATATCCAGACAAAACATCTGATGAGTTGTTTGATGCCTGTGGGGAGATATGATCTAACTATGAAGCCGAAATAACAGCACTAGAAGTTGCATTGTACCACCTGAGACCATATTTGATGCCTTTCCATCAAAAGTTCGAAACATTGTTATTTTCACAGATTCTATGTTCACTCTTCAAGCACTAGAATGTGATGGACATTGTAAGCCTGAGCTGGTGGAAATATATCACCATGCCAACCAGCTACTTACATTGTTATGCAGTGGATATCTGGCCACTCAAACACACCTGGCAATGACAAGGCAGACAGACTAGCAAAGATGGGAGCTCAACAAGAACAGCCATATACATAAACAACCATGCACACAGTTAAAAATGATGTTGAAATCTGTGACTAAAGAAAATTGGATGAACAGATGGGCTATGAGAAACACTTGGAGGGAAATCTATAAATATATGACCAGCCCAAATCCTAAAGATAACATCAACCTCCTGGGAAGAAAAGACCAGAGTATCATCTTCCGACTGCACACCACACAACATATACAGCTTAACAATCACCTGAACAGAATACAACCACAACACACAATCCAGAGTGCCGGCTGTTACTCATCCCTATGAAAATGTTGACCGCAACCTTTATAAATGCACAGCACTGGATGACATCAGGAAAATGCTTCTCCCTCCAGGGCTAGATAAATTTAACACATTATTTGGAACAAAACAACAGCTATCAAACACATGTCTGTGCCCGACGATACCACATTTGATTCTTGTGCCCAGCGATGCCACACTTGATTCTTGTGCTCTTTAGATCATTATTAATGTATTGCTTAATGGTGCCACTATTGTTTAGAATATTTTTCTAACAAACACTGTAGTCGCCTATGGATCCTTTGTTTCTAGCACCTTCCATGACAATCGAAAAAGTTAGAGGGGATCTGGCTAAGCTGTCCGCCATGTACTTAAGAGAGATCACTGGTTTGAATCTGGCTCGTGTTATCTTGTTTACAAAATGAATGTTTTAAGAAATGCCTGGGGATTATCGCGTGAAGTTGTTGAGTTATGTCCTATGAACGGTATTCTCTACCAGCCTTGTGCCGCTTCATTGAGAAGGATGAAGTACATATGGGAAAACCAGAGTATTATGAAATCAATCCTCTACATCTTTTGAGCCTTTTTTGTATAGTTTGATTTGGTTTCCAAGAATTAAAAACAATAACGCTATTGTATTCTTTTCTCCATAGCCTTTTCCATATCAAGAAGTCTACAACAGCAGTGTGCAATTCTTTAAAGTCTTCTTCTCGGAGGGGGTTTAATGATAGTTGTATAGATTTTGGGCTTTCTATGATAGACTTGATAGATTTTAAGCCTCTCTATATATGCATGTAATTATTTACTAGGGGTTAAAGTTGCAAGATGGTTAGTCCGATGGGAAACTAATAAGACCTTTTGAATGCGAGGATATCTTTAATTTGATGCATAAACTAGAAGCTTTCACTGGATATCCTGGGATCGTGAATTTTCCAGAATGATGAAAATACACGGACAGCTAAGATAACTAATGCAGTTGAGTTTTATAACAGCAAAAACTACTTTGCTACTGCCGGTCCTGGTGACTGAATTATCAGAACCGCGACCTCCATTATTTTTTGATGGTTGTAAAGCTCTGATATAACCAAATTGGATTATAGTCCGCGGTTGAAAAGAGCGTATCTCACAGTATTAGGCAATTTTACCTAAGAAAAAAACTGCAACAACTTCAACAAATAACTTTATATGCGAATAATAAAAAAATTGAAACAGGAACTTGAAAGAGCAAAATACTTGATTTTTATTTCCTTATTTTTAATTTAAAAAAGTCTTTGGGAATACCCAACTCTGTCTTTCATCAATTATACAGTATTGCTGGCTCATTGGGAATCATCCTTCTAAAATGATGCATTTGACTTTTCACATGATTTTAATTGTTACTTTCTGTATATTTTGTATCAAAAGCCAATGAAAATCATGGGCAGTTAAATGTATCACTTTATAAGGATGATTCCCGACTTAATCCATGGGTCTTATATTGTCAATTGTCACAGTCCAACACATACACTTATAATATCCCATGATACAATTCAGTGTTAAATCAAGTAATAAAATGACAAATAAAATATTTTGGATATGTTAAAAGACATGACACCTTGTTGAAGGCATTACTTGAATGTAGAGTCTACGAGTGACAAGCAAGAGGTAGAGATACAAGTGGGAGAGAAACATTAGATGGACTGGATACCATTATAGCAGAGTGCACCACCAACGCAAGAGACTGATGTTAGATGTCAAATGTAGCCAATCTTCAATGTGGAATCAGCACTGATGATGATCCTACAGCTATGTCCAAGTTGAGCAATTATAATTTTACAACTAGTGTCCAAGTTTAATAATTATAATCTTACAGCTTTGTCCAAATTGAGCAATTATAATTTTACAACTTGTGTCCAAATTGAGTAATGATAATCCTAGAACTATGTCAAAGTTGAGCAATCAGAATCACAGAATTGTGTGTAACTTGAATATAGGTTACAACTGAAGAAAAACTGTAATCCGACAGCTGACATTTGGAAACAGAGTAATGAAGTTTGATAATCTCTGCAAATGCACAAATTGATGTTTCAACCTAAAGGCCTTATCAAGAAAATGATATAGCACATGCTGAATAAAGAACAACACTTTCCATTATCACGAAATTAATTAGAATAGCGCCCATGTGTTGCCAGAGCCCTAGAGGGGAGCAAAGAATAGCAACACTGTTTACCTTCCACGCATGTCGTAAGACGTGACTAAGGAGGTTTTGAGATGGAGTTGGCTGTCCCATCCCATATAGGGTCAGTGATCCAAAGCGATCCAAAAATCGGATATGTCAGGCTGAAAGGAGAAGATATCGCAGCATTGCTGAAACCATGACACAACGCATTCCATTCTCCGGACTACATCCTGCTACTTTGCAGGAGTTTGAGAACGAACGCAGAAGAAGAAAAATGAGAACACATTTGATTATGTGAAATTTAAGTAATGATAATATAACAATTAAGTTAGCCATAAGTTAGCCATAGAATAAATATAAAAACAAACACATTTATTCTTATTGTGCATGCAATTCTGATATGTCGATACATGTACATGTATGAAGCTCGCTGCAATAGACAATTTAACCACTCCCCCCCCCAAAAAAACACTGTCATACTGTATTTTTCCTGTTACAGGGAGTATTTGGATTGTGTGATAAAGTTAGGCAGTTACAGGGGGTATTCGGCTTGTGTGATAAAGTTAGGAAGTTACAGGGGGTATTCGGCTTGTGTGATAAAGTTAGGAAGTTACAGGGGGAATTCGGCTTGTGTGATAAAGTTCGCATGCCCTTGCTGTCACCATGTCATGTTCAGGATGAATTTTTTTAAATTTACAATCAGACATTAAAAAAACCTCCAGCCCTTACTGAGGATCGAACTCTGGACATCATGGGTGTGAGACAAACCTCCTAACCTCTGTCATGAGCCACACAACCAAGAAGCTATAGGCATAAGACTAAATGGAAATATTACTGTATTGTATACAAGAATCGCCTGTACATGGGCATTTCTATTCAACTATTGTTGAATTTGAGGCAACATTAGTTTTTTTTATTATCAACCAGCGTCATGGAACTGGGTACAATAAATGCTCAGCTTGCCGGTCCATCAGCCATTTAAGGCTGTATAAGCTCAGAGTACCAGTCAGTTGTTAGTTGTATATTCTTCCCAGCATCTTTTTGAGGTCTTTTCTAATATTATATCAAACAGTAACTAAGGAAGCTGTTTATAAGGTGATAACAATCTCATATCAAACATAACACAAACAATAACTAAGAAAAGCAGTGTAAGGATACAACAACCACATATTAAACATACACAGATGGGTCAGCCTTCAAAGCCACCATCAATGCAGCATATGGTTCTCTCATAGTCCTCTCTGACAAAACATCAATAGTTATCTGATCCTTGTGGAAAGTTCTGCATGCTGCAACTATGATGCAGAAGTTCAGAAGTGAAAGCAATATCAAAAGTACTCTCATACATCACCACCAAATAAAAATGATACAACACGTTAAAAAAAACTTTGTAATATTCACAGACTCCCTTTGTCTGTTCTACTAATTCTTGAATACTGGAATCCAACAGCACTGAAAACCATAAGCAATATGCTTCAACCTACAAACATACTTACATAATATGGCATCAATACTACTCTGCAGTGGATACCAGGCCACACAGTAATCAGCGGAAATAAAAGTGGTGATGAATTGGTGAAAAAGGGAGCAAGTATGACCCAACAAGGAATTGCCACTAACCTCTTAAACAGCTAAAAAAATTGCCCACAACAACTGTAAACAACAATGGATGGACCGCTGGACCACAAGCTCAAAAGGAAGAGTATTATATGCAAACATGAATGTCCTAATCAATACCACATGACAGAATAAATAGGCAACGCCGTAAATATCACACCATAATATTTAGGCTGCGAACAACACATGTACAACTTAACAAACACCTACAAAGAATTACTGCAGATGATACACCATACTGCAACCACTGCAACAGACAAGAGGAAATAGTAAAACAAAACCTTATCAAATGCCCTGCACTACAAGTGTTACCACCAAACCCTTTCATCACTAAACCCCTTTATATAGACTCAATACAGCTGAAGAAGACATGCACCAACTGGAATAGGGAAGAAACAGTGAAATCCTGCAACACTGTGGATCGAATAAGTACCTATGATGCCATGAATAAAGCTTAGGCTAAGAGAACGAACCAACCAAAGTAAAATTCTACTGTCATGCATATATCAGAACCTACTTCAGTTCTTTCCTACACCAGAACCAGGAGCTCTCAAGTGATAAAAGGTTTTGTATCTATGAGCACAGGATGGCAATGAACCATCTAATTACACATGACCAATTCGCTGAAAGCAGAATCCCTTGTACGAGATAGATGTCATACTCCTACATGTTGTTTTCCACCTTAAAATCTGTCACTCAGGGATATGTTTTGACCTGTTTTGATCCAATAGCACAGCGGGTGATACACTGTCATGGCTAATAGTTGATGCACACTTATCGCCTGGCGACAGATTGGAAGGATATTAGAAGGTAGAAAAGCATACCTGAATTAAATGCATGCCGAAAACAGAAGTGCTAGATCTAAATGGCACAACTCCAACTTTGTAGCATGACATACTTCATCCTGACTGTCCATGCATTCATAAGAAGTGATTAAGAAGGTTTGAGGGTGTAGTTAGCTATTCCATCCATTTATCCAAAAGCCATGCTGAAATCGGATGTATCAGGCTTAAAGGAACACATATCACAGGCAAACTGAAAACTATGACGCAACACATTCTGTTTTCTTGACTACATCATGCTAACCAGTAGAAGTCTGAGAACAAGCGCAGAAGAAGAAAATGGTGTGATAGATGTACCACTGTTAGTGTGAGTGCGTGTAGGTAATACAATTGAACTAAAATGTCTGGGAAACATTAAAAATAAATGTTCAAATCATGATCTATATTTAAATGTAGACTCCACTGGAATGTTTGCTTCTTATTCCATACCTTGACTCTGGTTATCTTCTCCCCGAGAATATAGCACGTAGATAGCCAACATTTCCAACAGTTTCTCAATTTGTGTCTCTGATAGTCGCTCCTCACTTTCTTCTACTATCAATTGAATCTCTAAACCATAGCTAGTCAGCAAAATTACCAATTGAAGTTTTTATGCAGTTGTCAGTTTAAATGTGGGTGAGATCTCACATGACAGCTGAAATCATCTCTGTAGTATGGTAAGCATATGACTGTTTTTCTAAACATTTTATAGTTTCATAAGTAATGTTTGCCAAATTGGTTTGAAATATGGCGCTTTCTGCCCTCTGCCAGATTGGATATTTCTGAGTAATCCAAGGACTTCAAAATTACAGATCATTTCATAATCATCACTTTTGACTTCCATTGCACTAAGCCTTTTTTTTTAACTTGATCTCTCTTAGACACCATCAAGGTAGCGTTGTGAAGCAATTCTGCCAGCAGCAAAGACATAACCCCACACAAGCAGCACAGTCACTGAAATAAGCTGTAAAAAATGTCTGATATACTTTCTATTTGAAAATAAAGAGTAAAATAATAATGCAAATTATTGTATATAAATGGGATGTAAAGGGGTTTGCATTGCCCTTGTGGTATTCCGAGGGTTAGTGGATAACTAAGACCTTAAACGAATATCTATGTGGTGCATCCCTGAAACCTTTCATGTTATTTACTGCAACAGCATGTCTTCCTTTTTGGAACACTGCTGTGTGGGTTATAAGGGCTGAGAGGTACCGATCAGGGATATTGTTTGTCTGTGTACAGAAAATATCCAATCCATCTCAGAATATACAGCCAAGGGTCGATCCCTAAAACATTTGACAGGTGTAACATTAGACCAGATCTGTTACTGTGATGCAATACATGGAGGTGGTTTTATGATATCAGTTATTGCCTTCTTCTCCTGCTTGGTTGGTTCGCCCTTGGATAACCAACGTGAATTTGCAAGTGACTTCCGCTGGGGGGGGGGGGGGGGGGGGCAGGCGTGAAGTATGTTGTGCTACTGCTTGATTTGTGCTATGTAAGACTAGTACGCAATTTATACATGCTTTAAATTCAGGCCAGCTTCCATAGCATATTTTCTACTTCTTCAGCTTTCATTCTCACACTCCCACTGGATTTCTCTTGTAGCAGGATAATGATTCTAAATGGTCCTGATTTCCAGCATGATGTAGTCCAGAGATTGGAAATGCGCTGTGTCGCCGTTTTATATGCACCAATGACCCGACGTCATCAGTCTTCCGTGGCCCTAGTATATGATAGCCTTCCTATCTGTCGCCAGTCGATGAGTGTGCATTATCTCTAAGCTATATGCATTACCTACTGTGCCATTGAATGTACAGGCCAAAACATGTCCCTGGGTGGCAGTCATATAGGAGGCGGTAAGAATAATTTGGGTCAGCTACGTCTATTTCGTACCAAGTGTTACCCTGCGACGGAACTTTTCTCGTGAAATAAGAAGATACATTACCCCCTTTGTCCTTGGGTGCTGAACCTTTCTCATGTGTTAGTCTCGATCCAGAAATAGGAAACGCTCTACAGTAGTTATTATAGCATTCATTCGCTCTCTTAGGTTTTGTTCAGCGAAATCGTCACGACCTCATCCAACTTTCAAGCTCTATGCACATTTTTACTTGTATTGTGAAGACGTGGTATCCTGGCTTTTACTTTCCACACTGGCTGATGCTGAAAGCTTGTTCATGAGTATGAACATTATTTTCCTTATGGTTTCGAATTTCTCACTTATTCTTACACATGTTGCTGCCTTCTAATGTTCTTCTGTCTTCACATGTACTCAATAGACGAACCTTACTCACCTAGACACTTGCTCACTATTTTTACCATCGTGAGCTTTCAGACATGACAACCCGGCAGTATAGGCATTGTCTTGCACTTTGCTGTTACAGCATTTGGCTGTGGAAGTTGAGAGATGCTATTCAGAGATATTGTTTGTCTTGTGCAATCACTTTTCATTCCATCTATAGATTTAGCCAGATTGCTTCACATGAGTCTTGAAACAATCAATTCCCAGTGTGCATCACGAGCAGGTGCTTTTAAGATCTTAATTATCTACTAACCATGGGATTGCATGAGAGCAATGCATATCCTGTTTCATTCCTTTTATTGCCCAACCCTGCGATTCACATGGGATTGTCAGGATGTGGCTTCGAACTTGGCACATTGTAACCAATGGACAGTAAGCAAGCTTGCTATCAAGTAGACAATCACATTTCACAACTAATAACTATAATTCGGAATGCAAAGGGAACTACATTGCTATAAGGGTTAGTGGATAACCAAGATCTCAAAAGTACCTCCTCGTGGTGCACATGAGAAACAGAAGCACACCAGCTCGTACTGCTTCTGATAAACACTTTTGGGATCGTGTCTGGGAATGTGGAGGCTGCATATGGAATGATAAAGACAATCAACATCTCCGACACCTATGGGCCAACACATAGGCCTACATCACCTGTTGAGAAACCCATACCGGCTCGAGCATTGGAGTAGCCACAATGCAACAGTCATGAAATAGGTAAACGTCAAGACGAATAGTGAGAGTCGAAAAGATACCTATTGAGTACAATGATAGGGCAGCACAGTGCAAACAACAAGGGAAAATGTTAAAAGGAAATTGGAAGTAGTGTGGTTCAGCACGAGAACAAGCTTCTAGTCCCTAGTGCTCCGATCAAGCTTAACTCTACCATCGATGCTTTCCTATACCAGAATCACGCTTGCTATGAGAGTTCTGCTCAGCTCGGGAACAAGATTCCAGACCACAGTACTCCTAAGAAATTTTTAGAGACTTAGACTTGGTTGAGGGGCTCACGATGTCAGTGAATGATACCTTGGCTAAGAGAGCGAATGATCCCGGTCCCATTTCTACCATCGATACTTTCTTATACCGGAATCATGCTCGCGAAGAGAAAAGGTTCAGTATTCAACGGTCACATGCACAATACGTCTAATTACACGAGACGGGTTCACCGGCAGCAGAACACCTCGTGCGAGATACGCGTAGTCTACCCAAACCTACATCCCTAACTATCGTCTCCAGGGAGACTGCCACCCAGGGACATGTTTTGCACTGAAAGATATCCAAGAACATAGTGAGTGATAAACCATCAAGGCGTAGAGTCGACACATATTTCGCCGTCTGGCGACAGACGTAAAACAGCCATCAGTGATATAAAAAGTTCTGAAGACCTTCCCAGTCAAGAAAGAATACCAAGAAAAATAACTTCTGTGTTCATTCGCAAACTCCTATATATTATTAGGTTGTAGTTCGGAAAATAGACTGCGATGTGTCATGGTTTACTGTTTGGCTATAATATATGTAATTTTTGTCCGCGACACATTTGAGTTCAGCGTGGTTTCTATGCCACTTTGACCCTCTATAGTATAGGATAGAACAGCCAAATCCACCCATAAAACCCCTTAGTCATCTCGTACAACGTGCACGGCAGGCAACAGTGTCACTATTCTTTTCTCCCCCTTCAGGCTCAGAAACACACAGAAAAAGAGATATTCATATTCTTTTGCTTTTGCTCTCAAACAACAATCATCACAAATTTATATGATTTCTGCTAGTGAGTATTTCTTTTGTGCTAGTTTACTTTGTGCCATACATGTTTTGCACATTCAATTTCGGCATGTTTTTAATTCAAGTGAGCTTTCTTAGCCTGTACAGCCTTTCTATCTATTGTCAGGCAATGAGAGTGCATCAATTCTACGTTATCTACGTTATGATGATTTATCACCTAGTGTCCTTGGACTTTGATGGCCAAATCATGTTTTTGGGTGGCATTTTTCAAGGAGATCGCAAGCAGAAATTTAGACTTGGATCAACTACGCTTATCTTATATGAAGTCTTCCGCTGTCAGTGAACTTGTCTCGTGTAATTAAATGGTTCAATATCTCCTGCGCCCTTGGATGCTGACCCTTATGTCGACTGTGAGTCTGGTTCCAGTATAAGAAAATATTCAACAGTAAAGTTGTAGTAGGGTTAATGTGTCCTCTTAGCCAAAGTTTCATTCACTGACATCATGAACATATCATCCAAGTCGAGCTCCTGCACACATTTTCTTTTATCAGGACTATATGGTACCTGTCTTTCTATTTCCTTGCCACCTTCTATTCAGGATAGTTAAAAGCTTGTTCTCAAACATGAATACTTGCTTTCATTATGGCTTCCATTATCTTACTCGCTTTTGCAAAGGGTACATACTTTGCATGTACTCAATAGACGTGATATACTTCTATGGGGACTTGCTCACTACTTTTGCCTTTGTAAGCTTTTGGACATTATAACCCAGCAGTCCAGGCCAGTCGTTCTTGTGTGCTATGCTGCAACAGTATTTTCCGGTGGGGGCAGAGAGGTATTATTCAGCGATATATTGTTTATCTTGTGCAATAAATTCTCATTCCATTTTGGTACGTATATGCATAAACTGCATGGACACAATCAATAAAGCGTTAGCCAGATTGTTTCACATAAGCCTTTAAGCAATATATTTCCAGAGTGCACCACGAGGAGGTGCTTTTACTAGTATCTTGGTTATCCGTTATCCCTGGGATTGCATGAAATCTCTTTGCACAAGTATTGACTCCGTTTTGTCTGAACTGGAGACGCGTTTATGGGAGGATTTATCAGCTATAATACCGACCAGATGAGACAAATCCTAATCCAAACTATTCTTTGATGTCTTGAGTATTTACAGAATTTGCTCAAAATTAAAACAACTGCAATAATAATTGATACTGCTACTTACCATATTAAACAAAATTGAAACAATCTTCTTCTCAAATCGAGGCATCGTTTATTAAATAATGGCAAGATTATTCACAATAAGTATTCCTATTTATTTATGAAAGCTGATTTATATGTCACCCGCGATTATGATTGAGTCAGTAGACCTACCCGACCCAGTTACAGTTCTAGTTCATGAGTCAAGTAATTTAAACTAATCAAATGTAGTCACAACTCAAACCGAGTCAACAGTTAAATTTTAAAGAGCACTTAAAATACATTAATTGTTGTTGAAAGATTTATTACTTGTTCTGGAAAGCACTTTAGGCATGTATTGTTAACGCATATTGACTAATTAAAAGGTATGGAATCAATCTATTTTGTACAGAGAAATAAACCCGGATGTATTTATGACAACCAAGGTAACGAGGTTATGAGTGCAGAGGTTATTATTAGTTCCGGCCAGGCGAGACCGTCGAAAGTAAAACCATCTATACCCAAAAGGCTTTCCTAGTACACGGGTGCCAGTAATTTAACGAATTTAACCCAACTTTTACGAAATGTGTAGCGAAATATAAGGCAAGGTAAGGAGAGAGAACTGGTACCGGAAAACAGTTGTAACAGACAACGATTATGACTACTGGCCGTAGAATTCGAATAAATGAATATTAGTTAGGTGGAATGTGGAAAGAGGCAGAAAGCATATTAAAATAGTAGGTGCATCAATCAGTCATTAGAAACAAAACCAATTCGAAAAATGAGTACTTCAGGTAACGGAAACAGTTTGGCAATGTTTACATTTTGCCGCATTCGTGACATTCATTCATCATAGGCATAATGTTTTGCTGCACTTACGACATAGGCCTAATGTTGTGGTGCACTCGCGACATAGGCATAATGTTTAAATTTTACTACAGGTAACTAAACCAGTATTGTCGTGTTTAAATTTTGCCTTAATTTTTGCCAGCAATAATTTCGCGACTTAGGCCTAATGTTTTGGTCGGCAACCAGTTGTTGCAAGTGGTGCGTTAAAAACTAGAAACCGGAATAAATTATTAAAAACGCGAAGTCGGTATATTCAAAAGTGTGACATCCGGCACCCGCGTACTAGGAAAGAACCCACATGCCATGAAAGGTTAATTTTTGACTATTTGCGCGCATTCCGTTTTTCGGCATTAGATTTTTCGGGCATGGGACTCCAAGTATATAAATAGTGACCAACAAAAACGTCACGAATCACAGAAAAGTTGTTAACACAATGCATTCCGCTTTCCGGACTACATCCAGCTAATTTGCAGGAGTTTGAGAACAAACACAGGAAAAATGACAACACAGCCACCCAGGCAAGCCGCCACTGTCCGATACCGTGCTGCGACAGTATTTTAGGCGGGGTGGGGAGAACTGAAAGGTGCTAGTCAGAGATATTGTTTGTCTTGTGAAATCCATTCTCATTCCATTTGGGCCCACTATGCTGCCCGCGCACGATCCACAGCGAAAGGTAGACTGCTTCGCGAGAGCTTCAAAATAATCCGTTTTCAGTGTGCACCACGAGGAGGAGGTTTTAGGAACTTGGTTATCTGCTAGCTCTGGGATTGCACGGAAGTAGTACACATCTCTTTGCACACACTGGTGCTATTTCTATCCCTCAACAATTTACTGTTACTAAGTGATCCCTTCATAACATGAGCACCATGATTACTTGGGTAGGAATGGTCCTGTTCGAGTGGGTCTGTTCGACCAGTCTTAGTTTCCCTAGTTTCCAAAAACGTTAACACATTCTTTAAAAGTATATTTTTCCATTGATGTTGTGTGCATTTTTAGTACTATGCTAGTGCCTTTTTGTGATAAAATTAGTAGACAACTTAAATTACAGCATACACGTTTGCCGAAACTGAGGGAGGAAGTATTGTCTTATTATACTGTCTTATATTGTCTTATAACCGATATTAATAAATCATAATTGGATATCTTGCAAAATTTTAATGAAAAAGTGCTATTTTGAGAAAAAATAGTGCTTTTTAGGAACAAACCTATTGTACTTTTTTCAAGAAACGAATTGGCAGCACTGCTGAGTTCTTAATTTTGAAGTTTCTTTCCAAGTAATCAGAATGAATACATAAGTTTTAAGTTGGGTTGGGCATATCCTGAACCGATAACAACAATATGTATTATGGGATCTTATTATTGATATCATATGTGATTCAGACATAGCGACTAACTTTAGAGATTCTCCGTCGTAGATTACGTGAGAATGGGGACTTCTCATAGTGTATTTACTGAAGATGAATTAGACGATTATGAGGTTAGTCGGTTAGTGTTATTAACACTAACAGTAACACCACTGTTATATAATAATTATTAATTTAATAATTAAATTCACTCATCATAGATAATAGGCCTACTGAGATAAATAACTAAATTAAATTAAGAATAAGTCTAAATTAAATTTTAAATTTAATTAATAAGTCTAAGTTGAAATTAGTAAGTTTAGCCTACTTGAATATTTTTACTAACACTCACTAACAGTAACAGTACTAACTATAACACTATTACTATTACTATTAGACTTATTAGTACTAACTAGGCTACTAGGGCGTAACGTAATAATAATAGACTGGACATAGTCACATACGGTTACCTATAATAATAATTTATTATTTTATTGTTAGTTATTTATTTTTAACATTGATAGTTACGTTTTAATAGTAACTTTTGTACACTTTATGTAGTATTTATCACTTATTCGTGGTAACTGCAGCACTCTCTCAATTTTGTCGGACATTCTCTGACATTTTGGTTATTTATATTTAACAATTACTGAATTAGACCTAAACTTAACTCTAAATAATAGTATTTATAATTAGGGCCTACTAATAAATATAATGTGATTAAGTTAGTAATAATAGATCTATTTGAAGAAGTTTTTAAATTACTATTATACTAATAGTAAATATAGTAGTCATACACATGACGTCCAGACAGCTCCACAGCTATGGGACAGCCAACTCCACCCTATACTCTTTAATTTTCTCTCAAGACATGTGGAAGGTAAATAGTATTGCTATTCTTTGCTCCCCTCTAGGGTCCTGAAAACTCATGGGTGATGGACTTAAGCCTATAAGATAATAACTATGTAATACTTATACTATGATGTCATTTACATTATCATATATAAACGTTGTGACAAGAAGTATATAGGTGAAGCAGACTTACAATTGAGTGATCACTTCTGTAGGCATCTTCATGCCATAAAACACAGAGAACTTACCCCTGTCACCATTCATTTCAATGGTGATGGTTATCATGGTGCCCTTGATATCCGGGTCACTGCCCTCAGATCCTGCACCACGGATGACAGATCTTGGTACGCTCTTGAAAATCAATTTATGTTTGAGTTTGGTACCCTCATGCCGTTTGGACTTGACTCCAAACATAAATTTATTTAAATTTGAGTTGGTGTGGTCATTATTGTATTGCTATCCATGTTGTATTGGGTAATCATTTGCTATATCTGTTATCATATTCCGTCCAAATTTTCAACAAAATTCACTTCCATGACTTCTTGTTTTCACATACATCATTCTCACCTTGAACTTCGTATTGTTTACATGTCAATATTGTATCTAGTGCCTCTGTGGTGGTAACATTGTTTTTACTCTTTTCATTGTTTTTCACTGTTTATTTTATATATTTTTGAGAAAGACCTAACGGTTCGAAATGTTGAACATGTCTTGTGTAATGTAATTTGTATGTTTTCTTGTTTACACCTCATATCCCCTCAGTCTTAATGATAGTCTGTCTGTTGTGTTCAAGTGAAACATAAAAAAAACTGTGTTCTACATAAGTAATATTGTTGTTCCGTTTTGCTGCAGTATTACCTTATATTGACAGCCATGGAAACAACCTTAATTCTTTTATACATAAAAATGTGATACAATATAATATATGGTATAGGCCTATAAGTATTATATAGTTATTACTTTATATAAAATATATATATATATATAAAACGGAAACAAAAAGAAATCTATCAACGAACAAAAAACAAGAACCACGGCTGAACTTTATAGAAGCTACACAATGAAGACACAAGAGATATGCAATATTAAGAAATGGCCAAGGCCTTCACTAGCCTACCAAGTAAAAGTGATGGCATAAATGTAGAATATGAATTATTTACCCTGGTAATACTCACATAATAAATAATCTACAAAGTGTTATTGGAGTAAGAAAACATACAAGAGGAGACCAGCAAACAGCTTTGTAGAATGAAGAGTTACAAAAAGCTACACAAATAAAGAAACAATGCTTTAGAACTTATTTGAAATTTAAAAACCAAAATGATTATTAGCAGTACAGACTAGCTAGATGAAATACGTAAAGAATAATCAAAGAGGTCAAGAGAATTCCTGGCGCAAATATGGAGAACACCTAACAGGCCTATGTAGGAATAACCCTAGGATTTATTCAAAAGTATCGATGCAATGAGAAACGAAAGCTATAACCCAACTGCAATAATAAACAGCAGAGATGAAATACCTTTACTTAATGGAAACGATAGGAAGAATAGGTGGAAAGAATAATTCCAAGAACTGTATAATCCTAACATTCTGACGCAACATACATATAAGGAAACAGACCAAGACATTGCAGAGCCAGAAATGTTAAGCCAAGAAATAGAAATGGCTATCAAGAACAGCCCCTCGCAGAAGACGAATGTATCGGGCCATTGGCGCAATTAAAATGGCGACAATGCATTGCCATTCTCTAGAATACATCCTGCTGGAAATCTAGTAGGGCTGTGATCCTGCTGTAAGGGAGATCCAGTGGGAATTTGAGAATGAACAATGAAGAGGAAGAAAACAGCCTAAATAATAAATACTCAGGCACAAATGACATACCCAACGAATCCATTAAAACATGTAAAGATATTGGGGTAAAATGGCTGCAAAGACTATTCAAAATAATGTGGAAAGAAAGGGAAGTCTCAGAGGACTGGCAAATGTCAGTAATTGTGCCATTGTGGAAAAACAAAGGCAACAAAAGAGAATGTGAAACATACCAAGGTATCTCGCTACTTAGCCACACCGGGAAAATCTATGCAAAGATAATAGAACAACATGCAAGATACATCGTCAAATCACAATTGAACCCCTCTCACTTTGGCTAAGGAAGAGGGGTTAGTTGCACTGATGCCTTGTTCACGCTGAGGCAAATGAGTAAGAGAGCAATGAACAACAAACTAAACGTAATATTTATAGATTAGGAGAAAGCATTTAATTGAAAGCATTGAGTCAACAGAGATGTACTATGGGAAACTCTAGAAATGTATTGTGTCAAAGGTAATTGTTAGAAAATATAAGAGCTTTGTATAAAAACTGCCAATGCATGGTAAGAACATCAGGAGGTATTACAGACGCATTTGAGACAAAAACAGGAGTGCTTCAGGGTTGCTTTCTTTTCAATACCACAAATATAGACAGAATAATAAAAGAGGCAAAAAGTGCAAGAACAACTACAAAATCATGTTAACTCATTATCTGCAACATGTAGAAAATATAACATGAAGATCAATACACAAACGATGGAAACTATGAAGATATGCAGAACACTGAGCCCGCTAAACATTCAAATACACAATATAGGAGTAAAACAAGTATCAGAGTTCAAATATCTCAGTAGTATTTTCACAGAAAGTGGGAGCCTTGATAGAGAGATAGAGACAAGATGTCAAAAGGCAAATGCAGTAACATAACAACTGGCACCACTACTTCTTCATCCCAAGATTGAGATGGAAGTTAAAAGACAAATGATTTTCAGTATATTCCTACCAACATTGTGTTACCAGTGCCAAACCTGTTCTCTCTCAACTTCACATTACAGAAAGATTGTGACATGTGAGATGAAATGCTTGAGGAAAGCTGCAGGTGTCACCAGTCTCGATAGATTACAAAATGAAGATATCAGGGAAAGAATAGGTATAACACCTTGCACAGAATACATAGAAAGACAGCAGATCAAGTGGTTTGGCCACATTATGAGAATGCATCACAAGTTGCCCGTACAGACATATAACCAAATGAGATCAGGGTACAAAGCCAGAGGAAGACCACGAAAAAGATGGATAGAAAATGTCAGGAACATCCTGAACAAACATGATCATAGCACAGCCGAGGCGACACATTTAGCCTTGGATAATAATAATAATAACATTATATGCTTTATGTCCAAATCATAATATTATTTTTTGTGTGTGCGTTTCTTTTCATTACACAGACATTGACATACTTCTCCAAAAAGGAAATATTACAGTAAGTATTTCTGATAAATGTATATAATTCCTTAGTTACACAAACAAAACAAAGGAAGACATGCAAGATTGAATATGAAAATAACATTACTGATCATGTTTTGATTCTTGATTAGAAACCAGCATCTTGGGGACATTCCCATGCTACCAATGACAACAAAAAACATCTTATCCAAAGTATCTTCATCCCAACTCTGTGCCACCAATGTCAAACATGGTCCTTAACAACAAAACATAAAAGACAGCTGGTTACAACAGAGATGAGATGTCTGAGAAATGCCATAGGAGTGAACCAGAAAACACAGAATTAGAAACCAGGCCATAAAAGAAAGAATGGGTGTAATATCATTTCTACATTACATACAAAAGCAACAAATGCAATGGTTTGGTCATCTGGAAAGAATTCACTGTGATTCATTAGTTTATGAATCATATATGAAGAGAGGAGAAGCAGAAAGAAGAGCCACGGGTAGACCTAAAGTATGCTGGATCAACAACATCAAAGAGACATTACTTGGGCACTAAATGACATTATCTGAAGCTGCTAGAAAAGTGAGAACAAGAACATTGTATCTCCTTCAATGCCCATAAAGGGTAAAAGAGGAAGGAAAAATAGATAGACTCCGCTATCCATTTAAGCAGCCATCCAAAAGTATGCAGATTCAAAGTCCCAGTTAGATGTTGATCATGTGATCTTCGTAACTTTCCAGAGAGGACACTTCCTCCCCTCACTCCTGGTTATACCAATTTATTTTATTCTTTGTATGTGCACATTATCACCCCATCATCACATCCTTACTAGGTAAGCCCTATCTCTCTTCAATACTGTGCCATCAACCACAGCATTGTCTACCAATAAGTCTGCTCTTTTATTCGCTACTCACCCCTGCATGAACTGGGCAGTATATCTATTAAATCAAGTTGTTCAGTAACGTAACCCAGTCCTTTCTTAACATGCACCTTTCAATCTTCCGCAGCATGCTCTATCACTGTATGAGCTTATATTTCAGTCACTGAGTGCCACAATCGCAGCTTCTATTTCCAGTTCCATGCTCGATGTTGTAGTGGGTTAAAGCCAACAATTTTTCAAGAATTTTTTTCCATTCTTGTAGGCAACAAAACCCCATCTGTACTCATTCGCTTTTCTAATGACTGAGCCATCTTTATATATGATTGTGACTTTGAGTGCAACTGACAAATTCTTGTCACCTCTGTCCTGACACCAGTCTATTCCCTACATGCATCTCCAGTTGTATTGCTACATTTGTCAGAGACTTTTTCTCAGAATCAAATAAAAGATAGTTTAATTGATTTTATACAGATTCTATTCTACTGTAGAAAATGCTTAAAGAAAAGGTTGAAAATAAATGGGCAAAAGGAAAATAAAATTATGTGGGAGAACCACCCTTGGTTGCTGATTCAGTGGTCCTTGGACTCGTGTCTTTTGACCTACTGCCATTATGTTATACATGCATGTGTTGTTTTGTTCTATGTTTAATGTTTAATTTATCCGGCCCCAGCGAGAGAAGTATTTTTCTAATATTATCCAGCGTTAGGCAATTAAAAGAAATGGTGGTCAGCAGTTTTGTAAGATTGAGTTCATGGCCGGCATTCTAGAGTGTGTTGTGGTTGTATTCTGTTCAGATGATTGTTAAGCTGTACATGTTGGGTGTGAAGTGAGAACCACCCTATGTTGCCTAGTCTCAAAACTATAGTAGCTATGATTTACCATGCATGTTATCAAAGGTAACTAAGCAGGGTTGGTTGTTTTGAGGTTGGCTATAGAAATGAATCTATGCAATATAAACAAATCTATAAATTACAAAACAATGTATTTCCTAGACAAAAATACATAAATATCCCACACATACACAAATTGAATCACCTGACTCAGATTTTGTATGTCCTGTCACCCAATCTGTTCAATGTATACAGTGAAATAGCAATGATATCCATACAAGATATGTCAGGAATATCAGTTGGAGGATATATTATAAACAACCTGCGATACTTTTGTGATAAAGTTTTGATAGCCGATAATGAAACACAGTTACAAGAAATTATGAATATCATTGCAAAAGAAATTCAAAACAAAAGGGTTTAGTATGAACAGCAGAAAAACTGAAGTAATGGTAATATAAAAAAATAAATGTCCTCTAGAGTTCAACATCACAGTAGATGGGATCTATCTGAAGCATGTCAACATATTCAAATATTTGGGTGCATTAATAACATCAGATGAAATATGTATTAAAGAAGTCAAATGTAGTATTGTCCAGGCAAAGGCAACATTTCACAAGATGAAGACCATCCTATGTAATATATCTTTATCAATTGAGGTGAGGAAGTTCTTAGAAGTTATATAGAACCAATTCTGATGTATGGAAGTGAATCTTGGACATTCAGCAGGATAGTGAAAAATTGTATTGAGGCAGTAGAGACTACAGAACACATTCTGCATACACGCCCACTCTTTGATGATGTTAAAACTAAAATATCGCCTGTGTGTTGCCGGGGTCCGTAATGGGAGCAAAGAATAGCAACACTGTTTACCTTCCACGCATGTCGTAAAAGGCGACTAAAGAGGTTATTATATGGAGTTGGCTGTCCCATCCCATATAGGGTCAATGACACAAAGCCATGCTGAAGTCAGATGTGTCAGGCCGAAAGGCGCAGATATCGCAGCAATGCTGTAAACCATGACAACACATTCCGTTCTCCGGACTACATCCTGCTAATCTGCAGAAGTTTGAGAACGAATGCAGAAGAAGAAGAAGAAAACTAAATTATGACCCCCCCCAAGAAACATATCTGAAGGCAAAGATGTGGGGCAACTGTGAGGATCTCCTGCTGATGACTGAATTCATGCAGGTGGCCCATTTTCCTGTATAGACTTATGAGCATAGGAAACTGATTGCAGAAGAAGAAACCATTTACCTTTGTTCTCAAGAGGTCACATGTTCAGTTATAGGTTTTGTAAGTCTTGTTGACAAGTGCACAATTATTTTAATCCCTGGGGATTATCGTTTGAAGTTATGGAGTTGCAAACTATGAGTTGTAATCTCGAATGGGGGCATACAGCTTTGTTGTAAAGGGACATGTAGTTTTGATGAAAAGAGGCAGAGTATGTATGAGGAAAACCCAAATACAATGAAGCCAATCCTCTATTCCTTTTTATGCTTCCCCTTTGTATGTTTGCGATCTTCTGCGAGCATTATCAACTCCTGCAGATTAGCAGGATGTAGTCCGGAGAACAGAATGCACTGTGTCATGGTCTGCAGATTAGTTAAGATATTTGTGCCTTTCAGCCTGAAACAGCAGACTTCTGTGTGGTTTCCGAGTCACTTTGACCCTTTATGTGATGGGACAGCTAACTCCACCCTAAATCATCCCTAGTTGCCTCTTACAAAAAGGTAAACAATGTTGCTATTCTTTGATCCTCTTTCCCACCGAAGATGGATGTGACAGGCCATTAGCGCAAATAAAACAGCGACACAACGCATTTCCATTCTCTGGACTACATCCTACTGAAAATCTAGTAGGACCATGGTCCTGCTACAAGGGAGATCCAGCGGGAGTTTGAGAATGAACACTGAAGAAGACGATTCCCTTTCAGGCCATGGCAACACATGGTATTTTGTCAATGCATGTTCACTCCTTTTTAAATGTCAAACCCTGGGTGATACCAGAAGAGTGCTTCTCCCTGTGATGTCAGATAAATGTAACACTCTATATGGAACAAACACATATGCATATATCACACGATGGCATTGTGCCAAAGGTGTGAACCACTAGATAAAACAACCAACCATAATTGTTTACTATCTGTTCACAATGAGTTTATAATGAATTTGTATTGTCATTATCAGTGTTTACAAGAGATTTAAATCCTTGGCTCCAGATATAGTAGAAGCAGAACTAGGGGCAGCTAACAAAAATGCAAAGATACCTTTGTCAAAGGTTAAAGAGCTTCCAGAACTGAAGGTTGGTGTTTTTGTTTTAGTTATTTCATAAGCTCGCTCGTCTGGCAATCTGAGCCTGGACTTCTAATTCAGTGTACAAAGAATAGGACCACTGCCTTCTTTCCATGCACATGGATTAGGTGGAGATTAAGGAAGGTTGGGAGATGGGCTGGCAACCTGTTACCTGTGAAAAAAATAATTCTCACTACATGTCTTTCCTCAGTTTTTTTTACTTTTGTCTTATGATCCCTATGAATGAAGATGAAATTCAGACGAGCGAATATTGCACTGTCGTGGCAGACGCCTAGGTGGCTGTAAATGCTAGGTCTGTCATCACTGCAGATGGGCCAACAGATCTGATGAATTAGGTATGTTGATTATCCTCTTCACACACCGGACAAGTCTATAGGTACTCAGATCTCTGCTTCAGTAAATCTCTCAGGGTATAACGGCTGATGGTTCTAGTTCTCTGTTGGTTCACTGCTCTTTTTAAAATCTTTGTCAGGGGTTCTCTAAGGGCCACGCCTATCCTCACTCCCAATTCGCACATTCTCGATATTGACTCATGCTCATTCATCTCAAAATCCTCTGATCGTGAGGATTCACGAAGAGCAATGAGTATGTCTGCTCGGTCCATAGGCTGACCATCTGTTGTGGTGGCGAGGCTAGCTAATTAGTCGGCTCGTTCGTTTCCCTCCATGCCCGTGATCTGATGAAGAACTGATGAACTAGTTGGCCCAGACGTATATGCTACACTTCTGACATGATGATTCTGGGATACTCCTGCACTAGAATGCCTCCCTTCTGGGGCTAAATATGAATCTATAAATGCCCCCCCCCAACCCCAACATAACCATGCCTTTGAGACATCAAACCTCATGCATTTTACTGTTAACATGAATTACTCAACTGATAAGGATATATATTTTTGTCAGAAAGGCTATGGGCTGTTACGAGCTACCTGCTCACTGCTAAAGGGATTACTTTATCATCTTCATGTATTTCATAGAAATTTAAAGGGTTTAGCACTGGTCTCCATGTTATTCCCAGGGTTAGCAGATAGCCAAAAAAACTAATGTACCTCCTCGTCGTGCATCCTGATAATGGGAAGTTTCAAAGCTTCAGAGTGAAAGAAGAAGTTTAGTCAGAACATTACCTCACTGTTCTGTGATAGTTTTATGGGTCAGAACATTACCTCACTGTTCTGTGATAGTTTTATGGGCCATGTCAGCTAAGAAATAAAAATCAGAGATAGTTATTATCTTTACTTCACCTGCAGAATTCAGTTCATGATCCCAAAATCATTGCCCGAGTGTGTCACAAAAGATATTGTACATGTGTTACCAGGAGGCACCACATGGAAGTTCTTTTAGGGTCTTGGTTATTTGCTGACCCTGGGAATCCATGAGAAAAAAAAAAATTTTTTGCTTCCCATACTTTGGCTTAAAGAGTGTGTACTTTAAGAACTTCAGTCAATAGTTTCACCGACATGGGCAGCATTCTCACACAATCTGTAAACATTGGCATGAAGTAAACAATAGAATAGTGAAAGCTAGTGCCACATTTTGAAGGCTGAGCAAAATTGTATGAGACAGAAGAGGAAGAATAACTGCCACCAAACTCATAGTTTACCAAGCAGCAGTAACATTATCACTTCTTTATGCCTGTGAAACACAGACAGTATGCGCCAGACACACCAACGACTCAACCGTTTCCACCTAACTGCCTTTGTAAGACTAAACATCCATTAGTGGGATAAATTAATCATACCAGACTGTGAGGTACTGATGAAATCTTGTAAATATGTCATACATACAGTTTTGATAAAGGCACAGACACTATGGACCAGGTCTGAATGACAGATCATTGTCTGCCCAGAAAGCTGCTGTATGGAGAACTCCAAACTGGTTCCTGCAAGGCTGGAGGACAGAAAAAGCATTTTAAAGACATGCTTAAGACATCACTGAATCTTCAACATAGATACAAATTTTCCATCAAGGCTAACTCCTTGAAGTGGAGATGGAGCTTAGTCCAGCCAACAGAGACTTGAAAAGATTAGTCAGGCTCCCTAAATCAAGGAGGGCAACAGTCCTGCCCAAGCAAGCACAGGTGCTGAGGTCAGAGGTACCAGGCAGATAAGTGCTGCAGAAACCATCGTTTTACAGAGACATGACAGACTATAACTAAAACTAGTAGGTAATGATGCGCACACAAGAAATCATACAAATTACAATACACAAAATGATTTGCATCTACTCATCTCATACTTGAGTCTACACATTTTCAGTTTTCGAACCACATCTTCTCTAAAAAAAAAAGATATAATTTTAGTCAAGACTTTCAACGTGTAAGTTATCAAACTATTATGAATACGGACCTGCATAGCACCTCCACCCCAGACCTGGTGTTCTGTACCCCAGAACTGGCAGAAATAGTGGAAAGAAAACAATAGGTGAACAACTTGATGTCATTGATCATCATCCAGTCATCATCCAAGTGAACAAAATAATAATTACAAGATTAACTAAGACAAAATGGAACTACAAGTAAGCAAACTGGCGATCTACAAAAAGAGTGCAAATCTACTCACAAGAGGAATACAAGTAACATGCAGAGATATCAACACAATGATCAGGGAGTTTACCCATTTCCAAAATTCTAGGCCAATTTCTTGGTTAGGAGATAAGGATTAGTCCAGCCAGCAGAGGCTGGAGATTGAGACTGGCCGGACCCTTTTACATTTGGTCAGGACCACAGTCCTTCATAGCAAGTAAAGGAGTTGAAGTCAGCGACATTTAGCCAGAAAGCCCATCCCTCTTTGATTGCCTTGTAGTGGCAGGAGGCAAGAGAGTAATATCACTGACCAACAAACATTACTAACTAATGAGACACCACTTATAATAATGCACTGGAATGCTGAGGGTGTTAATAGTAAAAAAGACGGCTTTAGCAAGAAATTAGAATTAGAGAATACCCTTTTTAAGGAACAGGTTAGCATTTGCTGTATACAAAAGACACACCTCAGAAAAGAAATAGCCATTAAAATTACAGGTTATCAGTGCTTTAGAGCTGATCGAACAAACATAAGAAAAGGAGGTATACTTAACACTAGTCAAAAATATCAGCACATATCAAGCTGAACTATACATGGAAGGAGCAGAATATTAGGTCCTTCAGCTAGACCAAATACACAGACCTCAACCTACTAAATTACTATTGTCCAAATGACCAACCCCTTTCCATGGACACAATACCATACAGAAGAAGACTAATAGTATGTGGAGATTTTAATAGCCACTCACAGAGCTGGGGTTATGACCATGTGGATAAAAGGAGAAGAACTTGAGAGTTGGCAAGACGACAAAGGTCTTCTATTGCTTAATATGTCAAAAGATCCCCCAACATACTACTCAAGAGCATAGCAAACCATTTCTACACCAAACTTGGCATTTTGCTCAGCAAACCTAGCATGGGAAATGAAAAGAACAGCGGGGAAGCAAATTGGAGGTAGTGACCACCTACCATCCTTAGGTACTAGCCTTCCTTAGTATTAAATGAACCCACAGGGAATGTCTTTATCCCCCCCCCCTCCCCCAAGACTGAATTATAAAAAGCAACCCTAAGGGCTATTTAAACACCACAGTATTGTTTTAACTGGACAAATAGATGTGGAAGATAAAAACATAAATGCCATAATAAAAAAAAGTTAAAGAAATATATTCATCAAGCTGCCAAAATAGGAATATAAAAAAGAACATGCAAACAATATAAGCCATACTGGAGTGAACGACTAGAACTACTGCAAGAAGCATTATAAAAAACACTGACAGAAGTGGAAAATAAACCAAGCCAGGAACACCATAACTAGCATCAACATGTCTTGGTGATGTGGTGTGTAGTAGATCTAAAGACAACATCAGCAGACAATATAGCAGCATCGCTAGAAAAATGGATGGTAAGGATCAATTCTGAAAGATCTTCAACAACAGTCTTCATGCTCTCAAATAAGGACAGAGCAGAAGAGATAAAACTTGGAAATACACATATCCAAATAGAATAGGAGTTGGTGTACCTGGGCACCACACTAGATAAGAGATTGACATGGAAGCCTCACATCGAGAAAATAGAGGCAAAAGCCAAAAATAGACTTTGTCATCCTGAGGAAATTGATAGGAACATGGGAGCCAATGAGGCAACTTTATATATACTTTATAAGGTATATACAAGTACAATTAGACCAGCACTAGAATACAGATCGAGAGCATGGACTTCAGCAGCCAATTCCCAATCTATAATCTCTGGACAAGGTACAAAATCAAGCTTTTCATCTTATAACAGATGCCATGGAAACCTCTCCCATAATAATTGAAATGGAAAAAAATTACAGACACCACTACCTTACCATAGAGATGGGACATTAAGACCATGATCCATGCAGAAAAGCACAAGAGCATGCCTGCCTATTCAATGAAGACCAGATTCATTGACCTAAACAGTGGAAGACTGAAGAGAAGCAGTTTTATTTACAGATCCAAAAAACTAAACAGAAATACAAGGATGAACTACGAACCATAATAAAAGTGCTCCTGTGCTTTGGAAAGGGTATAATAAATAATAAATAATAAATCTGACATTGATAACACAATGTTGGCATGAGAATTGAATTCTGAAAGCAGATGTACTGAGTCTAAATGTGCAAAAATTACAGTCTTGCTGTAAACTAGTAGCACAACATACTTTCACTAGATAGCTCAAATCAAAAAGAGAAATTTTGACGGTTGTTTAAGAATGTAGAAGAAGATGGAAACCAAGTTCTAAAAATGCTATGTTGAAGGGATGAATAGGATTTTGAATTGCTCTTGTATGATTTCCAGGGTATGTATGATTTCTTCATAGACTACAGCAAGGCCTTTGACAGAGTCCAACATGAAAAATTAATCAAATGTCTTCAAGAAATAAGCATAGATGGAAAAGACATAATACTGATTAGAAATACATATTGGGAACAAACTGCATCAATAAGGTGTGAAAACAGCTACTCTCCATACATAGAAATAAGAAGAGGGGTAAGACAAGGATGCATTTTATCACCAAGGCTAATTAATATCTACACAGAGAATATCTTTAAAAATATAGAAGAAATACCAGGACTCAAGATCAATGGGAAAATAATAAACAACCTTAGATATGCAGATGACACTGTTCTTTTGGCAGAAAGTGAACATGAACTACAAAGACTAATAGATCAAGTCAATAAATCAAGTAATGAATATGGACTGGATATAAATATCCAAAAACCATGATAATCAGCAAAGACACAGAAGAACAGGAGGTAAACATAAACATACAGGGAGAGAAACTACAACAAGTAAAACAGTATCAATATCTTGGACACATAGTCACAAATGATGGCAGATGTGAAACAGAAGTTAAAAGGAGAATAGGAATGGCTAAAAGTACTTTCAATAACATGAGGAAATTATTAATATCTAAACAAATTACAAAGTTAAACATGAGAATTATAAAATGCTACATCTATTCCATATTAATGTATGACTCAGAAACATGGACACTATATAAACAATTAGAAGACAAAATTTATGCCTTTGAGATATGGGTATATAGAAGAATAGGGAGAACATCATGGAAAGAGAAGGAAACAAATAAAGAGGTGCTAAAGACACTTAATATGAAGAAAGAACTACTAAGAGAAATAAAGATCAGGCAAATAAAATACTTTGGACACATTAAAAGACATGACACCTTATTGAAGACCTTACTTGAGGGTAAAGTCAAAGGGAAGCGAGCAAGAGGTAGGCAGAGATACAAGTGGGAGAGTAACATCACACGATGGACAGGTTACAGTCTAGCAGAGTGCACCACCAAGACAAGAGACTGGAGATGTTGCAGCCAACCTTCGTTGCGGAGATGGCACTTGATGATGATGATTTCCAGGGTTAGCAGATATCTAAGACTTGAAAAGACTCTGCATGGTGCACCCTTTTACAGTTTTGAAGCTATAACAAAATATCTGTCTAATGTGGGCTGTGTAAACTAAGATGGAATGAGAGTTCATTCCATCTACATAAAAAATATCTCTGATACCTCTCAGTACCTACAGTTTACAAAACTCTTGTGGCACATTGTTCTAAAACAGATTTGGAATAATATTGTCATAACACATGACACAATAAGTTCACTAAACCTAAACTGAGTACAAATGGTACTACTGGTACTTAAAACTATGATTTCCAACTTTCAGGTGAATCCATTCTGTGATCAAATATGCAAGGTTTTTTCATCATCCAATGATGGTATGTCGTTTGAGGATTTCCTGGACATGATGTCTGTATTCAGTGATAATGCTCCCAAAAATGTGAAAGTTGAATATGCATTTAGAGTATATGGTAAGTATTTCTGTTTCATCTTCATATTTTATATACAATTTATGAATCTTGTAAGTCAGGTGTGTAGTACCAGAAAGGTGCAGACAATATTCAAACTAAACAAAGATACATTTTCTTCATCTTCTGTGTTCGCTCTCAGATAATCAGCATGAGCGTTCGTATGATTTGAGCTGGAGAGTGTGAAGTTCGCTGTGTTGCTAGTTTTACAGATTATTTGCACCTTTTGACTCATTGCATCCGATTTTGTATTGTTTTTATTTAAGGTGAGCTTCCTTAACCTATGAAAGCCCTTCTATCTGTTGCCAGGCAACGAGTGTGTATCTGCTCTACTCTGTAATGGTTGAACTTTACAGCTTAAAACATGTCCATTGGTGGCAGTTTCCAAGGAGACGGTATGCAGGGATTTGAGTTTTCTATGTCTATCTCATACGAGGTGTTCCACTGTTAGTGAACTTGTCTTGTGTAATTAGATGGTCAACTGCCCCCTATTTTCTTGAGCACCGGCCTTTATTTTGACTGTGAGCTTTATTCCAGTATGGTTTGCCCTCTTTAGCTAAGGTTTAATTCACAGACATCATGAACACCCCATCCGAGTTTAAACATCTTACCAACATTTTCTTCGTACTGGGTCAGTATGGTGTCCTGCCGTTACCTTTTCATATAACCTGCTGTAAGAAGACAGCTGATAGTTGTTCTCAAACAGAAATATTGCTTTCTAATTTCCCTCCAGTGCTGTGCTACCTTCACATGTATTCAACAGATGAACATTCTTCTCCACAGACTTGCTTACTGTTTTTGCCTTCATGAGCTTTTGGACATGACAACCCAGCAGCCCAGACCAGTTGTTGTCTCACGCTGTACTGCAACAGTGTTTTGGCAGTGGGCCTGAGAGGTTCTATTCAGAAATATTGTTTGTCTTGTGCACATAATCATCATTCCATCTCAGTCTGCATTGCCCAGACGCAATCCATAAAGGGTTAGCCAAAATGCTTTGCATGAGCTTCAAAGCAATCTGTTTCTAAGGTGCACCATGAGGAGGGGCTTTTAGTATCTTGATTATCTGCTAGCCTGGCAGTGCATGAGAACAATGCATATCTTTTTGCACCTGTATTGATATTTGAGAAGGCAGACTGGAAAATATATCGCAGGCACATGAGACCATGCGATTGGCACAAAATTATCCAGTCACAAGTGGGAACACTGAACCCAGTAAGGGCAATGACGATTGACCATATTGTATACAGCTTTACTAATCTTCCTTTAAATAAATTTTTATTTGAACTTATATTGTAAACTTGAATGCATTTAGTATGTCTTTATATGTTTATAATGTATACCTTATGGATTAGGATGAACTAACAGTACTGAAATTAAAAGGGAAAATGCAATAAATATAATGAAATGTGAAAATGCTGCAGGCATGGACATTCTAACAACAGACATAATAAAAACTTTAGTTGAATTTAGTGTAGAAGTTATCACATAACTTTGCAGGGACATACACGAAACAGGTCACATACCTAAAGACCTACAATCATCAGTATTCATACCACTTCCTAAGAAGCCCAGGGCTGTGGACTACAGAATAATAAGTTTGATGAGTCACATAACTAAAATACTACCGGTACTCAAGATAATACATGAAAGAATTAAAAACAAGATAGACATTGAAGTTGGTGAGAAGCATTTTGGTTTTAGAAAACAAAGGAACCATAGAAACTATACTTTGTATTCGACTATTGATGGATAAATATATAGAAGTCCAAAAAGTATTTCTATTTGCTTCATAGACTACAGCAAGGCCTTTGACGGAGTCCAACATGAAAATGTAATCAAATGCCTCCAAGAAATAAAATAGGATTAGATGAAAAAGGCAGACTGGTTAGAAATATATATTGGGAACAAACTTCATCAATAAGGTGTGAAAACAGCTACTTACCATACATAGAAATGAAAAAGAGGATAAGACAAGGGTATATTCTATCACCCAGACTATTTATTATCTACACAGAGAACATTTTTAAACATAGAGAAGAAATGCCAGGACTCAAGATCAGTGGGAAAATAAACAACATACCGTACGTAGATGACACAGTTTTCTTAGGAGAAAGTGAACAGGATCTAAAAAGGAGCTAATAGATCAGGTCGATAAATCAAGTAAAGAATATGGACTAGATATAAACATACAAAAAACACAAATCATGATAATCAGCAAAATCACAGAGGAACGGGTGCTAAATATAGAAATACATGGAGAGATACTACAAGTTCTACAGAAGTTACAACTTAAATTCCCGTTAATCTCAAGAATTATACAACAAGTAAAGCATTAAAGGTAGGTTCCATGGCAGCAACCTGCCACCAGGGATGAAGAGAACTCTTTGTGTACTAAGCTGCAGCATCTTTTTGATGGGGATCAATAATTACCAATATCTTGGACACATGATGGTAGTTGCGAAACAGAAGCTGAAAAAGGAGATATATTATATATTATTAGCATTTTATAATTCTAATTTTTAATATATTAATATTTTCCACATGTCATTAAAAGTACTTTTTGTCATTCCTATTCTCCTTTTTAACTTTTGTTTCGCACCTACCATCATTTGTGATTATGTGTACAAGATATTGGTAATGATCTCTATCAAAAAGATGCTGCAGTTTAGTACACAAAGAGCTCTCTTCATCCCTGATGGCAGGATGCTGCCATGGAACCTATCTTTAATGCTCTACTTGTATCTTCTTCTTCTGCGTTCGTTCTCAAACTCCTGCATATCAACAGAATGTAGTCCGGAGAACCAATGCGTTGTGTCATGGTTTACAGCATTGCTGTGATATCTGCGCCTGTCAGCTTGACACATCTGACTTCAGCATGGCTTTGGGTCACTGACCCTATATGGGATGGGACAGCAAACTCCATCCCATAACCTCCTTAGTCGCCTTTTATGACATGCATGGAAGGTAAACAGTGTTGCTATTCTTTGCTTCCCCTTTGGCCCCGGCAACACACAGGCGCTCTACTTGTATAATTCTTGAGGTTAACTGGAATTTAAGTTGTAACTTCTGTAGAACTTGTACTATCTCTCAATGTATTTCTATATTTAGCACCCGTTCCTCTGTGACTTTGCTGATTATCACAGTTTGTGTTTTTTTGTATGTTTATATCTAGCCCATATTCTTTACTTGATTTATTGACTTGATCTATTAGTCTTTGTAGTTACTGTTCACTTTCTCCTAAGAAGATTGTGTCATCTGTGTAGGTTGTTTATTTTCCCACTGATCTTGAGTCCTGGCATTTCTTCTCTATGTTTAAAAATGTGACATCAGGAAAATGCTACTCCCTCCAGGGCCAGATAAATGGAACACATTATATGGAACAAAACAACAGCTCACAAACACATGCATATATCACACAATGGCATTGGGTCAAAGGGCATGAGTCCATGGACAGCTGGATAAGCAGCCAACCAAAAATGTTCTCTGTGTAGATGTTAAATAGTCTGGGTGATAGAATATATCTTTGTCTTATCCCTCTTTTTCATTTTTATGTACAGGTGAGTAGCTGTTTTCACACCTTATTGATGCAGTTTGTTCCCAATATATATTTATAATCAGCCTGCCTTTTCTATCTAATCCTATTTCTTGGAGACATTTGATTAATTTTTCATGTTGGACTCTGTCAAAGACCTTGCTGTAGTCTATGAAGCTAATATAGATACTTTTTGCACTTCTATATATTTATCTATCAATAGTTGAATACAAAGTATAGCTTCTATGGTTCCTTTGTTTTCTAAAACCGAATTGCTCCTCACCAACTTAATGTCTATCTTGTTTTTAATTCTTTCATGTATTATCTTGAGTAGTATTTTGCTTATGCTGCTGATCAAACTTATTGTTCTGTATTCTGTACAGTATATAACCCTGGGTTTCTTAGGAAGTGGTATGAATAATGATGATGTTAGGTCCCAATCCCACCCTGCCTGAAATCATGAAACATTCTGCTTGAAATCATCCATACATCTATTCTAATTAATATTATCACTCAGAAACATGGGTAAACAACTAGAAGACAGAAAAAGAAATAAAAATCATCAAAATAAAGTATTTATGACATATTAAAAGACATGACACTTTATTGGACTTTATTTGAGAATGTAGAAGGGAAGCGAACAAGAGGTCGGCAGAGATATAAGTGGGAGAGAAATATCATGAGATTGACATGTTACGGTTTAGCAGAGTGCACTACCACAGCAAGAGACAGAAGATGTTGCAGCACAACCTTTGTTGTGGAGATTGCACACAATGATGAGATTTAAAATGTGTCTGTAACTCTTGTGCTCTATCGATGCAGGCGTGAATATGTGGTGTTATTTGTTTATTATACAGAATTTGTATCATTTAATTTTTAAGTGTATTAATAGCACTTTTGAATGAAATGATTCAGATGATTATATTGGTTTCCTTGGCTAGATTTTGATGGAGATGATCTGATCTCTGATTCTGATCTGAAGAATGTCATTGAGAGGCTGGTTGGTGTGGATAATTTGACAAATGAAGAGATACAGCAGCTAATTGACAATGTAAGTTTTCTGTCATTCCTTCTTATACAGTCTATGTTATACAGTCTATGTTATGTTTGTTTGTTTGTCAATTACCCCATGAATTGCAAGCGATTAGCTCTTACTTCTTATGTGCAGTGGGGTGGTTTTTCTAAGTTTTCTTTCATATCCAGAGACTTCAGCTTTCGGCTTAATGCAAATGCCTGTTGAAGGAGCGTTCTACTAAGAGGTATATGTCATGAGACAAGCTATAGTTTGCCTGGTTCATCCATTGTTTGTATTTCCTCTGACGAGGTGCTGCATAGCCAATGAGCTGTTTCTTGTGTAGACCATTCCAATATCACCCTATGTATCCCTAGGTCCCAGACCTAATTTATTTTGTATGAGCTGTGTTGGGTAATGATGACAGTCAAATTAGACTCAGGGTTGATACACCTTCCTGGATGAGGTGTTGCTTTGCCACACATCAGGGGTCTGAAATTTGGCCTGTGTATTTTGACTAAATTACTAAAGAACCTACAATTCGAAGTGCCATGCCCACTCAGTCTTTCATGTATGAAAATGGAAGACATAAATTTACTGGTGAAAATACAGCTACATATTTGAAAGAATCAACAAGCAATGAAGAATGTAGCTACAATGAATCTATGTGTTACGGAATTTATCAATTATAGATCTTGAAATCATATACAATGAGATTGCATCCAATTTTTTTTGTATAAAATATGTTGTAAACTTTAACGAAAAATAACACTTCATAGTAAAACTTATTACAGCATAATTTTTCAAATATTAATCAATCTGACTGAAATTGTCTGTGCTTGTTTACTATATAACTGCCTATGGAACAGACTAAAGGAATTGCTGTAAATTGATTCGTTTAATTTTTATGTACTTTCAAATTTAGAAATTTTAAGTTTAAAAAGTGTGATAGTTAGCATTATGTAAACAAAAAAATATAATATAAGAATATATATTAGTTCCTGCAATTCATCTTCCATATATGTATATGCCTGTTGAATTTGATTGAATGTTGCATTATTTTTGTCTTAAATCTCTGTTACAGGGGACATTTATATTTCACACATGCATATTATCACATTTCATTACAAAAATTCCTATTCCAACAAATGTAGACATGAATTCCAGAAACATTGTGTTTTTATATAGATGAACAATTTGTGTATTCTATGTGCACATTTGAGAGCTATTAAAATTGAATATTTAATGAATTTTTTAGTAACAATACCATGTACTTGTTATTTACACCTTCCTCCCCCCCCCCCCACTTTAAGGCTTCTGATGGTTAGAAATGCTGTCAAGAGCTACCTGCTCACAGCTAAAGAGATTATTTCATAATCATAATACATATTGTTATAGAAGTACACACAAGACTGAGTGATCTGTGGTCATACACTGATTTGCTTTGTTCACAGATAATGGAAGAGGCTGACCTTGATGACGATAAGACTCTATCCTTTGCTGAATTTGAACATGTCCTCTCTAAGGCTCCTGATTTTGTAAAGTAAGTGAAACCTAACTGCATATAAAGTTGTAGCTTTATATGTCCAAAATTAGACAGTATCCATAAAATATGAAGTGTCAGGATAGCTATTTATCTTCATCATTAGGTTTCCATTGTAAATACAGTGATCCAGGAAACCAATCAGATCAGCAAGTCTGGACAAGAAACATTGTAGTTACATAAAGAGAATAGCTCTGTCCAGCTGTGTGATGGAGTGTTATGTATTTCTGCCTGCAAAGATATCAGGTTTAATTAATAAACAGTAACATAGACGTCAGATGTTTCGGGCTATTGGCGCAAATAAAATGGTGGCACAACATATTCCTTTTTTTCTGGACTACATCCTGCTGGAATTCTGGTAGCACTTTTGTCCAGCTATAAGAGAGATTGAATGGGAGTGTTAGAACAAATGAAAAAAAATAAACAGTAAAAATATGATTGGTTGAATGCTATGTCCTAAATATGATAGGCTACATCCTTTGTCTGGGCAGTGTTCGCTGTGATGAAATGTGAATTGTCTACATAAGACAAACATCTCTGAATAGAACCTTTCTCACCTGTGTATTTACCTGGCCCGAAATGGGATCAAAAATATAGTTGACACTGCTACCTGTCAAGCATGTCATAAGAGATGACTAAGAAGGATGGAGCTTGCTGTCCCATCCCATATTTGGTCTTTAACCCAGAGGTCATGCTGAAGTCGGATTTGTCAGGAAAAAAGGTGCAAATATTGCAATTAGCTGTAAACCACGACACAGCGCATTCTGTTCTGTGGACTACATCCTGATGATCTGCAGGAGTTTCAGAATAAATGCAAAAGAACCACTCTGGCCTCACCGCCCAAACACTGTTGCGACACTGAAAGACAAAGACTGGCCTGGACTGCCAAGTTGTCATGTCCGAAAGTTCATGAATGAGAAAACAGTGAGCAAGTCTGCGGAGAAGTCAAGCATGTCTATTGAGTACATGAGAAGGTGCACAGTGCTAGAGGGCAGTGTGATGTGCAAGAGTAAATGAAGAAAAGTAAAACAATATCCAAAAGAACATTTTATTGCAATTGAGCGGACAAACCCAATGTCTCATTGCAATATACCCTTTAAAAGGAGCCATTCATCATGTATTAGATAACCAACCAAGAGCAGATACTTCTATGTATGAAAGAAAGCTGCGTGTACGGCTCCCCATTACACAAGGGAAAAGTGTCTGTGAACATATTTTGTTCACACTATCATGCTGAAGTCAGATGTGTCAGTCTGAAAGGCGCAGATACAGCAGAAAAGCTGTAAACCATGACACTGCATTCTGTTCTCCGAACATCCTGCTAGTCTGCAGGAGTCTGGGAATAAAATCAGAGGAAGAAGAAGCTAACACTCTCAGAACGATGCAATGTTAAGACTCTGGACCTGTTGGCAATGTTACCTGGGATCTGGAAAGTCTTCATCTTTGAAGGTGAAGCAACTCAAATCTAACTTAATTGACACTCATTACCCAACATGGCTGTACAGAGATAATTGGGTCTAGAATCCCAAGGGCACAGTGAAAAATCATATAGTCTTTCTTGCACGAGATTTGTTCGCCAACAGTGAAGCTCCTCATCTTCTGAGATGACATAATCAACTCTTCTAAATTCCTGCTTATCATCTCCACCCTGGAGACTCATCCTGTGACGTGTTTTGATCTGTAAATTCAAGGGCATAGAGGGTGATAAACCATCATGGTCATAGAGTAAAAACACAGATGTGCTTGGTGATGGATTGCAAGACCATCACAGACAGATAAGGAGAGTGTGAGGGAAATGCACAGGTCAAGATCCAGACTTTGGGTGTCTTTTAGGGTGAAATAAACCTAGCTTACGAGAGTAAAAAACCCAAGTCCAACCCATTGGACATCCATTGCCCACTATGGTCACACAGAGGGAATTGGGTTTAGTATGTCAAGGACACAGTGGACCTTGAAGTCATCTTTGTACACAGGAAATGGTTTGCTGTCAGTGAAACACCTCATCCAAAGATAGATGAATAGTGGGTGATCCAAACAAAATATGAAATTCATGTCATGACATAGACTGCATCTGAGTAGGACTCTCCTCAATACATTACACCACAGATTTTTTTTTTCTGGTTATGAAAGAAAGCTATGTTGAAACTTCCCCACTGCACATAGGAAATATGAGCAGGTTGTTTATAATTCATGAGGATCATCACAAACAAACAAAAAGTGAATTGATCTAAAACATTCAAATGGTATTCCATCATCTTCTTGTCAATCAAAGAAAGCATGAAAAGTCAAATTTCAAGACCATGTTGGTTGCATTCTTCAACATTGATGGACTGGTTCATGATAAACACATTTTTAAAATGCAGAATTCTACAAAACAGTCCTGCAACTCTTCCATGGCACTGTCCACATACATCGCACTCAGTAACAACAAGAAGGCAATTGGATTGTGCATCATGACAATGCAAATAGGTATTTCACTATGACAACATTTTAGATGAAACATACATTCCATTGTTGTCACAACCTCCATATTCACCCGATCCTGCTCGGTGTGACTTTCTTGTTCCTGGAACTAAGAGAATAATAAAAGGTTGCAGATATTCAAGGTTAATTCTGAAAGTTCTTACCAGAGGTACTTCATTCAGGGGCAAGAGTGTTGGAATAAGTGTATATGGGCATAAAGGAACTGCTTTGAAGGAAGTAGTAGAACCAGTATGTAAGTCTACTTTTTATGTAGATGAATTTTTCACACATACACACATCCACACCAAAAAAACAATGTCCCGGAACTTTATGAATAACCCTTGTATGTATCATTATTATACAGATTCACATTCTTTACAAAGATTCACATTCTTCTTTATACAGATTTGCATTCTTTATACAGATTCACATTCTTAATACAGATTCACATTCTTTATACAGATTCACATTCTTTATACAGATTCACATTCCTATACAGATTCACGACTTCCAAATTGCCACATTAAAAACTATCTTAGTTGATTTATCTTGTTTTTACTTTCTCTACAGCTCTTTCACCATCACACTATAAGGAATGCAAGCTGCAAATATTGATGGACCAACATTACATTATGATTAACATAATCTACAAATATTTATGGAGCAAAATTTTACTATAATGAATGGAAGCTTCATTTATTAATGGACCAACAGCCGGGATATTTATGTTATCTCCATGTCAGCATTAGTTGCCTTATTTTAATCTATAATCAACATTAATATCAAGCCCTTGGGTTCCCTAAGGTTTACACATCCTAGGTTCCTAGGCCACGGACGGATTTCCTGTTTCCTGTCTCTATCTTTGGTTATGCTCTCAGCCTACTTTTATGTGATTTCCATCTTTGTTAAATCCTTTGCAGTCTCTCTGCTCCTTGTATTTCTTTGTCTTCCCTGTTTCTTTGTATCATAATATTAATATTAAATAGTCAATAACCTGTGTATATCATTAACCTTGGGTGCTGCTTGTATATATATATTATGTACAGATATAAATTATTTTGTTGTCTGGAGTCTTCCATAATTGTAGTTTACCAAATTGTTTTCAAAGTACCAGTAGATTTTGGTACAGCCTATACTAAGATATGACTGTGGAAATAGACAATGTTATGTATTTTTTGAGAAAATTCTATAACGTAGGTCTTAGAATATAATGTCCTGATAAAGATGGATGTGTCAGGCCATTGGTGCAAATAAAACGGCAACACAACGCATTTCCATTCTCTGGACTACATCCTGCTGAAAATCTAATAGGACAATGGTCCTGCTACAAGAGAAATTCAGCAGGAGTTTGAGAATGTACGCCGAAGAAGAATATAATGTAATTGGAGTTTTCTATATTGTACAGACATCTATCTTTGGTGTGTTATTTGGTGCATTGATTTCATTAACTTTTAAGCATGGTTGATGCGGCTAAATCATGAATATCATTTCTAGTATATTTGACTTCCGGTAGTGACGTCCGTTGATGGAGGGTGTTTCTCTAATCAAGTCTGGGTCATTCTGTCGTTCGTTAGATTATCAACTAACATCGTAAAGTCCAGACCGATTTGTATAACAGAAGTCAGTTCATTCCAATTATTTTTTCATTCAAACAAATTATTTTGTGTCAAACTAACACCCATTGGAGTGAATTCAAATCAAATGATAAAATCAGAGAAGAGACACATCAAAATTTCATCACAGATGTTATCAGAAAATGCTGTTGGTCCTACATCGGGCATGTCCTACGTGCAGACACCAACAGAATACACCACCAATCACTTGAATGGATACCTACAGGCAAAAGAGCAAGGGGTAGACCAAAAGAAACACTCAGAAGAACAATACTTAGAGAAAGTAAAACATTCAATATTCATACTATTCAAGAACTGCACGGAATATCTTTGAACGGACAGAATTGGAGAGATCTGACCTCTGCGCTAACTTCAGCACAAAAGGAAAATGAATGAATGAATATTTAGGTAAATGTACTTTATTTAAGATTGGGATAGTTTTTAGGATGAGTTTTCAGATGGATTTATTAGGGTTTTTGGTTAAGATTAGGCTGTATTAGTTGTGAAATAAGATATTAGAAGGGTTAGGTTTAGGATTAGAGAATAAGCTATAAGGTTTAGGATTAGAGAATAAGCTATAAGGTTTAGGATTAGAGAATAAGCTATACGGGTTAGGATTAGACTGTTTATTTGTAGAATGAGCTATTTGAATGACGAATAAGTTGTTGAAAATTAGTTGTAACACATTTCTGTCACATTGATGACTTTCACATTGATGACTTTCACATTGATGACTTTCACATTGATGACTTTCACATTGATGACTTTCACATTGATGACTTTCACATTGATGACTTTCACATTGATGACTTTCACATTGATGACTTTCACATTGATGACTTTCACATTGATGACTTTCACATTGATGACTTTCACATTGATGACTTTCACATTGATGACTTTCACATTGATGACTTTCACATTGAGGACTTTTTTAAAGTCCACAAAAATTACATTATATTGTTCTTATGTGAAATCAAACTATATTTAGAGTGTATGTATGTTGGAAGATTCCTCCTTTGCATTTGTGCCTATAAGTCCCAGACCTAATTTCTTCTGTATGAGCTGTATTGGGCAAAGACAACACTCAAATTAGACTATGGTTGCTATGTCTTCGTTGATGAGGTCTACAGCGTCGTCAAACATGTAGAGAGTCTGGGATTTGACCTGTGCATTTCCCACACACTCGCCTCGTCTGATTTTGATGGTCTTCCAATCCACTGGCAAGCATTGTTTATGTTTTGACTCTTCACCATTGCAACTATCACCTAAACAAGTGGGCCAAATTATGCTCATCTTGGATGAGTAATTCCATAACATGTGAACATTTCTCGTGACAGAAAAATGACATCATTGCCTCCTATGCCCTTGAGTACTAAATCAAATTATTAGCCATGGTGGATAGCAGTGACAGCCGAATTAGACTAGGGTTAGTTCATCCTAAGTGACAAGGACTTGCTCTTCGTCTTTGTTCACCATAACTTCTGTAGTCTACTGAACACTACTTTGGTCACAGAGTTTAAATAATATGTGTTCCCTGGCATTTATTTGAAGCTTTTCCATAGTGCATTTCAGAACTGTATTCAAAGCTATTTTCCATACCCAGGAGTAAATGCTCGTGACCAATACCTGAATAACGGCTCCTACTTTAAATGGGGTCAATTGTGGTGAGAAATAGGCTTTTGGACACACATTTTTCTCAACCATGAATACTTTTTAATGACCGGTCTCAATTGAGACTTCATTGTTACTGTAGTGTTTTCCTTACACTGCACTACCTTCTGTGATGGTTTTCCAGAGTAATTCAATAGGTACTCTCTACTACATCATAGCAACATCTATCAATACGGAACATCAACATTGGCCATCACTTCACAGTGAGATGACAATGTGATGATGTGTCAGATGTTGCTTGTGTTTTTTTGCAATAAATTCTCCTTTCATCTGTAGCCTCAACAGTCACAAGCAAGATCCCAAAAAATGTTAGCCAAAATCACTACACGAGTTGCTGTATGTCTGTTTTCAGGGTGCACTACGAGGAGATACTTTTAGGCTCTTAGTTATTTGCTAACCCTGGGAATCACACAAGAACAACCTTTGCATCTCAGCTGTTCCAAGTTAGAATACCTTGTGTCACTTTGTTGTGACTGTCAATCTAGCTATGTAGGCTGACAGGCATAAGGGATTCTTTTACGTTTTTCTCAAACTCCTGCAGATAAGTATAATGTAGTCCAGAGAACGGAATGTGCTAGGTCATGATTTAGTTTTCCTGAGATATATGTGCCTTTTGAACTTCAGCATGGCTCCTGGTTCACTTTGACCATCTATGGGATTGGACAGCTAACTCCACCCCCCCATTCTTTTTAGTAATCTTATGACATGCATGGCAGGTAAACAGCGTGGCTATTATTTGCTCCCTTTTAAGGCCCAGCAACACATAGGCAGATAGAAATGCTGATTATTATTTCAAAAAAACATTGTCTTCCAAAATCTGTGTGTACCAATAACTACAGATCATTCTTGCCATAAAAGATAACTCTTCATATTCATTGCTAAGCCGAGACCATCAGCAGTAGAAGACCTCTGTACAGGAGTTTATTCGTTACATTTTTTATTGTCTGACTTTCTATTGGTCCCTATTTATATTTGTGGGGTCAAATGCAAAAAATAGCCAAGGCAGACAAACGAAATTCACTGAAATAATCAAAATTGACCTTTCGGGTCATGTTTACATTTTCTGTACACTGGTCTTTATACTGGAGCCTGGTCATGGTTAAGCACAGTTTGTAGAGATATTTATTGTTAATTTATTCAAAAAGTATTCTATTTACAATGAATACTATGTTTTAGTTTAATCAGGAGTATTAAAAGTTTGTCTGTTGTTTTCATTGTGTTGTGTTGTAGTCAAATTCTAAATGATGACATTTTATATCACAATATACCACTGAAGATGGATGTGTTGGGTCATTGGCAAAAATAAAACTGCATCACAACATATTTCCATTCTGTTACATCCTGCTGGAAATCTGGTAGGACAATGGTCCTGCTACAAGGGAGATCTAGTGGGAGTTTGAGAATGAACGCTGAAGAAGAATATCACATGATATAGCTGACTATTGTGACTAAATGTGTTAACATTGAAATTTGTGAGATGGTAATAGATTAAAGAATGTTCTCGAGGAATCACTATAGCAATAGGAGTATGTGGTAAAGAGGTAGGGATAGTACCTCCCGGACAGTGACAAGTTACAGCCATATCCTAGAGGATAGTCAGGATCCCACTTAGTTCTCATCTCTTTACCTAGGTTGGTTGGTTGCTGATCCAGCGGTCCATGGGCTCATGCTCTTTGCTGGGAAGTCTGTGGATTTTCGGCCCACCCCGGGGCAGAGCCAGAGAATAACTATCACACCTTCAGGAAGGTAGGTTTCAACCTATGCACGTAGCCAAGATAGGGTTCACTGTGCTCATTCCCCGCCACCAATTGACTACTGGTTATGCCGAACTTCTCTATTGCTCCAGGAATGCAACCAAATGTTCAAGTCAAAAGGATTGTCACATCCTGAGTCACTGTGCCTCTATGATGGGTTTCAGCCATAAGAAAAAACAGTGCTGTCAGTTTCCTCCTCCCCAGTGCTGCACAGTACATCTCTGGCTCCCTCCCAACCACATATATATTCAGGTAAACATGAAGCACATTTCAACAACAAAATAAAAGCATAATTGTATAGATGACGTGCCATGAAGCTTCTCTAAGAAGATAACCTCAATATAACGGCATGTCATCCACTAAGGTTTTCTGTTGCATGGGTGGTATGTCTAGTGAGCCATTGGTGAGACCCACAGACGCAACAACATGCGTCTTTACCTAGGTAACTCATGCATGGCTCCAAGAAATTGTCTGTGTACTATAGTGGCCACACTCCAGGCAACAGTCTTGGGCTGACTGGCTAAACTGAATGAGTGAAACAGGAGAAATCCTACTTCAGGCCAGGGAATGTCATATATGTTTTACTAACCGCATCTCCCTTAAAAAAGCTGCAATTTTGTCAAGACATTCAAACTGTGTACTCAAGTCACTGAGAACGGACCAATCGAGACACTATTACAACAACAATGAACATGCTGTACAAGTATTGAAGTATCCTTAGTAACACAAACATATAACATCCGTATTCATACTACAAGGACCAATAGGTCTTCTTGTAAACATAAATAATATAGACACAGTAAAATGGGTATGAATTACGATATTATATGTTTGTGTTACTTCAATACTAGTACGGGATGTTCGTTGTTGTTGTAATAGTCCTTTATTTGAAGTTGCGGTTAGTCAGGTGCGGAAAAACCTGTTTACTCAATTTGCAAGTAAATTGAGTAAGTGTGATTACAATTGAGTGACCGCTTTTGTAGGCATCTCTATGGCATAAAACACAAGAGAACCTACCCCTGTCGCCATTCATTTCAATGGTGATGGTCATCATGGTGCCCTTGATATCCTGGTCACTGCCCCCAGATCCTGCACCATGGATTATAGATCTAGGCAAGCTCTTGAAAATTAATTGATTTTAGAATGTGGTACCCTCAAGTGTTTTGGACTTAACTCAGAACATTCGTTTAAATCTGTGTTGGTGTGGTCCTTATTGTATTGCTATCCATGCTGTATTGGATAATCATTTGTTATATCTGTTATCATATCCTGTCCAATTTTCAACAAAACCCACTTCCGCATACATTATTGTTACCTTGAACTAAGTATTGTTTACATGTCAATAGTGTATCTAGTGCCTCTGTGGTGGTAACATTGTTTTTACTGTTTTCATTTTTTGTTTTATATATTCTTGAGAAAGACATAATGGTTCAAAATGTTTTGTGTATTTAGTTTGTATGTTTTCGTGTTTACACCTCGTAACTCCTTAGCAATAGTCCGCCGTGTTCAAGTGAATCTTTAAAAAATATGTGTTCTACATAAGTACTATATTTATATTCCACTATTAATTTTCTGTTTGCACGAAGATGTGTGTTAAATCTCCCAAAATATATGTCATTTTCATTGTTGCTGTTAATTATTAATATGTGTACATTATCCAAAAAAAATTTTCATTTTCGTTGTTTGGTGTGTTTCATGGGGCATAGGCATGTATACATCTTGTGTTTACATGGTCTATTGTGATCGACATTGATTGTTAACTCTGATGTGTAATTTGAACTATGTTCTTAGTGAATATCAGGTTTATGAAAACGCCCATCCCGTGCTTTGCTCTTGAAACTGGGTCAATTCCACTGTCTAGGAATGTGTAATTTTTATATAGTTTCTTACAGCCCCTGTTTTTAATCCTCATATCTGCTAGTCCTAGTATTTTTATGTTTCTTTTTATGTTTCATGTCTTGTTTATATTATTATTGTATTTCACTGATGTTGATTGCGGCAAATTTAATATGTTGTTTATTTCCTTCGTTGTTTAATATTACTAGTAGTCTCGTCTTCAGAAAACTCCCCATTTTACTACGATGCACTGTATTCTCCATGACGGTTTGCTAAACTGTTTGAGTAATAAACGCAATGGTGAAGAGTAAAAACACAGACCACATTTGGCGTTGGATGGAAGGTCATCACAAGCGGACGAGGGGAGTGCATGAGAAATGACTAGGTCAAATCCCTGACATGTTTGACGAAGCAGCACCCTAACCCTAAGAAGGTGTATCAAATCTAAGTCTAATTCGACTGTCGCCGTTGTCCAACATGGCCCACACATGAGAAATTAGGTTTGGGACCTAGGAACAGACATATGGCAGTAATGGAATGGCCTTCCTACACGAGGAATAGTTTGCCAGCTGCGCAATGCCTCGTATGGGGAAAGAGATATAGAGTCAATGACATCAGCTTGTCTCGTAAAACATAGACTCCTTCCGAGTAAAAGTCTTCTTCAATAGGAATTGCAGTGAGCTGAAATATAAAGTCTGCTGTAGTCGTAACCTTCGATAACAGTTACCATGTTGTTCTGACAGGCTGACGTTGTGCTTGAACTAGTTACAGGCATGGCGTGGGTGGACGGAACAACAAAGAAACCTGTTGCAAGGGTTTGAGTTGTGGACTGATGACATCCGTTTTGGCGGCATTAGACTCGAAACACCATCGAGTCGGATGGCTGCTGGAACAGAGGGCGGAGCACTTATGGGAATGCCCCATGTACTGTGAGGCCAGTTTCTAATCAAGAATCAAGATGAAGTCTCTCCTGGGTATGAAAGACAGCTCCGAGAAACCACCACACTGCACATAAGAATTAAGAGCAAGTTTGCTCATAATTCTTGAGGATAATGACAACAACTGTATTGTAAGAACATGATTATGTAAATAGTTGAATGGCTTCAGAATGTAGTTAAATGGCAACTTACTTTTCTCTAGTTATTCACAGTGTGACATTTTTAAGTTTAAAAAAATTATATAAAATTTATTGTCGAGTTTAAAGTCACAAAAATGAAGAAAAGCAATAAATAGTTCCAGATGTTTTAATATAATATAGAAGTATCAAGAATGTATTAATAAAGAAAAATTATGCAGGAACTGGATTTGAATTAGGTCTGCTCAGATGGTGCCCAATGGTCTCGCAACTTGAATCAACACGTATTCTGCCTTATATCTTAGCGATGCTATCTGATCGGACCTGGTTCAAATTAGGGCTATGTTTGCTGCATGATTTCTCCAAGTGATAAGTGATTTTAGAAAAGCACTAAACTAGTTTTCCCGCACTATTTCTAAAATATTGACATAAAAGCACCAGATTTGGTGCAAATAGCACTAAAATGGCAAAACTGGAAATGAACTGGTTGATCTGGTGCAAATAGCACTAAAATATCAACACTGAAATTGAACTGGCTGTCTGCTCATGACCAATTACTATCTATCTATTGTCTTTTATTTGCTTATGCTGTGAGGCATCGCAGAATTGAATGACGATCGATTTTTGGGCTATTGCACGCTTGGTCGATTGATATTCAGTAATACTGTGCCGTGTCAGAATGTTGGTAACTCCTTCAATCCACCTTTTTGGTCTTCCTTTATATCTTTCTGTTTTCATTTTCATGTTCTTACCGCTGGACAATAAAGGTTCATTCTTATTAGGTGGCCAAACCATTTCAATCTCTGTTTTTTAATATATTTGACCACTGATGTTGCTCCAACAGTTCTTGTAATCTCATTTCTCACATGATCTCGTTTTGTTCTGTTTGCTGCTTTTCTTACACATCTCATTTCACACGCAATAAGTTTTCTCTCGTGTTCTTTAATTAGTGCCTATGTCTGACATTGAAAACATAATGTTGGGATGAATATTGAATTTATGATTTTCCTTTAGGTTTCCATTGGGACAGATCTGTGTTTCAAAATTGGTTTAGGCTGAAGTTAATAATTTATGTGGTTGGGCCCCTGTGTGAATTCTTGTCTCAAGCTCTCTTTCCATTTTTCCGTCGGCTGTAAAAATACTCCCGAGATATTTAAATTCCTGAACTGGTTTCAGTAGTTGATCATTTATCTTTATGTTGGTTGTATTGGGTTTTCTGCCTATAGACATTACATCTGTGTTTTTTTCTGTTGTTGATCTTCATGTTGTGATTGAAGCAGCTTTTGTTAAGTAGGGTTATGTGATTTTTCAGCTCTTCACTTGAACTGTGGAGTAGGCACTGATTGTCAGCAAAGATTAGTTCAGTTAGGTCATGTCCAACTAGGCCCTACATGTTACGAGATGAACTGGTATTTTGCTTGGGTTACCCACTGTCAAAATATAGACTTTTATGAACATAGATAATTTAACATAAACAGAAATGTAGACTTTTATAATCATAGATAATTTAATATAAACATAAATGTAGACTTCTATGATAGTAAAAAATTTAATATAAACAGAAATATAGAATTTTATGATCATAGATAATTTAATATAAACATAAATGAACACTTTTATAATATATAATTTTATATAAAGCAAACAGAAATGTAGATTTTATGATCATAGATAATTTAATATAAAGTAAACAGAAATGTAGATTTTATGATCATAGATAATTTAATATAAAGTAAACAGAAATGTAGATTTTATGATCATAGATAATTTAATATAAAGTAAACAGAAATGTAGATTTTATGATCATAGATAATTTAATATAAAGTAAACAGAAATGTAGATTTTATGATCATAGATAATTTAATATAAAGTAAACAGAAATGTAGATTTTATGATCATAGATAATTTAATATAAAGTAAACAGAAATGTAGACTGTCGTGGCTTGGTCATAATATGAGACTAAAAACAATAATAAAAAGCAAAATTCAGAGACTATGAAGATTGGTTACAAGAAAGATTATTTCTGGCCTAAAGAAAGCAGGTGGGCAGACATGATCAGTTGACTATCTTCCTTCATGCTGACTAATCTAATGATTCTATAAGGTCTATGAAAAACAGCATAAACACAATGACTGAATAACTTATCATGTTTTCAGGATAACTAACAACTGATTATAACTGAAACACAGTAGATAGACATATACATCAAATACCTCAGCTCACAGTGGATTTTGTCGTCACGTATGGATCATCAGAGGATGCAATAAAGAAAGGAGATGAGATACAAATACTTATACCAAACACCAAAAAAAAAATAACTCTCAATTGTTACTGGCACATAATCAACAGGGCAAAGCTATAAGCAAATCTTAGAAGTATCAAAGGCCCTAGAGGAACAGAGACTCAAAGGAGTAAACATAGTCTTCCAGTGCAACTATATGTCAGTTCTCCAGACCATTTAAAATGAACCTAAAATTCTCTTCACAAATACAACATTAAAACCATTAAATCAACTATTGACTGGTAACAAAGTGGTGCTGCGGTTAACCCCTGCACACTGCGGAATTACAGGAAATGAGGCACCTGGAAAAAACTGGTATAAAATAAATTCCATCACCGACTGAAGCAAAACATTAACCAAATCCTCTCACGTAAAGTAAATACTTAGTCTCTGTCAATAATCACACTGTAAATACATCATTGTCGAGTGTTACTTTGTGTGAGGAGACCCTTGAAAGAGACAGAACAATGAAATATTTGGCTGTGCTTTTCAACAAATCTGAGCTTCACTGTTCATGTTGATCACATGATTCCAAGAGCAAGAAAATGTCTTCCAGCAATGAAAGTTATGGCTGTTTCTCAGAGTGAACAGAGGTTACTACTGTATTTTGTCTATTTCTTTCTAGATATGTAAAGTGATTAACTATTTCTAGCTCATCGTCACTGATGGCAATTTACAGCTGTTTGATGGCAACCTACATCATAATTTATCTTCTTTTTGCTGATTGTTAGTTCAAACTGACAGAAACAGAAAAGGCAGCTAGTAAGATTTGCAGTTCCACCTGTTTGTAGTATTATTTGCAAAATAACTCTTTTATCAGGACCTTCTTTATACTGTCAACTTTTGAGCAATATAGAGGTCACCATCTGTACAAGAATGGATGAATATATCATCCTTCTGGTTGATGTCACCATATGTACAAGAATGGATGAATATATCACCCACCTGGTTGATGTCACCATCTGTACAAGAATGGATGAATATACCACTGTCCTGGTTGATGTCACCATATGTACAAGAATGGATGAATATATCACCCTCCTGGTTGATGTCACCATCTGTACAAGAATGGATGAATATACCACTGTCCTGGTTGATGTCACCATATGTACAAGAATGAATTAATATATCACCCTTCTGGTTGCTAAAAGCATATTTCAAGATTTGATAATTTAAAAAAAAATCTAGGAAGTCTTCAGGAAGACTAATATAATATATGGAAGACAATAGATAAACTCATACCTTTACCATATATTCAGGCTCACTAATATAATTATCATATATGGAAGATAGTAAACAGACATGACTAGATAAGTTAACTTTATCATTCCTTCAGCTGACTAATCTAATAATATAGCACAATCGCATTATAACAACTTAATATGGTCTAACAAAATATTTATATAATAACAGAAATTTAATATACACAGTACAGGTGTATAAACAATGAATACAATGTTGTTAAATAGGGAAATTTTTTTATAATAGGATGCACTATAGAAGAATTACACCGTATATGGAAAACAATAAACAGACTCATAACTATATGTCTTCAGGCTCACTAAACCAATGATCATACATGGAAGACAGTAGATAGACACATAACTTTTAAATAAATTTAGGCAGACTAATGCAATGATCATATATGGAAGACAGTAGACATACGGTAATAGATAACTTTATCATGCTTTAAGGCTGACTAATCTAATGATTATGATGATGTTTCTCCTTCGTAAACGAAGATGAGCATGGCATGAAAAACAATAAATGTGATGAACAGGTAGAAAAAAAACCAAAACATTTGTGAATGTCTAATTTGGTTTGTAAGTTCGTAGATGCCAGATGAGTCTGATTTGTGCCAGGAAAGTTCTATTGCAGTGCATGCAGTACTGCAGAGGGTTCAGGGTAGGAGAGTTTTCAGATTTGTCCTTCCGCTTACATCGCTTGTAAATTGTATGCAGTGTTCTTTCTTTATTCAATCTAGTGATAGCAGCAGTCATTTGAGTGTGCCAAGCTGATGATCAAGGGCTTGTAGTCTCCCAGGAGCTAGGATCAATGCTGCAGTGCTTGAGTTTTCTAGGTGATTCTTGGAGTGTTTTTTCTGCCCTCCGCTTGAACTTTTATCATCGCACAGCTGTCCAAAGAATAATCTCTTTGGAAGGCACTTGTCTGGCATACGGATGCTGTGGCCAGTCCAGCGGAGTTGGGACCTAGTCAGCAAGGCATGAATGCTTTGTATACAAGATTTTTGAAGGATTTCCATGTCTGGTACACTATCCTGCCAACATACTCCCATGAGGTTTCTTAGGCACCGAAGGTAGAAAGACTTTACCACTTGCCCATCGCCGCAGGACTTTTTTGTGATGATTGATGAGATAATGATGAAAGCCATGACTTGCACAATGAAAATTGGAGGGAGAACTTTGCAATGTCGTCAGCCTCACTCTCTCGTCCCTACACATATGGTCTCAGTGGCAAGACAAGTCAAGATGACTAAGTGTATATCAGGGTGCATTAGATGACCAGGGTGCCTTACTCTCTCACCATACTCTTTGTAGCTGAATGACGCCTTTCTGTCCAGTGGCCCATGTTAGTTGAGCTCCTTTGCGCAGTCTGCCGCATCCAGACTTTACATGCTGTGCAGGACATGGGTCCATACATCAGAAACTATGGGTCTAATGATTATATATGGAAGACAGTGGACAGACATAACCAAGATAACTTTATAATATCTTTGCGCAGACTAATCCAATGGTCATATATGGAAGACAATATATGTGATATCAATGTTGAAACAGAAAAATGCAATTATAAAGAAATTTGTATCATGCAACATCACAGCTAACAATCAGTTATAAATACATGAATTACTGAGGACTAGAATCTGCACACATGCACAATTTCTCCAATGAAAAAATACACTTCCAGTATTGAAACAATTATTGAAATATCAAGATTTGCAACAATGAATCAAATCATTTAAAAAAAACATATTTGGCCTTTATCCATCCATCCATAAACCAATAACCTGTAAGTGTTGCAAATGATTCAATTGCATGTTTTAACACACATAATTCTCCATTGAATTTTATCCTTAGTGATGTGGATGACTGAAAAATCTTGGCTGGTACCTTTTTTCATATTTTGTCTTCCCATAATTTTTTTTAAATTCCTGTTTCTTCCACCTTCAATTGTATGCAGCAATATCAACAGGAAATCATGCCAGTATACATGTCTAAATCATGCAAGTTTTTATTGTTTTAGCATGTATACAACATAACAAAAACACAAAGATAAATGAATCATCAAATATTTTTCCATATTTATATGCAAAAAATGTAAGAACATGCAAGTATATAAATGTAAGAACATGCAAGTATTTAAATGTAGCCCTGTATAATAAAGAGGATATCATGTTGATCTTATATAAAGCAATATCACATTTAGCAGAGAAATGATGGGAATATGAGAAAGAAATATATATCTTCACAGATTTATAAATGTACGTCACAGCATTTACAAGAAAGTGTATTGAACATCATGAAAGAATTTGGTCTACTAATAAACTAAACTAAGATACAAGTATTCTTGCAGGTATGAAAGAATTTGGTCTACTAATAAACTAAACTAAGATACAAGTATTCTTGCATGTATGAAAGAATTTGGTCTACTAATAAACTAAACTAAGATACAAGTATTCTTGCATGTATGAAAGAATTTGGTCTACTAATAAACTAAACTAAGATACAAGTATTCTTGCAGGTATGAAAGAATTTGGTCTACTAACAAAACTAATAAACTAAACTAAGATACAAGTATTCTTGCATGTATGAAAGAATTTGGTCTACTAATAAACTAAACTAAGATACAAGTATTTTTGTATGTATAAAAGAAGTTGGTCTACCAACAAAACTAATAAACTAAACTAAGATGGAAGTATTCTTGTAGGTAGGAAAGACACACTAATGCAATAGCCTACAAAACACCAGATCAATTCTTCATAATTATAGGGCTGACAAAAGGAAATGTGTTATCCCCAGTCTAGTCTTTAAAAAAATCATATAGATAGCACTGTAGGAAAGTTTGAGAAATAATACAATAATCTGGGTCTATATTTATACGGCCTAAAAAATCACTACAGCCAAAAAGTCTGGGTTGATCATTATATTCTGAATATGATATGCTACCAATAACATCATTTCTGTCCCTAGTTCTTGTATGCCTTTCTTTATGTTCTACATCCATCTTCACATTGGTCTACCTTGTTTTTATTTCTTGTACTTTATGTGCACAGAATTTGTCTGTGTAGAAACATCCATTCTTTCTGCATGTTCCTACTATCTGAGTTTTCATGTCACGCATAAATTCTTTCCAACTTACAACTGTCCCAGAAAGTAAAACAATGATGTATTTCAGCATCAACGCAGAAGTCTCCTTCAGGTAACAAGGTAAACTGTGGTGCTATTCTTTGCTCCCCTTTTGGGCCCTGGCAACACACGGCGAACACAGAAGTTAAAAAGGTCTCAGACATATATTGCCAGCAGGCACAAATGTTTAAACTTCTGGAAGGTTATCCCAAACTTTTCACTGTTTCTCTTCACTATTGCTAACTTCCTTGTGACATCTGACAGAAAATACTGACAGCTTCTGTGACAACCAACACTCCAGCAACACAATGTTTCAGTAATATGAGAATGTTCACGTCTGCTGACATTTTTGTTTAAAGAAAGCAAAAAATTAATAACTAAAGACCAGTGCTATCAGTTCTCATACTATGAGTTATGAACTAACTTGATGCAGGCCCATAAGTGGTAGTCTAACTTTAGCTTAGTCTGTACTTCAGGCTTTAAATTCAGTCCTGTCAGGTGTTTGAAATATGCAAAAATGTCAAACCCCCCCTTTTTAAAAAAACATTTTCCTCACTTTTATTTGAATTTTCTTTATTAATATTATAATAAAGGACTGCAATAAAGGTCCAAATAAAAACCATTCAAAATTATTTCATTAAAAATGTATGGTATATTTGAATTTTTGTTATTCTGAAAAATCTAGAATAAATAACAACTGATAGTTTGTTCTATATATATACAGCAATATAACAAAGTACAGTAATGATTTAGAATATTTGGACAAACGGGTGAAGCCAACCAAAGATTTCTCTTGATTTTGATGACCCTTGATGACCAAATTGGAGTGAAGCGTAATCAATTCTTCAATGCCTGAGTAAAAAGGAGTTCCAATTAAGTGTTTTGATAAATTTAATAATTAGAAAATATTTGTGGAAAAATATAAGAATGATAAATAATGTAATGAATTGTTATCACATAAGAAATAGCAACATATTTTGAAATCTCTAAAAGTATTGACTGTCATTCAGAAGTGTCAAATTTGCTCAGTTCTTCATTGTTATCTCCTCTAAAAGTGTGAATGTGGAGTCACTTTTCTCCCTTATGTGTAGGCTCAGTGGACAAAAGATAAGAAAGTTAACTATCGAAAATACAATAAAATTTGGGAGAGACGCCATGTCAACATTTGCATATTTAATTTAAAAATAATAATGGTGACGTTTTGCATCTTTTACAGGCAATCAGGAAGCAGGCCAGTGTTAAGTAGCAGGATTGTAAGAAGCAGCAGGTCAGTTAAGAGGCAGGCAGGTCAGTGTAAGAAGCAAGCCAGTGTAAGAAGCAGGAAGGTCAGTGTAAGAGGCAGACAGGTCAGTGTAAGAAGCAGGCAGGTTAGTGTAAGAGGCAGACAGGTCAGTGTAAGAAGCAGGCTAGAGTAAGAAGTAGGCAGGATAATGTAGGAAGCAGGCCAGTGTAAGAATTACAAATGGACTATGAAGCTTTCATAATGCAGTCTCTTGTTGCTGATATTTAAACTTCAGGTGCGAGAACATAATACAATAGAGTGGAATCTTGTTATAACAACTTGGTCCTGGCTGATGAAATATGTATGTAATTTTAATAACAATAATTTGCTATATACAGTACACACAATAAAGGATAAATATAATTGGGGATTTTGAAAAGTGTTAAATAGGAAAATTTGTTATAAAAGGTTGTGCTTTTAGAGAGTGATTCAATTGTATATATAACATATCTGTATTTAAGGACACAGATGTTCTTCGTCTGCAAAAAGTAATAAAACATTGTTAAAAGAATTTAACAATTTTTTTAAAGATCCCCAATTATATTTATACTGTATTGTATATACTGTATTTCTGCTGCTACATAATTATAACATTGGTCTGGCCCAAGTTATTATAATGGAATTTGACTATAATGTATACCTGTATTGACTCAGTAACTCTTTGTGATATACATTTTTTTGGTTCAATTATCAATCATACCATGGACCCAAAACATGGCAGTCAGTGCATTAAGCACTGCACCATCATGTCTCCCTGAAGAGGATCGATGCTGACAATCTTCAAATAAATAGATGCATGTAATAACTACTAGTTTCCTGCAGTTGATCGACGCTGACATCATCATCATTAGGTGCCATCTCTGCAACAAAGGTTGGCTGCAACAGACCTCCAGCATACCATCTCGTCTTGGTGGTGCACTTTGATAGAATGTAACTTGTCCATCTTGTGATGTTACTCTCCCACTTGTATCTCTGCCTACCTCTTGCTTGTTTCCCGTCGACTTTACCCTCAAGCAGGGTGTGATGTCTTTTAATGTGTCCAAAATATTTTATTTGTTTGATCTTTATTTCCCTTAATAATTCTTTCTTCATATTAAGTGTTGTTAGAACCTCTTTGTTTATTTTTTTTCTCTTTCCATGATGTTTCCCCTATTCTTCTATATATCCACATCTCAAAGGCATCAATAATGTCTTCTAATTGTTTGTTTATTGTCCATGCTTCTGAGCCATACATTAATATAGAATAGATGTAGCATTTTATAATTCTCATTTTTATTGACGCTGACCTTCTTCATTTAAGTAGATGCATATAATAACTACCAGTTTCCTGTAGCCCAGGGTTTCTCAACCTTTTCAGATGGCGAGCACCTTCCACATGTAATTGTTGGTGTTTACGAGCACTATTTAACTCTCTATGGCCGCTAATATCTACATTTTGGAGACCCACTATGCAGAAAAGCCACTCAAATCTACATTTTAATATGAATTTACTATCACGTTCGGCATAGCAGGAAAACCGTACGGAGACAAAGAGTTAACACGCATGGCAAAAGCACGTGTCCATATGAGAGTACCAGGTTTTGAGCGCCTGCTGTAGATTATTGATGTTCATCTAAGAAGATGATATAATTACTTAAACAGTTCCATGTAGACGATCAACAATGACAACCTTCAAATAAATAGATGCATGTAATAACTACCACAGTTTCCTGTAGTTTATCAACATGGAGAATATATATAGTGTTGTTTCTTGTACAGAGTTTTTTTCATGTCTTGTTTTTTACCAGATGATTGTTTAACAATCATTGGTAAATTAGAAGATCAGTATGTGTACCATAGTTTACACACTCTTTAAGGACATGCTCTGCTGTTTTGTTCACTTCACTCATGTATGTTTTGCTGAGTTACTAATTGTGAATTTTGTGAACATATGGCTATTTAGTCTGTGTTCAGTGCTGAGTCAAACAAAATGACCTGTTCTTGTTTGTTTAACAGATGGTAGTCATCCCATGAAGATCAGTTAGGCTTTGTGTCTTTATCACGGATTTCTTTTGGTGATAGTTGGTACACTAAGTTGCTGCGTGTTAGCCTCTTCCTTGGTGAGTTGATCAGCTCATTTTCTGCTATCCCAAAGCGAAATGAATCAATTGCAGTATTATTCTGATGATGACAATGCTCCTCCTTCGCAAGAGATGAGCATGATATGAAAAAATCAATAAAATGTGTTGAACAAGTAGAAAACACAAAACATTTGTGGTTGTCCAATTTCAGTTTGGGAGTTTGTAGATGTCTGATGAGTCCGATTCATGCCAGGAAGGATCTATTACAGTGCATGCAGGAGTGTAGAGGGTCCAGTGTAGGAGAATTTTTTCAGATTTTACTTTCCGTTTCCATCTCTTGTAAATTGTCTGCAGTGTTGTTCATTTTTCAAATTTAGTGATTCCAGCAGTGATCTGGGTGTACCAAGCTGAGCGATCAAGGGCTGTAGTCTCCCGGGAGCTAGAATCGATGCTGCAATCCTTGACAGAGTTCTTTAAGTGATCCTTCAACCTCTTTGTCTTCTCTCTGCTTGAACTTTTTTCTGTCGCACAGCTCCCCATAGGATAATCTCTTTGGAAGGCACTTGTCTGGCACACAGAAAATGTGACCAGTCCAGCGGAGTTGGAACTTAATCAACAGGGCTTGGATACTTTGCATATGGGTCTTTTGAATGATTTCCGTGTCTGGTAATTGATCCTGCCAATGTACTCACATGAGGTTTCTTAGGCACTAAAGGTGGAAAGAGTTGAGCTGTCAAGCATATCTTGCATAGAAAGTACAGGATGATGCAGCATTATTCTACACTATGCACAAAACATCTTTTGAATCGAGTAGTTTACTAAATTGGAGCACTTCTAATACTTATTTTGCATCAGTAAATATTACAATATCAAGGTCTTGTTAGAAGTTAACAATATATCTGCTGTGTGCAAGAACAAGGTCTTGTTGGAAGTTAACAATATATCTGCTCTGTGTATGAACAAGGTCTTGTTGGAAGTTAACAATATATTTGCTCTGTGCAAGAACAAGGTCTTGTTGGAAGTTAACAATATATCTGCTCTGTGCAGGAACAAGGTCTTGTTGGAAGTTAACAATATATCTGCTCTGTGTACGAACAAGGTCTTGTTGGAAGTTAACAATATATCTGCTCTGTGCAAGAACAAGGTCTTGTTGGAAGCTAACAATATATCTGCTCTGTGCAAGAAACTTCAAAACATAGCTGCTGTAGTAATTTTCCTCTGGTTTCGGATCTCTGTAAAGTTGTGGTTAAGTTGTTCACCATGTGCTCACGAAGTTGTGGGTTCAAATCCTGCTCATGTCATCTTGTTTACAAAGTGGATTTTTTGTAGATATCCCTATATCTGTGCTGTATGTATATTTTTTTCCAAGGAGTGTGTTCTGCTTGAGATAACAGAGGTACTGTCGGTGCATATATTTGGACTGACTTATAAAAGCTACTATTTTTAAGCCATTCTTGTGACAAATTCTGGAATCGTCTTCGTTCATTCTCAAACTCCTGCAGATTAGCAGGATGTAGTCCGGAGAATAGAATGCATTGTGTCATGGTTTTCAGCACTGCGGTGGTATCTGCGCCATCCGACTTCAGCATGGCTTTAAGTCACTGACCCTATATGGGTTGGAACAAACAAAACTCATCCCATAAAATTCTGGAATCTTCTGCATTGCTCTCATCTGGACCCAAGGTTAGCTTATAAACAAGGTCCTAAAAGCACCACAGTACACCTTGGAACCAGAAATATAGGCGCTTGTGCACGAGCCACTATTTCTGGCCAACACTTTTAGGTATCCTGTCAGTGGAGACTGTAGATGGAATGAAAATTGATTGCAAAAATGAAGCATTATTTCCGGCATCTCTACGCTGACGCAATCAGCGGCACTGTTGTCAAACTAATGCGAGGCATTCAGGCTACGACAGCTGAAATGCAGATGCATTGGAGGTCCTAATGTGGGTAGATGTTGCTAAAGTACAGCTGCGCATAGAGTACACATTTAATACCTCTGGAAAAGGCAAAATATGCTAAACAGCAGAGCTGTATATGGAAAATGATGGTGGCAACAAAGTTACAATTGCTCAGCATGAGACAGCTCTGTGAAAATGTTCATGACTGTGAAAACACAGAGTCCAAATAACTCACCACAATTGATCCTATTCATAGTAGGAGCCATGACTCAGATACTGGATACGCCAACTTGAGCATGCACTATTTGGTATGAAAAAAACGTTTTTAATACAGTTCCCCATTGCACAAAGGAAAAGTATTGAACAAATGTCAGGGAGCACATTGTTCAAATTTCTGACTGAAGCAGTGCTGAGACTCAGACTCTGTGGGCAATGTAGATGGAAAGCAAATTCTTGTCTTGGAGGACATAGCAAAACTTGTCTAACTCCACTGTCACCATTGCCTAACATGGCTCATACAGAAAGAATTGTGTTCAGTACCCAAGGGCACAGAGAGAAATAATGTTTTTCTTACACAAGATTTGTTCACTGACTGCAAAGTTTCTCATCCGAGATAGGCGCAATTTACGTACTTCTTTGGATGCTAAATGCAATGGCGAAGAGTCAAAACACAGGCAGCACCTGATGATGGATTGGAAGGTCATCATAAGTGGACAAGGTGAGTGCGTGAGAAATGCACAGGTCAAATCCCAAACATGTTTTGGCATAGCAGCACCTCACCTAGGAACGTGAAACAAACCTGAGTCTAATTCGACTGTCGCCGTTTCCCAACACAGAAGAAATTAGGTCTGGGACCTAGGGACACAGATGTTGTTAACCTTGTTGAAGACTTTACTTGAAGGTAGAGTTTACAGGAGGTAAGCAAGAGGCAGGTAGAGATACAAGTGGGAGCAAAATATCATGAAATGGACAGATTATGATCTAGCAGATTGCACCACCAAAGCAAGAGATAGATGGTGTTGAGATCCATTTCCGCCAACCTTTGTTGTGGAGATGGCACTTGATGATGATGAAATATCACAAAAATGCATTGAAACAAAGTGTAACAGTCAAAGTGCTTTGAAACAAAATGTAACTATATACGTGTATTGAAACAAAGTGCAACAATTTAAATGTAATGAAACATAGATCACAAAAATGCATTGAAACAAAGTGTAACAGTCTTAAGTGCTTTGAAACAAAGTTAACAGTTTTAAGTGCATTGAAACAAAATGTAACAATCTAAGTGCAGTGAAACAAAGTGTAACAGTCTAAATGCTGCTAGATCTTTGATCATGAATGATGAACATGAACTGAAACAAAAAAATTCAGGAAACAATATAATAAGTGGGTTTGAGGTATAACTCAATTCCAGTAGATGAAATATGAGAACACAATCTTTGATCATCATTGAGAACAGAGCAAACTCCGCCAAAGACGGATGTGTTGGGCCACTGGTGCAAATATAACGACAACGCATTTCCATTCTCTGGACTACATCCTGCTGGAAATCTAGTAGGACCATGGTCCTGCTGTAAGGAAGATCTAGCGGGAGTTTGAGAATGAATGAAGAAGACGAAGAGCAAGCTGATGATTTGGCCACAAAACATTTATCAAAGATACAAAACATAAATAGACAAAACACAACACTAAGAAGGTATACAGCACAACAATAGGAGGATGTTTGATACAATATTAGGAGGAAACCTGATACAAGACTAGGAGGAAGCACTATACAAGATTAAGAGGATACACAATACCAAACTAGAAGGACACACAATACAATACTAGGAGGGTACACAATACAATACTAGGAGGACACACAATATGAGACTAGGAGGATATACAAGACTAGGAGGAGGCACTATACAAGATTAAGAGGACAAACTGTACAGGACTAGTAAGATACACACTACTACAAGATTAGGAGAATGCACAATACAAAACTAGGAGGATTTACGACACAAGACTATGAAGATATACAATACAAGACTAGGTGAACTCATGATATAAGACTAGATGGATATACAAGACTAGAATACATGATACAATACTAGGATACATGATATAAGACTAAAGGATACCTGATACAACATTAGGATACATGATACAAAACTAGGATACAAATACATATAAGGATAAACTAGAAGGATATACAATACAATAGTTTTGTATATATTGCATGCCAGGGCCATGTGGTAGATTTTCTCAGCATGATGCAAGTCTTCCAAATGCCGTCCCCCTTAAATGGTTTTTCTTGAAAATTCTGCCCCCGACAATTTATTTTAATTGGTGCCGCCTGACGTGGCAGCCTCTTTGCATCATAGCACGGCATGGCCCTGTTGCTTGCTAAAGACATTTTGTTTGAAGTATCAATTTGTTATTTTTTTGTGATTAGTAAAACTCTGTTCACATGAAAACTTAGTGTGTGTTTTCATATTTCAGTCAATGAAACAGCCTAGAACATGAAGTGTTCTAGAAACATGAAAATGTCACCAAATAAGATATTTGCTTCAAGTATGCATAAATAAAGAACTCTAAATATTACACTGTTTATGGATAGTTTGTCTGCATATTCATAAATGCTAGCACCATTTATTTTGGTTTATAACTTCTGATACTTAATTTTTTAAATTTTAACTTGTCTAAGCTTCAGCATCATCTGATTGTTTGCTATTAAGTTTAAGCACTATATTTCTCTTTGCTGGTTGTGGACGTTGTGAGTTAAAATCCTTGAGAGTGATAGTACTGGGTCCCCCACCACCTGATATATCATCATCTTGACTAGTGAACTGCAATGAACAGAAAAATCAAACCTATTACTGAAAGGAAACACTATAGCAGAAGAGCAGATTACAGTGAATGTATCTTTGAATAGAAGATATCAGCTGACAACTACGAATGATACTTACATGAAAATATTGAACAGAAGATATCAGATATGTATATTTACATACATCTTCTTCTTCTTCTTCAGCATTCGCTCTCATATAACCACAACGAATATTTCGTGTGATTTCCGCCGGGGAGCTTGAAGTACATTGTGCTGCAAGTTCCACAATAGAACTGTGAGCAAGCGAAGATGAGCACGGCATGAAAAACAATACACATATGAGATGAAAAAAATTGATGAAAAAACAAAACATTGGTGGTTATCTATTTTAATTTAGGTTATGAGTTTGTAGATCTTAGAGGAGTCCAATTCATACCTGGAAAGATCTATTGTAGTGCTGAGTGCAGAGGTTACCGAGGCAGATCACACCCTTAACCTTGGTTGCAGCTGGTCTAGGTTGGGGGTGTGGATGGGATTACAGATATGGTACGGCTCTGCTGATGCGAAAGCTTGCCTCGTATATAAAATATATTGATGTTACCTTTCCTCTGAAGTTAACAGGGTAGCCAAAGAGAAGGATAATTCTGTATGGGCAACACATGGTCTACATATTTTAGCCCAAGCATGTGCTATGCACAGGTATAACTACATCTCTGGCCTTAATGGGTTTCAGAATCAAATCTGGAGATGGCAGTTACCAGTTATAAGTCCTTGTCAATTGGTGTAGACAAAGAGTGCCTCTGGCTATCTGACAGTGAGAGAAACTTTCAATATCGTTATTTCAAATTAGTTGATCAACTAATGCCCCCCTCCTCTACCAAACTGGGCAGTCCCCAACCAATAAGGCATTGATCTATCACAACTTGACTGCTTCAATGGGTGCTTGAGCTAGGAGCTAGGACAAAATCCAATAATTAGGCTGTAAATAAATTGTACCAAGGAATAAAACAAAAAACAGAAACTTCAGACTGGAAGAACATCCTCTAAACAAAGCATTTCAAGATATAATTAATAACAGACTTTTAAGAAAAAAGTTCAAACAACCTAGCAAGAGTATCATTTATGCAATATGCTGAACCGCTAGAACATAATATTAACATGTGCGAGATTCTATCTACTGAGCCATTTAGACTCAAAACTTAAAACACTACAAAAAATATTCGGTGAAGTATCAAACATGGACTACACAACAACTCACACAGAAACATAACAAAGAGATTGATCACTTCTAATGTTAAAAGCCCAATATCCTAAAAATATCAGGAAGCATGTGTACTCAATGGATCAGCAACAAAAGATACAACAAATAGTGGCAATGGAGTACATATTAAATTTTCAGACAACAAAATACAAACAATCCCTTGACAAAAGAATAAAATGCTCAAATTTCTGGACAGAGGCAACTACCATGTTCACTGCTGTCCAAATAATCAACAGGGCAGAGGCAACTACCATGTTCACTGCTGTCCAAATAATCAACAACCAAGAGTTATACCTAAACAAATCACAACAATCAGTGGTTCAAAAACAGTCTTAGAAACCCATCCAAAAAACTGAACAAGACAAACTCATTCACAACATCAGACAGAATATCTTCAAATTATCTAGAAAAACCACATTATTACTACAATAGATACTAGCTAACTGTGACATCCCTGGTAAAAAAACAAGCAGATGAATTGGCAAAAAACAGGAGATAATCTTCCTCATACTCACATAACTCAAAGCTTCACGGAGATAAAATCTCTGCTGGGACTTTCATGTAAGATGGCATTAAAGTGTTGGGACTTATTTTGGAATTTCCATATAAGATGATAAGATACATGCATATGTTGGGATATCCATGTAAGATATGATACATGCATATGTTGGGATATCCTTGTAAGATATGATACATGCATATGTTGGGATATCCTTGTAAGATGATAAGATACATGCATATGTTGGGATATCCATGTAAGATATGATACATGCATATATTGGGATATCCATGTAAGATATGATACATGCATATATTGGGATATCCATGTAAGATGATAAGATACATGCATATATTGGGATATCCATGTAAGATGATAAGATACATGCATATATTGGGATATCCATGTAAGATGATAAGATACATGCATATATTGGGATATCCATGTAAGATAAGATATATGCATATGTTGGGATATCCTTGTAAGATAAGATACATGCATATGTTGGGATATCCATGTAAGATGATAAGATACATGCATATGTTGGGATATCCTTGTAAGATAAGATACATGCATATGTTGGGATATCCATGTAAGATGAGATACATGCATATGTTGGGATATCCTTGTAAGATAAGATACATGCATATGTTGGGATATCCTTGTAAGATAAGATACATGCATATGTTGGGATATCCTTGTAAGATAAGATACATGCATATATTGGGATATCCATGTAAGATAAGATATATGCATATGTTGGGATATCCTTGTAAGATAAGATACATGCATATGTTGGGATATCCATGTAAGATGATAAGATACATGCATATGTTGGGATATCCATGTAAGATAAGATATATGCATATGTTGGGATATCCATGTAAGATAAGATATATGCATATGTTGGGATATCCATGTAAGATAAGATATATGCATATGTTGGGATATCCATGTAAGATGATAAAATACATGGAAACGAGCGAGTTGGATAAAAAAAAACAGAAAAAAACTGTGGATATCACAAAATATTTGAAAATGTTTAGGATAAAAAGTAACCCATCCATTTTTCTCCTTAACTTATTGAATGGAATTATTTTCAATATTATAAGTCTTTGACCAGCAAATCATAGGAATAATCAGTGTGAATATCCTTTGACCTTCTCAGAGAAACTGCAGCACTTTCTAATTAATATCCAATATATTTTCGAAGCAATCATACAAATAATGCATTGATATATTACAGTCTGTCAGAGTGCACAACCAAGACTAGAGACAAAGGATATTGGAAGTCCTAACCTTCATTTGATAATGAATGACATAACAAATGTTAAGGATATTAAATACAATAATTATTTAGCAATAAAAACATATTTTGTTTAGAAAATGAATCATGTAACAGATAACAGTACAGTTGTTCAAAACATCTATAACTCTACCATAACATGCATAACAAAGTTCCAGAACAAACTCTACATTATGCTGTCTGGTATATCTTCTAATACATAATGTGTAAACCACCAGGTCACAGTATTATGTGTACTGATCAATGAGAGGTACTCTTTGAATGTCTGCTTCCTAAGAATTTGTAACAAAGAAATATTTTATTGCAAATTGCTTACCATGGTTAAAAAAATGCTGAGGAATTGTGCGAAAAATAAATAAGTATAATATCTGTATAGCAAACATTAGTGACCATAATAATTTTTTTTTTTTTACAAATTTTTTAAATAGCAAATGTCAGTGACCATACACTGTTTTAAACATATAGGAATTCAAAGATTGTAAAAAAATGAAACATATGAAGACATATCCTTGGTTCTCGAAACAAACTAACTCCATATTACAACAACAAAGGATTGTAGTGTCCTCTGTTCTTGACACTGACCACAATCAGTCCTTTATTACAAATATTTGCGACAAACAGATCAATGATTATGTTAAAGAGACAGTTTTTGCACTAATATTAGACTACTTAATTTAAATCAAGGAAAAAAAAATGTCACCAGTTTTCAAATCTAATAGTATTCAATACTACCGGTATGTCTTTGCAAGTTCACATTGATATGTGTGATTGTTTGAAACTCAAGAGTCGTGATAATCACACTTTTCAGATCACTGTTCTAAAACAGCAACTCATGTCTCTATCCCTAGAGACTTAATAAGCATGACCAGAAAAATACAAACGAGTTGCATTTCAGAAGAGTGTCTATACGCAGTCAAGAGGTTGAAGTTGAAAATGTGTCACATTCATTTTCATTCCTGGTCATGTGGGTGCTGAGGGAAAAGAGAGAACGGATCAGTTGGCTTGCACCGCTACTATGTCAGGGGTAAGGTAATGGATTTTGCTGACATTTTGAATTCTTTACAAGAAAACAACAAAGGGAAATATTGGAAGATAAGTCTAATGATCAGATTTAGGCCTACATAAACAAATAACGTATTCTATTATTTAACTATAGGCCTACCTACACTACATAGGTTTAGGACGCAAACAAAAACTTACAATATAAATTAAAAATTCTTGAGACTAACGGGAATTGAACCAGTCCGTTCTACGGCACCAAATCGCCTAGCAACAATTGCACATGTGTTTTTCAGTACTTGACTAACCGCATCTCCAAAAAAAGATGCGATTTCATCAAGCCATTCAAATCGTGCACACAAAGTCACCCGAACGGACCAATCGAGACAAGGACTATTACAACAACAACAAACATCCCGTACAGGTATTAAAATATCCTCAGTAACAACAAACACATAACATAATATCCGTATTAGTTATACAAGGGCCGATAGGTCTTCTTGTAAACATGGATAACATATATAGACAATACAATTTTGCTTCAAATAATTGTTTATATACAAGTAAATTAAAGTAGGAAGCCAGAGGACAATTTTTAAAAATTCTTGAGACTAACGGGAATTGAACCAGTCCGTTCTACGGCACCAAATCGCCTAGCAACAATTGCACACGTGTTTTTCAGTACTTGACTAACCGCATCTCCAAAAAAAGATGCGATTTCATCAAGCCATTCAAATCGTGCACACAAAGTCACCCGAACGGACCAATCGAGACAAGGACTATTACAACAACAACAAACATCCCGTACAGGTATTAAAATATCCTCAGTAACAACAAACACATAACATAATATCCGTATTAGTTATACAAGGGCCGATAGGTCTTCTTGTAAACATGGATAACATATATAGACAATACAATTTTGCTTCAAATAATTGTTTATATACAAGTAAATTAAAGTAGGAAGCCAGAGGACAATTTTTAAAAATTCTTGAGACTAACGGGAATTGAACCAGTCCGTTCTACGGCACCAAATCGCCTAGCAACAATTGCACACGTGTTTTTCAGTACTTGACTATATAATCAATATAAATTAAATGATGTATAGTAGGCCTAGAAACAAAATACATGTGTTACTAGTATTTGTGTACTGTAGATACACTGAGTAACACTGTCAATGCACGTGGACAAAAATTCCCTAAGTTCGGTATAAAGACAACATAACAGAATAATTAAGCACAGAGAATAATTAAAGTACTGGGTAGTGTGTTAAAAGCATTGTTTCCAACAATACTTCGCCCCAAGACCAGATCAAATAAAACCCGCAAATTGTGAATAAAACCCGTACAAATCACTGTTGCCACTAAAATATATACAAAAATATCAGTGTCACCACTACATTTAGTAAAAAACCCAAAATGTACAGAACTGCAGAAATTCATGTAAAAATCCGTAAATGCTGGTGTACGCCCGTAAAGCCGTACAGCTTGGAAAAACCATAAAAATTACGGAGATTTATGGGCAGTTGACAGGTATGAATAAAGGAACAGGGCTTGAAAAGCAAAGTTGCCAGAAATGAACCTGGGCTTAGAGGAATGTTTGTTAACCAACAAAGAACTGGAACTGTCAGTCATCGTGTAATGGTAGATAATCAAGTGGAGATTGGAGCGCCTATTGACATGTCTGGAGTGCAATGATAATAGTCTGATGACCAACCAATTCAAACATCAGTTCATGCATGTTGTACTCGGATTGTGCTAGTGCAAGCTCTGTGTGATGAAGACTTCATTCCGCAGACTTGCAAAACAAGTTCTGATTAATCTTATCAGTGCTAGATGCCATCGGATCTGAGAATCTTTCAGTATGATAATGCTAATGCTCATAAGATAAACTAACATGGAATTTCTTAGACTATCAATCTTTTCTTGTACTTGATTCGCCTCAAAACTCTTTAGACATAGTCCCAACTGAACAGAAGGGCGTGCCAGCCTAACATCAACAATATGGATGATTATATTTGCTGCTAGTACCAGTTTCTTATCTTGGAAGGAGTCCTCAATTTCTTGGGAGAGGAAGGTTGCCTGATCTTCATTAGAGTAGCACTGTCTGAAGCCTCCTTGCTGCAATACCAGGTTTTCACTTTCAAGGTACCACTGCATCATAAGATTGATAATGCATTCATTGTTTTGCATAGGCAGCTTGCGAGGCTGATGGGTCTGTAATTGGGGACTGTGCTGCCATCGTTTCCTGATTTGAGGAATGGTATCATTATTGCTTCCTTCCATGCCTGCAGAACATTACCTGTGATTCAATTTTGTGTTGAAGATCTGCGGTAGCTTTGCTCTTGCTGCAATTCTCAGGTTTTTAAACATTTCATTGAACACTCCATCTGCTCCTGGGGACCTTTTCATTTTCAATTTGGATATTGCAATCTCCAGTTCTTTCAATGTGATTGGTGCCTCCATGACTTCAGGTATAGGTTCGCCTTGTCCCTTGTTTTTCTGGTTCTCTCGAACCTCCTGTTGTTTGTTTGGGCTAACTTTGATGTTGTTGCCTTCTGCAAAGTAATTAGCTGCATGTTTACCTGTTAAAATGCTTCTATCTTTATAAAGTGTGATCCTTGTATTTCTCCCTGTACCGTCATCATTTAGTTGTTTTACCAGTTTCCATAATTTCCTAGTGTCTCTTTCAAGGTTCAGTGATTCTGTGTTTTCTTTCCAGCTGCTCTGTCTAGCCTGTAACTTGGTTCTTGGAAAGGTCCTAAGAATATCATAGATATTCCAACAGATATCCGCAAAGACCTGAACAAAGAAGGCAGGTTCCTCAAAACCATAAAAGGAAACATATTTTGGACTTAAAAATACACAATGAAATTAACAATGGAGGAAAACATCCCAGGAATGCGAACAAGAGGTCATCCAAGACATCACCAGACAGGATACGAAAGACCTTTTGAATATGATACTGGAAGAAGTAGAGCATGTTGCATAGAACGTCTTACATAATGGCATTGATGACAACATTCTGCAAAGGTCATGTCACACAGATAGATCTATATTTCTATATTAGATAAGCACAGTATTGTCTTGTTTTAGTAAGGTCTAGTATCCACTGATTTTGTTTAACACAGAAAATAATGTTAGTATGAATCATGCTACAGAAATGGGTAACAGATGGCAAACAATAAGAAAGACAAAAGCTGATTAAGTCAATTATTTAGCATGCTTTCTAACCCACAACCAGTATGAGTAAAGTTATAAGAGATATATCACGCACATGGATAACTGATTGTGTTGAAAAAACAGGAAGCTGGAACAGTCTGGCATCACTGGCCCCAACTTGAAATATTGTCCTCAAACTGGCATAAGGAGATCAAGAAGAATGGAAAATCAGCATAAAATATATATTTGTGATAAGCTTTGACAGGAATATGCACACAAACATGCGGACATATACACACACTATTGTTAACCTGTTCTCCCATAGTTGTTTTTATTTGTTACTATGTGCTCCTACTACAGTTTTTATTTGTTACTATGTGCTCCTACTACAGTTTTTATTTGTTATTTTGTGCTCCTATTACAGTTTTTATTTGTTACTATGTGCTCCTATTACAGTTTTATATTGCTATTGTGTGCTCTTATTACTGTTTTTATATTGCTACAGTATGCTCCTATTACTGTTTTTATATTGCTACTGTGTGCTCCTATTACTGTTTTTATATTGTTACTGTGTGCTCTTATCACTGTTTGTATATTACTACAATGTGCTCCTATTACTGTTTGTATATTGCTACTGTTTGCTTCTATTACTGTTTGTATATTGCTACTCTGTGCTCGTATTACTGTTTTTACATCGCTACTATGTGCTTATATTACTGTTTTTATTGTTACTGTATGTTCGTACTAAAGTTTTTGTATATTGTTACTTTGTGCTAATATTACTCAGAAGGCAGTAAAGAAGATTTTCTAACTACTCTCTGCTGTTGCGCTGCTGCACTTTTTGATGTCTTGACTGATGCTACAATAGTGATGGCAAGCAGTTGGAATGCTTATCAGTGAAATTTTGATCAGAGAAAATGCCAAACATTTCAGTTGTGACCAGTCCACTATAGTAAACTGCACTAGCATTCGACAAGTACCACCAATAATTTTCACAGGCCTGGTCACCTTGTGTAGTTATACTAGCTGAAGATTGTCATATTCTACTGTTGTATCTGCTCAAACTGCTTATAACCAGCAACTCTAACAGCAGCTCATACACGTGGCACTTGATATTGTGCTAGTGCATGCTCTGTTCAATGTAGACTTCATTCTGCAGACTTGCACACCAGAAGTCAGAACATTGATTTTAGTGGTGCTAGATTTTAACTTAATTTTTAAATTTCAATGACTAACTTATGAGTGAAAAACCTCAAATATTCTTAGTGTTAACATTTCACACAAACTGACCCACATATACCACACAAACTCACCCACATATACCACACAAACTGAGAGATATAGATGTGCAAACTTGATTAAATATGGCAATAAATTGGCAGCATATGATGATAGAGTTGTTTATAATATACAAATGTGCAGGAACAAGGTAAGTCTACAACTACCTGTAGTGCAAGGTAAGTATAACTGCCTGTAGTGCAAGGTAAGTCTACAACTACCTGCAAGGCAAGTCGACAACTACCTGTAGTGTGAAATTTTACAATTACCTATAGTGCAAGGTAAGTCTACAACTACCTGTACTGCAAATAATGATGTCATTTGTTCATTTTTATCCCCAAAAATTATGGGCAATGAAGCTTGTGTTTGTTGCATGAAATTTCTTGGGGGTGGGGGGAAGCTCCCTGGAAAGATTGTTTCCCAGGAAATTTTCCTAGAGATTTCTTTCACAACCTGAAGACTTCAGTGATATGGCTTAAAAATCTGTATAAATTGGATATATCAATGTTGGCCTTTTTTGATCACACAGACTGCTGCATGCTTCATTATAGCAGAGATTCATCATCAAAATTAAGTGCCGTCTCCGCAACGTATTTCCAAAAGGTTGGCTGCAACGTATTTCCAACATCTCCTATCTCTTGTCGTGGTGGTGCACTCTGCTAGACTGTATTCATCATATGATGTTACTCTCCCATTTGTATCTCTGCCTACCTCTTGCTCTCTTCCCTTTGACTTTACCCTCAAGTAAGGTCTTCAATAAGGTGTCATATCTTTTAATATGTCCAAAATATTTTATTTGCCTGATCTTTATTTCTCTTAGTAGTTCTTTCTTCATATTAAGTGTTTTTAGTACCTCTTTATTTGTTTTCTTCTCTTTCCATGATGTTCTCCCTATTCTTCTATATACCCAGCAGATCTCAAAGGCATCAATTCTGTCTTCTAATTGTTTATTTAGTGTCCATGTTTCTGAACCATACATTAATATGGAATAGATGTAGCATTTTATAATTCTCATTTTTAACTTTGTAATTTGTTTAGATATTAATATTTTCCTCATGTTATTGAAGGTACTTTTAGCTATTCCTATTCTCCTTTTAACTTCTATTTCACATTTGCCATCATTTGTGACTGTGTCCAAGATATTGATAATGTTTTACTTGTAGTTTCTCTCCATGTATGTTTATGTTTAGCTCTTGTTCTTCTGTGTCGTTGCTGATTATCATGGTTTTTGTTTTTTGGATATTTATATCCAGTCCATATTCATTACTTGATTTATTGACTTGATCTATTAGTCTTTGTAATTCATGTTCACTTTCCGCCAAAAGAACAGTGCCATCTGCATATCTCAGGTTGTTTATTATTTTCCCATTGATCTTGAGTCCTGGCATTTCTTCTATGTTTTTAAAGATATTATCTGTGTAGATATTAAATAGGCTTGGTGATAAAATGCATCCTTGTCTAACCCCTCTTCTTATTTCTATGTATGGTGAGTAGCTGTTTTCACACCTTATTGATGCAGTTTGTTCCCAATATAGATTTTAAATATTTTACAAATAATTGACATCTGAATTCTGTTCTATGAGTATGTGAAATGTTACAACAGTCACATTCATGTTTCAATTGATAGTATTTCATATATCAATAATGTAATACCCATTTCTTGCATTCAATGTTCTTTCTTTTTTCACTTTATACCCCTCTATGCCTTTCAGCATTAGGAGTAGAAGAGTTCTCTGGAGATGGCTTTTTTGTGTGCTTCATAAATGTTTATTTTCGTTGACTATTATTTCTGTAATCCATCGTTTGCAAGGTCTGTCCCTGACTTTGTATCCATCGTGTCTGTATAGTAATGCTTTTTTGAGAGGCACTGTCTGATGGTAGTCTGGAAGCATGTCAAAACCACTAAATCTGCATTCAATGCTCCACCACAAAATGCACCACATAGTATTATCTTATAAGTAGCTCCCAGGTCAACAAAGCATCAGGATATGGGTACCAGATCAAATCTTGGAATATTAAAGTCTACCAGCAAGATAGTGTCCACATGTTTGTTTGTTTGTCACTATCCCCCAAGAATTACGAACAATTTGCTCTTACTTCCTATGAGCAATGGGATGGTTCCTTAGAGCTTTCTTTCATAGTAAAGGAGATTTCGGCTTAATGCGATGCCTATGAAGAAGTCTTCTAATCGATGGAGGTCTATGTTACAAGGTGAATTGGTATTTTGCCTGAGTCATTCATGCACATCTTTCCTCCGATGAGGCACTTTGTAGCCAGTGAACTATTCCCCATGCAAGATGACACCTCCATTTCACTGTGTCCTAGCCCAAATTTTTTTCTGTATGAAATGTGTTGGTTGGGCAACTGTGACAGTCAAATGAGACCAGGGTTGCTACATCTTCATAGACGAGATTGAATCATCTTCAAACACTTATTATTAACATTATTATATATATGATGCAATTGTGTGACAGTAGATGTTAGATGATTGACTACTGATTGTGTATGGTCCTATATGACTCATTTGCGTGAAAGTAGATGTTAGATGACTGACTACTTATGCTCCTATATGAATCAACTGTGTAAAATTGGATACCAATTGACCTACTATTTATACTGCTATTTACCTGCAGAAAATATTAACTACTACCGGTATGTCATGGAGATTCCCGTTTACCGTAACAAATCTAAAAAAGTATAGGCAGTCACCATAATACTATTACTATTACTATTACTATTTTTATCACACCACTTTCAAGAGCTCTCCATCTATCTTGATATGACCAGCTTTTTGTTTTGGTGAGAGGGTAAAGAGTGTAGTGCTGCACTTATCTGTGTTAATGCTGATGCACCATCTATTAGCCCATAAGGTTAGGGCATCGATAGCTCTTTGTATTTGTTTAGTGGCCACTGTTGCATGTTCTTCCGTGCACCAGATCACCAGGTCGTCAGCATACATTGCCACTTTGATCCCGTGTGGTAGTTCAGCAACTAGGTCATTGATGTAAACCAAGAAAAGTGTGGGTGACAGGACTCCTCCCTGGGGGACTCCATGGAGTTGGAGTTACTTTTGATGATAAGCTGACATGGAAGCAGCACATAAACAAAGCAACAACAAAAGCCAGGAGGAAGCTAGCTATCCTGAGAAAACTAAGTGGAACCACATGGGGAGCCAGTGGAAATATACTTAGTAAAGTTTACCAGCAAGGCATAAGACCACACCTGGAATACGGTTCAGCTGCGTGGTGTCCTGCATCAAAGACCACATTACAAGATCTAGATAAAGTGCAAAACCAGGCACTTAGAATAATGTTGGGAGCAATGAAATCAACACCCATAGCAGAGATGCAGAAAATGGGAAGAATGCAAACACTTGGCGAAAGCAGAGACACAAAAGTACTAATTCAAGCAGAAAAGTTTCAGTGTATGCCAAGTCATCCAATGAAGGAAAGATTCCAAAATCTAGCAATGGGACGACTGAAAAGGAGCAGCTTTATCCATCAAGCTAAACGACTCCGTAGACAACTTACAGACCTACCTGAAGTTGACAGCCCCTTAAGGTCTGTACCAGAGCAAACCCCGTGGAGTGAAAGCCATGGAATGCCAATATACATTCAGACCCATGTGAAAGGAATACTAAGCGAGGACGAACAGAACAGTGTGCAGCGAATGACAGTCACCCTCAGTTTCCTGGATGAGGAATATCCGCAAGATATATGGGTCAGAGTGTACACAGATGGGTCAGCACAGAATGCTGTGAGGAATGGAGTTGCAGGTGTATATATAGAATATCCACACAAGCCTAGAGATACAATCAGAACACCGACAGGAAAATTCTGCAATAATTATGATGCAGAAATCCAGGCAATTAGTGTGGCAGCTAAAAAACTGCTGAACTCCAACTCTGACCTACAGCCTGTGGTATTCCTGACAGATGCAAGGTCAGTGCTTCAAGCTCTCCAGTCTGGAAAACTAACAGACTTAAAAAAACTACTTAGCGAATTGTCTTACCAGTATAGGGTAACCATGCAGTGGATACCCTCTCACTGTGGAATACCAGGAAATGAAAAAGCAGACCATTTGGCTAAGGAAGGTGCTGCCGAAGACCAACCAGATATACCAATCACCTACCATCAGAAAAAACAGATGATAAAGTCAATAAGAAAGCCACAAAAACCAACACAAGATGACTATCACAATATGAACAGATCAGAACAAGTTATAATTCTACGTCTCAGAACAGGACACAACCGACTCCGCAGTCACATGTATACAAAGTTCAAGATTGGCAACACGGCCATGTGTACATGTGGACAGGCAGCTCAGAGTGCCAAACATATACTTCAAGAGTGTTCTGAGCATGAAACGCTGAGGCAGACATATTGGCCAGAGGAAACAACACTGGAATCAAAACTCTATGGGACACTGTATGAACTACAAAAGACAGTGAGTTTTATTAAGGAGACAGAATTACAGATATAGACATGTTTCAAGTGAACGAAAGAAGAAAAATCACACCACTCCTACTATTCTATTTATCCCATAAAAATGTAGGGTTCTCACACTATCTCTCCTACACCTCAATTATGTGAACGTTATTTACTTTGTATTAGAATCATAGCATGTTTTACCTTTCCTGGACTGAAGTCTGCAAAGTTTGCAAAGGAATCTGATGAAGTCTTTCCTGTGTTAGGCTTTGTGCCTGAACTGCTAAATGGATCGCTTTGTCCAAATGGGTCGGAATCAAAACCACTCAAAGGTTTCACCTTCAGCTTCGGTGGTGGTATTGCTGATGCTAATGGAAGTGGACTTTTTGATTTGGGTGGAGCAGGACGTGGGGGTGGCGCTTTCTTTAGCTTAGAAGCTAAACTGGGTTTTGTAGATGCAATGAACGGATCAGTACGTAAAACTGCTGAAACCTTAAGACATATATTGAGAATACATTGTTACTATGAAATAAAATAAATAACGACATCTACATCTGATGAAGTCCAAATTTCTAGTGAAATAATATATTATTATATAAATGACAGTCAGACGTCGTAAAGTCTTTAAAATGCACAAAGTGAAGAAACATATTCTGGTACATGTTAGGCAAATGTGACCTCATCACATTATAACAGTCCATCTTTTTATTAGCGGGTTTGATTTTATTGGCCTTTTTGATGCAGAAATAAAAATGTGAAGTGTCTGCTAGCACTAATTCAATATTTGCATAACGAACTGAGAGCTCCCCTCTAAGGGTGTTCCAGGGGAGGGGGCCTCTCAGTGTGTTATGTGAAGATGGTTGGATGCTGCATTGTACACATCTTAAGCAAAAGTTAGTTCCGTTAAATAATTTATGAGATTAGTTCTGTAAAAAAATAGGCCACATCTGCGTAACATAAACCCATATTCTGTATATAAATCATTGTACATGGTGAAGTTTCAAAAACACCTAAAGTGAAGAAATACATTCTTTATATACATTTTTTAAACTAGTAATTAACTCTTTCAGAATTAAATTATTCCAGGATTTGGATTGAAATAATTTTCATCTGAATTTTTGGACAGCAACATGATTTAACTAAAAGCTACATGAAAACAAAGTATTAGCTGTAAATGGTGATATAAAGTACCAAAGAAGGGAAGTCAATGTGGAATGCATACATAATACAAAAATATAAGAATTGTAACAACAGTTTTACCAACCCTTTGGAGTGTTTTGTTTTACCAACCCTTTGTAGTGTTTTGTTTTACCAGCCCTTTGTAGTGTTTTGTTTTACCAACCCTTTGTAGTGTTTTGTTTTACCAACCCTTTGTAGTGTTTTGTTTTACCAACCCTTTGTAGTGTTTTGTTTTACCAATCTTTTGGAGTGTTTTGTTTTACCAACCCTTTGTAGTGTTTTACCAACCCTTTGTAGTGTTTTACCAACCCTTTGTAGTGTTTTGTTTTACCAACCCTTTGTAGTGTTTTGTTTTACCAACCCTTTGTAGTGTTTTGTTTTATCAACCTTTTGGAGTGTTTAGCAACCTTTTGGAGTGTTTAGCAACCTTGTGGAGTATTTAGCAACCTTTTGGAGTATTTAGCAACCTTTTGGAGTGTTTTACCAACCCTTTGTAGTGTTTTACCAACCCTTTGTAGTGTTTTGTTTTACCAACCCTTTTGTAGTGTTTTGGTTTACCAACTCTTTGTAGTGTTTTGTTTTACTAACGTTTTGTAGTGTTTTGTTTTACCAACCTTTTAGAGTGTTTTGTTTTATCAACCATTTGTAGTGTTTTGTTTTACCAACCCTTTGGTGCTTTCTAGTGTTAAAGCCCCCATATACATATATGGGCTTGATGATAGCCAGAAGGCCAACATAATAGAAGAAATATTATATATAACCACTACATTATATCACATTAGTACCCAGGTTAATGTAATGTGGATTCTGCCACATGTGAGAATTACAGTAAATGAGGCTGCAGACAAGGAAGCCAAAAAAAAAAAAGATTGAATGAAAGAGGGATAAATGTACAACAGGGAAGATGAGCAATTTGAAGCCTAATTAAGAATTTAGTAATAAAAAAGTGGACAGAAAAATGACATGAGAGAATTAAAGCGAATACGTATCTTTGCCACATGCAGGTCTTTACTCACCTACCCTACTTCATTTATCAATATTATGGTCATCGTCATCAGGTAGCATATCCTGAATAGGATGTAGCAGTCATCACAGTCTTTTGAAACTTCTGTTGATATTGAGCCAATCTTTCTGCTTCTGTTAGTGCCATGTTCAGGTGGTCTTTAATATCTTGCGTCCATCTTCTTCTTGATCTGCCTCTTGTTTGTCTCCCTTGCATCATCCCTTCCATTTTGGTTTTCTCTAGGCCGTCATGGCGTTTGATATGGTCAAAATATTGTAGTTTTCTGGAAAGAACCATGCTGTTTAGCCAGTTTTATTTTACATTAATTTATCTCAGGATGGCTACATTGGTGATTTTTTGATCCATGATATTCTAAGGATTTTTCTGTAACATCTTGTTTCAAATGCTATTTTATTTTTGACATTGTTGGTGATTGTCCAGGATTCACACCCATATATTGCCACTAGGAATATGCAAACTCTTAGGAATATTAATTTTGTTGTTTTGCAGCAGCTCAGTCATATGTTTTACATCTGTATTAGCTTCTTTGATGTGATAGCCAGCCTCCTCACTTCTTCATAGCAATCACTGTTGCTATTGATAAGAGAACCAAGGTATTAATAACTGTTGACTCTAATTCGCTGTTGCTGATACTGATTGAGAACTTGCTAGTGGTTCTTTATTATGGTATGAAATGATAAAAATGTGCAATGATATTTTTGTTTTACAACTCAAAATTAATCTGGTCCAAACCTACAAATAATAATGTCCCCAAAAAAATGTTAAACATAATTTCAGAAATGATGACAAATTCTTTTGCAAACAACAGATAATACTCACGGAATTAAATTTGTCAGAACTATTGCCCCCATCCCAATTGAATCCAAAAGCATCAAAACCACCTGCAGGTTTCCGATTAGGTCTCTGAATATTACTGCTGAAGGGGTCACTGTTAAAACCAAATGAATCTGCGCTCTGAAATACGCATACATAAATCTTTATCAAATTAGTTCTCATCAAGTTAGTCAGTCTGCAGAAGTCATCTGATTGCATCACCACACTGTTTCCATCAAATTAATCAATTGTAGAAATCGATCACGTCACTCCACTGTCCTCATCAGGTTAATCAATTGTAGAGTATCCAATCATGTCACTTTGATCTCCTCATGAATAATAATAATTTTATTATTATTCTACAACCCATTAGGGTTGTAGGGGTGCCACATTGAAAATAACACGAATAGCTCACTAAAAAAACCATATCTTCAGTCATACAAATATGTGTGACCCTATTATTTTGCACACTGAACTGGAAGTTCAAGCTTGGCTGTCACATGGGAAACCTCTACCACCTCTTAATACAATCTATTTAAAATACATTTAAAAAAAATCAAATACATTCAATATTTAATCTTAAGCAATTACAATTTTGGCACAGTATGTAAATTGTTTCATATTCTTGCTGCAAGAGATAGAAAAATGAAAATCAATATATCGTATCAATACACAGTATATCAAATCAATATATCACAGTATATGACATCAATATATCACAGGCATTTATTATTTATCACAACTTAGTATAACAAAATGTATTCTATATGTTATCTCTGCACCCATTTATATGTTATACATTGTATATCAACCAATTTAAAACACTACAGCCCTTTGGGATTAAACTATGTCATTCATATGAGTATATGCAGGTTTATCATGGCCAATGCAACTCAAATGACCAAAGATAACAAACTCTGAATTTCCCCCCCCCCCATGACGCTTAACTGCACAAGTGGAAATTACAATAGATAGATTTCTGCGTCGACATCTCATGACAGTCTGCCAACTTTCTGTTTTATTTTGTTTCTTCTCTATCCTTCCAGTGTTTTAACCATTGACATTCTTCTGGACTAGATTTATCTCAGTGATTATTGAGTGATTAATATGTGAACAGTGCCATTTCTTACACTCTTTGTGTCTTAAGTTCTGTTCTTTATAAAGGTTTTTTGGTCGAAACATTGATTTCTGTGTGTTATTATATGCTACCAGTGATCAGCAAAACTTATTACCCTTTTTGCAACTGTTGGATTACAGTTCTGTTGCACTGGTAACATATAATCCCTTTTGAAAGAGAGAAGTTTAGGATTTGTAGATCGACAGTAAGGATTTTGTGTACATTTTCAAGAGTACCCACGTTCCTTTTTTGTGAATGACAGAAAAAAACATCAAAGAACTGTGCTGATCATCTGTTCACATCACTCCACTGTTTTCATCAGGATTTTTTAAATTTAATAGTTTTTTTAATAGGTCATTAATATTTCTTTGTTCATAACTGGACAATCTACACAACTGAACTGAGATGATTGGATATACATTGCAGCTAAGGAAATTTGGTAAGTAGAAATTTCATGCCACAAATGGTTGTTTTTTTAATTAACATTTATTTTTAAAATTAACTTGTAAATGTTAAAATTATATTTTCGGATACTGTACGTTTATGATAACTCTGTATTCTCTGTTTATTTATATTTAAAAAGACATATATTATATATAATTTAACAATATTTAGTAGTACTATTATTTGTTCCCATGGTGGATGTGCAATAAGATTGTACAAAAAACTGATAGAATTCAATAAATACTGTAGCTAATTAATGAATATCAGCCTTGATGCTACATCTATGAATTTCCACCATGTTCTCACTAAGCAATATCAGTCTTGATGCTACATCTATGAATTTCCACCATGTTCTCACTAAGCAATATCAATCTTGATGCTACATCTATGAATTTCCACCATGTTCTCACTAAGCAATATCGGTCTTGATGCTACATCTATGAATTTCCACCATGTTCTCACTAAGCAATATCAGTCTTGATTCTACATCTATGAATTTCCACCATGTTCTCACAAAGCAATATCAGTCTTGATGCTACATATATGAATTTCCACCATGTTCTCACTAAGCAATATCAGTCTTGATGCTACATCTATGAAATTCCACCATGTTCTCACTAAGCAATATCAGTCTTGATGCTACATCTATGAAATTCCACCATGTTCTCACTAAGCAATATCAGTCTTGATGCTACATCTATGAATTTCCACCATGTTCTCACTAAACAATATCAGTCTTGATGCTACATCTATGAATTTCCACCATGTTCTCACTAAGCAATATCAGCCTTGATGCTACATCTATGAATTTTCACCATGTTCTCACTAAGCAATATCAGCCTTGATGCTACATCTATGAATTTCCACCATGTTCTCACTAAGCAATATCAGCCTTGATGCTACATCTATGAATTTCCACCATGTTCTCACTAAGCAATATCAGCCTTGATGCTACATCTATGAATTTCCACCATGTTCTCACTAAGCAATATCAGCCTTGATGCTACATCTATGAAATTCCACCATGTTCTCACTAAACAATATCAGTCTTGATGCTACATCTATGAATTTCCACCATGTTCTCACTAAGCAATATCAGCCTTGATGCTACATCTATGAATTTCCACCATGTTCTCACTAAGCAATATCAGCCTTGATGCTACATCTATGAATTTCCACCATGTTCTCACTAAGCAATATCAGCCTTGATGCTACATCTATGAATTTCCACCATGTTCTCACTAAGCAATATCAGCCTTGATGCTACATCTATGAATTTCCACCATGTTCTCACTAAGCAATATCAGCCTTGATGCTACATCTATGAATTTCCACCATGTTCTCACTAAGCAATATCAGTCTTGATGCTACATCTATGAAATTCCACCATGTTCTCACAAAGCAATATCAGCCTTGATGCTACATCTATGAAATTCCACCATCACTACGCAATATCAGCCTTGATGCTACATCTATGAAATTCCACCATGTTCTCACAAAGCAATATCAGCCTTGATGCTACATCTATGAAATTCCACCATGTTCTCACTAAGCAATATCAGTCTTGATGCTACATCTATGAATTTCCACCATGTTCTCACAAAGCAATATCAGTCTATGGTGAAATATTACTCCGAGATCATGCTGACTCTCATAATTTTTTATGTGTTGATCATCAAAAGTGGCAAGAGTCAACCTTCACTATCAAACTTGTTTGAAGGGTATAGACACTGTCTCAGGATTTACCTTGCATCTATATTTTTTACACCAGCAGGATATAGTATTCTAGCTAGGCAACTCTACTGCCCAGCAAAGAGAGCATTAGGGTAGAAAAGATAACTTTAATATAAGTATCCACGAAATCAATTACCAATGCAGCGATTTCATGTTGGGATTGAAATCTTTCACAACCATGATACACACATGCTGCAGTAGGATACACATGCTGCAGTAGTGTACACATGCTGCAGTAGTATTGAATCCATTTTCCTCACTGGTAGCTAGCTACCTGCTGAATCAGGACACATTTCTGGCCATATATAATAAATTATGTTTCTGGCCACTAGCTTTTCCAGTAACTTGCTGGAAACGTTTTGCAAAGAGATGATATGGTACCTATCAGTAAGAGGATTTCTGTCCAATTTATGAAGCAGAATAAAGCTAATCTACTGGATGCAAACATTTTGTATACTGGTCTTTATAAGTTACCTTCAAATTCTTGGTTCTGTAGAGGGTTTAATTGGAAAGTCTCATAATCTCAACTGGCCCAAACTAGCTTTGAAAAGTTGCAGACTGATAAATCAGGATAAATGAGTTCAATACCAAATCTATGCAAATTTACCTTAACTACAGATGAAGTACCACCAAAAGCATCCTTGAATGGATCTTCAGAACTGAATGGATCAGAAGACGTAAAAGGATCACCTGTATGAGAAAATATAAAGAAAAGAAAAATAAACAAATGAATGCTGCACTAGATGCTATGACATTATTGCATTCCAGTATGAGCAATTACAAGGTGGCGTATGATGCAGACTTGACAAAAGAAAAAAATATCAGATATTCTAGCCTTTCTGACACAACTTAAACACACTTTTCAGGACCAAAGAGAAAGCAAATTAAAAATATTATTAGCACATGGCAGTATCATCATCATCAAGTGCTGTCTCTGCAATGAAGGTTGGCTGCAACAGACCTCCAAAAACCTGTCTTTTGTCTTGGTAGAGCACTCTGCTAGATGGACTAACCTGTCCATCTTATGATGTTACTCTCCCACTTATATCTCTGCCTACCTCTTGCTTGCCTCCCCATCACTATACTCTCAAGTAAGGTCTTCAACAAGGTGTCATGACTTTTAATATGTCCAAAATATTTTGTTTGCTTGATCTTTATTTCCTTTAATAATTCTTTCTTTATACTAAGTATTGTTAGATTCATTGTTTTATTCTTTCCATGATGCTCTCCCTATTATTTTATATATTCACATCTCAAAGGCATTAATTCTATCTTCTAATTGTTTGTTTATTGTACGTGTTTCTGAGCCATACATTAATACAGAATAGATGTAGCATTTTATAATTCTCAATTTTAGCTTTATTATTTATTTAGATGTTAATATTTTCCTCAAGTCATTGAAAGTAATTTTAGCCACTCTTATTCTCCTTTTAACTTCTGTTTCACATCTGCCATGGGGTGCAAAGGGTACTGCACTGCTCTCTGTAAACCCAGGGTTAGTAAATAAACAAGATTCCAAAAGTACCTCCCTTTGGTGCACCCTGGAAACAGAAATACAGCTGGTCGTGCTGTCTCTGGCTAAAACATTTGGGGATCATGTCCGTGAATGTGGAAGTAACAGATGGAAAGAGATTTGACTGCAAAAAAACAGGCAATATCTCCAACACCTCTGCGCCAACACATGCAGCAGCACTGTCGACACACATTGAAGCTAGTCAGTATGGTTGAAGCATCAGAGGGGCAGCCAATGCAGCTGTTACAAAGTGGGCAGATGTTATGAGAAATATTAAGAATCGGCGTGTCAGTCATCATAAGGATAGCATAATGAGTGCACTGAGAGGGAAGCACAGCATAAGGGGTCAGCACCATGTGCAAAGAGAACGGAAAACATCTCAAGGAAATCGGAACCAAAGTATTGTTAGCTCGACACAAGCTTCTAGTTACTGGTGATCGCAGCCTGGTCTCAACTCTACTGTAGAGTTTTTCCTAAACTGGAATCAGGCTTGTGGAGAAAAAAGTTCAGTACCCGATGGGCACAGGCACAACTGTCTAAGGAGACTAGCTATGTTCAGTTCGAGAACAAAATACCAGCCTCGAAGCTCCTAAATATGTGTATAGACTCAGACTTGGATACACTTTGGCTAAGAGGGCGAACGAGTCCAAGCCCAACTTGTCTGTCGAATTCTTTCTAATTCAGAACCAGGCTCGTGAATGAGAAAAAGTTCAGTACCCGATGGGCACAGGCACAATATATCTAATTACACGAGACAAGTTCAGTAGTTGTGGAACACCTTGTGCAAGATAGACGTGAAGGAAAAACCGAAATTGGCTGTGCTTACAGGGTGAATAACGGTGGCACGTAATTGCACTACCGGCAGAAAGCACACTATCTGTTCAATGTGATATGGAAGACACAAAAGACACCACAGGAGTGGAATACAGCAGTGATTGTTTCCTTCTGGAAGAAAAAAGGCAGTAAGAGGGACTGCACTAAGTATAGAGGCATATCACTCTTAAACCACATAAGAAAAATCTTTAACAAGATACTAGAGAGAAGGATGCACACATATATAGAACCACAGCTCAATAACACAAATGGGCATTCAGAAAAATAAAAGCTGTATAGATGCAATCTACCGGTACGCCCTGAAATGAGTGACAGAACATAATCAAGACTTATATTTGGCTTTCGTTGACCAAGAAAAAGCTTTTGACAGTGGATAGAGCACAACTATGGATAACACTACAGACATATGGAGTTCCCCAACATAAACCTATTTCAGAGCATATAAGCCAATAGTCATTGTTCAGTAAGAATGAGCACAGGTACATCTGATAATTTTCAAATTCACTCGGGTGTGAGACAGGGATGTGTACTCCCCCCATTGTTCATAACATACATATATCACATCTGCAAAGTAGCAAAGACAATCGAAGAAAACAATCTGAAGGATAACTTAAACAAACTACTATTTGCAGATGACCAAGCACTAGTGGCATCATCAGAAGAGGAACTACAAGACAAATAGATAGATTACATCAAACATGCCATACCTTTAACATGAAGATAAATATAGAAAAGACCAAAGTAATGAAGATAGGAAGAACAGAAAGAAACACCAATATATATATTGAAAACAACAAGACTTAACCACGTGACAGAATTCACATACCTAGGAAGTAATATAACAGACGGCAAGAGCAGCAAAGAAATACACAATAGATGTGGTAAAGCATACCAAGCCCTAGGGCAAATGACACCAATCTTCAGAAACAAATCTAGATTTAAACCCCAAAATAATACTATTCAAAACAATTATTATGCCAACGCTGTGGTACCATAGCCAAACATGGACAATGACAGCAAACGAGAAACATAAACTTTGACAGCTGAAATGGCATGCTTACATAGAATTCTAAGAATATTGCTAAGATACGGTGAGGAATGAGGACATTAGACAAAAAACAAGCACCATCCCAATCTTGGAATATATTAAGAAACAACAGATCAAATGGTTTGCACACATCAGCAGACTACCATCAGACAGCATACCACAGCAAGCTATACTACACAGATACAGTGAAAGCAGATCTAGAGGTCGACCACGAAAATGATGGACCACCGAAATACAAGAGGCGACAAATTCCACAATATACTCAGCACACAAGAGGGCCATCTCTAGAAAACTTTTCTACCCCTGATGTTGAAAGGTAGCAAAGGGTTTAATGAATAGATAGACAGATCTGTGTTTATTATTATGGAGTGAACACAAAACAAACAGACATCTGCCATCATTTGTGATTATGTGTCCAAGATATTGATAATGTTCTACTTGTTTTAGTTTCTCTCCATGTATTTTTAAGTTTAGTACCTGTTCTTTACTCACTTTGCTGGTTATCATGTTTTTTTATACTATTTCACAGTATCAGAAACAACTACACAAATGGAGCCTTGCCAGAAACATAAGGAAAATTCACAAACAAATGAACAGCAACATAAAAATGGGATAGAAGCGAAAAAATAAAGAAAACAATGATGTAAAAAAACAAAACAAGGATAATGTAGAATTTAGGTAGATAAAGTAAAGGAAACCTATGGTACAATATAGATATATATATATAAAAAAAGGGTACATTACATATATAAGGCCTACCTATTATTTCAAATATAGTTCCAACTTTTTAATAATTCTGTGCACTGCGAACTGAGAGCTCCCCCAAGGGTCATCACAGAGGTGGGGGTCGCTCTCAGTGCGAAGATCAAACATGCGAAGATCTATAACAGTTGTATTGAATTTTTATTGGTTGATAGACATTTTGTAATTAGGAATGGACCGACATAGTGACTCATAGAATACTAAAAAAATTGTGACCTGCACAGATTTCATAAAAACTGTGAACAGAAGTGCACAGTAGACATGTGATTGTACCCAGCAACCTAACAACAGAAACAGACGACGTTTTGACTAAAAAGCCTTCATCGGGACAAACAAAAGACAACAGTACAACAAATCTTACATGGAGACAAACATCGATATGATAGGGAGGAAAGAAAAGGAGGGATAGCAAGTAGATAGTGGAAGAAGCAAAGATGGAGCAGCATAGCAGGGAAGAAGAGGGTATGAGAGAAGATAGTGGTATGTGAGAAGGGGAAAGTGCACATGAGGTGAGGAGTGAAGATAGATAAGGTGTGCTAGCAAGTAAAATCTATCATAACCATGTTTGTCTCCATGTAAGATTCGTTGTACTGTTGTCTTGTTTGTCCTGATGAAGGTTTTTTAGTCGAAACATCGTCTGTTTCTGTATCTCGTTGTTAGGTTGTTTTATGTCTTATTTTTGTAACACTTCTAATTATTTTTGTTCATCTTGATATTTTCCCTGCATTACTCCAGCCTCTCACTTCCCTTTTAGGGTTGTTACCCTACTCTGGAACATTTATCCCTCTGCGCCTTTCTACCTAACGCATTTGACTTCAGCATGGCTTCTTAAACACTTTGACTTTATTTAGGATATGGGATAGGACATCATCATAGGAGGTGGCTAACTCCACCCCATAATCTCCATAGTCGCTTTCTATAACATGCATGGAAGGTAAACTGTATTGCTATTCTTTGTTCCTCTTCCAGACCCCAGCAACATACAGGTCTTTTCTGTCATAAATAGTTCTCTTTTATCGCTTGCTGTTAATGTCCATGTTTGACACTAGTAACAGAGTCATGAAATGAGCATAATTTTGTATAATGTTATTGTGGTGTTCATATTCATATGTTTGTTTTGAAATATGCGAGACATCTGCTTGATAAGAGCAAAAGTGCAACATTTACAATACTAAGTATTAACTAAAAATAAGAAGAAAAGTCCAGATTCTGAAATAAGAGGTACTTACTGTCCCTAAATGGGTCATCATTTTGGAATGGGTCACTATGAGCAGCAGGCAGTGCCTCACCTCTACCAAAAGACTCACGACCTTTAAATGGATCATCTATGAAATCCTCTACAGTGGAACCGACACTAAAGCTGTCAATGGTGCTGCTGCCTGGGCTATGGAACTGTCAAATGTAGAAATAGAATATAATAACAAAATCATCACCATACATCTCAAGCAAGTTCAAATTGTCACAGAATCTAGACTCAGCTATAATTAAAGGAATCTAGACACAGTCTAGTGCCATAATAAAGTGGCATGTTTAGTGGTTTAGACTAATGGTTCTCAATGTTGACTCTATGCTCGGAGTCACTGAAATTTTCAAGGGAAAAATTGACTCCCTGGGACAATAGAGGAAACATAGGACCACAGGCCAAAGTCAATTGAAAACCAATGATGCTAGTCTATGTTTCTCTACTCTGCAACACCTAGTTCTTACTGTTAAGTTCATTCAATTACATTCTACCATGTGAAAACTATTTGCCAAGGAACAGTTGAGGGTGGAAGGATAAGATGTGGTAAGAAAAAATCATGGCAGTAATTTTCTACCCTTGCCCAAATGCCTGAGTGCAGCAGTGTTTAGAGGGATTTTTGTGCTGACACCTCAAATGTGGCATCTCTATAACCCTGGCAGGTCATTAGTCTCATTATTACACTCTCCCATACAAGTGTGAACAGGAATAGATAAATTAAAATGTTACCAGTAGTAAAATCAGAGCACTAACAATTAAACACAAGAAACAGTGTCTTTTCTTCTAAAAAGCCTTTATCAGGATGAAAACAACAGAGAAATGATGACCCTAGATGAAAACACATATAGTACAGTAAGTAATGTTAACAGAGGAATCTAAACAGATTTGCTAGATGGATACTGATTCAGCAGTCTGGAGGCTTCTAGCCTTTATAAACAAACTAAGTAATCAAGAAACAGTAATTCAGTCACAAGTTCAATAACTTAGAAACAGTAATTCAGTTACAAGTTAAATAATCTAGAATAACCCCCATTTTCGTTCTTGTTTCCCATTAGTGCCTACTTACATATTTTATAGTTAATTGATCTAAATATTATATCAATAAAAAATCAATAATTAATTGAAATATTCATTTTTTAGGGTTAGGGTTAATTATATTTTACATAACTAATCCCAATCCTAAACCTAAATATAATTATATTTAAATTAATAAATGATAAACATAAACTAATAAACATAGGCATGGGAAATAATCATACAGCTAGGCACTAATTGGCGCAGCAGGGTTGGACTGCAATCATAGTACCAGAAACAGTTACAAGTTAACCTTCAGGACCCTAGATTAAAATTACGCACTATCCCCCTGGGCCTGGATTCTTTTTTAACAATGTGGTGAATGTTTGGTAAATGTGATAACATTTTTGTTTGTAAAGATATCAAAATAATTTTTGCACAAGTAGATAAAGGAGTGAATAATGAATATGATCATATCTTTTGTTGCTGTTGTATGTGTGATATAACATACACATTTTGAAGTTGAAAATTCAGGAACAAATCTCTAAACACCATTTAAAAAATTGCAAAAATAATTTCTTGACTATTCCTTGAGCAATGTGTGGCAACACTGATAAAATCCTGCTAAATACCTATTCCTGTTGTATATATCTTGTTTCATATCTTTTTTTTCATAAGAAATTGCATACAATGTCCATCCGTCCAACACTAGGTCTAGGCCGACATACAACATAATTATTTTTGTGTGCTGATATGTGGCACCCCTGATAAATATTGTTTTTATGTTATTCAATGAATTAACGAACATTCTTATAATATAATAACAACTAAACCATGTAGATATTATTTACCATGACGATCATAAACCATGCCATGCATAGTACTATGTTTTATAATACAATATGGTGTCGAAAATGGACAAAAGTTGTTACAGAAATTCGTTCATTATTTATAGCAATATTGTATGCTCAATCTTTTGGTCTCGATACAAATCATTCCTACAACTATATATGTTCTTTTGTCATTCCAATTGTTTCCAATTCAATCTATTTTGTTTTATCTGCATTCCTCCCGTTTTTGATGATCATGTTTTGTTTCTACAATATTACATCAATGCTTCTGTAATCTTCATACTTGTGTCATAAACCACCTAGTTTCCCTTACACTGTAATCTTTTCAGCCATATTTAGCAGTGTAACACTTGCGTCATTTATGTAACCTTATGTATAGTTTTCAGATGTTAGATTTTTCTGACAATGTAAATGTATTCTAAGACAAAATGTATATAGCCTTTTTTCAAGTTTTCAATGAGGATAGTGATAGCTTCAATACGATCTTCAATGTTTCAAGACAATAACCAATGAGATGAATGCATCCATTGATCTATGCACATGTCTGTGGGTATCACTAAACAAACCACCCCATGCAACAGAAAATCTTAGTAGATGACATGTCCAAGTATACAAGATGAATGCATGAGAAATGCACAGGTCAAATCCCAGATCCCTGACATGTTTGGCGAAGCAGCACCTCGCTTAGAAAGGTGTATCAACCTTGATATGTCTAATTTGCCATTATTGCCGTTATAATGACTATTGCCGTTGCCCAACACAACTCATACAGAAGAAATTAGGTCTGGGATCTGAGGAGACAATGGGTGGTAAAGAAATGGTCTTCCTACATGAAGAATGGTCAGCCGGCTGCAAAACTCTTCGTCGGAAGAAAGAAGCACAGTGGGTAAACATCAGCTCATCTCATAAAACATATTTCATCTTAGTAGAAGGCTTCTTCAATAAGCATTGCATTAAGCCGAAAGCTGAAGTCTCTTGGGTATGAAAGCAAGCTCTGAGAAACTACCCCTCTGCACATAGGAAGTGAGAGCAAGTTGTTCCTTGGATATTGACAAACAAATATGTGCTATGTAAATATTTTTGTTTTTTAAAATTACTTTTTAGGGCTTTTGTGAGTGTTTTCATCTAAAAAGGATTAGATATTGTGCATGCGGTTGCGTCTGTGGGTCTCACCAATGGCTCACTAGACAAACCAACCATGCAACAGAAAACCTTAGTAGATGACATGCCTTTATATTGAGGTTATCTTACGCATGTCATAAAAGGTGACTAAGGAGGTTATGGGATGGAGTTGGCTGTCCCATCCCATATAGGGTCAGTGACCCAAAGCCATGCTGAAGTCGGATGTGTCAGGCCGAAAGGCGCAGATATTTCAGCATTGCTGTAAACCATGACACAACGCATTTCATTCTCCGGACTACATCCTGCTAATCTGCAGGAGTTTGAGAACGAACGCAGAAGAAGAAGAGGTTATCTTCTTATAGAAGCTTCATGGCATGTCATCTATACAATCCTGTAGTCATAACCTGCAATAACAGTTACCATGTTGTTCCGACAGGCCAACGTTGTGCTTGAACTGGTTACGGGCACGGCATTGGTGGGCGAAAAGGCAAAGAAACCTGTCGCAAGGGCCAGAGTTGTGCCCTGATGTCAACGTCTGTTTGGTGACATTAGACTCGAAACACCATTGAGTCCGATGTCTGCTGGAACAGAGGGCGGAGCACTTATGGGAATGCCCCACGTGCTGTGAGGCCAGTTTCTAATCAAGAATTAAGATATGTGGTTGAAAATGTATGAAAAGAAAACAACAAATAAGAAATTTTCTAGATGACTTACTAAAGTTTTACTGCTAGCGGAGTCAGCACTCAAAGAGGCATCACCATTTAATCCTGAATAGCCAGCAAATCCAGGATCCAAACTCTTGTACTGAATCTGAAGCTGTTCAATATGTTTCCTTATCTACACCAGATGAAAACCATTAACAAAATATATCAATAGTAATCACTTTATCACTTTTCAAATAATTACAACACACAACCGCAAGAAAACAGAAATAATGTCAAGACTAAATAACAAAGGAAAAAAAAGAACATTCAGAATTTAAGCCAAAGTTAAAAGAATATGGAAGAAAAAAGAAAGAAAAAAAGAGTGATAGTAAATGAAACTCGATGAATCTTACCAGCACAATTTCATTAGTAATTTCCCCTTGTGATCTGGCTAGCAATTCTAATTGTTGTTTGCTTGATTCTGCCGTCTGCTCCAGCCTCGACTCCTCATCTCGTAAACATGTTAGTTCAACTCTTAATTTAGTCAGATCTGTTTCCTGATCCTGCAACAAAGAATTGGCTATATATTTATACTATTCAAACATGGTGCATTTGTTTTATGAGGCTACTGCAAAAAGTATATATATGTTTACTGTTAGTATGTGGTACATTTGTTATTTGAGGCTACTGCAAAAAGTATATATATGTTAACTGTTAGTATGTGGTACATTTGTTATGTGAGGCTACTGCAAAAAGTATATATATGTTTATTATCTGCACATGGTACATTTGTTATTTGACCCTACTGAAAAAAATATGTAGATATTTACTGTTTGTATGTGGTACATTTGCTATTTGAAGCTAATGCAAAATGTATATTAACTCAATTCCTACGTATGTCCGTTTTAACGTAGCATAGTCTCTCCCCTTTGACTACGTATGCACGGTATAACGTAACTCTATATATACCCTCCGTTTTGGCCTTGTTTGGTTCGTAAATGACAACTATTAACTTATTTAGCCATTTAACATTTAGAAATCTGGCTAACAAACGGATACCATCAGCTTGATCAGCAATCCCAAGCATGGTAAAATTATTTCAAATTATAATTCAAACAAGTTAGGTTCTGGATTTCAAAATTAGCAAAATGACTTCATGTTGCACTAGCAAGAGAGCTGAATCCTTCAGCAAACATTGGGCTTTATTATTCCTGAGTATTATAATTGGAGATATTATTTCAAGTGATTTCAAGGTAAACAACAGTGCTTTCGATTTTGACAGTGGAGGTTGCCGACTTGTTGAAAATCGGAAAAGAAATAGACCTACCCCTAATAGATTAGAGGTAAGAGCTCAAAAATTATAAAACTGTTCCCACTGATATTGTTTCTGAAGAATCAGATAGGCCTAGTGACATCAATGATAATTTTGTATTATGTTATACAGAAAATATAGCTAGACCTAATGATAATATTTAGTGGAATAAAAATTTCATCTTTGAAAATTAAATACTTGGAAATATTTCCTGAATTTTCACAATATTTTTGTTCGGTTCTGAAATTGGACATTGTGCACTAAAAATAGAATAACACACTAGCCAGTTGATAGATTTACTTCAAATAAACTAATTATGATTAGTAAATTGGCTATCAATGCATGTACTTTAGTAAGAATGGATATCAACATTTCAAGACAAGTAAAATTGAGGGTGAGTAGAAGAAAATATATGTTAAAAAAATGTCTATCCAGCTAACATTCCTGTTTCTGGTGCAGTTTTTGTATGTTGTTCTTACAATTATTATATTTTTATATTGTATATGGATTCCACATTCAATTATCTTTCTTTTGATACCTTATATGACCTTCTATAGCTAATACTTTGTCTTCAGGAAGCTTGCGCCTAACTCATGTTGCGGTCCAAAAAGTTAGCCTAAAATTAATTACGTAAAAACCCCGGGTATAATTACGTGCTGAAAGAGTTAAGTATTAGGTATGTTGATTATCCTCTTCGCACACCGGACAAGTCCATAGGTGCTCAGATCTCCGCTTCAGTAAATCTCTCAGGGTATAACGGCTGATGGTTCCAGTTCTATGTTGGTTCACTGCTTTTTTTGAAATCTTTGCCAGGGGTTCTCTACGGACCATGCCTATCCTCACTCCCAATTCGCTCATTCTTGATATTCACTCATACTCATTCATCTCAAAATCCTCTGATCATGAGGATTCACGAAGAGCAATGAGCATGTCTGCTCAGTCCATAAGCTGTTTACTGTTAGTGTGTGGTACATCTGTTATTTGAAGCTACTGCAAAAAGTATACACCGTATATGTTTACTATTCATGCATGGTACATTTGTTATTTGAGGTTACTGCAAAAAAATATGTATATATTTACTGTTTGCACATGGTACATTTGTTATTTGAGCTACAGCAAAAAATATAGGTACAGTACAAGTAGTCGTCACAACATGTTTAACTATTTCCATTGTAAATTGGACATATCTTGAATAAGTTTGCAAATTTCATGTTCATTATTTAATAATTGAAATATTTATTTATTTAGGGTTGGGGTCAGTTATGTAAAACACAACTATCCTAACCCTAAACCTAACCCAAACCGTAAAATAAATTAATATTGAAATTATTAAATGATGAATATGAAATTTGCAAACATTGACAAGGGAAATAACTTGATTATGTAGTGGCATCTATTTGTACTGTACCAAAGCATATATATGTTTACTGTTTGTACATGGTATATTTGATATTTGAGGCTACTGACAGAAGTATGTGTATGTTTACTGATTGTACAAGTTACATGTTATACTGCAAAAAGTATGCATATGTTTACTGTTTGTATGCGGTACATTTGTTACACTGCCAAAAGTAGATATGTTTACTATTTATACATGGAACATTTGGAGGCAAATTAGTGTCTTATATGTGTCAAACTTCATGAAATGACAGTCCCCCCATATGAATACTACCCATCTCAAGAAAGTACCCAGATGCCTACCAAGACTAATCCACAAGTATATTACTTCATAGCTCAAGAAATAATAAGAATGGACATCAGATTATGAATGACCATTTTCACTTAGAAGATGGTCAATAAGCAAAACCAAATTAGTTACGCAGTAACTCTCGTGAACAGACATTCTATGCATTCAACATTCAATTTTGGAATATTTTCTTTTGTTCTCAATTTTTAAAGTTATGTTTTTCCTGAACAATTCCATCTCTGCACATTGAGCTTACTTTTATAACATCGTCCATCAATATCTCAATGTTTAGGGTTGATAGAGGAATCGTTCATTGATGATTTATGTGTATTTTTGTACCTTAGAAGTAGTCTACCATGGAGTCAATGCCCAATAGAAAGTTCACTAAATAGTACTTGCTTAAGAACGCAGCATTTTGACATTCTGTGCATATTACTCAGACATCATAGCATATGCAAATATAAATGTTCAGTGTTTATATTGTAGGGATCGTAATTGAGCATGATGTAACAACTCAGTATCCGTGACTTTGTCTTGCTATTTGCTATTATTAATATATTTATCGAGATTATAATTTTTTACTCCAGTTACACTTAGGGTAGCCAGAGGCAAAGCATCACACTTTTCACGTTTCAGCGTATTCTGACAAATAGACTTAATTTTGAGATACCAAACTGCCATTACTGTATAGTGTATCCAACCACCTTATATTAGTGAAATTATTTAAAACATAGTTACATGTATGAAGTAGAATGAGAATTTATGAATATGTGTTTAAAAAAACCAAACTTTGCCCCATTTTTGGGTCAAAGTGACGCAGGCAAATAGGTGTTACAAACCATTATACAATTGATGGAGATTGCCACTGCTACATGTCTGGCATGCAGGTAGTGTGTAAATGTGTGCCAAGAATAGATTGAATAAATAGATAGACCTAGTTTTGTAACTTTTATCTGAAAAAAAAAGTTTTGAATAAAATAGTTTTAAGTTCCATTTTACAGCTAATAATGTCTTTGTATGGTTGGATATCATTGTCTATTTATTGTCTATCTCCAGGTGGATGATGGTCAGAATATTCACACTTGTCATTAAGTGGTAACTGGGAGATTTATGATAATTCTATCCATACATATCGGTCTCTCCAAGATTAGATCGGCATCAGCAACTTCCTCATGACATCAGCATTTGTTCATACATTTTTAATGCAATACTTTGCTCCAAAATCAGACTGTTAGCAACTATCATAAATTCCGATGAAAAAAAACAAAGCAGCCTGACCAGATAATTTGCTTAATTACTTAACAACACAACATATATTTCAGTTTATTGCCACATTATATATTGCCGTCTGCCCTAGTCATGTGTGTTGACCCAGGAATTGCGAGAAACTTTCTCTTACTTCCTATGTGCAGTGGGGTAGTTATTTAACAAGAATAAAATCAGATTATTGAATACATTGGCTGAAATCAAAGAGCTACAAACAAATAAATGGTTGATGAAACAGGTGCTAAAAAAAGCAGGGAATAGGTTACATAAATGAAGGCTAGATGTCCTATTTATATGTGGAAAATATTTACAGTGCCGCCATATTACTAGCTTGTTAAACACTAAAATAATTACACAGATAATTATTATCCAACAATTATTTGCTCATATATACAAATAATGTTCATGTGAATAGTGCTCATGTGAATAGTGCTCATGTGAATAGTGCCCATGTTGGACACAACTGATTGAGCTTCCAATATTATATGTAAGGATAAATAAGTACATAAAGAAACTATGTCACATTTCTAATCATTCAATCGCCGAACAATTATTTATTTCATCTTACTACTGATTTATATTACTTGCTGTGTAGACATGTTAAACTGAGAATGAGAATACTTACACTTACAGGGTGAAATCTATGGTTGACTATTAAGATGGTTAATTCTTCAAGAACAAATCTATAAGAAAATTGTATAGTATAGGCCATATTCTTGTTCTATCTATGCTCATGATTGAATCTTAGAAAAATTCAACTCTTATTATCCGACCAGCCTTCTGAATAGACGTTTAATAGTTTACATAGAAGAGCTTGTCTTCTGAATAGACGTTTAATAGTTTACATAGAAGAGCTTGTCTTCTGAATAGACGTTTGTGGCGTTGCTAAGCAAGTCTTCACCAAAAGAGATTGTAAAAATACTGTAGTATTTCATCCAATGACAATAATTCTATAGGTCTTCCCTAATGACTTTTGTCAGCCATTTTGAGATATTAGTTTGGGAGCGAATACTGTCATTAGTTGAATTGTTGAAGCTAATCAGCAAAAAAATGAAGATACAAATTTTTTTTGTCACATTGCTCAACCCTACCTATGTTTTCTGATTCATTTTCTACTGTTTGAGCTAAGCAGTCTTTACTCTTCTCTTTCTTGGTGGATGTCAAGTGATTTTGTGTGGCATCTAAATCTTAAAGATGATATTCAAGGCATAAGTGCACTTTGTTGCTATCTTATATCTATCTGTCCTTTACAGAACGTTGTCATCACTACCACTCTGTAAGCCTCTCAAATCAGGGCAAGCTGCCCAGATTCTAGTATCATGTTCAGAAGGTCTTTGATGTCATGTGTCCATCGCAGTCTTGATCTGCCTCTTGTTCTCCTCCCTGGAACTTTTCCCTCTATGATTAATCTTTCTAAACCATTGTGTCTCTTTATATACCCGAAATGTGTATGTTTGAGTTTTTTTTATAGTTTTGAGTTTTTTGATAGTTTTGAGTTTTTTTTATGTTTGAGTTTTTTTATAGTTTTGAGTTTTTTTTTATATGTTTGAGTTTTTTTATAGTTTTGAGTTTTTTTTATATGTTTGAGTTTTTTGATAGTTTTGAGTTTTTTTTATATGTGTGAGTTTTTTGATAGTTTTGAGTTTTTTTTATATGTTTGAGTTTTTTGATAGTTTTGAGTTTTTTTTATATGTTTGAGTTTTTTGATAGTTTTGAGTTTTTTTTATATGTTTGAGTTTTTTGATAGTTTTGAGGAGCCAGTCTTATTCTAAGCTCAGATCTTTGTGGACACCTGTGTTGGTTCATCTTTCTATCCATGACATTCTTAGAACCATTCTATAACATTTCATTTCAAATACCGATATTTTCCTTTCCATTGCAGATGTCATTGCCCACATCTCACAACCATATATTGCCACTGGATAGATATAGCTTCTTAATAGTAAATATTGCACAAAGACTAAATGTAACCATACTGATAATTTTGTTGCTTAGAAAGAGTGCGTAAAAATGTGAATTCACTTATATAAAGAGTTCACTGGAGATCTGTCAGTTTAACATAATTTTAATATTGCATCAAAGAATCATAACTCAGCAACTACTGAATCACTGACAATAAATCATTAAATATAGTCGTACATTGTTCAAAATAAGCTGTCAATTGTACAAAATAGCAGTACATTGGTAGCATTCATCATTTTGAAGGTTTAAAGATTTTGAGAAAAAGAAAAAAAAGAAAAAGAAACACTTTTTTTTTACAATTTAGGCAAAATACTGAAGGAATGTCTATAACTAGCTCTGCTTTTATTTCATTTCTATTATGCATAATTTACCTTGATCAACTGTTCTCTATTATTCATCAAAGATTTCATTTTGATCACCTGAAATTTTAATCATGATTGACATCAATGAAGCACAGAAATCATGCAACAATAACACACACAATAAATATGGAGAAATAAAGTGCTTCTCAACTTTTGTGAGACTATGGCCTGGTAAAAAAAAATATGTATTCTTCTTCAGCGTTCATTCTCAAACTCCCACTGGAAATCTCTTGTAGCAGGACAATGGTCGTACTAGATTTTCAGTAGGATGTAGTCCAGAGAATGAAAATGCTTTGTTCCGCCGTTTTATTTGTGCCAATAGTCTGAGACATCCGTCTTCTGTGGAAACAATTAGTATAAGAGCAATACCCTGTGAAAAAAAATTCCATATACTCATAAATAACTTTATAATTTAAGGAGGGAGCTCTCATGGCTCGGTAAAAATATTGCCGCAGCCCTGCAGTTGATAAACATTGAAGTAAATGCTTTCTGTTTAAAGATGACTCAGAGAATAGAAAAAAACAAGATTACCACAGTAATAATTATAAAAGAAACAACATAGAACAACACCAAAAAGAAATGATCATACATGAAACAACATAGAACACCAAGAAGTAATGAATTATACATGAAGTAATTTAAAGAACAAAAAGAAGTAATGAATCATACATGAAGTAATTTACAGAACAAAAAGAAGTAATGATCATACATGAAGTAATTTACAGAACAAAAAGAAGTAATGAATCATACATGAAGTAATTTACAGAATAAAAAGAAGTAATGAATCATACATGAAGTAATTTACAGAACAAAAAGAAGTAATGAATCATACATGAAGTAATTTACAGAACAAAAAGAAGTAATGATCATACATGACGTAATTTACAGAACAAAAAGAAGTAATGATCATACATGAAGTAATTTACAGAACAAAAAGAAGTAATGATCATACATGAAGTAATTTACAGAACAAAAAGAAGTAATGATCATACATGAAACAACATAGAACACCAAGAAGTAATGATCATACATGAAGTAATTTACAGAACAAAAAGAAGTAATGATCATACATGAAGTAATTTACAGAACAAAAAGAAGTAATGATCATACATGAAACAACATAAAACACCAAGAAGTAATGAATCATGCATGAAGTAATTTACAGAACAAAAAGAAGTAATGATCATACATGAAACAACATAGAACACCAAGAAGTAATGATCATACATGAAGTAATTTACAGAACAAAAAGAAGTAATGATCATACATGAAACAACATAAAACACCAAGAAGTAATGAATCATGCATGAAGTAATATACAGAACAAAAAAAAGTAATGATCATACATGAAACAACATAAAACACCAAGAAGTAATGAATCATGCATGAAGTAATTTACAGAACACTAAGAAGCAGGTTATGAGCAAACTATTGTTTTGTTCAGATATCAAATGGCAAAGGAGATTATGGTGATATAGATGTATAATATAAAGGGACATGAGAGCGGGAGTAAGGGAAGGAGTGTATGGTGTTGGATGAAGGAACTTATTACAATATTTACATCAAATGAAAAAAAATAATAGTACAAACAATACATGGATCACAGAAGATGAACACGTAGTTGGATGCTTGTCAAACTGGACATCAGCAACTGGTGGGGGGAATGCTTTGAATCTCATATAACGTTGATAGTCAGTAATGGCACTGTAAAGATGGGCTTTCTATTCCTAAGAGCTTCATGTTGACGCTGTTCTGATATTTTCTACAATATCCAATAATAATATAACAAAATTAGGGCCCACTGTGGTCATTAGATTGACGTTTATGCTAGATTGTCCAAAGATTCCAGACAAAAGGATCATTGTAAGGCTATTACTGGGTCCTCGGGATGAGTGATAAAGAATGTTTTATTACCATGAGACAGAGGTAAACATTGTTAATCAGTGCCAATTGCATGAGGTAAGTTCCAAAGTCTCACCAGTGGTCCATCAGATCAACTATCATGCAACATCAAACCACTAGTAAATGACATGCTAATAGAGTTAGTCTTTCATCTTGTAGAAGCCCCCACAGTATTTCATTTATACAAATATGTTTACCCCCTGAATACGTTAAAGACATTTGCAACACTTTTTGGATATCCTGTTATTACAATGTTCAAGAAATTAAAATTCTCCTTGGATATCCTGTGACAGTAATGTTCAAGAAAGATATTCACTACACCTTTTAGATATCTTGTAATAGCAATATTCATCATCATCATCACCAGGAAAGCATATGATAGGATAGATAGGCTATCATCATCAGTCTTTCTAAACATGTCACTGACATCTAGGACTGTACTACCTTCTCATGTACTCAATAAGCATGCAGAATTACCCCCACAGATGTGCTCAATATTTTCACCTTTGTGGACCTTCATGAATGACAGCCTGGCAGTCCAGGCCAGTCACTGTCTTGCACTGTGCTGCGATGGTGTTTTGGCTGAGGTGGCCAAGACATTCTATTCAGATATTTTTTGTCTTGTGCAAACAGTTCTCAACACCATCTCAGTCTGCACTATCTGGAATCGATCCATAAAGCGTTGTCCAAATTGCTTCACACAAGCTTTGAAGCAATCTGCTTCCAGGGTACACCACGAGGCAGTGCTTTAACGATCTTGGTTAAATGCAAACCGTGGGATTGCATGAGAACAGTGCATAAGGCCTATCCCTGTTCATTGCTCCTTAGAACTGGAGCACTAGCATCGGAAAAGACCAGGCAAAATACTGCAAGACAGAAGCGGGCAAGTAGAAAAGAAAAAACATCTCAATGTCCCATAGACACCCTCTACAGATGTCAATTGTGTGGAAGATCTTTTTGTGCTCACATTGGACTTGTCAGTCATTTAAAAACGCACTATTAACTTTATTATTCTTTATTACTTATTGTTATTATTATTATGGTTGAGTTTTTGGTCATCTCTGATTACGATGGATCAACAACAACAGTCCATATTCTCTGCTTGATTTGTTTAACTGATCTATTAACATTTGTGGTTCCTATTCACATTCTGCCAAGAGGACTGTGTCATCTGCATATCTTAGGTTCTTTCCTGTGATAGCAATGTTTAAACAAATTAAATCTATTCAATATCTTAAAACCATTCTTTGAGAATCTCTATGAACTAAGCAGACATACATAATCAAATTGATTTCATTCTTACGCTGAATAAATTCAAGTCCAGCATAAAAACAGCACAAACTACAACTTTCCCAGCACACATGGATGTGGCAACCATGATATGGTTCTATTGATGATCAAAATTAAATTTAAAAGAATCATACTCAAAAACACGATTAAAATTTAATCTAATAAAATTTAAAGATCCAAAAATAGCAGAGATATCTGAGGCAAAAGTCAGAGGAAAATTTGCAGCTCTAAACCTTGTAAATAAAGATGTTAAATCTCTCAAAGAAGCCATGAAATAAACTTTATTAGAATCAGCAACAGAAACATTAGGGACGAGAAGAATAACACGCAAACCTTGGGTAACAGAGGACATCCTGAAATTGTGACAAAGGAAATGAAAAAGATTAAGAAAGAGGTCCCTGAAATGCAGGGCAATATAGAAAAATAAACAAAAACATCAGAAGGAAAATGAAACAATCACAAGAAATGTGGCTAGAGAAACAATGTGAAACCATCAACGCAGGATTTAAACACAGAAATAGTAAGTTAGAATACAACACTTTAAGAAAGATAACACAGCCAAAAAGACCAAAGATATCCACGATAGAAGACAAACAGGGAAAGATACTCAATGAAACAACAGATATAGTCAAAAGATGGACAGAGAATTGCAAGGAGCTGTATAATTGCAAGTGTAATCCTGACTACACTATATTAGAGAATTCTGAACTTAAGCAACAGAGAAATAGGAAATGCAAAAATTCTAGTAGATGAAATAAAAGAGGCCATAGGAACATTGAAAGGAGAGAAGTTACCTGGTGTAGACAACATTCCAGCAGAACTCTTGAAATACAGGGGAATTAATGTGGTAAATATTAGGACCAAAATCTACCAGAATATATGAAGCACAAAACAATAGCAAGTTGAATGGACACAGTAATAATACCAATTCCCAAGAAAGGAAATTTGAAAGTGTGTATGAATTACAGAACCATAGTCTTATAATGCACCTGAGTAAAGTGATGCTCTAAATATTACTGAACAGAATAAAGCACAAGTCAGAAGAAGTAATTTCAGAAGAACAAGCTGGATTCAGAACAAACTGTTGAACAAATATTTAACATTTGAACATTAACTGCAAAATCAATGCAGTTCTATACAACAATTTCATAGATTTTTGCAAAGCCTATGACCATATTTGGCATGATTGTCTGTGGCACATACTGAGACAATTGAATTTTGACACCACAATCATAGACATTGTTGAATCACTTTACAAAAATGCAAAAAGTGCTGTTTTATCAAACAATACAATTGGAGAGTTCTTTAAAACAAATATGGGTGTTCGGCAAAGATGCATAATGTCTCCAGTATGTTTCATCATATACCTAGAGTACATCATTATATATGAGACACTACATGAATACAACACATCTATATTGATCGGCGGTAACTTGCATTTCACTGATGATATTGATCTTATAGCTGGGTCAGAACAAGAATTACAAGAGTTAACAGCAAAGTTGGAAAAAGTTACCAGCAATTACGGAATGGATATCAACACAGAAAATAACAAGATCTTGGCTAACAGCAGAAACACAGAAGAACAGACCAACGTCATGATGAAGGGACATAAGCCTGAGGAGGTGAATACCTTCAAATACCTCGGATCCAGCATATGCAGCAATGAGAAATGCAAAGCAGAATTAAAAAAAATTCTGGAGATGGCTTTATTGTCTATGTCAAGGATAACGGTGATTTGGAAAAGCAACATCAATGTTGGAGTACAAGGCAAACTGTATAAGTCGCTGGTGCTTTCTGTTGTGATGCATGGATGTAAGAGTTGGACACTCACTGCGGACATGGAAGGACGATTACTAGCTTTTGAGTATAAATACTACAGATGAATTCCACAGGTAACATAAGACAAATCTGTACATAAGAAATAAAATAGAGATGTATGCAGGTTTACAAGAACCATTGCTTTCATTAGTGAAACAACAAAAACTAGCATGGTTTGGACATGTATGCAGACACAATTCTTTGTCAAAAGAATAAAGACAAAGGGCAAACAAAGACATGGATAGACAACATCAAAGAATGGACAGGACAATATTTTTTCTCACTCCTCTACATCGTTGAAGATAGAAATCGATGGAGGACTTTGCGTGCTGAAATATCCAATGTGGTACTCCTACAACTCTGACAGGTTAAGGGTTTATTGATTGATGAACTAGTATTTTATAACTTACAGGTGTATCTCCTCAGTGCCATGTAATCACCTGTTGCAGATTTACATGCACCTGGTTACTAGACTACAAATAGATTAACTAACCAGTTTCAAATAAACTATGTGTTTTAGAATGCATATGTAAAACATGGTTCATGGACTACGGCAATTAGTAACAGGGATAATAAAACAAACAAGGGAAGATGAAAAGATGAACAAGGGAGCATGGGAGATTGAATAAAGGGACATGGATATGGGAGTCTAATTGGAGAATGGGAAGGATGATATAGAACACAAAGCATATATGTTTTGAAAATGACTAAAGCTTTTTATTTATTTACAATATACAATACAAATAGACAACACAATATTTTACTTATTCATGTTGTATATTATATTCCAGTCAGTGTACCATATTCCTCAGTTCCCCGGATGGCCACAACATCTCTTGTCGCAGTGCAATTGTATCATCTCCTCACCATTTACTTTACAATTTTATTTAGCCAGTTTAATATTTTGATCATGTAGATTACTACAGTAAATAAGTAATAATCTATGTGTGGACATTGAAAGTCTGATTTATGAATAGTAATAATCTATGTGTGGACATTGAAAGTCTGATTTATGAATGTATCTGATCTCATTCATGATAAATATTCACTCTTGAATACATAACTGATGAAATTGGCCAGTTTCCTCAAATAGAAACAATTAATATTAAATTCCATTTGGTCTTCAGTAATGATAATTTCATGTATTGTTCAAAGTGCCATAAACATATGATAAATGAGTTGTTGATGTCACATGACTGATTGTCAGGGGCAAATACTCACCTCTAGTTGTTCCTTGTCTGCCCTATCCCTTAGTTCCTGGACATTCCTCTCCAAGTTGGAACGCTGGTAACATACAACAGATATGATACACATCAATAGAAATATTTCTTCCCATCGTATGCATCATGATTACTGCACGATCATAAATTAATCCAAAGAGTTCTTTATTTCTTTTTATTTCTACTAATTTGTCTCCATTTTACTTTGTAAATTATAGGGGGGGGGGGAGGTTGGAAGAAGAGGTTGAAGCTCCATAATGCCCACATGCAATGCAAAAATATTCACTTTTTAAAATACAGCCAGGCAACATAACATAAGTTTAACTAAGGATGAAGGATAGAGAATTGTTAAAAGTAGGTTTTAAAATAAATGTCTTTGATAAACTAAAGCAATAAACCTTTGGTGTGTCAAACAATGGCACTAATATAATAACAGCCAAAGATCTGTTATGAAAGTGTCCTACTGAATGAAGAAAGATGTCATCAATACTATTCTCAAAGTTGATAATAGGTCACAACTGCAGCAAAACTGTATTCGAATAGGTTAAAATTGAAAACAGTAATGGAGTTTTACTAATGCACCGAAAACATGCTCAAATCAACATTTCAGCCAAAAGCCCTGTATCAAAATCACAATATATCACATGTTAAGTAAAGAATTTATAAAGGTTTTTTAGTCAAAATGTCAACTTATTTGTGTTTTAATGTGTTATATTATATACTATTCAAGTACCCAAGAAAGCTGTCACCAATACTATTCAAAGACCAAAGAAAGCTGCCACAAATACTATTCGAGAACCCAAGAAAGCTGTCACCAATACTATTCAAGGATCCAAGAAAGCTGTCACAAATACTATTCAAGGATACAAGAAAGCTGTCACAAATACTATTCAAGGATACAAGAAAGCTGTCACAAATGTTATTCTAGAACCCAAGAAAGCTGCCACAAATACTATTCAAGAACCTAAGAAAGCTGTCACAAATACTATTGCAACAAAAACTATGCAACAACAAAAACACAGACCATAGATCTCTCTGCTATTGGCATACTAAACTGTTCCAGACAACAATAAAACAATGATAATTCATATTATTTGTCTATTTAGCAGGCACACATATTGAGTAAAATATTGATATAATGGGAAACAAAATTAACAGGTGGAACAACAAAGAGTAAAAAAAAAGGACAACAATGGAAAAAATATATTCATGATCAGTATCCTTTTATTTCATCCAGAACTGCCTAGAATGGACAATGTCAGTAGTGTCCTTTACAAGAATTTGGTTATGTAGCTTTTAATGTGCTTTCTAGTCATCCCATGTTATTTCTTACTTCTCCATTTAATTCTGCCTTACAGCCGCTCCAATGTATGGGTTGCATATGCACTTCTCGAAAAATTATATGGAATTTACATGTGCAATCAGCAGAAAGTGAATTAACATACACAATCAGCTGAAAGTGAATTAACATACACAATCAGCAGAAAGTGAATTAACACACATATCAGCAGAAAGTGAATTAACATACACAATCCATAGAAAGATCTATCTAAAAGGTACGACCTTGTATCAACATAAAAACACAAATTATAATGACTACTAAAAAGTAAAGTAAAATATTGATCCCACTAAACGTAACAAAGTATTTTAATAGACTTGTGACTCACAGACAATTTACCAATATGACCACAATTATACATGCTATCAAAACTTCTCATGAGAAAAGGCTCCTAGTTAACAGAACTTTGTGCTTATCCATCAGTACAACGTGTGTAATATATCTACCTACAAAAGACCTCCTTTGAGCAGTAGACATCTTAACTCATTCCACCCGCAAAAACGATATATCGTTACAGATAGAACCCCAATTCCAGATATATTCACAATGTATCCTTCTTGCAGATATGTCATCTAAATTTGCTTCATTTTATAGTAAATGAATTAGTATTAACTTATTTAGCTGTTTAACGTTTAGAAATCTGGCTAACAAAAGGAAACCCCTGTGGTACTGTGTGATTAGATGTGTATGACATTTATTTCAAATAAAAATTCGAACAAGGTAGGTTCAGCTTTCCTGAAATTAGCAAAATGGCTTCATTTTCCACTAGTAAGAGAGCTCAAACATTTAACAAACATCAAGCTTTATTATTCTTTGTGTTTTATAATTGGAGATATTATTTAAAGTGATGTGTCAGAGGACAACAGTGTTTTTTTATTTTTACAGTGGACATTACTGACTTGTTGAAAATCAGAAAAAAATAGGCCTAGACCTAATCATCATCATCAAGTGCCGTCTCCGCAACGAAGGTTGGCTGCAACGTATCTCCAACATTTCCTGTCTCTTGTCTTGGTGGTGCACTCTGCTAGACTGTAACCTGTCCATCGTGTAATGTTACTCTCCCACTTGTCTAGACCTAATAGGTGAGAGCTAAAAATTCTAAAACTGTTCCCACTGTTATTGTTTCTGAAGAATAAGATATGCTTAGTGACAGCAATGATAATCTTGCACTATGTTATACAGAAAATAGGGTGAGGCCTAATGATAATATTGAGTGGAATAAAGTTCAACTTTGGAAACTCAATACTAGGGAATATTTCCTAAATTTCCATATTTTGTTGGTTCTGAAATTGGACATGGCACACACAAAAATGGCTTAAAACACTAGGCAGTTGCACAATTTACTTCAAATAAACAAATTGATGATCAATAAATGGACAGTCAATGCATCTACATTAGTAAGATTGGATATCAACATTTCAAGACAAATAAAACTGAAGGTGACTAGAACAAAATATATGTAAAAATAATTTATGTTCATCTAACATTTGTGCCTGTTTGTGGTGTAATTTTTTTAATTTTGTTCTTACAATTCTTATATTTTTATATTGTATATGGATTCCACATTTAATTATCCTTCTTTTGATACCTTTATGACCTTCCATAGCTAATACTTTGTCTTCAGGAAGCTTGCGCCGAAATCATGTTGGAGTAAAAAAATGTAGCCTAACATTTATTATGTCCAAACCCCAAGAATAATTCTGTCCTAAAGAGTTAAAGCACTTCCCATCAGTCAAAAAATTGAAGTCCTCAGTTTATGAAAGAGAGTTAAGAAATTCCTCTCCATTGCAACAGGAAGAAAAAACAGTGTTGCTATTCTTTGCTCCCTTCTCTGGCTCCAGCAACACACAGGCGTGTTTTGATGAGATCAGCTTATACAACAGAATATTTTCATGCGATACATCTTCACATTAAAAAAACAATACCATACCATAAGCCTATAATCCATCAGGGTCATAGGATACCACATTGGTCACATGAACACACTGAGTCCACAATTGATTTCAATATTCAGCAATCTGGATGAGTGAAGAAAATTCTGATTTATAATGTCCTTGATGTTGTCTATTCGTGATATTTTTGGTCCTTTTCTTCTCCCAACTTTTACTGTTCCTTTTAGTATTGTATTTGACAAGGAAATCATATGAGCAGACATATCCAAACCATGCAAGTTTTCATCATTTCATTATTGAAAGCAATGGTTCTTGTGGACTTGTATATACATCTATTTTATATCTTACATACACATTTGTCTTATGTTCTCTATAGGAGATGTGTAGAATTCTTCTGTAACATTTGTATTTAAAGATCTGTAACCATTTCTCTATAGATGCAAGTGAGTGTTGCAATATTTCAGTGGATGAAAGGTTTAACTGGTGGCGAGGAACAAAACAGCAAACTAAATTTTACCTAATACAGTAATGTCTAGACTATAATATATTTCAAAACACACATTTACCTTGTCATCTAATTCATCAAGCCGCCTCTGTGCTTCCTTCTTTTGTGAGTCCAGTTGAGATAAGGTTCCAGTCAAGGAGTCCAGCTCCTTCTGTAAAACCAGAACCTCACTTTGTCTGATTTTAATATCAGCTTCTTGCTGGGCCTTGCCTCTCTCCAGAAGAAGTTTCTCCCTGGACGTGAATACAGTTTATATTAATATCAGTACTATTGTATTTGATATGTAGACATATCAAACTGTGAACAAGAAGAATAAGAAGTACTACTGTAGTAAATGATCCAGAGTACTGGATCCTGCTGTTATTCTACCATTAAAAGAACATGAAACAAACCATCTTTGTAGTTAATGAACAGAAAGAACTTGCTATAAGCTTATAACAGGAACTAGTTAACTACAATGCAAATGTAAGAAAATTTATATGGGAAACTCTGAACTAATTAAAACCTATAGCATGCTGTAGTTTTGGAGCAGTTTTGTTCCAGACTCAATGTTGCTATGCACTTCTTTCAAAAGGAAATCAAGATTGGTAAACCAACGTCATTCACCCAGGCCATACAGAAATCAGGTGGAAACATAATTTAACTTCCTGTCTGGTGTGTGTATGTAAATGAGAAGATTGTGGTATATTTTTAGTGAATATTCTTCAGTGGTATCTGGAATCCATCAAAATTGATTGAAATGCAGCCACTTTTGAGGAAACTTCATATGTATTGAAACTTCAATTAGACTGAGTTGATAACGTTAGTGAGATTGATGTATATCATTTATTTTCAGGCGACATTATGAACATGTTAGTTTGATTATGAAATGACATCAGAAATAGAATAAGCCTAGGCATTTAGCAGTATTTCATTAAATTCTGCATTCTTAACTTATCAAACAAGAATATGTGAGTCTCTTTTTTTTGGGTCTTTTTTTGCATTTTTCACAACCATTTTCATAAATCATACCACACATTAAAAAAATCGGTAGATATCCTTACAACATAGCCATCAACTCAGCATGTTTTGGTTGTAGTGATTTTCTAGGTAGTATTTATGTTCAGTAGTTTGCCATTGCTTTATATTACACTTACATCAACAAAATTACATCATTACATTCAGTAACCATTCTCTTATTTTCATTTCAACAAATTATACAAAAAACTCCAAAAGCAAAAAAAGTTATTGCGTTTTCCAAATACCTTCCATAAATAACACATACAGTCAAAAAAATAATGCAGTGACAGGAAAATAATGCAATTTTAATACAGTATGCTAACAAGAACAAGTCATAGTAAACTGAACACAAAACATCATAAAGATTAGATTATGCATCATCACCACCATAAGTGCTGTCTCCGCAATGAAGGTTGGCTGCAATGGACCTCTAACATCCTGTCTGTTGCCTTTATGGTGTGCTCTCCTAGACTGTAACCTGTCCATCTCATGATGTTTCTCTCCCACTTGTATCTCTGCCTACCTCTTGCTCGCCTCCCCTTGAATTTATCCTCACGTAAGGTACTGAACAATGTGTCATGTCTTTTAATATGTCAAAAATATTTTATTTGTTTGATCTTTATTTCTTTTAATAGTTTTTTTCATACAATGTGTTGTTAGAACCTTTCTGTTTGTTTTCTTTCCACAAAGTTCTTCCTATTTATCCAAATCTCATTACGCATAAATGACACAGGTTAAAAATCTAATATTAATTAAATTATTTCAATACAAAAAACAGCACAGTCAAGCTGGCTACACAAGAAGAGAGACATGTTTGGAATATTAGTTGTATGGTACCCGCTGCAGTATGGTATCTACAATTCAGCCATCACAGTTCTATTGCTCTTCCTGCTTATCACTCTCAAGTTGAGTGCAGTCTTGACAACACAAATAGCTTCATAAACATTGGTTTTATGTGTTACTTTACTCAGAAGTAAGTTCTCCTTTCAAATTTTACAAATCATAACACATCCAAGAAGTAGACCTATGCATAATCATCACATAATTATGTATCATAAGACTTCCACCAAATTTTCTAGCATTGCAGTATACAGCTTTTTTTTTTATTAAAAAAAATTTAGTTACTGCATTTTTTCCTGGAGTGCAAGAAGGCTTTCTACAAGCAGTGGAAATGAAGGCCGTTTTACCATAGCAGTCGATACAATGTGTACAGGAAGGACTTTTCATTGCACCTCCAAAAGACTAAAATATCCCAACCAGTTTGAACCTGAGACCTCATGGTTATGAGACTGATGTTCTAGCCATTAGACCACAAGCTCCATTTTGTTTTGTATACTGGAAGGAAATTCTCAGCAACAGAGCTTATACACAATGGCCTTGACAAGTCACCAATGTAATTTTTTTTTAATGGTATATAAAATAGAAGAAAATTGTACCCAACATATGACAATAACACCATTTCAGATTCATTGCAGACAACCTTCAAATGTGAAAAGGATACTTTATCTAGTCTGATAAAATTTAAATGACCCAACTTGTACTAAAAACAGCCAATAGAAAGCAACCTTTAATTCCTGAACACAATACAAAAACAAGACATGAAATAAATTCAAATAAACAGTTTGTGAAAGAACATACACTATAAATACTTCAGTCAATTTCATGAAAATCAAGAATAATCTAACAGTTTATGGAAAAACAGACACTTCTTCTTCTGCATTTGCTCTCAAATAACCAACATGCAAGTTTCTGCTGGCCAGCGCGAAGTACTGTGCTGCTGGTATCACAGCGAAACTGTATTGTTTTGCGTCTCCAGCACATTACATCTGTTTTTGGCATGGTTTAAATTCAGGTGAGCTTCCATACTCTGTGACAGCCTTTTGCCAGGCAAAACAAGAATCTGCTCTACATAGTGATAATTTATCACCCACCCAAAATATATCCCTGAGTTGCAATTTCTGAGGAGATAGTGTGCAGGAATTTTGACTTGGGTCAACTATGTCTATCTTGCACGAGCTGTTCCACTTTTCGATAACTTGTATCTTATAATTAGACACTATTGCCCTGTGTCCTCGGGTACTGGACCTTACCTCGACTGTGAGCTTCTTCCAGCACAGGTATTACTCAAACAGTAAAGTTGAACTAGGGTTGGTATACCCTCAGCAGAAAACTACCAACTTAGTAGTTCACCAAAAAAGCAGTGACTGGTATCATCCAAGACAGAGCTTCCATCAACATTTTCTTCATACTGGGATCATATGGTATCCTGCCCTTACCATTTCATACAACATGCTGCTGGAAGACAGTTGAAAGATTGTTCGAGCATGAACATTGCTATCAGTTACAATATTCTTACTTATTCTTGCATATGGTGCTGCTCTCTAGGTCTGTACTACCTTTGTTTGCACTCAACTGACAAATTGTGCTTGTCCTTCTAAAAAGTTGCGCAGACACATTGGATTGGGTGATGAGTTTACCTCTTCTTTGGAGTGGCGCGCACTTTTCAACCAGCGGAAAATGTCCAAGTAGGCTATATCAGACACTATAAAAAAGTATTAGAGGTAACAAAGACCTCGTTGCATAAAGTATTTCATAAACCGCCGGCACATTGAGGGAGCAGGAAACTATTTATAGGCTAGAGCCAACAGACACTACAAACACTTCAGTCAATTCAATGAAAATCAAGAATATTTTTCAATCTTACCTTGCCATAAATGACACAAATGAACTAAAAGAAATATAAAATAAAATAACAATTGACCATGAGAGATAGAAAATAACAGAAGTCAGTCAAACACAAAAATGGAGAAAGGAAACATAAAGAAGAAAATGGGGTAAACAATAGATAGAAACACAGTAACATCTTTTTTCTTCTTTTCCATTTGCTCTCAAATTGTCTGCAGTTTATCAAGATGTAATATGGAAAACATAATGGTTTACAGCTTGACTGCTACATCAGCACTTTTGGTTGGATACATCTGACTTTAGCATGGTTTCTCAATCAGTTTAACCCTCTATGAGATGAGACAGCCAATGTCACCCTCAAAACCTTCTTAGTCGCGTCCTACAAGTAACAATGTCACTATAGTAGTATAGTGGTAAGTATTCCCACCTGTCAGGACTCTGTTACCAATGTCAAACATGGACCTTGAAACTAGCGAAAAATATCACAATATGTGTAATAAGTATGCATATGTGAGTGTGAGTGCTAGGATGTTATAATGAGCCAATCCTTTTTTATAGAAGCGAAGCATGGTAGTAAACAAAAGTGTCCAAGATAAGCTGGAGGCAATTGTGTCATGGGACATATTCTCTCCAGAACATTGTCTTCCCAAAGAGCTCCCTGAACCTCTCTGTTTTGGGTCATGAGTCATGAATTTTTCAATGACATATTCATGTTGTATAATGTCATCATTCCACCTTCTTCTTGATCTGCCTTTCTCCTCCCATGTGCTCTGCCCTCCATAATTTATGTTTCTAAACAGCAACTGAGATGTGGTTTTTAAGAAGAATGATGAAAATTTCATAGACAGTCAAAAAAAATTAATATAGAAATTCTCAGAAATGCTGGAGTAAACTGATAAATTATAGCAAAAATTAGAAGCAGATAATCAAGATTTTTAGGGCATGTGACGAGGAAAGTAAAACTTAAATGTTTAGTAACCACTGGAAAGATCGAGTTCAGAAGAGACAGAGGAAGATAAAGAGAGAAATTTCTCGATGTGTTGAAATTTCTCAATCACCAACAAAGTGAAAAATAAAATAGAAGCAATTGAAACAAAATGTTACAAAAAATTCCTCAGAATACCATGAACCAAAACGATCATCAATATAGTCATCCTGAAGGAAATGAATGTAAAAGAAAACTGGCTAAAATGCATGTCACTATGGTTCTTTCCAGAAAACTACAATATTTTGGTCATATCAAATGCCATTACAACCTAGAGAAGACCATAATGGAGGGGATGATGTCAGGAAGATGAACAAGAAGATGGATGCAGACATCAAAGACCACATGAACATGACAGTGACAGAATAAGAAGACTGGCTCAGGTTCGCCAGAAGTTTCAAAAGGCTGTAATGACTGCTTCATCCTGTTCAGGCTATGCTACTTGATGATGATGATGATGGGTTGTCACTGTGGCACAAAAAAAAGTCACCAACTGAACTTATCAACAACACAAGAGACAGAGAGTTGTGGAGAAGCATGATGGGCTACGCCATTCAACATTGCACTTGACTGGCTGATGTCTAATGACTTGTTTGAGGAAAGCTATAAATATCACCAGATGAGACAGAGAAATGAAGATATCAGGAAATGAAGACTATTTTAAGTCAAAACTACATCTAAAGACAGCAATCCAAGTGTTTTATATGAGAATTAACCAAACAATCAGCCCTTCGTGCATAGCATCAGGTCATCAAAAAGACCAAGAACTAGGTAGGTGGAGACAATCAAAGAAATCTTAAAAAGAAAAAAGCACAGGTTAACCATGACCAATGCAACCCAAATGGGCAAATACAGACATCACCCCCCCCCCCCACATACACACACGCTTAACAGCACAAGTGGAAGTGAAAATTGACAATAGATAAAACACTGTCACTATTCTTTACTCCCCTTTTGGGCACCAGCAACATACAGAAGATAAGGTCTGAAAGGCAGCATATCTAAAACAAATCTAACCAATAGAATACCAGAGAAAACAAACGGGTGTGGTCCACAGTAACATAAATAAAAAAGACAATATTAACAAGGATAGGTAGTGATTTATTAAATATACCTAAAAAGGGGCTGTTTATAAATTATCTGAAACAGTTTGACAGCTGTTGATGAGAGAGCTGGGTTGACAAAAGTTGATGTTTTAACACACTGTTAAATGAAATTGTTTTAATTTTTTTTAATGTTCTAAAAAGTTGGGGGAAATAACCCATTTAAAAAAAAGTGTGTTTTATAATTAAAAATTGTGTGTGTGTGTGTGTAAGCGGAGGGAGTGTTGGCCTTTTTTAAAAATTCACTGGAGGGGTCTAAAAGCTTTTTTTAAAGCTTGAAATTGGGGTGGGGAGTCCACAACAAAAAATTCTGCTGTAATTTTCAACCCCAGAACAATATATATATATATATATATATATATATATATATATATATATATATATATATATATATATATATATATATATATATATATATATATATATATATATATATATATATATATATATATATATATATATATATATATATAGAGAGAGAGAGAGAGAGAGAGAGAGCATGTCTAGTGTTGCCGGGGTCTGAAAGGGAAGCGAGGAATACCCAGTAGTAACACTGCAACCTTCCATAAATGTCGTAAAAGGCAGCTAAGGTGGTTTGTAGATGAAATTGGCTGACCCATCTTGTATGTGCAAGACAAGTGACCCAAAAGTTATGCAGAAGTCAGATATATCAAGCCAAAAGGTATAGATATTCTAACCAAGTTGTAAGCCATGACACACAACACATTCCTTCCTCTAGACTACATCCTGATAATCAGCAGGAGCTTAAGAACTAATGCAGAAGAATAAAATCTAACTATCATCATCATCCTGTGCCATGTCGGATGGTGTAGATGACCATTGATCTTCATAAGATTCTATTTGAAGTACTGTGTTTGAGTTCCCCTGCTAACATTTTATTATGAGATGGCATCAAACTATCCAGTATTTTCTTTCTTTGATGACCACTGTCTCTATTACTCTATTTTGCCTGTTGTTACATTGTTTTGTGCATGGTCGAAAGATTTGGTCACACACACAGGGTTTGATCCCCGGAAAGGACTGGGGTTTTTTTTTTTCGGAGTGTAAATTAAAAAACCCACCCTGAACATGACATGGTCACTGCAAGAGCAAGGTGCATTTAAAATACAAGCCACTCGAAACCTCCCTGCAACTACCTAATGGGAAAAATGCAGTTTTGACAGACAGTTTCATTGTAAGCCAAGCCTCTTCTTATATTGTGGCCAATAAATGTAGGCTTGTCTTTCTAATGATAAGTCACTCTTCTTTTGGTGTCCCTCTCCCTAGTGCCTCCTAATTAGTTTTTCTAGCTGCCAATGGGATTCTCAGTATTCGTCTGTAGAACCACATCTCTGTGACCTCTAGTTATCTACTTTGTTTATAATAATTATAAATAATATAATGGAATTCCATTACAACAACTTGGTTCTGACCCACAAAATATATATGTAATAACATAAATTCGCTATATATAGTACAAACAATATGTAAAAAAAATATAATTGAAGATTTTGAAAAGTGTTATTATATAGGGAAATTTGTTATAAAAGGATGCACTATAGAAGGATTCCACTGTATAGATATTTTGGTTCTTGTTTGGAAACTGTGTCCCCAATGTGATTATTTCTCTTCACAGTGTTTGTCAGTTTATGTTAATCCTATATTAAATTTAATATAAATTTATTTAGGGTTAGTTATGTAAAACAAAGCCTCTCCTAACCAAAACCCTAAGCCTAACTAATAGTTAAATTAATAATTGATAAATATCAATTGGCAAATATTGCCAATGGGAATAATCAAATTAATAATCACAATGGGGAACACAAGTTTAAAATAAGAACCAATATTTTAACCCTTTGAGCCCAAGATTAAAATTACACAATTTTCCCCTGGGTCCGGATTGGACAATGTGCATTATTTCTGGTAAGTGTTTGGAAAACGCAATAACATTTGTGTTATTATAAATTTTTAAAATAATGTTTGCACATGTAAATAATGGAGTGAATAATGCATATTATTATGTGTTTTTGTTGTTGTTGTTGTATGTGTGATATGACATTTGTGAAGATGAAAATTCGGGGGAAAATCTCAAAACTACAATTTTAAAAATCTAAAAAACAATTTCTTGACGCGTCTAATACTTGAACAATGTGTGGCAACACTGATAAAATCCTCCTAAATGTATATTCCTGTTGTATATATGTTGTTTCATATCCAAACTAATATAATATGGACTGAATAAACTAATAAAACATGAAGAAATCACATACAATGTCTGTTAATTCAAGACTAGACCTAGGCTAATATTCAACTATTTTACATTTATTATAATTATTTTGCATGCCGACCTGTAGCACCCCTGATCCCTGATAAATATTGTTTTTGTGTTATTCATTGAATAAATGAACATTCTTATAATATAACAACAAATAAAAGACAAAAACAACAACTAAATAGATGTAGGGTAGCCGGGGGTAAAGATGCGCTGGGGGCAAAGATTCGCAGTCGTTTTTTTCCGGAACTATGGGTTTTTCCCGCAAACCACGTGGCCACGCCGGACGCTAACATCCGTTTCTGTCGCACAACGAATTTTCATCGGTCACGGGCAGGTCATTTTTGAGCTATGAGGTAAATTCATTTTTTAACGTTCTCGATCTAACTTTTTTTCCACTTCTCACTCTTTGTCCTCTGTTATCATTACTGTCATGTTATTTTACATGTCTGAACTGAAAACTATATTGTATTGTTAAGTTATTAAGCATGTTACATTGTCAAGATAATTTTTGTTTTCATGATATTTTATAAAAATTGTGAACAGTGTGATTTTGGGGTAACGCAGCGCACACTGACGGGGCAAACATGCGCTGCTGACTGACTGCGCATGTTTGCCCCAGTCACTTCCCCCTCATGTTGCCAAATATTTAAACCAATATTTTATTGTCACGTTATGTTTCTTTTTAGGAATTACAAACGGAAAATTGAGAAAATGATGCCACTGACTGAAAATGAAGCAGTCGCTGCTATAGATGCACAATCCCTTCCGATCACAAATGAACAATCTCCACGGGTCATAGTTGTACGGTCTCCGCCGATAATAGATGCACGTTCTCCGCTATTCATAGTTGCACGATCCCTGTCGGTTATAGCTGCACAGTCTTCACGGGTCATAGTTGTACGACCTCCGCCGATGCACGATCCCCGCTATACATAAATGCACGATCTCAGCTATTCATAAATGCACGTTCCCGGCTATTCATAGATGCACGTTCTCCGCTATTCATAGATGCACGTTCTCCGCTATTCATAGATGCACGTTCTCCGATATTCATAGATGCACGTTCTCCGCCGGTCATAGATGCACGATTTCCGCCGGACATAATTGCAATATCTCCGCCGGTCATAATTGCACTATCTCTGCCAGTCATAGTTACACGTTCTCCGCTATTCATAGATGCACGATCTCCTCTATTCATAGATGCACGATCTCAGCTATTGATAAATGCACGTTCCCGGCTATTCATAGATGCACGTTCTCCGCAATTCATAGATGCACGATTTCCTCTATTCATAGATGCACGTTCTCCGCTATTCATAGATGCACGATTTCCTCTATTCATAGATGCACGATTTCCTCTATTCATAGATGCACGTTCTCCGCCAGTCATAGATGCACGTTCACCGCCAGTCATAGATGCACGTTCTCCGCCAGTCATAGATGCACGTTCTCCGCCAGTCATAGATGCACGTTCTCCGCCAGTCATAGATGCACGTTCTCCGCCAGTCATAGATGCACGTTCTCCGCTATTCATAGATGCACGATCTCCTCTATTCATAGATACACGATCTCAGCTATTGATAAATGCACGTTCCCGGCTATTCATAGATGCACGTTCTCCGCTATTCATAGATGCACAATCTCCTCTAGTCATAGATGCACGTTCTCCGCCAGTCATAGATGCACGATCTCCGCCAGTCATAGATGCACAATCTCCGCCAGTCATAGATGCACAATCTCCGCCAGTCATAGATGCACAATCGCCGCCAGTCATAGATGCACAATCTCCGCTATTCATAGATGCACAATCTCCGCCAGTCATAGATGCATAATTGCCGCCGGTCATAGTTGCACGATCTCTACCTGTCATAGTTGTACGATCTCCGCTGATCATAGATGCACGACCTCCGCTATTCATAGATAGTTGAAATTATAGTCAAACGCTTTATAGAGCACTCCAACACGTTGTTATAGTTTTAAACGGATCTAAGCACCCATTCTCTGTATTAAATTTTGTTTTTCATATTTACGTTTTTTCATTTTTTTTCGTATTAAAGTTACATAAAGATACATATGCCTAATCTTTGTGCTCTATTATCTTCCCACATTGTGACTGACTATGTTTAGATAGGAAGTGACGTTGTTATTTTGCTGGTTTTGTCAACTTTCCCATGATTTTGTAATTGTTTTTGCCTGCGCGTGTTTGCCCCAGAAATTGGGGCAAAGGTGGGATTATACTCATGTTCATAAAATCTCATTATACGGACTAAACGTGATTGTATGTTGTAAATACCCTGACGATTGTTAGATGGATGGATAAGCTACACACTGCTGCTAGTTTGGTCTCTCATAGTTAAGTCTATTTGTCAGAATACGGAAAAAAGTGAAAAACGCGCATCATTGCCCCCGGCTACCCTAATTATTACTTACCATTATGATCACATATCATAGCATAAGGTAGAAAATTTGACCTCGAAGCAATTTCAATCTGACACAATTCTCATTATATACAATGTACTGGCCCTATATGAATCAGCAATATGTCTGGATATATTCTCCAAAAGTAATGTTTTTATACTATTTTATGATAACAATTGTAATTTTCAAAAAATCATCATCAGAACATAATCCAAAAACATTCGACTGAAATATGGCATAAAGAAATCAACAGAAATCATTTCAGACTTTCATTGACAACATGAGCTGGCATCTTAGTTCTTATAATACTAACATGTAAAGGAATTTGACTTTTAGACTGTGATGTATTCCTAGCTTCATGTGGCAGGAATTCTATGTTATGTGAGTATGACTTGTGAAATTCCGTACCGGGAATTGGGGCATAGCAAATAGGCGTATCCAGATGCAAACAGGCCCCTAGAAACATTACTCATACATGTTTCTAGTTGCCTATGGGGTCCGTTACGGTTAAAGAATATAAACAATTTGATGAATTATATATTTTTGATCTTAGAGAATATGATTTACAATATTCTTGTGTAAGTGAATCCTAGCTTAATTAAGTACATTCTTTTGAAAGTTCAGGCACAAAAATAGAACAAGTGAAATAACTCACTTTTTAATATCATCAATCTCTTTACTAATTTGGTCTAACTCCTTGACTGCTGAGAAGTCTGCTACATGACTGTACGGGCCTGTGTTTGTGCCATCCTGTAATGAAAATTGATGCTTACATTTTCTACACAGTAGCACTACAGTCACGAAAGCCATCTAGTACCAACCAAATGCACAACAATTTATTAATAATATTTAAAAAATCAAGTGAAATATCACAATCATTTCTGGGCTTCTACAATTTATTACATCTCATATCTGTATTTGGGAGTTGGAGGAAGGGAAGGAAAGAAAAATAGGAATGGAGGAGGTCAGTGAGGAGATCAATACTCTAGTTGCAAACCCCTGGTCTAAAATAATGATCTCTGACGTGAGTTTTTATGAGTACCTGATATAGACCAATGATCTCTGACGTGAGTTTAAGAGTACCTGATATAGACCAATGATCTCTGACGTGAGTTTAAGAGTACATGATATAGACCAAGGATCATTGATGTGAGTTTAAGAGTACATGATATAGACCAAGGATCATTGATGTGAGTTTAAGAGTACATGATATAGACCAATAATCTCTGACGTGAGTTTAAGAGTACATGATATAGACCAATGATCTCTGACGTGAGTTTAAGAGTACATGATATAGACCAATAATCTCTGACGTGAGTTTAAGAGTACATGATATAGACCAATGATCTCTGATGTGAGTTTAAGAGTACATGATATAGACCAATGACCTCTGATGTGAGTTTAAGAGTACCTGATATAGACCAATGATCTCTGATGTGAGTTTAAGAGTACATAATATATACCACTGCTGTTAAAAGTGGGTGGATGCATGTTTGGGATAACACACTACAAAGTAATGGTGTTCAGTGAGAAAATGTTAGAATTGTATTTATATCTCTTAACAAAGTTATTGACATTTGTGCAGTCCATTGTTGTGGGTTTCCTGTTGTGAAAACATTGACTTCTTTTGATTTTCTGGATTAGGATTAGTATAGATGATCATATGAAAAAACTAGTGTCTTCAGTCTTCAAATTAACTCCGAACAACTCCAATCTGAAGAAAATATCTACCTGTACTCCAAAAGCTCCTGGGTCAGCTATAGATCTTAAATAAGGAGGGACCATGTCTGGAGCAAGTTGTATAGGAGGATCTATACCCTTCAGAGTCTGTTGTATTAGATGCATTGCTAGAGCAAACTGGTCTGCTGTAAGTTTCCCAACTGATTGGCTATCGCAGAGTCCCCTGAAGAAAAGGAGACAATTCATGAGATTTCAACTGAGAAATATGACACAAACAAGTACAAAGTATTTTAATTTGAACCGAATGGACATATCCTAATCGTCAAACTAAAATTATAACTATAAAGTTATGTGTCAAAGAAACATGGCATATATTCCACTTCACAAAAAATCCATACAATTATTATCATTACACAAGATGAACAAATTCTTAGATGAATAAAAATGACTTTCCATATCAAACTCATTTGAGTACAAAAATTACTGTTATGTTATGTTATGTTCCTCCAGGCGGCACATAGAGCAGAAACCATAGCTTTCCATTTCTGTCTTTGTGTTGCCAGGTCTTTCAATTGTTGCGTGTTGTTTAGGTTCATTGACATGCCTTCTCTATTAATGGTTCTTCATAGAGTTTCTCTAGGTCTCCCTCTTCTTCTTACTCCAGGTGGCACCCAATATAGTGACTGTTGGGGAATTCTTAGGCTGTTCATTCTGAGAACATGGCCGATGTAAGTCCAACGCCTTTGTCTAATGAAGGAAGATATATGTTTGTTTGCTTTCCTCTTGTATAGTAGTGTTAGATTTAAAGTCACTCCACTTAACATTCTGAATAGTACGTAGGCATTTGTTTTCAAAGGAATCTAGTCTCTTATCTGTGGCTTTCCAACTTTCGCATCCATATAATAGAATAGGGATGATGTTGGAGTTAAACAACCTGAGTTTTGTGGTGTTTCTTAGTGTGTTTGACGTCCAGATGTTACATAGTTTATTGAAAGCACCTGCTGCAAGGGCAATACGGTGTAAAATTTTTTTTGATGAGTCTCCATCCAGTGCTAGATTGGTGACTAAATATGTAAAATTGTTGACTTTTAATAATGGAACATTTTGAATTTTTATGTTGTCACACAAAAATTACTGCCATAATTAAATTAATTTGTAACAAAAAAAAGGTAGTTTTCAATTAAAATAATTTATATAAAATCTTACCAAATGTGAGCTAATATTGTGGTAGCAAGTCCACTGTGTGCCATGACATCTCTGATTTCCACACCACTGACCAGTCCATCATGATCTGTGTCCAGTTTGTTAAAGATCATATCTGAACTGGCTTTTTCTACAGGAGTAACTACCCAAGGTAGCTTAGACTTGGACAAACAAATACAACTGATATATAAGGGTGCATTTAAACAGTTAACTCAACTAGATATAGCTTAGACTACATTAAAATACATACATTTTGTCAGCAACATAAATTTAGCACAATATTTCCTAACACTAAGTGATATAGTGCATTCCAATATTTGAACAGAAACATACTAAATGGTTTGTTTAATTAACTTTTTTTTGAAAATTATTTTGAAAAGTTTTAAAAAATAAAGGACATTCTTCTTTTCCAGCATTCATTCTCAAACTCCCACTGGGACTCTCCTGTAGCAGGACAATGGTCCTAGATTTCTGTCAGGATGTAGTTCAAAGAATGGAAACGCTTTGTATTGCCATTTCATTTTCACAAATGGCAAACACATCATCCAGCTTCTGCGGTAAAGGGCATTCAAATTCTTCTATAACCAAATGCATTCCTGAGTGACAGACATGAAATTCTGCAACTTCATCTACATGTACCTTACATATGCCACAAATAAAATATAACTGTAAATCTGCCAATAAATTAATGAACTATTACAAAAATGTCTTAAAGTAATTTTTATTTATACTGATAAGATTTCTACATATAGATTATGAAAACTTCACAACAAATTGCTACACTTTGAGAATCACTGCTAAAATTGAACACTAAGAACATTATTAGAGTATAATTTTTATATCATATTATATTCTGTTTTGATATTTACCCCAGAAATTCCCTGAATAGGTGTTGACCTTCCCAAGCTTCCTTTATATGTCATGGGTGTTGGGCCAGTCATAGGTAAGACAGGAATAGCTCCTGGCATTGGAGGAGCACTGCCACCTAGTCCAACTCCCTTCCTTTTCGATGAAGGCATCAAGCCCGGCGGAAGGATATGTGGGATCTCCTGACCTTCTCGTGCCTGATACACTAAGTGCATGGCCTAGGGTATAAAATGGCGGAAATGTATTTGTGAATAATTCTGTGTTACCAACAGTTTACTCAATGATGTGATAACGCTTATGGTTTAGATAATACAATGTTACTTATTCCTAGATTAAAATACTGATAAAATGTGTAAATAATAAATGGAAACTAATTGTAAATTGAAAGCAAAAGAACAAAGATGGTTTCTACCTTGTGACCAATAGGATTTTTGTTAGGAAACAAATGCAAAATGAACAAACATTGAAATACAAATAACAGAAAAACTAGAGATCAAATGTGAAATAATATAATAATAAACCTGTACTAAGCGAAAATGGGAAAATGTAAAGGAGACACACACAAAAAAACAATGGTAGGTAGTGGCTAAAAGTATAAATATATAATAGCCGTCTGGCTCTGTGGCATCATGGTACAGAGTGTGTCTGTGACAGCCAGGGTACCGGGTTCGAATCCCGCCATATGCAATTGTTTATCCGGACAGTTAAAAAAACAATGGCAAACTAATGAACATATTTATATTATCTAGAAAATCACTACAGCCAAAAACTGCTTGGTTGATGGCTAGGTCCTGAAAAGTATAGGATACCAATATAATAACCAAAGTTCAGTTTACCCATATATTTCCGTGTATAAGCAGAGGGCGTGACTGTTCAGTTTCCGTTATAGAACTTAGGTGACAATTTTCGATGATAGTTGAAACTGCTATGAAAGATCAAAAATATGGCAATACCAGTTGCAATACTGTTACTAAAAATAGCTCATCTGGGAAAGTATATTGTTCCAAAATGGTGGCAAGTGAAATACAGATATAGACATTGTTCATGAGTATTTATCATGAAAATGTTGGAGAATTTGAAGGTGAGATTGTATGATATAAAGAACATAATGTAAATCTATTCCTAGCATTATAATAAGTAGAACTTTGTACTTTAAATAACTTTAGGGCTTTCAAACTCTTTCAAAAAGTGCAAACAACACATAGAAAGTTTCAAGGTTCTCTCATGAGATCGATTTTATACAGATTTTTAAAGATGGCAATGTTAATGCATCAAACTGTGCATGCACCCTCAGTAATGGCAGATAACTGAGCTCTGGACTGCTGGTCAGCAACATATTGGCCCAGCACGATATATGTGATTCGGCACGATGTATGTGATTTGCGCATCAAATATAACATAGCAAGTGACAATTGAAGTTCCTTTGTAAGATAGGCCTAATATTTTGGACAAGGAGGAAATTCGTAGTAGGCCACATAATTGTGGCATCAGAAATTTTGCCTGACTATTGTCATTATTCTGACTTTGAAGGATTAGAATGACTGTTTGTACTGACACCAGTAAGTTTTTTTCTCTATTACCGGTATTTGAACGTTATTCTGTGGTCTTGTTTTTTTACGAGAATTTTTTTTTTGTACGTGTATGTAAGTAGTAATTCTTTCCCTACATCAATCAATCAAGTGCCATGCCGACTGGCGTAGGCGATCATGTTTCTCCACGACTCTCTGTCTCTTGTGTTGTCAATAAGCTCGGTTGGTGAGCTTCTTCCGTGCCACGATACAAGCCCATCTAGTAACTACATCAATAGTGGAAAAGAATACAAAAATTCTCAGCTTATACATGGAAATATACAGCAGTTTAATTTAGTTTTCTGATTTGACATTGATCATTCTGGGCAAACTCATAGGTGCTTTATCTCTGGCAGCACATGGCAAAGAAAATGCTTGCTGATGGTCCCTGTAGCTTGCTGGTTATACACACACCTTATGCTGGTTATATACACACCTATTCGTCACCTTGTGCTCCTCACTCCGGGGGTAATTTCGAATTATTTAAGTTGCATTATCATATCTCCTTCCAGCCTAGTGTTCTTATTTCGAAAATGTTAGTGTAATTTTTCTTAATATGTCATTCTTGTCCATAACTAATTCTCCAAGTCTGGTGCTTTTGACACTACGGTATTGACTCTTTCCTTGTCACAGACTTCTGCATGTCCAGGAAAAAAATCCACCAAAGTCTTAGCAGAATATGCAATATGCTCCATCCACTCATCTCGAAGCCACCCATTCTCAATCATTCTCAGCATGGATTGAGAGTCTGTGACTATTACAGCTTCCAACGTTGTGTGCCAGAAATTAATTTTAGTGCTATTATAACCAAAGTGCCAAAGGATATCACAGAGAAGAATTCTGCAGTAAAATAAATAAGAAGTGATAACGCTTAATGTTTAGATAATACAATGTTACTTATACCTATACTAAAAAGATAATAAATAAGTGCAAACAATAAATGTAAAATAAATGTCAATGGAAAAATAAAAGAACAAAAATGTTTTCTACATTGCAACCACTTCCTATTTGTTTTAATGAGGTACTCTGTCGGATACATTCAGGCATTATGGTTATTATATACTTAACCAAGAATGGACTGAGGGATTCTTCAACTTAGATAACAAATTTGTATATGGTAAGAGCGCAACAATAACAAATGACAAGAAATACATTTGATAGGATAAAGTCTACACTTCTCATATCTCAACCAACAGTTAATGATAGATAGGTCTGCTTATAGACACCAATGCTATCATTATCTGTTTTATATCTATCTATGCACCTTTAAATACTTCGTGTAATGTTGCGGTATCTGATATGGCAGTGACATTTATTTCCACAGCCCATAGGAAGCCACCCTGTACTTCTTCACAGGAAAACATACAGTAATGAAAGTTTTTTTAATGCAACTTTTAGTTCTCTGCAGATAAAAAGGTCTTCAATGAACCTCTTCCATCTGTCCTATTTTTAGCTATTACTTCCAGCTCTTTCCATGTCCTACTAAGCCTTTGTGTCTATGCAACTAATTATTTTCTACAGTTATTTCTTTGGTCTTCCTTTTTTTCCTATTTCCCTGTGCATTCCAGAATAATGCCTGTCTTACAATGCTTTCTGTAGGTCTTCTTAATATATGTTCTACACATCTCCAGCACTGTTTCCTTAGTTCTTCCTCCACTGGTGTTGTTTAGTTCTTTTCAATAGTTCTTCATTGGTGATCTTATACCATTTCAAACCTTCTATTCTATGTTAGCATCTATTCAAGCCCGTAGATGGGGTAGGAGTTTCAACACACACCACCCCGTCAGCATATCAGAACATAACTTTTAGTACTAGAAACTGAACCAAAAGGTGGGTAAAACCCCTCCCTTGGTGATTTTTCATAAAATTGTCATCAAATTTTTCATTAGAAAGTGTAATTTACACACGAAAACAAGAGACATATTTCTTTTTTTTAGGTTAAAAACTCCTCCTTATTGAAAACATATCTATAGTCCTGTATCTATTGAATATTTGTAGTGGTTTTTTTGTTGTCCTTTTTTTCTTACTCCAATTTTCTCAGCTATACAACAGCACTGACTTCTTATTTGAGTTAAATACTCTCAGTTTTCTATTTGATGTAAATTTCTTTAGATTTCCATATATTTCCTAATGCAGTAAAGTTTCCTCTTGCTTTTTGTATTCTTATCCTGAGATCTTTGTCTGTTCCTCTCTCTTTGTCAATGTTGCTGCCAAGGTATGTGTATGAATCTACCTCTTGTAGGGCTGTTTCACCTGAGTAATCTGGTTTCCATTAGCTGCATTTATTGTTGTAATATTTGTTTTTTTCCCTCTGTGTATATATTCAAGCCTGTTTATTGAAAAAAAAATCCAATGTTGTGTCAGGACTCTTCAAATGTTCTTCTTCCATTTAATTAACAGGCTTTCTTCAATTTCCACTAATCTCCTCCAATACGATCACTGTATAGCTTGGAAAGGACAGATATGCAGACCTCACACAGGAAAACGCTCCATTCCACAACTGTGTTTTCTTTTTATATCTTCATCTCTTGGGCACACCACTTTATTGAGCTAATTTTCATAGCATAATAGTATACAAAGTAGATAATGTCCATTAGAGCAATCTTTATGTGTTGCAAACATGTGCCTCCTTGGATCTCTATGCGTTGCTTGTGATCTTTGCAAATCCAACCAATTCTGCCATCAGCACAGAGATGCAACTACATAGAATGTCTGAGCACACAACACTTTTTTATGGCAATATGTCACAGACATACAGAAATGAGACAGCATAATTTTCTATCTGTGGCAGACTTGATATACTTGACGACTCCATTTTTGACTCCATCTTTAATATCTTGAACCAACTGGTTGTATTAAAAACTGGAAAGCAGAATTTACTTACTTAATTATCTGATCCCTGGGGTTTCGAGTTTTCACTCTGTCTTCCCTGTGCCTGGTGGTGGTAGGTGCATGTCTTCTTTAGCTGTGTTGTGTCTGTATAAAGGGTGTTAGTGATGGAGGGGTTTGATGGTAACAGTTGTTTTCGTAGGTTTTGTAGTGCAGGGCATTCAATAAGGTGGTGTTTTACTGTTTCCTCCTCTTGTCTGTTGCAGTATGTCTGTCTGCAGTAATCCTTTGTAGGTGTTTATTCAGTTGCACATGTGTTGTTCACAGCCTAAATATTGTGGTTTGATCTTTACGGTGTAGTCTATTTATGCTGTTGTGTGGATTTAGCTTGGACATGTCTGCTAAGTCACTGCTAAAAACTATAAGTCGGTATTACTGAAATGTTTGATTTCCAGGAGCCGTATTTCAGGAAAGTACCATACTTTTTATCCCCACATTCACTTTTATTTGTCATCTTTTATGCCTTGCATATCAGGCAGCAGTGTTACTATTCTTTGATCCCCTTTTGAGCTCTACCGTGCATAGTGGGATAGTCCAGTAAAAAAATCTAATAAACACAACATGACACATATAAACAGATTGTAAAATGACAAACAGAATTTTGTGACAAACACATAAACAGAGAATGTATAATACAAAAAAATAGTCACATATCAAAGAAACATACCACAGCAAACTCATCCCTGTCTAGACAGCCATCCTTATCAATATCACTCATGTCCCAGATACGACCAAGCACATCCAGAGGTAGCTTGGAGTTCATCAGGACCTACACATGTATTGATGATAAGATCTGTTGATCAATTTAGTTAAATTATGCTGAAGGTATTTCAATATTCTTGTATATTCCAATCTGTGATCATGCAGTTCTCTGAGATGTCACCAGAGGTTTCCTTAGATGTCACCAGAGGTTTCCTGAGATGTCAACACTGATGTTTCCTGAGATTTCACCACAGGTGTTTCCTGAGATGTCACCAGAGGTTTCCTGATATATCAACATAGAGATTTCCTGAGTTGTCAACACAGAGGTTTCCTGAGTTGTCAACACAGAGGTTTCGTGAGTTGTCAACACAGGTGTTTCCTGAGATGTCACCAGAGGTTTCCTGAGTTGTCAACACAGAGGTTTCCTGAGATGTCACCAGAGGTTTCCTGAGTTGTCAACACAGAGGTTTCCTGAGATGTCAACACAGTGAGACCATACATTACAAAAATTCAAACTAAAGCCTTTCAAAAACTTGTGATGAAAAGACTAGCAGCACATCCTTTATGTATGAACTCACAAATATTAAAACAAGTGTATACAGAGGCAGTCAACAATGGTATAGTCCTCTAACAGTTACAGCCAAAATGAACACACAATAATTGGAGTGTTCAAAATATTGGACTTCACATGCTTGGAGCAATGAAAAGCAGTCCCATCAAAGATATGGCCACAACTGCTGACAAAATGCCTCTAGATATGCGAGGAAAATATAAAATTCTCTTACAATATGAAAATTACCAAAAAATTATTCAAGAAACAACTAATAACAGACATATAAGAAAAAGTTCCAACCCCCTAGCATAAGTTATCCCATATGCCATATCATTAGAATCGGATATCAAATTGTGTGGTCTTATATCCTGAACCATTGACACTCCACCAAAAAACTACACAAATATTCTCTAAAATATTAAACATAATTTCAAGACCACACACACTGAAACAACAGAATTATCCCTTCAAATGTTAAAAGCCCAACATTCCAAAAAAATATCTCGATACACTACTGATCAGCAGTGAAAGAGAGTCACAACAAATGGCTGTGGAATGCATATTATGATTTCAGACGACTGCATAAGAACAACCCCTTGCCACAGGAACAAAATTTACAAATTTCAGGGGAGAAGCAACTGCCATCCTCACAAAAGTTCAAATATTAAACAATCGCAATCCATACCTCAAAATCTTCAGTGTTCTAAAATCAGTTTACAAGCTATCCACTACACCAAATAAGAATGACTCATTCACAACATCAAACAAAACATTTTCGAATTGTCTAGAAACACTATATTAGTTAAATAGTGTCCACTGTGGCATCCCTGACAAAGAAAAGCAGACGAATTAGCAAAAACAGGAGGCAACCTCCCTCAGTCCAACATGCCTCATAGTTTCAGGAAAGTAGTCCCTGCTAAAACATCTATGCAACTTCAGTGGAGAAAACTAAATAAAAACTATAAAACATGCGGAAGACAGTATCAATAAATTAAACATAAATGAACAATTCATGATACTTCAACTGAGAACGGGACACTGACATCTAAAAGAATATGTTTACCAAATCTACATCAACTATTCTGTGGAACAACAAGAAAGACACCAGAACAATACCACAGGAACGCTCCAGTTACAATGTTTACAGAACAATAGTCTGGCCCACACAAGTATCTCAGAAAAAATAAAACTGTGGAAAACCCACAACAACATAAACTGCTATATACATGGCCAGTATCAGACTGGATGCATAGTAATTTATTGCAAAAGTTGAAGACAGCATTAAAAAACACAATCCACATTTATGTCAATACTTCAATTGAAGCATATAAGTGGACAGAATTCTCCAATGCAGTGCCCAGTTCCTCTCCAAAACTTCTCTTAACTGGTATCATGTGATGTATTCTTTCCAGAACATAGTCTCCCTTATGAATCTCCTGAAATCGCCATGGTCTTTGGCAAGTTGTTCCGTTTCCTTTAGTGACATGTGCAATTCCTGAATATCTCTTTTCCAACAATGTCTTGGTCGACCTCTGTCTCTAGTGCCTTCTCTAAGCAGAAATAACACAATTGTCATCCGTCATTATTTTACAATAGTGACAATACAAACACTTATAATCATTAAGTGCTTTAGAATATCTACATACAAAAGATAAATAAATCTTAGAAATTTAGAGGATTTTTCATTTAGTAGAATGACAGTTCAGCCCCTGCTCGCACAATCATGTTATGTTGACATTGATTTGTTTTTTTACTGGAAAAGTGTTTTATTTAGAAGACAAATGTTTAGAACTGCTAGATAAATCATTTCCACTTGATGTTATCTTTTCTGAGTCACTAAGTGTTTGAACAGCATATATTTGTATTATTATGCAACACACTGATAACAATGTGATCCTGAGACTACAGTCAGAACTGACAGTTGAGAACTCACTCTATGAGTATACAGGAAATCACAATCAGGAAGTCACCTCCAATTAAAAACTCTTTTCCATAATCTAAAGAAGATCTCCAGATCTTGCTTATTTTGATCCCTAAAAATTTTCAAATTTCCTTTTACTAGGTTTCCTTTAGAACTTTCATAACCAGAAGACTCCAAATTTCAAGAGTTGGCAATGCTTGAGAATAAGCATCCTACTCAGAGATAGATCTGCCTGACAGTTCTGTTAACTAACACCATAATCTGAAGCTGGATGCTTACAGGCCTAACTTTATCTCCAGCAAGCAAGTTGTTCATAGGATTGAGGCTGTCAAATACTTTGTCATACTTGGATTTCTCGGAAAGCTGTAACAAGAAAAATGACAAATGACAAATTCAATGAAATGAAGCAAGTGTCTACTAAATCTAACAATGCTATGTAGATACACCTAAAATACAGTGACAATACCTACATTTATCAAACAACATAAGAAAAATTGGTAGAACAATCTGCAATGCATGTGGAGATAGATTACCCTGATTGATTGATAGAACAATCTGCATTGTATGTGGGGATAGATCACCCTGGTTGATTGATAGAACAATCTGCATTGTATGTGGGGATAGATCACCCTGGTTGATTGATAGAACAATCTGCATTGTATGTGGGGATAGATCACCATGATTATCAACTCTTAGACCATGATGGCTTATCACTCACTGTGCCCTTTGGTTCTAAATTTTCTTTGGGAATTATCTCCAAATGACAGATCCCTAGCAGTAAAGTTAAACTTGGATCAATTATTTCCATCTCAGACAGACAAGATATTTAGCTTAGATATACAAGTCTGAATCTCAATACTCAATTGTTTGCAAAATTAATAACCATGTTCCCTGAAAACGTACAGTTATTATTTTATGCATAGGGTACAGCTCTACTTTAAGATCAAAAGTGATTTGATTGTTAAAATCATCATTTCATGTATGCCTTCTTTATGATGTCTATTCCCATGAGGACTAAATTTTTGATCATATTTCCATATTCTGAACTTTGCCTCTCTTTAGACTTTACTCTCCACATCAAGGTCAGCCCCTTGTCACAGAGATGGAGTTTAAGTATGTCAGACACAAAAAATAAGCCTGGCCAAGCTGTCCACATCTGAACAATAAGACCATTGTCTGCCCTAGCAAGCTAAAATCATATCCAAAAAGGAATCAAGATTTCTTGGTTGAGACCCAAAAAGTTTAATGAATGTGATAAAACTGTCCACTATATGGTAAGTAACTATAAAACAATCATCTATCTATAGACCAGTTACCCATCAGGATTATAGGGGTACCACATTAGATGCATCAAAACACAAAGTCCTACAGCGATTTCTGTCTTCAAAAATGCGGACAATTAAAGATAAATCTTGTCCTGTACAGTCCTTGATGCTGTCTGTCCATGCTTTTATTTGTCCTCCTCTGCTTCTTCAACCTTCGACTTCTTCCTGCAGTACTGTTTTTGACAAGGAATCATGTCTGCATACATGTCCAAACCATATAAGGGTCAAATAGCAGTTTTATGTTCAACAAATATGCGAAATCTACATTTCTACCCAAAGGTCTTTATCAAATGAACAAACATACACAGAATGGAGCAACAACATCGACTGAAGACTAAATATTAGTAATGTCAAAACTGACCAGTGACCAGTCAGGGAATGAGACAAAGAGGGAATAAAATTATTGAAATAGGTGTGATTACATTGTGAGAAAATGCAGTACACAAGGAAATGAACAAAACATATTTGACTAATGCAGAGAAAAAAAACTACTATTATCTTTCACAGATTGTACCCAGAACTAACAAACGATGAGGTTCTAATAACACTTAATATGAAAAAGAATTTTTGAAGGAAATAAAGATCAAGCAAATAAAATATTTTGGACACATTAAAAGACATGACACCTTGTTGAAGACTTTACTTGAGGGTAAAATCAAAGGGAGGTGAGCAAGAGGTAGGCAGAGATACAAGTGGGAGAGTAACATCACAAGATGGACAGGTTAGTCTAGCAGAGTGCACCACCAAAACAAGAGATAGGAGATGTTGGAGGTCTGTTGCAGCCAACTTTCATTGCAGAGACGGCACTTGATGATGATGAATCCAGAAAACGTAGATACGGTGTACTATAACTTTGTAGGTGACTTTCTCTAGTAGGAAGGTGAAGATCTGTTTGCAGAATTAATTCTGACTACATTCGTTAGGTATGTGATTATTCTCGTGTATCTCATTGGTCATTATTTATATACTTGAAGTCGCATGCCAAAAATAGCTAATGCTGACCAACGGAATACGCGGAAATACTCAAAATGCACCTTCTAGATCATGTTTAGTTTATCTGCGCACATGTGATGGCACTTGATCGCACATTGAAACAAAATTGTATACTTTTAACAACGTACAGAAATATACACCACACAAATTACTGTAAAGTAAAATATGCTTGATAACTTACAGAATATGTTATCATACACATTAATAAGCATCTTTCGGCCTTTCCTGACAACAGTATTCTAGCTGTGCTATAAGAAATAGCCGTTGTCCGGCTCTGTGACAAAGTGTGTGTCTCTGACGGCAAAGGCACAGAGTTCAATCTCCGCCACAGGCAATTGTGCATCCAGACCATTCAGAAAGCAATAGCAAACTACTGAACGTATTTATATTGCCTAGAAAATCACCACATCCAACAAATGCTAGGTTGATAGCTAAGTCCTGTAAAGGATATGCTACCACATTTTTTGTATAAGAAATAGTGTCTCTGACCAATGCAGGCCTGCTTGCCTGGGACAGAAAGTTGTTCAGAGTATCCACGATGACGACAAAGTTCTGGAAAGAATATGTTACTTGGTTTATGATATATAAGGAATATATCAAACAGAGTTGCGTTCTGACTTCGACGCTCTTTAGCATGGTGTTCTCTGCTATGTTAAATAATGCCTTCTGGAATAACAGTGCAGAAATTTGCTTTCGCTATCAAGCTGATAGAGGGCTATTCGTCAGTGTGTTGCCGGGCCCAAAAGGGGAGCATAGAATAGCAACACTGTTTGCCTTCCAAGCATGTCGTAAAAGGCGACTAAGGAGGTTATGGGATAGAGTTGACTGTCCCATCCCATATAGGGTCAGTGACCCAAAGCCTTGCTGAAGTCCAATGTGTCAGGCCGAAAGGTGCAGATATCGCAGCAAAGCTGTAAACCATGACACAACACATTCAGCTCTCCGGACTACATCCTGCCAATCTGCAGGAGTTTGAGAACGAACGCAGAAGAAGAAGAGGGCTATTCAATCTTAGTAGATTGAATGCCAAGACCAAAACTAAGATGGACATTGTTTGGGATCTCTTGTTCGCAGACGATTATTCACTTAACACTACCGGTCCAGTCTGAAAGACATGCAGGACGGTATGGACCTCGTTTATTTAGCCTATGATGCATTCAGTCTCACCATCAGCATCGCAAAGACATTAGTAATGTATAAACCAGCGTCAGGTATCCACAACACAGAACCAGTAATCACAGTAAAGGGACAGAAACTCAATACTGCCAACAAGTTTGTATATCTTGGCAAAACCCTATCATAAACTGCTACAATTGACGAAGATATTGCCTTGCGTATTGCTCATACCAGTCAGGCATTTGGGAGCCTTCATGCCATGGGAGCCTTCATGCCAACATCTGGATCAAGAATCGTCTCAGTTTACAACTAAGTTGGATACCTACCACACAGTGGTTCTACAAACACTGCTTTATGCTGCATCATCCTGGACTGTCTATGCGATACACGCTCGACAGCTTCACTCTTTCTACCTTCGGTGCCTCAGAAACCTCAAGGGAGTATGTTGGCAAGAACGAGTACCAGACATGGAAATCCTTCAAAAGTCCCGAATGCAAAGCAACTTTGCCCTGTTGACTAGGCCCCAAATCTGCTGGACTGGTCACAATGTCCATATGCCAGACAAGCGCCTTCCAAAGATTATTTTATGGGGAGCTGTGCTATGGTAAACGTTCAAGTGGAGGGCAGAAAAAGTGCTTCAAGCTTAATCTAAAGAACTCTCTCAAGCACTGCAGCATTGATCCTTGCTCCTGGGAGGCTAAAACATTTCAGCTTGGCACACCAAGATCACTGCTGGCATCACTAAATTTGAAAAAGAAAGAATACTGCGGGCAATTTACAAGCTATGGAAGCTAAGTTTGCATCAAATCCAAAAATTCTCCTACTTGAGACCCTCTGCACTCCTGCATGCACTGCTATAGAATTTTTCTGGCACGAGAAGGACTCGTTGGGCACATACGAACTCACAAACTCAAACCAAATTAGACAATCACAAATGTTTTGTTTTTTCTGCTTGTTCACCACATTTTTATTGGGTTTTTTTCCATACCATGCTCATCTTCACTTGTGAAGGAGGAACATCATAATCATCATCATATGTAAGAAATATAACCTACAATTCACAAGCTATGATGGATGCGACTCGCAAGACCAATCTGAGCCATTCTGAGTCTTCTACAGTACCCGGTACAAAGAATCATAGGCCCACTTGTATGATCGTGTGCTGTTGTGTAACTTTTAGACCTGCAGCCCTTGAACGATCTGCAATTATTTTCTCCTTTGCCTTTATACTAATACTGATCTTTCCTTCCATGCAACATATTATCCATGGAATCCTGTTTCTATGATTTTGTAGCAGTGCCTGTATCATGCATATCACATTTACATATGTCTTTGTATGAAAGCAGAGGTAGACCATGAGATCTTTTCCCAAATTGTAATTCTCCATAAAGTAGATTCTTCAGTATTATGCCATCTTCATCCTCCTAGTGTGTTCCAGCCATCTGTGTCTGTGCAGATTGAGCATAGAAAAAAATGTGGTATTGCCTGTTTTTTCCAATACATCAGTATTAATGATTTTGTCCTGCCACCTCACTCCAACAATTCTACATAGATACCACATGTGAAAGCTGTTTAATTGTCTCTCCTGGTGCATATAGGTTGCCCATGTTTTACTGCCATAGAGGACACAAACCTGTTAAACTGGGAGTTTACTTTTTATTGTTAATTTTTCTGTTTCCCCAGACCCTTTTTGTTAGTCTGTTCATTGTTATAGATGTCTTGCCAATTCTGATGCTTATTTCCTGATCCAGGGATAATTTATTGTTGACTGAGGATCCTAGATATGTAAAGTGGCCAATAACTTCTAGCTCACCGCCATTGATGACAATTTGCGATTGCTTTCTGGCAGTTTGAATAATAATTTGTGTCTTCTTTTTGCTGATTCTTAGTCCAAACTCAGTGCATGCATCAGGAAAGGTAGCTAGTAAGTTTTTCAGCTTCTCCTCGGGGTGTGTCATAATTGCAGTGTCATCTGTAAAGAATAACTCTCTTAAGGATCTTTTTTTAATTCTGGTTTTGGCTTTCAAACTTTGAGCATTGTAGAGTGCATCATCTGTATGAGAATGGATGAATATACCTCCCTCCTGGCTGCGAAAAGAATGTTTCAAGAGAAGTATATTCTTAAAAGGCATGGGGGCAAGAATGCAGCCTGGTTTTACGCCACTCTTGAACACAAACTCTTCTGAAAAAATACTATCAAAGGTGCTAGTACCTTTAATGATTATGTGGAATGACTCAACTACACTTGGGAGGGTTGGTGAGCAGATATCTTCTTGAGTGCTTTGAATAAACCTACAGTACTTTCAAATGCCTTTGTATTATATAATGTAAGATCAATGGCAAGCAAGATACAGGGACTGCTTTTGTTCATGGTAATTCTCATGTAATTGATGTAAAGAAAATGTCATATTTGTAGTTGTCATCGGCTTTCATGAAAATTGCCTTGTGATTTGAATAAACCCAATCAACTAGAATCTGGAGACTCACACACATTACAGTAAAACCAAATCTATATACTAATAACTTACAGAAACATCCCAGGGTATATAAGCTTTATTAGTCATGTGTGCTGATGATTCAATTACTTCAACAGGGCCCTGCACAATTGATGACAACTTATTAGACATTTGTTATGACACATCTGCAGTTAATTTATGTGTAAATGTTTTTTTCAAAAAAATGTCTTGAATTTTCATATGAGTTTGTGGAAACAAAATATGAACATAATGAAAACTAGCTTACATGTGAATACTAAGGTAAAAAACAGAAAACTCTGCTTAAATCAGACACTATAAAGCTATATCTAATGTGTCAGTGTTGTTGTGAAATGGATTAAATCATTAGAGTATTGTGGTTCAATTCATTATAAATTCTCTAATCCACCAAACTGATAATAAATATTTAAGATATAGTGGGGAAATACTTCTTCAGCTGCTGTGTATGTGCTCTGATAATGATACTGTCAGCTAATGAAAAGGGACTGGGCACCCTTAGGGGATGCCCTAAGTGCTGAAATGCTGATTCTATCTAGTGTATCACTTTTTATATTACATTATTGCAAATGTGATTTACGATATTTCAAGTGTTTATTCAAGGATGCAACTATGACATATACAACAAAACCGGTAGGAGATATGATTGTCCACAAAAATAGCCTCTAGATGCTGTACAAGAACTTTAGAAACTTAGAGGAGTGCAAAGGGTTTTGCATTGTTCCCATGTGATTACCAAAGTTAAAGGTAACCAAGACCCTAAAAAGTACTTCGTTGTAGTGCACTCTGGAAACAGATATACCATTCCTTGAGTGGCCAATACTTTTAGGGATCGCATCCAGTGCTGTGGAGGCTACAGAGGAATGAAAATTGATTGCAATCAAGCATTATTGCGGATACTTTTTGGCCTACACATCCAGAGGCACTGTCGTCACTACAGTAACACAAGGCATTCTAGTTCAAACAGCTGGAATGCAAAGATTTGGAAGAGTGGTCAATGCTGATGTCTCAATATAAGTAGATGATGGTAAGGTATAGATAGTAGCGTATAGAGTACACATTGAATGCCTTTGCAGTAGGCAACACATGCTAGAGGGCAGCGTTGTATAAGGGAAAAGCTAAAGTGACAACGAAGCCCCACTTTTCCAACATGAGACAGGTCAGCCAATGCGTTGTTCATGGTCAAAACACACAGTGACTAAAATTATTTGTCAGCAAACATCTCACCACAATTGACCCCATTCAAAGTAGGAGTGATGGATACGCCAACTTCAGCATGTACTTCTGAGTATGAAAAAAAAAAGCTTTGTTTAAAGTTCATTATACAAGGGGAAAAGGCAGCAGAATAAATGTCAGGCAGCACATATTTTTCAAACTCTTTGACCAAAGAAGTGTTGAGATTTCAGACTCTAGATGTTGTGGGCAACGTCGATGGGGATGATGATATAATTGCTTTAGCTGTGAGCACGTAAGCTTTTGACAGTACATAACAATTCTGACAAAAGCACATATTAGTTCTGTAACTGAGACAGCACCCAGACTTATAATGTTGTCTCAAAGGCATGGTTGTATGAGGGAGAGTTATCAATGACTAGTCCCTGAAGGGATGCATTCCAGTGTGCCAAAGTCCCAGGATTACCACATCCTTCCAGCAGCACAGCACACACTTGTGGGCGAATTATTACATCATTCTTCTGTGAGATTTGTTGACCCATCTACAGTGATGACATGCAACCCAATGAAGCAACCCACGTCTAATTTGACTGTTACCTTTGCCCAACACAGCTCATACAGAATAAATTAGGTCTGGTACCTAGGGACACAATGGGCAATCAAGTTGTCTTTCTAAATGGTATTGGCTCACCAACTGCAAAGTTCTTTGTCCTGAGAGAGATACACAATGGGTTACCCAGGCAAAATACCTGCTAATCTCGTGATATAGACTACTTGCAAGTAGTCTTTGCTAGGCATTGCATTTTGTTGAAGTCTCCAGAGTATAAACGAAAGCTTTGAAGAAACCACAGCATATAGGAAGTAAGAGTTAATTGCTCATAATTCATGGGGACAGAAACAAACAAAAAAAATGAAAAAATCCATCAAAGATTTACAGTAAAAACTGAAATGGTTCCGCCTTTGAATGAGTCCAAATTGGTCAGCAGCAAGAGCATACAAAATGACAATTGAAACTTCAAAAGGCAGAGGAAAACTAAAAAGTGGATTGAAGGAGTTACTGACATAGTGACGTCACAATATTACAGCATATCAAGCAATCAGACAAACCATTACCCAAAAATCGATGGTTATTCAATTCTGCAACACCTAACAACAAAAGTAGAGAAAAGATAAAGGAAAGAAGATTATTAGTGAACAGGAATAAATAATACATGACTGTTTTATTACCAAGTCTGGAGGAGGGGCTTCCAAAGTCAGTTTGGTTATATTCAACTCCTGCTTATTCTGTGCCAATGAGATCAGCTTGAGTGCCACAAAGAAGCCTGTTTTTTCTAGATAACCTTTGCCCAGAGGATCTGACATATCCCATACCTGCATATATAATAATAATAATAATAATTTTAATAAAACTTCTAACCTTTCATAAGATTAATTCATAATTCATAAGATTAACACCACTGAAATGAAATGTGTAAGACATATGATTGGAGTTAGCTTGAAAGACAGAATCAGAAATGAAGAACTGAGAAAACAATTAGGGATCATGTCAATATTAGAATATATTCAGCAGCAACAAGTTAAATGGTTCAGCCACATAACCAGACAGAAAGAGCAAAGTATTATCCAAGAAACCCTTAACAAACGATTACAAGATCATTAGACCTGCTGGACGCCCTCGTAAAAGGTGGATAGTGTATTAGAGACGCTCAGAAATATAACAGCAGAGGAGGCAAATAGAAGGGCAAAAGACTGTACACTCACTCTCCTCTCAACACCGAAAGGTACATGAGGACAGAAAGAAGAAGAACCTGTCAGAGTTATAGGGGTGTTATGTTGGAATATTTTATGCAGAAATGTCTCCACGCATCTCTATCCACTACCATTCTCATCAGTTTGGAAAGATCACACCCTGCCCAGTCCCTGATATTATCCGGCTAAGTCTTCTTCTGGCCACATTATCTTCTTCCACCCTCCACCATACCTTGAAGTACAGCTTTTGTCATCAAAGAATGTCTCATCACGTGCTCTGTACCATCGAAGTTTCACTAACTATTAACAGTGGTTCCTATTGACCCACCAATACATTAATTCTATCATGTATGTATGCATATAGCATCTTGGTAGGTATTCATCATCATCATCATCATCATCATCAGGTGCCATGCCGGCTGGAGTAGGCGGTCATGGCTCTCCACAGCTCTCAGTCCACAGTATTATGTATCAAGGTCGTTGTTGTTTCCTTGCCGTGCCAGGCTGTCAAACTGTCTAATATTTTCTCACGTTGTCGCCCTCTGTCTCTATTGCCTTCAATTTTGCCTGTTGTGACTATGTTCTCTAAACCTGCTTGTCTCATAAAGTGGCCAAAAAAAAGGTAGGTGTTAGGTATGTTGATTATCCTCTTCACACACCGGACACGTCCATAGGTGCTCAGATCTCCGCTTCAGTAAATGTCTTAGAGTATAACGGCTGATGGTTCCTGTTCTATGTTGGTTCACTGCTCTTTTTGAAATTTTTGTCAGGTGTTCTCTACATATGTATATATGTATATGTATATGTATATATATATATATATATATATATATATATATATATATTATATATATATATATATATATATATATATATATATATATATATATATATATATATATATATATATATTATATATATATATATATATTATATATATATATAATATATATATATATATATATGGTGACATATTCTTACCATAACTTTGTCTTCATTGTGGGTACTCTGAACGCCCTTCTGTATTGCCATAGACATGTGCATACATTATTTGATGTCACTGGTCCATCGTCTTCTTGGTCTTCCTCTGTCACCTGATAATCTGCTCTCCAGAATCAGCCTTTTAATGCCATTATGTCGCTTTAAGAGTTCAAAATACTGTAGCTTCCTTCTTATGATGGTATTTAGAAGGCTCTCTTCGCTTAGTTTCAGTAATTTTAATGTTCTTCTTTTTCTCTGTCCATGATATTCGTAGGATCTTTCTGTAACACTTAATTTCAAATGAATTTATTCTTTTCGATAGTCTTATTTAAAATCCATGTCTCGCATCTATATGTTGCCACTTAAGATAAAAAAAACACCACCCAAGCACGCACACACACGCTGACACCTTGGGTTGTTATCACAATTTTTTCTGGAAATGTGCTCACAATCCCATAAGCACTCGCATATCAAAGCTAATTCCACCACAAGAAATAATTATATATGTTATATTCATTCATTCATTTTCTTTTTGCGCTAAAGTTAGCGCATAGGGCAGAGGTCAGATCTCTCCAATTCTGTCTGTTCAAAGATATTCTGTGCATATTATATATGTTATATAGGAAATGAAAATATAGTAAGGAATTTAATTTGTTTTAAATAAAAAAATCTAAAGTAAAACATTCTGCAGTCAATGAGTTCAGCGTCAAAATGAAAGATATTTTGATAGAGTGCATGATTAATGAGAAAATGTATGTGAACTGATATAAATAATATATCATGAATAATGATATAAATACACTGTAGGCCTAATAATTTATTTCTTGTCTCTCTTAGAATTTCCTATCTCGCTTGAACTAAACTCCTAACCTGTTGCATGCTATGACGGACTATCACTGAAACTAATGGGTAATGATCTGCACACAAGAAAACATACAAATTACAATACACAAAACATGTTTGTATATTTAAATATGTTTTGTGTATTGTAATTTGTATGTTTTCTTGTGTGCACATCATTACCCATTATTGTCAATGATAGTCCATCTTGTCTTGAGTGAAGCTATTATAAAAACCTGTGTTATAATAATACCTAAGTACAATTGTTGTTACGTTTAATGCAGTTACCTTATATTGATTGTCATAACCTTCTTAGTTACCTCATACGACATGCATGAAAAGTAAACAGTTGCTTTTATTTGCTTCCCTCTCTGGTCCTAGCAACAACTGGCGCTTTAGGTATCTTTAGCCACATCAAATTCATGTAGAGATTTTATTATTTAAAAGTCTCAAAAAGCATAGAGCTTCTCAAAACTTCATTGTACTCAGGTTACCCCATATGTTCTCAGTCCCTCTCAACGAAGCGGCACAACAAATGTTAAGAGAACCACTCACAGCACATAATTCCACAGCGTCAAGCAATAATCCCCAGGGATCTCAGAGAAAACCCATTTTATAAACAAGATGTCACAAGCGGGATTCGAACCTGAGACCTCTTGAGAATGATGCGAATGGCTTAACCATTACGTCAAGGAGATCCTCATGAGTTATTATTATGTTTATTGTAATAATCTCAGCACTTGCAACATTTCCACATTTCATTGTTTTAATTGCATGTTCTACAAGATTTTAGCATTACTGGGCAATCATTATTTTGTATTGTTGGTTGTTAGTTTTGCTCATCATCAAACAGGTCTGTTACATATTCTGCCCATCTTGTCAGTACTCTTGTTTTTTATCAAATATAATTTTTTCACTTGTATTTTCTTATTTGTGATCTGTCTTTTTTCCTTGTCCAGTTCTTTAGTCTTCTGTTGAAATGACATCTCCTCTATTTCTCTGCATTTTGTTTCTAACTATTACTGTTGTGTACATTACTTATCTTTTTGTCTATCAATGAATATTTTGGGGTGTTTTTGTTTGGCTTTCTTCCTTTATGACAATTTACCTAGTATTTCATCTGTCATTCATGTTTCTTCTTAGCTTTTCTCATTAATAAGCTTTAATTTTTTGTTTGAATACTTTTCCTTAGGATATCCCATTTATTTTCTGGATTATCCCTTCTGCATTGTTCCATGCATTCAATCATTTACATTCCCTCATGTTGTTCTGCATAAGTGTCAGTCATTCCTCCTTTCTTCTGTCTTTTTCCTCCAGTTGGTAGCACTGATAACCTCTAACATTGAAAACTATCCTTGTTGACGTGTGTTTCTTGCAGACAGCATACATTTACTTGTTCTTTGTTGTACAAGATATTTTCCAGCTCCAATTTCTTACTGTAGCCATCGTATTTGCTGTTGACACCATTTGCATTTCAGTGCATTATTTTCAGTGGTTTCTGTTGTTTTGCCAATTGGTATATTCTCATTGGAATTTACAATGCCCTTTCAAGGCATAGGACCCGAAACGTACTTGCTAGGACAGACTTAAATGGAGAAAGAACACACACAAAATCGTATGAAATGGAATCACATAAAACTTTGTTTTTATTACATTTAGTGCATTTTTACAAAACATAATATAATAAAACTATACAGATAAGATTTTAAAAAAATTAAAGCACACCACACAGACATAGAGAATTGTATATGAGGTGTGATTTTTTTTACACAAATTAAAAAAATATATATTTTGCTTAATATGTATTTCATTTTGCAAACAGTACATAATATTATTAAAGGATCAATTAAAATATTGGTGAGAATATTCCTATTAACTTTTCAATTCAATTAATTTTCCTTTTGCACTGAAGTTAGCGCATAGGGCAGATCTCTCCAATTCTGTCTGTTCAAAGCTATTCTGTGCAGTTCTTGAATAGTATGAATATTGGTTGTTTTACTTTCTCTAAGTATTGTTCTTCTGAATGTTTCTTTTGGTCTACCCCTTCCTCTTTTGCCTGTAGGTATCCATTCAAGAGATTGGTTGTGTATTCTGTTCGTGTCTGCGCGTAGGACATGCCCGATGTAGGACCAATGGTGTTTTCTGATACATCTGTGATGAAATTTTGATGTGTCTCTTCTCTGATTTTATCATTCAATTTGAATTCACTCCAATGGGTGTTAGTTATCCTACTAATACATTTGTTCTCGAAACTCAGTAATTTCTTTTCTGAAGATAAAGAGCTTTTCCAGCTCTCACATCCATATGATAGCACCGGAATAACGCAGGAATTAAATAAGTGCATTTTCGTTGCGTGTGCTGATTGACCTTTGACTTCCAGATATTAGACAGTCTGTTAAATGCACTTGATGCTAGGGCAATGCGAGTTGTAATTTCTGTCATGACATCACCATCTAGTGTTAATTTGCTTCCTAGATATGAGAATTTGTGTACTTTTTAAGTTGTTGTCCATTTTTTGTTTGTGCATCTCTATTTTCACTCAATAGTGCAAGGTCATCGGCAAAATCCAGGTCTTCTAAAGTTGTTTTATTTATCCATTTAATTCATAAATTTGTGTTGGATGTGCTTTTTCTCATAGTCCAGTCAATTGCGATATTGAATAGTAATGGTGACATTGAGCAGACTTGTTTAACACCAGTAATCACAGGGAACGATTCTGAATTGCCTTTTTCTGTTCGAACACAGCATTTTGAGTTGGTACAGAATGATTTTATCACATTTATATATTTGTTTTGGAATCCGTATACTTTTAAAATTTCCCAAAGCGATGGTCGATGGATGCTGTCGAAGGCTATTTGAAAATCCATGAGAGCTTATTATCTTTTACAGCTATATTATTGTTTTTATCTTATTTCATCCCTGAATAATAAAATAAATTAGGAGCTCAGAAAATATTTTGGTTTCAAGTTTATAAGCTCTGTGATATTTTGAAAGGCAGTTTCTCACATTATTGAAACATAAACATGTATCACAGACTTATCATCTAACTAATCTTTCTCTCAATTTTTTAATTTTTACAGCAAAGCTTACAATTTCTGTTTATTTGTAAATTCATTGTATGGTGCACAAAGTAGCCAGCTTTTCAACAACTGGAACATCATATATTCATTCATTGCTAACTAATATCTCTACAAAATTTAACCATATGGACAAGACCCCATAGTCATCTGTAAACGTCGGTATAAGAGGATCCTTCAGTGTCTCCAGTTACCCCTGTTGCTATCGTCCAAATTTTCAGTACAGAATTACATGAAAATAAGCTCACATGACATAGAATTCCCAACACATGAAGCTAGGAATACATCACAGTCTAATGGTCAAATTCCTTTACACATTAGGATTGTAAGAATGAAGATGCCTTCTAATTTTGTCAACCAAAGTCTGGAACGACTTTTGTTAATTTTATACGCCATTTTTAGGTCGGATATTTTGGGATTAGGGATTACCTATACTTCAACAATGATGATTTCTTGAGAATTACAATTGTTATCCTAAAATAGTATTAAAACATTAAATTCTAACAATATATCTAGACATTTCATTGATTCATATGGGACCAGTACATTGTATATAATGAGGATTGTGTCAGGTTGAAAATGCTTCGAGGTCAAATGTTCTACCGTGTGGCATGGTAAGTAATATCAACAGGTTTTAGTTGTTGTTTTTGTGTGTTGTTATATTATAAGAAAGTTCACTTATTCAATGAATAACACAAAAACAATATGTATCAGGGGTGCCACAAGTTGACATTGAAAATAATTACGTTGTATGTCCGGCTAGGTCTAGTCTTTTATGGACGGACTCTATGCGATTTCTTCATGCTTTATTGGCCTGTTCAGTCCATATTACATTAGTTTGGTTAGAAAATATATATACAACAGGAATATGTATTTAAGAGGATTTTATCAATTTTGCCACACATGGTTCAAGTATTAAGTGCGTCAGGAAATTATTTTATGCGATTATTTTTAAATTGTTGTTTTTGAGATTTTCACCCGAATTTTCAACTTCACAACTTGCTCACAACAGTTATACTACACATACAACACAACAAAACACGATAATATGTATTATTCACTTCTTTATTTACATCTGCAAAAATTATTTAGAAATCTGTAACAAAAAAGGTATTACGTTTTCCAAACACTCACACAAAAAATGCACATTGTCAAAAAAAGAATCCGGGCTCAGGAAAAGTTGTGTAATTTTAATCTGGGGCCCTAAAGGTGAACTTCTTCTTCTTCTTCTGTGTTCGTTCTCAAACTCCTGCAGATTAGCAGGATGTAGTCTGGAGAACGGAATGCGTTGTGTCATGGTTTACAGCATTGCTGCGATATCTGCAACTTTTGGCCTGACACATCCGACTTCAGCATGGCTTTGGGTCACTGACTCTATATGGGATAGCCAACCCCATCCCATAACCTCCTTAGTCGCCTTTTACGACATGCGTGGATGGTAAATAGTGTTACTATTCTTTGCTCCCCTTTCGGGTCCGGCAATACATGGGTATAAAGGTTAACAGATTATATCTATTTGGTATTTTAAAAGCCTCTACATTGATTCTTTCTTCTATAATGTTGGAATAATCTCTTTCTACAAGAAATATCCATTGACAGTTTGAGGACAAATTAAAAAAACAATATTTACAAGGTGTGTTCAAATGAATTCCTCCTGTGCTGAGACATCAGAAACATCAAATTTAGAATAGCAACTGCTTGATGAAGAATCACTGCTAATATCAATTTTTGTGTGTGCTGAAATTAGCTACAAATTTTGATAGTGCCTCTGAAAATGCACAAGTCTCACAAGTACAATCATTTTTCTATCTTACAATTACATTGTTTCACTAAAATAGAACAACCAATGTTCTACAACGGCCATGGACCTAGGGGTAGACCACAAAATGGTTGGACCACCGAAATAAGGGTGGCAACAAGTACCTCAATATATATAGCACATGCGAAGGCCATCTCCAGAGAACTCTTCTACCCCTGACACCCTAAGGCAAAAAAGGATCTGCGTATATAGATAGATTAAAATAGTAAATTTATGGTCTTGCAAAATATCCATGATGTACAAAATCAATCCCCTGTCTACTAAGTTTTAATATTCATATGAGACCAGGAGGCAGAAGCATGACACCAAGACAAGCATAACTGACAATTGGAGGAACAAACATTCATTACCATAAACAGATATGCTATATTGAGCACAAACCTGTGATAAAACTGTGTCACTAAGCTTTGACTTCTTCAGGAAGTTAGCAGCATCAAGGGCCCCAATGCTACCTGTACCCAACGGGTCAGCCTGAGACATTGTAAGTAGTTCATGTTACATTCAAAACATAATATACAATAATAGCCGATAGTACGGCTCATAGCACATACTCCGTAGTTTCAAGCGATAATTCCCAGGGATCTCTGAAGCAAATCCATTTTATACACATCTAGACACATCCAAATTCAAACGTGGACCTCTTGAAGACAAAACAAATGATGTAACTATTACCCCCATGGAGAACCCCAAGCGTATATTCCTGAGCCTAAATGTCCCTTTTATATTATTCATATAACAAATGTTTTAATGTAAAGAAGAACTTCACTACAGCAATCCCAGCATGAGGCTTGCAACAGCCAGACAGGTGTCAACTAGTATGGATTTGCCCTATCAATACGGATTTCGGACCCAATTCCCCCCCCCCCTCAATTTAAAAAAAAATATATTTAAAAAACGTCATTTGGTATTAAATTTCCTAGTAATTATTGCTAATGCTGATGTTTTTTATTTCACATGCACATATTGAGGGGCAAAAAAATGTAACAAAAGATTTGCAGTTTTTTGTTTGGTAGACATTAAATATGGACATTAAAAAAATTTTTAATACAGAAATAAATTGTTAAAAATACAGATTTATGAATTTATGAAAAAATAAGTTGACAGCTATGAAATACATTAAATAAGTAACATGTAGCAGCCTGCTGGAAGCAGGTAGTGAACACTGGTAAAGTCAGACTAAGAAATAAAGTGTGCCAGGAAAGTAAGATGTGAACTCTGCCATGTGCCAAACTAAGGCATTTCTCTAATATCCAGTGTACTAATATACTATAAAATCCAGTGTGTTTCCAGGGCCCGCAAGGGAAGCATAGAATCACAAAATTGTTTAACTTGCATGCATGTGGTAAGAAGCAGCTAAAGAGGTTATGCGATAAAGTTGGCTTTCCCTAATCCATAAAGGGTCAAAGTGACCCAGAAGCCATACTGAAGTCGGAAGTGTCAGGCCGAAAAGCACAGATTTTACAATATCACATTCTTTTCTCTGACTACATTTTGCTAATCTGTGAGAGTTTAAGTATGGCACAGAAAAAGAATATGTGCGTACCACAGACAGAGAAGTAGGTTCTAAGTAGTAGACTAAGTAGTAGACTAAGTAGTAGACTAGACTAAGTAGTAGACTAGACTAAGTAGTAGACTAAGTAGTAGACTAAGTAGTAGACTAGACTAATTAGTAGACTAAGTAGTAGACTAAGTAGTAGACTAAGTAGTAGACTAGACTAAGTAGTAGACTAAGTAGTAGACTAAGTAGTAGACTAGACTAAGTAGTAGACTAAGTAGTAGACTAAGTAGTAGACTAAAATAAGTAGTAGACTAAGTAGTAGACTAAGTAGTAGACTAGACTAAGTAGTAGACTAAGTAGTAGACTAAGTAGTAGACTAAGTAGTAGACTAGACTAAGTAGTAGACTAAGTAGTAGACTAAGTAGTAGACTAAGTAGTAGACTAAGTAGTAGAATAAGTAGTAGACTAGACTAAGTAGTAGACTAAGTAGTAGACTAAGTAGTAGGCTAAGTAGTAGACTAAGTAGTAGACTAGACTAAGTAGTAGACTAAGTAGTAGACTAAGTAGTAGACTAGACTAAGTAGTAGACTAAGTAGTAGACTACACTAAGTAGTAGACTAAGTAGTAGACTAAGTAGTAGACTAGACTAAGTAGTAGACTAAGTAGTAAACTAAGTAGTAGACTAAGTAGTAGACTAAGTAGTAGAATAAGTAGTAGACTAGACTAAGTAGTAGACTAAGTAGTAGGCTAAGTAGTAGACTAAGTAGTAGACTAGACTAAGTAGTAGACTAAGTAGTAGACTAGACTAAGTAGTAGACTAAGTAGTAGACTAAGTAGTAGACTAGACTAAGAAGTAGACTAAGTAGTAGACTAGACTAAGAAGTAGACTAAGTAGTAGACTAAGTAGTAGACTAGACTAAGTAGTAGACTAGACTAAGTAGTAGACTAGACTAAGTAGTAGACTAGACTAAGTAGTAGACTAAGTAGTAGACTAAGTAGTAGACTAATTAGTAGACTAAGTAGTAGCATCAGAGATCTAATGACACCATTCATGTAATGTGTAATGCATCTGGAACTCTGGCGACCCCAATGAAAGTAGCTATGACATAGTTATCTTTGAATAACCACATCATTCATGCACTAATGTCAACTACCTTCTTCTTCTTCTGCGTTTGCTCTCTGATAACAAATGCCAACAAATGATTTCCGCCAGGGAGCAAGAAGTACATTGTGCTGGTGGTTTTACAGGGGAGCTGCGTTATTTTGCGCCTCACAGCCCAGCACATCCATTTTCTGCATGATTTTAATTCAGGTAAGCTTTCCCAATCTTAATTCTTGATTAGGAACAAGCATCACAGCACTGGGGGCAATCCCATATATACTCTACTTGCAGTTCTGTCAGCCATCTAAGGGTGTATAAGCTTAGTGTCCCAGTTAGTTGCTGATTACGTGTTCTTCTGATCTTTCCAGAGAGGGAGCAAAATCTGTGACAGTCTTTCTATCTGTCACCAGGCGACAAGTGTGTACCCACTCTATGGCAAGATGGTTTATCAACTACTGTTCTCTTTGAGCTATCCAGGCCAAAATATATCCCTGGGAGGGCAGTCTCAGAGGAGGTGGTAATCAAGGATTTGGACTTGGGTCAACTACATCTATCTCACACAAGGTGTTCTGCTGTCAGTGAACTTGTCTTGTAAAATTAGATGCTTTGACCCTATTTACTCAGTACTGAACCTTTTCTCATTTGTGAGCATGGTTCCAGTATAGGAAACACTCTACAGTAGAGTTGGGTTCAGGTTCATTCACTATCTTAGCCAAGGTTTCTTTCATCAACATCGTAAACACCTCATTTAAGTCTGAGCTTCTACATATATTTAGAAGCACCAGGGGATATTTGTTGCTTCTTTTCCACAAGATATTCTTTATAGTGGTAACTAGAAGCTTGTTTTCGAGCTGAACATTGTTTTAGTTAATATTTCTATATACCTGGTAACTTTTCCTCCACTCTATTTGAATAAGGCGCTCTCTAGCACTGTGATACCCTCTCATTGTAGTCAATATGTTAGCCTTACTTCTCCAGAAACTTTTTCATGATTCTTGATGTTCGTGAGCTTCGGTCAAGACAGCTTTGGTCATTTAATGCCAGACACTGTCCTACTCTGCTGCAATAGTGTTTTAGCTATTGGGACAGAGAGTTGTCATTTGTAGATCTTGTTTATCATGTGCAAACAAATCTCCTTCCTTCTCAATCTACACTGCCTGGACATGATCCATAAAGCATTAGCCAGACTGCTTTGCACGAACTTCGGAGAAGTCTGTTTCTAGACTGGAGGAGGTGATTTTAGGATCTTTGTTTAAATAATCCCCAATTATATTTTTTCTTCATCATTTGTACTCTGCATAGCTAATTTCTTTTATCACAGAAATATTTTTCGATCTGGACCAAGTTGTTACAGTTAGGATTTGATAAAAATCTAGTAAATAGTGCAAATATGGAATGCTCACTCACTTGCATGTAGTAGGCCTCAAATATTCCACCATGTTTGCCAACAATCTGAAACAGGAATATGTATAATAGAGATATTTCCTGCAATGCTGCAATCCATATTTATGGATCATTTAAATGTGTAAAATATATTATGAGAACAAATGCAGTGAATAGAAACTAGATTACACAAGGTGAAACAGCCCTAAAAGAGGTAGACTCATACACATACCTTAGTAGAAACATTAACAGAGAGGAAGGAGCAGACAAAGACCAGTACTAAACTTCTACTGCCCAAATGACATCCCACTAAACATGACCAGTATTAACATACCAAAGAAACACTTTCTGGTAGTAGGAGACTAACAGCCACTCCCACAGCTGGGGATATAACAATTTAGACAGAAGGGGAGAAGTGATAGAAAGTTGGCAAGATGATAACAACCTAATACTCCTGAACAATCCACAGGATCCATCAACTTTCTACTCAAGAAGATGGCATAGCACCTCAACCCCAGACCTGACATTCTGCACCTCAGAACTGGCTGGAATAATGGAAAGAACAATAGGTGAACAACTTGGTGGCAGTGATCACCGTCCAGTTATCATCCAAGTGAACAAATCAACAATTACAAGACCAACTAAGCCAAGATGGAACTACAAGAAAGCAAACTGGCCCATATATAAACATAGAGCAAACATAATTACAAAAAACATAAAATTAACAGGCAAAGACATCAACACTATTATCATGGAGTTTAATAAAGGAATACTTCAGGCAGCTAAGGAGACAATACCAAGAGGAGCAAGGAAGAATTATGTACCATATTGGACCAATACACTTCAAAAACTACAAGAAGAACTGACTGAAGCACGTAATATGGCAGAGAAGCAACCATCACAACAGAATCACATCGCTCTACAAAAATCCAAAGCAAAGTTCACTAAAGAAAAGATAGAAACACAGAGAAGAAGTTGGAGGGAAAAAACTCAAAAATTAAATTTTGAAAAAGAAGGGAGAAAGCTGTGGAAACTAGCCAAGCAAATAAATGATGATAGCAATACCAAGCGACAAAAAATTATGCTAGAAGATTCAGGTAAATTCCACTCTGGCAAACAAGCAGCTTGCGGAATCTTACAGAAAAGAAAGCACAATTACCATCAATACATGTAGACAACGAAGCATTTGTCAAGAAATGAATAATGGTAAGAACAACACAAACTGCCCAGACGTCATGTCCAAATTATTCACAATATAAGAATTAAAGGCATCTATAGGGAAACTAAAGGATAGAAAATCACCAGGATTGGACAGTGTCACCAATGAATTGCTTAGGAACCTAGGACAGGCAGCAATGTACAAATTATTACAGATATACAACTATAGTTGGGAAACAGGCAATGTACCACAGTCGTGGAGAGAAGCATTTATGTGTCCTATTATTAAAAAAGGCAAGTACAAACAGAAGCCAGACAGTTATAGACTAATTAGTCTAACGAGTTGTGTCGGCAAGACAATGGAAAGGATGGTCAACAGAAGACTAAAGTGGTACCTAGAATCTGAGAAGCTATTGGTGCCAGAACAAGCTGGGTTTAGAGAGTGTAACAGCAAGAAGACCAAATAACATTCCTGTAGCAGATCATAGAAGATGCATTTCAAAAAAAAGTTATCACCCCATGGATAGATATTCAAAAAGCTTTCAACATGGTCTGGAAAGATGGACTGATAATAAAGATGCAAAGAAACGGAATAGGGGGCAACATGAGCAAGTGGATCTGTTCCTTCCTACACAATAGGAAAGCAAGGGTCACCATGGAAGGATACAACAGCAAAAACGTTCTCCTGAAACATGGAGTTCCTCAAGGCTCAGTATTGTCTCCAACTCTGTTTCCTGTCTTCATAAATGATATAATTTGTGAATTGCCACAAGGTGTAAGAGCTGCAATGTACGCTGATGACTTGTGGTGTGGTGTGTAGAAGAACATCTAAAGATCACCCAAAAAAAAATACAAAAGGCAGCAGACAACATAGCAGCATGGGCAGATAAATGGATGGTAAAGATAAATGCTGAAAAGTCTTCAACAACACTCTTCACAATCTCAAATAAGGACAAAGCAGGAGAGATAAAACTCGGAAATGTACATATCTAAACAGAAGACGAGCCGGTGTACTTGAGCACTACGCTAGATAAGAGACTGACAAGGAGGCCTCACATTGAGAAAATAGAAGCAAAGGCAAGAAAGAAACTTGCCTTCCTGAGGAAATTGGCAGGAACAAACTGGGGGGCCAATGAGGCAACTTTGAAGAAGGTCTATACTGGTGCAATTAGACCAGTACTAGAATATGGATCAACAGCATGGACGTAAATAAAACGGCGACACAACGCATTTCCATTCTCTGGACTGCATCCTGCTGGAGATGTAGTAGTACTGCTACAGGAGAGATCCAGCAGGAGTTTGAGAATTAACACTGAAGAAGAAAGAAGAATATCCATAATTTGGAGGAGTTGTGCCCCTTGCCTTAGGGATCAGGGATTGACAATTGGGAAATCTCATAAGGGTGAAAGGGTTACGTTAGGGGAGTTATGATGTATTACCTTATCTTGTTAGTTAAACTTAGGTTCTGCCAGTGTTTCATGTCTTATATTGGAAGATCTGTGCTGATGGATGCTAGTGATCTGGCCAGGGAAGCACAGACCAAAATAACTCAACATTTTTTTTTTACTATTGATCCATAATAGGAACATGCTTCAATCAAAATAGAACATAACATTGCACCCAAAAATATTGGATCTGAAAATATATTCACAATATCTCATCTGAGCAGATACAAGCAACCTATGTGAGAAGCACAAATTTACTGTATTGGAACTATTGATTTTACTTTAGTTTTATCACTCACATGTGCCAGAAAGTGAAATTTTACTTTCAGCTCTAGACTTGATTTTCTGGCATTCTTGTTAATGCTGAAATTTTACAAGACCTTTGCAAATCTCAGATGACCATTTCATTTAATGTGGCTGCAAAGTAAAATGCCACAAGCTGGTAATCTTTTATTCCATAGAGAACTTTTGGTAGTGGTGAAATGGCATAAACTTGCTTGGTTTGAACATGTAACATGAGACAACTCGCTTTCTAAAATTATTTTGCAAGAAATAGTCGATGGTGGAAGTAAGAGAGGAGAACAGAGAAAATCCTGGATAGGTAACACCAAGGAATGGTCTGGTCATAATTGTTGTACACTCCTCAGAATGGCTGTTTGAGTTGATTTGAGAGCTTTCTGTGCTGGTGTATCCAGTCTCGCACCCCTATGCCACTGATGAGTTATGGTCTTATTGTGATCATTATTATATAGCTAATTTCAGTTATTACATACACATTTTGTCAGTCCAGACCAAGTTGTTATAATGGGATTTGATTATTTATGATATGATAATTCTTCTTCAGCATTCTTTCTCAAACTTCCGCTAGTTCTCTCTTGTAACAAGACAATGGTCCTGCTAAATTTCCATTACTGGACGTAGTCCAAAAAAAAATGAAAATGTGTTGTGTCACCGTTTTATTGGGTCAATAACTTAACACATCCGTCTTCAGCGGTAGGTATGGTATAAGACAAGCAATTCCACCAAAACATCACTACAGCCAAAAAATGTTGGGTTGAAGTGTGTTAGTCTACATTGTTTACCACATCACAATAAAGATATATTATTACTTCAAATTATGTAGGTCCCTGTAAGATTTCATTCCATGTTTTTCACTTCCTTTATTTCTCCTTGATAACACAGATTTTGTCTAATGTAACATTTCCTTGCCTTCTACAGTAGGGTTAACGAGCTGTTTTAGGCCCAATTTTTCAAGTTTTCTGTAGGAGCATTAGATTAATGCTTGAGCTACAAAATTATGTGATATGCGTGATACTCTGGTCCGACAGATGCGGTTCAGTTGAGTGAACAGTAGCTATATTGAGGAGAAACCAAATATCACAAAAATGAGAAATCTCGAGTGATGTCAATCCTCTACAGCAGGGCACAGCCTACTCCTGGAATAGTGCCTACTGAGTAACTCATCTTGGCTAATCCAATTTATTCATGCTTTGCTTCAATCACTTTGCATGTGTAGGCCTACTTGTCAACCAAGGTGAAAAGTATATTTTTAAAACTACAAATTTTGTACGTTTCCCATTAGGGAGCTGGCTGACTGCTTGTCAAAAAAATTGACAATATTGCATGGATCTTGTTAGAAAGTTGCATGGAAGTTGAGTTGCTTGTGTGACATAGGACACATGCACTTGATGTCTCCACATATGTAGTGGGCTACATAAAAAAATGTGAGACCAACACTCTAACCTCTCTACAATGCGTCACACTAATCAGCTAAGTTGACGGACGCACTCTGAAATTATCTAGAGTTTGCTCTGCCCCCGACTGTAGATAGTAGGTACTTGGACATCCGGGATTCGCGTGTACTGATAATTTTGCTTAGACTATATATTTCTTGTGACTAAGGTTTACATTTAGTGATGTTGCCATTTTTCATGTCTGCAACTAGATTTATTATGTTCTTTAACCATTTTTCTTTTTATATATGTAACTTTTAAGGATGCAGCATGATGCTGAAAACGGCAGTTAATTTTTTTTAAAACATCAACATTTGTTTTATTTATGTAAATTGGCCATAATTTGAATATTAGTTGTACATGCCTCTGAGAATCACTTCTTTTGTGTGCGTGTCTGTGTGGGGGGGGGGGGGGGGGGGACGACGAGCAGGACATTTTTAGAAAATGACTAGGCCAGAATTTTTTGTAATTGTATTGTTAAAATGAAGGTATATACTAACTCAGTCATACTGTTCCAGTACCATTGGTTTGTTTGTATTTGTGAATTCTAGTATTTTACGATATGTCATCAGATAGTTGAGATAGGGCCTATTTAGTAGTTAAGTAACTGACTGTAACTGTAATTGTTAGGTAATTGTAATGTAATTGTAATACTAATTAATTATGATTATTTATATGGACAGTCTAGTCTATGCCCTAGGATAGTGCCACTATTTTAAAAATATTTAACTCATTTGATTTTTAATTACTGCAATTTATTTACATGAATGCAGGTAAGACATAAACCAGATGTTACAATATGTGTCAGACATAACGCACCCGACGTAACAACTGAGGTAACAAACTGTACCTGTGGCAAAGGTGGAAACGCCGCCATTTTCGTTACTGCTATCGGTTCTGTAAACGTAATTTGTATTTTGATTTGGTCTAGTAGAGAACGTCTCAGCGACTAATAGCAAAAGTCGTGAAAATACAATATATAAACCTATATAGAATAATATCGTATCATTTTCAAGCATCTCATCAACGATGATTGCTTCAGCAGCAAGCTCGTTAACGGGGTGGGGATGGTTTAAATTAGCATTTTAAAAAAAATTTAAATTCCGGGTTGTGATTTCTCGCTTGACACGATCACTCCTCCAGTCGACTCAGCTATAAATGAGTACCTGAAGCATGAGTTAGGGAAGGTAAGACAGCAAGGAAGGTAACTGGCCACCCGACCTAATAGTTGCTGAGGCTTAGTACATGAAGAGCTATCTTCATCCCCAACGGCAGGTTGCTGCCATGGGACCTTTACCTTTTTAATCAGTATCTACGAAGAACCATTAATAGAGATGGCATGTCAATGAACTTAAACAACACCCAAGAATTGAAAAACCTGGCAACACAAAGACAGAAATGCAAAGCTATGGTTTCTTCCCTATGAGCCGCCTATAGCTCTGGAGGAACATAACATAATCAGTATCAGAACAAGGCTTTTAGTACTAGGAATGTAGCAAAAAAAAATGGTTAATCCCTTCCCGAATTTTTGCAGAAATGTCATCACATTTCTAATTTTACAAAAAAGAAATTACACACGAAAACAGGTGGATGACTTAAAAAAAAGGTTAAAAAAAACAACAACCCTCCTTACTAATTTACAGACAATATATCAACGGCCCTACGCTGCAGTGACACGGACCTTCAATACTCTCTGTCTACTTTCCGCGTTGGTGTACTTTGACACTCTGTATCAGTTCATATTATGCCATGATGTTTCCCTCCCACATAAACCTACAACTGTGCTTACTTCTTGCTTGCCTCCCCTCAAATCTGGAAAAAAAAGTTGAGAAGGCTTTTTTTTTTACCATGCCCCACCTAAGTCCTTCTAAAATTATGATGCCCCTATGTAGTAGGCCCCTTCTTCTTCTTCTGCGTTCAGCATCTGGGGTCTCGTTATATTGTCAGGACTGTTGTCTGGGCAAAGTCCACTGTCTTCTCCAGATCAGAGCGGATGTCTCATAGCTTTTGCTTCAATATGTAGCCTTCGGCCAGATCTGCTATCTCTGCTCTTTGTATTTTGGGCAATCCTGAAGTATGCGTTCATGAGTGTGGGTTCAGGACCCACAACAGCAGGCATAATGATCAATTACAGAACGGATGGTGGTCTTTTCAATTTACGTCGTCTAAAAGCAAACACGAAAACTAAATCTAGTACTGTTAGAGAATTACTTTATGCTGACGACTGTGCATTGTATGCTGACTCTGTCGTAAACATGCAGAGCACCATAGACCGCTTCTCAAAGGCCTGCAACAACTTTGGTCTCACTATTAACACACAAAAAAACAGAAGTCATGCACCAAGCAACATCAAATATACAACATACTGCCACTTCCATCATCGTCAATCAGGAAAAACTGCAGGTAGTCGACAATTTTACTTACCTTGGAAGCACTCTCTCTCGCGATGTCAACATTGATGTGGAAATTAACAATAGACTGGCAAAAGCTAGTGCTGTATTTGGCAGATTACGCAACAATGTATGGGACAGAAGAGGTATAAGAACAACCACCAAACTACAAGTATATCATGCTGCTGTTATACCAACCTTACTATACGCCTGCGAAACGTGGACAGTGTATGCTAGACATGCAAGAAAGTTAAGTCATTTCCATCTTACCTGCCTACGTAAATTACTAAACATCCATTGGTTGGACAAAGTACCAGACTACGAGGTCTTGGAAAAATCAACCTCAATAAGCATCCACACAGTACTTATGAAGGCGCAGGCACGCTGGGCAGGCCATCTTGTGCGTATGGAGAACTCGCGTTTGCCAAAACAAATATATTATGGAGAACTCAAGGCAGGATTTCGAAAAGCTGGTGGACAGAAAAAGCGTTTCAAAGACACGCTCAAGTCATCCTTGAAACATCTTAACATTGACGTAGGCGCTTGGGGGAGCTTCGCTCAGGATAAAACAGCATGGCGTTACAGCATTGGAACGGGAGCACTAGCGGCGGAAGAATTAAGACAAGGAACTGCAAGACAGAAGCGGACACGTAGAAAAGAAAAAACATCTCAACCTCACACAGATACCTTCTATTGTTGTCAATTCTGTAAAAGAACATTTTGTACGCGCTTTGGACTTGCTAGTCATTTAAAAACGCACTATTAACTTTATTATTTTTTGTTATTATTATTATGGTTGAGTTTTTGGTCATCGTCGATCACGACGGACGAACATCATCATGTATTCTCAATCGGTACAGATCAAACAGTCTGCAGTGGCCTGTTCTAAGACGAAATAATGTGGTCTGTTGATATCTTTGAAGGTGATGTATTGCATTGTTTGTCTTCCACTTCCATTTATTTATTCCACTTTGCTGTGTATGTGTTCTGGAATTTTTTTTTTTACTTCTCTGTAGAACAGTGGATGTCTGTGTTGATTCATTTTGCTTCCTGTTTTTGACAGAGCATCCGTTTTCTCATTTCCCATGATTCCAGAGTGTGAAGGTATCAATTAAAGCGCAATAGCTGATGATTTTTTGATATGTCTTAGCTCATGTCTGATGTTGTGCAGAAGGCTTTAATTTATGTTGCTCTGGGTTGATTCCAGTAGGGATCTGCAATCTGTGAATATAACAATCTTCTTTGGTCTTGGCAATCCTGGTTCAGTGAAGACTTTCGGTGCTTAATAGAGTAACTGTTTCTGCTCAAAAGTTGGAGGAGTATTTTCCGGTTGGAAAATCTTTTGATATTGTCTTCCTATCTTTGAGTCTTGTAAAAATTAAACCTCCTCCCTTCATGCTGCACCCTCTGCCGATCCATCTGTGTAGACATATGTCCATTCCTTAGGATTGTATTTTATTTCTATCATCTCGTGTCAATACTTTTAATTGAGGTAGATTCTAGTATTCTTGATCTGGTAACCTCTGTTATTATGGAGACTATTGTCTGGCTCTTCAAAACCCGTTGATGTTTCAATTTCAGTTGGGAGGTTTGTGGGGATATCTTTGTGTTGTTGATGGAGATGGTTGGAGATGTTACAGAAGTTATTTCTCTTCAATTCTGCTTGTGGTTCATCTAGAAAAGTCATTAAAACTGTTCTGGCGCCTGAATAATCAATGAACGACCCAAGAAAGCGTATAACAATCCCCAATTTTCAAAGCACAGACTTGGTATGGCAGAAGACAGATGAGAATAAGGGTGCAGCACTGCTAGCTCATTACAAGGCACAAATCGGTCAGAGGAATTTAGTGAATTACAGTAAAATCATGAAAACAGTCACAGACATGTGCAAGGAGCAAGCTTTGGAAAGCGATAATGTAATTACTCTTGAAGATATTACAGCCGTACTGAAAAGATCAAGAAACTATGCGCCAGGACCTGACGGCATTAGGTACGATGATCTCAAAGGCAGGTCAGACGAAGACCTTAAGGAGTTGGCAATGTTGTTCAACAAGAGCCTAGCGAACGGTAACGTAGAGGAGGAGTGGTTACATAGTTACTTGATCCCACTACCCAAGCCTGGCAAGAGTCATGCTAAGATACAGGGTTTCAGACTCATAACCATGCAGAATACGATCGGCAAGTTGATAGAAAAGATTTTGGCATGGAAATTGTCCCTACACCTAGAAAAGAATAATAGACTACCATCAACATTGGGAGGATATCGTCCAGGTAAGCAGACTTGGCACAATGCCGCCGTGTTCGTGCAGGACGTTTTCGAATGTTTTGACAAACGAATGGAGACATGCGCTGCTGCAATAGACCTGGAAGATGATTATATCAGTGCCCTTGGATTTCTTGATGACCATAATGCTGCAACTCCAAGTAAGTCCATTTGTTGTCAGGTGGATTGTCTCTGCACTTTATCAGAGACAGGTTGTTCTTAGGTGTGGGAGTTGGTCTTCGCCACCAACAGTCATAAATTCAGGACTACCACAAGGGTCACCTCTGTCCCCAGTACTATTCAATGTGTATACAGTTCAAATTACAAGCTATCAGATTGCAGGACCATCTTATGCTGATGCCATCTTGGTATATAGGCAGGGCAGAGATAGAGATAGAATTGCCAGAAATTTGCAGAGGGAGCTTGATCGCATAGGAGAATGGTGCAGTAATTCTGGAGCTTTTGTTAATCCATCAAAGGCATCGATAACATGGTTTTCCCTAAACAATCACATAGTGAACACGTCCACGCCATAGGTTACTTTGAGAGGGATGTCCTCGAGAGAACCAGCACAATGAAGTACTTGGGGGTCATGTTAGACCGAAGTTTGAGTTTCAAAGATCATGTTGACCACATAATTGTAAAGGCTTATAAAGGTCTTGCGGCGATGAAAGTTATGGCTGCTGCTCAATGCGAACAGAGACTGCTATTTCTGCTGTATCAGGGATTGGTGGTGGCGGTGGTAGAGTACGCACTGGCAATTCTGACACTGAGTCAAACACAAACAGAAAGATTGGATAGAATCCAAAATGAAGCAATGCGAATAATTTTGGGGTGCACGAGAGATACGTCGGCTCGGGCTATGCGATACCTACTTGATTGCCCAACTGCGGAGCAAAGAATACAAATGTGCAGGGCGCGGGACTACCTAAAAATCACCGCTGATAAAGAGCACCCTCTACACCCAGAAATTATCAGAGTGAAAGGCAGTCGACTAAAGAGATGAAAGTCGTGGATGGGGCGCGCAGAGGACGTTATACAGAGTGTCTGCAGATTGGAGGATGTACTACCTGGGGCCGAATGGAGTCTGGCACCCTCGGATTACCCAACAGCTTTCGAAGGAGTAATAACACTCAATAGTGAGTGCAGGGAATGGTGTCCGACAGTGGTCGAGTCGGAGGTGCTCGCTCTGATCAGTGAGAATTCCAGGGAAGTTGATATAGTTATATATACAGATGGGTCGGTTGATAGACACATCAGGAGTTCCTGGGCTTTCACGGCTCAAAGGTGGGGGGGGGGGGAGGAGACTATCAGAGAGGAAAGTGGTGCATTCGTTCAGACGACAAGCAGCTTGACAATGGAGATTCTGGCGGTGACCAAAGCTTTGTAATGGGTCTGCTCACAGACTGTCTGCGAGCATGCCTGTATCCTCAGTGACTCCATGGACATGATTGTGAAAGTTCAGACGGGGTACGTTCGAAAACAGTGTGCCGGGACACGCGGGAGTCCGGGGTAATGAAAGAGCAGATAGGTTGGCCGCCCACGCTGCTACTACGGCTGTTGGTGGAGCGATGGATCGGGCAGACATTTTGAATGCCCTACGTGAAAACGCACGAACAAATGACTGTACAAGTGACGATGACTCTTGTTCCATGATTAGAATAAAGGAACTTGGTTTGAAATGTGGTGTCGCTAGAAAGGAGTTTTCGTGGGCGAAAAAGAATGATGGTCAATCAACAACGTACTGGGACTGTCAGTCAACGTGCAATGGCGGATACACTCAAGGAAAGATCTGAGCACCTATGGACTTGTCCGGAGTGCAATGACGATGATCCAACGACTAACTAACTAACTTGTGGTTGATCTAGAAATTTGCGCATGCATTGGGTGGTTTGGCTTGCGCTTAATTTTTTTTCCTTTTGCACAAGCACTCTTTCTTCTCTTCTGTCATCCAGTAGTAGAATTTTTACATGTATTTCCATTGCATGGATTGAATGGTTTTCCTGCCTCCTGAAATTAGTCGAAGTGCTGCATTTTATACTTTGGATAGGTGATCAGTATTTGTTTCTGATGCTGATTCCCATGCTGACATTCCATATTCTACTACAAGTCTACATTCAGAAAAATGAAAAATATACTGTGTACTATTACCTTGTCATTAGAGGTGAGAGAGTTCTGCTGTGCTATATAACCCCTATACTAACATATGGGTGCGAGTCTTGGACAATAAACACACTGGAAATTGGGAAATTAGAGGCAACAGAGATGTAGTTCTACAGAAGAATGCTTAGAATACCATGGACTGCTAGAAAAACTTATGTAGAGGTGTTGAAAGAGTCAAATGCGAAACGGGCCTTAATCAACAATATAAGAAAAAAGCAATCTTCTTTTTTTGGCAACTTCATGAGACAGGCAGGTTTAGAGAACATAGTCACAACAGGCAAAATTGAAGGCAACAGAGACAGAGGGAAAAAATATTGTGAGACAATGTGAGAAAATATTAGACAGTTTGACAATCTGGCATGGTAAGGAAACAACAACGACCTTGATACATAATACTATGGACAGAGAGCTGTGGAGAGCCATGACCGCCTACGCCAGCCGGCATGGCACCTGAATGATTATGACTACAAGTCTGACTGTACCCATTTAGACTTTTAGAAGAATACTTCCATTTGCTCCACAGCTTGTGCCTGCAAGTTTCTTCATCAAGGATAGTTTCCTGGTTACTTTTTGCTCAGTTGTTATCAGATGTGGTTTACAAGTGAGTAGCTTGTCTACTTTGACCCCGAGATATGCAGGGTTCTCCTCATGTGGTAACTCACTTCTATTTATTTGTAGATATGTTTTTACTTCGTGTTTTTAAAGTGAGAAAATAGTTGCCACAGTTTTGAAGAGGTTGATATGGACTGCCCAGTAAGATGCCCATTCACTTAGGGTGTCAAGTGCGGTCTGCATTTTGTTCTTTGCAGTAGTGGATGTTCTTTGCCTGCCACACTTCAGGTAGCAGTCAACTGCAACGAGGGCCTTTGAAATATGATGTGACAGTTTCCAATATTATTGATGAATACTAGGAACAGGGTAAGAGAGATCACTTCTCCTTGAGTCACTCTTGTTGGAGAGTAACACGTTTTTTAGTTTGCCATCTACTTTTACTCTTGCTGTGCGGTAGTAGGAGAATATCTTTTATCCAGTTGAACATTCTGCCTTCAATTTTGTTTTGAAGAAGCTTGAAGAGGATTCCATCTTAACACGCCTTATCGAAGCTCTTGCTCAAGTCCATAAAGTTGCCAGCACTTTTTCCTTCTTTTGAAAAGCATTTTCGATTTCCTGTGCTAGGTATATGAGCTGGTCTACGGTGATTCAATTTTTCCTATAGGACAACTGTGTTTTGGTGAACTTTTAGTTTTCCTCTAGGTATTTTATTAGTCTAGAGTTCGCCATTCGTTCCATTGCTTTTCCTACGCAACTCAAGAAGCAGACTGGTAGGTAGCTTGACTTGCTCTTTTTATTTCTTACCGATTGGGATGATGCCAGCTTAACGTCATAAGTCTGGAATTTTACCAGTTCTCCGTGATTGGTTGAAGATTATAAGGAGCTTGTTTCTGCTGTAAGGCCCTATGTTCCTGATCATATCATTGGTTATGCCATTCTTTCCTAGGGCCTTTTTAGTTTTCCTATGGCACCATTTAGTTCTGCGATGGTAAAGGGCGTCTTTATGCATGGCTCTGGTTTTGATTCTTCATTTTTCTTTTTAATTTCTTTTTTTTTTTTACTTCTTTGATACGTGTGAGATCAGGGCCAGATTTAGACTTGATAGTGCCCTAAGCTATTTGAGACCTTTCATTATTAAAAGCAGCGGTTTTTGTGGACCTGTATACATATTTATTTTATTCCTTACACATTTGTCTTATGCTCTCTATGATTCCATCTTGTTATAAGCTCTTATGGGAAGTTAATCGTTCATCCTCATAAGATGTCCAAACATTTTATCTGTTGTTTCTCTATATATTCGATGCATGATGTCATACCTATTATTTTTCAAAATAGACATCTATTTTGGTATCTATCAAAAAAGACAATAATTTCTTTTTATCCACTGTCAATAACTTTTGTGTTCGACAATACACTTGATCAAACACCACTCTAGTTTCTTTTCTAGAAAGCTTCTGTGCATATGCAATTGTACCAGTTTTAACATCGCTAAAAACATTTCAACCGCAAAACAAGCCTAAGGCTGTGCTCTACCTAATAAACTGGTTTAAAATTTTGAGAGTGGAATCTAAGAGAAAATCTGTTTCGGGCCACATTACGTGATAAAAAAATAAAGATTATCTTTGGTCAAATCTCGGTTGTTCGACCTACAGTTTAATTAAACGAAACAAAATTGACGTGAAACAACAAACGTTCCCAAAAAGGAGACAACATTTGTCTTATTTAGTGTTTTGATTATTTCCCCTTGCCTGTGTTTATCATGAAACGGATGCATGTTTATGTTGCACTGCACTATTTAAAGACAAGATATTTTGGGGGGGGGGGTGGTGGGATTAGGATGGTTTGATGGGTGGAAACAGAATGGGGTTAGGATGGTGGCCAGTACCTACTCATCAGCGCAGATTTATTAAAAAGTGTGAAATGTAAGCCCAACAACTGGGATTGGACAGTCTTTATCTGATACAGTGGAATCCCTCTATAGCGCATTCTTTTATAACACATTTCCACATACGGTATAACAACATTTTTTCAAAATCCCCAATTAAATTGATTCTATATTGTTTGTACTGTATATGGTACACAGTTCATTGATCATCATTCTTTCTTATTTGTTCGTGTCTTTTTCCGTAGGGCATTCAAAATGTCTGCTCAATCCATCGCTCCACGAATAGTCATAATAGCAACGTGTGCATCCAACCTATCTGTTCTCTTATTACCCTGGACTGCCGCATGTCCCGGCACAAAAATGAAAGTCACTTTACGCATACAGGAATTCTTCACTGCATTCATCCACTGTTCCCGAGTGTACCTCACCTGAACTTTCACAATCATGCTCATCGAGTCATTGAGCATGTTCGCAGATAGTCTGCGAGAACACCCATCGCAAAGCTTTGATTACTGCCAAAACCTCCATTGTCATACTACTTGTCTTCTGAGCGAATGCACCACTTTCCTCTCTGATGGTCTCCCCCCACCTTTGAGCTGTGAAGGCCCAGGCACTCCTGATGTGTCTCTCAACCGACCCATCTGTATATATAATCATATCACCCTCCCTGGAATTTTTACTGATCAGAGCGAGTACCTATGACTCCACCACTGTATAGTATAGTGCATCCCCCTATAGCACAGTCTCTTATAAGAAATGTCCATATATAACAAGACATTTCAAAATCACAATTATATTTATTATATATTGTATGTACTTAGCAAATTTCTATTACATAAATGCCTACATATTTTGTCCTTCCAGATTAAGTTGTTATAATGGGATTCCACTGTAATGTACCAGCTCTTCGACTGACCTTCTACCATGCCATGATGTCTAACCATCCATTAACTTTGTAGTCCTCTGTCCTGTTATAAATAGTTTTAAAAAAAAGCATATCTATGTTTTCATGCTACTACTGTATTGTTATTGCTTATTAATCAATGTGATTACAGTTAGTAGTGTCTTCACTCATGTCAATGACTACTAAAAATGTTGACACTCTTGTCAATATTATAACTGTATGTGTGCAGTTTGCTCTGATGTACTTTTATCAAAAAATACTTTTTTGATCAGAATCTTTGTTCACAAATTGAAATTTTTGTTCTGTCTCTTCGCTGTTTTTTAAATTTGGTACATTCTTGTCCTCTTTGGGAGTTAGTACAAATAATGCTTGGCACACACTAATATATAACTAGAAATAACAAACACACTAAGAATGAAGTAAACTGTGTATTGCACTAAGACATGATAAAACATTTCATTATTTACAGATTTTTAACCATGAAATTAAAAAAAAAATAATTAAAATTACAAAATAATTCATTCTGGCATGGGTCTATCCATATATTACGGCAACAAATTTTTACTCATAAACACCCCCCACACACAAATGTCAAGAATGTTCATGAGGAAATCACCACAGAGAAAAACAATAGTAATACAAATGTGGGGGAGGAGGCGTGACAATAGACTAAGATAAATACTAAGATAGACTAAGATAAATGTTCAGTCCATGAGGGTCAATCACACCGAGACAGTATATCAAGCAACCTTCATGAGGAAAATCCCGGCGGTCAGCAGAATAAAAAAATAACTAAACCAGTAAAATAAATGCAATTCTGCTGCAATGTGTGGGACTGTTGAAATGATGTGCTACATGGGAATAATGTGTTGAGAGACGTTCCATAAATACTCTATAAACCTGCCAGATAATCACCTACAAGTTTCACCAATGTATTTTTTAATCACACTGTTTGTAAATGATACAGTAAATAAGATTAAGGAAGAAACAAGAAATAAATCTTCAATGTTAAAGTGTAATTTAGGAAACTGGATGGTTGAAATAGAAACTACAAACGTTAATAAAAGTAAGACATTGCAGAGAGCAAGTGAAAGAACCAGGATGACTACTGGAATGTAAACATGAACGAACTAAAAGGTAAGTAAGCTCCCATGTCTGCGGAAAGCGACAAGTGGGGGAGAAGGAAAAAGCTCTGGTGAAAAAATCAGTTTGCAGAATAGGGAAATAACGCACATGAATTTTAAGAGGAGTCCACCAGTTTTCTTTCTCCTTCATTATAACACCCCCACCCGTTTGTGTTTGTTTTGGGATGCATATTAATGTCACTGGAACGACTCCAAGTGCAGTCTTCAACACTCCACTTGACCTTGTTTTTTCACCCCCCCCCCCCCCCCCCCCCCCAAATGTCCTTCTTATTCCTATTGACTTATCAAAACTTATCACAGAACTTATCAAAGCAGCAGCAGAGAGCGGTAAAAAATGGCTACACAGACTTTTTAATGTAATGTGGAAAAAACAAGAGACACCAGAAGACTGGAGGAACGCGATAATCATTCCCATATGGAAGAAAAAAGGCAGTAAGAGAGACTGCACAAAATACAGAGGGATATCTTTACTAAGCCACACAGGAAAAATTTTTAACAAAATATTAGAGCAACGACTACGAACATATATTGAACCACAACTTCAAAACACCCAAATGGGCTTCCGTAAGAACAAAAGCTGTACGGATGCTATTTTTACACTTAGACAACTAACAGAAAGAGCCACAGAAAACAACAAAGAATTATATATCGCATTCGTAGACCAAGAAAAGGCATTCGACAGAGTAGACAGACAACAACTATGGAAAACACTATCAATATACGGAGTACCAGAACATTTAATCAACATATGCAAGGGCATTTATGCAAATAGCCAATGTGCAGTAAGAACAAATGCAGGTGTGTCCAATAAGTTCCAAATCCAATCAGGAGTTCGCCAGGGGTGTGTCCTATCCCCTCTACTTTTTATAACATATATCGACCACATCTGTAAACTAACAAGTACCAACGAAGAAGATAACATAAAAGACAAATTGAACGAACTACTCTTTGCAGACGACCAAGTACTAATAGCGACATCAGAAGAACAATTGCAAGAACATATGAACAGACTCCACACAACATGTAAAAAATTCAACATGAAGATCAATATTGAAAAGACCGAAATAATGGCAATAGCAAAGAAAGAAAGAAATATCACCATCTCCATCGATGATAAACACCTTAAACAAGTAAATGAGTTCACTTACTTAGGAAGCATTATATCGAGTGAAGGGAAAACCAGTAAAGAGATACAAAATAGATGCAACAAAACATACCAGATCCTAGGACAGATGACACGCATTTTCAAGAACAAAAATGTAAACATAGACACTAAAGTTGTATTATACAAGACTATTATTATTCCATCACTATGCTACCAGTGCCAAACCTGGACAATGACAGCACAAGATAAAAGAAAAATAGTGACAACAGAAATGACATGTCTACGAAGAATACTCGGAGTGTCATTAAGAGATAGAATTAGAAACGATAACATCAGACAGATAACCAAAACAATACCAGTATTGGAACACATCAAAAGACAGCAGATCAAGTGGTTTTCACACGCTTCCAGACTACCGACATATAGCATGCCACAGATGGCCATGACACATAGACATAACGGTTATAAGGCCAGAGGCAGACCATGTAAAAGATGGATCACAGAAATCAAAGAAGCCACGGGAACAAGCTTACAAACAGCGCACAAGAAGGCCATCTCCAGAGAACTCTTCCACCCCTGACGCTGCAAGGCAAACAAGGGACACAGCGTATAGATAGATAGATAGATATTCCTATTGACATCTTTTTTTGTTAATTCCTTACAATGTACCTTTGTTCTATTCTAATGTAGATGTTTCATACATTTTCACTAGGTATGTATTGAAGCATTTGACCGTGTTTGGCCTACAGGTCTATGAGAGTTTAAATTTGATGACATCATCACCGTCATAGAGGCACTATATAACGAAACAAAAATTTCTGTGTTCATGGACAACGAAATCAGTGAATTTTTCAGAACTAATGTTGCCATTCAGAAGGATGCTTACTTTGACCAACACTATTTAATATCTACCTAGAAGTAATCATGAGAGAAGTGTTAGATGAACTTAATTCAAAATCATCGATTAGAGGGCACCAAATTTCTAATCTCCACTTTGTTGATGATATTGATGTGATGGCGACAACAGAGGCAGAATTACAAGAGTTACCAACAAGACTGGAAATGTCTAACAAAAAACTTGGCATGGAGATCAGTGCAGATAAGAGTCAACTTTGGAGAATAGGAGTACTAATTTAGTTGCAACCAATATAAAGCTTAACAATAGAAGGTTTGAGGAGGTTTCTACATTTACTTAATCTGGGAGCCCAGATTAGTGGTTATGGTGAATCAACATCTGAAGTTAAGAAAAGAGTGCCAATGGCCATGGTTTCCATGACAAGATTGAAAACATGCTATAGACTGAGTTGGGTATCTGTTACAGAGAACATAAGACCAATGTGTTTGTATGATATCACATTCTCTCCAGAACATTGTCTTTCCAATGAACTCCCTGAACTCTTCTCTGTCTTGGGCCACGATGCTTACATTTTCCAACGATGTATTCATGTGATCTTTAATGTCATCGGTCCATCATCTTCTTGGTCTGCCTTTCCTCCTCCTCCCAAGTGCTGTGCCATCCATTATTTGTCTTTCTAAACAGTTGTGTCAACTGTGTTATTTTTACAATATTTTACAAATGTCCAATGTGTTTTTGCATGATAGAATTAATTTATCAGTGAGTCAACAAGAACCACTGTTAACAATCATGCAGCTTCATAAACTCTAATGGTACTGGCACATGATGAGACATTTCCCAATGACAAATATTCTTAAACGTTCGGTGGAGGGTAGAAGAAGACAAGATGGCCAGAAGAAGACATAAGCTGGATAATATCAAAGACTGGACAGGCTATGAAGTTTCCAAACTCATCAGGATGGTAGAGGATATAGATGCGTGAAGAATTTTCTGTACCAAATGTCTCAATGTGACATCCCTATGACCCTGACAGGATATGGGTTTTATTATTATTATTATGTATTGTAAAGTATATGTGAATTTCTTGTTTGTGTATTTATGTATGTCTGTTTTTGTAAGTGTATTTCTTTGGGCTACAGGTTTATAGGTATTTATTTTTGTGCCTGTGTGTTTTTTTATGTGGCATACATTTGTAGTGTATTGTTTATGAATTTATTATGTATCGTGTATATGTTTTGTGATGTATTTTTGTTGTTGACTTCTTTATCTATTATCTTTGTTCTATCTTTTGTCTCTGTCTGAATAATCCTGTATTTTTGTGCCTGCAGTTTGTGTGTTCTTTTGGTCCTTCTTGTTCAGTTCTTTCCTTGGACTTATATTTATGGTATAGTTGATGTTCTATTCTCTGTTTTGGTCTATCATTGCAGTGTTATGTTTGCTGGTTGTCCTGTGTCCGCTAGTTCAATCTTGCAAGCATGTTATCTACCTGTTCTACTGTGTCTCTCTTCTTCCAACATCTCTTTATGGTGCTTACTAATTCGCTCTTGAACATACCAGCATCAGATATCAGTATCACAAATTATTTCTACTGTAACATTTAACTTTTAAAAGATCAAAAATAAGAGCATATTTGGTTCAATACAGGGAGAAGCACCTACCGGTACATTGCAGCTTTTTAATATCATGTGCAGTGTCATTCCAAATCTGTCATAAGTACGTTCAGCTTTCATGGCGTCACTTGTTGTCAAAATGGTTAATTTAATCGGATATTAAAACATTGCTAGGATTGCTGCTGGGTGCATCGATCTGCATGCTACGCACTTGAGTCCAGATCCCCAGGGTCATCAAAGGGGAGGTGAGTCTCTCACTGTAAAATGCGTCTTTATCTATACTTCGTTTTGCTAAATAATATAGGAGCAATTCATTTCAAGTGTATCATTTGTTTCGTTAAAATGTAGGCACTTCTCTCTGTATTGTTTTTTTTTTTAAAGTGCAACAAATAAATATAAACATTTAAAATATCCAACAAATTAAGATTAAGCATCTTAATGAAAATGTATAATAAATAGCAATAGAAGTATACATTGAAGAAACCCTGAAGAAACAAGTGGATGGATACAAATGGCCCATTCTCCGTCAAATTGTGTTCAGAAAATAAAATATGATATACAGTTTATAAAAGACAATATACAGATCAAATCTAACACAGATCCACATTGGTTTTTACACGTAATGAGTCTCCAACATTTTATGCCTGTTGCTATGGTAACACATTCTGACAAATAGTTATCAGTCACATCTCAATATTTCTTTCCTGTTTCCTTGGTTGCAGATGGGTTAACAAATCGGATAGAAGAATGATGAAATAATTAGCCCAGAAATATATGTTATGTTCTCATCAGGAAGTGATGATCCTTAGATACTGATGCACTAGATTGCTTCTATTTAAGAACCAAACATGCATCAATAAACCTATCAAAACCATGTCTTAGGGACAACGAACCTTATTGTCAGAAAAGTTATGGACTGTCAAGAGCTGCCCGTTCACAGTTAAAGTGATTATTTCATTATTCAATCCTGTTTTCATATATTATCATCAATCAATAAACCCGTAACCCTTCAGGGTCGTAGGGGTACCACATTGGATGCTTCATATTATCATGAATTCCGATCAATTGTCCTCTAAGTATGACTACTTATTATCATGAGATTATTTATAGCTGACAACTTACAAATATATTCCACATTATATAACAGTTGCCTGCTTGTTACAGAGGCCTTCTTCTTCTGTTACAGAGGCCTCCTTCTTCTGTTACAGAGGCCTGAAAGTGGAGCAAAGAGTAGAAACTTTGATCTGCCATGCATCTTTTGTAAGAGGTGACTTAAGAGGTCTTTAGAGTGGGATTTATTGTCTAATCCAACATGTTAAACTGATTCACAAAGCATGCTTTTAAGTCAGATGTGTCAAGTATAAACGTGCAGATATCGCAGCCAATTTAACCACTGAATATGGATGTGTCAGGCCATTGCACAAATAAAAGGGCAACACAAAACATTTCCATTCTCTGGACTACATCCTGCTAGAAATCTAGTAGGACCACTGCCCTGCTATAAGAGATCTATCAAGAGTTTGAGAATGAATGCTGAAGAAGAAGACAGCCAATTTGTAAACCATAACACAATTCATTCCGTTCTATGGAATACATCCTGCCAATCTGCATGAGTTTGAATGAGAAGACATAACAGTTAAAAGTAACCAAAACAATCTCTAGACAATGAAGAAATAACAAATAATGAAATATTTAGCAGATCTATGATTTAAAAAATGTATAACAAGGTATCAACAAGTCAGTTTATTTCCAGAGCTTAGTATGTTGATGGAGCAACAGCATTTAAATCTTTAGAGGTGACATCAACTTTTTCACCACTTATATTGATTAACCAGGCTCCAAACTTCCTTGTATGAGAAATAATGCTAAATCTAGATTCAGAGCCTTGTGTCACATCTTTTATTTCTGGTTTTTGCGTATCAGTTTGAAGTGCAGCAGATTTGTTCATCGAGTCTGTTGCAGCATGATCTGTATTGAAGTCTTTCCCTTCTTTGGACATAACGTTAATGCCAACCAATAAGGAGTCAAATTATCTTCTAGCTCTTCAGAGTGCTTCTTAAGAATATTACACTGACAATGAGATATAAGAATCAGTTTATAAACTGGTACAACCCCTTCATAATTTTGTTTAAAAAACAAGTCACAAATCCAACTGAATGTCTATTCTGCAATGTTGATCATCCAACAGCATCCAGATGCACAATATTTATCCATGAGCCGTTCCACATCCTTATGTCATTATCATCATCACGTGCCATGCTAATGAATGATTATGGGTCTATGTAAACATAACCACAGCAAGTATTTTTCAGCATATTGACCTGTTGAAGAAGATGTAAACATTAATTTTAAAATGAATAGAAGTTCTTGCAATGAAACAAACAATAACTTTTAAAAAAGGGCTATACTGAGTGGCATAGGTGCTCATGTTTCTTCACAACTCCCTGCCTATTGTGTTCTTAACCTTTAGCACGCTGCATTAAAAGTGAGTAATTTTCACTTGCCACAGCTTTATTTTTTTAGACTACATACGTTATGGAGGGTACTTGGAAAACATAATAACTTTTTCATTTTTGGAGCTTTTGTATAATTTTCTAATGGAAATAAAATAAATTATTACTGAATGTAATGATGTATGTTTTGTTGGAGATGTGAGAAAATGGTGAGTGAGGACGACAACTTTCTCAACAAATCCTCTAAGATGATTGAGTTTTTCTATAGATTCTCATTTCATGACAGCATCGTTTCTTCGGCATGGCTCCCTGAATGCCAGTTATCTCGTCTCGATACCGTGGCTAATTCCCAGTGTTCTTCCTCCTCCTATGATAGAGTTAAACTTGTCCTTACCTTTCATTCCCATAACTCCACTGTCCAGCGCATTTTGCATTAACATTATTCCCATCATCAATTTGATCCTTGACCTATACTGCTTTCCAGGACTTGCCTCTGGCTGCCTATAGGAGTGATAAAAATCTTAAGGACATCTTGGTTCACAACCACCTTAGGTCTGTTCCTGACCATTTCTGTACTGTTCGTTACTCCTGTTGCCACACACTTCAACAGTGATGGCCACAGTGGTGTTCTTGATATCGAGGCCACTGCCATCATATCCTGTACCACTGATGATAGATCTAGGTACGCTCTAGAAAATCGTTTTATTTTTTAGTGCCCTCAAGCCATTGGGACTCAAATTTGATCACTCTTTTGTCTAGTTCTCGGTTGGTGTGGTTTTTATCTTCATTCATTTTGCTCCATCATCTTTTTGTTTTTTTCATTTCCACATATATTTACGTTTTTCTGTACTTCCTGTTCCCATCCTTTAGGCATCTCGCATCAACATTTTGCTCTGACACGTTTGTGTGTCGTTGTCATTTCTACTCATCGTCTTTTGATGGTATGTGCTTATCTTGATAAAGGCCTTTTGGTCGAAACATTAATTGTCCTGTGTATTGTTATTTGTATGATTATATCCTGTGTATTGTTGTGTGGATTATTTCACATGAGCATCCAACAGTGATAGTGTGTTAGTCGTCGTCCAGTAAGATCTCATTACCTATGTAAGTACTATTCTTGTTTGATATATTCAATGCCAGATATAATGCAGCTAATATTAATGATATTAATCTAAGAAGTAATATCTGCATCTGTAAAACCAAGAAATACTTCATCATTGGAATCTGAAATATTACTAAAAAAAATGGATGCCATTTACAATATTTTGATCGATTGCAGAAATTAATTCACTATAAATGTAATAGACATCATCATCATCAAATGCCATCCCCGCAACAAAGCTCCAACTCTTGTTTTGGTAGTGCACTCTGCTATACTAACCTGTCCATCTTGTGATGTTACTCTCTCACTTGTAACTCTGCCTACCTATTCCTAGCCTCCCTTCGACTTTACCCTCAAGTAAAGTCTTCAACAAGGTGTTGTGTCTTTTAATGTGTCCAGAATATTTTTTTGCTTGATCTTTATTTCCTTTAATAATTATTTTTTCATATTAACTGTTGTTAGAACCACTTTGTTTGCTTTCTTCTCTTTTCATGATGTTCTCTCTATTCTTCTATATATCCAATTCTCATGGGCACCAATTCTGTCTTCTAATTGTTTGTTTATTGTTCATATTTCTGTGCCATACATTAATATAGAATAGATGTAGCATTCTATAATTCTCATTTTCAGCTTGTTTGTAATTTGTTTAGATGTTAACCCCTTAGCTGCGGAGGCATGCTTAAGGATATGATGAAAAGTCACCGCCATTTTGTGGAGATCCTCCTTTTCTTAGCTTTCCTGGGGAAAAATCCATCTGGATGCTTATAATAAAACATTCAAACGAATTATTTCCCTGGGAAACTAAGAAGAAGATCTCTGCAAAATGGCGGCAACCTCTCACCGTGTCCTTAAGGATACCTCCGCAGCGAAAGGGTTAATATTTTCCTCATGTAATAGACATCACCCTGCTTAGAATACCAACGGAAATTAAAGTAAATTATGCCCACTTTCAATTCCCGTGTTATCAGGATGAATGACGTTAGTTATTTTAATTTCCTTGTTAAAAAAGGTGCATAGGAACGGGATGATAGCCAACTAATAGATAATTCTTGTGTCAGATGTTTTGACCCATCTGCAGTGATGGCAAACCTAGCATTCCTAGGAGTCTGTCATAAAAGGACAAAAGTGCAATGTTCGTTGGCCTGCTTCTCTCTGTCATCTATTGGAATTATTTGACAGAAGACAAAAGTAGGAAATCAAGGCATGCGGTGACAACAGCTTTTTCCACAGGTAAAAATTTGTCAACACATCCCCCAATTTTTGTCAGTCACCTCCAAGATGCATAGAAAGAAGATAGCCCTATTCTTTGTACCCTGAACTAGAAATCCAGAATGCAAAGAATCTTTCGGTTCTTTCTTAGGAGATGGGTCTAAAAACTTTCCGGGACAAGGGGCAAAATATATGAAAAAGGAAGAATAAATTGTGTACTTTGTGTTTTTATGGATTATTTCCATGGCATTAAATACTAAATATCAACCCGGTGTTTATTATTCACCCTACCAGCTCAATCTGTTGGTGCTTTTTAATAGTGTACTTTCAGGTAGTCCTTCTCGCAGTAAAGTAGGCTGAGATCATAGTATGTCCTGCATGTATATATATATATACATGCAAATATATATATACATATATATGAAATTTTAATGACTTTATCAGTCAAAAGAATGTTCAGCACATTTACAGCAGCTATTATGTAACTAGGAATGCAGTGACAAAGTGATGTCACATATAACTAAAAATTTTAATTCAGTGCAGATTTCTTTAAAAAGTGTTAAATGTAGACCCGCTTCCAGGGGAAGAGCCCACCTTTCTTCTATAAAGGCTTACAGATTTTAAAAAAGCATTCATTTCTAAATAGTGGGATATGTCCTACGTAGCTGTATGTTGAAAAAATAACAGGTATATACAAAACTATCTAACATTTGTCATGTGCACAAATGTGCTCCAATGAAAAACAGCTGAGCAAAAATTGTATTTTTGCGTGATTGCGCAAAGGGTTTTAATATGAGAGACAAATTTATTAGTTACTAGGACATTCAATCTGTGCACGTACGGTAAATATTGTGTTAGACTCAATTTTATGTAGCTGCATCTCTATACTCTTCTTCTTCTTCAGCGTTCATTCTCAAACTCCCACTGGATTTCTCTTGTAACAGGACAATGATCCTACAAGATTTCCAGTTGGATGTAGTCCAGAGAATGGAAATGCGTTGTGTTGCCGTTTTATTTGCGCCAATGGCCCAACACATCCGTCTTCGGCGGTATCTCTATACTCATACTCACTAATTATGGAAATGTTGCAGAACAAAGCATCTATGGCTATATAAAAGGTGTATATTTTTAACAAAGTGATATTCTTTCATAGTTGATTTTTTTGGAAACGGTGTTTCATACTAAAGTAACACGAAATGTAATGCTTCAAGGTAAGTTAAATACATTATAAAATTCTTATAGAAATATGATTAACATTAGTTTTGTTTTTACGAACACAACTGAAAAATGATTTAGTAATTGACTCAAGAGTTGTGCCCCTTAGAAGATGGTGGTCATGTTTTGTTAACATAACAAAATTTGAAGGAAATACTAAATATACACCTTATTAGGTGATAAATTTGTGATTATAACATAATATCAGGTTATTTAATAAGATCGATTATATAAGTGTAATAACTAATAACATAAAATACAGTCCAGTAATGTCTCTACAACCCTAAAAAGACTGATTAGACGTCAGGGTTGATCAACGGCCTAACAAGTTGTTATTTTAAAAATCCAGCGTTACAGAAACAAATTAAACACTAAACATCCAATGATAACGCACAAGATATACTGAATCGACTTTGACATCTTTCAGAACAAATTGGCCTTCACGTCAACACTTCCAAGACTAAGTTATTGAATTTTACTAACTGCAACCTTAAAATCTCCATAACAGAGAAATAATTCAGACAGTTTATAACTTTTCTTATTTTGGCAGTAAAATGAAACAACAAAAGAAATCTCAACCAGAATTACGTTGGCATCAAGTGCGTTCCACCACCTAATAAACATCTGGAAATAAAAAAACAATAAGTAAACATACCAAACTACGACTGTTCAACTCCAATGTGATAACAGTGTTGACATATGGTTGTTTAAGTCGGAAAATGACAAAGGCACAGGAGAAGAAATTGAATTAACTTGAAAATAAATGTCTTAGAAGACTCCAATGTTGGTTGGGAATAATTCAAGTCTATCTATATGCTGTGGACCTTGTTTGCCTTGCGGCATCAGGGGTGGAAGAGTTCTCTGGAGATGGCCTTCTTGTGTACTGTTTGTAAGCTTGTTCCTGTGGCTTCTTTGATCCATCTTTTACATGGTCGGCCTATAGCTTTACAGCTGTTATTTCTATGTGTAATGGCCATTTGTGGCATGCTATCTGTTGGTAGTCTGGAATTGTGTAAAAACTACTTGATCTGTTGTCTTTTGATGTGTTCCAATACTGGTATTGTTTTGGTTATCTGTCTGATGTGGTCGCTTTTAATTCTATCTCTTAATGACACTCCGAGTATTCTTCGTGGACATGTCATTTCTGCTGTCACTATTTTTCTTTTGTCTTGTGCTGTCTTTGTTCAGGTTTGGCACTGGTAGCTCACTGATGGAATAATAAGTCTTGTGTAATGCAACTTTAGTGTCTATAATTCAAGTCAAACATGCAAATAAGAGAAGACAAAGATACCCAACAACAGTATGTTTTTACAACAGTAGAAAAGCGGTCATATACTTAGGATAAACGAATATTTAATAAAATAGCAACTAACTACAAGCATTAAAATGGGTACTAGATGGCAAAAGAAAAATACCAGGCAAGAAGAGAGACCTTTTGCTGAACAATCATCAAAGATGGTATTACTATGAATGGGTTTCACAGCAACATAAAAGAATTACACACAGTAGCATATGCCTAAATCCCTCGAAATAGAGAGTTCTAGTTTGTATCCTATTTTTAATTTTATATGCGTATTTGCGCTAAAAAAGGACATATTCATAACAGAACATTAATAATAATAAATAAAAGATTGTTGATTATTACTTAATAATAATTTAGGCATTAGGAAATCGTAAGGGGACGTGAAAGTGAATGTGGCTTAAATTACTTCCCTTGTTTTGGTAGCGTCCAAGAATCCATTTTTTGCATCACGTGAAACACTGACCACAGCAATTGTCTTTAGACAACGCGACACAACTTTATTGTTGATAAAAGACAACTGTTTAACTTTTCTCATTCATTTGTGCATCGAATTACGTAACTAGAAGTTGGAAGTACGCTGTGTACATTTTTCACCATGCAATTAAATAAGCCAAGGTAAGTGTTTTTTCTCTTTACACACGTATATTTATTAATTTGAATAAAATAGGATGTTGTAACCATGTCTAACAAATGAAACAACCATTTTTCTCTTTATATACAAAATTTCACTATTTTTGGAAGTTGCCTGTAATTATTATCGAATTTTAAACAAACGCACTGCAGATCGGTCACGCATTCCTCAGCCGCCATCTTGTATACCGCTAATCTTTACTGCCGCGTCGATAATTCTGAAATGTCTCTTATTTAAAGAAATTGACGTTTAACAACTACAATTCCTGCCTCTTTTAATTTCTTTAATTCATTTTTAAATGATACTAGTAACAAATCTAAGATTTATATGTAAAATAATTGAAATTATTGGTACAAGACCATGCCGAATGCGCGTACTTATGTACTATCATGCGTCCGTCGCCATGACGACTGAAGTGTTTTCTTAGTCACATCGGTCTGTTTCATGGTGATAATTTTACAAGAAACACATTTCAAATTAAATATATATTATTTATATTGTTTATGAAGTCCAATTGCTTATAATTCTCTCATGAATATTTCGTAAAATTCACTTTTATGTGAGAGATGCTTTCTCCTTTCAATAGACCTAATAAATCAAATCAATGCAGACAACGTCAACTTCAGCATCTTCCAAACGTTCTCTCTTTTTGGTATCTTTGTCTCTTGTTTATTATCAAATTTGCTCAATTTTCTACATAAGCCTATCTACAGAATAATGTAATAAAGTATTTAATTATATAGGGCTAATTAGGTATCACTAAAATAGGAAAAACAAAAAGCAAATTTTGAAAATTTTGTGCACATACCTACCTGGTAATTTATTCATACCTTTGACATAGAATTGTTTATGTACTTGTGTACCAAATGCCAATAATAATAATAATCAAATATTATATTTCAGATACAAAGAGGGCTGAGGTTACAGATTGCCAGCCACATGCATGTTGCCATAAAGGGAAGCATAGAAGAGATTTTAATTATGCTAATTAGACACTATTATTAATTATTAATTGGCTCTGGTTGCATCGGAAAATTAACACAATGTAATAAACAGGTGCGTCTTGTCTTCACGAACACAAAAACATACAGTTTGCTATATATTTTATCCTAAATAATTAAAAAATGTGAAAAATGTATGATACATTCAATTGCAATTATGCTAATTAGACGCAATTGTTAATTATTTATTAACTCTGGCTGCGTTGGAAAATTAGCAGAATGTAATCAACAATGTAATCAAGAATGTCTAGTCTTTCCAAACAAGAAAATGTATAATTTGTTCGATTTTTAATGCAAATAACTTTGATATTCATAAATTAGTGGCTCGGTTCTAAGGCAAGGCCGCAACTTTTTGACAACTGTCATTTCATATTTCCTTATATGTAATTATCATGATGCGAAATTAATTCGAAAAAAATTCGTAACTTTTTTCAGAATTGACGTAGAGACTTGGTTGAGGTATCGTTGGATTGCAATTTTCAAGGGCTATCTAACTGTGGTATTTAAAATGATGTACACCCATTTTGAAAATTTTGTCCTAATGCCTAAATAATTAATTGTAATTGACTCAACAAGAGAGTCGCTGACAACCATTTTCAACAAAGCACTTTGAAATGTTTACTTGTTTTAACTTTCCCATTTTTGTTAACATTATATATAGCCTAATTAAGAACACAACCTCGTGCATTCGCCTTTTCCTAAGATACTCTCTGGCTCTTTGTTTATTATTAGATACTGGTCCCAGCCTTCTGGATATTTTCAGTTCCTGCATCCTTGACACTCGACAGGAAGTTGATGGAACTTGTAAAAAAGTGAACCTGTTGAAGTTTATGAAACGCAAACACAAAGTGTTATCTTGTAATGACTAAGATGGGTAAAAATATAATCAAACGGTTAACCACAGCAGGAAGACCACGTAAACATCATATCCTTATCGAAGGTTATAGAAAAAGGTGGTTTCCACAAAGTTATATTTCAGAGAATGACCCATGCATAAGAAGATACATCATACATTCAATGCATCGTCATTTTAATATTTTACTACCAATTTATCTCAAAACAAAGAACAAACTTATTATTATTATTAGTTATTAATTGAAGCTTTTAATACAAGTTTTATTTATATCACTACAGTGATCAGCTTGAACAATTGCTACGGCCAATTACCAACAATTATGTCACTCTTATAAAGCTTTATTTTATAGTTACTAGAGGTATAGACTATAGGCCTAAACAAAGTTTATTATTAAAATTCCATCGAAAATTTCATGAGGCCTTCAACTTTCAAGATTAATATTAAAAATTTTTTTCATATTTATAATTTAGTCGTTATTTATGCAGTAGGCATACATTATTCTGGCCCATGTCTGTTAAACTTACTTGAATTGATATTGCATTGCAGTTCAGCGTATAAAATAAATTACATTAACCATTCTGGTTTTCACAGCACACCAAACTGTTTAATTTAAAGTTAGGCTTAAGCAAATTACATTTGTGCTACCAGATATGGCTTCTGTTGACATCAATCTAACGGATTATGTTAAACAGGTACATTGTTATTAACTTAGGCATTTATTGTACAATTTGTTGATCATATTTCTATATTTTTATGTTTGCATGGCTTTCAAATAATTCACAGACACTGCTTATGGCATACTCTACTCTAAAAGCTTACTCTAAAAGAGCAACGAGGAGTCCTTTTTGTACCAAGGACCATTTATTAATTTATAACATAGTTCCTAATTTTTATTGTCAGTTACAGCCCAATATTTTTTCTAATTGTGGTTATTTTTATCTCTTGACATGTATCATTTGCTGGTTGTTTCTCATAGAAATTGATTGTTTGACATGGTACCATGTATTTCATAATTTATAGCGTAGATGTCACTAACGTTGCCTTCTTCACTGTGTTTAGTGATATTTATATGGTCTTCTTCACCTCTAGTCCATGATGGCATGTTAAATTGACACAAATTCCTAATTCATTCATTCATTTTCCTTTTGCGCTGAAGTTAGGGCAGAGGTCAGATCTCTCCAATTCTGTCTGTTCAAAGCTATTCTGTGCAGTTCTTGAATAGTATGAATATTGGTTGTTTTACTTTCTCTAAGTATTGTTATTCTGAGTGTTTCTTTTTGTCTACGCCTTGCTCTTTTGCCTGTAGGTACCCATTCAAGAGATTGGTGGTGTATTCTGTTGGTGTCTGCGCGTAGGACATGCCCGATGTAGGACCAACAGCATTTTCGGATAACGATGAAATTTTGATGTGTCTCTTCTCTGATTTTATCATTCGATTTGAATTCACTCCAATGGGTGTTAGTTATCCTACAAAGACATTTGTTCTTGAAACTCTGTAATTTCTTTTCTGAAGATAAAAAGCTTTTCCAGCTCTCACATATGATAGCACTGGAATAACTCAGGAATTAAATAAGCACATTTTCTTGCATGTGCTGATTGACTTTTACTTCCAGATATTAGACAGTCTGTTAAATGCACTTGATATTTGAATGAAAAAAGAATTGGAATGAACTGACTTCTGTTACACAAATCGGTCTGGATTTTTTGATGTTAGTTGATTAATCCAACGATTGATGGAATGACTCAGACTTGATTAGAGAAACACCCTCCATCAATGGACTACTGGAAGTAGTGATTCCTAATGTCTACCACTAGTTAATGAGTTAACACAGTTTTAGCATCCACCTATCAGAAGCGTTAATTATTTTTGCTGTGATTGTCTCTAATAATTCTGTATGTGCACATATTTTATGGCAAGAACCAAGGATATATGCTATCTATTTTTTAATTTCAATATCATGTTAACCATAGTGCTGTCACCTATTTGATTTTATGTTTACATAGACTGAATTATAAAATAAACACAAAATTAAATATATAGCGAAACATATATTCGCTGATGATCAACAAACAATAATAGAACAACGTGCACGATACATCATCAAACCTCAGTTGAGCCTCTCTCAATTTGGCTTCAGAAGAGGGGTTAGCTGCACAGACGCCTTGTTCATGCTTAGACAAATGAGTGAGCAAGCAATAGAATACAACAACAAACTAAACACAATATTTATAGATCAAGAGAAGGCGTTTGAGAGTCAACAGAGACGTACTATGGGAAACTCTAGACATGTATTGTTCTAAAGGACAACTGCTAGAAAGTATAAGATCGTTGTATAAAAACTGCCAATGTGTGGTAAGAACATCAGATAGTATCACAGACGCATTTGATAAAAAAACGGGAGTACGTCTTGGTTGCGTGCTCTCATCCTCGCTATTCAATATATACATAGGCAGAATAATAAAAGAGGCAAAAAGTGCAGAGTGCAACATCACCGCCTCAGAACAAGACAACTCAGAGCAACTAAACAATGAAATAAATGAACTACTTTTCGCAGACAACCAGAGCCTCATATTCAAAAACAAAGAACAACTACAAAGTCATATTAACTCACTATCTGCAACATGTACAAAATACAACATGAAGATCAACACACAAAAGACAGAAACTATGAAGATATGCAAATCACAGAGCCCACTAAACATACAGATAGACAATACAGGAGTAAAACAAGTAACAGAGTTCAAATAAATCAGTAGTATTTTTACAGAAAATGGAAGCCTTGATAGAGAAATAGAGACAAGATGTCAAAAAGCAAATGCAGTAACATATCGTAACCACTACTTCTTCATCCCAAGATCGAGATGGAAGGTGAAAGACAAATGATCTACAGTATATTCCTACCAACACTGTGTTGCCAGTGCCAAACCTGGTCTCATCTTCATGTTACAGAAAGATAGTGACATGTGAGATGAAATGCTTGAGGAAAGCCGCCGGGGTCACCAGGCTTGATAGATTACGAAATGAATATGTCAGGGAAAGAATAGGTATACTACCTTGTACAGATTACATAGAGAGAGAAAAGATAAAGTGGTTTGGCCACATTATGAGAATCCATCATGAAAAGTTGCCCTTACAAGCATATAACCAAATGAAATCAGGTACAAAGCCAGAGGAAGACCACAGAAAAGATGGATAGAAAACATCAGGGACATCCTGAACAGACACGGACATAGCACAGCTGAGGCCACACATCTGGCTTTAGAATGAAAGATTGAGCGCCAATCACCCCTACGCTTAACGGCAAGAGGGAATGACAAACCACCTGGGGAAAGACAATAGACAATCAAAGCATTATATATAATGATGAAGAAAACTACAAACTTGCATCAACTCACTATAAAGAATATGCAATAAATACAACATGTAGGTTAACACACAAAAGAAAGAAACTATGCAAATAACAGGATCAACATAGCACTTAAACATCCAAGTGGAGAACACAAAAATAAACAAGTCAAAGAGTTCAAGTACCTAGGAAGTATCTTCACAAAAGACAGACTACTCGACGAAGAGATAGAAACAGGATGTGTAAAGGCAAATGCTATGACATGCCAGCTATCACCTTTGCTATTGCACCCAAAAATCAACATTGAAGTAAAGAAACAAATGATTAAGAGCATTTTTATACCAACACTATGTTACCAATGCCAGATTTGGCAACTGACATCTACACATAAGAGAAAGATCAAAGCTTTCGAAATGAAATGTCTAAGGAAGGCTAATAGTCACCAGACTCAACAAAATTAGCAGTGAGAACATCAGAAGGATAATAGGTATGACATCATGCATTGAATATTTAGAGAAACAACAGATAAAATGGTTTGGACATCTTATGAGGATGAGCAATCAACTTCTCATAAGAGCTTATAACAAGATGAAATCAGGATACAGAGCCAAGAGCAGATCTAGGAAAAGATGGATAGACGAATCAAGACCACTCTGAATAAGCATGTCTCAACCAGAGCAACACACTTGGTTCTGGACTACATCTCCTTTACAAAACCATACGCTAGACGGCAAGTGTGGAATCTACGACAACACCACCTGAGAATAGACAATAGTTAACCATGAACTTGGTGCACTACATCTATATAACCAGACTGAGATAATTATTATATATGTTATTATTATGATTCCTTAATATAAATTTATGATGCTATGGAACAAGATCCTAGTTTTTGAATTGTGTTAGAATGCCTCCGATGTGGCAAGAGAGGAGAGGAAAATTATTTAATTATTTTTGTTTGTTCTTGTTTGTTTGTTTGTTCTTAATAAAGACCTTTTGGTCAAAATGTAGATCCCCTGTATTATTCAACATAAAACTCCTGTCTGACTCTTTCTATACATACATATATATATATATATAATATTTAAAAAAATATTTACTATATATTTCATAGGTTTTTGAAGATGAACTTAACAGGGGAGATAAATTTCTGACAGATGAGGAGTTGTACAAGTTGTTACAAGATGGCAGTGAAAATGAGAAAGCTCCTAGAAAGTCAATAGTTGGATACCCAACATATCCACTGTATCGAGAAGTAGCTAATATGCTGAACTTGTGGTTGCAGAGTAAACATTGCCCTGTTCTAGATCTTCCAAGGTAGGCGGATCATTAACTTTACAAACAATTTAGCTGTTTGTGTGTAATCAAGGAAGATTTCATTTTAATTGGTTTGTGATATTTGTTTGTGATAACTCTTGAAAATGACAGAAATGATTTCTCATGAGATTTGAGCTAAAGAACATGATAACATTGTGCTAGTGTTTTATTTGCTCCATATTACATATTGGGGGTCACATAATCTAACATGGCGGACAGACACAACAGTTTTGGGCTACTGAAACTTTTGCAAATGTTAACCAGCTAGTGATGTGTTTTCAGGGATTTTGTGAATTTTTCCCTATTCATCGGATATTTCTTGTGTCTTATCACAGACATATTTACAAGTTGTTGTTTGTTTATGTGTGCACTCATGGACTGTTATAAATGATTTTCTGAACAGTATGTGTATCCGTTACACTTAGCATCAAATACACAATATTGAGTGATTACCTACTTTCATGCTTATTTCATAGTACGGACTGTGAATAGCTATGCTCAAAGTGTTATAACTTGTGTTTGTTGCTGTGCTGGACAGGTCATGATTAAAATTTCTTTTACAACTGTGTCCAATGAATTGTGCTCACTGTGTCCCCGAGCAGATGGCTCCTCACAAACATCAGTCAATTGGTTCTTTTTTTGCTTAATGACCATCTGCAAGATGCAAAAGGCATACATGTTGTGCATGATTGTTGGTGTTAAAATGTGAATGTCAATTCTAGCAGATATTTAAGTTTGTGGATTATTTAAGGGTGGGGTTGTTTTTTGGGGGGGTTTGGGGTTAGGTTTTGGAGTTAGGATTAGACCTTGCTGCTAGTAGAATAAGGGTTATGGTTAGAATTAGACATAAAACTAAAAGGGATTAGAGTTAGGATTAGGATGTGTTAGTTGTATAGTGTGATAATTCTGCAGATAGTATGCAGGTCACCATAAACACATTTTCTGAAGCCTGCAGTAACTTTGGTTTCACCATCACTACAAAGAAAACAGAAATCTTGTTTCAACCCATACCAAGCAAACCACACTTAAATCCCCATATAAGTATTTAAATGTGTCCCGAAAGAAGAAGATCTTCAAACAGTCACTAGTTTATCTACCTGGGCAGTACTATCTCACAAGATTTAAACATCGACACGGGTAAACAACAGAATAGTGAATGCTATTGCCAAATTTGGAAGACAGCGATGAGTAACTCCGCTGAAGACGGATGTATCGGGCCAATGGCACTAATTAAACAGCGACACAATGCATTTCCATTCTCTGGACTACATCCTGCTGGAAATCTAGTAATACCATGGTCCTGCTACAAGGGAGATCCAACAGGAGCTTGAGAATGAACACTGAAGAAGAAGAAGATGATGGTACCACCAGTCTTGAACTATCTTAAGCTGTCAGTGATTACATTATACATTCTGACTCTTAGCCAAACTCAGATAGAAAGACTAGATAGCATCCAGAATGCAGCAGTGCGTGTCACTCTTGGGTATACAAGAGACACATTGATAAGAGCTATGCAGTACCTACTCGACTGTCCAACAGCAGAGGACAGATTACAGTATTGCAGTGCACAGGCGTACCTTCAGATACACGCAGATAAGGAACATTGCATTCCGAAATACAGAAAGTTAAAAGTAGGAGACTTAAGTCAGGGAAGTCTTGGATGGGACGTGCTGAGGATGTCATACAAGATGTATGCAGATTGCAAGATATGGCAGCATGTGTGGAATGGATAGGTCTACCCACAGATTTCGAAACTTTTTTTAGAGTAGTAATAACACTGAACAGGGAATGCAGAGAATGGTGTCCCATGACTGTGAAGCAAAAGCTGATGTTCTATTGCTTATTTACTAGTATAAACAGATGATGACATCCTGTCAGAACATTTGAGGAAATTGTGATATGGTTTATTCATTTCTGTTTCATTAGTAACCATTAAGAAATTAAAAAAAATATATGGTTGGTTGGTTGTTGATCCAGTGGTCCGTGGATTCATGCCCTTTGACCCAATGCCATTGTGTGATATGTGCACGTGTTTGTGAACTGTTGTTTTGTTCCATATAGGGTGTTCCATTTATCTGGTCTTGTAGGGAGAAGCATTTTGCCAATATTATCCAGCGCTGGACATACAATAAAGTGGTAATTGACAGTTTCATAAGGATGAGTGTACAGTAAATGCCCTGGAGTGTGTTGACAAAAATATATAAAAAGTATGAAAATACTGTTTCATAATTTTAAAAAAAATAAACAGAAGAATTGTTTTCTATGTTTCTAGCACCACATGGTACATATTTGTACTGCAGTATCATTTATATATATGTGATGTTTCTTTTACAGGATTTCCTTGCATTTCTATCTGTGACATATCTTTTACAGGATTTCATATCATTTCTATGTGACGTTTCTTTTATAGGATTTCCTATTACGTCTATATGTGACATGTCCTTTACAGAGTTTCCTATCAACCAGCACCAGGTGTCCCCTACACAGAGTCAGTGATCACAGTAAAGGGACAAAAACTTAATACTGCCAATAAGTTTGTATATCTCGGCAGCATACTATCACAAACTGCGACAATTGATGAGGATGTTGCCCTGCGTATTGCTCGTGCCAGTGCAGCATTCAGGAGCCTTCGTGCCAACGTCTGGATCAGCAGTGTCTGACAACTAAGTTGGACGTGTACCATGCAGTGGTTCTACCAACACAGCTTTATGCTGCGTCATCCTGGACTGTCTATGCGAGACACACTCAACAGCTCAACTCTTTTCATCTTCGGTGCCTACGAAACCTCATGGGAGTACGTTGGCAGGATCGTGTACCAGATACGGAAATTCTTCAGAAGTCCTGTATGCAAAGCATCCATGCAATGCTGACTAGGTCCCAACTTCAAGTGGAGGGCAGAAAAAGCGCTTCAAGGATCACCTAAAAAGCTCTCTCAAGAACTGCAGCATCGATCCTAGCTCCTGGGAGACTACAGCACTTGATCGCTCAGCCTGGCACACTCAGATCACTGCTAGCATCACGAAATTTGAAAAAGAAAGAACACTGCGGGCAATCCACAAGCGCAAAAAGTGGAAGGACAAATCCGTAAATTCTCCTACCCCGAACCTTCAGCACTCCTACATGCACTGCAATAGAACTTTCCGTGCACGAATTGAACTCATCTGGCATCTACGAACTCACAAACTAAATTAGTTAATTACCAATTTTAATTATTATTATTATATATATATATATATATATTTTACATCGCATTTAATGTTTTTTTTTTCATGCCATGCTCATCTTCGCTTGCGAAGGAGGAACATCATCATCATCATTTCTATGTATGTGATGTATCTGTTACAGAATTTCCTATTAAATTTAATATTAAATAAAGTTTTGTATCTTTTCCATTCATGCTACCTTTGTTCTATTTACCAGTTTTGATTTACTTGATGAGAAAAGCTACACAGAGGAGAGAGCAGCAACTATCAAGTCTATAACACCCTTACTTTTTGGGCTGGAGACACTGTGGACCACATGGTCCAGTGATGAGATTAAGTACAGAGTACGAGAGATTTTGTTACTGCTAGGCCTTCGGGGAATTCTTGATCTTTTGGGAGTTCGAAAAACTGTGGGTACCAAAAACATGTTTCCACCATCTCGTAAGTCATTGGTTGATTCCTTCACAGCCAAGCATAGCACAAACAGTGAACTGTGGGTTGGTGCAAGGGCTCTGGCAAAGCATTATCACAGAGATCACTCAGAATCATGGTGGGGAAACTGTACAGGAAACGAAACTGCAAAAAATGAACATTCATTTGGTTTGTTGAATAAAATTCTAGATAACGCAGTATGGATCAATATCCACTGGCTGCCTCATGATGTATTTATAATTGAGGCTCGACAGGATCAAGGTTACGGGGTTCGATGGTCTGCAGATGGAGCTAGTTTTAGAGGCTTTTTAGAACCTCAGATGATTGATGGTCATGAAGTTGGATGGAAACATTAAACTATTTTATTCATGTCAGCTTTTATTGTGATCAAATAACATTTTTTAATTATCACTCATGTTCATTTTATTTTATAAAGAAATGTAAAGTGCACGTTCCTTTATTGTGATCAAATAAAATATAAGACATAAGTATATTTCTAAATATAAGCTGAGAATGTAACTTTAATGTTATAAATTTGACCAAAGTCAGAAACCTGTGTACAGATATAGACATGTTCCAAGTGAATGAAAGAAGAAGAAGAAACCTGTGTAAAGACTGAGGTATAAAAAATAATACTGATAATAATACTGTGGCATTCCATTATTATAAGAATGAAGAAAATAGCAAAATATTCCTAAAAGGAAAATAACAGAAACTTTAGCAAGAGTAAGATGCAAGGTTATTTCTTCCATTTGCTCCACCTTACTTGTACATATATAAAATACAACATCAGGATAATACAGTACAATCTTTCCCCGTAGGTCAGCCTCACAAAACCTGGGACCACGGTTATAATATAAACATTTCCAGTATCTGGTTGTTTCCCTGAAACCAGAGTTTTATCTCTTGACCACCAGGTACCAGAGCTTTCCGAGATAATGGGTTCATTCAGTCATTGCTGTCTCAGTAATAATATTAGCATCAGCCATTGTGGTAAATTCAAAGAATAGTCAATGAATGGATCAGGTCAACTTTATCCTTCAAATCGCACTGTGGAATGAATAGATGTGAAGATGGTTTTGTAAAGATGACTGGGCATGAGAAGATGTGTTTACTGTTATTTAGATTGCGGGTGCAAAGGGTGCTGCATTGTTCTCGGCGGACCCAGGGTTAGCAGATAACCAAGATCCCAAAAGTACCTCCTCGTGGTGCACCCTGGAAACATAAATACAGCTGCTCCTGCTGATTCTGTCTAAAACTTTTGGGGATCATGTCCATGAATGTTGAGGTAGCAGATGGAAAGATATTTGACTGCAAAAAGACAGGCAATATCTTTGACACTTCTGCGCCAACACATGCAGCAGCATTGTCGACATATAGTGAAGCTATTCAGTTCGACAAAAGCATTGGAGGGTACCATAAGAATAACACAATGAGTACACACTGAGAGGGAAGCACAGTGCTAGAGGACAGCGTCATGTACAAAGAGAATGGAAAACGTTTCAAGGAAATCAGAACTAAAGTGTTGTGTGCTCGAGACAAGCTTCTAGTTGCTGGTGATCCCAGCCTGGGCCCAACTCTACTGTTGGGTTTCTCCTATACTGGAGTCATGCCCGCAGAGAGAAAAGGTTCAGTACCCGATGGGCACAGGCACAGCCGTCTAAGGTGACAAGCACTGTTCAGCTTTAGAACAAAATACTAGTCCTTGACACTCCTAAATATGTGTATAGACTCGGATTTGGATGAGTGGTTCACGACTTTGGTGAACAACACTTAGCTAAAAAGGTGAATGAGTCTAAGCCCAACTCTTCTGCCAAGTTCTTCCTAAACCGGAACCAGGCTCGAGGATGAGAAAAGGTTCAGTACCCGATGGGCACGGTCACAACATGTCTAATTACACGAGACAAGTTCACTAATGACAGAACACCTTGTGCAAGATAGATGTGAAGAACAAATCATCTCAGCGTAGAGTCAGTACACATTCGCTTCCTCGTGACAGATAGGATGGCTTCACAGGCTAGGACAGTCAACCCGAAATGTCAAGGCATGCCAAAATCAGATATGCTGGGCTGAAAAGTGCATAATGGTGGCACAATGTAACTACACTACCGGCGAAATCACACGAATATCCGTGCTGATTAAAATGGAGTGAATGCAAAACAAACATTTAGATTGCATAGATTCGGACATTCTCTCTCCCCCCCTCCCCGGTTTTTAGAAGCACAAGGTTGCTTAAGCAGGCAGAATTCCCAAGCGGCATACTTTTGCTGCTTACCTACATGAAGGTTTGGTTTAATGAACATCACACTTTGGAGTGGCTGGATAAAGTGTGGGGGCTCAGGAAGGAGGCCGCTATAATAAAAACCACCCATGCTAGTCTGGACTCATTTTGAACATATCTCACAGAAAAAGTTGAAATACGATGTTGTGAGATTGTGGCTGTCTGTATCTAATTTCTGGGGGCCTTTCCTCCCTCCTGCAGTCACTAGATATCTTCCCATAATTTAATCATTTAAGGACAGACTTTGAGTAAAAATTAAATTACTACTGTCATTCGTTTTAACTGTGACAAAGGGTGATACATTAAGTTGGTCACAGAACCATGTTCAGATATTCCATCTGAAATGATTGTCCGATCTTTCAAAAAGTGCTCCATCAGTAACGCAGTGGATGGATGTGAGGGCGAAGCTATCTGTGAGCAATGATTTTCTTATAATTTACCTGTAGACAGTGAGACAGAGACTAATATCTACCATAAATTTGAATGATTTTTGGTACCGGTAAGTTTTTTCCTGACACGGTTATGCCTATTTGACAGTTAGTTAGTTAGTCGTTGGATCATCGTCATTGCACTCCGGACAAGTCCATAGGTGCTCAGATCTCTCCTTGAGTGTAGTCGCCATTACACATTAACTGACGGTACCAGTACGCAGATGATTGACCATCATTCTTTCTTGCCTATGAAACTACTCCTTTCTTGTGACACCACATTTCAAACCAAATTCATTTATTCTAGTCATGGAACAAGAGTCATTGTCACTTGTACAGTCATTAGTTTGTGCGTTTTCCCGTAGGGCGCTCAAAATGTCTACTTGGTCCATCGCTCCACCAACAGCCGTAGTAGCAGTGTGTGCGGCCAACCTATCTGCTCTCTCATTACCCCGAATGTTCCGGCACAAAAATTTGACTGTATTCTGTGTTACAGGTAATTAATTTTTTTAAATATTAGGGTGCTTATATATAGGCCAAACCACCTACATCAATAGGAAACACAAAATATTAAACTTCCCGGCTTATAAGAAATTTTTGATATTATCACTAGTACGCATTTAATTTTAGAAAGAAATGTATAGGGTACACTCTCTTTTCTTCTGTGACATGTCATTTGCAGAATTGTGTCCTTGCTGTCACTCTGTAAGGCTACTGACTGTCATGAACCTTGTTTCCTCCCGTGTCATACCACTCTGTAAGCCTCCTGATTGTGATTTGTTGTGTTTCCTCCAGTGTCATAATAAATGTGACCATGATGTTTAATATATATCAGTGTTTTACTTGACCTCTTCATATCTGGAACTTGTCCTATACGTTTTGCTTGATCTCTTCATTCCTGGAACTTGTCCTATGATTAGTTTTCTAATCCTTTATGTCTTTTCTTCACATGCCAAAAATATATTAGCTCATAATAATGTTTTCTAATATTTTTCTCATAGGGCAATATTTCTTTGCATTCAGATCCTTGTGGACATCTAATTTGGATTTCTCAATGTCCTTTGTAATCCTAGAATCCATAGACAGCATTCTAAATTATATTTGTTTCCCCCCCCACATCTAGTATCCTTGCTCATGTCTGATGGTCATATCTTGCCACCAGGAAAACACAGTCTCTTAATAGTTATAACTTAATTTATGTGTGTTTGATGATGTGTGTTGCAGTCCATACACTAGTTTCCAATAATCAACAAGTTATCTAATTTTGTATTCTTGTTTCATATTTCAATAGTATTCTATTGTATCTAGATTGGTCCTCTTAGTCCTACATTAATAAGATACATTTCTGCATTGATTCTGCAAGCAGTAGTTAGTTTTGTATGAAATAAAAGATGAGACAAAACATGCGGTAACTGACAATTTTTTGACAGGTTGTCAGAAAACTTTCCATAGCCATTTCCTATGAACATGCTTGGAAAGAAGACAGTGGCCCTATTCTTTGCACACTAAACTAGAAGTCCAGGCCCGGTTTCCACATGAGCATTTAAAGAAAGTAACCATACCTGCGTTCTATAGACATTATTTAAGGTTAACGTTCTTTCAAATTGAGTAACCTTACTTTTGGAATTTTAATAATAAATCTCTCCAATAGCTTATAAGGTGTTGAGAAAGTCATATAAAATTGTCTTCATTGATTTAGTGTTGAGCAGTCATCCTATCAATAAAGATGTAAGAGAAGTTATGTGTTAATCAATGCTTGCTACTACAAGAGCAAAAGCTGTATCCAGATGTTTACTGAAGAGACATAGCGTTAATGTCAGTTACTGAAGAATAAATGTGCTGACAATGCAGTTTCATAGACAATGTAGCATAGAAAAATTGCATTACCTACTTATACTTCACATTACAGAAGTGAGAATAATATTATCAAAATTCACAGTGAATCAGGCATGTTACAGAAAGGCTGTTAAGTTATTATTGAGTAACGCAATTGTTGAACTTATAGTTTGAGAAACAATGTTCTAGAAGTTGTTTGTCTGGAAGCTGAAACATGGATAACTATAAGAGAAAGACTGTTGTTGTTATAATGTTAATGAATGAATCACTATTTTTGAGTTTAGGATTCATGAGGCTTGAACTGAGAATTTGCTAGCGTGATGGTATTTGTAGTGATTTAACATTCTTTTTTCTAGCGCGATGGTATTTGAAGTGATTGAACATTCTTTGTACTAGCGTGATGGTATTTGTAATGATTGAACATTCCTTTTGCTAGTGTGATGGTATTTGTAGTGATTGAACATTCTTTTTGCTAGCATGATGGTATTTGTAGTAATTGAACATTCTTTTTTCTAGCGTGATGGTATTTGTAGTGATTGAACATTCTTTTTGCTAGCTTGATGATATTTGTCATGATTTAACATTCTTTTTGCTAGCATGATGGTATTTGTAGTAATTGAACATTGCATTTGCCTACTGTCATTCCTGGATATCAATCATTATTACACCTGCATGCTCCCAGAGCCTGAGAGGTGAGCAAAAAAAATAGCCTCACTATTATCTTCCCAGATGTTATAGGATATGACCAATGAAGTTTGGAGTGCAGTTAGCTGTCCCATTCTATAGATGGTAAAAGTGACCCAGAAGCCATGCTGCAGTCAGATGTGTCAGGTCAAAGGGCACAGATATCACAGCTAAGCTGTAAACTGTGACACAATGCATTCTTTTATTCGGACTACATCCTGCTAATGTGCATGAGTTTGTGAAGGAATGCAGAAGAAGAATTACTGTTATTGCAAAACATAAAATCTGCAGCAAAATGTTCGTTTTACATAGAAATTTGTACATTGTTCTGTTGTACTTTAAATGTGTGTGGAAATGTGAATTAAATGTCATGCCTACACTTTAGTAAAGTGTAAATGACAATTAGCACTCTTGTCAGCCTTAACTGTTTAGAGAGTTTGCTTATGATTGATGGTGGCTCTGATAAGCTACTGGGGAGACCTTCAGACTTTCCAAATGTGGGAATCATCTTAACTTTTTAGCTGCACCTCTATCTTAATGCTATAATTAGACTTACGTAAAACACAGGTTTATACATCGCTTCAATGAGACACGACACACTATAGCTAAAACTAGTAGGTAATGATGTGCACACAAGAAATCATATAAATTACAATACACAAATCATATTCAACATTTGAACCAAAAGGTATTTATCAAGACACACAAAACATCAAAAGACGACTAATGGAAAAGTTAGCCTTCATTATTTTATCTATCCCCTCATTACTAAATATTATTTCACCCTGAAATCGTCAAGTGCCAGAATGAGTCAACCACAAAATCCATGTGGTATATATTTTCTAGTGTCAATAAAAAATAAAAAGACACCACTGTGAAAGCTCTCTTATTTTTATAGGATGAGAAGAATTCAACACAGGAGAAAAACCACTGGGGAAAATGTTAGCACTGCTAGGATTGGTTATTTAAAAGAATGTAGCAGCTGAAGGGTTAAAAAAAAGTTGCAAGTTTTAGAAAGATAAACAGTATAATGAAATCAATGGCGGCAGTAGATTTGTCTTCAATACATGCCTGGACAGAAGGTATCAGATTTGTATTTTTCTGCTGCATTCATTCTCAAACTCCTGCAGATCAGCAGGATGTAGTTTGGAGAATAAAATGCATTGTTTCATAGTTTACAGATTAGCTTATATATCTACACCTTTTGGCCAGACATATCCAACTTCAGCATGACTTCTGGGTCACTTTGACCGTATGTGGGGAAACCATAATGATAGCAATGTTCATTCTTGAGAACAAGATACGGCGAGAGCAGATACATACTCCTTTGCTGGGGACAGATATCAAAACTTCCATAGACTAGGGAAGCTTATATAAAAACATGCTGAAATTGGGTATGGGTTGCCAAATGGCACAAATAATACAGCTCCATTGTTAAAATGGCAGCACAATACAAGAACCTTGAATTTAGCCAAGAACAAGGTGGAGCTTCTGGGTTCTAGATAACAACAGTGGAACTACAAGAAACTGCTTACTAAGTTCTTTTTAACGAAGGGTGACTTGCCTGTGTGCCACAACATTTCTGGTTTAGTGGCAGCCCTCCATATCAGTTACAACCAGGAAGAGTGGAGACTTTTCATTGATTCTTCCACAAGTCTTAAAGCTGTTTTATTGAATAATGGTAATGTTGTACTGTCAATTCCAGTTGGTGATTCATTTCATATGAAAGAAACGTATGAAAACATTAAGCAACTTTTGAAGTGTATAAACTACACTGGTTACTACGTGGGGACCTAAATGTGACAGCTCTTTTGCTTGAACTATATGGTGGATACACCAAGTATTGTTGATTTCTCTGTGAGTGGGATAGTTCTGCACGAAGTGACCATTGCATCAGAAGAAATTGGCCAATCAGACAGTGATTACAACATGACATTAAGAACGTGGAGAACCCAGTACTTGTTGACAGTAACAAGATTTTGTTGCCACCCTTGCACATTAAGCCGGGTCTCATGAAAAACTTTATCAATGCAATGGATAAAACTGATAATGATTTCAAATACCTCTTCAGAAAATGTCCAAGTCTGAGTGAAGCTAAAATAAAAGAGGAAGTATTTGTTGGTCCGTAGATTCGAAAACTTTTCATGAATTGGTGAATCTCTTTGCTTGCTGCACGGAAAGGAAAAATGAGTATGGCTAGCATTTTAATCAGATGTGGATAATTTTCTTGGAAACAACAGGTCTGATAATTACATAGAAATATTAGAAAATCGCCTTCTGGAGTATAACAGTCTAGGTTGCAACTTGTCTTTAAAAATTCATTTTCTGGATTTGTAAAAAGTCAAACTGCGGAGCGGTCAGTGATGAACATGGTGATCGATTTCACCAAGACATTGCTGCTATGGAGACAAGGATCAAGGCAATTGGAACTCATCTCTAATTGCTATGGGACTGTGACAAGAGACACCTCACCGATTGACTACAAGGAGCAAGCAAAGAGAGCTCGAACAGCGACCGAATTATGACGGTAGGGGTTCAAAATTGCCTTTTAGAAACTTTATATATAAAATAATTATATAATGGTTTAAAAAAAATTTATTTTAACATTTTATGGTGGAATATAACTTAATTGAATGTGTAATAAGTTGTATACTGCTAAAGTGTAAAGAATAACTGCCTATACATGAAATTTGTATTGCTGAAATTTAAGTTCATCATTAAAAAAGAAAGAAAAAAACCATAGCCAATTGGGGACTTTCATTAAGATATTTGAAATCAACATGCCAAAATGCGAGCGATCGCAGGGAAGCAGATTTTTAACAAACAATGGTTTGATAATAGATTATAAACTGGTGTTACCGTTAGCTGCACCATTTAAAATGTTTTGTATTGTACTAGATATATTTGTAGGGGGAGGAGGGATAAAGCACAAGCTCCATTATTTGTCGAAAGAAAAAAGTGTAGACGTGTACTCCTTCTGGAATCGCAAACAATCGACAACAGTAACAAACATCACATAATAGTATCAGTAAGTTTATTGTTTACACGCACAGCTGATCTGTTAGTCTTGATGTCAAGGACTCTGTAGGAGGCGTCAATGTTCCTTATGGAGATTGACGAACGTCCTGATTGGTCAATTTCGTGTGACATGCAGTGGATGTAAATAGAATAATAGCAGTGTTGCCATTTTGGAGCTTTTGTGACAACATTTTTGAAATAGTGCGAGCGCATTGTATTTGTGATTTTCGAGGGGAACAAATGTCTTGTATTGTTTTGTCCTATAAACATAGGCCTATGTCTGAGCTGCTACAAAACTAACATTCCTAAGAGCTTGCATATTCCCAGTGGTATATATGGGTGTGAATCCTGGACTATCATCAACACAGTTAAAAATAAAATAGTAGCATGTAAACAAAATGTTACACAAAAATCCTCAAAATACCATGGACCAAAAAGGTCACCAATGTAGACATCTTGAGAGAAATGAATGTAAAATAAAACTGGCTAAACAAGCATGATTTTCCCCAGAAAACTACAATATTTTGGCCATATCAAGCGCCATGACTGCCTAGAGAAAGCTATAATGGAGGGGACGAATAAGAGGCAGACCAAGAAGACGATGGACGCAAGACATCAAATACCACATGAACATGACAGAAACATAAGAGTGGGTCAAAATAGTCAGAAATTTCGAAAGGCTATGATGCTACCTGGTGATGATATCTTGTCTTATCCATGTGTGCCGTTAGGCGTCATGGGGAGCCGATATTTTCTTTCTTTAGCAATTTGTGATGCCGCTGTCATAGTGCAGCCAAACATATTTGGCATGGCACCAACAGCATAGCCAAACTACATGATCAGAACATGCGTATTTTCAGTGGTAATATACGGTGAGAGGCATGGACATTAAATAAAACAGTAGAGAACAGAATAGCTGCTTTCGAAATGAGATTCTACTAAAGCATGGTATATACCATGTCCTGTCCTATCCAATGTGTTCCACTAGGCGTCATGTGGAGCCGTAGTCTTCTTTCTTTTGCTAACTGTGATTCCGCTGCCATAGTACAGCCTTTGTGTTCTAGTATTTCTCTGATGTCATTTATCCATCTTCGTCTGGTCTTCCCCTGTTTTTCTTTTCATATATCTTCTACTGAAAGCTATCGATGAAATAAAATATGGTACCATTATGATTATGTGGCCGAACCATTTGTTCTTTTGTGTGTCTAAGTATTCTTTGCACTATATTGTTTTCATCAGATCTCTTATAGTGGCATTGTTTATTCTCTCTTTTTGTTACCCCCAGGGCTGTTCTCGGGCACTTAATTTCGTATGTACACCCAATTTCTTTAATAACACTAAAATGTAAAACTGTAGATGATTAACTAAAGTAGGTTGTCATTACTTGGATTGCCTTACCATGTAAATTCTAGCTATCTTATGAAGCCATTCAACTATTACCATAATCTTGTACTTCATCGTCATCAGGTGCCTTGCTGACTGACATATGCGATCATTGCTCTCCACAGCGCTCTATCTCCAGTACTATGTATCAGGAACGTTATTGTTTCCCTGTCGTGCCAAGTTGTTAAACTACATAATATTTTCTCATGTTGTTACCCCCTGTCTCTGTTACCTGTAACTTTGTCTGTTGTGTCTATGTTCTCCAAACCTCATTGTCTCCTAACGTGTCCCAAAAAATTAAGATGTCTCTGTTTTCTATTATTGATTAAACTCCATCTCGCACTTGACTCTTTCAAAATCTACACATTAGTTTTCCTGGCATTCCGTGGTATTCTCAGCATTCTTTTGAAGAACCACATCTCTATTGCCTCTAATTTCAAACATTCCTGTTTGCTTATTGTCCAAGACTCGCATCCATATGTTAGTATAGGAGTTATATAGCACTGCAGAAATCTCTTCCTCGCCTCTAATGATATAGGACCCTATATATACCTATACACCAAGCTATATACTTGCCTATATTACACAATCTATTTTTAATTTTTCTGAATGCTTTTTCTACCTGCCCTACTCTTGTTTCTTATTTCTGTTGAACTTATTATACCTGCTGTAATCGTTGTACCTATCTTGAATTGGTGGACCTGTTTTAATACTATATCATTATTCACTTTGATCTTGCCGGCTGTGGATTTTATTTCTTTGAAATAACAATTACTTCTGTTTTCTTGATATTTAGGAAGAGGCAGTTCTCTTTTCTTTAATCTTGTACTAACAATACAGTTAAACGTAGTCTGTAAATGTTACTGCCATCCTGTGATGGATCATATACTTTCGTTACAGCATCTTCGTTACAACTGCCCCACGATTTAATTTATCCTTATAAGTCTCGTTATGAGCAATTATTATTTTCAGAACTTAAGAGTAGGCCCACGATGGCTCAACGTTGTGCTATTTAAAAATGGATAATAAGATTATAAAGCGATCACACTAAATGCTATTCTAAATACCGTAAATGTCCAATAGCGAAGCAATTGAAAGACATTTAAAACAACTCTTCTTCTTCTATGTTCAGTAATCTTATGGTCTATATCTTCATCTCTATATCTTCAGGACGAAGCTCCCAGTTTTCTCCAGGTCAGCGCCTGCCCCAAAGTATTCGCCTCAGTTCGGTCCATTGTGGCGATGTCTTGCCTCGCAGTTCTTTGTATTCTGGACAGTCTTGGAGTATGTGTTCAGGGGTTTATATGCCTCTTCTGCATATACATTCATTTGTGTATGCCACCCTGACCCGGTACAGATGACTCCTCAGCATGCAGTGGCCAGTTCTAAGTCGAAAGATGATAGTCTGTTGTTGCCTATGAAGTTGGTGTACTGGCTCTGGTTTCGAGTCAATATACATATCCCACTGTGATGTATAAAGGTTGCGGATTAGTGTTTTAGCCTCACTGTATGACAGAAGATAAATGAATTGTTCCATATTACTTCCTGCTTTTGCTAGGGCATCAGTTCTCTCATTTCCAGTGATGCCACAATGGGCTGGTAGCCATTAATGAGTGATATTTGAGCTTTTTTATATTTGCCAGTTGTAGTTTAATTGTGTGTTTTAGGTTTTGTTGTTTTGAAATGTTTCCAATAAGGAACTGCAGTCCGTGAATATGACTACATTGGATGGTGTTGGATGATCTGTGGAAACGAGAGAATTTTTAGTGCCTGACACTCTGCTACGAATGTCAGACATGGTCACTAAGTCTCGCAGCAAGGAAACATCGCCACGTGTGAAATGAAGTTTTATGAAAGGCAACAATGGTTACTAAAGTAGATAAAATAAGATATGAAGAAACTAGGAAAAGAGCAGGTATAGTACCATGTATTTAACATATCGAAAGACAACAAGTAAAATGGTTCGATCACTTATGAGAATGAAGCCAAACTAAATACCAATAATAGCATATTTCATAAGGATATCCGGACATAAAGCCAAAGGTAGACCTAAATACGATCGATCGAAAACATCAAGAGAACCTGAACAAATATGGACTCAACCAACCAAAGCAACACATCTGACATTGGAACGAAAACTGAGACTCTCACATACCTACGCTTAACGGCAAATGTGGATATTATAAACCATACTTCACCTGGGAAAAGACAATGCATAATATAATGTGGCCCACTTGGGCAAATCAGTTTCTAATTCGTTGAGCATTTTTTGTTTTAGTGAAGTCTCCAAGCTTTCATAAATGGAAACCGGGCATATTTGTTGACCATCTCTTTTCTATCTCTTTTGTAAATAGGAATCAGTTTGAAAATTAGAGACTGCAGCCATCACGGCTTCCTGGTAGTACTGTCCAGAATATAATCGCTTCTCTGCAAATAAATGTGTAGTGCGTTTAATTACTTATTTTTCGCGCCATTTAAATTTGTATTTTGTTCTTGCAATATCAGGCTCGGTTCAGAAAGCTTTAGAAGTGTATTACCCATCAATCCTAAGTCTAAAATGAACTCCACAGTTGTCATTTTCTTCATCAATCCCTCATACGTCCTTTCTATATCTGGAATTATCGTCTTTAACATTTGTAAAATGAAAAACTAAGGCTGTATAATCCTGCCAAACTGCAGATACTGAGCGAAAGCTGGATACAACATGCCGATTGCTTACTATTTGTCACATTTTCAACAGCTGCACCTCCACTGAACTGGCACATACATGGAGTTAACGATTATTTTTGGGCGATGCATGGAAAAGAAATAGGCCCATAGCTTGTCAATATATAACTTGAAGCTATTAATTCTTCTTCTTATGCGTTCGTTCTCAAACTCCTGCAGATTAGCAGGATGTAGTCCAGAGAACGGAATACGTTGTGTCATGGTTTACAGAATTACTGCGATATCTGCGGCTTTCGGCCTGACACATCCGACTTCAACATGGCTTTGTGTCACTGACCCTATATGGGATGGGACAGCCAACTCCATCCCATAACCTCCTTAGTCGCCTTTTACGACATGCGTGGAATGTAAAGTGTTGCTATTCTTTGCTCCCCTTTCGGGCCCCGGCAACACACGGGCGGCTATTAATTCCAGAAACTTCCTTAAGAACGTGGACAAATAATTTCAGTCTATCTTTGGCACCGTGCCACACAATTGAATAATGGAAGTTTATCTTTTAATAACTTCTTTACTCCTCTACAAGAATCCAACATTACTGATGCACAATCACAAGCAACATAAATTAAACACTCATTCTTCTTCTTCTTCTTCTTTGTTAGTTCTCAAACTTATGCAGATTAGCAGTATGTAGCCTGGAGAACGAATTGCGTTGTGTCATGGTTTACAGCATTGATGCGATATCTGCGCCTTTCGGCCTGACACATCTGACTTCGGCATGACGTTGGGTCACTGAACCTATATGGTATGGGACAGCCAACTCCATACTATAACATCCTTAGTCGTTTCTTACGACATGCGTGGAAGGTAAACATATTTGCTATTCTTTGCTTTGCTCTCGGGCCCTCGCAACACATGTGCAAAACACGCATTCAGAAATTCCTCTGTCAATCCAATAGAATGAAGATTGTGCATCAAAGCGGAAATGATCCTGGCTGCTGTTACATCTTGTAGTTCAATTAAAGTCATTAAATAAACTGGTCTGATCATTTTACAACATGAAATTATTGAGCGAATATACACATTTTGTAGATGTCTGACTGACTGTTGTCGTCTCGTCGATGATTAATGAAAATGTATTTACAATCCTGTTGATCAATTTCGTTTCTATCTCTTTGCTAAAATGATTTATATTGTTAATGCTAGCATTTGTGGAGTCAAGTATCCGTACCATATCGACGCAGTTAAGTTCTTGCTGGTTAATTTCCATTTCAAAAGTATTGAATGATTGATTGCTTTTTACAACTTTATACGCAGTACCGCCCATGTGTTGCCGGGGCCCGAAAGGAGAGCAAAGAATAGCAACACTTTTTACCTTCCACACATGTCATAAAAGGCGACTAAGGGGGTTATGGGATGGAGTTGGCTGTCCCATCCCATATAGGGTCAGTGACCTAAAGCCATGCTGAAGTCGGATGTGTCAGGCCGAAAGACGCAGATATCGCAGCAATGCTGTAAACTATGACATAACGCATTCCGTTCTCCGAACTACATCCTGCTAATCTGCAGGAGTTTGAGAACGAACGCAGAAGAAAAGAAGATACGCAGTACGAAATACTATTGCAGTTATTTTATTAATTTTTATTTTTGGCATGATTAAGATTTTGGAACTACTTTTTCAAGCGTTTCTTTCGTTGAGTCTCCTACTATATTGTCATGCAAAGTTTGTGGTCGGCCCTTGTTTTATGTTTATCAATATATTTTATTTTTGCGTAAAGATTGTTGTTCCCGAGACGTGACACCCCCCTCCCACCCTCCCATAGGAATTTAACTGTCCAATCTTAAAAACTTAGATCCTGTATTTTGTCTCCGTTCCAAGCATTTGAAATCTTAGATCCTGTATTTTGTCTCCGTTCCAAGCATTTGAAATCTTAGATCCTGTATTTTGTCTCCGTTCCAAGCATTTGAAATCTTAGATCCTGTATTTTGTCTCTGTTCCAAGCATTTGAAATCTTAGATCCTGTATTTTGTCTCCGTTCCAAGCTTTTGAATTTTGTTACAAGCACCGAGGCGTTCTTTTCTATCCTCTAGTAAGAACCAAACTTTTGTTTCCCATAAATAATTATTTTGTTCTGTTGTCCAACAGGAAGGCTAACTATTATCCACTTGTTCATTCGAGTTTGTTGAAGATACTGGAAATACAATCGATTCAGGTGTTTTAAGTATGTGTTCTGCATGATCAATATTCTGTATCCACTATCTATATATGCGCTGTGGCCCTTGTTTGCCTTGCGGCGTCAAGGGTAGAAGAGTTCTCATGAGATGGTCTTCTTGTGTGCTGTTTGTAAGCTTGTTCATGTGGCGTCTTAAATTTCTGTGATCCATCCTTTACATGGTCTGCCTCTGGCTTATATCCGTTTTGTCTGTGTATCATGATCATTTGTGGCATGTTATCTGTTGGTAGTCTAAAAGTGTATGAAAACCACTTGATCTCTTGTCTTTTGATGTGTTCCAATACTGATATTGTTTTGGTTATCTGTCTGATGTTATCGTTTCTTATTAATCTCTTAACTCATTGGGGACCGATCGCCACTATAACGGCTTTATAGTATGGGTCTACAGGACCTTTCGCCACTTTAACGGCTTTGATTTTAGATCGATCATATATTGATCAGTTATATTTCGTTTTGCCCAGTTCAAGTTTTTATGTTGACCTCTGAACATCTAGGAAACTTCGCTTCCTTTAGAAAACTGAAGACGACTCGCTTGGCTGTAAAAGCAACCATTTCTTTGATTGCCATACGCTGTGTTTGTTATTTCTGAAATTATGAAAAAAATGGCAACGTCCACTTCTTCTAGATACAGTGCAAAATAAGCTATGGTTATGTTTCAGAGCTTACTAATTAGTGAATCGGATAATGGTGATCCCGATAGGGATTATATGCATAGTGTTGACTTGCCGAAAAGTAAGAAACCAAAGCAAGCTGGTGTAGGTTTTATTAAATATTTAGCAACTGATAGCATTAGATCAAGGAATGTTAGTTCCTCTGAAGAATCGTCTAATAGTAGTGATGAATCTACTGATTCAGAGGATTTAGCTGGTACTTTTAGGCCCACTAATGCTACAAGTAGGCCTATGCATCAAACGTCCACAAATCAACAAGGTAGGCCTAGGACTGATGCTGTGTGGCGTAAAGCCCGAGAAGGAGAGAGTATAGGGAGTGTCTCACTTCATACAGATACATTCTGGTAGCAAACTTGGCCTTCCTGACAATGTTTCACCTCTCCAGTATTTGCTATCCTTGATGGCAGAACCAGTAATTGACAATCTAATAGCCAATGTAAATTCTTATGCCCAACAGAAATTGAAAATGAATACACCTCGAAGGAAATATTCTACTTATTCGAAATGGATTCCGCTAAATCGAACTATTTTTATGAAGTTTCTCGCCACCCTGATAAACATGGGTTTGTATCCCAAACATTCTATAAAGGATTTTTGATCCACAAAAACACACATAAGTAGCCCCTGGTTTGGATAAATTTTCAGCAGGACCAAATTCTTATTGATTTACCAATCAATGCTTCATGCGGCTGGAGCTGATGCACGGGGTAAATGTAAAATAGAGCCGCTCATAAATGAATTAGTTGCGAGGTTTCAGAATACATTCTATCCTTCTAAAAACATATGTATAGATGAGATAGTTATAGATCACAAGGGAAGATTTAGGCACAAGCAATATAATGCAAGCAAGCTAAAAAAAAATACCATATAAAAGTCATACAGACTCTGCAACTCCATCACCAGATATGTTTTCAACCTGCTGGTATATTTTGGTGCGGACACAACATACAGGCTGGAAACTGACACAAAGTCTACCCATGCTGTCAAAATGGAAGCGAAGTATGGACAATAAACAAACGTACCCAAGATAAGCTGGAATCAACTGATATGTAGTTTTTAAGACGAATGATGAATATTCAATGAACAGACGACAAGAAAACAAATGTAGAAGTTCTCAAAGATGCTGGAGTAAAACAAATTATAGCGAAAATAAGAAACAGGCAATCACGATTTTAAGGGTCCGTGACGAGAAAAGTAAAACTTAAACATTTAGTAACCACCGGAAAGATCAAGGGAGAAGAGACTGAGGAACACAAAGAGAGAAATTTCTGGGTGGGTTGCTACTGTGGCACAAAACAGAACTTTTTAACAATACAAGAGACATAGTTGTGGAGAAGCATCATCACCTACGCCACTTATCATGACACTTGATTGATTGAATATTATCACGATCATTGATATTCTCAAACTATACTCTCAAACTAAACTCTAGCCGCCATCAGCAGGTAGCACGATGAGGTAGCATGTCAAAATGTACATCACAGCCTTTAAAAACTCTTGCCCATCTTTAGATAATCTGTCTGTCATTGTGATTTCATGCCTCTTTTCTCATTTCTCTGACATGATCCTCTTCATTACGGTTTTTTTCTAGACTGTCATGTGTAGGTAGTATGGCGATAATATTGTAGTTTTCTAAAATGAACATTAATTTCTCTCTGAATGCTATTATTGATTGGGTTTTATGTTCCATTGTATTAACATAGAACAATCGTATGAGCAGTGAAGGGTGGTTTCAACGGACTTCCAACATTATCTGCCTCTTTATTTTGGTGGTACGCTCTGCTAGACTGTAACCTCTTCATCTCGTGGTGTTTTTCTCACAGTTGTATCGCTGCCTACCTCTTCATCATTTCTTTGAAGTGGTCATCATCTCTTTGTAGGGCCTCTTTTGTAGGATTTTTTTCTGTTACTGTGTTTCTCTATCTTTTGCCAGCGTATCTGCCTTTTCATTTCATGGTATGTCAAAGTGGGATGATATCCATTATTGTACTAATCTTCTTTGAATGCACACTTCTCGTATTGCTGTCAAGGGCTTGTATTACAGACATCGCACCAGTAAGACACATCACCTGTTGACATTGGCTTGTTATGATCTTAATTTTTTCCACATAAATTTTTAGGAACTGTACATCTGCAGAGTAGTTGGAGCAGAAGATTCCAGTTGGTAAACATATGGTTTTATTGTCTTCTTCTGGGTATTTTATATACACTCCAGCATCTCCATTCTTCACTGCACTAGTTGCTGATCCATCGGTATATACTTATATCTGGTGAACAGTCTTCTCTGTGAACTTACACATAGAACACGCATTGTGAGACAGAGAACACGCATTGTGAGACATAGAACACGCATTGTGAGACAGAGAACACGCATTGTGAGACAGAGAACACACATTGTGAGACAGAGAACACACATTGTGAGACAGAGAACACGCATTGTGAGTCTGAGAACATACATTGTGAGACAGAGAACACGCATTGTGAGACAGAGAACACACATTGTGAGACAGAGAACACGCATTGTGAGACAGAGAACACACATTGTGAGACAGAGAACACACATTGTGAGACAGAGAACACGCATTGTGAGACAGAGAACACACATTGTGAGTCTGAGAACATGCATTGTGAGACAGAGAACACGCATTGTGAGTCTGAGAACATGCATTGTGAGACAGAGAACACGCATTGTGAGACAGAGAACACACATTGTGAGACAGAGAACATGCATTGTGAGACAGAGAACACGCATTGTGAGACAGAGAACACGCATTGTGAGACAGAGAACACACATTGTGAGACAGAGTACACACATTGTGAGACAGAGAACACGCATTGTGAGACAGAGAACACACATTGTGAGACAGAGAAAACACATTGTGAGACAGAGAACACGCATTGTGAGACAGAGAACACGCATTGTGAGACAGAGAACACGCATTGTGAGACAGAGAACACACATTGTGAGTCTGAGAACATGCATTGTGAGACAGAGAATACACACTGTGAGACAGAGAACACGCATTGTGAGACATAGAACACGCATTGTGACACATGAAACACACATTATGAAACAGAAAACACATATTGTGAGGCAGAGAACACACATTGTGAGACAGAGAACACGCATTGTGAGACAGAGAACACACATTGTGAGACAGAGAGCACGCATTGTGAGACAGAGAACACGCATTGTGAGACAGAGAACACGCATTGTGAGTCTTAGAACATGCATTGTGAGACAGAGAATACACGCTGTGAGACAGAGAACATGCATTGTGAGACAGAGAATACACGCTGTGAGTCTGAGAACATGCATTGTGAGACATAGAACACGCATTGTGAGACAGAGAACACGCATTGTGAGACAGAGCACACGCATTGTGAGACATAGAACACGCATTGTGACACATGAAAAACACATTATGAGACAGAAAACACATATTGTGAGGCAGAGAACACACATTGTGAGTCTGAGAACATGCATTGTGAGACAGAGAATACACATTGTGAGACAGAGAACACACATTGTGAGACAGAAAATACACATTGTGAGACATTATAAAACACGCATTGTGAGACAAAACACACAGAATGAGACAAAGAACACTCATTGTAAGCAGGTAGCTCTTGACAACTATATTTCAGACAAAAACACATGTTCCATTCAGTTGTGCAAATGAGGTAACATATAAGGTAGTCTCATAGGGCATATTTGTGGAAAGGAGGTTTAAGAATGCCTGTTTAGTCACCGAAGGAACACATTCCAGTGTACCAGAATCTCATGATTGCCACGCTCTGCATAGCGCACAATTCTGGACCAACAACTTCATAATTCTTCAGTCAAATTTTATGACCAAACCGCAGTGAAGACACTTTCCCGTCAATTAGAAAGTCTACAACAAAAAGCTAAAGGTGTAATACCCGCTAGTCTCTATCTCTTCGTAATCCATGGGGATTTTCATTGACAGAATAACAAGGGTAAGAAATTTAGACAAGAAGTGGCAATACTTTTTTCACAGGTCATCATATCCCCCCAAATAACCTCAGTCTTCTCCTATGACATGCATGAAAAGAAGTGTGTCAATATTCTTTCTCCCTGAGCAGGAACAGAACAATTTACTCAAGATAGAGATGCATTAAATACTGTTTAAAATAAAGTTTAGCATTTATTAAATGATCTATTGATTTCGTTATTAGCATAGTTTCTGCCTTTTGTCTATTGATCCACTTGTTGTATTTATTGTATATTCTTGATAGTGAGTTGATCTGAGTTTGCAGTTTTTCTTCGTCATCATATAGGCTATGATGTTTTTATCGTCAGCGAAAAGCAGTTTATTGAATTTGTTTTTACGTTGTTCATTCTCTGTTGTTTCATTTATCAGAAGTTGTATAAGAATACGCATATAAATTCTACTACATATGACTGTATATAAAAATAAGATGACAGCTATGTTGATGGAAAAGATCTAAAGATAGTAAGAAACATGTATTGGAAACAAATAACTGTGTCGAGGGTTGACGGTAATGTAGGAGAATTTCAAAAGATAGAGATGGGCATCAGGCAAGGATGTGTAATGTCACCAGATCTTTTCTTTCTGTATACAGAGGATATTATGTGAAACTTAAAAAACATACTAGGAACAGCAGTTGGAGGTTACACAATCTGAATAATTTAACATATGCTGACGATACAGTTCTGATTACGGGAAGAGAACAAGAGATTTAAACCTTGTTAGACAAGGTAGTAAAAAAAGTGAAAACAAAGCTCTGTCTAAACAAGAAGAAACAAAAAGTAATGCAGGAAATTCACACCGCCAAAATGCAGCATTACTATCTATGATTCAACATTTAATCATGGGGCCAAAGTCAAGTATCTTGGCAGCGTTTTAACATCAGATGGCAGGTGCTCAAATGAGTAACAGTAACTTTAAAAAAAAATAAAAAATTTCAATCTTTATTTGCAACAAAAAACATTTACAAAACCAAATACATTTGAAATGTGCAGTGTGCATTTTGTTATGAGATGGATTAAACAACATTTATGAAAATGTGTAATGAGAGTGTAATGATAAATATAATATGTAAGGATTTTTGATTACCTTCGCATATAGTCATCATTCATATTACACACATCGCATATATTCATACCCACACACGTGCACACATATACACACATACATGCATATATATATACATACACACATGTGTACACATATGCGCATAGTGGGAGCTGGCTTTCATGAGGTTGATTTTCCCCCGTTTTTTTTCTCTCCCCCCCCAATAACATTGTATATACCTATACATATTTATTTACATATATATGTATATACAACATATTTGTAACGATTACAGTATAGAATATAAAAGTAACAACAATAGACATATGTAATGTAATGAAATTTAGCCCGCGAGTTGAAATGTGGAATGGTAGGCCTTTACAATTTTATTGAATGGGTTGGTTGGTTGGTTGCTGATCCAGCGGTCCATGGGCTCACGCCCTTTGACCTAATGCCATTAGATGGCATTATAGTCAAGCAAAATGAATTAAACAGGTTACTAAAACACTTACCTTGCCTATTAATAAAATTATATATAAAAGTAGGCCTATATATTAAAAAAATATACAATAAAACTAAACAGGACAATTCTCCACGTATCGGCTCAAATTGAACCTTTTTCAAGAGACAAACAACAGAAAACAACACAATAAAAACAAAATAGATGACTAGATTTCATCAAGGCCCGTCCTCATAACGCAGGGATGGCAACGCATCTAGTAAAAGAGAAAATGCGTGCATTCATTATAAACAAACTGGAAAGTGGGAAATTAGAGGCACTATAGATGTAGTTGGGATGTTTATAATGAGTGCAAGAATAATAAAAGAAAAAGATAAGAAAAATACCCCATTTGTCACTTTATCAGACAGGCAGGTTTTAAGAACATAGTCACAACAGGCAAGACTGAAGGGAACAGAGACAGATGGGGACGTGAGAAAATATTCGTTTGACAACCTAGCAAGGCTTGGAAACAACGATCCTGATAACAATACTGTGAACAGAGAACCATGGTCACCTACGCCAACCAGAATGGCATATGATAATGATAGATGAGTAATGATGAGGTTGTGTGGTGGTGGGGTGAATGGGTTTTAGGAAGGAAGGATACAAGAAGAATCATCATTTGAAAACGCATGGAATGAATGTGAAACCAAATATAGACATAAATATATATATAAAACCACACCTAAACATACATAGAAATGTATACACACACCAAGAGTTTAGAAATAAATATATAACAAAATGGACATATGTGTGAAGGATACCCACACAAAATGCACAGGCATGTAAATGTATCCACACATAGGAAAGGGCTCACATCAGAATATGCATACATATTGACACAGAATGGAGATACGTGCATTAACATAAACAAGCGATCACACACACACATACACACACACACACACACACACACACACACACACACACACATATATATATATACACACATAAATATGAACATGCATCCACATAAACACTTTCTCACATAAATAAAAACAATAACATGAACATTCGCACACATAGAAACATATACATATATTAATGTAAATATGTAAATATAAACGTTCGTTCACATAAAGATAATGCTGTAACAACTGCATATGTATACATACAAATGTGTGGCCCAAAGTAATTGTGTGGATACATAGAACCATGTAAAACAAAATGCATATACAAATAACTATACATGTGTGGGCACCCATCGAAGAGACAACTGCAATAACAACGAGGAAATCAAAATCTAATTATGTAAATGATTTAACAATAACAAAATGGCATTCTAATGTACAATTGATGGACTAGAGTACAAAATAATCACATATTGACATACACAAACGAAAGAAGACATAAAGGAAATATATAGAAGTACGGCAAACACAAAAATAATTACTCACGAAAGTGTACAAAGACAAATAATTACAAGAATCAGTGCAATACGGGAGTAGAGGGTATACAGAAAAGGTGGGTAACTCAAACAAAACGGTGATTAATGTTCCTTCCGTGTGGTTGTAAGATTTCCATATGACAAATGAGACGATATTCCAATGACTGACGTTGCCGGTCACCGGTATAACAACGTAACAAACCGGTTACAGAGACTTCAGAGCTACCATGATGTGACGGGCTGTTAAAATGATTAGCCACTGGGGAGTCACGATGATTCGTGATATCTCTCAAATGTTCGGCGACTCTATCTGCTAAACGTCTACCAGTCTCACCAATATACTTCATTTCACAACGCTTACATATGATAGAGTATATTAAATTACGTGACAAACATGAAAAAGAATCATGAATATCAAAGTGTGATTTAGGAAACTGTAACATGGGAGTGAGAATAACAAAAGGGCAAGTCAAACAATTTCGATGACAAGGGACAGTTCATAGTTGACCTGCAGAAGTGCGCAGACGAGAATGAACTAAGAGATCACGAAGGTTTCTATCCCTCCGAAAAGCGACTAGTGGAAGAGAGGGAAATGCAGGACTGGAGATGGGATCTAACTGGAGGATAGAGAAATGTCGTAATAGGATACGTAGTGCCGGCATATTATGAGGATGAAAAGTAATAGCCAGTATTGGGCGATCAGAGGTATGTTTAATAGATGGTAAGAGGGCCACTTTCATAGGTGAATCGAGGGAAATCTGTGGATTTTCGGCCCACCCTGGGACAGAGCCAGATAATAAATATCACACCTCCAGGAAGGTAGGTTTCAACCTATGCTCTGCTCCTAGCCACTGTAGCCAAGATAGGGTTCACTGTGCTCATTCCACGCCACCAATTGACTACTGGTTACACCGAACTTCTCTATTGCTCCAGGCATGCAACCAAATGTTCAAGTCAAAAGGATTGTCACGTCCCTAGTTACTGTGCCTCTATGATGGGTTTCAGCCATAGGAAAAAACAGTGCTGTCAGTTTCCTCCTCCCCAGTGCTGCGCAGTACATCTCTGGCTCCCTCCCAACCACAGAGGGTGCATACATATATATTCAGGTAAACATGACACACATTTCAACATCAAAATAAAAGCATAATTGTATAGATGATATGCCATGAAGCTTCTATAAGAAGATTGGTGAGATCCACAGAGGCAACCACATGCGTCTATCTCTCTTAAAAACATGCAAACACAATTCTCGAACAAACAATACTAGACAAGGGCGAACAATTTGACTGCTGTTATCTGCCATCAAATACAATCAATAGTCTTGTTCTCTTCTTGTACATGATTCTGTAGCCGCACTCTCTGCATCGTATGGGATCTCTGGCCTGTATCTCATTCTCTGCATGGCATTCTCCGCAGAAATATATCATAGTCTGTTGCTTTGGTTGACCCTCCTTCGCTGTCTCCACATTAGGGGTGGTGGACATTTTGCTGATTTTTCTTTAGGCCTTAGCCTACGACTTGAACGTTTAAGTTTAATAGAATCTTATATCCTCTGTGACATCTCTTGAAAAAACGCATTTTTTTTTTTTTTTTAAAGAATCTTTATTTGCATCAATGAAATATTTACAAAACCAATATACATGTTAATTGTGTAGTATGCACTGTGTTATGAGATGGTTTAACAACATTCATGGAAATTTGTAATGGGAGTGTAGTGATAAATGTAGGATGTAAAAATTATAGTCAAACATTATATTATTTTCCTTTCGTCCTCTCACTCTTACATTCAGGGTTAATATGTATATGTATATATATATGTATGTATATATAAAGCACTTTGGATACATAGTTTGTAATACGTATACATTCGTTCGGTTTAGGGTCCGAATATTTCTTTTACAAAATAGGTTAGAAAAGTCGAAACTGGAAACTTATAATGTATCTGGAGTGTTGAGTAGTAGTTTATTGCATTTTTTTTACAAATAGGAGTTGGAAAAGTTGAGCATTGAATTTTTGGTGTTCATGTCTTGCTCTATTCCTGCATGACCACACGAGATTTCTAAACTCTGCTAGAAGAATGAGGGATTTTGTTTGTAAACGTGTGTCTGCATTCGGAAGTACGTTTAACATGACTGCCTTGTACATGGCTGTGTCTGATGTTGTGTCCGGGGTTATTTTTTGTTTTAGTGTATTCAATGCGAGGGATATTGTGTTGCAGTGGAAGAATATGTGATCTTCTGTTTCTGGTGTTTTGAATCCACAGAGCTTGCATCTCTCGTGTGGCCTGTGTGTCAGTCTATGTGAGAGCGGTGTGATGTTGAAAAGTAGTCTATATGTAACTTCCTTTGCTTTTGGTGATGTCTGTGTACGATGTAGGTTGGCAAATATTTCTGAGTACTCTGTTATAAAGTGAATATAGCCTCGTTTGATTCTGTTGATAAGGGATGGTTCTTGTGCTGCGATGAGGTGCTTATAGATGTTTTTTGTTGGTTCATTGACTAGCTGCTCATTTCCCTTGAGATATTGGATGCATTGTTGGTAGAAAGGTGGTAGAGTACCCATTGAGTGGGGCTGTGTGTTTCGAATGGTGCATAAATGGGATATTTTTAGTCCGATGTAATAATGTGCCAGCGTGTATTCTTTTGGATTATCTATTATTTCTGATATGAATTTTATCCTTTGTGCTTGAATTTTGGTCTTTATGTCATGTAGGGAGACTCCTCCTCTTTTCTTGTCCTGTATTAGTGTTTTAGTTTGTATTGCGTGTATCGTGTGTCGAAAGATGAAACGTCTAATGTGCTGATATACATCCTTGAGTATGTTCTTTGGTGGGTAGAATACATTTGATGTGTACAGCAGTCTTGGTATGACGAAGGTGTTTACAATCAGACTTCTGCCAAAAATTGTTGTTGTTTTGTATTTGTATCGTTCTAATCTATCTTTGATTTCTATTGTTATATTTTTCCACGTTTCTCTGTTGACATTTGTTGGTGTGCTGTGATATAGGATGCCGTATATTTTAATCTTGTCTACTGGGATCAGTTTGAGAGGGAAATCTTTTTTATATCTCCACTTTCCTATACCCATTACGTATGACTTTTGTACGTTTACTTTCGAACCACTCTCTATCCCATATGATTCAAAATCCTTAAGGATATTTTGTATGGATGCTGTGTTAGAGGGAAAAAAGACAGTGTCATCCGCGTAAGCTACTAGTTTTCTGTAGCCCAGTCCGGGTATGAGGGTTCCTCTAATATCATTGTTTTGTCTAATTCTTTCTAACACAGGCTCCAATACCAAGACATAAAGCAGGGGTGACAAAGGGCAGCCCTGTCTTACGGATCTGGTTAAATAAATTGGGTCTGTTAGAGAGTGATTTATTAGTAAAGTACTCTGTGGGTTTTTGTAAAGGAGTTTGATCCAGTTTGAGAAATTTTCACCAATGTTGCTTTTGTGTATTGTTTCGTGTAGGAAGTCGTGAGATACCCTGTCGAAAGCCTTTTCTTGATCTATTGATAGTATCGCAGACTGTGAGTCCTTTTCTTTAGTGTATTGAATAACATCCCTTATAAAGTGTGTATGTTTGCTGATGTTTATATTCTGCACGCTGCATTGCTGGTCTGTGTGGATCAACTTGTGCATGAAAGGTTGAAGTTTTATGGTGAGAGCTTTCGTGAGGATTTTGTAGTCCGTATTTAACAGTGAGATAGGTCTGTAGCTTGTCATGTGTGTCTTTGCTTTGTTTTTTAGAATTAGAGTTATGTATGCCCAATAGAAATGGATGTGACAGACAATAACTCGGTGCCATCGAGCGAAATCTCCCAAGGAGAACAAAACAACAGTGCTACTATGGTACTGTTTATTAGGTTAAGAAAGAAATATTCTGTGAAATGTGTTTTCCTCGAGACACTGTTTAGTAGGTTAAGAATGATACATTCTGTGAAATGTGTTTTCCTACCGGTATGTAGACATATAATTTTCACCTTATTGCACCAGTACTTTAACTTTTTCATCGATGTCATAACTTTCTACCCACATGTATATATAAAGTCATACCATTTTGTATTGCATTTATATTGGTTCATGCTAACTCCGTACTGTGAAATGTATATTCTTCCAACGCCACAGGTCGCTTCACCACGACCTGCACATAAAAGATGCATACCAGCCACAAATGTGTACATAGTAGCCTCTAACACACCAGGCAGGAACACAAAAATGGCAGGAAAGAGATGCACAACTCAACCACACGACAAACAACTATGGCGTCACCAAACAAAATTTGCATCTTAAGTATTAACATTTTCAGCCTCAAGAATAAAACAAAACATATAATAGATCTAATACACAAATACAAAACTGACTTCATTTTCGTACAGGAAACACACATCAGCAAAGAAATGCATGCAAAACAGATCACGACAAAGCTAGGCCTACGACATGCGTGTTTCAGTTTAGGGACATCACACAGAGGAGTAGCGATATTACAGACATCGGACGAATGGGAAATTACTCATACAAACGGAGTTGGAAGACGGAGATGGAAGATTCGCCATAGTACAAATTAGAAACAAACACAACAACAAAGATAGACATACGCTTGTCAATGTGTATGCTCCAGCAACAGCCAGCGAACAACCTGCCTTCTATGGGAAATTATATTCTGCTCTAAGTCATCGGTATGGAGGGGACTATATAATAATGGGCGGAGATTTCAATTGTACTCTAAGTGACTTAGATGTGTGTGGAACAGTGAAAACAGATAAAGTACGTACACATCTATACAAGTTACAAGATACCTTAGAGGAACATGATTTAATAGACGCATACAGACGCAAATTTCCCAACGGAAAAGAAACGACGCACACAGACAGAGCACATGCCAGTGGAAGGTCGGCAAGACTAGACAAGTTTTATGTGCACGAGTCTTACACAATCAACAAAATCAAGCACATAGACAGCACACGACAATACACAGACCACAAAGCCGTCCTAACAATTCTAAACGGATCGCTCACTGAAGACACGCATTCAAAATCGCCTCACTGGAAGTTCAACAACTGCCTACTTCAAAACAAAGACTACATAGAAACAATAACAAAAATACTGCGCGACTATGTTGAACATGCGCCTACAGAAAACCTAGGAGACTATTGGACCCTACTAAAAAATACAATAAGAGATGTAACACAGACTCTAGCCACAACCATTCAGAAACACAGACGACACCAAAGACAAATACTAGTGGAGGCTATTCGTCTGACAAAAAACCTAGACAGCCAGGCACCACAAATACCCGAACTTCAAGAAGAGCTAGAGAAACATGATCAACACAACTTTCGAGGGGCATTGTTGCGGTCGAAACTTGACACCCTGGGACACGAAATACCAAGCGAACAATACCTGGCCATCGAACAAAACATCCAACGCAGTAGAAAAATACAGGCGATACTCGGCGAACACAATTAAAACAGGTGACGAAATAGGTCCAGCCTTCCACAAATTCTACCGCACGCTCTACACAAAAGAGGAAACACACAGAGACAAACGCCAAGAGTTCCTAACCTATGTGAAATGTCTGACAGAACAAGACAAACACACGTTAGACCAACCCCTGACACAAACAGATCTACACAATGCACTCCGAACCTTTCAGAAAAACAAGTCACCAGGACCGGACGGAATTACCTTCGAGTTTCATCTACATTTCTTCCACATCATAGGTCCACTCCTACTGAACACACTCAAAGAATCATTGGAACAAGGCCAACTCCCACAGAGCGTAAACCAGGCATACATAACTCTTGAAAAACGCATTGAAACATTTAAAAAAAAAATAGAATAAGATCTAATTCAAATTTCACGTTTTTGTATATAAGAAACACTTAGTGTGTCGGTCTAAGTGTGAGAGTTTCATAATAATTTTTTAAAAATATTTTAGACAGATGCATACAATTAAAAAAAGAACACACTAAGTGGTAAATGCAAGTTTAAAGTGAAAGTACATCAGGAATAGATTTTTCAACTTTGTTTTGACACAATAATTAATTAAAACAAATATGTTCACAACTGTGCATATTACCTCCCCTTCATTGCAAACGTAAAACCACCTTTTATAAAGTGAAAACCACCTTCTATAAAGTGGGAAGTTCTCTGTTTACTGTGACTAAATTATATGTTATTAATGAATCATTATGTTTAGTCAGTGACTATCTAAGACACAATAGTCAAGTTTTCTTCCAGTAAACAGAGCCCTATTTCTATCTCGTGAACAGAGTTCACGATAGTAAGATTGCTCTTAAGATGTCAACATTAGGACTAGTAAGAAAAACCAAAACACAAACATTGCGTGGTGTGGACTGTGATATGTGGTTTATATCAGTGGTGCCAATGTGGTGTGGAAAAATCAAGCAAATTTAGTGGTACTGTTATTGTTGCCTACCATGCACAGCGTAAGATGCGACTAAGAAGGTTTGGGGGGGGGGGGGGTTGAGTTAGCTCTCCTATTCAATAGAGGATCATGTTATCCAGAAGTCCTGCTGAAGTTGGGTGTGTCAGATCGAAAGGCGCAGATATTGCAACCACCATGTAAATGATGACATACCACATTCCATTCTCTGGATTACATCCTGGTAACATACATGAGTTTGAGGACGAACGCATAAAAAGAAGAAGCAGATAAAGATCAGTGGTTCTCAAAATGTAATTAGGTTCACGTTTGGGGCTATATATTTGAAGGGAGGAGGATAATTTCACCGAAAAATGAAACTATGGCGCACATTCTTCCAGATCTGCGACATAAAAATAAGTTTTTGAATGCTTCTATTCTTTTACAAAACTGCACAAGGGGGAAACGATGGATATCTGAAACAGCTCTAGCGAAAAGCTCTACCCCACTGTCTAACTATTGCACTGTCTAACTGCAGTACTGTCTATCTGCTGCACTGGAGCTTTTCTTTGAACAGTTCATTTCTTTGATGGAATGCATATCAGCATCTGACCTTCTGGAAAACGAGGAAGAAAGAGAAAATAATTATGCGACGCATAAGATATACGATAGTAATAATCTTTGAGGAAAAATGACAAGCTTTTTTCTGGTCTATAGGAATTAATCTCTAGAGTCGGGAACAACACATCAGCTTGAAATACGAGGGCTGGGGCAACACAGTGGAATATAAGGAAAAACGGATTTAGATACAAATGGTATCAATATGTATACACACGACATACTAGCGAATAGACGCAAAGACATACGATGTTTTGAATAAGAAACCTTCATCAGGACAAACGATAGCTGACTAACAATGAATAGAAACACACATATGACGAAATGGGAGGCAAGGGATGATGAAAGTGAGAGAGAAAGAAGTGAAGCACAAGTGGGTATTAAGGGAGTGATATTACGGACGATGTGATCAAACCTGGTAACAGGAGATAAAAAAGACATTGAGATCTGGTCAACAAGACATAGATGCTTTCCATCTTAGTTCTCACTCTGGATAATTGAGTTTCTTTGTTTTTTCTCAAACTCCTGCAGATTAGCAGGATGTAGTTCATGATGTGTTTTGTCATGGTTCACAACATTGATGCGAGATCTTCGCTTTAGACCTAACACATTCGACTTTAGAATGGCACTGGATCATTTTGACCTTATATAGGATGGGGCAGCCACCTCCACTATATAACCTCCTTAGTCGCTTCTTAAAATATACATGGAAGGCAAACAGTATTGCTATTCTTTGTTCCCCTGTCAAGACTTTTTTTAAAACTAATGGTGTGTGACTTTTTAAAAACAATTTGTGTTGTCTAGTGCTTTTGATGGAACGAGTTGGTAGCACTTGCCTAAACACAATATGTGTTAAAAGATGGTTATTTTGTGCATCAATCATTCAGGGCAATATACTGCTAATTTTCCCAAACAACTTGCATATCATATATTAATAAAAGAAAAGTGTGAAAACCAGAATACTGGTTTCATTAGTTATTATAAAGATAAAGAATGCAACAGATCGCATGTAACCCCTGTCTGCTGAACGACACATAACAAATAGAAATACCGGTGTGGTATCAAAAATTCTCCATTACACATTGTTTACTATACTGTATAATCGTGTCTCTCAATTAGTTGTGTGGACTATTTGAAAATAATCCATCTGAAGTGACATTATTTAACCATTACAGTGATTTTCATTGGTCACTTTTGTATACATTGTGTCGACAGCCAATGACAAATCAACGTCAAGTAAAATCATTTAGAAGAATGAGTTCACATGACTGTATTTGACGAGAGACACGGTACAGTAAGTCGATATGACCTAGTAAAAGACACCTTACAAAACATTTACAAACATGTAATAGTCATGATTGAATGATTGTCCAAACAAATGTCATGTGTTTTGTTTTTGCGAAAACTAATTGTACTTGAATTAAACTCACAACATTAAAACATGACTCTTTATTAAACTCACAACATAAAAACATGACTCTTTTTGCAACTTGAAGTTTTAAGAACATAAAAATGGGATTGCAATGCAAAAATGGGATAAAAACTGAGGCTCTGTATGGAAAAATAATTTTTTGAAATACATTTTGAGGCTCTGTCTAGGATAGCAGGGTTATAGAGAGTGGACATTTCCATTATTCATTAAGGGTCATAACCAATCCGATACTATCAGATAAGGGGATGTAATACATGTTAAATGTATTAATATGTGCAAATATATTAATAAATCATAAGAACACAAATATTTTGATCTGATCATGTGGTAATATCATTTAAATAAACAACTCTAATTTATTTTGAGTGATTTTATGTAACTTTTCCCGTTCTACTATTTATAAAAACGTTTTTTTGAAAGCAATATGCACGACATTCTTCCCTAACTGTTGACATGGTGAACAAAAGTGTGGCACATAAACTTTTGGATGTTAAGGGATAATGTCCGTATAAGGTTCAAGTTCCCCGCGGAACTTTCCTACAAAAGTTGGCTCTTGACTTTGTATGGGAACTAGTGTCAGTAGTCCGTTCACATGTCTTAGACTCCACCGCGGGGTCAAGGTTCAGCCAGTGTCGAGTCAGCTCGCTCGTCACAGTACCGCTTGGGATCTAGGCTGGTTCCTCCCCATATGACATGTTAAGACAGGACGAAGTCACCGGGGTGAAGTTTTCGGTCGTACGGAATGTTAACAGCATAAACGTGCTCAGCTGAGTGGTGAGCTGTACTCAGCGTCCGAGTGGCTTTCGATGTCGGCGCCTGCTATGTCATACCGCCTCGAGAGAGGATTACGGGGGTATAGGAGAGCTGCTTAGAAAGTGCTTCACTCGACTTTTTTGTCATGAAATAACTTTGGAATTACTTAAATTTTAGTATTATTTGTATTTACACGGTTACCTCCCTTACACTTAAAGTATTTTTGATTGAACATTTGGATACTGCTATTTATTGGAAAGACTAAAAATGTATTTTGATAAAAAGGAGTAATGTAGTCTTACAGTTTTTATGGCCATAATTCATAATTTAAAAGATCTTAATTATCTAATTATAATTTCGTTAACAAAAGAAAATAAATTTAGTATTCACGAGGGAAAAAATGGGATTGCAATTTGTGAATTTTAAAACGTTTCATTTTTTGAGAGAAAATTTACTTTAAACAATAACGCAATTTCACAATATAACGACATCCACCTGTGTCAGTTGAGTTTAAAAAAAATGTAAGCTCAAAATATTTTGATTTGATAAAATTGTTACTAAAATTGCGGAAATATACATTTGTTTATGTTAATGGTACATATGTATTGTAATTGTATGTATTGAGTGCAAAGATATGTCCAGGTCTCACCGAGATTGTCTTGGTTTTATAACACTTACTTATATCTCGCCCTGTTTTGCCTATATCCCAGTGTCTATAACAGTTTATAAATACAACGAATGTGTAACGTGTTCAAATCAACACACTTGGTCTCGCTTCTTTCTAGCGAATAAACACGCTTGGTAACCCTAAACACAGTATTATGTAATTGCCATGTGTCTTCTATCACGGAGATCATCCAATAAATAAATTATATTTCCAACACAGCTGACCCGTGTTCTTTGATATAATTGAAAAGAAAGAATCTCTTCAAGAATTTGTTTCTAGTAAATAAAATACTGAACGTAGTGATAGTTATATAAACTTAATTTCCAATAGAAATCGTCCTTGGTTGGCGAGTCTGAAAGGGGAGCCTGGGGAGCTAAAGTAGGGTTGAGATATTCAACGTCCCGTCATTTAGCAAATCAGAATAGGTCTATACCTTGGCCAAAATGTGGGTAAAAAGCCCCCCCCCCCTCGCCCCCGCCCGTAGAAATTTTCACAAAAGGAACATCACAATTCACATGACGAAGATCGGATACACGAAAACACACGAATGACTTTTTTAAAGGAAATTACTCCTCCCCCTACTTTGTAACATATTTATAACACTGGTCTCACCCCATAGTGTCAAATTGACCTAGAGACTATTATGAAGTTCGATTTGTCAGTTTAAGCTGTCAATTATGGCACAACTTTTATCTGGACTATATCCTGCTGATCTGCAGGAGCTTGAGAATGGATACAGAAGATGAAACAAGAAGTTGAAAACATGTGTGCACCAGATGGCATCGATCTTGAACAGATGTGTGAACTCAAGGCATTGATCTTGAACAGATGTGTGCACCAGAAGGCATCGATCTTGGTGAAGAATTGATTATCTTTTCAAGACTATCTTTGCAATCACCAGAGAGTTCATCGATAAACATATGAATGTGAATGAATGCTGTGTTCACGGAGTTCATTTCCGAACATTTTCATGACATGGATGTTGTGAGACACAGACGATCAAAATAATCCACAATCAGTGGTTCGAATTGACTTTTACAACCAGATCACGTGGAAGAACAGTTCACGAAGCCAGTGGAGCCTTCGGCAAGCAGCCTAACAATGTGTGTTTGCTGTAACGCAAGTACACTTGCTAGAAATTGAAGCCTATTTCCGCTAAGACGATATCATCATCATGGGCTGAAGTAAATTATAGTTTTCCGCTGTGACCTTTGCTCTAGTGTCGAGGTGTTACCTGACCTTTGACTTGTTGTGTGATTTGGCAAGCTTACGGGTAAGTACTTAGAGTAAGGTTAGGATTAGAAATAATATTTCTAATGTGTGTGCGAGCATCTCGCTCCGTGTGTAGCGGGCAGAAATACTGATAGCTCACCACAAATAATAGGAAATTGTAAAAAATGTGTAAATTGAAAAAAAAAACAGATTATGTATAAGCTTGTCTGTGTCTAGATTTGAACTGTGTGATTGTCGGATGTGACGTCACGGCAGCCATTATTTTGATTGGTGTTACACGGGAATCCATGACGTTGGATAGTTAAAATTGTCAACATTGTGCTATTTATAGGGTTAGGGTGCTATTTATAGCACAGCAGAGAACTAATCTTTACTTTCACCCTCGCTGTTGTTTCCCTGCCGTGCCAGGTTGTCAAACTGCCTAATGATTTCTCACATTGTCGCCCTCTGTCTCTGTTGCCTTCAATCTTGCATGTTGTGACTATGTTCTCCAAACATCCTTGTCTCATGAAGTGGCCAAAAATATGAAGATTGTCTTTTACTTATATTATTGATTAAAGTCCGTTTCGCATTTGACTCTTTCAACACTTCCACATTAGTTTTTCTGGCAGTCCATGATATCAACACAAAACCAAAAGGTTTTAATCCCTTATCGACCAATCATTAACTAAGGAGACATTTATTCAAACACTGTAAATGTCACGTGAATGTGTCTCCTGTGTACATCGTTATTACACGTTTTTGAGTATTCCTGTATTTCTTGGTTTTTTGTTGTTGTTTTTTTGTGTGTTGTGTTGGGAGGTGATGGGGGTTTACCGTGAGGATAAAATGAGACGAATGAACAGGCCTAAGTTTGACCTGTTTATTCGAGATTCTTAATCAGGGCTGGCACGTACTTTAAAAAAGAAGAAAGTGACATTTCCCCGTAAACATGACAGAAGTTTAACATTACAATAGGCTATTCATTTAAGATATGGTGCCGTCTTCGCACGAAAGGCCAGCAACAGTCCCCATTTACCTCATGTTCCTTTCCCTGCTATCACACCATACTATAAGCTTATAACCCGGCGTTATGGCACACGCTCCACAGGCGGAAAAGGGGGGGGGGGGATTTCATTGTTTAGGGGGACACTTCGGGGGAAAAAAATGTTGTACTTGAGATTTATTTGTCTATTATATGTTTTGAAAATTTAGCCTACTTGATTGTTTTTTTTTCTTCTTAATAATTTCCTAGTGTTTTCTTTCTAAAACCCAAGCCTTGTGTCCTCAACAAGTTATAATTAGGTTTCATTTATGGAATAAGTCAATTTTTGAATAGACCTATACAAAATGTAGGGCGCCTTTATGTTTATGTGGGGGGGGGGGGGAAGAGACATTATAATTTTTGAAAGATTGAGGTGGGGAAAGGTTTAAAGAAAAGTTTGGGTAACATATTGGATGAAATAACACCCAGAGCTCTGCAGCAAATTCTATCTTCAGCAACGCAGATGAGTGTGAAAATATCTTGACCTATCCAGCCCTTGATGCTGCCTGTCCAAGATTTTCTTAGTCTTCGTCTGCTTCTTCCAACCTCGACTGTTCCCTGTAGTATAGTTTATGACGAATAATCATATCATCACACGTCCAAAAAAACCATCAGGGTCGTAGACAAGGTTTCATTAAGGAAGGAGGTTTACCTATAAAATAATGTGAAATAATACCATGCAAATAGGTATATTTGTCGCTTTATTATTGGTAGTAATGATTCTTATAGACCTGTATGAATCAATTTTATTTCTAACGTACACATTTGTCGCTAGATGGACTAGTATTGTGGCTTGGTAAAAGCTCACCAACCACGCTTATTGACAACATGAGAGACAGAGAGTCGTGGAAAAACATGATCACCTGTGCCATTTGGCATGACACTTGATTGACACATTTGTCTCATGCTCTCTATAGGAGATGCGCAGAATTCGTCTGTAACATTTGTATTCGAAGGTTTGTAACATCTCTCCATGACTGCAGTGAGTGTTCAGCATTCACACCAACACAACACAATAGACAACATAAGTGAGTTTCAAAGTTAGTTTTTCACACTAACACTGATTTTGCTTTTCCACATTAAAGTTAACCTTGACATATCCGCTACATCTATCTTCAGCCTTATGGGCCTATCTCTAATTCTGTTTTGCGTTTTCCATTGCTGCATAGGCCTATGCAGGATCCGAGGTATTCGAAAATATTCAAGTCCTCAAATGTATACCAGTTTATCATGTTGTTGGTTTGTGCTTCTGTACCTTTGCTGTTAACCAAGAACATATTTCATTCAGCATTGATTTTGATCTCCTTGCTAGCACAATGTGACAAAAATTCTGACAACACTGTGTATGAAATAAAATCGTGCTTTATTGGGAGATGTGGCCACATCACGTGACCATAGTCTAACTTTTTAATATTGTGAGTAAGAAAGACATCTCCAAATAATCACATGTATATTTTGATAATTTTGTGTTTCTTGTTTATATGTGGAGCTAGTGGAGAGCATGGCCATGTTGTTAGAACTCCGTTCTCAGACCCTTGATGTCTTGGAGATACAATTAAAATCCTTCCTATATATGTTGAGGCGTCTGCTATGGCAAAGCACCTTTTATTTCCATAGCCCATAGAGAGTCTCTCTGCACTCCTTCACAGGAAAACATGCAGTTACAAAAGTTTAAGTTTTTCTTGTTTATGTGTTACTTGAAAAAGGTCCCAATTGGACCGTAAAGTAGAAAAATGTCTTTGTTCTTTTGTTTATTACTATTTATTTATTTTTTACATTGATAGTTAAGCTATAACAGTAACAATTAGTATTTCATACAGCTTTTGTGACTTGGAGATTAAAAAATCACAACTTCAGCTGCAGATAAATTGAGCTGCATGCAACGCACTGAGGGGCACCCCTACTAGGTTCATACTGGGGTCCTCTTGGTGCTAGAGTGAAGATAGTTGGATGTAGCGATTTATGCTTCTTATCAAAATTTCGTTTTGTTAACTACTTTATGGTGTGTTTAGTTACAAATGTGGCCACGTCTCCCCGTAATTAACACAAATTTCACAATAAGAATTCCTAAGACACATTCATTTTGTGATGCTTTTTTGTTCAGTGGGACAGTTTTTTAAACAACACCATGCTACCAATGCCAAACACGGTCTTTAATAGTCTCGCAGCAAAGAAAAATCATTACATTTTAAATGAAATGTATGAGAAAAGCAGTAATGGTTGCTAAACTAGATAAAATCAGAAATAAAGCAATTAGGAAAGGAATAGGTATAATATCATGTATTGAACATATTAAAAGACAGCAAGTAAAATGGTTTGATCACCTTATGAGAATGAACCTAAATACCAATAAGAGCATATAACAAAAGAGTATCCGGACATAAAACCACAGGCAGACCACGAAAACGGTGGATAGAAAAAAATCAAGATACCCTTGAACAAACATGAACTCAATTCAACCAAGGGGACACATCTGGCCCTGGATCAACAACACTCCATCCGAGTAGAACGCTCCTTCATTAGGCATTTGCATTAAGCCGAAATCTCCTGGGTATGAAAGAACGCTCATAAAAACCACCCCACTACACATAGGAAGTAAGAGCTAATCGCTTGCAATTCCTGGTGCTAGAAAGATGAAGAACGGCAGGTGTGAATACTATCAACCATAATTCACCTGGAGAAAGACAACAGCTTTTAAAAATAGATTTAACAAAGTCCCAGATGACTGGTTAAATGTAACTGTAGGGAGCAAGTCTAAGATGATTGGTTAAATGTAACTGTAGGGAGCAAGTCCAAGATAATTGGTTAAATGTAACTGTAGGGAGCAAGTCCAAGATGACTGGTTAAATGTAACTGTAGGGAGCAAGTCCAAGATGACTGGTTAGATGTAACTGTAGGGAGCAAGTCCAAGATGACTGGTTAAATGTAACTGTAGGGAGCAAGTCCAGGATGACTGGTTAGATGTAACTGTAGGGAGAAAGTCCCAGATGACTGGTTAAATGTAACTGTAGGAATCAAGTCTAAGATGATTGGTTAAATGTAACTGTAGGGAGCAATGCTAGGTTCTGGGAAGTCTTTTATTTTAGAGAAGTCTTTGCTGTGACCATCCTGCAGTTTGAGACAAACTATTAGGTAAAAAGGGTTGATTCCCTACAAGAAGTTCAGGCATGATTTCTTCCCAGAAGTCATTGCAGAAAAAAATCATAAGGATTGGTATAGTGGAATTCCTCTATAGAGAATCCTCTTATAACACATTTCCCTATATAGCAACACATTTTAAAATCCCCAATTATATTTATTATTTATTGTTTGTGCTGTAAATGGTAAATTTCTGTTATTACATACATATTTTGCTGGTCTGGACCAAGTTGTTATAAGGGGATTCCACTACAATAAACCCTACATCTTCTTAGTTTCCTCTCATAGCATACATGGCAGATTGTAGTATTATTCGTCTTTGCTCCACCATTGAATCACTGTAACACAAGCAGTTAATTTTCTTTATAAAAATATAGCATAACTTTATGTAATATTTGGAATATACTGAGTGGCTTTTAGCATCTTGCAGACGATCATTAAGAAAACAAACAAAAACAAGTCAATGAGCCTTTTCTCTCATTAATGGAAGACCTTCTAAGCGATCATGTTGTTAAAGAAACAGAAGATGTTTGTTTTCATCGTTCCCTTTTATCTTCCATATCTTTTATTATATTGTTCCTAAACAACATCGTCCCAGCCAGCACGCAGATTGTGCCTCCAGACAGCTCAAGTTTTGGCCATGTTTGCCAAATTTTGAAGAAATCGTTCATTGATGACTTACAAATGTCTTTGTATCTCAGCATGGGTAAAATGACCTTCAGAAGCTTTTCTGAATAGTACTTACCGGGTATTGTGGAATGCGACAATTTGGTATTCTGTGAACATGTTCCAGCCCTCGCAATCTATTTTTATTAAGTGTTTCCATGGCAGATGGTAGCTGAGTGTGGCGTAAAAGTTCTATATTGGTGATTTTATCGTGCCATTTAATGTAAGATTTTGCTGAGACATCTTAGCTGAAATGTGTTTAGTCTCCTCTCATGTCTTGTGTAGGTTGTCCATGTTTCAGATCCATAATATAGTTTGGATTACCTTGTTGTGAAGCAGACATTAGTCATTTCAGTAATATTCTCTTGTATGGCTGGTCGATTATACTATCGATATAATAACAGGCGTACACTGTTCAGTAGATGTGGTAAAAACATTGAATGTATTAGTTACCAAAGCCAAAGTTGTCAGGCCATTGGTGCAAATAAAACGGCAGCACAACACATTCCGTTGTGTGAACTACATTCTGTTGGAAATCTTGTAGGATCACTGTGCTACTATAAGAGATATCCATGGGAGTTTGAGAACGAACAGAATAAAAAAGACCTACATAGTGTATAAACAGATAAACAGAAAACACACATTGCATTTTTTTGTTCAAAACGTATTTAGATTTCCACACCAACTATCGTTTTTCCTCACACATTAACATTTCTTTCCTCACACACTAACTTTCCTTTCCTCATGTACTATAGCATTGTGAATGTTTATGTAGTTGATGCATCTGTTATTCTTCTGGTGAAACCAATTCCATTCTTGATTGTTCTTCACATAAAACATTCAAGTAATAACTGTTTCTCATTGATGGTACCAAGACTTGTCTAGTTTCTCCTTGATGGTACCAAGACTTGTCTTTCTCATTGATGGTACCAAGACTTGTCTAGTTTATCCTTGATGGTACCAAGACTTGTCTAGTTTCTCCATGATGGTACCAAAACTTGTCTAGTTTATCCTTGATGGTACTAATACTCTTGTCTAGTTTATCCTTGATGGTACCAAGACTCTTGTCTAGTTTATCTTTGATGGTACCAAGAAACTAAAAATCTAGTTTCTCAGAGTGCTTCTTTATCAATATTTTTGTTTTGGTAGTGTATTCTATTCAGGACATAGCATCAACACAGAATTTTTTGGCTTTATTTATTTTCTATGCAATATAAATATATTCAGTAGTTTTCCATCTTTCTGAACAATATGAATATATAATTGTCTGCGGTGAGATTTGAACCAAGTACTTTGACCATCACAGACTCAAGAGTTTGTGAGCTGGAAGAAATGGGAAGAAGATGTGAATGTGTGGCATTTAGCAAAGATAGAAAGCTATTGACAACAGCTGTGATTCAACTGGGACGAGAGTGCAGTGACTGGGCTGTCAACAGAACAGAGGGATGATCCAAGAACTCATACTGCGGCACTTGAAGCCACATATAATTTACACAGATGGCCCAGTAACACAAGAAACACACATGTGTGGTTGGGGTTTCATGGCCTATCAAAATGGCAGGAAATTAGCTAAGAAGTGACCTGCATATCCCACTATAACATCAAGTACGAGAATGGAAATAGAGGTAGTGACAGCAGATCTCACTTGGCTGGCAACGCAATCACCAACAGACTCAGTGATTTTATTGAACTCTCTATGCTGTGCAAGATAGAAAAATGTTATGACCAATTATAATATATGCCTAAAGAAATACTACAAAAGAGGTGTATCTAATGTAGTACCGCAATGACCCTGACATATTATAGGTTTATGAATACATGGTTCATTTGTCATGTCAGAGGTGTTAAGTCTAAGACATATGGTTCTTGCAATCCATGTACCAAGTCTGAGTATTACTGATTGCTTGTTTTGTCTAGGTACTATACATCATTTTCTTCTTCTTCTTCATTCGTTCACTTGAAACATGTCTATATCTGTAATTCTGTCTCCTTAATAAAACTCACTGTCTTTTGTAGTTCATACAGTGTCCCATAGAGCTTTGATTCCAGTGTTGTTTCCTCTGGCCAATATGTCTGCCTCAGCGTTACATATAGGCATATATAAATAGATAAATAAAATTACATATATAAATAGATGGGCCTAGGCCTATATGTGATAGGAAAAACATCTCAAGAATTATGGACAATATACCAAGCATTATATCGAAAGTAGAAACTACTATACATGTGCTAAAGGATACAAATAAGAATCCCTCACATAAAGCATACACACAGGAGATATGGGCATATGTATATACAGATGGATCAACGAAAGAAGCAGTATTAGATGGAAGAGCGGGAATATAGATAGTAACACCAGATGGAAAAGAAATAGAAAAATACATACCAAAAATCAAACATTCCAGAAGTTTCATAGCAGAAATGAAAGCCATAATAGAGGCAGCCAAAATGCTCATAAATTGCTCCCCGATATAAGGCCCTTTAACCTGATATCTGACTAAAGAACGAAGAAGAATATGCCTTCCAAATGTTATTCATGGCATTGACCTATCTTGTATGGATCTCATTATTATTTTCACTGTAGCTTATACATTGAACTGGCATACACACTTGTGCTTCAGATAGGCCCTATCTAGAATAACATTAATTATAATATTAACTGATACTAATAAATTATAATGCGATGTAACATTTTAATAAAAAAGGTTTAAACAATCCTTCTCGAGTCTTGTCTAGAGCTCCAAATTAAAATAAATAAGTTTTTCTAGTACTTTTTAGGCACCTATGCTTTATTGACGAAATGATTTGGCAACACTGTTGTTGTGGCACATAATTTATTTTAAAACAGAGGAAAAAGAGATGTTGACGAGAAGGCATAACAGTTCATTACTGAGTGTTTATTAGTTGTTTTGTGACAGTGTGAGATTGAATTTCAGTTGACACAATGCAGTCTGGACATTCTTATGTAAGTTATTTTATGATATATTATATTAAATTTATAGGTGCAATATTATAATAATATATTGTAACATTACATTGTCAGTCTCATCTGCTTGTTTTAGTTGAACGTCAGTGCAGTGTACTGTGCAGCGCTGAGTGCCAGAACTGACTCGACTGGTCACGAGGAATATTTATAAACAAGGGTTATAAATGCAAGGAAATATAAATAGATGGGCCTATGCCTATATGTGATGTATATTATATAATATACTATATATACACAGGCCCGTATATAATGATATATATTATATATATATATATATAAATATAGGCCTAATATTGTAATCATACCCGTGGAGATGTAGATAATCAGATTAGATAAGATCTGATAAGGGACTTTCCATAAATTTAGTTACGCCAACATTTTTTTCAACCCCCCCCCCCAATTCAAAAATAAATAAATTAGAAAAGTAAGCAGGAGAAACAATAGGCCTATATGTATTCGTATACCTATTTAAAAGTATTTCTGATTTCAAATTCAATAGGCATACACATAAAATACAGTTCTACTTACTTAGATGATAGATATAGCTTCAGAAAAAAAAATTGCATTTGAAGGCCAAGATTTGTTGCTATCTGTAATGTGCAATGTGTTGGTTTCTCTAGAGCTTTATTTCAATCCTTTGCCGAAGACAGATGTGTCGGGCCATTGGTGCAAATAAAACGGCAACACAACGCACTTTCATTCTCTGGACTACATCATGCTAGACATCTAGTAGGACCATGATCCTGCTACAAGGGAGATCCATTGGGAGTTTGAGAATGAACACTGAAGAAGAAGAATTTCAATCCTAAAAGTACCTCTTCTTTTCGCACACAGAAACAGATATAACATGGCTGACACATTTACGCATCATGTCAATGGCTGTGAAATTAGATGAAATGAGAGCTGATTGCAATATCTCTGGTGCCTCTGCTGATACAACCGGTGGCACTGTTGCCACACAGTGACAAAATACATTCTGACTTAGATAGCTGGAATGCAGTTGCATTGGAGGATTGGGGCCAACATTGATGTCAAGATATGGGTAGATGCCATTATGGTATAGTAGTGACACAAGTACACATTGAGTGTCTCTGGAGAGCTCAACATACTCTAGAGAGCATTATTATGTAAGGAAAAAACTAAAGAACAATAGGCCACTAGTTCCAATTATCCAGCATGAGACCAGCTGATCAAAGTTATTCATGGTCCGTAACACACAGTAAGACCTAATCAAAACAATATGTCAGATAGCAAATGTCTCACAATAATGACCTCATTCAAAGTAGGAGACATGTTTCAGGTATTGGATACACTAACGAGCATGTGGGTGCTCCTTTGTTATAAAAATAAACTTTAAATACAACTCTCCATTGCACAAGGGATAAGTGTTGAACAAATGTCAGTGAGTAGGGTAGGCGGATGCAAATAGCACACTTTTCACTTTTTAGCAAATTCTGACAACTAGACTGAATTATGAGAAACCAAACAGCCATCAGTGTATCCATCCATCATGCAATAGTGAGGTTATTGAAAACATTACTTGTAGACAGTAAAATGAGAATTTATGAACATTTGTAATACGCTGGCAAAAATAGTTATGAAATCAAGAAGAATTGACAGAAACAGCAAAATAACTGTAACTTCTTGTCTTCATATGGTCACTCACATTGTGTGAAAATTATAGAAAACAAAGACTATGCCTATATATACCTATTTATGTAATTTTAGTATGGAAAAATGAAAAAGGTAAAAGAAAAATTAACACAAAGAATTGCCTGAAGAATGTATCTTCATCCGTTTTGCAGAAATGTGGCGATTGCTAAACGTTTTTGTATAAAAAAACCCCAATTAAATACCACAAATATTCGGTTATTTCACATTGAGACTGTCGCACAAATTTGCGCTACTAACAGTGAGTATTTTTACCCCAAATCATTGTTAGCAACTTTATTAAAATGTTAAAAAAAAGACAGTAGCTTGACAGCTTAAATGTGGTCCCAACGGGGAACTTTCTCAAGAACACATCATCATCATCAGGTGCCATGCCGGGTGGCGTAGGCGGTCATGGCTCTCCACAGCTCTCTATCCACAGTATTATGTATTAAAGTCGTTGTTTTTTCCTTGCCGTGCAAGGTTGTCAAACTGTCCAATATTTTCTCACGTTGTCGCCCTCTGTCTCTGGTGCTTTCAATCTTTCCTGTTGTGACTATGTTCTCTAAACCTGCCTGTCTCATGAAGTGGCCAAAAAAAGATGATTGCCTTTTTCTTATATTGTTGATTAAGGTCCGTTTCACATTTAACTCTTTCAACACCTCTACATTAGTTTTTCTGGCAGTCCATGGTATTCTCAGCATTCTTCTGTAGAACCACATCTCTGTTGCCTCCAATCTCCCACTTTCCAGTTTGTTTATTGTTCAAGACTCGCACCCATATATTAGTATAGGGGTTATATAGCACTGCAGAACTCTCTTTCTCACCTCTAATGACAAGGTCATATTACACAGTATATTTTTCATTTTTCTGAATGTTGTTTTTGCCTGTCCTATTCTGCATCTTATTTCTGTTGAACTTTTTCCATCTGCTGTAATCATTGTACCTAGATATTTGAATTGGTGGACCTGTTTTAATACTATATCATTCACTTTGATCTTGCAAGGTGTGTTATTTTGTTTCTTTGAAACAACCATTACTTCTGTTTTCTTGATATTTAAGAACAGGCCTTTCTCTTTACTTTCTGTGACTGCTACATTAATTAAATCTTGAAGGTCTTCCTCACTTTTTGCAATCAGAATAGTGTCATCCGCATATCTCAAATTATTTATGTTATGTCCTCCTACTGATATTCATGGGATATCTACTGTTGCACGCAATATGTTTTCACTGTATAAAGAGAACAGGTCTAATGAAAGCACGCATCCCTGTCTGACTCCTTGTTTTATTTGTTGAAAAGGGCCAAATTGATTTCCTACTCTTATTGCTGCTGTTTGTTGCCAGTACATGTTCTTTATTATTCTTAAATCCTTGCTGTCAATGTTTAAATTTTCTAGCATGTGTATAATTTCGCTATGTTTAACTTTATCAAATGCTTGAGTGTAGTCTATAAAACATAGGTACAGATCTGTTTTTACCTCTATAGACCTCTCTATTAGTGTTCTCAATATATAAATAGCATTGTTGGTACCTTTGCCTTCTACAAAGCCACATTGTTCTGGACTTATTTCTGATTTTATTTTGTTTCTCACTCTCTTCATGATGATTCTGAGAAGTATTTTGGTTATTTGGCTCATGAGGCCGATTGTACAGTATTCTTCACATTCGGTGGTCCCTGGTTTCTTAGGTAAGGCTATAAATATGGACCTCATTAAGTCATCGGGTATGTTTCCGCTGTTATATATGTCATTCAGCAATTTTGTGATTATTTCAACTCCAAAGTCATCTAAAGCTGCTAATTCTTCTAAGTGATATTGTCTGGACCAGGGGCGTTGCCATATTTCATGTGTCTCAGTGCCTCCCTTACTTCTACTGTGAGTAATGATGGACCCTCGCCGTTATCTTGTATGCTTATTTCTGGTCTATTGTCATCATAAAGTTCTTTGATATATTCTGACCATCTCTGTACTATGTGATCTATTCCCATTAATACCTGCCCTGTCTTAGATTTTAGACACCCTGTTTGCGTTCTCTTTCCTGTTATCATCTCAATTTTCTTATATAATAATGTTGTATTTTGGTTGTAATGCAATTCTATTTCTGTGCATTTCTTGTTCAGCCAGCTTTCTTTTGCTATTTTGCATTTCTCGTATCTTCTTATGTACTCGTATGGCTATGATATTCCACTATCTTGTGTTTATTTTTCCTTCTGGTGCTCATCAATTCTAATATTTCTTCTGTCATCCATTTTTGTTTTGATGTATGTTTTACTTTTGGTATTATCTCTTTAGATGTTTGGTTTATCGAATGTTTTAGCATGTTCCATTGATCTTCAATACTCTGAATCTTTGCAATGGCATTGTATCTATTTTGTACAATTATGTTGTATCTTTCTTTAATGTCAGCATCTGATTTCAATAATGCTAAATCTAATTTCATATTAGATACAAGAACACATAACAATTTAAAAAAACACAAAACCATAAAAATATTCAAAACTTGGATGGCTGGGACATGTTTTTTTCACCAAGCAATGTTTTTTGGTGAGAAAAACATTTCCAAGTCATCCTAGTTTTGAATATTTTTATGGTTTTGCGTTTTTTTAATTGTTATGTGATTCTTAAGAAAGGACCCTGTTGGACCGTAATTTAGAAAATTGTTCTTGTTCTTTGTTTTATTGTTAGTTACTTATTTTTACATTGATAGTTAGGATTTTATAGTAACATTTTTACTTTATTTAGTATTTATCTGAAAGTTGAATATGATTTGGAAAAGTAAGATTAGTATCACAGAAAATATCAGTCTATTGAGATCACTAGTGCTAAATATACTTCAATACGGATATAAAAGCTGGACACTCAGTGTAAACACAGAAAGAAGGGTTCATGCTTTTGAATACAAGTGGTACAGACATTTGTTAAGAATTAGTTATATAGAACATATGACAAAATATTCGTTTGGTAGCAAATAAGCAAACTTGCAGGATATCAAGCACCACTTTTGGATGTGGTGAAACAGAATAAACTTGCTTGATTTGGACACGTAACGAGACATGACTTTTTAAAATTATTTTGCAACGAACAGTCGAGGTTAAAAGAAGAGGTGGGAAAAGATTCCTGGATTGATAACATCAAGGAATGGACATGCTTTTTTTTGCACTCCTCTGGATGGCTGAGGAGAGAAGTGTTTGGAGGGCAAAAGAAGTACAAATGATAAGCCTGTGATTGATCGAAGCAGAAGGTGGGTCAAAGGGCATGATCCGCTGGATAAGCAACCAACCAACCCACCATCGAAGCAGAACAGTCACCAAAAACCAGGAAAAGGCACAACACATTAACCACTTTTTTTGCCAGTGTGAACAGAGTAGGAAAGCTGTTCGAGGCTGACAAAAAGGGTCTGTACCCACTAAAGCAGCAAGAAAAGGTTCAAATTACTAGTTCATCTGTGTTTGAAGATGACTTCAGTGTGCTGGAACTTCAAAAAGGGCTTAAGAAACTAAAGCCTAGAATGTCTCCTGGACAAGACAAAAACTGATAATGAAATATTAAAACACATGCGCACATTAGGGAAAGAAATAGTCCTTAAACTATAGATATGACTTGGAGAAATGGAAAGCTGCCTAAAACTGGAGAAATGATGCTCACATCTTTCCCATCCTGAAAAGTAACAAACCTCCAGATAAACCCACATGCGAATGCTGTCACACCATATCACTAAATTTGTCTTGGCAAATTGCCAGAAAGAATAGTTAATGTGCGACTTTATTTGTTTCTAGAGAGCTCAAATATCCTCTGCCATGAACAGGCAGGCTTCAGAAAAGGCACTTGCACAGAAGACCAACAATTTAGTTGGTGGACCAACTATTTCTGTGGATTTACACAGAAAATTGACAATAAATTCCAGAAAAATAGACAAACTATAGCCATCTTCTTTGACTTACAACTGGCTTGCGATTGAGTATGGAGAAATGGTCTAGTCTATTGATGAAGATGATTGAGGTAGGAATTAGTGGAAAGCTATATAATTGGATAAAATGCTTTCTCATTGACAGAGCAATCCAGACAAAGATAAATGATGCATGCAATCTAAAGAAGTTCTAGAGGAAGGCTTACCACAGGATTTCCCTCTGAGCTACACCCTCTTTCTCATTTACATTAATGACCTAGCCAAGCATATCAAAGCTGAAAAAGCCATCTATGCCGATGACCTAACAATATGGCAGAGCCATGAGAATGTTGAAAGTGCAGCCAAAATACTAAATGGAGATTTAAGAAGATTGCTCGACTACTGTAAAACATGGAAATTGAAAATAAACTGAGAAAACTGTCTATACCATCTTTACCAAGAGTCATAAAGTAGCCAAAGAAAATATAAGTCTTTGGACAGAAATTGCCAAGAGGAGAACATCACACATATCTTGGAATCACACTTGATCTGCACTTCATCCTCGAGAAGCATGTAAAAAATGTCAAATATAAAGCACTAAAGTGGTTACAGCTAATAAAATGGCTCACTGGTATATCTTTGGGATCAGACAAGGATACCCTCAGAGGACTACTATATCTTGATTACATACTTTCTGCTTTAGAATACAGCAGTGCACTCCTGACAACATGTTCCAAGACAAATGTAGGATCTCTAGACAGTGCAGAACAATGTCCTATGCCTTGTTAGTGGAACAATGAGATCTACATCAATAGCTGCATGTGAAATACACACAAATGTAGAGTCCCTTGAGATACGGAGAGAGATATGGCTGCAATGGAGGCTTATGATAGAAGCAAAAGAAAGAACAAAGAACACCCAAATAAACAACTTGTAAGTGAACTGGCAACTAAACCACAGAATAAAACAAAAGTCAGTCCTCAGCCATATCAATGCATTTGAGATTCTGATGGAAGTTAAAAGACAAATGATTTACCGGGTACAGTATATTCCTATGAACACTGTGTTACCAGTGCCAAACCTGGTCTCTCTCATCTTCATATTACAGAAAGATAGTGACGTGAGATAAAATGCTTGAGGAAAGCTGCAGGGGTAACACGGCTTGATAGTTTACGAAATGAAGACATAAGGGAAAAAATAGGTATGACACCTTTGTAATATGTGGTTTGGCCAAGTTATGAAAATGTATCTTGACAAGTTGCCTTACAGGCATATAACCAAATGAAATCAGAGTACAAAGCCAGAGAAAGATCATGAAAAGGATGGATAGAAAACATCAGGGATATCCTGAACAAGCACGCCATAGCACAGCCGAGGCCACACATCTGGCCTTGGAACACAAGCTCGAGCTCCAATCACCCCTACATTTAATGGCAAGAGTGTATAACAAACCACCTGGAGAAAGATAATTGTCTATTGTTTTGTTTCATATAATTGTCTATTTTATGAAACAAAACAGCTCACAAATACATGCATATATCAATCATTGACATTGGGTCAAAGGGCATGAGCCCATGGACGGCTGGATCAGCAACCAACCAAACAACTAACCGACAACACATCGTCATTCTCTGGACTACATCCTGCTGGAAATCTAATGGAAGCATTATTCAAGAGTAATCTATAACAAATTAGAATGCAGTTAAACTGTATAACAATATTACGTATGCAAAACACAAGGTTGCTCAGTTTTACAATGAACGCACTATTGGGTACGGGTATAAAAAATACAGATAACACTATACAAGACAAACTAAATCAACATTTCAACCATTCGGTCTTTATCAAGAAAATACATGTCAAACATTTAACAAATAGTAATGTTCAGCTGGCAGGTATTCACCTCTCTAAACGGTGTTGACTCAAGTTGGGAGGTGAGTTGGTACCAGCTGAATGGATCTGGTTAAAATTCTGTTTACTGTCTTCTGGTTTTGTTCTGTAACTCCTCATTGAAGCTTTGTATTTATATTCTTCATTTGCCCATATTATTCTTTATATATTGAGTGCTATTCTTGATCACAGCTTGGAAATGTAAAGGCACGCAGTCGAAGTCCAAGTCCAGCACGACGACAACACTTTGAGCAAACACACACAGATGGTGACACTGCAGACTTGTTTGGAATTTTCAATCTGGCTTGTAGTGATAACATTGATGAAGACAACAATGACAGTTCTAAAGTTAACCGTCAGATGGATAACAATGATCCTATTAATGACAACAATGACAGTTCTAAAACTAACCCTCAGATGGATAACAATAATCCTATTGATGTTCTGGTGAATTTTAACACAAACCATTGCAACCACTTAGAAGATTCAAATCAACAAATACAGAATCAACCATCTCTTAGAAGTAAGTATGATATTTAATCTGGAATCCTTTCTAGCAAAATTACTGGCAGTTTATATAATATCTATATATATTATGGAAAGTCATAATATTCAAAGTTCAAACTGGGATCATTAGTAATTTGGATTCTTAAATTATGAACCATGATATGTCACTTGTTACATTCCTCAGAATTCATCTTTCCAGCCCATCAGTCGTCTAAGGGTATATAAGTAACAGAATCTGTTATCGCTTGTGGGTTCGTCATATCTTTTCAGAGATGACACATTTCTGAATGGTTACTCCGATTTCGATCACGCTTAAGCGTCTCCTATTGCCAACTCTCCATCACTTTGTATACATGCCTTTATATATTTGACATAAGTTCTGTACTCTTTGGCTAGTCTGATATTGAATGTCATGTAACACAGGACAGAGTTCTGTCATTAAATGAAAGCGTAAAGTCTCATATACTGAGTCATACAGGGAATACCATGATTAGTCAATATTTTTCTCACTGTCATAAAGGGAATACCATGATTAGTCAATATTTTGCTCACTGTCATATAGGGAATACCATGATTAGTCAATATTTTGTTCACTGTCATATAGGGAATACCATGATTAGTCAATATTTTGCTCACCGAGCCATACAGGGAATACCATGATTAGTCAATATTTTGCTCACCGAGCCATGCAGGGAATACCATGATTAGTCAATATTTTGCTCACTGAGTCATACACAGTTAAAGTGGTTTATATTTTTCTTGCTAGTCATAGAGGTAATATAGTGTTTAGTCCATAGTTTTCTATAACCATTAACACATTACAGTGGTGAAATGTCAACAATTTTTTGGCTATCTTGCCTTTTTCAATTTTTCAAATGTGTTATGGTACACATTTCCTGAGGTTGAGTTGAACTCTGCGTCACTTGTGATTGAAACAATTTCCTTCACATGGGAACCAAACCTTGGATTAATTTATTCAAAAGCTAGTTTACAAACCACTGAACAACCAGAGATACAAGTTGTCTTTATTCTTCTGTGTCTATTCTCAGACTTCTGATTTTAAGCATGTTGTCCAGAGAATGTAAAGTGTTGTTATAGTTTACAGTTTGCTTGTGATATCTGCACCTTTATTCTTGACATATCTGACTTCAGCATGGCTCTTTGGCCACTTTGACCTTGCGCATGCGGTTGTGTCTGTGGGTCTCACCAATGGCTCACTAGACAAACCAACCATGCAACAGAAAACCTTAGTGGATGACATGCCTTTATATTGAGGTTATCTTCTTATAGAAGCATAATGGCACGTCATCTATACAATCCCGTAGTCGTAACCTTCGATAACAGTTATCATGTTGTTCCGACAGGCCGACGTTGTGCTTGAACTAGTTACGGGCACGGCGTGGGTGTGCGGAACAACAAAGAAACCTGTCGCAAGGGCCAGAGTTGTGCCCTGATGTCGACGTCTGTTTAGGCGGCATTGGACTCGAAACACCATCGAGTCGAATGGCTGCTGGAACAGAGGGCGGAGCACTTATGGGAATGTCCCACGTGCTGTGAGGCCAGTTTTCTAATCAAGAATCAAGACCTATAGGGCAACCAACTCTACCTCCTTAGTTGCACCTTACATCATGCTTGCCAGGTCTTGGTGCTGCTGTTCTGATTATATGTTGGTTTATTTTAACAGCCACGCGTGGCTTGCAGATTATATGATGATTCATGATAGTAACCACATATGGCTTGTAGATTACATGTTGCTTCAGCTTAACAGTAATGTGTGTCTTCCAGATTGGATACTAATCACACGTCCATCCTTCTTCAGTAGTATAGTATTTTTTGCAAGGGCACCCTCAGTGGCACTTGTAGCTCTCCCACCTCAGACAAATTCAAACTTGTTTTAAAATTTCATTCTCATAGTTCTGTTGTATGTAGATTCCTGTTCCTACTGACGGCTCCAACTTCTCACGCCTGTTATTGTATGCATTTTGTGTTTCATGGTCCCGTGTGGTTGCCTACAGACATGACAAGAATCCTATTGACAGCTTAGTCCTCAAGGCTGATATATCATTTTGGCACCATCAGCTACTGATGTCATAGAAGCTACACTTGTTCTTATGTTACACAGATATACTTGTAGCATTTCCCAAAGCCACTTTCGATTACACATTTCCCAAAGCCACACTATTGAAGAGAACTTTAGCATAAATTTCATAACATAATCTATTCCATCATTTGCAAATGTTGTGTCATGACTTAATTAAGAGAGTTGATAAAAGACTTGAATACTAATTCTGCCAACATCTGCATGATATTAGTCATAAGTCCAGGACTTCTGTTGCAGTTAACGTGACATAGAACATCTGGATGTATTGGATATTCAGTTGCCTCCGATAACATTGTGTTCCTTGGGTTACTGAGCCCACTGTGCACTTTGAAACCAGTATATATTAGATATCCTGTGTTATGTCAATTTTCCTTTTTTTTTGTTTTGTCTGTATCATGTCAGTATTTTGCATTATGAATTATTATTTGTTTTATTTCAGCATTTGTCTGCTTTAAAATATTATTGTTTCGTGATGTGGTCATAGACAGTGCCACCCTTTTATTGTCTTGTACAATGTTGTGGTTTTTTTAATAATGGTCTTTTGATTGTTAATTTTGTGTTTTCATTTGAGTTTCCAGTGATTCACAAAACTCTATATATTACCCCATGTCTTCACTTTTCGTCTTTCTGATTTTTCCTATGCAATGCAATGCTACTACCAGGCAGCTGCTGAAGTGAGCTGACGTCAGTAGTGTTGGAAAGGTTGAACAATTAAAATATTTCAGACTTTGTACGAGACAGATTAAGCTACTGTTAATCCGCAGAACAATAATACCTCAACAGTGCGTTAATTTCATGGACAATTTCTGTTATATCTATGGGGAAGCGACATTTGCCAAACAAGAAAAGTCTCAATTCTCAAGTGAAGAAGGCATATCTTGTTTACTTCGGATGCAAGGTTGGTGACCAATACAAACCTTTGGCAGCGCACATGTGTTGTACTACATGTATAACACAGCTTTCACTGTGGTTGAATGGCAAAAAACCATAAATGCCATTTGCAGTCGTCATGGTGTGGAGAGAGCCAAGCACCCACTGTTACTTCTGCTTGGTTCCTCTTCTTCCTGGTGGAATAACGAATTTTACATATTTAGGCACCAATCTAGCATTGGATGGAGACTCATCAAAAGAAATTTTACACTGTATTGCCCTTGCAGCGGGTGCTTTCAATAAACTATGTAACATCTGGATGTCAAACACACTAAGAAACACCACAAAACTCAGGTTGTTTAACTCCAACATCATCCCTATTCTATCATTTGAATGCGAAAGTTGGAAAGCCACAAAAGCCACAGATAAGAGACTCGACTCCTTTGAAAACAAATGCCTACGTACCATTCTGAATGTTAAGTGGAGTGACTTTAAATCTAACACTACTATAAGAGATGAAAGCAAACAAACATATATATCTTCTTTCATTAGACAAAGGCGTTGGACTTACATCGACCATGTTCTCAGAATGAACAGCCTAAGAATTCCCCAGCAGTCACTATATTAGGTGCCACCTGGAGTAAGAAGAAGAGGGAGACCTAGAGAAACTCTACGAAGAACCATTAATAGAGAAGGCATGGCAATGAACCTAAACAACACGCAACAATTGAAAGACACAAAGACAGAAATGGAAAGCTATGGTTTCTGCCCTATGCGCCGCCTATGGCCCTGGAGGAACATAACATAACAAGTACAGCTGGGACCTATGTGGTAATTTGAAGGTAGTTGCCATTTTAATGGGACATCATCATCATCAGGTAGCATATCTTGAACAGGATGTAGCAGTCATAACTGCCTTTCGAAACTTCTGTCAATCTTGAGCTCTTCTTCCTGCTTCTGTTACTGTCATATTCAGGTGGTCTTTGATGTCTTGCGTCCATCTTCTTCTTGGTCTGCCTATTGTTCGTTTCCCTGGCATCATCGCCTCCATTATGGTCTTCTCTAGGCTGTCATGGCGTTTAATATGGCCCAAATAGTGTAGTTTTATGGAATCATGCTGTTTAGCCAGTTTTAATTTACATTCATTTCTCTCAGGATGACTACATTGGTGATCTTATTGATCAATGGTATTCTGACGATTTTTCTGTAACATTTTATTTCAAATGTTGCTATTTTATTTTTCACTTTGTTGGTGATTGTCCAGTATTAACACCCATATATTTCCATTGGGGATATGCACACTCCTAGGAATGTTATTTTTGTTGTTTTGCAGTAGCTCAGCCATATGTTTTCATTTTTAATGGGACTGCAGCAGGAATATACAAAATACATGTGCTTTTTATGTGAGTGGATTAACCGAGCAAGGGAATTGCACTACTTCCGGGAGGAATGTATTTGCAGACAGAATGTTGTCGTTGGAGAGAAGAATATCCAGCTCTGATCGAATCTTACAAAATTCTGCTACCATCCCTTACATCAAACTAAATATGACGAAGAATTACATGAAAGCCATTGATCGGGAGTTCCGGTTACCAGTTTCAAGATGACGGACGTGTGTTTCTGTTCTTGATTCTTTTGGCTATCTTTTAAATCGACGATTTAACAAATTGTCATTGTAAAACTCCCAGTATTTCTGTAAAGGATGTTATAGTTCTACGCCTGACTGGGTGATGAGGAAATGCTTAGACCAAAAACAACTAGGAATCAAATGGGTAAACAAGAAGACCCTGGAAGATCTAACCTTCGTAGATGATATTGCTCTACTGAGTTCAACACACCAAGATCTCCACGAAATAACAGAAAGACTCAATTTTTCGCGCAACAGATAACTTCAAATAAACACACATAAAACGAAAATTATGAACTTTACCGACCTGACAGAATCAATTAAACTAGATGATAATATACTAGACAACGTTTCAAATTTCGTACATTTGGGAAGCAAGATAACAGCAGACGGGGATACCAACTCAGAAATCAAGACTCGAATCACTCTCACCTTCAACGTCTTTAAAAACTCTCAAACATCTGGAGATCGGAGATCGCAAGTAAACACATCAAACTGCGACTATTCAATGCAAGTGTGATTCTATCATTGACATATGGATATGAAAGTTGAAAATCTACCGCAATAATGGATAAGAAGTTAGTTGCCTTCGAGAATAGATGTCTCAGAAAAATCACAAATACTAATTGAAAATATTTCAAATCAAACGACATACTAAGAAATGAGACAAAACAAGAATATGTGCAGAACATCATCAGAAAACGTCGCTGGACATACATCGGCCACATTCTTAGAATGAAGGAAGACATAATTCCACGACAAGCCTTCATGTGGACACCAGACGGGAAAAGAAAACAGGGAAGACCAAAAACAAAGCTCAGAAAAACTGTTATGAATGAATTAAAATCAACAGGCATAAATGCACAAGACCTGCAATCCTTGGCAACTGACTGACAGGCATGGAGAACTATGACATCCGCCCTATGTGCGAAACTTGGCAAAAGAGGAACACTGACATGGACCAGGCGACTCCAGCTTTCCGATACCTGCATGAAAAATTCACTCGACTCAATAAAGCAAAGATTAAGAAGGAGATTTTGTGGGTCCTAATATTCGAGATTTCTTTAAAGATGACCGGTTCGACAACTTGCTGCAAGGTGATGAGATACAGTATGGAATGCTTATCGCCTAGTGTCCACCAACTTCTCGGTAATATCACAGCAGAAAACTACAAGGGACTAGTAGAAGACATGCTGATGGCTGAAGACATTAGATAGTTGACTGCAATATGTCTCTAAAGATCCACTTCCTTCATTCCCATCTGGATTTGTTCCCTGAAAACTGTGGCACGATTATTGATGAATATTACGAACGTTTTCTTCAAGATATCGTAACAATTAAACAAAGATACCAGGGAAAATGATCAACTATAATGGTGGCTTACTATTGCTGGACACTACCCAGCGATGATCCCAAACATCTGTACAAGAGATAGGCAAAGAAATCTAAGAAGTAGTCTATATAACAATAGATAACACCAAAGTGATACAAGCCAAAGAATTTAAATATCTAGGCAGCATTTTTTTTTTGAAGATGGAAGACTAGACAGAGAAATAGAAACCAGGTGTCAGAAAGCAAACACAGTGACTTACCGACTTTCACCATTACTTCTTTACCCAAAGATCAAGATGAAAATAAAATAAAAAATCTACAATTTTTATACCAACACTGTGCTACCAATGTCAAACATGGTCTTTAACAGCTTCGCAGCAAAGAAAAATTGTCACATGTGAAATGAAGTGTCTGAGGAAAGCTGCAATGGTTACCAAACTAGATAAAATAAGAAATAAAGAAATTAGGAAAAGAGTTGGTATAATATCATGTATTAAACATATTGAAAGAAAGCAAGTAAAATTGTTCTGTCACCTTATGAGAATGAAGCCAAACCAAATACAAATAAGAGCATATAGCAAAAGAATATCCGGGCGTAAGGCCAAAGGTAGACCAAGAAAACGGTGGAAGAAAACATCAAGATAGCCTTGAACAAACATGGACTAAATGCAACCTCGGCGACACATCTGGCCTTGGAACGACAGCTTAAGCTCCCACCCCTACGCTTAACGGCAAGTGTGAATGCGATCAACAATCATTCACCTGGGGAAAGACAATAAACAACTTTTGTAAAAATTGATTGACCAGTGTAATTGCCGGTCACTATTCTTGGAGTAACTGCACACCTCCACAAGTTGTTTTGCGAATGAAAGAGAGCTCTGGAGAAACCATCCTATTGCACATAGGAATGAATAGATAATCGCTCGTAGTTTCCGGTGATGGAAACAAACATATACAAGACATGAGAAGAATGATGTTAGAATTGCTGGTGGTTATGTCTGAATGGTGATAGTTGTACAGATAATCAGATGACCGGTTCTTATCTATGTGGAAACTATTACAGACAGGGAAGTTAATGCAGATTCCATACACATGTATGGAATCTGCATTCAAATATTTTGGTTACTGCATGTTTACCCGTTGTGTCCAATGTAAACAAGGAAGCTGTGAGAAGTCAGAAGACCACTTTAGCATTCGCAGTCGCCACGACGTGAACACTTATTTTTAATGTTGCAATGTTCAGTTCAATCACATAATTTAGCATTCACAGTCGCCACGGCGTGTACACTTATTTTTAATGTTGCAACGTTCAGTTAAATCACATCATCAGCTATTTTCGTAGAGCTCTCATGGATGGTGTGGCCCATCATGATCTTAGTTTTTAGTTGTGGCAATGTGTATATTTAGCTCCCATTTCAGTCGACAGGCCTTGATAAAAGATAAGGGACGCAGATGTAACTATCGTGATAAGGGACGCGATGCAACTATCGTGATAAGGGACGCAGTTGCAACTATCGTGATAAGCCTTTTTAAAATGTAAACGTTGATTGTATGTATTTGTTCATGTAGGAAAGTGCATTTAGTAACCACAGGAGAAATCAAAGAGAAGTGAAAATGGAAGATAGTGGGAGAGAGAGAGAGAGTTGCTGGGTGTTTTTCATTGTCGTATGGGAGAATGTTACCAACTAAATTTACTAACGACAGAGTTGTGAAGAAATATGAGCGACTACGCCACTCGGCTTGGCACTAGGTTAAGTGAAACTGCATTTCTTCTTCGTTCATTCTCAAACTCCAACTGGATCTAGCTGGATCATGGTCCTGCTAGATTTCCAGCAGGATGTAGTCCAGAAAATGGAAATGCGTTGTGTCGCCGTTTTATTTGCGCCAATGGCCGGACACATCCGTCTTCGGCGGGAAAACTGCATTTGAGAAGATTGTATTTTCCAAGTGTTAATTTCTCTTATGGCACAAATATTGTATTTTTCAAGTGTTCAATTTTCTTATGGCGAAAAGATTTACTGCAGTATCTGAAACATTCAACTAAGAAGACGAACAATCGTAGATTGCGATGTGCTGTTGTTGATAGAACCACAAGAAAGTAAGAGTTTGTCAGTTTTGCTACTATGCCAGCTTGCAAGTGATAAGATTTTAGTATCAACTACAGATTGGTTAGATTTTAAACTGTTTTCTGACATCAAGCAGCTCTGCTCGTTTCCAAGTGTATTGGCGTTTCCTTTACATTGGAACTAATCAACAGAGCAGAGAGGTAAGAGGTATGTCCCATGGCAGGAACCTGCCATCGAGGATCTCCTTCTTAATCGTTCGTTTTGAAACTCCCGCTGGATCTCTCTTGCCGCAGGACCATGGTTCTACTAGATTTCCAGCAGGATATATTCCAAAGAATGGAAAGGCGTCGTGCCATAGTTTTATTTGCGGCAATGGCCCGACACATCCGTCTTCAGCGGAGCGCAGAGGATGAAGATAATATACTAAGTCGCAGCAAATATTAGGTGGGGTGGCCGGTTCCCTTACCTGCTATCTTTACTTCCCTTAAATAATGCGTCAGGTACTCATTTACAGCTGAGTCGACTGGAGGAGTGGTCGTTCGTGTCAAGCGAGAAATCACAACCCGGATTATTTTTGTCCGGGTATATTTCGAATCTGGCACGCTGTAAACTCTGTGATAGCAAGCAAACTCACTATCAACTAGGCTTCCGCGTTCCTCACGGAAGAGGCTAATGCACATGGACAAGTCACTATTCCTATAAAACTTCACGGGCTAGCGGTCATGCGTAAACGAACTGAAATGTCTCGGCTATTGACATTGGCCTGTTTCCTGACCTTCTGTAAAGACGCACATGGCCAACAGAACACATTTATGTTACTTTTACATAATTTCTCGATGGTGACATTTTGCAGAGTTTTTGAAAGTCCAAGTTGATTGTTTTACTCTAAGGCTATCAGTGCAGTGGTAGAAGCTGGAAAGTCTTCTAATGTGGAGGGGAGTTTTACATGGCTTACTTGCAATTTCAAGGAATTCTACATATGGAAGCGCATGGCGAGGGTCTTTAGTAGACTTGATCATAGTGGTATCATTAGTTTGGGTAGCTAAATCTCATTAGTCCACACTTGTGACATGCATGGCATTTGACATTCCCCCCCTCTTCCTTCCTTAGCACTAACACATGGGCGTCATTAATTGCTATTAAATATGTCTTACGCATAAAATATTGGAGAGCGAAATTTGCAGGATGGTGGGTGGATTTCTGTAGGTCAAGAATATCGGGTCTGACCTAACGATATTTAGTTTGAGTTAAAGTACAGCCGGTTAAATATCAATTCTGGCTAACTGACCACTCATGTTTGTTAAATGGTAATTTACATAAGGTAAAGTCGAGGGAGGCGATCAAGAGGGAAGCATAGATACAAGTGAGAGTAACATCGCGAGATGGACATGTTACATTCTATCAGGGTGCACCACCAAGACAGGAGATGTTGGAGGTCTTTTGCAGTCAACCTTCGTTGCGTAGGTCACTTTTTGATGAGGATTCTCCTTTTAACCTCAGTTTCACATCTGCCATCATTTGTGATTATGTGTCCGAGATATTGGTAATGTTCTACTTGTTGTAGTATAACATCTAGTATCTCTCCATGTATTTCATTAGTTAAGCACATATGTCTATAAATTTCATTTAGTCATGTGTACGACCCCTACAAACATCACATTGTACCGATTGCCAAATTGCATGTGATCTCACTTGACATTACATTATTTATATCTTTGAAGCTGGCTATTCTGGTGCTGACGTACCACGTGGTATGTACAAGTAACATGTTAACACGTCCGTGTATTATGCTTAAGTGTTGATTAGAAATTGCCAGTTTCAATACATTGTAATGGTAGCAGTTGCTAAGTGAAACATAAAAAGTAACTATGAACTAACATTGGCACCAGGGCGTTATTGAAGGAATATTAGGAAATATTAACAATTGTGGGGGGATTGTTTTTAATAACTTCAAGAAATGTAAATGTTATCTATCACCAGTTGGTGTTGTTGTCGTAGCTTCCACACTTGCTGTTGAGCGTAGGGGTTTGTGAAGATGTAGTCTTCGTTCCAGAGCAAGGTGTGCTGCTCTGGTTGAGGTGTGGTCATGTTTGTTCAGTATGGTCTTGATGTTGTCTATTCATCTTTTCCTAGGTCTGTCCTTGGCTCTGTTTCCTGATTTCGTCTTATTTTAAGCTTTTATGGGAAGTTGATCGTTCATCATCATAAGAGATCCAAACCATTTTATCTTTTTTTTCTATATATTCGATGCATTATGTTATACTTAAATCTTTCAGCTGTTCTCACTGAGCATTTTGCAGAGTATGGTGGCACCACTAACCTTCTTTAGACATTTTTCATTTCTCAAGTTTCGATCTTTCTCTTATGTGTAGATGTCAGTTGCCAAGTCTGGCATTGGTAGCATAGTGTTGGTATAAATATGCTCTTAATAATTTATTTCTTTACTTCCATGTTGATTTTTGGGTGCAATACATAAATATGAAACACATATGTATCACTTATATGGCAAATTAATGCACATATTGAACAAATAGATGGTGTACTTGATATATTAATGCACATATTGAACAAATAGATGGTGTACTTGATATATTAATGCATATTGAACAAATAGATGGTGTACTTGATATATTAATACATATTGAACAAATAGATGGTGTACTTGATATACGAGGCGTGTTCAAATGAAAACGGGACTTGTGGATTTATTTAAAAAGTATCATACGCAATTTAATATTTTCAACGGAATTGAACAAAGCAACCACTTGTGAATAAGAATGCACCTGGGTTCATCAGAAAAAATCTCCGTATGCATTTAGGCAAGCATCCCACTGTTTAGGTAGACGTCGAATGCCGTCCGAGAAAAAGTTGCTAGTTCAATTTCTTCCGAACAACCATGTGGGCTGTCCCAATTGACATATGGAATTCTTCTGCAAGCGAACGAATGCTCCGACGACGGTCAGTCAGTACTGCTTTATCAAGCACGGCTATGGCTTCTTCTGTTGCAACAATATGCGCCTGACCTGGCCGTGCAAGATCTGCCGTTAATTCACGTCCGTCTTTAAACATACGCACACACTCCATCACTCTAGTCCTCGACAAACATTTGTCACCATATGCTGCCTTCATTCTCCGATAAATGTCTACTGCTTGACATCCTTCAAATGAAAGAAACTGGATCACAGCACGCTGATTCACTTTGGACGGGTTCGGAATCACACCCGCCATATTGTTAACAGTCTTCTGCAGCACATATGCATGCTGGGAAGATGAACACGTGACCGTATGTAAATTATTGGATACTCATTACTAGTGCAAAATGTCATCAATATCAGTGCGCTCTATCACGCGTGGTGTAACAAGTCCCGTTTTCATTTGAACACGCCTCGTATTAATACATATTGAACAAATAGATGGTGTACTTGATATATTAATGCATATTGAACAAATAGATGGTGTACTTGATATATTAATGCATATTGAACAAATAGATGGTGTACTTGATATATTAATACATATTGAACAAATAGATGGTGTACTTGATATATTAATACATATTGAACAAATAGATGGTGTACTTGATATATTAATACATATTGAACAAATAGATGGTGTACTTGATATATTAATGCATATTGAACAAATAGATGGTGTACTTGATATATTAATGCATATTGAACAAATAGATGGTGTACTTGATATATTAATACATATTGAACAAATAGATGGTGTACTTGATATATTAATACATATTTATTTTATACTGAAATTCTTGAAGTTATTAAAAACAAAGTGACACAAACCGTTAATATTTCGTATGGAGGCACTAGTCAGGCGGTCACTGACAAGGCCGCTGCCCACTTCAGTGAAACTGTGCGCTGTGGCGATGATTATGAACTCGGCAATCCTTTACATAACTCAAAATAATCATCGTACTGAAAGTTTTTCTCTCACAAAGTAATCAACATATTGCTAGTACTTCGGTAGACACAGGTTTTTGACCTTTCACTTGAATACAACAGACGGTCTATCACTAAGACTAAGGGGCTTATGATGTATACACACGAAAACATACAAATTACAATAAGAAATCATTTTCAACATTTACACCGTTAGAAATCTATGTTACTGTTTTAATTGGTTTTCACTTTTTGTTTTATATATGCTAGAGAAAGACCTAACGGTTCGAAACGTTGGAAATGTCTTATGTATTGTAATTTGAATGTTTTCGTGTTTATACCTCATTACCCTTTATTGATAGTCCATCTGTTGTGTTCAAGTGAAACATCAAAAACCTGTGTTCTATTGTTGTTCCGTTTCATTACAGTATTACCTTATATTGATTGTCAACATATTGAAAGTTTTTCTCTGGTAAAGCAATAGTTTGTCATGCCATCATCATTGCACTCTAGACACCTACATAGGTGCACCAACCTCCTTTTCAGTATGTCTTTCAGCACATAACTGTCTCTGTTCTGTGTTGATTGATAAGTCTTTTCGTGATAACTCTTCTCTTGATAAGTCTCAACTTCATAACTCTTTTCTTGATAACTCTTCTCTTGATAATTGTTCTCTTCATAAGTCTTCTCTTGATTCCTACATGCTGATCATTTATAGTAGCTCGCTCCCAAGTCCTGGACAAAGACATAGAGGAAGACACACACTTCACCCTTTAATTGACCAAAGATTGGATTATTGAACCAGCTTGCTTATGTATCCGGGATAGATAGGGCATGTTTAAGCCAACATCTTTCAATGAATCTCTGACCTATCTTTTGCAAATGTATCTGCGGTCAGTTTTTTTGTTTTTAACTAATGCCACAATGGTTACATGGGATATCGTGTCATTATCATTACTGAAGTTAGTAGCATTATTTTGTTTAAGTAACTACACTTAGTGAGCACACGCTGATAAGGTGGACCAGCCACATACTGAAAACTAGCAACATAATAACATGCCCTGGTCGCCTTGTTCTAGTTACTGGCCTACATTTATGCACATTTGCTTATAATTTATAATCTTGCTGCATTATTACTTACTGCAATCTTGCTACATTATAATTGCCTGTAATATTGATACATTACATTTGTCTGTAATATTGATACATTATAATTGCCTGTAATATTGCATTATAATAGCCTGTAGTCTTGCTGCATTGCAATTATCCACAATTTTTCTACATTGTAAGAGCTTCTAATCTTGCTGCATTGTAATTGCCTGTAATCTTGCTGCCTTGTAATATTGCTACATTGCATTTGCATGTAATCTTGATACATTATAATTGCTTGTAATGTTACCCAACCTAATAGTTACTGCAGCTTAGTACACAAAGAGTTATCTTCATCCCCAATAGCAGATTGCTGTCATGATACATTTCTTTAATATTGCTGTATTTCAGTTGTCTATACTATTGCTGGATTGTGTATGCTTGGCGTATATTTGTGCAGAAAGTTAGACTTCCAGCTTGCATGCTTTGTGTCCGGGAATATTACTAGTGTTGCTTGCTGAAAATTCAAGAAGATACACTGTGGCCGCAATTAAATTAAAGTCCATACCTGTTGAACAACAAATATTCATACCTGTTGAACAACAAATGTCCATACCTGTTGAACAACAAATGTCCATACCTGTTGAAAACCAAATGTCCATACCTGTTGGACAATAAATGTTCATACCTGTTGAACAGCAAATGCCCATACCTTTTTTGAACAGTAAATGTCCATACCTGTTGAACGGCAAGTATCCATACCTGTTGAACGGCAAGTGTCCATACCTGTTGAACAACACATGTCCATACCTGTTGAACGGCAAGTATCCATACCTGTTGAACGGCAAGTGTCCATACCTGTTGAACAATAACTGTTCATACCTGTTGAACAGCAAATGCCCATACCTTTTTTGAACAGTAAATGTCCATACCTGTTGAACGGCAAGTGTCCATACCTGTTGAACGGCAAGTATCCATACCTGTTGAACATCAAGTGTCCATACCTGTTGAACAACACATGTCCATACCTGTTAACACATGTTCATACCTGTTGAACAATACATGTCCATACCTGTTAACAAATGTCCATACCTGCTGAGCAGCAAATACCCATATCTATTTAATAATAAATGCCCACTCCTGTTGAACAACATGTCAATACCAATGAAGATGCAACATATGCTAGACTACTTGTATACAATGTCAATGGAGAAGCAACATATACTAAACTACTTGTATACAATGTCAATGGAGATGCAACATATACTAAACTACTTGCATACAATATGTACATATATCCTTATGCACACACTCTGTTTACTGTCTGTTTCTAATATAAATACTGGTACTGTGCAAGTATATGGATGTTAATTTTTATTAGCTCGTAGTGACAAGTCCCAACACATTCATCAGTATCATATGAGAATGAGACTAGTTTCATATTTGCGAAAGTGCTTTACAATATGCATGTGATCATTATAAATAACAATATATGACTGCGTTGAGGGTGACACAATTTAATGGAAGGTGCAAATGAATAATATAAATATGAAGCATCGTGTAGTTTTAGAAAAAAAGAAGGCAGGAGACGAAATTTGAACCAGGTCCGTTCAGGTGGCACCTATTCGCCTCGTAACGTGAATCAACAGGTTTTCAGAATTCTTCCTATTCATCTTATTCATTTATCAATGTTACATCTGAAGCACCATTGTTTCTGTTTGTGTTTTATTTATGTTTACAAGTAGGCTTAATGGTCCTTGTAGTACTAAAACCTAATAGTACGTCCTGTGTTAAATGTTTGTGGTTTTTGAGGAATTAACATACCTGTGCAATGTTGTTGTCTGTTTCGATCGACCGGTCCAAATTCATAGTAACTTCAGAATAGACACGTTGCATTCATGGCTAAAATCACAGTTTTTTTAGGGATACTGAGTGGTTGAATGTGAAAACGTGTTGAATCAAGTTTAGAGGCGAATATGTGCCAGCTGAACGAACCTGGTCCAAATCCCGTCTACTGCCTTCTGATTTAAAAAAAAATCAAATGTCGCCAGTTCGACAATCCTTATTCGAGCTATTAATGCCACAACCTGATATTGATAGCACTTTTCAATAACTGACAAAAAACCGAAGTGGGAAAAAAACTAATTATGTTTGAAATGATCTGTCCATCGATCTAGATCCATGTCGAGCTACTGCTGTATGTTATTTCCTTTTTGATTGAAAAACCACAAAATGAATTCATTCTATTTTTAGCCCTTTATAAAGGAAACCAGCGTCAGTAACATCTGGACAATACCCACGCGTGTAGCCTTTAGAAGCAAATGGTTATGCTAATGGTACGGTACATAGATAACACTCCGGTTGTACATTTTCATAGCGCATAAACGTCTCTTTCTGCCTAGTTGTTTATTAAGTCATCGTGAAATATATAGTTGTGGGAAGATTTGGTTGTTGATCCAGCGGTCCATTGGCTCATGCCCTTTGACTCATAGCCGTTATGGATTTATGCAGGTGAATGTGGGCTAATGTTTTGTTCATATAAGGTGTTCCATTTATCTGGTCTCGGAGGGTGAAGCATTTTCCTGACATCATCCAGCACTGGACATTCACCAAGGTGGTGGTCAACAGTTTCGTAGGGATGAGTGCACAGCCGGCACCCTGGAGTGTGTTGTGGTTGTATTCTGTTCAGATGATTGTTAAACTGTACATATTGTGTGTGAAGTTGAAGATGATGGTCTTTCCTTTTCAGGAGGTTGATGTTGTCTTTGGGGTTTGGGCTGGTCATATATTTATAGATTCCCCTCCCAGTGTTTCCCATGGCCCACGATTTAGTGTTAACCGTATGAAATTAAATGTGCTGACTATATGCCATTTACAATCCATAATATTAGTTATATAAGTACTACGGCCTTTGCCACGACCGGGCTCCAGTACAGACCTATGGACTGATGACGTAGTATGCTGATTTTGATTGTTGCTGTACATTTCTTTGGTCAACCATGGCTATTCTTGGCGGGCGAATGCAAGTATATTAAATAGTGACCAACGAATAACAAGACAATAATAAAAAACGTAACGAATGAAGGCATGTTTACTTTATGCGGTTAGGTCTTATATACCGCCGATGGTCGCGCCTTTACTCGTCAGTTGCACCATAAGATCAGAAACTGAAGTGTTTTGCTAGAAAACTTAGCTAGACCATGTTTGCTTCCCAATCACGTTTAGCAAATGGAAATTGATTAACTCTCCGAGATACATACTCTGAGGAATGCATACAATGCAACTCAAGACATCTTCATGGAATCCACAGGGAAAGAGAAGGCTGGGAGGATCTATATAAACTTAGAGAAGAGATACATTGAAAGTTCTCGGGGATATCGTCACCACATGGACAGTGCTGGTGTAATGAATCTAAAATAAACTCTATTATTCATTTACCAATGTTACATCTGAAGTAACGTTGTTTATGTGTATATGTTATTTATGTTTACAAGTAGGCCTAATTGGCCCTTGTAGTAATGCGGCCTGATGGAACGAACTAGTGTTCAATGTTTGTGGTTCATGAAAATTGACATGCCTTTGAAACCGTATATCAGTCAGGGTGTCGCCTCAGTTACACAACTGAGAAGAACCTGTACTTTTGTCAGAAAGTTATGGGCTGCTTACAGCTTAAGGGATTACTTCATCATCGTCACTCCCTCCACCCCTATCATTGTCAACTGTCATTCATGAAGGGTGTCATAAATCCCCCCTCCCGAGCTGTTAATCATGTCAAAATGTCTTTAACCACCACCCCCTCCCAATATGTTCAGCAGAAAAAGTTCGAAAAAATACATGTTTCGTTTCACATTTTAAAATCATGTTTGAAATTTAAACAATTTAATTGGTGCATAAAAACGGTATTGTTGACGTCAAATTTGCTCAAACCCACTGTCTCCCTTGTCAACAACTGTAAAGCCCTTTTTCAGAGACTTTTGTTGACGTGATTTATAGACAGGCCGTTGAACAATACATTGACAGGTTGAACAAGTATAGCGTAATTTATAGACATGCCGTTGCACAATAATTGACAGGTTGAACAAGTATAGCGTAATTTATAGACATGCCGTTGCACAATAATTGACAGGTTGAACAAGTATAGCGTAATTTATAGACATGCCTTTGAACAATACATTGACAGGTTGAACAAGTATAGCGTAATTTATAGACATGCCTTTGAACAATACATTGACAGGTTGAACAAGTATAGCGTAATTTATAGATAGGCCGTTGAACAATACATTGACAGGTTGAACAAGTATAGCGTAATTTATAGACATGCCTTTGAACAATACATTGACAGGTTGAACAAGTATAGCGTAATTTATAGATAGGCCGTTGAACAATACATTGACAGGTTGAACAAGTATAGCCTGATTGTCATGAAAGGGTTTCCGGGTCATTCAAACTTAGCCACAATGCTACATATTGTGAGCTAATCCGTGTTATTGACGAATACACTTGTACCATGACCGTCTGCTGTAGAAAACCTCTGCACATAATTAATTAGGCATTCATTCATCATCATCAGGTGTCATGTCGGGTGGCGTAGGCGGTCATGGCTCTCCACAGCTCTCTGTCCACAGTATTATGTATCAAAGTCGTTGTAGTTTCCTTGCCATGCCAGGTTGTCAAACTGTCTAATATTTTCTCACGTTGTCGACCTCTGTCTCTGGTGCCTTCAATCTTGCCTGTTGTGATTATGTTCTCTAAACCTGCCTGTCTCATGAAGTGGTCAAAAAAAGAAGATTGCATTTTTCTTATATTGTTGATTAAGGTCCGTTTCGCATTTAACTCTTTCAACACCTCTACATTAGTTTTTCTAGCAGCCCATGGTATTCTCAGCATTCTTCTGTAGAACCACATCTCTGTTGCCTCCAATCTCCCACTTTCCAGTTTGTTTATTGTCCAAGACTCGCACCTATATGTTAGTATTGGGGTTATATAGCACTGCAGAACTCTCTTTCTCGCCTCTAATGACAAGGTCTTATTACACAGTATATTTTTCATTTTTCTGAATGTTTTCGTTTTGTCATGTTTCCTCAAGGCCCAAGCACTGCGAACATGCCTAATTACAGATCCATCAGTGTATATAATCAGATCCCCCTCTTTGGTATTCTCACTGATTAAAGCCTGCACTTCTTTCTCCACAGCTATGGGACACCATTTCCTGATTTCCCTGCTAAGTGATATTACTACTCTCAAACAAGTTTCTAAATCTGTGGGTAGACCTATCCATTCCGCACCTGATGCCACATCCTGTAATATGCACACACTTTGTATGACATCCTCAGCACGTCCCATCCACGACATTCCTCTCTTGAGTCTGCTGCTTTTAACTTTCTGTATTTCGGAATGCAACGGGTGTTCCTTATCTGCATGTATTTGAATGTACGCCCGTAAACGGCAATACTGTAATCTATGCTCAGCTGTTGGGCAGTCAAGTAGGTATCGCATAGCTCTTGTCGATGTGATTCTTCTTGTTCTTGAATTACTAGACGGAAACGTTTTGCGAGAAAGTTCTTTGTAACATATATGTATATATATGCATGTACATGTATGTAACGTATTATAAACAAAAACAAACGTTAATATATTATTATCAAGAAGAAAAACAAATGATAAAGACACTTTGACAGAAACGTCGAAACCGTCCTGCTTAAATCAATTATGTTTATGACTACCATTTGCAATGATTTATTAGATTATATAACTGGTATCATATTTCCATACTTGTCCTATCTGATATCACTTTTAGCTGTGTTTCACTTTGTGTCGGGTACTCCGTGCCACCATATTAGTTGTTACATTTAGCTAGTAGCATGCGCGTACGTACTGCACTAGTTTTCATCATTCTCTCCTCTAAACTATCTATTGTCTACCTTTCTTCTTTCTTTTTGTTTGTGTGCAACGGATGGCATTTAGGATATTTGCACACGCACACCGCAGAACAGAGGGAATGATCAAAAAACGCATAATGCAGGACTCCAAGCCACACGATACAATACTTTATACAGACGGCTCAATAACACAAGAAAGAAACAGATGGATGGGGTATCGTGACCTACCAAAATGGCAAGAAATTAGATGAGAAGTCAGCTACGTACCCCGCTACAACATCGAGTATGAGAATGGAAATAGAGGCGGTGACATCAGCTCTCACTTGGCTAGCGACGCAACCACCAACAGACTCAGTGATTCTATCGGACTCTCAAAGTATGCTGCGCAAGGTAGAAATGTTTATGATCAGAACTGAATGGGTCACTCTTCTCAACAATGCACAGAGCATTACATGCATCTACTGTCCAGGTCATGCTGGGGTCAGGGGAAAAGAAAGAGCCGATGTATTGGCTGGTAAAGCCTTTGTGAACGGCACCGGGATACGAAGAAGAGACAGTCATGGATACCCTCCGAGAAGACGAGGAGGTCGAACGAGAGTACATATTCAGAGAATGGTGGAAATGGGAAGGGCTAGAGGCGATGGGAGAACGTTCTTCCTTCCTGAAAAGATCAGAAGAACGCGCAATCAACAATTGACTGGGACACTGAGCGTATACACTTTTAGATGGCTAACGGAACGGCAAGCAGAGCATATATGGGAGTACCCCCAGTGCTGTGACGCTTGCTCCGAATCAAGAATGAAGAGTAATTATACTTCAAGTTTCTGAAGTATAATTCTGAAGAAACATGGACTGTGTATAGACGTCAAGTAATGAAACTCACTTTCACACAATTTATCTCAGAAAAAGTTATGAACATCAGATTTCAAGACAAGATTGCAGATACCACTGTCCTTGGCAGATCTGGTATCCCCAATATTGACACTATTATAAAGCAGACACAGATTCGTTAGCAGATTATTTGGTACATATGCCAGATTATAGCTTGCTAAAAATACTTCTATATAGTGAGCTGGAGAAGGGTACACGATCTCAAGGTGACCAAAAGAAGCACTACGTTGACTCGTTAAAGACCTCATTGAAAGCCTTTGAAATAGACCAAGATACATGGGAAGAACATGCACAAAATAGATCCTCATGGTACTCTACATTAAAAACGAGCGCATCATCTTGTGAAGAGAAATGCAGCAGCTTAACAGCGGAGAGCAGCTAGAAAGTCACTGATAGACCAAAATCCGTCTAGTTGTCATTCCATGTCCGAACTGCCCAAGGACATTTACAGCTCGAATAGGGCTTATTAGCCATCTACGAACTATTAGATATGGATACAATTCGAACTTCTTCTTCTTCTGCGTTCGTTCTCAAACTCCTGCAGATTAGCAGGATGTAATCCGGGAAACGGAATGAGTTGTGTCATGGTTTACAGCATTGCTGCGATATCTGCTTCTTTCGACCTGACACATCCGATTTCAGCATGGCTTTGGGTCACTGACCCTATATGGAATGGGACAGCCAACTCCATCCCATAACCTATTACGACATGCGTGGAAGGTAAACAGTGTTGCTATTCTTTGCTCCCCTTTCGGGCCCGGAAACTCACGGGCGCTAATTCCAACTGAACATTGAAGATTGGATGTAACAAATTGTCATCGTCACGTGTGATGAACTAACACACACTTTAAGTTTCATTACGCCATGTTTTTCATGACTGCCAAGGGCAACAACGCCCTGCATATAGTTTTCCATATCCTCATCATTTATCCTCCTTTAATTAAATAATCAGCTGTGGTCACATGTTCCCTAATGGTCTCGTTTTGTGATGACTTTCTTTTCTTCTGCTTTGTCTCTGATTCCTGCAGGTTGGCACGTTATAGTTCAAAAGAATGGAATTCGTTGTGTCAAAGTTTACAGCTCGGCTATCTACACCTTTCGGCCAAATACATCCGACTTCAGTGATGTTTTCTGATCACTTTTTCCTTGCATGGGATAGAACAGCCAATCCCATCCCAAACATCTCCGTAATAGCCTCTTATGACAAGCATGACAGTGTAGCTTTGGTACTAATTATTGGTGAATTAAATTGAAAAATCAAACAAGTTGAAAGTTGAACGTCCTTCCTATAATTGATAAGGGTCCATTGCATTAGAATTCACCGACACTGACCAGGTTTGGGTTGACATTTTAATACGAAAATATTTATTCATTCTGGTGACATTCTTTCTGTAAAGTTGTTGTCTTTATGAGTGCTCTGAACTTTTTACGATTCTGGGCGAGTTGACCTGCCGCAGCCAATGTTATGTATGACATGTTCATTGTCTACCGTCGTCTTGGTCGACCCATACACCGGTTACCAGAAATCATACCTTCCATTATTATATAATTGTCCAAGTTGTCATGCCTCTTTAGATGGCGAAAGTAGCTTAGTTTTCGTGTTATAATGTTGTTCAGCACACCCTCCAAATATACGTGTTCGTATCACTTCTAGATACGTATTTCTTACAGTCCGTGGCATTCTCAAAACCCTTCTGTAGTCGAATGTACTACAAAGCGAAGCACGTCGAATGTAACAATTCTCTTTGACACTAATTTATTAAAGAAAACATTACGAACACAAAACAAACTAATTTAAATAAATATACGCTAAATACATACAGTTTTTAAGTGTAAAGAATTTGAAAAATAAACCTTTCTACATTTACGAGTAGTCCTATATCAATTAGTGATTAACTTTCATCACATGATTAGAGGTCCAGGTGACAGGATATTAGTAAGGGATAAATCAACCAGTGTAGGGTAACAACCCTAAACAGGAAGTAGGTGGCTGGGGTAACACAGGGCAAAATGTCAAGAAATACAAAAATAGGTAGGTGTGTTACCAAAATGAAACATACAACAACTTAACAACGAGATACAGAGACAGGATATTAGTAAGGCAGCGACATTTCGATGCATGATTTTCTTGACCTATATAAGAAGAATTAATTTTGGTGGTGGTGGACATGACCACTGGTCGTGGATGATCAATGACCACTGGGCATTAGTATCCAGCTATATGAACGTTATGATAAAATGTCAAGTGTTGCTATCCTGTGTTGAGAATAAGCGTTGTTATCCTATGCCGACAATAGTAAGTTATTAGTAGTAATAGTACGTTACGCATAGTAATATAGCTATGAATGCAGTGCCCATTTATATAAAATATGGAGAGGAAGTAATATAGTGGATTAGAAAAGTATCGGGTATGTGGTCTGGTATGTGTAATATGTTAATACATTAGGTAAGATCGTATAGTATGAGCTATGGTACCCAGTTCTTTATAAATTGTGTTTAGTAGAGCTATATAGTTGCAATCTTAAGTAAACGTGTATTAATACTGAATGATAGCAAAATAATCGAGATAAATAAGGAAAAATATACCATATAAATGTACAGAATTTTATTATTTACAACAATCTGTGATAAGTTCAACAACAATTAAATAAGCGCAGAATATCATCAGAGTCATACAACGCCGCGATAGTTTTCTCGGATCCAGCTACAATACATCCAACCGTACTAGGGGAAAAAACAATAGTTATCAACCGACTCTGGTATAGCACTACTATCAGGTGTTTAAAGGCACTACTATCATCTTCTAGACTGCGAGGCAGACAATCTGATGTATCGCCATTAGCCCCTGGTCTGGAGGACATTACTAGAAATTGTTTAAATATACTACCACTGTGCTGGTGTAGATGGAATATCAATGTATACTATACAGGTGTAGGATGAATATCAATGTATACTATACAGGTGTAGGAGGAATATCAATGTATACTATACAGGTGTAGGAGGAATATCAATGTATACTATACAGGTGTATGAGGAATATCAATGTATACTATACATATAATATCAATATACGTATAATATCAATGTATACTATACAGGTGTATGAGGAATATCAATGTATACTATACAGGTGTAGATGGAATATCAATGTATACTATACAGGTGTAGATGGAATATCAATGTATACTATACAGGTGTAGATGGAATATCAATGTATACTATACAGGTGTATGAGGAATATCAATGTATACTATACAGGTGTAGATGGAATATCAATGCATACTATACAAACTCATCACTCAGTTGTACGACATCATCAAGTGTTTCATTACAAAACTAAGCTTATGGAAAATGTTGTCACGTGAAAATTTGGTTCATTTTCATAACTGCAAAGAACTCAAAAACCTGGCCAATACGGAATATGTGCTGACCTTTGCTAAATATGAGTCACCTAGAGTTATTGTCAAAAGAGTTCCAGGAAAGATTCAGTGAGTTATCATCTTTTGAATACCATTTTGCATTATTCTCTGCACCATTCAACTTGGATGTTGTTAAAGCAGAGGAAAACTTGCAGATCGGGCTACTAGAAATCCAGTCTGATTCTACACTCAAAGCAAAGTATCTAGAAGTCGGGATACCTGGCTTCTATTAATACCTTCCTGAATTGTTTCAAAACTTAATTAAAGTAGTAGTCACAGAAAGCAAAGAGAAAGGCCTTTTCCTAAATATCAAGAAAACAGAAGTAATGGTTATTTCAAAGAAAGAAAATAACACACCTTGCAAGATCATAGTGAATGATACAGTATTAAAACAGGTCCACCAATTCAAATATCTAGGTACAATTATAACAGCAGATGGAAGAAGTTCAACAGAAATAAGATGCAGAATAGGACAGGCAAAAACAACATTCAGAAAAATGAAAAATATACTGTGTAATATGACCTTGTCATTAGAGGTGAGAAAGAGAGTTCTGCAGTGCTATATAACCCCTATACTAACATATGGGTGCGAGTCTTGGACAATAAACAAACTGGAAAGTGGGAGATTGGAGGCAACAGAGATGTGGTTCTACAGAAGAATGCTGAGAATACCATGGACTGCCAGAAAAACTAATGTAGAGGTGTTAAAAGAGTTAAATGCGAAACGGACCTTAATCAACAATATAAGAAAAAGGCAATCTTCTTTTTTTGGCCACTTCATGAGACAGGCAGGTTTAGAGAACATAATCACAACAGGCAAGATTGAAGGCACCAGAGACAGAGGGCAACAACGTGAGAAAATATTAGACAGTTTGACAACCTGGCACGGCAAAGAAACAACAACGACGTTGATACATAATACTGTGGTCAGAGAGCTGTGGAGAGCCATGACCGCCTACGCCACCCGGCATGGCACCTGATGATGATGATGAATTGTTTACAAACTTCAACAAGTTTTCAACTAGGATTATGACAATGTTCGGTTCCACCTATGTGTGTGAACAGTTATTTTCCTTCTTGAAATTAACAAAAACTTCTCAGAGAACAAGGCTGACCGATGAACACTTGTCATCCCCGATTAATTAAATATAATTCAATAAGATTACGGTGTTTCTCAGATTTGTTGGTGTGGCCCGCCGGTATACTCAAAGTATCTTATTCGGCCCATGGTGCACTTTGATGTGACACGCCTGGTGTGTGTCATGTGACGTATTCCTTCCAGAACGTTGTCTTCCCAATGAACTCTCTGAACCTCTCTCTGTCTTGGGCGATGTGGCTTGCATTTTCTTGCGATGTATTCATATTATCTTTAATGTCGTCAGTCCATCGTCTTCTTGGTCTGCCCCTTCTCCTCTTCCCAGGTACTCTTCCCTCCATTATTTGTCTTTCTAAACAGTTATGTCTCTTTATATGACCAAACAGGCGTAGTTTTCTTTTTGTTATTGTGTTTAGTAACCAACACTGGAATATTCAGTGTGTTTATAATATCTGAGTTTCTGATTTTATCCTTCCATGATATTCTAAGTATCTTTCTGTAGCATTTCAGCTCGAAGGCGTTGATCTTCTTTGCCGCTGTTTTACTTAGAGTTCATGTTTCACAGCCGTATGTTGCAACCGGAAAAATAATAGTTCGTTACATCAGCACTTTCTTTTCTATTTTGTTGTTTTTCCATATGTTTTTCAGCCGTGTTATTTTGCAATATGCCATTGCCAATCTCTTCCTTATTTCTGCCATGCAGTCTCCTGCACCGTTGATGTTTGCTCCTAAGTATTCAAATTTATCCACACATTCTATCTCGGTATTGTCTATTCTGATTTTTGGTTGTTGTGTTGTTATATCTGTTGACATGATTTTTGTTTTCTGCGTGTTTAAATACAAATTTTGTGCTTCGCTATATTTCTTTGTGTTCTTGGTTAGTTGTTCCAATCCCTTTATATCGTTTGAAAGAAGTACTGTGTCGTCTGCGTAGCGTAGTTCCGGGATTAGGAATCCATCTATGTTTAAAGCGTGGTAGTCAGTGTTGTGTATGTCTTCTCTCACGTTCCTCATTATACTTTCAGCGTAGATGTTGAACAGGTATGGGGAGAGTGTGCACCCTTGCCTTACTCCACTCTGTACCTCAAACCACTCTGAGAGATCGTCCTCTAACTTCACTGCAGCCTTTTGATCTTGGTAAAGTTCCTCTATTAGATGAATCAGATGTTTTGGGAAACCCATGCTGTTCATTATCTCCCATAGTTGCTGGTGTTGGACGCAGTCGAACGCTTTTGAGTAATCTATGAAACACATGTGCAGGTCAGTTGAAAATTCCCTACACTTTTCTATGATCAATCTCATATGGAGAATGTGATCTCTTGTTCCTCTGCCCGATCTGAAACCAGCCTGTGTTTCATTTATCTCCATCTCTAATTTCTGTTTGATTCTTTGCATTATGATGTTTAGCATTATTTTACTTGCTTGACTTATAAGTGCTATAGTTCGGTAGTTAGAGCAAATCTGAAGGTCGCCTTTTTTTGGAAGGGGTATATATATTTTGATGGTTTTTCTGCAAAGAGTATCTCTTGTCTTCCTCTTTTTATTTTGCAATATGGTACCCATTTTAATGCTTTTAGTGGCAGACTGTTTTCATTCATTCAAAGTACATGCCCGATACAAGTCCATCGTTTTCTTCTTATTGTTGTAGAAACATATTGCTGTGTGGTATCTTCTCTTATTTGCATGTTTGGCTTGAATTCTTCCCAACCAATATTTAAAACTCTTCTAAGACAATTATTTTCAAATGAGTTCAATTTCATGCTAGTAGACAGACGTAATGTCGGCACATTGTCCAGCCTTCATTCGTGTAGTTCACTTAGAGAGAATACTATATTCTTTAATAGATTCAATTTCTACAATCTGAAAGACCATCTGGTGGTCGCTGTCTCCAATATGTTTTCCAAACGACACGATTTATGCTCCACTCCAAATTCGGTGAGTGGAATACCAAGTATATTGTAGGGTAGGCTATGATCTGTAGTAGAAGTTTGGCGAATCACTTGGCTGGTGGATAAAGATAAGTTCAATTTAATCCGGCCAGTTTCTAGTTCCTCACATCTCCTCTCCACCCGAGTATAGCTCCAACTCCGCTAATGGTTACATGCATAATGCTCTTGTCGTAAGAGACTGCTAATAATGTTTAGGGTGTGGAGATGTTTGTTCCATCCCATACAGGGATAAAGTGATACAAAAATCAAGCTGAATTAGGATGTATTGGGTTGAAGGTTGTTTATATGGCAACCAATCTGTAAACTATGACAACGATGTATTACTTTCTCCGAACTATATGAAGAATATCTGCAGGAGTTTAAAAACCAACGAAGGCTCCGACGCATTAGTAGCTACCCCCCCCCCCCAACTATATCAGACAAAACTCTTTTATATACTTTTAAGCTGATGTCACAGAAAGTTGGATTATTGGTGTCACTTTTTGACGTCATTTTCTGTTATTAAAATTACACCAATGAATGTTTTCCGTGAAACAAATATGATTACTGAATATTTCAAGTGTATTAGGCTCATGTATGCATAATATTTAAAATCTACTGTACAGTGTTTCCTTTTTTTCCTTGGTCATCGATCTCTACCACCACCACACAAAAATGCAGCGAAAACCGTGGGACATCTTAGTCAGGATTACCTGACTAAATTGCGACTTTCATTATATTTTTTATGATCACGCTCGTTGGTGTAACAAAAAAAAAAGACTCACGTCAGCGGTTGAAAGGGTGCCTCACAATAAGAGCTTATTATAAAAATTAAATTGTCCAATTTATATATATATGTGGAAAAGATATTTTCAATTTACATGATATGTGTGGATAAGATATTTTCATACACAAAATAAAATAGGGTTTGGGGGGGGGGTGGTTGTTGTGGGGGGAACAAAAACATAAATACCGTTTGCTGTTGTAAAAAGTAGTCATTGACATATATATATATATATATATATATATATATATATATATATATATATATATATATATATGCGCCTTATATACATATACACACAGCTATGCAAGAATCCGGGCTCGAATTCTATCGCCGGCAATTATCCACCCGGACCATTCAGAAAGCAATGATAAACTATTAGACGCATTTATATTGCCTGGAAAATCACTACAGCTAAAAAATGTCTCTTCACCCTGAATAGGATATGCTAGCAATTTTATTTACGTAGTTAAACAATTGTGAACTTAAAAAGAAACTATTTTGCTAAAATAGTTTGTCTGACATAAATTATTTTGGAATTAAACAATACCAGTATCTTGTTTCTTTAATGTTCGAGAATGATGTGTTTCCGGATCTTTATGTCTCGTTTTTTGTTATTGATTTTTATAACACCATATGCCGTGATAGTGATATGACCAGAGGCGTAGAGTGTGTCAATGGCGCCCGGGGCGGAATCATAATTTTTTGCCCTTGTGACATTAAAATAATATGTCAATGATTGTGAAAGACTGGACGAAAATAAATTTGCCGCCCGGGGCGGTCCGCACCTCCTCCCCGTCGCTACGCCACTGGATATGACCAATATATTTTCTCAGCTTGTATCCCGGTTCTTCTGATGAGTAAACTTCCTGACTATACATCATGATTATGACTGGGGGACATAAAATCAATAGAAAAAATATTCATGATTATTCAGTGCGTAAAAAGTAATTACCTAACTCAACTTTCTCATATGATACTTGTCACTCTAGCTACCTCTATGAAGCATGCCAATTTTGTTTGGAACAGATGCTTCTTTGCTTCATCATTTCAATATGTGAAACATATAGTATAATGTATAGCATGTACACGAGGTTCCCAAGCTTTGAAGAGGTGATGACACGTTGACAGGAGTGTTTCAAGAGTGTCTACCAGGTCCATTCCCAGGTAACTAATGCATATATACGAAAAGTTAGGAAAATATCGCTCCCCTTTCCCCAATCATTTACGCCCGTCTCATTATTTAAGCACGAGTTTTCTAGCAGACGCTAAATTGGTAGCATATCCTATTCAGGACGTGACTATCAACCCATAATTTTTTGGCTGTAGTGATTTTCTAGGCTTTATAAATAGGTTCATTAGTTTGCTAGGGATTTCTGAACGGTCCAGATGCACAATTGCTTGTAGCGAGGATCGAACTCGGTACCGTGGTTCGTCACAGACGTGACATGTACCGCCCGCCACAGAGCCGGACCGCTGCAACATGAAATTCTATACCTGGATTTCTGGGACGGAATCAACCCATTTTTCTTCGGCATTCCTGGAAATTGTAAGACATGACTGCGAAGTCTTGACAGGAATACTGCCGCACTTGTGGTATTGCACTCAACAACCATATTGAGCTATAGTCATCTTGGACTTGCTAAAAATATTGTAAACTTGCACATAGACAAAAGCTCTATAAACGAAGTCTCTTGTCACGAAGATGCAATTTTCCTGGAAGAAACTCTGAACACTTTTTGTACAAAGCAGGTATTTTAATTAGTTAGTCGTAGGATCATCATCACTGCAAACTGGACTCGTCCATAGTTGATCCGATCTCTTCCTGAGTGTATCCGCCATTACGCTTCTGCTGACAGTACCGGTCCTATGCTGGTTGACCATCATTCTTCTGCGCCGTCCAAATTGATTACTTCTAGCAATACCGCATTTCAAACCCTGATATTTAATCCTGGACATGAAAATGAATCATCATCCACACTAGTCTCACTCTCGCGTACTGTATATGTATTTTTATTAGTTTGAACTATATTCTGAAAAAGTGAAGCATATTGGTATTTCTGGGGAAATCCCTAAGCGAAACATATTATGTCCCTGGGAAAATACCTCATCTTATCATATTGTTTCGATGGAGAAATATATTATCGTATAATATTGTTTCGCGAGATAATTCCTCATCTTATATTGTTTCGATAGGGAAATACATTATCTTATCATATTGTTTCCTCAACTTATATTGTTTTGATGGGGAAATACATTATCGTATAATATTGTTTTGCGAGATAATTTCTCAACTTATATTGTTTCGATAGGGAAATACATTATCTTATCATATTGTTTCCTCAACTTATATTGTTTTGATGGGGAAATACATTATCGTATAATATTGTTTCGCGAGATAATTCCTCAACTTATATTGTTTCGATGGGGAAATACATTATCTTATGATATTGTTTATCGTGCTATTGTTGAAGACTACTTTATCAGAGAAGGAAAACGTAACAGCGAATTCGCCACTATAACCATCGAGGAAATGTTGAAGTATTGAGACAAAATACAGGTTTGTATAGAGGTACAAGGGCACTCCAGTGTCCCATACGTGTGGATCATGTTTGATAATAATGGTGTACAATATTTAAGAAAACTTAATTTTAAAAAAAGAGAACTGTGTAAGGTTAAATTTAATTTTAAGAATACCGGCAAAGTAAATAATCTTGGACAAGTTATGTGTAAAGATAAAATAGTGGCAGTAGTATTAGTGCATGCCCAACCACCACCAACTGTTAATTCAAGAGACGAAGAGAGCATAATCAACTAGAACAACTACCTAATGATTCTAGATGTGACTCAACAAGATTAGCCAATAAGACTCCAAATATATAAATAATGACAAGCCAAAAGAAGGACAAAGAAAAATCAAAACCTAACGAATGAAGTCCTAATTAATTATGTACATATCTTATAGTACAATCGAGATCACGGTGGGGACAACATTCACCAGTGTAGATATAAAGCATGCCCTTTCTTCGGTATAAAGACATATGCTCAGATGACACGAAAGGCGGATTTTGATTATTTCCGTGAATTTCGTTGGTCGACGTTGGCTATTTTTGGCGGGCTATTCCAAGTATATAAACAGTGACCAACAAAATCACGACAATAATCAAAAACGTAACAAATGAAGTCCAGTTTATTTAGTATACAGAGGTCTTCTACTGCCGATGGTCTCGCTAGATTGTGTATACAGCTGAAAGTGAACTGCTAGCAGTGTTTATATTGACAACCAACTCTTGCTGTCATTCATATCACATCCCTCTCTCTTCTGTTTATGTTGACAACCAAATCTTGCTGTCATTCATTCATGTCACATCTCTGTTCTGTTATGTTGACGGCCAACTCCTGCTGCCACTAATATTATTTCTGTTTATGTTTACACCCAACTCTTGCTGTCACTTATATCACATGTCTTCTGTTTATGTTGACAACCAAATCTTGCTGTCATTCATATGACCTCTGTCTTCTGTTTAGGTTGACAACCAACTCCTGTTGGCACTCATATTACATACGTAACCTGTTTATGTTTGCAACCAACTCTTGCTGCCACTCATATTTAGGGTTACCACGCGTCCGGGTTTCCCCGGACACGTCCTCTTTTTATGCCCCTGTCCGGGCGGCTTTCCAGAAAAATGGCTTTTGAGTGGGTTTTTCTCCGTCCAGGACCCGTCCGTCCCCGATCGATCGATACTTTCTTTTCTGTGCTATATACTTTAATCTATTATGTGTCGTGAAATAAACACGCGCGCCACCTTATATTTAGCTCTGCACCAGGCGCAATCTATGATCCCAACGTCAATTTCCTCAAATGCGGACGATTTTAGTGACAATGACTCAGAATGAGATTCCCTACTGTTTGGTAAACTTCAATAATTTAGTTACTAACTTACTGTTTCTTGTCAGTCAGCTAGTGTGATGCACTGAACACTCAGTTAATACAAGTTTATAATTAAATAAGAACAATATTTTATGTAGTTTAACTTTAATTTTATTTGTACAACACTTAATATTGGCCATATTTGATGAAAATTTTGCATGTCCTCTTTTTCCATCTGACAATTATGGTAACCCTACTCATATTACATGTCTTCTGTTTATGTTGACAACCAACTCTTGCTGCCACTCACATTACTTCTGTGTATGTTGACAACAAACTCTTGCTGTCACTCATATTACATCTTTTTTCTGTTTATGTTGACAATAAACTCTTGCTGTCACTCATATTACATCTGTCATTTTCGTTCATTCACAAATTCTTGTTTAGCAGGATGTCGTTCAGATCAGGGGTCGGTAACCTTTGCGAACTGTGTGCCAACTTAAGGTTTCAAATTATTCAGAGTACCAACATCACATATCATTTTATACAAGTCGAGGCCAATATTCTTATTTTACCATATATTTTATTTTTATATTTTAATTAATTAATATATAATGATATTCAATAATATGTAAAGTTGTAAACAACATTAGAAGAAATAGAGTTTCTTGAAAAATTAAAAAAAACTTTTATTATTAATGGGAGCCTTGCCATTGCATGGTCTTGGCTAGTTACTCATTATCGACAACATACTTTGTCACTTTGAGTTTGACACAATTTTCTTAATGTTCAGGCGTTAGGCGAATACGCTGTGGATTTAGCACTGCTTTCATGTGATTTATAATCAACTTTATACAGGAAACGTGAAGAGTCTGCGTGCCATAGGTTGCCGACCCCTGGTCCAGATAACAAAATACTGTAGGCCTATATCACGGTTTCTGCTTAGCTGCACCTTTCGACTTGACACGTATGTTGTGGGATAACCAGCCACACACTGAAACCTCCATCTTCACCTCCAACGACATACATTTTAGGTCGTATTGTTGCTAATCTTTGCTCTACGCTAGGGCTAATGCAATCAATACAATGTACTTGTTGATCTCTCTAACTAGAGATCCTGAAATAGATTAAAGCGTGAGTAATAATTTTGAGCACTATATACTAGCGGGGAAACGTAAGAGAGACGACATGTCGACTAGATGCAACCATGACCGTCTCGAAATAGAAGACATGTGCACAGAAAACGTAAACGTGATCTGAGAGGTCTATTTCGATTATTTCCCTGCGTTTCGTTGGTTGGTCTTGTTTTTTTTTTTGGGCATACAACTCCGGCATATGCCACAATTAAGTGATCATCGAAAATCACGAGAATAGTTAAAAACGTAACGAATGATTTCCTAATAAATTATGTACAGAAGTCTTATAGTATATTTGAAGGTCACGATGCAGACTATAGGTACATTTCCGTAACGCTGGCTTATTACCGACACTGGTGATTTATCTCAATAGGGAACATGCGGTGATGTAAGGTCTATTGTATGGTTGGTGTGTGTAACCATGCGTGACAAGAACACACCAGTTTCGCTGGACACTTCAGTTCTCATTGACCAATAAGAAAGTTTATCCTCACTCGGTAAGACAATATCCCGTCAAGCCAATAACAATGTGTATCTGTATCTAGTTCATGCTTTGTGTTTTTGCTGAATGAAACCAACATTGCAGGTAAGTGTCGTTATTTATTTTGTTTGTTCTTTCCCTCCCCCCAAAAATGTTATATATATAATGCTTTTTCATGTGTCTGGTTTAGTTAAATGGTCTAACCCTTTGTTAAAGTCTAGGATGAATCGGACAGTTGACTTCGGCCATTGCGAGAAAGTACGGTAAACTGTTTTGTATATCCCATTTATATTTGCACCATGCACATAATTCCTTGCAATATTTACATATTTTCCCGTGTATTTTCTTTATTAGTGTGGGTTATTTGAAATATAGAACAATTTCATATTATCTTGTTTTCTTACTGTAAGTTTATGAGGTATCATCTCCGAGATACTTTACTTTGATATATTATTCAAACTAGTTTTACATTCATTGTAACATATATATTCCTATAGGCATACGCGTACATTTACATTATATTACCTATAGATATTTATTAAAAATAGCAATTATGTGGATGGGTAGACATACATTACAAGATACATCATGCAGAAGCAAGTCCATATGCTTATTCATGAAAAAAATGTGATGCAATTTAGGACTGGTCCGGGGGATTAATGTTTGAAACTGAAGTGTGAATTGAGTGCTGATGATGTTCGTCCGTCGTGATCGACGATGATCAAAAACTCAACCATAATAATAACAATAAATAATAAAAGTTAATAGTGCGTTATTAAATGACTAGCAAGTCCAATGCGCGCACAAAATGTTCTTTTACAGAATTGACAACAATAGAAGGTCTCTGTGTGAGGTTGAGATGTTTTTTCTTTTCTACGTGTCCGCTTCTGTCTTGCAGTATCTTGTCTGAATTCTTCCGCCGCTAGTGCTCCCGTTCTAATGCTGTTCTATCCTGAGCGAGGCTCTCCCAAGCGCCTACGTCAATGTTAAGATGTTTCAAGGATGACTTGAGCGTGCCGTTGAAGCGCTTTTTCTGTCCACCACTTTTTCGAAATCCTGCCTTGAGTGCTCCATAATATATTTGTTTTGGCAAACGCGAGTTCTCCATACGCACAAGATGGCCTTCCCAGCGTGCTTGCGCCTTCATAAGTATTGTGTGGATGCTTATTGAGGTTGATTTTTCCAAGACCTCGTAGTCTGGTACTTTGTCCCACCAATGGATGTTTAGTAATTTACGTAGGCAGGTAAGATGGAAATGATTTAATTTTTTTTGCATGTCTAGCATACACTGTCCCGTTTCGCAGGCGTATAGTAGGGTTGGTATAACAGCAGCATGATATACTTGTAGTTTGGTGGTTGTTCTTATACCTCTTCTGTCCCAGACATTTTTGCGTAATCTGCCAAATACAGCACTAGCTTTTGCCAGTCTATTGTTAATTTCCACATCAATGTTGACATCGCGAGAGAGAGAGTGCTTCCAAGGTAAGTAAAATTGTCGACTACCTGCAGTTTTTCCTGATTAACGATGATGGAAGTAGCAGTATCTTGGCTATTTGATGTTGCTTGGTGCATGACTTCTGTTTTTTTGGTGTTAATAGTGAGACCAAAGTTGTTGCAGGCCTGTGAGAAGCGGTCTAAGGTGCTCTGCATGTTTACGACAGAGTCAGCATACAATGCACAGTCGTCAGCATAAAGTAATTCTCTAACATTACTAGATTTAGTTTTTGTGTTTGCTTTTAGACGACGTAAATTGAAAAGACCACCATCTGTTCTGTAATTGATCATTATACCAGCTGTTTCATTACTATGGTGTGTTTCCGTTAGCATGGCCGTAAATAACAGCACACATCCCTGCTTTACACCGTTTGTGACAGGGAATGCAGGAGATACTCCTCCTTCGCAGATAACACTAGTCATCATACCGTCATGAAATTGTCGTATCACAGTGACAAGTTTTGGGGGACATCCGAACTTTGTAAGCACCTTCCACAGTCCTTCTCTGTTAACGGTATCGAATGCTTTAGTTAAGTCCACAAATGTTGTTAAGAGTTCACTATGTTGCTCTTGTGACTTTTCCTGAATTTGTCGTGCAGAGAATATCATATCAACTGTACCACGACCTGCACGAAAACCGCACTGACTCTCTGGGAGTAGCTCGTTTAATAGTGAATTATTTAATCTGTTGAGTATGACACGAGCAAGAATTTTACCAGCTATAGACAAAAGTGATATGCCCCTGTGATTATCGCAAGACTGTTTGGTACCTTTGCCTTTATATAGGTGCACTATAGAAGCATCTTTTAGATCTTGAGGCAATGTACCTGAGTTCCAGAAAATACCAAAAATGTCAGTTAGTTTTTTAATCAGCAGTGGTCCGCCATTTTTATAAATTTCAGCAGGTAAGGCATCCAAACCTGGAGCTTTATCATTTGACATTTGTTTAATCACTATCATAACCTCTTGACTGCTTGGAGGTATATCGAATTCTTCTCTTATCCTAAGTTGTGGTATTCTGTTTATGGCTTCTTCATTTATTACTGATGGTGTTTAGGATTTCTTCAAAATGTTCAGCCCAACGATTTAAGATGTCATTTTTATCAGTGAGAAGCTTCGACGAATCGGCATTTAATAGAGGTGGTGATCCGGATGAGTGTGGGCCATAGATAGTTCTTAAAGCCTCATAGAATCGCTTATAGTCCTTTCTGTCTGCAATCATTTGAATTTCTTCAGCTTTTCGACTTAGCCATTTATCCTTTATCTCTCTGAGCTTCTTTTGACAAGTGTTACGGATCTTGTTATAGGCTACTTTCTTGGACGGTGAAGATGCTGCCCCTTGTAGTTTCTTGAAGGCGTTGTGTTTTTCTTCTAACAAGGATGTTATTATCATCAAACCAGTCTTGGTGTCTATGCACCTTCACACCCAAATGTTCCTACGCTTTGGCGTAAATAATTCCTTTAAACGAAGCCCAGCTATCTTCAGATGTGCCATCAACAAGATCTAAATCTCCCAAGGCTTATTGAGTGCTACACTATAATTGAATGACATGCTCCGCCGAAGACGGATGTGTCGAGCCAATGGCGTAAATAAAACTACGACACAACGCATTTCCATTCTCTAGACTACATCCTACTGGAAATCTAACAGGACCATGGTACTGCTACAAGAAAGAACCAGTGGGAGTTTGAGAATGAAATCTGAAGAAGAAGAATGATATGCAGTGTGCTGCTCTTTTGAGATGCCTGAGTAAATATGGGGAAACCCGATTCATTGAATGAAATACTCTACCATGCCTTTTGTGACATACTTTGAATAAATTGTACAGACCCTATCGGTAATAAATGGCATTTACGTGAAGCATTTTCAGTTTACAACATAAAAAAAGAGGCTTGACGCCTTGCGCATCGCACAGATTGTGCGCACGTGTGTGTGTTTGTTCTGAATAAGCATAGAATAGGCCTACTAGCAAATGGGACAATGATGTGTCACAAGTGTGTTAATGAAGCTGTCAGTTTCAACACAACGACCAGAGTCCCAAGATGTCAAGGTGGTCCGTCACTGCGGGAAATGGGAGACTCAGTTTCATGTTGATCGTAATAGTTGAAACTTAATGAATGATTGTGACCAGACAATTATGTCTGTTTGTGGAGCGCCGTTATAAACAGCCATAGAATCGAGTATGCCGGGAATGGATAAAGAAATATCGATCCGATATCTTATATAGGAAATGGATAATAAAACAGTGATATATATATATATTATTAAATGATTATATAAGGAAATATGAGATAATATTCTACAAGGGATGGATAAGAAAATAACGATATGATATACTACTGGATAAGGAAATAATTAGCAGATGTAATATTATAGTATGCATGAGGAATAAACACAGTGATGCAGTAATAGACGCACATCATAGTAACCAGTGCCTCAGTTGTAAACATAAATCTGGCACTCTTCTGTCGCACACTATAGCAACAAGGGAAGATGGAAACGGATATCTGGCGCCCTTCCTTCTTTCCATGCAATAGTATTTTGATATGTCTTGATGAAGTATGATTCATGGAAAATGCGCATAGTGATATCTATTTGAGCACGGTCTGCCCAGATATGTTCATAAAACTTCAGGATTAGACACGGTCTGTCTCAGATATGTTCACAGAACTTCAGGATTGAGCACGGTCTGTCCAGATATGTTCACAGAACTTCAGGATTGAGCACGGTCTGTCTCAGATATGTTCATAAAACTTCAGGATTAGGCACGGTCTGCCCATATATGTTCACAGAACTTCAGGATTGAGCACGGTCTGTCTCAGATATGTTCACAGAACTTCAGGACCACGATTATCATGTTGTGTGTTTTGTATTCTCAAATGTGCAGCGCAGTCACTTTCTCCTTTGATGATCCACTTATCGATCTTTCCCGTGCACACTATTTATGGCATCCTGTTCATCTGATTCCATATCAATGCATTTGCTTATATATCCCGCTTACAAACATCCTTGTATTGAGGTATTAGGCAGTGAAATTAGCTGTCCACAACTGAAACATCCCACACAAGAGATATTCATTTCAGAGGGTATCCTTGAATGGTTTGAAGAACACACATGAATGCCACAGTTAGACTATAACGTATTGGGTCATGCGTGACCTTCTACAGTATAGAATACATGTGCTCAGAAAACGTTAATATGACTAAATATTCCCATTTTAATTATTTTCGTGTATTTCGTTGGTCAGCATTAGATATTTTTGGTATGCGACTCCAAGTATATAAATAGTGACTAATGGAAATAATGATAAACGTAATGAATTTAGTCCTAATTAATTCTGCAAACATATCTTCTTATTGGCATTAGTCACGTGTCATGGATCTCTCTAGAAATCCACGATTTCGTGCTGACAAGGTTTATTCCCATTTTAAATATCTAATTTGGCAGTTTTATGTTATTTATAAATGAAGAAGTGATAAATACTACATAAAGTACAAAAGTTATTATTAAAGCCTACCTATCAATGTTAAAAATAAATAACTAGGAATAAACAAAAGAACAAGGACTTTTTTGTACGTTCCGGTCCAACTAAGACCTTTCTCAAGAAACACACAAACAAGGAACATTGAATTACAAATGACCACTTGGGGATGTCCTTCTTACAGCGGAACTCTCCACGTAATCCAAATATCCACGTAATCCAGATATCCACGTAATCCAAATATCCACGTAATCCAAATAACTTTGATCTTGTCCTTGTTCTTTTTTTTATTGCTAGTTATTTATTTTTAATATTTATAGTTAAGATTTAATAGTAACCTTTGTACTTTATGTAGTATTTATCACTTATTCGTTTGGTTACTGCGGCACTCTCCATTTTGTCGGACATCATCTGCCATTTTGATTATTTATATTTATAATTGAAGATGACGCTATTCTGCATTCGTTCTCAAACTACCGCAGTTGGCATAACGTAGTCCCGAGAACGGCTAGCATTGTGTAGAGACTTACGGTTTGGTCGCGATATCTGCGCTTATCGACATGAAACATTCAATTTCAGCATGGCTTCTGAGTCACTTCTGAGACTCTTTGGAATGGGGCAGTCAACCCACCCCGAAACCCCATCAACCGTATTTTACGGCACACATGGCAGGTCATAATGTTGGCTGTATTTTGCTCAAATTTTGGGCCATGAGAACACACAAGTAAAGTTGGATTTTAATGTTGGTAAAACTGATCGATATGTTCACAATTTAAGCCACAACTGAGGAAAACCTGTGCATTCGCCAGGAGGGCTATGGGCTGTCAAGAGCTTCATGCTCACAGCGAAAGGGATTGAATCATCATCATCACAATTTAAGTTACTGCATTTTATAGATGTTAAAACTAAGCGATATATCTGCCGTGTAAACATACCATACTTTATTGAATGTTTCATGCATATCGTAAGAGGCGACTAAGAAGGTTGTGGGGGTGGAGTTGGCTGTCCAATCCCTATATAGGATACACGTTACTCATCGGTCATGCTGAAGTCGAATGTGTGAGGCCAAAAGGCGGGGATAAACAGTAAACCATGACACAATGCATTCCGTTATCCGAACAACATTATCTGCAGGAGTTTGAGAATGAATGCAGAGAAAAATAATCATCTTTATTCGTTTTGAGGTGGAGATGAGGTTTAGCACAGCCAACAGAGACTGAAATCTAAAACATGTCGGGCAAACTCTTACATTGAGCAGGACCACATTTCTGCCCAATCAAGCACAGGTGCTGAAGTTGGAGATACCTAAATAAAAGTTGCACCAGCAATCATGGTATCATGCAATCCGATTAGTAAAATATGTCTGCACGACAAAACACCCACAGGCACAGAAAGCTGTACAGGAACCGCGAGGAGCTTTCAAATACAGCAGCATTTATAAAAAAAAATAATAATCCAGATTTGCTGTGTATATCATCATCATCATCAGGTGCCATGCCGGGTGGCGTAGGCGGTCATGGCTCTCCACAGCTCTCTGTCCACAGTATTATGTATCAAAGTCGTTGTTGTTTCTTTGCCGTGCCAGGTTGTCAAACTGTCTAATATTTCTCACGTTGTCGCCCTGTCTCTGGTGCCTTCAATCTTGCCTGTTGTGATTATGTTCTCTAAACCTGCCTGTCTCATGAAGTGGCCAAAAAAAGAAGATTGCCTTTTTCTTATAGTGTTGATTAAGGTCTGTGCGCATTTAACTCTTTTAACACCTCTACATTAGTTTTTCTGGCAGTCCATGGTATTCTCAGCATTCTTCTGTAGAACCACGCTGTGTATATATATATGTTAAACTGGAAACGAGATGATCTCTATTCGTCAATGTTATGTATTGTACTTCCTTGTTTATTGTGCACGATGTCTACTCGGTACTTGACTTATTATAGAACTTATTATTCACAAACTTATTATAGAACTAAGAATTGTGGGGCTCTCCATTAATTATACCAACAATTGGTTGGGGGTGTCTGAAAAAGTTGACTGTTGTTTCCGAGGGATGTATGTGACCAAAATTGACGCCAACAATATTGGTATTTTTTATGCACCAATTAAATTTGTAAAATTTGAAACTGTTATAGAAGTCAGGAAAAAATAGTGTAGTTTTTCGTACATTTTGTGCTGAATTTTAAAAGAATTTTGACACAATTAAGCAGACGCTCCCTGATTGGCTGGCAGTTGTCGACAAGGGGAAGGATACAAATTTGACAAATTGCTGGCGCATTTTATAAACATCCCCTATGTTATTTGAGAGTGTGTGGACTTTAATTTACAATAGTTTATTTCAGCAGCAGATACATACACATGCTGTTATACACCATTCGTACTAGACCGACATCATCATCATCATTAAGTGCCGTCTCCGCAACGAAGGTGGCTGGAACGGATCTCCAACATCCCCTGTCTCTTGTCTTGGTGGTGCATTCTGCTAGACTGTAAATTGTCCATAGTGTGATGTTACATCATCATATTGTTGACTAAAATACACGTCATGAACGACACAGTATTGAACGACAGAAACTAGATTAATTACAGATATAGACATGTTTCAAGTGAACGAAAGAAGAATTTATGACGCCAGCGATGTGGTAAGCCGGGATTATTCCTCAAGAAAAGTTGGGGTTATTTGAAATTTCTAAAACGTCAGTGGTAACCATGATTGCGTAGATTCGAAGGTGTATCACTGCCTGGGGACGAGCATGTTTGTAGATGTTGGGGAGTTAAGAGATAAATAAAATATACATAACACAGCAAATCAATAGTAATACAACACTTTCATTCAATTTTTGCGCTCTTTTTAGTATCTGAAATCATTCATTTCAATTGTTATATTATTATGTTTGGTCGTACAGTATTTGGTAAGGGTGGAGGTAGTTTACCTATGCATAAAATGCCATTTCCTCGGGTTTGATGAGTAGGCTACATCAATAGTTTTAGTCAATTTTGATGATATTTCTTGGAAAACCAGTAAAAAATGGGGGAGGGAGGTGTGATGATGGGTTGAAGTGAGTTACCAACTATTTGGCTTACTTCATAGTCTTAAATGATATGATATATTGAAATTTCCTAAAAAGGGGATGGGGGATTCAACCACCCTCCAACTCTTCATTTTGTGGGATATATATATCACACCGAAGACGGATGTGTGTGGCCACTAGCGCAAATAAAACGGTGACACAACACATTTCCATTCTCTGGACATATTCTTCTGGAAATCTGTTAGGATCGTTGTCCTGCTAGAAGAGAGATCCAGCGGGAGTTTGAGAATAAACACTGAAGAAGAATATTTATATATATATAATTCATCTGTTCTAGCCCATGACATGGGGTGTTGGTATCGTGTCTGTTCACATCTCTCTGTCTTATGCACTACCAATCATGTTCAGCTTAATCGCTGAAGTCAGAACAATAATGAAGCAATTGTTTTTGACCATGAAGTTCGCAGTAGATGTTTTTCCCTGGAAAATGATAATCATACTCCTGCATAATTCCAACATTAACATATGGATGTGAAAGTTGGAAAGCAATATCGCAATATCAAAGACTAAGCACCTTTGAAAATAAATGTCTTAGAAGGCTACTGAACATACGTTGGTCAGACTTCAAATCAAACACAGTTGTCAGACAAGAATCAAAACACGAATATGTATCTACCTATATTAGAAAATTTTGCTGGAATTACATTAGACACACACTGCAAATGGATACCAAGCTTTAATGAGGGGACCAAAGGGAAAGAGAAAATGAGGAAGACCAAAAGAAACTTTACATAGAACTATTACGAGAACATTTCACCGGTATCAGAAACACTGAAGATCTAAGGCAAATTTAAAGACATGGAAATCTATGACAACCGCCCTATGTCTTTGGCCCTAGAGGAATAACTAACTAACTAATGTTAATCATTAATCATAAATAAAGACCTATGCGGCCATTGACTTTTTAACTGCCTCTTTTATGATGCACCAGATGGTGTTCTGGAGACTATAATGCTCAGGAATATTGGAGTACAAGTATTATATCACTGAACAGTAAATATAATTTTAATATGCTGGTAAAGTCGTAACTCAACAATTAGGGTATACTTCATCTCCGATGTATTAGCAATAATTAGATTATCACTATTTGTGCTGCTTTAGAAGAAGCACTGGGATTACCCACTGTAACTGACCCCCTTATAGAAGAACTGGCATCACACACTGTTGCTGATCCCCTTATAGAACTTGTATCACCCACAGTAGCTGACCCCCTTATAGAAGTACTGGGATCATCCACTGTAGCTACAATCGTCTTGGCAAAGAGTCACTACACACCTGCGTACCTGGCGACAGATAGAGAGGCTGTCACAGGCTAGGGTAGCACACCTGAACTGTCACGGCTGAAATCAGATGTGCTAGGCCTATAAGGCGCATAACGGTGGCACAACGTAATTATGCTCCCGGCGGAAATCGCACTGATATCTATGCTGATTACAATGGAGTAAACACAACAACAAAAAACCACAAAAAAAATCTACTGTAGCCCTTATAGCCCTTTTAATTCCTTATAGAAGAACTGGGATCATCCACTGTAGCTGACCACCTTATAGAAGAACTGGCATCACCCACTTGCATCTGTGGGTCTCACCAATGGCTCACTAGACAAACCAACCATGCAACAGAAAACCTTAGTAGATGACATGCCTTTATATTGAGGTTATCTTCTTACAGAAGCTTCATGGCAAGTCATCTATACAATCCCGTAGTCGTAACCTTCGATAACAGTTACCATGTTGTTCTGACAGGCCGGCGTTGTGCTTGAACTAGTTATGGGCACAGCGTGGGCGGGCAGAACAACCTGTCGCGAGGGCCAGAGTTGTGCCCTGATGTCAACGTCTGTTTCTGCAGCATTAGACTCGAAACACCGAGTCGAATGGCTGCTGGAACAGAGGTCGGAGCACTTATGGGAATGCCCCACATGCTGTGAGGCCAGTTTCTAATCAAGAATCAAGAAACTTAGCTGACCACCTTATAGGAAACCAGGAACTTGTAGGCCTATATTATTGATGTCATTGTTGGAAGTCATATTATAATGTTTGATACAGTTATTGATGTACATCATCTCTTGCGTGCATTTCTTAGCATGCTTGGTAGGGAGCAGTAAACTTACCTCCTCAGTACACAGCACCAGATTTAGACGATAAGGCCCTAAGCTATTTGAGATATGGGGCCCTTTATAAGTTCAAATATTACATGAAGTTTTCAATATTACATGTCTGTGCCAAATATGATTTTTTTTGCCCCCCCCCCAAAAAAAAAAGTGGGGGCCCTAAGCTATAGCTTATAGGTAAATCCTGCACTGTCAGCATAGATCCCAGGAATCCACAAATGCAGTGAAGTACCTGCGGCTTGTAAAGGAAGGGGAGGGGTGTTTTCTTTTAAAAAAATGACAAGTGTTTTTTGTTATTTATGAGGTTTTCAGCGTAAACACTACATGATTTTGTAGTGACAATGTCTTGAAAGCTTTCTAAAAGTTTGTGTAATTTGTTTTGAAGGTTTGCTAACTTCTTCAACCCTCCCCTCTCTCCTTGTCCCTTATTTGTGCACATTGTCTTGTGAATTTGCTGATCTTCCCTTTAATATATTGTCTGGAGGATTTTTATTAACTGTTTTTATTTTTTGTTTGAGAGCTTGCTAACACTTCCCCTTCACTCCCCCATTTTAAAGATTTGTCTTGAGGGTTTCTAACTCTCCATTCCCCATTTTGTTTTTACATATTGCCTTGGGTTCAATCAGCTTTTGCATAGGAACATTTTACATTAGAACAGTGATTTAATATGATGAATATATAGCCTAGAACAGTGAACTCAAACTTGTTTGCCCTGTAGACCACTTGCTGATGTGTTTGTTTTCCATATGCCTAATATTGGATTTTCCTAAATATATTAACTTCAAATGTGGTATTGACAGCAGTCAAAAGTGCAGCTCACTTTGATAGGGTTATTTTGTAGAGTGGACAATTGTAACAAAGAGAACATGTATAATTTTTTATTCATACCATCATTAAAAAGAATACATCTGGTGCACCTCCACTTTTTTCTTCTGACATGAACCCCCTTCAAATCAAATTGGGGCTCAGTATAGACCACTTTGGGAGTCTATGGCCTAGAGGTTATAGCCTTATCTTCACATCTAATTAGGGTAATATATGCAATCATTAGAGCATTACTGGATCTTGAGATAAGGCAACATGATCTTAATGTGTCAACATAGTGTAATTGTATGTTATTACATACAATGAATCCATGATGAATCCAGGTAACTGTCTCTTTAAGTGGGGTGGTTGTATGATGGAGACGACCAGATACTGTTTGAATAACCTGTACGTAATACAATATGCTACTATTAAAATAAATAGCCATGTGTGCATGCTTAAAATGGAGGACTACATATGAATACAGCTCCTGGATCCATCTTTGTACATATAGATATTTAAAAGACATATAAACCGATTTTTCTAAATCCCTATTGCATTAAATCAGCGTAGATGTGTAGCGTTATTTATGTGTGCGTTTATTTGTGCAATATACTGCTGATTATAATTACATTTCTGAAGTAAGATGTGTTACAAATGTAGGATGTATTACACATGTAAGATGAATTAAAATATATGTATTACAATTGTAAACTATATTGGAAATATAATATGTGTTACAAATGTAAGATGTGTTATAAATGTAGAATGTATTACACATGTAATATGCTAACACAGGAGTTGTTACATAAGACATCATGTCTTTTCAGTACAGAAAAGTTGGTAGAATATTTTATTAACTTTAGCAAACACGAGAGAGACACAGACGTCAAATCACTAAAATTAGTGACCACATTTGCTATATTGAGAATACTAAACATATTATAATACGTGAAATGAGTGCTATAAATTAATTATAAAAGAACGAGTCTTGTAAATGAATTGTTATAGAATCATAGTTTTAAATGAATGCTATAGAATCTTAGCTTTGTACCTCACTTGAAACTTTAAACCAAATTTTAGTTCTGTAAAGAAACGTTACAGCCAATATTCATGCAAATATAAAACTCACCATGTGGACATATTTGGATATGTCATTAGCAATACAGACATCAGCAAAAATGCCAAGAAAGTTTGGCCATAGCTAGATATGAGGTTGGTGACCACCATGAAGTATGGGAAAAGAATGCAACATATGACTGCATTACTAGTGATATTGCCATAGACATCCATAGTTCAATTGGTTGCTGATCCAGGGTTCCATGGGATCATGCTCTTTGACCCAATGCCATTGTATGATATATGCATATGTTTGTGAGCTGTTGTTTTGTTCCATATAATGTGTTCCATTTATCTGGCCCTCCATAGTTCAGTAGAAGTAGAAAATATCAATAAATGTATTTGTTACCACAGCTGAAGTTGGATATGTCAGTGATTGGCGTAATTGAAATGCAGACACAAAACATATTTCCGTTCTCTAAACTACATGTTTTTTCCTGCTGAAAATCTAGTGGGACATTCCAGCTACAAGAGAAATCATCTGGAAGTTTAAGAATGAATGCAAAGAACATAATCAACCAAGAAGTCATACAACAAATGATAAGAATCAATTTTACCACAGCATCCATGTAATAATGAGCCCATTTTGTCTGCAGAACTAGATGAGATGGCTGCCGGCACAGTTAAGAACTATGGAAGTATGTCTACAGCAACAGAGACTACTAGCAATGATGAGACTCAAGGAAGTAACAATAGTATCTTTGAGCGGTTTACTATTAGTCAGATTCTCAAGTCCAAGTAAGTTTTATCTGTTTTGTCTTGCTGTTTATGTGTTGTCATTTCTTTGTTGTGTCACAAGAGGAGTAAGTTGCAAAATAGTTTGATATGCTTTCTGAGTTTTGATGATGCAGATTATTCTATGAGTGAGTGTGTCTGCTGTTGGGAACACAACTTGTGGGGATTGTAATGCCGAGCCTAAAACTCAAGTCTTAGCACCCCTCATACCAGCTATATCTTTTCATGAATTCAGATGATGGTTTTTTATCATCACAGTCATGGTTGATTTTCTGAACCAGGATTCCTGTGAGAAGGTAAGGTAAAGGTAGGTCCAATGGCAGAAATCTGCCATTGTGGAGGAAGATAACTCTTCATGTACTAAGTCGCTATAACTATTATTCTGGTGGCCAGTTCCTTTCCTTGCTATCTTTACCTCCCCTTAACTCATGTGTCAGGTCATCATTTACAGCTGAGCCGACTGGAAGAGTGGTTGTGTGAAGCGAGAAATCATAACTTGTGTTTTTTTGTTGTTGTTGTCTGGATGTGGTTTTGAACCTGGGCCGCTGTGTGTGTTCATCCATCACAAGTAATAATGACCATTTGTTACATCCACTTTTTAAAATTCAGTTAGAGATATGACCATGCCTAATAGTTCATAGATGGGTATTAAGCCCTATTCAAGCTGCAAATGTCCTTGGACTTTTAGAAGGATTTTGTTCTATCTGTGACTTTCTAACTACTTTCCACTGTTGAGCTGCTGCATTTCTCATCTTTTCACAAGATGATGCACTCTTTTTGACTGTAGAGTGACATGTGGATCTATTTTGTGCAAGTTCTCATGTATCTTGGTTTATTTCAAAGGTTTTCAGTGAATTTTCCCATGTATCTTGGTTTATTTCAAAGACTTTTAGTGAGGTCTTTAACGAGGTCCTTGTAGCGCTTTTTTTGACCACCTTGCACACTGTAACTCTGTGATAGCAAGCAAGCTCACTATGAACTAGGCTACCCCGCTTCCTGTGGGAAGGAGTGATTGTCAAAATTGGATTAGATTGGTTATTTCTATGGCTTGGAAAACCTTGTGGAGACTGATATACTTGCCAATAAACTTGTGGAAGCTATTGTTAGTGTTACCAACAAGATTGACAGATTTATGATGTTAAATTTTGTGTCCCCTCTCTATCCCTGACAACAACACTGATCTGCCATGCATGTCAAAAGGTGGCTAAGAAAATTTCGAAGGTGGAGTTGGCTTTCTTGTTCCATAGGTCAAAGTAACTAAAAACTCATGCTGAAGTCAGTTGTGTCAGACAAAAAATCACAAATATCACAGTCATGCTGTAAACTATTAGGGACCAAACCCAAAATAAAAGAATGACGAAAACGGATGTGCTGGACCTCAGATGTCCAGCCCACAGAGTGGCTAACCGAGGGGCAAATAACACAGTTTTACTGTGGAACCTGCAGCACAATGTACTTCACGCTCCTCGGCGGAAATCACACGATATATTCATTGTGGTTATATGAGAGCGAACTCTGAAGAAGAAGAAGAAGAAGCTGTAAACTATAACACAACACATTTTGATGTGCTAACTCATCTTGCTAAACAGCAGGAGTATGAGCACAAACACAGAAAAAGGAGAAGAGAATTGATAAATTTTGGCCATAAAAAGTGACATAAAATGCAAAAATTGAGAATAAGAGGTATGATTGTAGGTTAAAGGAGAAAGCTGGATCATTACGATGGACAGGGCACATCACAGAGTGTTTGAACATGTACTTAGTGTTGCAGATCAATTTGTCAGACTCATGAAATGCTTAGAGCATCCATAAAGACGTCTGCATTCTAGAAATATATTACCTGGAGAAAGTATTAAATGAGATAAACCCAGCTAATAAACCACACCTGAATATATTTATCCGCCGAAGACGGATGGGTCGGGCCATCGGCGCAAATAAAACGGCGACACAACGCATTTCCATTCTCTGGACTACATCCTGCTGGAAATCTAGTACGGCCATTGTTCTGCTACAAGAGAGATCTGGCTGGAGTTTGAGAATTAACGCTGAAGAAGAAGAAGAATATATTTAGAAGTTAGCAGATGGGATTTGAACCTGACCCATTCAATTGTCTCACAGCAACAACTGACATTATAAAAACAACCTCCAATGATAAAGAGCTGATGAGACAAAAGATCAACATTGTTATATAAAAGAAAAAATAGAAAGATATAAACAAAAATCTTCTGTGGCTGTGACATGACCGCTTGAAAATCTCATTCCTGAGAAAATGCTCAATGGATTGCTTCTACTTTTTGCTTAATGACTATCTGCAAGATGCAAAAGGCCATATATACAATTCAGCGCAACATGAACCAACATGTTTTCAGAATTTAACCATTCCATCTCCATAAAAAAGATACAATTTTAGTCAAACTTCCAATGTGTATAATCGCAAGTTACTATGAATATGACTGTTTGTTACAGACACAGCAACAACACACACACATATTGCACAGGTATGTGTGTGTTAATCCATCGCGAGTGATGATGACCATTTGTTACATCCACTTCTGAAAATTCAGTTAGAATTATGACCATGCCTAATAGTTCATAGATTGCTAATCTAATACGCCCTATTCGAACTGCAAATATCATTAGACAGTTCGGGCATGGAATGGTCACATTGTCAAGGAGTGTGTGTACATTCCATGCTCCTAGAGTCCGTGGGAAACCTTTTCCCTTTGGATGAATTTTCGTCAATGTGAAAATAACGTGCATTGGGGATTTTTATTTAAGTGGGGAGAAGTTGTGCAAAGCATCGACCTCATTCTCTTGTTAGACCTCATTTGAAATCAGTGGCAAGACGAATCGAGATGACTGGAAATTAAGTTTATGTGCAGGGGATGACCATGGTTTTCTATGTGTCTCACTATGCCCGATGCGGTCCACACAGCATGTTTACCTACATTACCCAGTGGGCCATCAATAATTATTACCGTAGTATAAATATGAAGAATTGAGAGATTGTATATAAAATGAAAAGGTAAATGAGATTTGAACCAGGTCCATTTAGCTAATACTTTAGATATACCATCGATAAAGGATTAATATAAATATGGAATCATGGAATTGTATATAAAATTAAAAGGTATATGAGATTTGAACCAGGTCCATTCAGCTAACACTTCAGATATACCATTGATAAATGATTAATATAAATATGAAACATCAATAAATTATATAACAAATCAGAAGGTAGTAAACAAGATTTAAACCAGAGCTGTTCAGCGAATACTGATTCACTTTTCTACGTGAGTCAACGCATTTCCCCCTCTGTGTTCATGTCGATAGGCAGCACAGACTGCTGAACATATTCTGCTAGACTGAATTACATTATACCAGTTGAGGACGTAGCACTGGTCCACAGAGACGTCCACAGAAAGATGTAATGAGGTGCTTTCAGATTTATTAGTAAAACTGGACTTGCTGTGTAAAAATGTTAAACTGTGAATGAGAATTCATTTTCTGAATTCAACACACAAAAAATTCCTAAAAAAAGTTGTGAGTTTAGTCAAGACTTCCAAGTATATTCCAAATTGAACATGGTTGCTGACTGTAATATTTCTGATATATTGGTTCAGTACTTGATGAGAACACTTTTTAATGTCATGTTTTGCTCACTCTTTATTTGTTTATTGAAATATACAACCTGTCATGGGTACAGGTATAAATGGGAATAGGTTAAATAGTTTGATCGCAACATACTAGCAATGGAACACAAGAACAGATTCAACTAAAACCCTTCATCAGGAAGAAATACAAGGACAACAACGAGAAACAATTATATCGAGCTGGGTTGTTTCTGGCACTGTTGATTTTTTCTCATGCATAGGTATCCTATCCTATAAACTCGTAACCCAATAGGGTCATAGAGGTACCACATACCACTTTTGCTTCAGCAAGAGTCCTCCAGCGATTTCTATCTTAAGCAATACGAATGAGTAACAGTAAAGAGAAATCGTCTTGTACAGTCATTGATGTGGTCTGTCCTTTCATTTGCATGGATCAATGCGCATCTAAAAAGCCATAGGAACAAGCTTACAAACAGCACGCAAGAAGGCCATCTCCAGAGAACTCTTCCACCCCTGACACCGCAAGGCAAACAAGGGCCACAGCGTATAGATACATAGATATCTACTTTCTTTTAATTATCCAAATTTGATGATAATTTCTTCCATATTTGTGCAAGGTCATCACGAGTCAAGCGACAAAAGTCTTACTACACTCCATCTCTGGTTGATGATTTACGGAAAAGAAATAAACTATATTTCCTGGATCCAATCACCAAACTTCGAAACTTTCATGGATTCCCATGGAAACTAACACTTCAAATCTTGAAGCTTGTTCTCATTACAGTACAGGTAAGTACTCAGCTGTTTGTGATTTCTCTGCATTGTTGTATGTATATCATTAACACATTGAGTACCAGTAGCCAGGTGTAGCTTAAGGCCCCATCAGATATATCAGTAAGCCTTTCGCAGCAGCTCTGCAGTTGTACTGATCATTACAATATTATATATAGCAAATCACATTTAAAATAGAGGAGAATTTGTAATTATCACTGGGGCAGTCTTTCTGACAATATAGGTTGTTGTAAATATTGATAGAGTGCCAGTTAAATTATTTTTTTTTGGGGCACTTTTCATTTCAAAGTGAAGTTTGATTACCATAACAACCAGTGATATTGTTATGAAAAAAATCATTTTATGTTCCAAATAAATGTTAAATAGGTGTTACTTTGACTAAAACAGTAATCTTTTAAAGGAAATATGACAGAACAAAATATTTAAAAATGTGTGCATATATTGTCATAACAATAATATTGATAGTATTGGCAGGGAAATATGACAGAACAAAATATTTAAAAATGTGTGCATATATTGTCATAACAATAATATTGATAGTATTGGCAGAAACAGTGATGATTGTGAAGTTGACCAATGAGAAGACACCAAATATACAAGAGCATTGGTTGATATCGATATCATACACACTATTCATTAATTGTAGCCTAGTAAAGTTATAGATTTTGTATAAATACATTTTATAAGTTAACATTTTTAGTTTTAATATATTTTTATAATATATTTTAATATATAGTTTTAACATATTTCTTTCAAATGTACGACAATTTTGTGTAAAATGGTTGTAGCTGTGGTTGCATAAGTTATTTACATGATAAACATTTGTGAATGTATATATTATTGTGCATAAATTATTCAATATTGGATATACTCCCTAAAAATCATAAAAAAATATGCATATATAGACATTCTTATTGTGGATGTAAGTTGACATTGTGAACTTCTTGTTAAATATATTTTTGTATAGATGGTTACTTCAAAACAAAACAAAAATATATATATATGACAAATATAAATATCAAAGTATATAATTCTATTGACTGATAATGATAATATTTTCATTTGTCTTCACAGTGACACATCATGTATCAAATCCTTATATAAATTAAGTAAGCCACAGCTCAGTTTCTTCATCGAGCATCAGGGAAGAAAATTAAATACAAATTACATCAAATTTATATAAATTACACCACAGCCTGTATTTAAATTCAGTAGCCAATGTGTTAATCTTCCCATGATGCACACAAACATCTGCTTTGTTGTCTGTCTGTGTATCTACAAGTATATTGGCTCAGATCAGGTATTATATTCTGTCCATATCTTAATGTTCACTTCCCACTTGCACCTCCGTTGTTCTTCAGCAGTTTAAACCCATTCCCCATCCCATCCCTCAAGTAACTTTTCATGTCTCATACATTTGTATTTTAAAAAAAATATTTTGTTTATTTGTCTGATCTGTGTTTTTCTTTATTTCATTCTTCATTTGTATTGTTTTTTCTAGTATCCCATTATCTGTCTATGTTGCTTCCCAATAGATAAGTTCCATTCTTCTGTATATCCTGAAATCTCTTATGTATAGTCTGACATTATTAAAGGTCATGTATCAACCCACACCAGATTATTCACATTTCAATCCTTGTATACAAATCAATAAAGTACTTCACACAGTCAATAGTTTCATTTACCTCGGCAGCACTCTCATGAACCGTAAACATTCATGTTGAAGTAAACAACAGAATAGCGAAAGCTAATGCCACAATTGGAAATCTGCAAAAAAATACATGTAACAGAATTGGAATAATGACTACCACCAAAAATGACTCATAGTTTGTCAGGCAGCAGCAATATCATCACTTCTTTATGCCCGTGAAACATGGACAGTATGCTGGAAAATTTAAACCATGTTCACCTGCTGTCTTCATAAGATACCCAGCATTCATTGGTCGGATAAAGTACCAGAGAGTAGGTACTGATGAAATCTAAATCTGCAAGCATACATACAATGTTGATGAAGTTACAAACACACTGTGCAGGATACATGGTCCACATTAAGAGTCATTTTCTGCCAAAAAAGCTGATATGTAAAGAACTCCAGACTGGTTCCCACAAGGCCAGAGGACAGTAGTGTTTGAAGATTATAGGCATCATACTCACTTCAACATACGCACAAACTCATGGGAGAATCTTGTATAACATGAAAGTATTGTACAGATATTTATTGGACTGATCTGACGAGTCATAGAAACAAGAGTGGTGCAGCAGCTGCAGAGAACCCCAGACATGATGCTGCACAACCAACAAAAATGTGCTAGAAGAAAGACGAGCTGCTCAATGTTCAACAGACATCTCCCACACATGCTCGGAGTCTGGTAGAAAATTCCAGGACACACATTTAGTCACAGCCAGATACACTGTAGACATTATCATCATCCTGGAATACCAGGAAATGAAAAAGCAGACCAACTGGCTAAGGAAGGTGCTGCCGAAGACCAACCAGATATACCAATCGCCTACCATCAGAAAAAACAGATGATCAAGTCAATAAGAAAGCCACAAACACCAACACAAGATGACTATCATATTATGAAAAGATCAGAACAAGTTATAATTCTACGTCTCAGAACAGGGCACAACCGACTCCACAGTCACATGTATACAAAGTTCAAGATTGGCAACATGGCCATGTGGACAGGCAGTACAGAGTGCCAAACATATACTTCAAGAGTGTTCTGAGCATGAAACGTTGAGGCAGACATATTGGCCAGAGGAAACAACACTGGAATCAAAGCTCTATGGGACACTGTATGAACTACAAAAGACAGTGAGTTTTATTAAGGAGACAGAATTGCAGATATAGACATGTTTCAAGTGAACGAAAGAAAAAGATCATCATCCTTTTGAGCTGTGCGGTCATTGTCAACTATGATGAAAAACAACAGATATCCTGAAATCTCTGATGTATCGGTATATAATCTCTTCTGTATATTGTGGCATCTCAAAAGTTGTAATTCTGTTTTAAAAATGGTTGCTTGTTTTTATTTAGTCATTGATCTTCATAACATTCTATCTGCGGTACTGTGTGTGGGCTGGATGTCCTCTGTATCTATTCCTCTCTATTTTGCCTGATGTTACATTGTATGACAAACCTTTTCTCATATCAATAAATGTGCTCATATTGTGACCAATAAATGTGCTCATAACATGACCAATAAATGTGGACTGTTTCTTTTTTGATGTTGTTAAGTAACTCTTTTTGGTGTCTCTCTCTCAGTACATTTTCATTTCGTTTTTTCTAGTTGTTAATTACTTAATTAATTCATTTTCCTTTTGCGCTGAAGATAGGGCAGAGGTCATATCTCTCCAATTCTGTCTGTTCAAAGCTATTCTGTGCAGTACTTGAATAGTATGGATATTGATTGTTTTACATTCTCTAAGTATTGTTCTTCTGAGTGTTTCTTTTGATCTACCCCTGGCTCTTTTGCTTGTAAGTATCGATTCAAGAGATTGGTGGTGTATTCTGTTGATGTCTGCGCATAGACATGCTCGATGTAGGACCAGCAGCATTTTCGGATAACATCTGTGATGAAATTTTGATGTGTCTCTTCTCTGATTTTATCATTCAATTTGAATTCACTCCAATGGGTGTTAGTTATCCTACGAAGACATTTGTTCTTGAAGTTGCTAATGGGGATTCTCAAATTTTTTTTTTATAGAACTACATCTCTGTGGCCTTTAGTTTCTTATTTCATTATTTAATGTCTATATTACAGTACACATGCATGACAGAATTGGCTCGAAATTGCATTGAATGATTCTTCCTTACTTCTGTTGATATAGATCTGTACAGGATTTTTCATTCTATGAAAAGCTGATTTTGTCTGTCCTTTTCTTATATGTGTTTCTGATGTATACTATTTTCAATTTAATCAGGGTTCTTAAGTGTTTTATGGTGAACCTGTTTTATTGTTGATCTGTTCACTTTAATGTTGTATGCAGGGTAGTCTGCTTCTTAGAAATAAACATCACTTTTGTCTTTTTGTGCTATTTGTGATTTAGTCCTACAACAGTTTAACATAGTGTAAAGTGATGTTATAGATAGTAGCCATGTAGCAGTTGCAAGTGTAAAGTGATGTTATAGATAGTAGCCATGTAGCAGTTGCAAGTGTAAAGGGATGTTATAGATAGTAGCCATGTAGCAGTTGCAAGTGTAAAGTGATGTTATAGATAGTAGCCATGTAGCAGTTGCAAGTGTAAAGTGATGTTATAGATAGTAGCCATGTAGCAGTTGCAAGTGTAAAGTGATGTTATAGATAGTAGCCATGTAGCAGTTGCAAGTGTAAAGTGATGTTATAGATAGTAGCCATGTAGCAGTTGCAAGTGTAAAGGGATGTTATATATATATTTTATTTGTTCCTCAGATTGTAATATTTGGCGATCAAAGAGAGAACACCGTTGAGTACTTTGAAAGAAGTGAGTTGACATACAAACATCTCCTGCTAAAAGACTGGACAGTAGCCTATGAAACATTGCCATATCCTCCTGCAGCTGGACAGTACGCTGTATACAATATGTCAGAACTATTTGATCACATGAATGTCATAATGGAACGGGTAATTTTGTAAAAAATCAATATATTTTGTATAGTAAATGGTGGTTGCCATAAGATTGTAAACATTCACAGAAGGTACATAATTCTATATAATAAATAAAGAATGTTTTATAGTGTTTTTTTCTAGCACACACGCTTGCATGGAATTTCAGTACTTTTTGCTGCTAGATTACAGCAAAGCTGCTATATCTGCACCTTGTGGCACAGGAGATGAATTTCTGGTAGAGAAAGAAGATGAAAGTAATAGAGTGTGAACAAATGTTTAGATTAGAAATGACCAGGATGGTATACATGAGATAGCATAAGAAGAAGAACTGGAGATTCATTGTGACTGGATTGTGTGTTCATTCGTTCATCCATCACAAGTGATGATGACAATTTTTTACATCCACTTTTGAAAATTCAGTTAGAATTATGACCATTCATAATAGTTCGTAGATGACTAATGAGCCCTATTCGAGCTGTAAATGTCATTGGACAGTTCGAACATGGAATGACCACTGTAGGCGGATTTTGTTCTATCCGTGACTTTCTAGCTACTCTCCGCTGTTGGGCTGCAGTATTTATCCTCTTTTTACAAGATGATGCACTCTTCTTGACTCTAGAGCGCTATGTAGATCTATTTTGTGCAAGTTCTTCCCATGTATCTTGATCTATTTCAAATGCTTTTAGTGATGTCTTTAACGAGTCCTTGTAACACTTCTTTTAAACAACCTTGAGATCGTGTATCCTTCTCCAGTTCACCATAGAGAAGTATCTGTGGTAGGCGATGGTTTGGCATACGTACCAAATGACCTGCCAAGCGAATCTGTGTCTGCATCAGGATAGTGTCAACACTGGGGATACCAGATCTGTCAAGGACAGTGGTATCTGGAATCTTGTCTTGCTATCTGATACAATTGCTTTTCTGAGACAATTTGTGTGAAAGTGATTGAGTTTCCTTACATGACATCTATACACAGTCCATGTTTCACTAGCGTATAACAGCACTGGAAGTACCACTGCTCTGTAGACTTTCAGCTTAGTCTGTATGTTAATGCCATTTCTATGCCGCACATTTGCGTACAATCTGCCGAAAGTTCTGCTTCCATTGGAGATCCTTGTATACACTTCTTCATTAACATTGGCATCTTTAGTGATTTGCATCATGATGGTGATTGGATTACATAAACCTCCATATACCTCCATATTTTTTTATGGTTGTAATGCTATGATATAACCAAATTGGACTGACATCCATAGTTGAAAGGAGAGTATATGAAAGAAATGTTCTACAGTTTTCATTGTTCAGAAATCTTTAGGTTCATTTTGGATGGTCTGGAGTAGTGACATGTAGTCACACAAGATTATGTTACTCCTTTGAGTCTCTGTTCCTCTAGAGCATTTGATGCTTCTAAGATTGCCTGTAGCTCTGCCCTGTAGTTTGTTCATAATGTGCCACTAGCAATTGAGAGTTATAGTTTTGGGGTGTTTGGTATGAGTATTAGTATCCCAGCTCTTTCTTTCTTTACTGCATCCTCTGATGATCCATCTATGAAGACATGGATTCACTGTGAGCTGGGATTTTGGGTGTCTAGGTGATAATTATCTTTTCCTTAAGAGCAGTAGGAATTTCCATAGTTTTTCTCTCAATGACTGAGATTGTAAGTTTATCAGTATATATGGGTGAAGTATTTGCGATTTTGTAATATGCTTATAGCTGTTCCCATTCATCCAGATTGTTGCTGGTTCATTGGCTTTCATAATAATTTTTTATAGCTGATTGAAGCGTGGTCTTTTCAGTTGGTTTTTTTGTTAGTTCATTTGTTTTCGCATTCAAATGGTGATATCTCAGATGTCTAAATTTTTCAGTCATTGTGATTTTCTCATCCCAACTGTCGATTTTTGTTATCCTGCTGTTGCTTTTGTTGCAGTTACAGGTGTGCTTCTTAGTCCTGTAATAATTCGGAGACCGGTATTATGAATTTTGTCCAGCTTCTGGAGATTGGTATTTACTGCTGTTGCATATGTACTCAATCCATATTCCAGAGTTGGGTGAATATGTACTCAATCCATATTCCAGAGTTGGGTGAATATGTACTCAATCCATATTCCAGAGTTGGGTGAATATGTACTCAATCCATATTCCAGAGTTGGGTGAATATGTACTCAATCCATATTCCAGAGTTGGGTGAATATGTACTCAATCCATATTCCAGAGTTGGGTGAATATGTACTCAATCCATATTCCAGAGTTGGGTGAATATGTACTCAATCTATATTCCAGAGTTGGGTGAATATGTACTCAATCCATATTCCAGAGTTGGGTGAATATGTACTCAATCCATATTCCAGAGTTGGGTGAATATGTACTCAATCTATATTCCAGAGTTGGGTGAATATGTACTCAATCCATATTCCAGAGTTGGGTGAATATGTACTCAATCCATATTCCAGAGTTGGGTGAATATGTACTCAATCCATATTCCAGAGTTGGATGAATATGTACTCAATCCATATTCCAGAGTTGGGTGAATATGTACTCAATCCATATTCCAGAGTTGGGTGAATATGTACTCAATCCATATTCCAGAGTTGGGTGAATATGTACTCAATCCATATTCCAGAGTTGGGTGAATATGTACTCAATCTATATTCCAGAGTTGGGTGAATATGTACTCAATCCATATTCCAGAGTTGGGTGAATATGACCTACATACACTTGTTTTATGGTATTTATGTCAGCTCCCCCCCCATCTGTCCCAGAGAGTTTTTTCATTATTTGTAATCTGTGTGTGGTTTCTTTTTTTGGTCTCTTCAATATGTGATCCCCATGTAAGTCTTTTGTCAAATTTAGTCCCAGGTAGACTTGGTTGTTTTTCTTTGAAAGTGGGATATTGTCTAGTGTGAACCAATTATTTCAAATCTCACAGTTTTAGTTTGGAACATTTAGCTGTCATGTGACCAGTTATCATTGTTGCTAACCTTTCCTTTCCATAATTCACAGAGCAAAAGGCAATCCTCGAAAATATATAAACTTCATATTTAAATGAAATTTATAGTTCAGAAAGGCAGGTATTTATTTTCATTCCAATAGACTGAAACTCACCTAAACTGAGATTAGGACCTGTGCTTTTCAATATAGCTGCTAAACTCTGAGTCTACACGTTCCATTCTTCAGACTATATTCTGCTAATAAGTGGAAGTTTGAGAATGCAGAAGATGATTAGTAGAACTACTTGCATTAGTGTGCATAAGTGTATAAACTATAAAATTATGCAGACAGTTAACAGCATTGTTGAACATAAGTGTATAAACTATAAAATTATGCAGACAGTTAACAGCATTGTTGAACATAAGTGTATAAACTATAAAATTGTGCAGACAGTTATCAGATTTTTTGGAAGCTGAGTAGTATGTTGTCATGTGACATTTTTTTTCCAGAAAGTAGTCTTCCTTATGAATCTCCTGAAATCTCCGCAGTCTCTGGCAAGTTGTCCCGCTTCCTCTAGCGACATGTGCATGCATTCCTGAATATCTCTTGTCCAATGACGTCTTGGTCGGCTGGAATTTATGGTTGGTTGGTTAGTTGCTGATCCAGCGGTCCATGGGCTCATGCCCTTTGACCTAATGCCATTAAATGGCATTATATTGCTGGGAAGTCTGTGGATTTTCGGCCCACCCCGGGACAGAGCCAGAAAATAACTATCACACCTCCAGGAAGGTAGGTTTCAACCTATGCACTGCTCCCAGCCACTGTAGCCAAGATAGGGTTCACTGTGCTCATTCCCCGCCACCAATTGACTACTGGTTATGCCGAACTTCTCTATTGCTCCAGGCATGCAACCAAATTTCAAGTCAAAAGGATTGTCACTTCCTGAGTCACTGTGCCTCTATGATGGGTTTCAGCCATAGGAAAAAACAGTGCTGTCAGTTTCCTCCTCCCCAGTTCTGCACAGTAAATCTCTGGCTCCCTCCCAACCACAGAGGGTGCATACATATATATTCAGGTAAACATGAAACACATTTCAATAACAAAATACAATCATAATTGTATAGATGACGTGCCATGAAGCTTCTATAAGAAGATAACCTCAATATAACGGCATGTCATCCACTAAGGTTTTCTGTTGCATGGGTGGTTTGTCTAGTGGACCATTGGTGAGACCACATACGCAACCACATGCATGCCGGAATGTATGGAGTTTGTAAATTGGGATAAAATTCACGATACAGAAATTATGGTTGGATGTAGCTATAGATGCCATCCAATGGATTGGTAGTAAGGTGCAATAACTACTTTAGTTAACAGATTAGTAGTAAGGTGCAATAACTACTTTAGTTAACAGATTGGTAGTAAGGTGCAATAACTACTTTAGTTAACAGAATTGGTAGTAAGGTGCAATAACTACTTTAGTTAACAGAATTGGTAGTACGGTGCAATAACTACTTTAGTTAACAGATTGGTAGTAAGGTGCAATAACTACTTTAGTCAATAGATTACTAGTAAGGTGCAATAACTACTTTAGTTAACAGATTGGTAGTAAGGTGCAATAACTACTTTAGTTAACAGATTAGTAGTAAGGTGCAATAACTACTTTAGTAAATTGATTCTTAGAGCTTCTTGATCACAGTAGTGTCATTCTAGACTTCCTCATACTGTATGTTGTTGTGTGTGTGTGTGTGACATATTCTTTCCAGAATGTAGTCTTCCTTATGAATCTCCTTAAATCTCTGCAGTCTCTGGCAAGTTGTCCCGCCTCCTCCAGCGACATGTGCATGCATACCTGAATATCTCTTGTCCAGCAAATTATGTCTACTTTATAGTTGTAGTATATTTATAAAGATATTACAAATGTATTTGAAAATCTGAACTTTATTCAAACATTTAATAGTAACTTGTCTGACTTGTTTGTAACTTGTACTGATTTGCTAATAACTTGTAGTGACTTGCTTGTAACATGTGCTGACTTACTTGAAACTTGTATTGACTTGCTGATGTTGTGAATGCTTCCTCAGTATTACAAGATTCCAGATTGGTCGCTAGCATCTGTACAACTTAATAAGGATAAAGCTACAGGGGAGGCATATCCAATAACTCTCTGCTTCAGAGCAAATGATTTTGAAGAATTTCCTAATGGCAGTTACGTAGTATCAGGAAATGTTATGCATAGTAAGTTCATTGTATTCAAAATGACAGTATGTTATGAATGCATTGCTTGTATTAATACACTGATATGTACTATTTGAATGTACTTGAAAACCATAATACATTAAGATGCACTGTTTGAATCTATGTGAATACCAGAATACATTGAGATGTACTAATTGGATCTGCTTGAATACCAGAATACATTGAGATGTACTAATTGGATCTGCTTGAATACCAGAATACATTGAGAATCTACTTTGATACCAGAATACATTGAGAATCTACTTTGATACCAGAATACATTGGTATGTACCGTGTGTTTGGATGCAATAATACATTCAGATGTACTGTTTGAGTGTGTTTGGATATCAGAATATATTGAGATATACTGTTTGAATTAGAGTCTACAGAGATGTGGTTTCTGAGAAGAATGATGGAAATACCATGGACAGCTATGAAAACTAATGCAGAGGTTCTCATTGATGCTGGTGTAAAAAGATCAATCATATTAACAGGGGCAGAAAATCAAGATTTCAAGGGCATGTGCTGAGAATAACACATCTTGAACACTTAATAACCACTGGAAAGATCAAGGGGAGAGGAGAAATGGAATGACAAAGAGAAAAGTTGCTAGATGGACTAGTATTGTGGCATGGTAGAAGTGAATCAACCAAGCTTATTGACAACACAAGAGACAGAAAGTCATGGAGAAACATGATAGCTTACGCCATTCGGCATGGCACTTCATTGATTGATACTGTTTGAGTGTGTTTGGATACCAGAATATATTGAAATGTATTGTTTGAATCTGCTTGGATTCCAGAACACATTAAAATGTTCTTTTTTTGGATACCAAAATTTGTTGAGATTGTCCATTCATCTTATGCACTTATCATCAAGGGTCATCTCCGCAGTTAGTTAGTTAGTCATTTTATCATTATCACTGCACACAAGACACATCCATAGGTGCCCAGATCTCACCCTATCCACAATGACTAACAGTTCAAATTCTTTATTTGGTGATAAACATTATTTTCAGTTCTAGACAGTGTCCAGTCTTTTTGAGTCCAGCATATGCTGTTGTGACAGATAGTTTGAAATAATAGTCTGTTTTGTGAACCGTGTATTACCAGTATATTGTTTCAAGTTATTCAGTCTACTTTGTGATCTGTTAACGATATTTTTTTTCAAGATTCAGCAAGCTTTGTGAATTGTTAACTATATTGTTTCATGTGATTCAGTATGTGTTTTGTGAACTATGAACTATTTTTTCATTCATGTCAATCAGCATGTTTTATTATTGTGGGTTGGGCCGAGGATACCGTTAAACATATCTGCGCCCCAGAAGACATAACTCCTGGTGAAGAATGGATACCTATTCCTACAATCTTTCAAGAGGCAGTCAAGACTGTCATTACACTCAACAGAGCGTGCAGAAAACACAGCGCCATAAGCGTGGATGCTGAGGTCATATTGGACTCGCTGTAGTCTTGCTGTAGTCTTTGAAGCAAACATAGATACTTTTTTTGACTTCTATATATTAATCTATCAATAGTCGGATACTAAGTATAGCTTTTCTGGTTCCTTGTTTTTCCTAAAAATCGAATTGCCCTTCACTGATTTCAGTATCTATCTATGTTTTTAATTCTTTCATGTATTATATTGAGTAGTATTTTGGTTATATGACTCATCAAACTTATTGTTCTATATTCTGTACAGTCCACGGCCCTGTGCTTCTTAGGTACTGGTATGAATATTAATGATGTTAGGTCTTTAGGTCTATGGCCTGTTTTATATATGTCATTGCAAAGTTCTGTGATAGTTTCCACACCAAATTCATCTAGAGATTTTATTGTGTCTGTTTTATTGTGTCTGTTTTATTGTGTCTGTTTTATTGTGTCTGTTTTATTGTGTCTGTTTTATTGTGTCTGCTGTTATGTTGTCGGAGCCTTTTCCACGTTTTATTGATTTTATTGCATTGTCTACTTCTGCTTTAATTATGCTGTTATGTTGTTGGAGCCATTGGCTTTTCCACATTTTATTATTGATGTTGTTGCGTTGTCTACTTCTGGTTTCATTATTGCGTGTCCATCATTGTGTGTATTGTAAATTTTTTGTTCCATTGGTCATCAAACAGTTCTGTCACATGATCTCCCCATCTTAAATATCAAAAGACTGCTTGATCTTCATTTATAAAATGGATGATCTTGAAAATATTTACAGATTGCACACAAATACAACCGCTGGGATCAATATCAGGAGGAACATACGATGTTCACAAATACCTCAAAAAGCAGAACTTCACATTACCCTTTAACAGGTTAGATTCAGTCCAAAATCTGCTGTGCTTTGATTATGTTGTTTTTCTTCAGTATAAACTTTACATTTTCCATATTACTTTATTATTTATGCTGTTTTTATTTGAGTCTTTTATCCAGTGTTTCTCCAAGAAAGGCAGCTGAGCCTACTCAGCCTACTTTGAAATAAAAGGATTCAGGCTTTTGATAGCAAGTGCTACAGGTGTTTGGGTACAGTACAAGAAGTGCCTACATTCTATTTTTTTAATATTATGCGCAGTTCCATTTCAACATTGGTATAATACGCACAGCTTTTGTGACATTGCTATAATCATGTGACCAGTAAACCTTGTTGTCAAAATTGTTAATTTAATCAGAGATTAATTTGTTTACACTGCTCATCAATAGTTTGACCACACAGTTTACAGGAAAATTTGCTGAAGATAGATATGTCGGGCCATTGACGCAAATAAACAATGACACAATTGCATTTCAATTCTGGATTGCATCCTGCTGAAAATCTAGTAGGGCCATGATCCTGCTACAAGAGAAATCCAGTGGGAGTTTGAGAATGAACACTGGAGAAGAAGAAGTAGGCAAATAGCTCTGTAACTTTTTTGGATAGCTGTAGATCTTGCCCTTTTTGGGCTTTTTTCAATATGTAGGCTTTCAGGCATCTGAGACTAGATTGTTTCTAACTTTAGTTCAAGGTAGTTAACATTATTTCTGTGGCTATGTTTTTAATGAGATGGCTGACAAGAATGGATGTGTTCTTATATCGGTGCTCAACTAATTGGATTTCCTTCCGGAAAGAACCGGTAACCTACGGGAATAGTGTGCCTAGATATTTTCAAAGGATAGCCTGAATTCAATAATTTCCCACTGAAGATGGATGTGTCGGGCCATTGGCGCAAATAAAACAGAGACACAACGTATTTCCATTCTCTGGACTACATCCTGCTGGAAATCTAGTAGGACCATAGTCCTGCTACAAAGGAGATCCAGCAGGAGTTTGAGAATGAACACTGAAGAAGAAGAAGAAGAATTCAATAATTTTACATAGAGAACTGAAATAATTTGGACACATAAAAAGACACAATAACATGGAAAGATGCATATTAGAGGGCAGAGTTCCAGGAAGTAGAAGAAGAGGTAGACCTAGAAGGAGATGGACAGATGACATCAAAGACTGTATGAAGTTATCATTTGATGAATCAGGCAGATTGGAACAGAATAGAGTTGGGTTCAGGACATCAATTGCAAAGACAATGTTGTCACATGATGGTGTTACTGATGGTCAAGATAATACTTTCACATAATGGTGTCACTGATAGTCAAGATAATGTCACATAATGGTGTCACTGATAGTGAAGATAATGCTGTCACATAATGGTGTCACTGATAGTCAAGATAATGCTATCACTGATGGTCAAGATAATTCTGTTGCTGATAGTCAAGATAATACTGTCACATAATGGTGTCACTGATAGTCAAGATAATGCTGTCACTTATGATAAAGATACTGCTTTCACTGATAGTAAAGATAATGTTGTCACTGATAAAAAATCATTCCTATTTAATTAAAGAAATGCAGTTTTGCCATTTTGAAAATTGGCAGAGGAATGTGTTAAAATGTAATTCAAGCTAATTTCTGTCTAGGCTTTTTTTTGCCAGTCATCAGTTTACATCAGCAGTAACGTGAATGAGCTGTTTTGATTTTAACTGAATCTTACTGAAAATAAGATTGACATTTTGTTTAACTCTTAACAGACATGACTTTTTGGCCATTTTAAAAATAATTCTGGGAGTCATTTTAGTAAAAAAAATTGTTAAAAATTTAAATTAAATGATACAGGAATGTATCATACATCTATTTATTCAGTATACAACTGCCTATCTATCCTTATCACAAATGTCATCTTTCAATAAAGGGTTAGTCCATAGTTTAAAATTAAATTTGTAATTTGAAATACAAAATTGTGCTGAAATTATATAAATGGCACAATGACAAAGAACAAAAAAAATTCATATGAAATGAAAATCATATAGAAGTTAGTTTTTATTGTATCTAATGCATTTATGCAAAACATATAGGAAATTTACACCAATAGAGCAAGAAATGTAAATACAGCCCACATATAAAAAAAAGTATATGTGCGATGGGATATTTTCAGATTTAAAAAAATTGATATTTTAGTTACTTATCATTCATTTTGAAAACATTATGGCATACATATTATTTAAAGATCAATTAAAACAGTGGTGAATATGTTTATATTATTTTTATAGTAATATTATTGTGTTTTTATTTTATTTCAACTCTGATGAAAGAAATTATGAGTTCAGTATATATAATGATTTGACAAATAGTTAGGCTCTATGATACTCTGATAAGCAGTTTCTCTTATTATTGAAACATAAATATGTATCACAGACTTTACATCTAACTCTACTCTTTCTTTCAATTTTTGATTTTTTATAACAAAGTTTACAATTTCTCTGTGTACTTGTAAATTCTGGATTCATTGAATGGCGCGAGAAAGTAGCTGGCTTTCCTGCGACAGGAACATCATCATATAATCCTAAATTACCTAATCCCCTAACTAATTCTTCGGTAAAATTAAACTGATTATATCTATTTGGTCTCTTTAAATCTTCTATATTTGGATTCTTTCTTCGACAATCTTGAAACAATATATAAGCATTTACTCTAGCTATATCAGTGAGATGGAAAAATATAGTTTTCCAGTATTTGTTTGTTTTCCTAAGACAGTTTTATTTACCTATCAGCTGATCGCTTTTATCTACACCCTTCATGTACTTATTGTAATCTTTAACAACATTAGGCTGCCTGACTTGAATCTCCCTAAAAACCCCATTTACTTTTGTTCTCCTCTTTATATATGTAAATTTATTTCCTTTATGGATTGTCGAAATTAATGAAATTGTTTTATTATCTATCCACTGTACTATTAATTGTTCCCCATTCCTCATCCACCTCAGCCCCTCTTGTATTACCTTTTTCAAATTCTTTTATATTTTTCAGTTTTACAGGGAAACCTTTCCTATTGCATAACATAGTCCCACAAGCAAGTACGCCTACTTTCCATAAATCTTTCAGTAACTGCACCGAAGTATAAAAATTATCAAAGTAAACCCTATACCCCTGCCTAACTAATGGTTTTATCAAATTCTTTACTACCCCATGTGCTAAACCAAACCCACCTACATTTGTATTATTATTATTATTCTTTCCCAAATAAATTTCAAAATCATTTGTGTAACCACTAATAGAATCAGCTAATACCCATAACTTCATCCCTCACTTTGTCGGTTTATCCTTCATGTACTGCCTAAATGGATATCTCCCTTTATTTCTGACCATTCTTTCATCAATAGCAATATTCTGATTAGGCTGATATAATTTTTACATTTTGCTCTAATATATGTTACAAGCATCCTAACTTTACACAGTCTATCAGTTGATTTCTCCTCGGCTGGATCAGACACTTTAAAAAAACTCAAAATCGCCTTGAATCTATCCCTAAACATAAAAGATCTAGCCCATAACCCATTCCACAAAGACTTTTTTGACCAGAAAAGGTTTGCATTTGGGGGATCTATTAGTCCGGCATACATAAGCAAGCCACAGAATCTATAGAATTCTGCAGGTGTAAGGTCGTACCAGCCAGAATATACTGTGGGGCGGTTCAGTCCATGTTGGCTTGCATAATCATTAGTATATTTGCAAATATAAGTTACAACATCAAATGTAAACAACAACTTAAAGAAGTCCACAGGACTTGTAAACTGTCTGGCATCCTCCCTAGTGAGAACTTCCGATAGCTGCAGTCCAGGCACTCTCTCAGGCAAAAAATTGGGTGGCTTGGATGGTGGTTCCTCATCTGAGTCACTGTATCCATAACACCTGTGAACGTAATATAAAGAAATTAGTTTTGAACATTATAGAGACCAATTATTTACAAGAACAATTATAGTATCAAATATAAAACATCAGTCAAATATTGTTGGAATTATACTTACATATTATGCAAAAAAAGGATAAAGAGCATATTATCACGAAAGTATACTTCACAGAAAATGTAAATAGAAAACAGCTGATCACATGTTTACTAAGGTGGTACAAGTTTCAAAACACATAAATTCCTATTATGGTTATATCTAATTTATAAATAGTCTTAAGATTATGAATATAGAATACTATTTTAAATATAGGCCTACTAATTATTACAAATAACCATTACAAGCAATACTAACCCCAAAAAATATTTATATTGTACACTATCGGGAAACTGAAACTAGAAAATTAAAGCCAGACCTACCTAGGTGTTGAAATTGGAGTATCATCGTAATTCGAGTCATCGGACATGACAGAGACATCAGAAACATCAGATTCACTAGAATAACAGCTACTTTGTGAAGAATCACTGCTAATATCCATTTTGTATGTTCAAATTAGTGAGAAATTGCGATACAGCTTCTGACGGTGACCAGCAAGAAAAAGTAGTAAAATGGTGTATGACACTTCCTTGCCGAATTATTTCTCGCGAGTTTTGGACATAATTTTAAATATCAAAATTAATATTTTGACGTTGTTTTTAAGTTCCTATAGGTAGTATAACCATTTTTCTAAAACAAAATTATAATGGTTTGCTGCAATAGTGAAAAAAATAGTTAGATCTATATTCTCGTAATACACGTAAAAGTAGTAAAATAGTAGTAACATAGCGGCAAAGATTCCTTGTAAAATTATTAATACGAGTTTTCTAAAAATAATTTTAAAATATCAAAATCAAAATTTTGAAATTGTATTGATGTATCTATATCAATATAACCTTTTTCTATAATACAATTATAATGTTTTACTGAAATAGTGAAGAAAAATATTTTTTTGATATTTTTCACATCCTCGTAACAATGTATGCGATTTTATTATGGTCCCGTCTCATAAGTGTTAAAGTGTAGTAAGTCTCACCACTATGGTAGGTATTTTATTACTAGATTAGGGGGGGAGGGACAAAATATACTCTGCATCCCAAATCTGACTTGCAAAGTCATTTTTACTGGTCAATCATGCTGATGTGAGACATCTACATGCACTGACCCCTAAGCTAAAATAAAAATCAAAAGTTATTACAATCATACTGTTAATCATGGCACTAAACATTGATAAATAGGAAAGGAGTATATCAAATCTTTGATGTGTTTGTTTATTGTCTTTTCCACTATGTTTATATCAATCTGGGAATTTTTGTTGATATTCCTAGGACGCTGGACATAACCTTAACATTCTATTTGAGGACATTCCATCTAAACTTGATTGATACACAGTATGGTCCAGCTTGTTACAATGTTTCCATCTCTGTAAGTTATCATTTTACATTACAATGTTTCCATCTCTGTAATGTATCATTTTATGCTACAATGTTTCCATCTCTGTATGTTATCATTTTTACATGTTACTTTTTTTCTTTAATTTAATTTTTTCATTTTGTAGTATTCTTTTCTTCTGTATTAATAGCCCTTTCCCAGAAGAAGGGTCTACAAGTCACACTTTTTGAAAGAAATCTGCGGAGCTCTGAAAGTATTTTGTGACGTCGACTCTGCCGCTGCATTCCTAGTTACCAAGTGGCTGCCTTAATTGTGCTAAACTTTCGTTCGACCGATAAAGTTGTTGTTACAGTTGCAAGAACTGTTCCCAGTTTGTGGTTTTAAGAAACAAACCTAATTTTGTTTCATTAAAAATGTAGACCTTCTCCTAGGAAAGGACCATATTATAATATGTTTTCATTCTGTTTATATGTTTGCTGTGATGAAAATCTTAGATCGGAATGTCATTCATATTCATCCTATTTCTTTTTCTTACAATTATGTCTGTTAACTTTTTGTTAATTCTAGGTTTATGTAACACATTACTTATTTACAATATTTACTTTTGTATTTGTTTAACTTTTGCCCACACGTTGTTGTCGGATCTTATATGGCTTTTTGGTAGTTATATATTATCACTGATAGAGTTCTGTTAGCATTAATAGAGTTCTGTTGCCTGTTAGAACTAACAGGTTTATTTTGGCACTAGTATATTTCTTTTAGCATTAATGATGATCTTTTGCGACTAATAGTAATCTGTTATCACTAATAGTAATCTATTACCACTAAGAGTAATCTGTTATCACTAATAGTAATCTGTTATCACTAATAGTAATCTATTACCACTAAGAGTAATCTGTTACCACTAATAGTAATCTGTTATCACTAATAGTAATCTATTACCACTAAGAGTAATCTATTACCACTAATAGTAATCTGTTATCACTAAGAGTAATCTGTTATCACTAAGAGTAATCTGTTACCACTAAGAGTAATCTATTACCACTAAGAGTAATCTGTTATCACTAAGAGTAATCTGTTACCACTAAGAGTAATGTTATCACTAATAGTAATCTATTACCACTAAGAGTAATGTTATCACTAATAGTAATCTATTACCACTAAGAGTAATCTGTTATCACTAATAGTAATCTGTTATCACTAATAGTAATCTATTACCACTAAGAGTAATCTATTACCACTAATAGTAATCTGTTATCACTAATAGTAATCTATTACCACTAAGAGTAATCTGTTATCACTAATAGTAATCTATTACCACTAAGAGTAATCTGTTATCACTAAGAGTAATCTGTTACCACTAAGAGTAATCTATTACCACTAAGAGTAATCTGTTATCACTAAGAGTAATCTGTTACCACTAAGAGTAATGTTATCACTAAGAGTAATCTGTTATCACTAAAGGTGTTCTGTTGCCACTAGTAGTGATCTGTTGTCACTAATGGTAAATATTAGTTCTGTTACCACTTCTGTTTATTTTCAGGTTGTGTATACCAACAGTGAACGGAGTGGACAGCTGTTAGTTGATCTGACTACAGATCCTATAGAGATAGACTGTGATGGGAAAATCTTGTCAGATGAAGCTCAAGGTAATGAGATGTTTCGTGACTGGTCATCTTCTGAGCTCAACTAAATTTGTACTAGATATTTAGGTTTTCTGTCAGCATTAAATACAGTATTTTTGAGGTATGGCTACAGACTAATGGCTTCCACTTTAGCTCAGAGGCACTACTTGATTTATTGGTCTTCTTTAATGTAATCGTAGGAATGGCTAAAATTACTTTCAATGACATGAGAAAAATATTAACATCTAAACAAATTACAATCAAGCTAGAAATGAGAATGATAAAATGCTACATCTATTCTATATTAATGTATGTCTCAGAAACATGGACAATAAATAAGCAATTAAAAGACAGAATTAATGCCTTTGTGGATATATAGAAGAATAGGGAGAACATCACGGAAAGAGGAGAAAACAAAGAGGTTCTAACAATACTTAATATGAAAAAATAATTATTAAAGGAAAAAAAGATCAAGAAAATAAAATATTTTGGACACATTAAAAGACATGACACATTTTGAAGACCTTACTTGAGTGTAAAGTCAAAGGGAGGCGAGCAAAAGGGAAGCAGAGATACAAGTAGGAGAGTAACATTACAAGATGGGCAGGTTACAGTCTAGCAGAGTGCGCCACCAAAACAAGAGACAGGGGATGTTGGAGGTCTGTTGCAGCCAACCTTCATTGAGGATACGGCACTTGATGTTGATGATGAATATAGTGGTGTAGACCTGATCTTTCCTAGCTGTAGCTGGTAGAAGTGATCCTGTGGCAATAAATCAGATTGTAAATAATATAAATATAACGAAAGATCATCCTATATATTGCACTGATTTTCAACTTTTGATTAAGAACTATAATCATAGCACTGGGGATGTTCTCATAAATACTCAGCTTGGCAATCCATCAACAATATAAGCGTGTGTATGTTCAGAATGGCAGTCAGTTGTTGGATGTGTGTTATTTGGATCTTTCCTGAAAGAAGACACTTTCTTAATTCTTCCTTCGTCACTACAGTTTATATCTTCTTCTGCATTTGCTCTGATAACAGCATGAATAGTGTTGTTTCTTACAGAGATTGTGAATAGTGTTGTTTCTTACAGAGATTGTGAATAGTGTTGTTTCTTACAGAGATTGTGAATAGTGTTGTTTCTTACAGAGATTGTGAATAGTGTTGTTTCTTACAGAGATTGTGAATAGTGTTGTTTCTTACAGAGATTGTGAATAGTGTTGTTTCTTACAGAGATTGTGAATAGTGTTGTTTCTTACAGAGATTGTGAATTGTGTTGTACAGCTGGTTTACAGCAAGCTGTATTATAGGCATACAGTGAGTGTTAGAAGTGGTGGTATCTAGAGGGGAGGGATGGAAAAGTAATTCTTTTGGAAAGCCTTGAAAATCATGCAATCAACACCTTACTGGGACTACATACACTGAGATGGCTGCTGGAGGGAGAGTGGAATACTTATGGGAATGCCCCACTTGCTGTGAGGCTAGTTTATAATCAAGAATGCTTTATAGTCCCTAGACCTTCCAGTCCAGCACATCTGATTTTGTCATGCCTTTGATTTGGGAAATTGTGCTGCAACAGTTTTGTTGGATGTAGGGACGTATATGTACAGATCAGATTTATTGGTTAAGTACAACCAAATAAAATTATGTTTTAATCTGCACAATTAAGTTTGGTCCCTAAAGTATAGCCTGCTACTTCGCACAAGCACAAATCAACTGGAAGCATATGAAAGCATCAGTCAAGTGCATTATGTTCCGTTTTATCTGTTAACCCTGAGAGGGAGACAGGATAATGGGCTGGGATGAGATATTGAACTCCTTAAAAGAAACTGTAAAACACAATTTTTGAGGGCAATGATCATATCCAGAATAAAGGAACTAGGCTTGAAATGTTGTATCCCAGAAATAAGCATCATTATTGACTGAACAGAATATTTGTCAACCAGCAGAGAACAGAAACTGTCATCGTGTAACTGCAGATATACTTATGGGGAAATCGGAACACCTATGAATGTGTGCATTGATAATAATTTGATGACTGACTGACTGATAACCCTGGGAATCACAGCAATGCAAAACCTTTGTGCATTCTATGGCACAGATGGAATTACTAACTTCACATACAGCATTTCTCATATGTAAATGTAGCTTTAGGAAGTGTTACTCTGCATTTATCTTTGCTGAACATATTAAACCCTTTCTTTTTTACTTGTATAGGCGATCATGGACCATCAAAGCTTTGTAATTCTAGTGCTATTACAATTTATATTGGTAATTTCCTTCCATGACATGATGTTAAACTGTCCATTATCTTCATTTTTGTTCCATAAATGTTGTCTGTTATTATTCTCAGAGATGTTTTAACATAATACATTAATAGTGAATGGAGTTAACTATTGAGTTGGCATATTTTTTCAGAAAAGCAGGATGCTATGAAAGCAAAGCTGATTGCATTTGATGCTGTTGTTATGATTATATGTTGTTTTTCAACAATCCTATGTTCACGATCTCTTCATCGCTGCAATATCTTGCGCAAGGTGAGTAAAAGTAAAGTGAGAAAAATAGAAATGTTGAGAATAATTTAATCAAGTTATCTAGCGATGTTGAGAATAATTTAATCAAGTTATCTAGAGATGTTGAGAATAATTTAATCAAGTTATCTAGAGATGTTGAGAATAATTTAATCAAGTTATCTAGAGATGTTGAGAATAATTTAATCAAGTTATCTAGAGATATTGAGAATAATTTAATCAAGTTATCTAGAGATATTGAGAATAATTTAATCAAGTTATCTAGAGATGTTGAGAATAACTATGCATGTGTTACTCCTGTACTTTGTCATTGCTTTCAGGAAGAAATCCATTATAAAAAACCACACAAAGAAAATAATTTAGGAAATAATTTCTTCAAGTTATCTTCTTCTTTCGTTCACTTGAAACATGTCTATATCTGTAATTCTGTCTCCTTAATAAAACTCACTGTCTTTTGTAGTTCATACAGTGTCCCATAGAGTTTTGATTCCAGTGTTGTTTCCTCTGGCCAATATGTCTGCCTCAGCGTTTCATGCTCAGAACACTCTTGAAGTATATGTTTGGCACTCTGTGCTGCCTGTACACATGGCCATGTTGCCAATCTTGAACTTTGTATACATGTGACTGCGGAGTCGGTTGTGTCCTGTTCTGAGACGTAGAATTATAACTTGTTCTGATCTGTTCATATTGTGATAGTCATCTTGTGTTGGTGTTTGTGGCTTTCTTATTGACTTTATCATCTGTTTTTTCTGATGGTAGGTGATTGGTATATCTGGTTGGTCTTCGGCAGCACCTTCCTTAGCCAGTTGGTCTGCTTTTTCATTTCCTGGTATTCCACAGTGAGAGGGTATCCACTGCATGGTTACCCTATACTGGTAAGACAATTCGCTAAGTAGTTTTTTTAAGTCTGTTAGTTTTCCAGACTGGAGAGCTTGAAGCACTGACCTTGCATCTGTCAGGAATACCACAGGCTGTAGGTCAGAGTTGGAGTTCAGCAGTTTTTTAGCTGCCACACTAATTGCCTGGATTTCTGCATCATAATTATTGCAGAATTTTCCTGTCGGTGTTCTGATTGTATCTCTAGGCTTGTGTGGATATTCTATATATACACCTGCACCTCCATTCCTCACAGCATTCTGTGCTGACCCATCTGTGTACACTCTGACCCATATATCTTGTGGATATTCCTCATCCAGGAAACTGAGGGTGATTGTCATTCGCTGCACACTGTTCTGTTCGTCCTCGCTTAGTATTCCTTTCACATGGGTCTGAATGTATATTGGCATTCCATGGCTTTCACTCCACGGGGTTTGCTCTGGTACAGACCTTAAGGGGCTGCCAACTTCAGGTAGGTCTGTAAGTTGTCTACGGAGTCGTTTAGCTTGATGGATAAAGCTGCTCCTTTTCAGTCGTCCCATTGCTAGATTTTGGAATCTTTCCTTCATTGGATGACTTGGCATACACTGAAACTTTTCTGCTTGAATTAGTACTTTTGTGTCTCTGCGTTCGCCAAGTGTTTGCATTCTTCCCATTTTCTGCATCTCTGCTATGGGTGTTGATTTCATTGCTCCCAACATTATTCTAAGTGCCTGGTTTTGCACTTTATCTAGATCTTGTAATGTGGTGTTTGATGCAGGACACCACGCAGCTGAACCGTATTCCAGGTGTGGTCTTATGCCTTGCTGGTAAACTTTACTGAGTATATTTCCACTGGCTCCCCATGTGGTTCCACTTAGTTTTCTCAGGATAGCTAGCTTCCTCCTGGCTTTTGTTGTTGCTTTGTTTATGTGCTGCTTCCATGTCAGCTTATCATCAAAAGTAACTCCGAGGTATGTGGGTTGTTTGTCTTCTTTCAAGAGCTCTCCATCTATCTTGATATGACCAGCTTTTTGTTTTGGTGAGAGGGTAAAGAGTGTAGTGCTGCACTTATCTGTGTTAATGCTGACGCACCATCTATTAGCCCATAAGGTTAGGGCATCGATAGCTCTTTGTATTTGTTTAGTGGCCACTGTTGCATGTTCTTCCGTGCACCAGATCACCAGGTCGTCAGCATACATTGCCACTTTGATCCCGTGTGGTAGTTCAGCAACTAGGTCATTGATGTAAACCAAGAAAAGTGTGGGTGACAGGACTCCTCCCTGGGGGACTCCATGACGCAGTAGAACTTTCTTGCTCTTGCGACCATCTAATTGTACCCTGGCTCTTCTATTATGCAGGTATGCTTTTACCCATTTGTACATTCTTGAGCTAACCCTGCAATTTCGCAATTTCTTTAGGAGCCCTTCTTTCCAGACCTTATCAAATGCTTTCCTGAGGTCTATCCATGCTGCTAGTACCAGTTTCTTTTCTTGGAAGGCATCCTCAATCTCTTGAGAGAGGTAGGTTGCCTGATCTTCAGTAGAGTAGCACTGTCTGAAACCTGCTTGCTGTGATACCAGAAGGTTTTCACTTTCAAGGTACCACTGCATCCTAAGATTGATAATGCGTTCCATTGTTTTACATAGACAGCTTGTGAGGCTGATGGGCCTGTAGTTGGAGACTGTGTTGCCATCTTTTCCTGATTTGAGGAGTGGTATCATTATTGCTTCTCTCCACGCCTGTGGTACATTACCTGTGGACCAGCTTGTGTTAAAGATCTGCAGTAGCTTTGCTCTTGCTGCACTTCCCAGGTTTCTAATCATTTCATTGGACTAATCAGCTCCAGGGGACTTTTTCATTTTCAATTTGGATATTGCATGCTCCAGTTCTCTCATTGTGATTGGTGCCTCCATGACTTCAGGTATAGGTTCACCTTGTCCAATGTTTTGCTGGTTCTCTCGAACCTCCTGTTGTTTGTCTGGGCTGACTTTGACGTTATTGTCTTCTGCAAAGGAATCTGCAAAGTAATCAGCTGCATGTTTACCTGTTAAAATGTTTCTATCTTTATAAAGTGTGATCCTGGTATTTCTCCCTGTACCTTCATCATTTAGTTGTTTTACAAGTTTCCATAATTTCCTGGTATCTCTTTCTAGGTTCAGCGACTCTGTTTTTTCTTTCCAGCTGCTCCGTCTGGCTTGTAACTTGGCTCTTTGAAATTTAGCCTGTGTTTGCTGATATTTGTTGTGATGTTCTTGGCTAGGTCTGTTCTCAGCCTGCTTTCTAGATGTTTCCATCTCATTTTGCAGCTTTTCCAGTTCATCATTCCAGTAGGGTTTGTAGTTTTTGCGTGCCCCCCTGGGTATGGTTTTACTAGCAGCATGTAGTATACATCTATTAACCTTTAGAGCCCTGGCTTAAAATTACAAAACTTCCCCCAGGGCCTGACTTATTTTTTGGAAAATTTGCGTTATTGATGGTGGGTGTTTTGAAAACGTCATAACTTTTTTGTTTTAAAAGATATCAAAATAATTTTTGCACATCTAAATAAAGGAGTGAATAGTGAATATTATCGTGTTTTTTTTGTTGTTGTATGTGTGATATGACAGTTGTGAGCATGTTTTGAAGTTGAAAATTCTGGCGAAAAACGCAAAACGTCATTTTCAAAATCGCAAATATATCTTCGTGACGACCCTAATACATGAGCAATGTGTGGCAACATTTATAAAATCCTCATAAATACCTATACTTATTGTATATGTATTGTTTTATATCAAAACTAATATAATATGAACTAAAAAGACTAATAAAATGTGAAGAAATTGCATATAACGTCCGTCCGGTCAACACTAGGTCTATGCCGACACGCAGCGTAATTATTGTCCATGCACACACGTGTCACCCCTGATACATATTATTTTTGTGCTTTTTAATGAATACACACACATTCTTATCAAATAACAACATATTAAACACAAAAAACAACAATTAGAACATGTAGTCACTATCACTTACCCATGCCACGCGGTACTCAATTTGATAGTAAAATACGGCCGAAAATGGCTAAAGTCGCTCTAGAAATGCGTTGACAAATTCAACCGGCTTTCTCTCTCTTACAATCGTAATAAGTAAAGGAATTTGACCTTTAAACTGTGACGTATTCCTAGCTTCGTGTTGCGGGAATTCTACGTCATATAAGCTTTAACTTCGTGAAGTTACGTACTCGGGAATTGAGTGATATCGTATGTTGCGTGATTGCGACCACAGGCACTACGGGATGCACACGCAAGGCGCAATGTTGCGACCGTAGGGGCCTAAAGGTTAAATTCACTCACTGCTCTATTGATGTCTTTGTCCAAGTTCATGTCCTTAGCTAGAACACTGGTTAAATGGTACATTTTCCAGTCTGCCCTCTTATAGTTCCACCTAGTGAGCGTGCTGCTGTCCGTGGTATATTCATTGTGAATTTCCAGAAATACTGGTCTGTGGTCACTACCCCCAAGCTGCTTTCCAACGACACGTGTGATGTTCCATTCCAGGCCTGGTGAGTAGAATGCCAGGTCTGGTGTAGAGGTGGTGTGCCATGCTCTCGAGTAGAAGGTTGGTGAGTCTGCTGGCTGGTTAATAAGAATGAGATTATTTTCATCCTGCCAGCTCTCAAGTTCCTCACCTCTCTTGTCGATATGATCGTAGCCCCAGCTCTGAGAGTGGCTGTTGAAGTCACCACACACCATAAGCCTTTCTTTGTCTGGAATTGTGTCTAGTGCCAATGGTTTATCATTTGGGCAGTAGTAGTTCAGGAGATGGAATTCTGCACTGTCTGTTTTTAGGTGGAGCATCTGGTATTCTGCCCCGTCCATGTATACTTCCAGCTGACATGCGCTGATATTGTTTTTAACTAGTGTCAGAATTCCACCCTTTCGCCTGTCTTTTCGGTCAGATCGGTAGCACTGGTAGCCTCTGATTTTGAAGGCTATGTTGCTGCTGAGGTGTGTTTCTTGGATACAGCATATATTTACTTGTTCTTCACTGAGGACATTTTCAAGTTCCAATTTTTTGCTGTATCCATCTCTTTTACTGTTGACACCCTCAGCATTCCAGTGCATTATTTTTATTGGTCGTTTGTTTGTTTGGCCAGTAGCTCTATTCCCTTGCCTCCTGGCTCCTCAGGGCAATTGAGAAGGACTTCCAGTAACTGAGGTTGGGCCCTTTCGAGGTATGGGGCCCGGCACCGTCCCTGCCTGAACGTCCGCCACAGGGCAGGCACCATAACGTTTATTAGATGCAGACATGTTTCCATTGTGTTTTATGCGTGGCATCCTGATTATCTGTGCGCCTTTTGGCTGGTTGCCTCCGTCTTCAGCACTCTGCTTACTTGGGCCGGACTATGGTCCTGCTCGAGTGGGAGTGCCCGACCAGTCTTAGTTTCCAGCCTCTGATGGCTGAACTAAGCCCCATCACCACTTCAAGGTTCTGGCCTCGATGGGGTTCAAGTTATCTAAAGTTGAGAAACATTTCTAGTTATCTAGATATGTTGGGAATAATTTATTCAAATTATTTGAAGATGTTGGGAATAATTTATTCAATTTTTTTGGAGATGGGAGTAATTTATTCATGTTATCTAAAGTTGAGAAACATTTCAGTTTATGCGTGTTCATCCATCATAAATGATGATGGCAATTTTTTTACATATACTTTCAAAAATTCAGTTTGAATTATGTCCATGCCTAATAGTTTGTAGACGGCTAATAAGCCCTATTCAAACTGTAAATGTGCTTGGACACAGTTCGGGCATGGACATATTGTTTAAGCTGTTTATGTTTCAAAATGTTGAGAAGAGTGTCTTAATTATATTAAATTTATGTGTTTGAATCTGCTAGGATACAGCTGAATATTTCAAACTCCACAAAGGCAAGCCATTCAGCTGGTCCAGTCACATGGAGTACATCAACATGTGGTACATTATCATCATCTGCAATGATATTCTGACACTTATAGGCACGGCTTTCAAGATACAATTGGAGAGCAGAGTAGGTGCATCTGGATTGTTGTCATGCAGTTGTTTATGTGCCTCATATGGATTCTGTTTGTGAACTTGTTTATGCTGTTTAAATTGTCACACACATTAATCATGCAATTGTGTTGGTTATTCATATTAATTTGGTTGCTTATATTGTTGGCTGTTGTTCATATTATATTGGTTGTTGTTCATATTGTGTTTGTTGCTGTTCATATTGTATTGCCGTGCATGGGCGTACCTTCAAATACATTCAGACAAGGAACACTTATTGCATTCCAAAATACAGAAGCTTAAAGGTGGCAGGCAGACGTAAGAGAGGGAAGTGGTGGATGGGACATGCTGAGGAAGTCATGCAAAGCATGTGCAGATTGCAAGATGTGGCAGCAGGTGCGGATTGGGTAGGTCTACCAACAGATTTCAAAACTTGTGCGAGAGTAGTAATAACACGTAGCAGGGAATACAGAGATGTCCCACGGCTGTGGAGCAAGAGGTGTAGGCTTTGGTCAATGAGAATGCTAAAGAGGGGGATGTGATTATATACACTGATGGATCTATGATTAGACATGTTTGCAGTGCTTGGGCCATCACAGCTTAGTGCGCAGGTAAAACAATCAGGGAGGAGAGTGGGCCCTTTGCTGTGACTACGAGTAGCATGACCATGGAGATTATGACGGTGACCAGGGCATTTGAGTGGGTAGCACACAGAAGGCAACACAGGTCTGCATCTTGAGTGACTATGAGTATGATTAGGAAGGTACAAGTGGGTCTTTTTTTGCGAACAGTGAGGCCTTGAGAAAGGTGAGGTTGAAAGTAGTTACATTTATTTTCATGCCAGGACTTGTGGGTGTTTGCGGTAATGAAAGAGCAGATCAACTGGCATCATGAGCGATTGTGACACAGGGTGATGGGGACAATGGATCAAGCTGATATTTTGAACACCATAACAGATATAGTACGCAAGAGTGAGACTAGTGTCGATGATGATTCATTTTCGATGGCCAGGATTAAAGAACAGGGTTTGAAATGTGGTGTTGCCAGATGTGAATTTTCTGGAGGGCACAGAAGAATGATGGTCAATGAGCAGAGGACTGGTACTGTCAGCAGAAGTGTAATGGCGGATACACTCAGGGAGAGATCGGAGCATCTATGGATGTGTCCAGCTTGGAGTGATCCGATGCCTAACTATTGTGTTAGTTGTTGTTCATATTGTGTTGGTTGTTGTTCATATTGTGTTGGTTGTTGTTCATATTGTATTGGTTATTGTTTATAGTGTTGGTTGTTTATATAGTGTTTGATGTTGTTTATATTGTGTTGGTTGTTCTTCATATTCTGTTGTTTACTGTTTATATTGTTGGTTGTTTATATAGTGTTTGATGTTGTTTATATTGTGTTGGTTGTTGTTCATATTGTGTTGGTAATTGTTTATATTGTTGGTTGTTTATATAGTGTTTGATGTTGTTTATATTGTGTTGGTTGTTATGTTGTGTTGGCAGTTATTTATATTATGGTGGTTGTTGTTTATATTGTGGTGGTTGTTGTTTATATTGTCACTCATGTATTATGTCACTCATGCTATTTTATTGTTATTGGTGTTGTTTATATTACCTTTCTCATATTCCTTGTATTGTTTATATTGACTGTCTATGTTGTTTATATAGTAATTTATTTGATTAAACTGTTCTTTGTTGTTTATAGTGTTGCTTATGTTGCAATAATTATTGTTTTGTATTGTTTATATTTTCACCCATTACATATAAATATCTTATCTTTTATTTCCAGGTGTTTTCAATATCTTCTGAGAATTATGAAATATGCAGCATTCACCTAGGACTTGGTGTCTTCTTAACCTATGTTGGCATTCTTAGATACTTGGGCTTCTTCAAATCATACAATGTAAGTAGATCTTTTATCTCCTGTCAGGACATGAAGTTTTGCAATTGGATATGATTGTTAGTTATAGTCTACATGTTTATTTGTAATTGTTTTCTTTTGAAATGACCACATTGATGTGAGAGAAAAATATGTTTTTGTGGTAAAGTCATGCTTGTTTCAACTTCTTTTCTTTCAACTCAATTTTTAAAATTTAGATAATTATACCGGTGCCAGATTGAGGTATTTCCCTTGCACACTCCCCAAATCCCCCCATATTCTTTGTCAACATGTCATGCTTATTATCAGGCATGTTGCAATGAGAATGGAATCATTTGAGAATATACTCAATGTTAAATAAGTAGAAATTGGCATAATGGTTGATATTAACCCATTGGTCACCAAGACCAACAAACCCTGTATTTTTCCAAATACCACTGATCTCTAAGATGTACTACAAATGTCATGCATGACTTTACAACTATTTATCTTTGTTGTTGTTGATATCCAAATTGATCTATTCTTGGCAGATGGCAGATCAATGCCATTCTTAAAGTAGTGCTTGTCTTCTAAAGTTGACTTTGCGATCCATACAGTAAATTAGTAATTGTTAACATTGCTTGTAGAAGTTTTTTTTCTTAACAGTTGAGATGGAAAGGTGCAAAAAAAAACAACCAAACAAATAAAAAAAAGAGATATTCAATTGTGTCATTGGAATATGAGGAGCGACTACACGTTAATACTGGTTAATTACTGCTGAAAGCTGATACTATTTAAATGACTATTATAGCTGAAGACGGGTGTGCCCAGCCATTAGCACAAATAAAACAGTTGCACTATGCATTTCTGCTCTAGACTACATCCAGCTGGAAATCTGGTGAAAGAATTGTCCTGCTACAAGAAAGATAGATCAAGCGAAAGTTTGAATAATGGACGCCTCCAAAAACATGGCCTCCCACCCCCACCATTTATCTTAATTTCTATGCATTTTGCATAAAATAAAATGGAAAATAAAAACCAGAGATAAAAATGATGTATTGTTGCTTTGCATCATCATCATGTACCTGTAATCATCAGGTGACATATTCTTTCCAGAGTGTAGTATTCCCTATGGATCTCTTGAATTCTCCACAATCTAAATATACTTGTAAAGTAACCCAAAAATGTCAACCAAACAATATCTGTCAAAACAACATATGCCATGCAGGCTGTCATAACATATGAACCATAGCATTGTATTGTTTTATATATTTGGAAAATAATGTACAAGTCATTATAATTGCAACTAGAAGAATGATACATTTTATGCTAATGTTTTCTAAATTTTACAGTAAAAACTAGTACATTGTATGGTACAGCTTGTAGCATTGTTCTATGCAAAGTGGTACCTTACATTCTCTATACTTGTAGATTGTGATAGTCCTTTTGTGACCTCTTTCATTTTGTGGGTTTTTATATTTGTCTTACTTCTACACACTGTGAACTACTTCTGGATTTATATTTGATTTTGGAGGGGGGGGGGGATTGTGAATGGAAAGTAAATGTCTGTCAGTCATTTCAAGGATTAAAAAAAACTTACCATATTCATATAGCTTCACCAATGCATTATTTTCCACACATATCTGTCATCAACATGCTCATATCTCTGTCATCAACATGTCACATATCTCTGTCATCAACATGCCCATATCTCTGTCATCAACATGTCACATATCTCTGTCATCAACATGTCACATATCTCTGTCATCAACATGCTCATATCTCTGTCATCAACATGTCACATATCTCTGTCATCAACATGCCTATATCTCTATTGTTGTTATTTCAATATGTCCATGTTTGTTTCAGATTCTGATACTGACATTAAAGACCTCCTTCCCTCATGTCCTGAGATTCCTAGTCTGTGCCATCTGCCTCTACATTGGATTCTTAATTTGTGGATGGGTGGTATTTTCTCCATACCATGTAAAGGTACTAAGATTGATTTGATGGAGATAGCGTACACAGACTGAGTGTGTTGTGTTTACTCAGACTGTGTTGAGAGAGTGGACTCAGATTTAGTGCTGATAAATGCACTCAGAATGAGTGTGTGAGAATGGGTACTCAATGAATGTTGAGAGAACATACCCAAAACTGTTTTGCGAGAGTGTACTCAGAGTATATTGAGTGTACTCAGACTGAATGTAATCAGATTTAGTGTGTTGAGAGAGTACTCAGAGTCTGTTTAGAAAGTGTACCGAGTGGGTTGAGATTATACTAATACTGAGTGTGTTGAGAGTGTGTACTCATATTGAGCATGTTGAAAGTGTACTCAAACAGAATGTGCTGTGAGTGAGTTCTGAATGTGTTGAACCCGCTTACCGCCTTCACATAATTTAAACGCTGCAGCGGTTTCAGAGGTGTGGTTGCTGTTGCATGCGGACAACGATTATGATCCACTAGTGAAGGCTAGATAGAAGAATAGTTGAAGGAGGAAGAGTTTGGGGTGAGTTCAAATAGTATATGCAGAATAATTGACTTGAGATAGTATACTCAGAATGAGTGGTTTGAGAGAATGCACTCAGACTAAGTGTTTTGAGAGAATGTACTGAGATGGAATAGTTTGAGTGTTGGTCACTGCCTTATGAGATACCACCATATGTAATGATTCTGAATACTTGATTTATGTTTAGCAATCAGATTATGTTAACAGTTTGACATTATTGCTGCATCTTTAACAGACACATGCTGTTGCGTTTTTCTTGTATGTTTTAGTTCCGGAAACTCAGCACGGCCTCAGAATGCTTATTTGCGATTGTGAATGGAGATGATATGTATGTGACGTTCTCATCTTTGAGTGACAAGAGCAGTACTGCCATCTGGTACTTTCTTCGTGTCTATCTTTATATTTTCATAGCACTGTTCATCTATGTCGTCATCAGTGTTTTTATTGCTGTCATTATGGATAATTACGAGAATCTGAAGGTAAGTCTTGCCTTAGGAATGTGTATGTGTCTGTGTGTATAACATTTATTTTTGACTTTTCTATTTGGCTCAATATGCTGGTTTTGAGATGGGAGTTGCAAGTTTATCTGATGGGGAAATGGGACTACAGACTCAAACTTTTGGAATATTAAAAAAAAATGTGAAAATACTTAGAAACAATTTTCTATCAACTGTGAGCCTCCTCCAATATAGGTAACTGCTGGTTGGTTGGTTGTTGATCCAGCAGTTCACGGGCTAATGCCCTTTGACCCAATACCATTGTTTGATATATGCTTGTGTTTGTGAGTTGTAGTTTTGTCCATATAAGGTGTTCTATTTGTCTGTCAGGTAATTGCTTAAATTTGATCAGTGTTGCTACATTTTCTTAATTTTTCTTTCTAAGAAAATATGGCAGCACTGATCAAATTCAAAACTTGTGTGTTTGTGCTAAAACAAAATTATGAATAACAACCCAAATGTTTGATGGCTTTCAAAAAGAAAGAAGAATTTTGAGAACGTATTTGAGCTTAGAGATGAGATAAATTTACTTTTTGAAGTTGAAGTAGGATGGCATTTTTTGCTGTGTTTGATGATATTAATGGGATCATAAACCTTCCCTATGTGGTTGATATCTTTGAGCAACTGAATCTTCAGATGCAGGAAAGGAATACAAACATAGCAGCATTTGTTGATTCTTTGAAAGCTAACATGAGCAAAATGAAAAATTGAAAGAGAAAAAAATGACCTAAAAAATGTTTACAATTTTGAGAAATTATCATCCATTGTTGTTGCTGGTGGCAATGACCAAGTGCTTTTAGATTTTGAAAAACATGTACTTTTTGCAGCATTTGATAGCACTGGAAAATGAATTCAACCAATATTTTCCTAAACTCTGTGGTGAAGACTTGGATTGGATGTAGTATGAAATGCATTGAGGTTGTCATTCGAAAAAGTTCCTGAAGATTTTCCGAATGAATTTCTGAAACTGAAAACTGAATCTGGAGCTTGAGATATGTTTGATAAGAAATCTCTTCTTCTTCAGCATTCATTCTCAAACTCCCACTGGATCTCTCTTATAGCAGGATCATTGTCCTACTAGATTTCCAGCACGATGTAGTTCATATAATAGAAATGCATTGTGCCATCATTTTATTTGTGCAAATGGTCCAACACTTTCATCTTCAGAGGATGATAAGAAATCAATGACATCATTTTGGCCCTTGATTCCTACCCAAAAATGGGAAAAAGAGTTATCAATCCATTTCTGTCAACATATAGACAGTCTTTTCATCTCTGGTGCAAGTGAAAACAAAGCAGTGAAGTAGATTGTACATTGAAAATATCTTGCATTGTGCCCTTTCAAATACTCATCCAAAAACTGACAAAGAATAAACAATGCCAGGTTGCTCATTGATTGAAACCTGCTTCTGTGTTTACTCTCTGATAACCAATATGAAAGATCTTGTGAATTCCACCAGGGAACAGGAAATACTCTGTGCTGCTGGTTTCACAGTGGAGCTGCATTATTTTTCGCCTTCCGGCCCAGCATTTTAGTATGCTATTATTTCAGGTGAACTTCTCTTGTCTGTGATATTCTTCCTATCTGTTGCCAGTCATACAGATCTCCTTTACACCATGATGGTTCATCACCCACTATGCCCTTGAACTCTGCAGGTCAAATGGTCCCAGGGTGGCAGTTTCCAAGGAGAAATTGATCAGGGATTTAGACTGCATCGATTACATCTATTTCATATGAGGTGTTCCGCTATTGGTTAACTGGTCTTGTGTAATTAGATACCATTGCCCTGTGTGCTTGGATACTGGCCCTTATCTCGACTGTGAGCCTACTCCAATATAGGTAACTGCTAGTTGTTTGGGTGCTGATCCAGCAGTCCATGGACTAATGCCCTTTGACCCAATACCATTGTGTGATATATGCTTGTATTTGTGAGCTGTTGTTTTGTCCATATAAGTTTTCTATTTGTCTGGCACGTAATTGCTTAAAAATTCAATGTTGAACTAGGGTTGATTCACCCTCCTTATCCACAGATATTGTGAACATCTCGGCAAAGTATGAGCTTCTAACCAAATTTTCTTTGAGGCCAACAGGTTAGACGATTGAGACTTCATTAACACTCTAGCTTTTCCCCTTATACAACGCTGCCCTCTAGCGCATGTTGCTGTCTGAAGAGGCATTCAATGTGTACTCTAGGTTCTGCTGCATTGTAGCGGCAACTAACCACATTGGGAAATCAACATTGACTGCCCCATCACTGCTGCTGGTTGTGTTGGATGAGAGGTGCTGAAGATATTCATTGTATGTTTGTGTTATTCAAACATGAACCCAAAATCATGCTAGAAGTAATGTATACTTATAAACTCTTTGATCTAAAGTATTGTTGATATATGTATTCTTCTTCTGCGTTCGTTCTCAAACTCCTGCAGATTAGCAGGATGTAGTCCGGAGAACGGAATGCATTGTGTCATGGTTTAGGGTATTCTGCGATATCTGCGCCGTTCGGCCTGAAACATCCGACTTCAACATGGATTTGGGTCACTGACCCTATATGGGATGGGACAGCCAACTCCATCCCATAACCTCCTTAGTTGCCTTTTATGACATGCATGGAAGGTAAACAGTGTTACTATTCTTTGCTCCCCTTACGGGCCCGGGCAACACACGGGCGGATATAAGTATTGAAAATGAGAACAAAAATGTTTTTAAAAAATTTGCATCTTTTAAATGATCTTGTGTCAGGAAACATGGCAGCCAGAAGTTGAATAAAAGATGTTCTGTCCTCAATGAGTTGGTGTCATTTTCTCATGCCATGATGACAATCATGATGGTTACTAAATGTTCAGATTTTGCACTTCTCATCACATGCCTTATAAATCATGACTGCATGCCTATAATTTTTGGCAATAATTTGTTTCTTTACTACAGCATCCATGAGGGAGGACCTCTACATTAATTTTCTTAGCCATCCATGATATTTTTATAATTCTTCTCAGAAACTACATTTCTCTTTACTCCAGCATCTGTGAGGCTAAATTAGCATATCTGGTAACTGTTCACATGTTACATGTGTATGTTCTGGATGCTGTTCACATCTTGTGCTGTTTTGAAATGAATCTTATACTTTATTCTTATTGATCTTATCTCATACAGTATTACTATGCTAATGGCTTCCCTGACACAGAAGTTCAGACATTCATCAAAGAAGGTGGAGAATTGTCACTGGCAGAGGTTTTCAAGCATGTGGACAAAATTAACACATGGCAAAACTGGTTCTTCTGTATATTTCCATGCCTTGCATGTTTGCGACGGTGAGTAGATTTATGATACTATTGTATCATCATATTGATGCTTTCACACTGCTTTTAGTCACTGCAATTCAAATACCCTACCACTTTTATTATAGAGATTTATCCCAAATTTTTATCTGATTTATCAAAGATTTATCTGATTTGAAAAGTATATAACTATATTTTCTGTTCTATCCAAATGTCATTTGGTTTTAGTATGTAAGCATATTGGTAGCATTTTGTTTTCTGTCCTATCCAAATTTCATTTGATTTTAGTATGTAAACATATTGGTATAGTGCGTTCATAAATAGTTGTCCACCTGTATTGTCTATTTTCTCCGTAATTACAGAACATACAGGCTTCATATTTTGCATTAATGCATTATTTCTTAACCACGTTACAGAATTATGATTAATTATTATCTACATTGAACGGATTTATCGCAGCAGTTGCTGCGATATGCCGAACAGTCGAATGCCGTTTTTAAGGTAGTACTGATTTTATTGTATGTGGAAAAGAAATTTTACAGTAATTGCTGGTATAGGCATATTATTAATATGTTAAAGCTTCTTTGCAATCAAAAAGTCTACAAATTGTTCTCTTAATTATTTTCTTCAACAAAATTATCTACAACATTTTTTCGTCCTCTCATTTCTTTTTTTTTTTAAACTATGGTTATCTTTGCGTAACTACCTTGACAGTGTAAAATACTACGAAAAAGAGTTCTGCGCCGCGCCTTTTGTGAAAAATATTTGTACAATCTCATAGTTATACTTTTTAGTGTAATGAAATTTAACTTTCAAAGACATGTTTGTAATATAGTTGTTAATGCTGCTTTATGTAATTATTTACAAAACCATGATACTTTGAAGACATCACAATAAAAACACGTCGAATATGAGATACACCTTTGAGGAAAATGACATTCTGCTATTATTTTTAATATAATGAACTATGAAATCTCTAAACAAAATGCTTATTTAATGTGTCACACATGTAAATATTAATTGACATTTTAAGATCGTACTATTCGATGCATGAAGATGCTCACTAAAGACATTTCACGGTAATATAATGTAATCAATGATGACGTCTTCTTATATAATCGTGCATATAATTGGCTAGTACATTAATATTTTTCCTAACAGCCAATGAATAACAAGAATGCAAAATACAATAATAAACAAAGAATACGCAATTCTCTTCATTGACAAAAAATATAGTAATTTTCAATTTAAACCCGTCTATTATTACGACTATCAAAAGAAAAGTATTGCTACCTTAAAAACGACATTCATAGCGACTGCTGCGATAAATCTGTTCAATGTAGATAATAATTAATCATAATTCTGTAATGTGGTTAAGAAATAATGCACTCATTCAAAATATGAAGCCTATACGCTCAGTAGTTACGGAGAAAATATACAATATCGGTGGACAACTATTTATGAACGCACTATAGCATTTGTTTTCTGTTCTATCCAAATGTCATTTGATTTTAGTATGTAAACATTGGTAGCATTTGTTTTCTGTTCTATCCAAATGTCATTATGTTTTAGTATGTAAACATATTGGTAGCATTTTATTTTCTGTTCTATCCAAATGTCATTTGATTTTAGTGTGTAAACATATTGGTAGCATTCTGTGTCTGTGTTCTTATCTGAAATATGATAATAGGTAATAACTGCAGTAAAACTGAAACCCAACAGGCAAAACTAGAAAACACAGTGATGAAGTTTTTCTAATTGATACACTAGAAAATCAACCAAAAGGCCTTTATTGAGAACACATTCACAATATAATAAACGACGAGTAAGAGTGACACTGTCTACATTCACATGGCAGAGCTAAATATGAATCAACCTACTGGATGATTAAAAACTAGGTTAGAGCAGAAACAAAGCAAACAAATTGACCACAACCAAAAATCTAAAACAAAGGAAACAGAACAATTAAAGAACTAAAGAATAGCTACCCTTAGTAATGACAGATATTGAACCCAAAGGACCCTATTGTACTGAACTGATAGACATACCAGTTCTCAAACACATGTTGAGTCTGGTCATCTGAGAAACACAACTTAATGGCAGTCACTCGAACATCATGGGCACCACGATGGTCTGTTCTATTGAAGTGGTCAGCAACAGGAGTACCAGTCTAGTTGTGATACTGTAGAGAGGTGAGCCTGTGAGACTCTTACCCATCTCCCCTGTGTACATCATAGTGCAACGCTTGCAGATGATGGCATGATGTTACGAGGCACACATGTGAACCCCTCTTCAATGGTGAAGGTGGCTTTGGGAAAAGTGACAGAATCGGTTTGGTGACATAGGCACAGGTGTAGCATTTCCTACATTGTCCTTTAGTTCTGTTATTTTTCTGTTTTAACAAGAACCTGTTCATGGTAGAATATACCTTGGCTATCTTAACCCGTAAGCCAATGCAGATTGATACAGAATGACATGACATGATACAGAATGAAGCAAGGCATATTATTCTTGGATGCCCCAGAGATACAGAAATAGTGGCAATGTGCTTCTTGCTAGATTATCCTACCATGATGCAAAGAGCATATCTTTGCCATGCTGATTCATACCTGCTCATCAGTGCTAATAAGAACTACATGATGATATTGAAAAGATCAAAGGAAACAGATTAAAGAGGGTGAAGTCAGGGCAGAGGAGGTTATTAAATGGGTATGCTTATTAGGGGACATAAAACCTGGAGAAGAGTGGAAAGTAAGCCTATCTAATTTACAATTTCATTGACATGGTAATCAGTCTTTTCAGGGAATGTGACAATGACATTTCAATGCATAGAGATTCTGAAGTCCAGGCTCTATTCAGTGAGAATTCTTCAGATGGAGGAAATTATTGTGTACACTGATGGGTCTGTGGTTCGGCACACATGTAGTGCTTAGACATTCACAGCTCAATGTAGAGGGAAGTATATTAGGGAAGAGAATAGTGGTTTCTATACAACCACTAGTAGTATGGCAATGGAATGGATGACAGAGATGAAGGCAATGATTATAGCTGGAGTTCCAAAGTGCTACATGTGCCTGTTTTATTACTGTTTTTTTGAGTATGCTTCACAAGATTTAGTGGCTATCTATGCCATCAGTGGCTTGAGCTGATGATGAAATCTGTGCTGAAGAGAGTTACTTTCATTTTTGTGTACATTGGCATGTGAAAAATGATAAAAATTGAAGAGCAGACAGACTTGCCAAGACAGACTTGCCAGCATGACTACAGTGACTAGTGGCAGTTTAATGGGCTGAGAGAGGATTAGTGCAAATGGGCAAGGCTCCATTTTTATTTTTCCATAAAACCTGCCCTGGCAAGCAGTCATGTGTGAAACCTAGGAGCTATGTTTCTCAGCAATTAAACAATTTGAGGGCCTCATAGTCATTTAAAAAATTCTACACTGACTTCCTGACCGTCTGCAAAGAGCAAAAGGCCATCATCATTCTTGGACATTCACAGCTCAATGCAGAGGAAAGTGGTACTTTCAATACAACCACTAGTAATGCGACAATGGAGGTTTTGGCAGCAATGAAGGCCAGAGTCCCAGAATGCTATAGGTGCCTTTTTTCTTACTGATTCTTTGTGTATGCTTTAACAGATTCAACCGACCTTATCTACGCCAGCAGTGGTTTGAGTAGATGATGAAATTTCTTCTGATATTTTGAATGCAGTCATGGAGTTGGAAGATATGGGCTGTATTTCTTCTTCTGTGTCCATGGCTAGAATGCAGGTACTGGGAGTGAATGTGTTGCAAGAAACGAGCGGCATATTGGAATCAAATGAAGAGTTATCAACCAACACAGAATAGTCAGTTACTACATACTGAAGGACACACTGGATATGAGATTAGAGCACATATGGACATCAAGAATGCCAGGATGATGATCTGATGATAATCTAACATTTGTTTTCTGGGGCAGAAATACAGTCCAATCCCATTATAACAAACTTGATTCGGTCGGACAAATATTTATTTAATAACAGAATTTCGGGATGTGGGCCTACCGTATATAAAATAAAGAGTAAATATAATTGGAGATTTTGAAACCTGTTGTTAAATACAGGAATTTACTCTAAAAGGATTTGCTATAGAGGGATTCCACTGTATTCTTATTGAGGAAGAAATTTTGTTATCCAGGAAGGAAACTCCCTATCCAGATAAAAAATCTTACTACCTGGCAGGAACTTTAATTCAGAAAGGAATCTTTCTGTCCATGAAAAAATTTTGATATATGCTACAAGCAGGAACTCGGTTATCAAGGCAGAAGCTAATTTTTCCAGACAAGAAATTTGTCAATACAATGTGGGAAAATAACATCATGATGGAGGTCGGCAGTGTAGGTTGAAAGGTAACATCATGAAGTAAATTCGACATCTGCACCAGAAGTAGTTATGAGTCGTACAGAGAGTCTTGTGAGACTAATAATCTTGTTATATTCTGCACTATAAGCACATCTTCTAATATGTTTGTAAATGTTTCTTTAGTTGTCATGTGCATATCCTTGTGTGTTCCTAAAGTCAGAAATATGTTTGTTATATTGATTCACATGATAGCTAAGAATGGTAGACAAACATGGTTAAATTTGAGAGATTTTTATGGAAAGGAAACAATATATCTCAGCATGGAACGATTATAAATTGATTATATTTACTGGGTGTGTGTAATCAATTATCTACTCAATTTTTAAAACTATAAAACTTTTTAAAAAACTTTTTAAATTTTTTAAACTCAGTAGCTTAGAGTTACTCCTCAACACTTTCTATAAAAGTTGCTATGGTGATGGGCACATAATTGCTTGATAAAAGAAAATGTATCTTTTGCATTGCCTCCCTTGTTGACCTATTACACCAGTATAATTTGTGTATGGGCACAGGATGAACAGAATAAATACTGGACAATAATTTGTAAAAAAAGAGTAATGTTCTCTGTTTCAGCAGGCGTGTACCATACAGACAGTTGAATTGTAGCACATAAATTGTAATATTGGTAACTACTGACAGTGTTGTGGTGAGTGTATGAAACAAGTCCTTGATATAATTGGTGTTGCCCACCGTGATGATGTGCAGGTGTTTTATGTTTGGTGTATAGATTTGTTGTTAATAAGAAGAGATTGAGAATTCATAGATTGCATATTTCTAAGGATATCAATGCATTATATGTCTCTCTCTCTCTCTTTCTCTCTCAAGTACACAGATATACAACTTGAATTCAGTTAGTCTTGAGAGACAATAGAGTTAACACCCATGTGGGGGAAAAAATACACACACATGCATACACTCACAAAGAGGGAGAGAGAGAGAGACTTCTTTGCCTCTAATATTTGATGATTGAAACCAGTTTACTAACTACCTATACTACAAATCATTTCCTTATCCGGGCTACATTCTAATCTGCAGAAGAATAAATAAATTTATTTAAGAACAAAAGAAAAGGAACTTCTGAGAAGGGGAATAATTCTCATTGATAATAAATGACTATTTAACCTTTAGCACGCTATGTTTACAATTACGCAATTTTTCTTGTGTCGCTGACTGCCACGGAATTGGTTTACGAAATGTTACGCAATCGTCGGTGGCTGTATTGAAATCACGATAACTTCTTTGTTGTTACAGATATTTACATAATATTTGCACATATAAATAAAGAATTAAATTCTGCATATATTGGTGTAATTTTTGTTTGTGTGTGTGTGATACGAGACGTGTGAGAAAGTGATAAAGTCAAATTTAGACCTATCTCGATCTAGACCTACCGTATTTTTGATCGACCGTAAGCTGTTGAATATTATATATTTTACATAGTGAGAAAATTCTGGAACCTCGTGGTCTATTCTAATTGAAAACAATGTAACACTCTTCAATAATTCCGCATTGAATTCGGAATAAATAATGATTTCACTGAATAAATCGATGATGAAAAAAGTATAATCAACTCGATTCACTGTCATGTCGCCTCGCCGCAAAGCAGATGCTTAAAGATTGCTCAGATTTCCATTCCATAATCAAACCCTATCGTCTATCGCCATTTTGACAATAGAAACAGGAAGATAGATAAATTCTCCTCTCAATGTTGCCAAAACATTCTGTAAAAAATCACTAAACTCGATTTTTTTCGTTTGGTTTCGGGTTTACTGAATCGGGCTGATGATTTCGCCTTTCGTGTCAAGAAATGTCACATTTCGGGCTAAAAGCTTTGCCAGGTTTGTTAAAAATCATAGTATCCTAAAGGTTAAATAGACTTTTTATTATTTGAGACAATTTGACAGTGACTCAGCAATTAGTGAACTGTATTCAATCATCAAATATCCTAATGATGACATTCTGATACACATCCTATTATAACAACTTGTCCACATGAATAAAATATTTATATAGTGACAGAAATTTGCTGTATATAGTACAAACAAGAAAGAATAAATATAATTGGAGATTTTAAAAAGTATTAAGAGGAGAAACTGTTATAAACATATGCGCTATAAGGGTTACCATTGTATAGTCTGTTTCCTAATCAATCAAGTTGAAAAATGGTGGGTAATATTGTATAGTCTATTTCCTAATCAATCAAGCTGAAAATTGGTGGTTACATTTGTATAGTCTATGTTCTAATCAATCAAGCTGAAAATTGGTGGCTAAAATTTTGTAATGTGTAAAAATTGTCATTAAATTAAAGTTAGTTTGGCTAAGTAAAATGTATATCTTTTGGTGTGATACGCTCATTTCTACCATGGACATTAATCTAATTTGACTATATCAGAGCAGTGCAACCATAAAGAATAGTGGAGGTCGCAGTTCTAGTAATCCAGTCATCATGACCTCCGGTTTAGCTATAGATCTTGCATATTAAATTACAGTTTCTAGAATGGTTACATAACTAATTCTTGTCACGTAAAAGTTTCTGAAATAGTTACATCAGCAATGCCCCTTGACACATAAAAGTTTTTGAAATAGTTACATCAGCAATGCCCCTTGTCACATAAAAGTTTCTGAAATAGTTACACCAGCAATGCCCCTTGTCACATAAAAGTTTCTGAAATAGTTACACCAGCAATGCCCCTTGTCACATAAAAGTTTCTGAAATAGTTACATCAGCATTGCCCCTTGTGACATAAAGGTTTCAGAAATAGTTACATCAGCATTGCCCCTTGTGACATACATTTTCTGAAATAGTTACATCAGCAATGCCCCTTGTCACATAAAAGTTTCCGAAATAGTTACACCAGCAATGCCCCTTGTCACATAAAAGTTTCTGAAATAGTTACATCACCAATGCCCCTGGTCACATAAAAGTTTCTGAAATAGTTACATCAACATTGCCCCTTGTGACATAAAGGTTTCAGAAATAGTTACTTCAACAATAGCCCTTGTGAGATAAAGGTTTCAGAAATAGTTACATCAGCATTACCCCTTGTGACATAAAGGTTTCAGAAATAGTTACTTCAACAATAGCCCTTGTGACATAAAGGTTTCAGAAATAGTTACATCAGCATTACCCCTTGTGACATAAAGGTTTCAGAAATAGTTACATCAACATTGCCCCTTGTGACATAAAGGTTTCAGAAATAGTTACTTCAACAATAGCCCTTGTGACATAAAGGTTTCAGAAATAGTTACTTCAACAATAGCCCTTGTGACATAAAGGTTTCAGAAATAGTTACATCAGCATTACCCCTTGTGACATAAAGGTTTCAGAAATAGTTACATCAGCATTACCCCTTGTGACATAAAGGTTTCAGAAATAGTTACATCAGCAATGCCGTTTGTTACATTATGGATTTTATATAACGTTGTCACGTGTTGTCATATAAACATATAGTTACTTAATGCTGGACACTTGGTGAGTGCATTCTAGTTTACTCGTGTTGTCATTGTTTCTTGATACAGATCCAATTGTGGCTGAAACATAGAGAATATCTTTATTTTCATTTATATTTATCCTAATTTACATTTATTATTTGTATTTATTTATCAGTTTTTTTTTAGTAAAAGTAACATGTTTGATATTATCGTTATTGTTATTACTTCCTAGTTGTGTTACTGCAACTGTTATAACATGTGCTTATATCCTATATGTTGGGTATAAGCACATGATCAGCAGATCCTTGTTCTTTGTTTCATGTTAAGGAAATCAATGAGACAACACATCTTTATACTTATTGAGTCTCTGGGGCATTGAAGTAGTATGATGTGTATATCCTTGTTTTGTACTCTTTTCTTGTCTCTCCATTTATGAGAAGCATAACCACATACAAATTCACAGCTGGTATTAGCGTATTGACAATTTGGTTGTTGTACATGCTCAGTGAAAGTAAGATTTCAATACACAAATTCACAGCTGGTATTAGCGTATTGACAATTTGGTTGTTGTACATGCTCAGTGAAAGTAAGATTTCAATACACAAATTCACAGCTGGTATTAGCGTATTGACAATTTGGTTGTTGTACATGCTCAGTGAAAGTAAGATTTCAATACACAAATTCACAGCTGGTATTAGCGTATTGACAATTTGGTTGTTGTACATGCTCAGTGAAAGTAAGATTTCAATACACAAATTCACAGCTGGTATTAGCGTATTGACAATTTGGTTGTTGTACATGCTCAGTGAAAGTAAGGTTTCAATACACAAATTCACAGCTGGTATTAGTGTATTGACAATTTGCTTATTCAAGAGAACAAAGTCATAGATACTCTAGTTGGATTTATTCGTGTTCCCGCTTTATCCCACCACCTACATATGTAGTTGAGTGATAGTATAGTTTAAAGTTCTGCTCTTTCTGCCTGAGGTTTTACCAAAATTTAATGAGAAAATGACAAGAGCCTACCCCTCTCATCTTCTGTTCACATATGATTCTGCAAGTACAGGTATTAAAAAGCACAGGAGATAGAGTGAGCTCAGTGGCAGATGCACACTTTAGTGTATCAATGGCAGATTTTAGATGTGGCATCGGGACGTTATAATTACAATGATACAATTCTCTGGAATGATTATGAGCTTGACTATAGATAAGGGTAAGTTGAGCCATGTGGCAGACATTGATGTATCATTGTAATTTCATTAGTCGAGCTGGCACATTTAAAAACTGTTATTCTCTGGAAAATGGTTGCAGAGATCTATTTAAGAATGAAAATATTGGTACTATACCTAAATAAGGATCTAAATATTTAACAAAATAAGGAATGAAACATTCACAAATATAATAAAAGTGGAAGAATAAAATTGTATTTTTATTGATTATTTCCCTGTCATTAAATACTAAACATAAACCCGGTGTTTATTACTTACCCACCAGCTCAATCTGCTTTGTAATAGTGCAGTTCCAGCTAATCCTTACAACAGCGTAGAAGTTTAAGATCATAGTATGTCCCCCGTGTATATCTTTGCATCTGGAAAAATTGTAATGGTAATAATGAATTTATCAGTCGAACCACAATTATGGCAGCCATTTTGTAACTAGGTATACAGTAGTAGAGTGACATCACAAATTACTAAAGATTTCAGATTGGCACATGTTTTTTTGAAAAGTGTGAATTGTAGACCCTTATTTAAGTATAGTACCTAAATTTATCAGAGAAGGACCCATAGAAATTCATCAGTTAATGAAGGTCCAAGTATGGTGATGTATGCTTGTCAATCCAACAAGTGTATAAAGTGGGAAGTTTCAAAATGTTGTCATGCACAACTGTTGTGAATAGTCTATTACAGAACTACACCATTTTGTAACTTAATCACAATCTCATCTTTTTTAAGAGTTTTTTTATTGGTATAATTTAGAAAATATATTTTCTCATGTTGCAAGGTGAAACAGTGTTGGTTGGATAGATCTGGTTCAAATCCTGATATCTTCTGATTTTTTAAAATTCTGAACAATTGGTTACAAGACAATGCCATAGTTATTCTACTTTTTGTCATGCTTTTAAAGTTTTCAATAGAAGTACTTTTGTATTTTATAATAAATAAAGTGTTGCAGGCTTGATTATTTGTTGTGATATGAATATCTTTGTTGCTAATGTATACAATTCTATATTTGTTTTGTTTCTTTACCCTGAATACAGGGAGACATCCAGTGATGCTCAGTATTTTAGACTGGTACATCTTTTTCAACTACTCTTTCTGGCATTGTTTGGTCATGGTCTTTCTTTGCAATAATTAACTCAAGAAATGCATGAATAAATATAATTTTGTTTCCTTATATTTCCAGAAATATAAGTTAGCATATTTTAATGCATACAATTGTGTAATACTTTTAATGTAGTATAAGTTAAAATACTTGTCACATTTGACTTTATCACATTTTTAACTTATCACATTTTAATGTATCATTTTAATTCTTAGTGTGTGCACTTTGAAACTATCTTTTTACATACTTTAACATACTTATTTGCATACGGTGGATAAAGCAAAATGATATTGTCAAAAGATCTGCAATAAAAACATGACTACAATTCTGTCTCTTGAGATGTTCTGATAGAGTATAATAAGTTTTACAAAATATATTTCTTCCACTTTTTGGGCATTTAACATTTACTAATTTCATAATTATTCATTATCTGGATGTGCGCCTGTCAATACTGTCTAACTTTAGTTATCTGGATGTGCATCTGTCCATATTATCTATTAACTGGATGTGTACTTGTCAATACTAACTTTATCTGGATGTGCACTTGTCAATACTGTCTAACATTATTTAAATTGGCACCTCTCTCAAGGTTTGGTTTATATTGGAATGTGTCTCCATATTAAAAATTATATAGCATAAGGCATACTTGAGACACTGATAGTTCCAGTTCTCTTGATAGTTCCAGTTCTCTGTTGGCTGATAGTTCCAGTTCTCTGTTTGCTGATAGTTCCAGTTCTCTGTTGGCTGATCAGTTCCAGATCTCTGTTTGCTGATAGTTCCAGTTCTCTGTTTGCTGATAGTTCCAGTTCTCTGTTTGCTGATAGTTCCAGTTCTCTGTTTGCTGATAGTTCCAGTTCTCTGTTTGCTGATAGTTCCAGTTCTCTGTTGGCTGATAGTTCCAGTTCTCTGTTGGCTGATCAGTTCCAGTTCTCTGTTTGCTGATCAGTTCCAGTTCTCTGTTTGCTGATAGTTCCAGTTCTCTGTTGGCTGATAGTTCCAGTTCTCTGTTTGCTGATCAGTTCCAGTTCTCTGTTTGCTGATAGTTCCAGTTCTCTGTTGGCTGATAGTTCCAGTTCTCTGTTTGCTGATCAGTTCCAGTTCTCTGTTTGCTGATAGTTCCAGTTCTCTGTTGGCTGATAGTTCCAGTTCTATGTTTGCTGATAGTTCCAGTTCTCTGTTGGCTGATAGTTCCAGTTCTCTGTTGGCTGATAGTTCCAGTTCTCTGTTGGCTGATAGTTCCAGTTCTCTGTTTGCTGATAGTTCCAGTTCTCTGTTGGCTGATAGTTCCAGTTCTCTGTTGGCTGATAGTTCCAGATCTCTGTTGGCTGATAGTTCCAGATCTCTGTTGGCTGATCAGTTCCAGTTCTCTGTTGGCTGATAGTTCCAGTTCTCTGTTGGCTGATAGTTCCAGTTCTCTGTTGGCTGATAGTTCCAGATCTCAGTTTGCTGATAGTTTCAGTTCTCTGTTGTCTGATAGTTCCAGTTCTCTGTTGGCTGATCAGTTCCAGTTCTCTGTTGGCTGATCAGTTCCAGTTCTCTGTGGGCTGATCAGTTCCAGTTCTCTGTTGGCTGACAGTTCCAGTTCTCTGTTGGCTGATTAGTTCCAGTTCTTTGTTGGCTGATCAGTTCCAGTTCTCTGTTGGCTGATCAGTTCCAGTTTTCTGTTGGCTGACAGTTCCAGTTCTCTGTTTGCTGATAGTTCCAGTTCTCTGTTTGCTGATAGTTCCAGTTCTCTGTTTGCTGATAGTTCCAGTTCTCTGTTGGCTGATCAGTTCCAGATCTCTGTTGGCTGATCAGTTCCAGTTCTCTGTTGGCTGATCAGTTCCAGTTCTCTGTTGGCTGACAGTTCCAGTTTTCTGTTGGCTGATCAGTTCCAGTTTTCTGTGGGCTGGTCAGTTCCAGTTTTCTGTTGGCTGACAGTTCCAGTTATCTGTTGGCTGGTCAGTTCCAGATCTCTGTTGGCTGACAGTTCCAGTTCTCTGTTGGCTGATCAGTTCCAGATCTCTGTTGGCTGGTCAGTTCCAGATCTCTGTTGGCTGATAGTTCCAGTTTTCTGTTGGCTAATAGTTCCAGTTTTCTGTTGACTGATAGTTCCAGTTTTCTGTTAGCTGACAAACATTCTTCTAAACTCACAGTTTAGCTGCTTATTGCTGGTGATGCCATATTACCTCAAGCCCAGTTCATTTAGTCTAGTTAGTTGGTCAGCAGAGCAGCATCATGATACTCCAGGCACAGCCATAGGCCATTTCAATCTCTTATTTATTATGCCCTTCAGCATGTGGTAACAGATTGTTCTTGTTCTGTGTTGTTGATAATTCTTCATTTGATTCCTCTATGGCACTCATTTTGTGCACTGCCATGCTTCACTTCCAGGTCCTGAATTCTAGCCATAGAATGGCTAGATGTACACCCCATTTCTTCCAACAGGTCTAACTCCTTGATTGCATTTTAAATATCAGGACTTTCCATTTAATTACCACTAGTCACTGTCCACACTGTCTACTCTTTTATTTCTCCCAACACATAGCTTGTTCAGGCAAAAAAATTAAGGTAACTTTCTTCAGCACAGACTGCAACATAGACTCCAAGCACTGACAGTGTAGATAGCCTGGCTTAATCTTTCTAGTCATACTCATTGAATTTGTCAGAAAACAGACACCAATAGCACTCTGAGTCTCCAACCATATTTAACTGATCACCACAATCACCAAAGGTAGACCAAGAAAACAGTTGATAGAAAACATCAGGATATCCTTGAATAAACATGGACTAAATGCAACCACGGCGACACATCTAGCCTTGGAACGACAGCTAAGCTTCCACCTATAAATAACCAAATGGTCAGAGGGTGTCCTACAAAGTGGTTGGTGCCGCAGTAACCTAATGAACAAATATTCAAGCAAAATGAATTAAACAGGTTACTAAAACATTTACCTTGCCTATTAATAAAAATATATAAAAAGGTATATATAAAAAAGCATACAATAAAACTAAACAGGACAACGTATCGGCTCAAATTGAACCTTTTTCAAGAGACAAACAACAGAAAACAACACAATAAAAAACAAAATAGATGACTAGATTTCATCAAGCCCTGTCTCCATAACGCAGGGATGGCAACGCATCTAGTAAAAGAGAAAATGCGTGCATTCATTATAAACAAACTGGAAAGTGGGAAATTAGAGGCACTATAGATGTAGTTGGGATGTTTATAATGAGTGCAAGAATAATAAAAAGATTTAAAAAATACCCCTTTTGTCACTTTATCAGACTGGCAGGTTTTAAGAACATAGTCACAATAGGCAAGACTGAAGGGAACAGAGACAGATGGGGACGTGAGAAAATATTCGTTTGACAACCTAGCAAGGCATGGAAACAATGATCCTGATAACAATACTGTGAACAGAAAACTTTGGTCACCTACGCCAACCAGAATGGCATATGATAATGATAGATGAGTAATGATGAGGTTGTGTGGTGGTGGGGTGAGTGGGTTTGGGGAAGGAAGGGTACAAGAAGAATCATTTGAAAACGCATGGAATGAATGTGAAACCAAATATAGACATAAACATATATATAAAACCAAACCTAAACATACATAGAAATGTATACATACACCAAGAGTTAAGAAATAAATATATAACAAAATGGACACATGTGTGAAGGATACCCACACAAAATGCACAGGCATGTAAATGTATCCACACATAGGAAAGGGCTCACACCAGAATAGGCATACATATTGACACAATGGAGATACGTGCATTAACATAAACAAGCGCTCACATAAATATAAATATATATATATATATATATACATAAATATGAACATGCATCCACATAAACACTTTCTCACATAAATAAACACAATAACATGAACATTCGCACAAATAGAAACATATACATATATTAATGTAAATATAAACGTTCGTTCACATAAAGATAATGCTACAACAACTGCATATGTATTCATACAAATGTGTGGCCCAAAGTAATTGTGTGGATACATAGAACCATGTAAAACAAAATGCATATACAAATAACTATACATGTGTGGGCACCCATCGAAGAGACAACTGCAATAACAACGAGGAAATCAAAATCTAAATATGTAAATGATTTAACAATAACAAAATGGCATTCTAATGTACAATTGATGGACTAGAGTACAAAATAATCACATATTGACATACACAAACGAAAGAAGACATAAAGGAAATATATAGAAGTATGGCAAACACAAAAATAATTACTCACGAAAGTGTACAAAGACAAATAATTACAAGAATCAGTGCAATACGGGAGTAGAGGGTATAAAGAAAAGGTGGGTAACTCAAACAAAACGGTGATTAATGTTCATTCTGTGTGGTTGTAAGAAATCACATTAATCACCGTTTTGTTTGAGTTACCCACCTTTTCTTTATACCCTCTACTCCCGTATTGCACTGATTCTTGTAATTATTTGTCTTTGTACACTTTCGTGAGTAATTATTTTTGTGTTTGCCATACTTCTATATATTTCCTTTATGTCTTCTTTCGTTTGTGTATGTCAATATGTGATTATTTTGTACTCTAGTCCATCAATTGTACATTAGAATGCCATTTTGTTATTGTTAAATCATTTACATATTTAGATTTTGATTTCCTCGTTGTTATTGCAGTTGTCTCTTCGATGGGTGCCCACACATGTATAGTTATTTGTATATGCATTTTGTTTTACATGGTTCTATGTATCCACACAATTACTTTGGGCCACACATTTGTATGAATACATATGCAGTTGTTGTAGCATTATCTTTATGTGAACGAACGTTTATATTACATTAATATATGTATATGTTTCTATTTGTGCGAATGTTCATGTTATTGTGTTTATTTATGTGAGAAAGTGTTTATGTGGATGCATGTTCATATTTATGTATATATATATATATATTTATATTTATGTGAGCACTTGTTTATGTTAATGCATGTATCTCCATTCTGTGTCAATATGTATGCCTATTCTGGTGTGAGCCCTTTCCTATGTGTGAATACATTTACATGCCTGTGCATTTTGTGTGGGTATCCTTCACACATCTGTGTCCATTTTGTTATATATTTATTTCTAAACTCTTGGTGTGTGTATACATTTCTATGTTTGTTTAGGTTTGGTTTTATATATATGTTTATGTCTATATTTGGTTTCACATTCATTCCATGAGTTTTCAAATGATGATTCTTCTTGTACCCTTCCTTTCCCAAACCCACTCACCCCACAACCTCATCATTACTCATCTATCATTATCATATGCCATTCTGGTTGGTGTAGGTGACCATGGTTCTCTGTTCACAGTATTGTTATCAGGATCGTTGTTTCCAAGCCTTGCTAGGTTGTCAAACGAATATTTTCTCACGTCCCCATCTGTCTCTGTTCCCTTCAGTCTTGCCTATTGTGACTATGTTCTTAAAACCTGCCTGTCTGATAAAGTGACAAAAGGGGTATTTTTTTAATCTTTTTCTTTTATTATTCTTGCACTCATTATAAACATCCCAACTACATTTATAGTGCCTCTAATTTCCCACTTTCCAGTTTGTTTATAATGAATGCACGCATTTTCTCTTTTACTAGATGCGTTGCCATCCCTGCGTTATGGAGACAGGGCTTAATGAAATCTAGTCATCTATTTTGTTTTTTATTGTGTTGTTTTCTGTAGTTTGTCTCTTGAAAAAGGTTCAATTTGAGCTAATACGTGGAGAATTGTCCTGTTTAGTTTTATTGTATGTTTTTTATATATACTTTTTTATATATTTTTATTAATAGGCAAGGTAAATGTTTTAGTAACCTGTTTAATTCATTTTGCTTGAATATAAGCTCCCACCTCTACGCTTAACGGCAAATGTGAATATGATCAACTATCATTCACCTAGGGACAGACAATAGACCACAATCACCTTCATTGTCATACTACTAGTGGTTGTATAGAAGGCTTCTCTTCCATAAAACACTTCCCTCTGCAAAGTGTGCTAAGAACAGGAAGTAGGATATTGGTTAAGTGCTCTTTTTGAAATCTTTCTTGTGTTTTATACAGACTCATATATGCTCATTTATCTCAAAATCCTCTGATCATGCGGACTCATGAATAGCACTGAGTATGTCGTCTCAGTCCATAGGCTGCTAATTAGTTGTCCCGTTCATTTACCTTCACATCCGTGTGTCTAGGTACAAACATAAGCAGTGATGGTGAAATTCGGTTGGTGATAATTACTTTGTGGAAGCTTGTCATTATCTGGTCAATTGGACACCATTCTTCATATCGGTAAGGCCGAAGCTGTGGTTACCTCTTCTAGAGTCCCAGCTTGCAATATCCATGACATGTCAAGCTTAATTCTTGCTCCCTTTAAGTCTGATATTCTTGTGGAGTGGGTGTCTCTGGTCTATTAAAGTATGTTACGGACAGGTACATCTGGAAGTAGGATGTGAACACTGGTCTGATAAAGTGTGCCAAGAACAGAAGTAGATGTGGAAGTAGGGTGTGAACACTGGTCTGATAAAGTATGTCAAGGACAGGAAATAGGATGTGAACACTGGTCTGATAAAGTATGCCAAGGACAGGAAATATGATGTGAACACTGGTCTGATAAAGTATGCCAAGGACAGGAAATTGCCCCCTTTCAAGGAATCTATATACATTGTCTCATGAAACAAGGTCAATATAATAATGTTCTCTGTGTGTAACCTTTTTTATTTTATTTATAAGACAATTCAATATTAGTCTCTGTTTACGCATGAAACACGCTTCTGTCACAGAAAGTTATATTTGATAAATTGCTTCATTCACATATGCACTTTGTTGATTTTAAGAAATATTTTAAGGGCAGATTTATCTAATATAACAGTCAACAAACAATCATCTGAAATAAAGTCTAAAGCTCACACCATTTTAGGTTGCCACACTTTTTATTTACAAGGAAATTTTCATCTCTATTTGGGTTTATAATGTGCATGAATATACTGACTGCATGGATGTGCTGTTTCATTGACTTATTCAATGCAGACTGGCCTCGGGTCAACTTATCTCAAAAGTTGATTAAATCGCTGTCAAATTTAAAATATCTTCTTCTTCTGCATTCAGCAACTCTGGTCATGCTATATTGTCAGGCCCGTCGTCAAGAGGAAGTCCACCGTCTTCTCCAGGTCAGAGCGGCTGCCCCATAGCTTTTGCCCCAAGTCTGTATCCTCTGGCCAGGTCTGCTGTCTCTGCTCTTTGTATGTTGTGCAGTCCTGAAGTATGTGTTCCGGAGTCTGAGTTCCGGATCCATATGTACATTCATCTGTATATGAGATCCTCAATCGGTAAAAGTGACCAAACAGTCTGCACTGGCCTGTTCTAAGGCGAAATATTGTGATATGTTGTTATCTTTGGAGGAGATGTATTGCATCATGTTTGTATTCCACTTCCATTTCTTTCTTCCACTTTGCTGTGTATTTCTACTCAATATATATTAGAAAAAGGGATCTCTATGACATACTAGTTAAGGCATTTACCTTGAACTCACTGTGTCATGTATTCAAGAACTGGCCAAGATGTCTTGTTTACAACTGCAATTTTGAGAGATCCCTGAGGATTATCATTTAAAGCTACAACGTTACATGAGATTAGTGGTACTCTCAACAGATGGCTTGCTGCTGTTTTCATTCATCAACCATACGCAGGTGCTCAAAGTCCCAGTGAAATTATATTATGTGATCTTTTATCTTTTCAAAGAGGATACACTTCCTTACCTCACTCCCAATCACTCTACTTATACTTATATCATAGAAATACTCAAGATGGTGTAACAATAAGACACATTTGTATATGCTGTGCTTGTGATTCAATTTTCTTGACCATTCTTCTTCGTTTGTTCTCAAACTCCTGCAGATTAGTAGAATCTAGTCAGGAGAACGTAATGTGTTGTGTCATGATTTACAGCATTGCTGTGATATCTGCACCTTTCGGAATGACACATCCGACCTCAGCATGTATGGGATGGGAACACCAACTCCACCCCTTAACCTCCTTAATCACCTCTTCTGACATGCATGGAAGGTAAACAGTTTTGCTATTCTCTGCTCACCACCTCAGGCCCGGCAATACATGGGTGTCTTGACCATTCATATATACATGATTTGCATTCGGTGTGACCATCCAGTTCAAGGTCTTGGTGACTGTCATAATCTTCTTTTCAATGCTGCATGTAGTCACAGTGTAAACTCCTATCGTGTCTGTGTTCTTCCATGCACACTGTTCTGTATAGACTGAAGCACTAAGCTTATAGCATCTGTGTGCACAAGTCAGTAGCAAAATAGACTACAGCAAAAAATATCAAACAATGATGATGGTGATCACCATTTGGATGGATGACAGAGAAGATTAGTGTGCTGTGTGAGCAATGCTGTAAAGTTAGTTGTGAATTTTAGGCTTGCCTACTAGTGATATAATTATGGACATTCACCTTTCAGTGGTAAAAACTGAACATATTCATACAATGCCAAAACCAGATATGATGGGTTATTGGTGTAAAATAAGAAGGCGATATATAACAAATTTCTGTTCATTGGACTACATTTCTTTCTGGAAATATAGTATTGCCATTGTCATGCTAAAGAGAGAATACAATGGAATGCTAAAACGCTTAAAAAAACGCTTAATGACCACTTGAATACAACCACAAGACACTCCAATATGTGCTTGAGAATACAATCAAATGATACACCAATGTGTGCTTACTACACACGATTGAGAATCTGTGGACTACCTCCTTATTTTTCTAATAGGGAATGATTAGAGAGGAGTGCTTTTCTCCCAAGCCCAGATAGATGGAACCTTTATGGAACAAAACAGCAACTTCCAAAAACATGCAGATAACACACAATAAGATTTAACTATAGGGCAGGTGCCCATTGGCTGCTGCAACAGTAACCAAATTAATCAATTATTTCATTAATTACCCTGAATATAGAACCTAAACAAAGCAAAATTTATTATGTTTTCTAAGCATGATAAATATTTTCTGAAGGCTAAGACCCATGAAGCAATGCATTCCGTTCTCAGGACTAACCAGCAGAATTTTGAGAAAAAACACAGAAAAGAAAGCAGTTTATAAAAATTGACCAACAAATTGTTATATCCTTGTAGTTCTCCAAATTTTAAATTTAACTGAATAAAACATAGCTAAAGTGATGGTCATCTTCATCTTCTTATCTATCTGTCTGTCTGTGTCCTCCATCTAAGTCCACATCATGACTTGACCCCAGGTCTTTTTCTTCTGGGCTCAGCATGTGTGGTCATGTTAGATTGTCAGACCTGTCATCATGTCAAAGTGGCTGCCCCATAGCTTTTGCCTCAGATCTGTATCCTCTGGCCAGATTTCATGTGATTCATTAATAATTTACATTAAATGCAAACATAAGTTTCAAATTTGATTGAATTGCCACATTTGCTTAATTTTTCATTTTGTCTCTGGGTATTTTTTGAATGTCTATAAATTTTCAATATATCAAATGTTTGAGCCTGTAGTCCCATTTATCCCTGATAACCAGAGATTCCCCATATCCCCCCCCCCCCAAACCCAAACTGATTTAGATTATTTTTAATCTAATAAATTAACATAACATTTAGATTATACTTCTTCTTCTGCGTTCGTTCTCATACTCCTGCAGATCAACAGGATGTAGTCCGGAGAACGGAATGCGTTGTGTCGTGGTTTACAGCATGGCTGCGATATCTGCGCCTTTCGACCTGAGACATCCGACTTCAGTATGGATTGTGGTCACTGACCCTATATGGGATGGGACAGCCAACTCCATCCCATAACCTCCTTAGTCACCTTTTATGACATGCATGGAAGGTAAACAGTGTTGCTATTCTTTGCTCCCCTTATGGGCCCCGTCAACACACGGGCGATACTTATTGTATAAATTAAGATAACATTTCGATTATACTTATTGTATAAATTAAAATAACATTTATATTGTACTTATTGTATAAATTAACATAATAGTTAAATTTTACTTTTAGTATAAAGTAACATGACATTTAGATTATACTTATTATATAAATTAACATAACAAACATATGCTTGGTGTATAGATTAACTAAACATACTGACAAGTTAATATAACTTAAAAGGTGAAATATTTCACCATTTGCATTTCTCCAACAGGAATCAAAACATGAGCACTGAGGAACAGGATAAGCAAGAGTTACTGTCAACAATATGATGGAACTCACCTCCATGACAGTCCTAGTGGACATTTGTTAGTCTCTGCTGGTAAACAGTTCAGATGTATTATTGTTAAATAGAAATAGGAAACATGTTGTACTTGGGTTATCTCAGAGTCACTTGTGATTTCTGTTGTAGTAATATTTGACTTAGGAACCTGAGATATGGATCAAGATATGGATATAGATTAGTCGGTCACATCAAGTGATGGATATAAATTAGTCAGTCACTTAGTTACATCAAGTGATGGATATAAATTAGTCAGTCACTTAGTCACATCAAGTGATGGATATAAATTAGTCAGTCATTTAGTTACATCAAGTGATGGATATAAATTAGTCAGTCACTTAGTTATATCAAATTATGTATATAAATGAGTCAGTGACTTAGTTATATCAAAAGATGGATATAAATTAGTAGGTTACTTACATCAAGTGATGGATATAAATTATTCAGTCACATCAAGAGATAGATATAAATTAGACAATCGCTTAGTTATATCAAATGATGGATATAAATAGTCTTTCACTGAGTAACATCAAGTGATGGATTTAAATTAGTCTGTCACATCAAGTGATGGATATAAATTACTCGGTCACTTACTTACATCAAGTGATGGATATAAATTTGTCGGTCACTTACTTACATCAAGTGATGGATATAAATTAGTCTGTCACTTACTTACATCAAGTGATGGATTTAAATATTTATTCATTTAGTCACATCAGGAGAAGAATATATATAGTCATTCACTTAGTTACATCAAGAGAATATATATATATATATATATAGTCGTTCACTTAGTCACATCATTAAATTTAAGCCACACTGTGAAATAGATTGTGACATACCATAGTTGATGCACTTACACATTTTCCACTGTAAAAATACTGTACCATTTTTTATTTTATGTTAGTGTAAAAATATTTACATGAAATTACAATATTATTGTTGCCAGGAATTTCATTTTCATTGTATATTCATCCATATTGTTACTTGTAGACATTTTGATATTTGTCTCCCACTGTTATTATGACATTCTATTTGACCATTACTGCTGTTATGACATTCTACTTTATCATTACTGTTATGACATTCTAGTTTATCATTACTGTTATGACATTCTACTTTATCATTGCTGTTATGACATTCTACTTTATCATTACTGTTGTTATGACATTCTAGTTGACCGTTACTGTTGTTATGACATTCTAGTTGATCGCTACTGTTATGACATTCTAGTTGATCGTTACTGTTATGACATTCTAGTTGACAGTTACTGTTGTAATGACATTCTAGTTGACAGTTGCTATTGTTATGACAGTCTAGTTGAAGTTGCTATTCTTATGACATTCTAGTTGACAGTTACTGTTATGACATTCTAGTTGACAGTTACTGTTGTAATGACATTCTAGTTGACAGTTGCTATTCTTATGACATTCTATTTGACTGTTACTGTTGTTATGACATTCTAGTTGACAGTTGCTATTCTTATGACATTCTACTTTATCATTACTGTTATGGCATTCTAGTTGAGTTACTGCTGTTATGACATTCTACTTTATCATTACTGTTATGACATTCTAGAGAACAGAAAGTGTATGCATGAATTTTTTCTCTCCCATAGGAAGACATACTTTAGCTGGGGTATACAAATTGGTAGCATATCCTACTCAGGATGTTGCCATCAACCCAGCATTTTCAACTGTAGTGATTTCTACACAGTATAAATATGTTCAGTAAGTTGCTATTGCTTTCTGAAGGGTCTAGATGTACAATTGCCTGCGGTGGGATTTGAACGTGGTATCTTGGCCATCACAGGCATGCTCTGTACCTCGCCGCCACAGAGCAAGACTTGTTGGGGCTATATATATATCATGTATATCTTTTTTTTTTTGAATCTTAATTCTGTCTCAATACTTTATTGGATCGCTGTCATTGAGGTGATTATCTACAACACCAGTGTAAATCTCACTACTTCCATATGATTGGATAATCACTCAGAATCATTCTGTGAGCCTGGCAACCTTTACAATGCTCCCCGGCTGGTATTAGAATGTTATGTGACATTATGTTTTTTGCACTGTGAAGATTTGTTCGTTTTCTTCTACCCATTTCGCTTCATCGCTGGTGCTAATATCAGTCTGTAGCTTACAATCAGTATTAGTATCTGTGTAGTGACCAGCCATCATATCTTTGTTTGTGCTTAATGATTGAAAAGCTAGAGCAGCTGTATTACATTCTATTTTTTTACATCAGGTGGATGGCGACACTGCTGGTCCACACTTGGTCATTAAATATAGTGTAGTGGTGGGTGCTTTAGTTTACATCCCAAGGTCGGATACGTCTCCTTGTTTGTATTATATTCATGTCTGTTCAATATGTCTTGAATGTTATCTATCCATTATTTTTGTTGGTCTTCCTCTGGAACCTGATCATATTTTATTACAGGAGCTTGTTGAAAGCTGAGTGTATTCCCAGAAAACAAATTGCTTATACTTTCTGAACAGCTCTCGCATGTATATACGTTTCATATTCCCATTTTATATGTGAACATTGTTTTAAATTTTATCGAACATTTTAATATGACTAATGTTTATTGAGAGTTTTCTCCACATCTGTACAATTTGTCACTACCTCTATCCTCTATGTACTTCTTTAAATTTTCTTATAATGTGTCTCCACAAGCAATAAATGTCTGAGATATTGCACCAATGAGTTCCATGTTTGAGTTTGTTTGATATATAACATGTATAGATGACTGCATCATTAATCAGGTTTACCATAGGTCAGTCCTTAGAACAGATGTGAGCAACATTTTTGTGCTGGTGGGCCAGAATCAATTAGTTCTATATTAGATATGGCCAACATCATCATTATCCATATGGAATGTTAGCTAATAAGCTTGTCTGTTAGTCGTTTGAAGCTCTATAGGACAGTTAATATTGTCAAATGCTGAAAGCTTACTCTATATTTGGAGACTTTTTGCACTTGAAATATATATATACTGTTGGACATTAAAATTTAGAAGCTGGTAACACTATTCTGAACAAGCAACCTCAGCAGTTTGACAGTGATTTCCTCTTCATTGCCATTTATCGTCGTACTTTACATTTTGGCTCAGATAACTTGTAGTTTTAACATTTTCTAACTTTAGGGATCAGTACAATCATTTTAAATCAGCCTGGCTTGCTAGTAAAAATGAGGAAGAAATTAAAATTATTTGAAAATAATTTTCTTAGAAAACTCTTTAACACTTTGCTGACCAAATTCATTGATGGTCGAATTTTCAGTATATACCCTTGTTGACCAACTTCAATGTTGTCATATTTGTTACACTTCAGTAAACTGAAACAGTAGAGATAGTATTAATAAAATAGCTCATTTGAAATTCAATTCAGCATGTGGACAATCATTTGAGGGTGAATCTACTAGTAGATAGGAATTTTTCAAAGGTGAGTTTATTCAATACATTGAAAGTGTGTATAATAGTAACAATCAATATAAGGTAATACTGCATGAAACGTAACAACATTAGAACTTACATAGAACATAGGTTGTTTTTTTTTTACATGAACACAACGGACTATCACTAAAACTGCTAAGGGGTTATAAGGTGTAAACAAGAAAACATACAAATTACAATATACAAATTACAATACAGATGTCTTGTGTATTGTAATTTGTATGTTTTCTTGTTTACACCTTATAACCCCTTAGTTTTAGTGATAGTCCGTTGTGTTCAAGTAGAACTTTCTAAAAACCTGTGTTCTACCTAAGAAAGGTAAAGGTAGGTCCCATGGCATCTGCCGTCGGGGATGAAGATAACTCTTCATGTACTAAGCCGCAGCAACTATTAGGTGGGGTGGCCAGTTCCCTTCCTTGCTGTTTTTTTTACCTTCCGAACTCATACGTCAGGTACTCATTTACAGCTGAGTCGACTGGAGGAGTGGTCGTGTCAAGTGATAAATCACAACCCCGATTGATTTTTTTTAATGTCCGGACGTGGTTTCGAACCTGGCACGCTGTAACCAGATGATAGCAAGCAAGCTCACTATCCACTAGGCTACCGCGCTCCTCATTCTACCTAAGTACTATTGTATAATAGTGACACCAGCATTATAAGAAATAACTCCAGTGTTTGAAAATTCACTCAGAAAATCAGCAATCATTATTACACATTAAAATGTATAAGATTATGTTGTAATTTCTTTTTTTTTTTTCTTCATAAATTAATATTTTCAAGACAGCCTTGTCATTTATCAGAAAATGTACATACTCCTTGGTAATGGGAAATGTGCAAACACCTTGGTAATGGGAAATGTGCAAACACCTTGGTAATGGGAAATGTGCAAACACCTTGGTAATGGGAAATGTGCAAACACCTTGGTAATGGGAAATGTGCAAACACCTTGATAATGGGAAATGTGCAAACACCTTGGTAATGGGAAATGTGCAAACACCTTGGTAATGGGAAATGTGCAAACACCTTGGTAATGGGAAATGTGCAAACACATTGGTAATGGGAAATGTGCAAACACCTTGGTAATGGGAAATGAATATACTATAAATTGCTGTGTGTTACAACCAAGAAAAAATTTGGTAGACTAAGACATGAACTTTAAATGAATGACAATAGTCAGTTACTTAGAAAAATATAGAACACATTCAAATTAGTAGCAAAATAAATAAAGGAATAACAAGAGAAACTCTTCTTCTTCTTCTTACAATTACCATCAAAGAGGGCATATCTAATGGGGATCAACAAAATACAAGAGCTCCACATGACATTGCTCAAACTTGATAGCACTGGTGTCTGTCCTAAGCACCCAACTCTGAAGGAGCATTGATAGATAGCACATATTGTGTTAATTTCTTTATCTAGCCATGAAGAACTAAGCAAAATAATGAGGAAGTGCTAGAAAAGACCAAAATACAGACTTCTCAGAATCTTCAGAAAGAAGTAGCTGTCCTAGAATTCCTAAGAATTAACAATTCCTAGAAAAAATGAAATACTGGGGAGAAAAAGAGAAATGATTTTGTATGATCTGGTGAATAAGCATGGATTTGCTTTAGCAATGGAGCTGATAGTTAATAACTAGTGATTGTAAGGATACATGATTTATACATTAGTTCACACAAGTGATAGGGAGTTGCGGGTATCCATGATTGTTACATTAGTTCACACAAGTGATAGGGAGTTGTGGAATACTATGATTGTTACATTAGTTCACACAAGTGATAGGGAGTTGCGGGTATCCATGATTGTTACATTAGTTCACACAAGTGATAGGGAGCTGTAAGAATACATAATTGTTACATTAGTTCACACAAGTGATAGGGAGTTGCGGGTATCCATGATTGTTACATTAGTTCACACAAGTGATAGGGAGTTGTGGAATACTATGATTGTTACATTAGTTCACACAAGTGATAGGGAGTTGTGGAGATCCATGATTGCTACACTAGTTCACACTAGTGATAGGGAGCTGTAAGAATACATAATTGTTACATTAGTTCACACAAGTGATAGGGAGTTGTGGGTATCCATGATTGTTACACTAGTTTCCACAAGTGATAGGGAGTTGTGGAGTACCATGATTGTTACACTAGTTTCCACAAGTGATAGGGAGTTGTAAGGATACATGATTGTTACATTAGTTCACACAAGTGATAGGGAGTTGTGGAGATCCATGATTGCTACACTAGTTCACACTAATGATAGGGATTTATGGAGATTCATGATTGTTACACTAGTTCACACTAATGATAAGGAGTTGCGGGTATCCTTGGAAGTTACACTAGTTCACACTAATGATAGGAAGTTGTGGAGATTCATGATTGTTACACTAGTTCACACTAATGATAAGGAGTTGCGGGTATCCTTGAAAGTTACACTAGTTCACACTAATGATAGGAAGTTGTGGAGATTCATGATTGTTACACTAATTCCTGAACCATGGACACCTATTTTAGTAAGTAAAAGTAGTTTGTTAGGATGCTAATTTAACTATTAGAAAATTTTACAATTAGAGCGTTTATTTCACAATTAGGGCTGTAGTTTCACAAATAGGACCTTGGTTTTACAATTCAGTTTTATAATTAGGACCTTAGTTGCACAAGTAGGACCTTAGTTTTACAATTGGGACCTTAGTTTCACAATTTGGATATTAGTTTTCCAATTAGGACCTTAGTTTTACAATTAACACTTTACAGCCCAATTTCAACTTTCGTTGAATTTCCATTATAGAGCCTTGGTGACCAATTTTAAAGATCATAGAAACCGCTATGATACTTCAAAATTCTTGAGACTAATGGGAATTGAACCGGTCCATTCAACTGCCTGGTTCAATTCCCGTTAGTCTCAAGAATTAAAAAAAATTTGTCCTCTGGCTTCCTACTTAAATTTACTTGTATGATACTTCAGAAATACAGCAACAGTAGCAATAGTTTTACTAAAAGTTATACTGAGAAAATATCTTGTTCCAAAATGGTGGCACCTGTGAAATATAGTCTATGGATGAATATTAATCATGATGAAACCAACGGTGAGATTGTATGATATATAGAAAGTAATGTAAATCTAGGTCTAGAATTATAATAATTAGAATTTTGTACTTGAAATAACTCTGGGGCATTCAAATTCATTCAGAAAGTGCAAACATTCATTATGACACATAGAAAGTTTCACGGCTCTCTCGTGCAAGTTTGATTTTTATAAGGATGTTTAAAGATGTTGATGTCAACGAAAGAGCCGATGTGTTGGCTGGTAAAGCTTTGGTGAACAGCACCGAGATAAGAAGAGACAGGATTGAATTGATTAGAGTAGTCATGGATAATTCTGTGTCTTCTGGTCTCTCCTGTGGCTTTTCTTAGATGAGATGTCTGAGAAAAGCCACAGGAGTGACCAGAAGATACAGAATTAGAAACGTTGTCATAAGAGAAAGATTGGATGTCATATGAATTCTACAATACATACAAAACCAACAGTTAACCTTCACCGAGCCTATATCAAGTCCAGCCGCCGAAAAATAAAATGGCGGCTAACGCCGTTGGCGACATACCCCATCCAATGAGATATCGTTATAATAGATGCCCCACAGCCTGATTGGTTACTCGGGAACATGCGCTATTGAAGCCGGTTCATTCCTACGTCCGACATGATCGTTGTAACAATGGCTAGCCAGAAGATACAAATTTTATAGCAATTAATCTGACCACATCAGCACGATGCCATGATGGTCGACCGATTTTATAGACCTTTCTTTCATCGTATTTTGAATAAAATAACATTGAATCGTGTCTTGAATCATGAATTATTGAGTTATTTAGTTTCACAGCAGTGAATATACAGAATGCCGCGTTGGTTTGGAGACTTGTAGACGTTTGATATCGGATATGTGGAAGTAGCACAAAAAATGGTTAAGACCTAATCTCAAAGAACGATTTTACCGCAAATCTACATGTTTTATACAGTTCTCCCGGCTATATTTTGATAATTTTGCAGTGAAAGAACATAAATACAACAGATTTGTGTGATTTAGTTTACAGTGTTGCCAAGGAATTCGATAACTAAGGTAAGTTATTTTTTTATTAATTTTTTTCCTCTTTATTTGTTATAAAATATATGTTTTTTGTGAAAAACGTCTTTACCACTTTCTGGTATCACACACACACGTACATAAATTACACCAATATATGCATAATTCAATTCTTAATTTATGTGTGCAAATATTATTTAAATATCTCTAACAACCAAAAATTATCACATTTTCAAAACAGTCACCATCAATAACGCAAATTTTCAAAAAAGAATCCGGTGGCAGGGAGACGTTTCGTATTTTTTAATCTGGCTTGCTAAAGGTTAAATGGTTTGGTCATCCGGAAAGAATGCCGTGTGATTCATTAGTTTATTAAGCATATACGAAGAGAGGAGAATCAGAAAGAAGAGCCAAGGGTAGACCTAGAGTACGTTGGATCGACAACATCAAAGAGACATTACACGAACACCAAATAACATTATCTGAAGCTGCCAGAAAAGAAAGAACAAGAACATTGTATTTCCCTCGACACCCGTAAAGGGTAAAAGAGGAAGGAAAGAAAAAGAAGATGGATACCCTACAAGAAGACGAGGAGGAAGTCGAATGTGACAATGTAAATATTCAGAGAATGGTAGAAATGGGAGTGACTAGAGGTGATGGGAGAAAGTGCTCCCTCTCCGGAAAGATCAGAAGAATGCGTAATCAGAAACTGACTGGGACACAGCGTATACACTTTTAAATGGCCGATGGAACGGCAAGCAGAGCATATATGGGAATGCCCCCAGTGCTGTGACGCTTGTTCCTAATCAAGAATCAAGATGTTGATGTCTAAAAATATTTTAAAATATTTGCGTACAACTCTGTAATGGAACGTTAATTATGCTCTGGATTGCTTGTCAACAAAGTGTTGAGGCATTAGTTTCACAATCAGAGTCTTAGTTTCACAATTGGGACCTTAGTTTCATAATTCTGACCCTAATTTTACAATTAGGACGTTCAATTCACAATCGGAGTCTTAGTTTCACAATTAAGACATCAGTTTTACAATTAGGGCGATAGTTTCACAATTAGGGCAATAGTTTCACAATTAGGGCGTTAGTTTCATAATCAGTCATAGGTTTACAATCAGGACCTTAGTTTCATAATTAGAACCTTAGTTTCACAATTAGGGAAATTTTATTTTATTTTAAATTCTATTTTAGAATAGAGCATTAGTTTTACAATTAGTGTCCCAGTTCCACAATCATTGTCGTAGTTTCATAATCAGTGCCCTAGTTTCACACTCAGTGCCATGGTTTCACAATCTTTGCCCCAGTTTCACATGCAGTGCCCCAGTTTCACAATCAGTGCCCCAGTTTCACAATCAGTGCCTCAGTTTCAAAATTAGTGCCCTAGTTTCACAATTAATGCCCCAGTTTCACATGCAGTGCCTTAGGTTCATCATGTAAGTGATTTTTCTATTAGTAAGTTTGCTTCGGCATCACTAGGCCTACATCGTTACAGCCCTCTCTTGTTCCATCTGAAGATGTTACAATACATAATGTTACAACAGGATGTTACTTCTTCTATGTTCGTTCTCAAACTCCTTCAGATTAGCAGGATGTAGTCAGGAGAAAGGAATGCATTGTCTTATGGTTTACAACTTAGCAGGATGTTATGAGTTCTTATTTGTGTGAAAGCTGTTCAAAGTCATTAGTCTCTACGAACAAGAACAACAATGGGTATGATAATATTAACTCGTTTTTTTTAAATTTCTCAAAATAATTTTACTATTTCAACAACATTTAGTTATATAAATGTACAATTTTATCCAGAATTAGTTAAACTTAGTGTGGTAGAGAGTTACAGAGTGCATATCAGACAGACATGGTACGGTACATTTATCACTGCAGGCAATCATTCACAATGAATTGATAACCTAGTGATCTTAAAACATCTAGAAAACCACTTTAGCCACACAAAAAACTGGCATCCTACTAAATAACTTGAATGATTATTTATATGTAGTAAGAAAAATGTTTATGAAGTACAGACATTTGTTAGTTACATATTCCAGGTAGTTGCTTCAGTTAATTGCAGAAACATTTAATTTGTTCAATGAATATCTCATCTCTCAACTTCAAAAAACATCACAATGTGTTTATGATCATCACCAGATGCCATACCGGCTGGCGTAGGCGATCATAGATCTGCACAGCTCTCTATATCTAGTATTATGTATCAGGATCGTTGTTATTTCTCTGCTATGCCAGGTTGTTAAACTGTCTAATATTTTCTCAAGTTGTTGCCCTCTGTCACAGAAAAATGAAACTGTCTTGTGTTATATTTCAGTAATACGGCAATGGTAGCAATAACATTACTAAAAATAACGTACCAGGACACATCTTTTAAACTGCACCCACATAAAAAAATTTTGATGTAGTTTTCAGGTGAATCCACGGCCATCGACTATTCATTATATATCCTTGGTGACTAACTTTAATGATCATCAAAAGTGTTGTATTTCAGAAATTAAGCAACCGTAGCGATAGTATTACTAAAAATAGCTCACACAGGATACCACATTATTCCAATATGACCACGCTCACGGGGTAGAGGTTTTTGATGTGGTTTATGAGTGGAACCCTTAATAATTCATAATTTTCCACAGGTGTGTTCAATACGTTGAAAGTAATATAATAATGTAACATGATTCCCAGAATTATAATAAATACAATTTAGTTCTTCAAATAACTTTGGGGCTTTCAAGCAAAACAAATCCCTACTATTCTACACTATGAAAGTTTTAAAATTCCACGACATGATTTGGTTGTTTTTTCTCTCAAATTTTTCATGACAAAATACCTTTACTAATGGAAGATACAGGAAAGTATGTTCTAGATTGCTGGTCAGTAAAGTGTTGAATAACAAATTTCATCAACATACATGTAAATAGTTCACGGGAACACAAATATATCCTTGCTACTGCTTAAAAAAAGGACTGAAACTAATAAGTTCCACATGTTAATACATTATCTCTACAAGTTCCACATGTTAATACACTATCTCTACAAGTTCCACATGTTAATACATTATCTCTACAAGTTCATGTTAACAATCTTTTCAAGTTTAACATGTTAATACACTATATCTACAAGTTAACATGTTAATCTTATCAAGTTTCACATGTTAATACACTATCTCTATAGGTTCCACATGTTAACAATACATGTTTCACATGTTAAAATATCTCTTTAAGATTCACCAGTTATCTCTACAAGTAATAATTCCCTTGCAGTCTGGTCTGGTCCAATGCATATTAACTAGGTTCAATATGAATATATATTGACTTGGTTCAGTGACTGTTAACCTATATTGACTTCATTCAATGAATGTTAACTTATATTGAGTTAATTTTGTGTGTAACCTGTATTGAATTGATTCAGTGCATGTTAACCTGTATTGACTTAATTGTGTGTTAACCTGCATTGACTTGGACTTGGTTCATTGCGTATTAATGTATTTTGACTTGGTTCAGTGCGTGTTAATGTATACAGTGTAGTCCCTCTATAGCACATTCTTTTATAACATTTGATATTATATGTTTAATATTTAACATTTAATGTTATATTTAATATAACATTTACCCTATATAAAATTTATCTACATCCCCAATTATATTTATTCTATATTGTTTGTACTGTATATAGCGAATTTCTATCATTACATACATATATTGTCTGTCCAGACCAAGTTGTTATAATGGATTCAACTGTATTGTCTTGGTTCAGTGTGTATTAACCTGTATTGTCTTGGTTCAGTGTGTATTAACCTGTATTGTCTTGGTTCAGTGTGTCTACCTGTATTGACTTGGTTCAGTGAGTTAGCTGTATTAACCTGTATTTTCTTGGTTCAGTGTGTATACCTGTAGTGACTTGGTTCAGTCTGTGTACCTGTGGTGACCTGGTTCAGTGTGTATTAACCTGTATTTTCTTGGTTCAGTGTGTATTAACCTGTATTGTCTTGGTTCATTGTGTGTACCTGTAGTGACTTGGTTCAGTGTGTATTAACCTGTATTGTTTGGTTCAGTGTGTATTAACCTGTATTGTCTTGGTTCAGTGTGTGTACCTGTGGTGACTTGGTTCAGTGTGTATTAACCTGTATTTTCTTGGTTCAGTGTGTATACCTGTAGTGACTTGGTTCAGTGAGTAAGTTCCTGATAAGTTTTTATCAAATTGAGGGACAGAAACTTCACTGAAGTACTAAAGGGTACTTCACTCATCAAAGGTAGTCACTAACTCAGAATCAAGGAATACCCATAACTATATATATTTGTACAAATGACTTGTAAATTATGTATAATCTGCTTCAGCGTTCATTCTCAAACTCCTGCTGGATCTCTCTTCTAGCAGGACCATGGTCTTACTAGATTTCCAGCAGGATGTAGTCCAGAGAATGTAAATGCATTGTGTCACCGTTTTATTTGCGCCAATGGCCCAATCTTTTACCTATTATGTATATAAAGGTTATTACAAAATGATATCCCTTGAAAGTACAATGTTATTAGACACCATTGATCTAAGTGGTTTGAGCAGTTTGTGTGTATAAACAGAAATAAAGTGCTACCAATAGTCAGCACAACATACTAGCAACGAAACAAGTGGTGCTCACTATTGCTACACTTTAACCAATTGTTGTTTATATTTATATTTTCCCTGTATTGCCATGGCCTTTTCATTTCCAGCAAGTGGGGTTGTTTCATGAAATATGATTTATCTCTAAGAATTAGGTGATTGATTTTAGTTACTTGCTGTTTCTGAGAAGAATTTTTTTTATAAATCGCGCAATATTCTAACTCAAAGTGGATGTTGCCTGGTCTATCATCTGTGTACATGCATCATATTGCCATTACTTGTGTGTACATATTATAGTATTACAGTCATGCAAACAGTGTGATATATTTAGTTTTTGTTCTCTGTGTGCAGCAAGCTAATCTTTAAAAGCTATACAAATAGTGTTTGTACTTAACCAAATGGCCAATGCAGGCCTGCTTGCCCGGGACAGAGAGGCGTTCAGAGTATCCACGATGAAGACAATGTTCTGGAAAAAATATGTCACTTGATATGCTTAACTAAAATAGAGCTGAATAGTGACCCGTCCATGTTTGTACAATAGAACAGTCTCTATTACATGGTCTGTTAACGTTTTCAGAATGAAATTAAATAGAAAAATTGAAATCCTAAAATGGCTACAGATTAAGTGTAAATTTCCTTAACAGATTAAGGAAAAATAATATACTGGTACATAGTCTGTGAAAAACTGGTGCCTAGACTGTAATTATGATAGAAGAAGAACATTTTGATAGGTTATATTGAGGTCAGTATCTGGTTTCCAGGGTAAAAGAGAATTTGACTAAATAATTAATGTATGAATTCAAATTATTAACAAAATGAATGATCTGTCAAGGCAATTTATTGTCGAAACTGGTTTTCAAGATCTGCAATTTGATTTTTTTCCCCCAGGAAAAGATAGATATTTCCTTTGATATAAATTTCTTTCACTTGTCACACAAAAGTGTGCAGGATAGGTGTTGTCACTTTTAATAAACAATTAGTACATAAAAACACTGTTCTGAGTGTTCTTGATGTGATTTGAAGATCTGTGTTCACTTAACATGTATCAGCACACAATCAAAATGACATATGAATAAATAATGGAAAACAAATTGATATTAGAAACACAAATTTTGTGGACAAATGAGAAAACTTAGTTAGTCATCAGATCATTATCACTGCAAACTGGACATGTTCATAGTTGCTCCGATCTCTCCTTGAGTGTATCCGCCATTACACTTATGCTGACAGTACCGGTCCTATGCTGGTTGACCATCATTCTTCTGCGCCCTCCAAAATGTTCACGTCTAGCAACACCGCATTTCAAACCCTCATCTTTAATCCTAGCCATTGAAAAGGAATCATCATCCACATTAGTCTCACTCTCACGTGCTATATCTCTTAAGCAGTAAAAACGCCAGCTTGATCGATTGCCCTCTCCCACAATTGTGCATGATGCCAGTTGATCTGCTCTTTCATTGCCTCGAACACCCACATGTCCCGGCATGAACATCAAATGACAAAAACTATGCAAATCTAAATGACTAGGATGAGTATCATAGCACAACTGAAATAAATGCCAAAAACGAGAACATGTCTACATTTGGATACATACATGAAGAAGTTAGCCACAAGAGAATACGTGATTAAGTACAAAAAAACTGAATATCCTGGCCTTCAGACAAACATGATATATTATCTAAAAACTGAATATCCTGGCCTTCAGACAAACATGGTATATTATCTAAAAACTGAATATCTGGGCCTCCTGACAATTCTGATTTCCCACAGGGCGCAACAAGAGACATAGCATATTCCAAACAAGCTATATACATCTAACATTTGTGATTATATGTCTAAAATATCGGTAATTATCTAGTTGTTGCAGGATATCTTTGTGTACTTTTATATTCAGTGTTTGTTCCTTTTTGACCTTGCTGATTATCAATGTTTTTGTTTTCTGGATGTTAATATCTAGTCCATAATCTCTACTTGATTTATCTATTAGTCTTTGTAGCCCCTATTTACTTTCTGCTAAGAGAACAGAGTCATCTGTCTATAGTAGATTATTGTTTTTTTCTATTGTTTTTTTCCATTGATATTGAGGCATGAAATTCCTTCTATACGTTTAAAAACATTTTTCATAGCATAATATAAAGCACAAGGGTGACTTCCAATTGAGAGACATGTTATAATCCAGATAGGTCTCTTGTATTGTGTGCTCCAGAAGTAAGTTAAAAAGTAGTGTGTGTGTGCATGATACTACATGTATATTGTAACTAAATTAGAGACAGAAATTTCTGACTTCCCAAAGGGCACAAGAAAACAAGATATCATATTGCAAACTGACTGAAGATAGGAACTAGGAACCTCATGCAAAGAGTGAATTTGACAGAAACACCAAGGGTTATGAATTATATCAGCAGGTTATAATCAATGCACAGTCCATAGATATTCTAATGAAGGGACTTTACAGTGACTTGCTTGTAATTTCATGGCTTGTTGTAGATAAAAGGGTTGTAACTTTCCCTGCAGTCGAAGCATGGGGCTTCATCACAGCAGAGATCATTGGGTAAGGTATTGAGAACCCATTCTTTCTCCTTTCGACAGTTGCTAACAGAATCAAGGTGTGATGAGCTTGGACATATCTTTAAAATGAAAATTACTATGTTGAGTTATGTTACAGTAGGCCTATTCTAAACATAAAATAGACAAATGAATTAATAATAAACAAAAGAACAAGATTGTTTTCTCCATGTTACAGTCCAACTGGGACCTTTTTAAAGAGACATTTAAATAAAAAACACAGAAATTCATCAAAATATTTAACTCATCACTTACGTATGTTCTCAACGCAGAACTCTTAAAGTGATGAGAAAGCTTACAGAGGTGATGAATTAATACGTCAGATCAAGGGAAAGCCAACATTAAAGATGAAAAATACAAATGCTGACTACCAGATTGCACACACAAAATAAGAATTGTATTTGTGGGAAAACAATCGAGGACAAAAATAGAGTAGGAGGACCAATAAGCAAAGGTGGGTGTGTTTTGCAGTGAGAAGAACATCTTTAAGTGATCATGAGTTAAATATTTCGATTAATTTCCGTGTTTTTTGTTTAAATGTCTTTTGAAAAAGATTCCAGTTGGACTATAACATGGAGAAAACGTCCTTGTTCTTTTGTTTGTTATTTATTCATTTTTCTGTCTGATATTTAGAATAGGCCTACCGTAACATTATAACTCAATATAGTAATTATCACTTATTTGTTTTGTTACTGCGGCCTGCTCCACCGTGTCAGACATTCTCTGACATTTTGGTTATTTATGCATATCTTAAAATTAGTTCTGATACACTTCACCCATTAGATCCAGATCTGATCTCAATAATGTGAAAGGCTCTAAGTTCAAAACCTGATCTCAATAAAGTGAAAGGCTCTAAGTTCAAAACCAGATCTCAATAAGGTGAAAGGCTCCAAGTTCAAAGGGGGCAGATTGTGGTTGGGACAGGCATAAGATATCATCAGACAATTATCTGACTGTACAAGCAACAAAAATCCAGTGGCAGCAAAAGCAGAAGTCAGGGCACTGACCCATTGACCATAATAATGTAGAAAATGATGTAATAATCTACACTGATGGTTTTTTTGCATGATTTGTGTGGAAAACCTTTCAGAGAATCCAGCATTGCCTTTACTACAGCAACGAGCAGTCTTACGATGGAAATAAAGGCTGCGACAGAGGTACTGTCAAAGAGTTGGTCAGCAAGTAACTCAATCACTATAATATCACAATATGAAATGACTTAAACACTAAATTATCACAGGATTAAGTGACTTAATCACTATACTGTCACAAGAGCTAATAACATATTTGCATCACGTATGTGAAAAATCAAACATATTTGCACCACTTATGTGAAAGAGCAAATATATTTGCATTCCTTATGTGAAAGATCAAACATATTTGCATTCCTTATGTGAAAGATCAAACATATTTGCATTCCTTATGTGAAAGATCAAACATATTTGCACCACTTACCCTGGGGTATGTGAAAGATCAAACATATTTGCATTCCTTATGTGAAAGATCAAACATATTTGCACCACTTACCCTGGGGTATGTGAAAGATCAAACATATTTGCACCACTTATGTGGAAGATCAATGCTCTTGAAAGAATTGTATCCAAATGGCATTTATCAAGCAAAGGATAGAAAAATAAAGAAAATATAATAACAAACTACAACGCACAAATGCCCCTATCACATTGGCCTACAGCAGTCAATAAGTGATTAAATAGAAGAAAAATAAATTAAAAGGTTAAAGAAAATGAATAAGTTGATGGTAAGATAATATTGTGTTAAAAAAGACAAAATAAAACATTAAATGATTAGTACAATGTCTATAATATAAATATTTTGTCAAAGGTAATGAGCTAAATCCTCCTGTCGACTGAAGGCTATGCTGTTAGAAATATATGATGAGGGAAACCTTTCTGTAATTGGGTAATCTCTTCTTCTGTTAGTCTGACTCTCCTGACTGCAGTTAAAAACTGAAGTTTGCTGGTGAAGAGAGATTCAAGTCCTTTCACAGTGAGAGACTCGCAGTTTGAAATGTCCAGAACATTCAAATTTGGAAGTCCAGCAGCAATGGTAGCTAGGCTACAGTCTGTTAAAGATGTACAATTAGCAAGGATCAATTCCTTTATATTTTTCAATTTACGACAAATATGATGAACTGTCAAGTCATCTATGCCTGTACCAGTCAGGTTTAAATATTCTAACTGTGACAAATTTTCAGCAAGTTTTTCAACACCTGTTCCGGCAGCTTCATATATTCTGTAACAACCACCAAGTGAAAGATGCTTCAAGTTGGTAAAATGTGATAAATCATCAAGGTCAAAATTGTTTATCCGAACACAGAAGCTCAAATTCAAACATTCTAAATTTGGCATATGTCTCTCTTTGTCCTTCATCCATCTAGATTGCCAGGTGGAGTTTGTGATGTTCAAGGAAATGATGGATGCTGGAAGACTTTCAAATGAGATGTTGTCTGTTTTGCAATCATAAAGATGAAGAAGCTTGAGGTTTGGACACCTTATGGCCAGTTCCTTAAGCATTGCATCAGAAACAGATGCTCTCTTTCTTTTGCCACTTTCTGAATCAAAATACAATTTTTTTAAATTTAAATAAAATTGCATAATATATTTTAAAATTTTTTTTTAATGATTCTTAATGATTCTATCCAACTTATACAAATGATAAACTTCCAACTCTTTCTATCAAAATTATCCAAATTATAACTTCAACTCTTTCTATCAAACTTATCCAAATTATAAACTTCAACTCTATCAAACTTATTCAAATTATAAACTTTAAACTATTTTTATCAAACTTATCCAAATAATAAACTAAATAAATGTAAATGATTATAAGTGACAGAATTCACATACCTAGGAAGTAACATAAGTAAAGCAAGTAAGTAAAGTAAAGTAACCCATAGCATTTATTAATGCTGTAGGGGTGTGAGATGTTAGCGATCTCACATTTCAGAGTTTCTGCAAATGAGGGCGGTAGCCATCTCCTCTCCCTCACAGTCTTTACTTCCCGGATTAATCCGGTACCCATTTAAGGCTGGGAGCAGTTGCGATCTGAAAAACATTTCCGCCTCAACTGGGGAATGAACCCAAGACCACTCATATGCGAAGCCAGTGCGCTAATGCGGCTCCCTAGGAAGTAACATAACAACAGACGGCAAGAGCAGCAAAGAAATACACAATAGATGTAGTAAAGCATACCAAGCCCTAGGACAAATGACACCAATCTTCAGAAACAAAAACATAGATTTAAACACCAAAATAACACTATTCAAAACGATTATTATGCCAACGCTGTGCTACCAAGGCCAAACATAGACAACGACAGCACAAGACAAATGTAAACTTGTGACAGCTGAAATGGCATACTTATGAAGAATCATAGGAATATTGCCAAGAGACAGGGTGAGGAATGAGGACATCTGACAAAAAACCGGCACCACCCCAATCTTAGAATACATCAAGCGACAACAGATCAAATGGTCTGAACACATCAGCAGACTACCATCAGACAGCATACCACAGCACGCTATGCTACACAGATACAGCGAAGGCAGACCTAGAGGCTGACCATGAAAATAATAGACCACTGAAATAAACGAGGTGACAAATTCCACAATATACTCAGCATACAAGAGGTCTGTCTCCAGAAAATTCGTATACCCCGGACGCCAAAAGGCAACAAAGGGTTTCAGCAAATAGATAGATAAACTTTGAACTCCTTCTATCAAACCTATCCAAATGATAAACTCCCAATTCTATCCAATTTATTCAAATGATAAACTTCCAACTCTATCAAACCTATCCAAATGATAAAATTCCAACTCTATAAAATCTATTCAAATGATAAAATTTTCACACTTTTTATCAAACTTATTAAAATAATAAAAGGATACGCTTTGAAATATTTCTATCAAATTAATTTCCATAACACCCCCCCCCCCCCAATAGTATATCTGTGAGTCCACTAAAGGATCCACGGATGAAGCAGATATGTGACAGGACATATGTAATTGTTGATCAGGATTCTAAATTATAAAGTCATTATTTCTATTTTAGGGGCTGTCCACCAAAGTTGCTATAATGTGGTCATTTCATGGCTAAATTGTACAAATACATCTTGGCAGAAAAAAGAAATGGATTCTTACCCAAAAAAATGTAGAGGAACAGAGAGAAATAAAACAGAAGATTTGAAGTGTGACCACACTCAAGTATGTAGATTCATGTAATAACACGCACTGACAGACAGGTCTAAATGCTACATCAACCAAAAGGTCTTGGTGCTGACAAACGCAAATAATATACTGATCATCATCATGTGACATATTCTTTCCAGAACGTAGTCTTCCTTAAGGATTCTCTGAACACTTCGCTATTATGGGCGAGTTGACCTGCCACAGCCATTTAAATAATCTGATATATCAAAACACCATCGTCATCTTGGTTGCCCTCTTCGTCTGTTGCTGTTAACTTCGCCTTCAGCTATTAATCTTTCATGCTGTTATGTCCCTTTATATGATTAAAAAAACTCAGCTTTCTTGTTAAGAGCTAGTCCTCTTTGGTGTTTGTTGATCTTAATAACACTTCTTGATTTGTCTTTTTAGCTGTCCATGGTATACGTAAAATTCTTCTGTAGCATATCATTTTGAAAACATTTGTCAACAACAATGGCGGTAACGACTTGATGACTCGCTCGCTTTAATTTTCGTTCTTAATGACTGTTTGGTTATTTTTAAGTTGGTGTTAAAATCAGGTGTGTTCAGTCAATCCAAAGTAGAATTCTAGGCACATTACTCCTATAGTTTTCCATTGCTTTTTGAAGGAAATCCATTTAATAATATACTGTCATCAGATATTATTGCTGTCCCATGTATAGTATTTGTCACAAGATGAACATAGAGTTCTCTGTGAGCTACATGTAACACAGAACATACAAACCTTTGTCAATATGGCCTCGCATTTTGATTGTAAGTAGACAGGGGGAGAAATGTGCTCGTAGAACTTTCCACATCTTTTTAAGGTCAAGTCTGTACTCCAGCAAGTCTACATGCCTCCATAGAGAATTGTCACGGACTATACGACGCCACTGTCTGCAAACTCTGGGACAAGATAAAGAAATTTGTATGCAGAAATTATGAGATAAAATCTTCTATGACTACAAATAAACCATGTTCTATAACCGGTAATGTAGCCGTAATTTCCTCCAGAGTTGTTTCATCATTGATATCCTACTGCAGTGTTGATGTTTGTGGTAACAACTAATGCAAAAAAAATTGTGGTCTGTTATTTTCTGTAATATACTCCAGCCATGATTGTCCTAAATATAAAACCTGATGGCTATTAGGAAATAAAGCCTTCTTAATGACCCATTTGACGATTTCCATGATTTTCATTGGTCTGTGTGACTGTCAATGAAAATCTAGGAAATTAGTAATTTTAAACAGCTGGATTAGCCAGTAGGGCTTATATTGTATTTAGTCATTCTCCAGCTGTGGTATATTTATTTTATTTTTTTTCTTTGTTCGCTACTTGATGTCTACACCGTCAGACAAGTCTTATGTTCGCTACTTGATGTCTACATCGTCCGTCGGACAAGTCTTATGTTCGCTACTTGATGTCTACACCATCGGACAAGTCTTATGTTCGCTACTTGATGTCTACACCGTCAGACAAGTCTTATGTTCGCTACTTGATGTCTACACCGTCGGACAAGTCTTATGGATGAACTCCACCATTGCTTGGTACTCTTCTTTGGTTCTATATCTCTTTGTCCCTCTAGTAGATGAGAAAGGTAAGTCTATACATACATATGTGCTCAGTCCCTCTAGCAATATGTGCTCAGTCCCTCTAGCAGGTGAGATGTGTAGGTCTATATATACATATGTGCTCAGTCCCTCTAGCAGGTGAGATGTGTAGGTCTATATATACATATGTGCTCAGTCCCTCTAGCAGGTGAGATGTGTAGGTCTATATATACAAATGTGCTCAGTCCCTCTAGCAGGTGAGATGTGTAGGTCTATACATACATATGGTTCCAGTGGTTCTCTAGTAAATGTTTCCCATTATGCCCACTGGGTGCAAAGACTTGTAGAGAAAATCTGAGGACTTGTAGCTTAAATAGTATTAGTCTATTAGTGTTATGTATAGTCATCAGGTGACATATATTTTCCAGAATGTAGTATTCCCTATGGATCTCTTGAAATCTCCACGGTCTTGAGTAAGTTGTCCTGCCTCTTTTAGTGACATGCGCATGCATTATTGAATGTCTATTGTCCAATAGCGTCTTGGGCGACATTTGCCCCTGTTGCCTTCTATCATCCCCTCCAGTAACACTCTCTATGTTGCTGTGTCTTTAAATCTGACCCAAAAAAAACTAGCTTTTTCTTTAATTTGGTGTTAAAAAACTAGCCTTCCTGGACGTTAATTGCTCTTAACACCTCCTGGTTTGTTTTCCTTGCTGTCTATGGTATTCTCAGAACTCTTCTATAGCACTTTTAATTCAAATGATGTCATTCTCTTGTCCACTGTTTTATTTAGTGTCCATACTTCACATCCATATTTCGCCAAAGGAAACACACATGATCGTAGTAAACACAACTTATGTTGGTACTCTGCCATATTTTCTTTAGATTTTAATTTTGACAGCGCCATTGCTGTTCATCTCTTAACCTCAACTGTGCAGTCACCCAAATTGTTTATATTAGTTCCTAAATAACCAAAATGTGTCCCTTCTTCTAAATTGCAGTTCTCAATATTAATTTTGGGTCTTGATTTAGTTTTGTCAGTTATCATTTTTTGGGTCTTTTTTTCATATTTAAGACCAAGTTTTGCTGTTCGCTGAACTTTTGGGTTGACTTAATCATAGTCTGTAGGAGAATTCGTTTGTGACTTATGCTTGGGCAAGCGGCTTAAAACAACTTAGGTCAATGCTCTATTAATTAAAGAAGTTCTTACATTTTTAAATTCTACTCTTGTCCTATCTGTGTGTGCCGCTAGTTGTCATGAGGAGCTAAAGTCTTCTTTCTTTTGCTAAATATGCTGTCGCTGACATAGTGCAGCCTTCGTGTTCTAATATTTCTCTGATGTCATCTATCCATCTTCATCTGGATCTTACCCTGTTTCTCTTTTCAGATGATGTTCTATTGAAGGCTATCGATGAAATGCGATCTGGTTTCATTCTGATTACACTAGTCAATATAAAAAATGTACTAGTAATGAAAAAAGTTTATCTGAACCACCAACATCCCCTGCCTCTTATTTTAGCTATGCACTCTGCTAAACTGTAACCTGTCCATCTCATGATGTTACTCTCTCACTTGTATCTCTGCCTAACTCTTGATCATCTCCCCATGACTTTACCCTTAAGTAAGGTCTTCAACAAGGTGTCACGTCGTCTTTTAATATGTCCAAAATATTTTATTTGTTTGATGTTTATTGTCTCGAGCTTGCGTTCTAAAGCCAGATGTGTGGCCTTGACTGTGCTATGTCCGTATCTGTTCAGAATGTCCCTGACAATCTATCCATCTTTTCCGTGGTCTTCTAGCTTTGTACACTGATCTCATTTGGTTATATGCCTGTACGGACAACTTGCCGTGATGCATTCTCATAATGTGGCCAAACCACTTGATCTGCTGTCTTTCTATGTAAACTGAACAAAGTATTATACCTATTCTTTCCCTGATGTCTTCATTTCGTAATCTATCGAGTCTGGTGATCCTGGCGGCTTTCCTCAAGCATTTCATCTTACATGCAATGCATGTTACATGTTACAGAAAGTGACCAGGTTTGGCACTGGTTTATGATCATTTGATGTTTATTTCCTTTAATAATTCTTTCTTCATACAATGTGTTGTCTGAACCTCTTTGTTTTCTTCTCTATCCATGACGTTCTCACTATTCTCCTGCATACCCACATTTCAAAGTCATTAATTCTGTCTTCCAGTTATCTGTTTATTGTCTGTGTTTCTGAGCCATAATATAGAATGGATGCAATATTTTATAATTCTCATTTTTAGCTTATTTGTAATTTCTTTAGATGGCATTATTTTCCTCATGCCATTGAAATTACTTTTAGCCATTCATATTCTAATTCTCCTTTTAACTTCTGTTTCCCATCTACCATCATTTGTGATTGTCCAAGATATTGATAATGTTCTACTTGTTGTAGTTACTATCCATGTATTTTTATGTTTAGCTCCTGTTCTTCTGTGTCTTTCACTTATTATCATGGTTTTGTTTTTTGGATGTTTATATCCAGTCCATATTCATTACTTGATTTATTGACTTGATCTATTAGTCTTTGTAGTTCATGTTCACTTTCTGGTAAGAGTGTCATCTGCATATCTGAGATGTTTATTAATTTTTATTATTTTTGCCACTAATCTTGAGTCCTGGCATTCCTTCTATATGTTTAATGATATTCTCTGTGTAAATATTAATTAAGCTGGGTGATAAAATACATCCTTGTCTTACCCCTCTTCTTATATATATCTCTTCTTATATGAATAGATAGATATATAGATATATATTGATAACTGATTGATAATTTATCTTCTTAAATATAACTAATTGATAATTTATCTTCTTACCCGGTAAATATAACTGATTGATAATTTATCTTCTTAAATATAACTGATTGGAAATAGATGTTGGTAACAAACTGCATCAAGAAGGTGTGAAAATAGCTACTATATATATTATATCTACCGGTATTTCCAATCAGTCTGATGTCTATTTCATCTATGCTTATTTCTTGAAGACATTCGATTAACCTTATAATAGGGGCCAACATAACAGGTCTATGGCCTGTTTCATATATGTCATTGCAAAGTTCTGTGATAGTTTCCATATCACATTCATCTAGAGTGTTTATTATGTCTGTTGTTATGTTGTCTGCTCCTGTAGCCTAACCACATTTTATTTTTTTAAATTGTGTTTTCTACTTCTGGTTTCCATATTGCTGGTCCATTATTGTTTTGTATTGTAATTTTTTTATTCTGTTAATCATCAGACAGGTCTGTCATATAATCTATCCATCTTTTAAGTGCTTCTGTTTTATCAAATATAATATTTCCACTCTTATATCCATAATTACATCCCCTTTAATAGGATTTTTCAGCGCATCTTTCGTTTGTACGTGCACAGTGAAATTTGACCTAGTTTTGAGGTATTTCCTAACATGATAAGAATAATGGTCCTGGGCGGATTGACAATCATGTACCATAGGTTGTGGTAAAGGGGGGTTAAAAGGATTAGAATTAGTTTATAGATTTTTTTAGTAGGGGGGAAGAAGGGTTAGAATCAGTGTTAAGAATTAATAATTCATTCTCTAAGAATTCTTATCTAATGGTGAATCCATATGATTTATAGCAAAACGGCATACAATCGCTTGGCGGTCGGCGGGGGTGTGGCATCACTGCACGCATTGAGGTGATTGGTTTTCTCCCGGAACTCTGTGACGTCATCTACTTAAAAATGAAAATAGTGTGCTATTTATAGTGTACTTAAGAAAGAAAGATTGGTAAATTTCTTGTTCAAGTAACCACTGTGCTATAAATAGCGCAATGTTTATATTCCGGACTACCAGACGTCATGGATTTCCGCGCACTGCCAATGAAATTAATGGATGCCGTGACGTCACACCGCAGAAGCAAAAAGGATGGTCCAAGCGCGCGACGTGGTTTTAGGAATGAGAATTCTTAGAGAATTAATTATTAATTCTAAACACTGATTCTAACCCTTTTCCCCCCTCCCAAAAAAATCTATAAAACTAATTCTAATCCTTTTAACCCCCATTTACCAAAATCTATAATCTTACACAACTTATCTAACACTGCAAAGTCACAATGGTGGAGGTTAGGAAACACCGTGAATCCAGGCCAAAGGTCACAACAGTTACTTGAACGTGAAATGCGCCGAAAGATTTACCGATTTTTCTTATTTGTGATCTGCCGTAATTACTTGTGGATTTCTTTTGTCTTCTGTTGTAGTGACATCTCCTCTATTTCTTTGCATTTTGTTTTGCTGTTCTGCACATTACATATCTCTTTGTCTAAAGGGCCTAAGTGAATATTTTAGGGTATTTTTTTTTTAGCTATCTTTATTTGATATTTTCTCTAATATTTCATCTGTCAACCATGTTTGTTTACTCTTCGCTATTTTTATTGGTAAATTGTCATTTGATGATTCAATGCTTTTCCCCAGGCTGTCCCATTTATTGTCGCTTCTGGATTCTCTATTATTCCATGCATTCTATCATGAGGTGTTCTTCTGTTCTGTAGGGGCATACTATGATACTTCTACAAGGTATTTTTGCTGTATAACAACCTATCTGGTTGTTTTAGTGTTAATGTGTCTATCTGTGGATCTTGAACTCTTCTATGTTCTCTCTTTTTAAGTTGAACGAACTTTGCACAACACTGGATTATCGTCAGAGTTGATATCAGATAATATCTGCACCGGGCTGGATACGTAAAGAAATAAGAGCTAATCGCTCGCAATTCCTGGGGTTCTAGAAGAAGAATAGAGGCCTACCATATAATTATAATTTTAAAATAGGTCAATTACTGGCATGTTCTTTACCCTTTATTTCAACTTACCTTCCTGAGACACATCGATCTTTCACAGGTAAATATCTCAGTATTTCCAATAAAATATTTTCTGGTATCTTATGGATGGTTGTTTGGACATTAGTACCGCTGCCCAAATTCATTTTCAACAACAAACAACTACTAGGATCTACTACAAATAGTTTGTAGTCTATGTGGGAAAACCCACTAGATGAGAAGTAAAGTAGTTGAACAAACTATGTGTCAATATTTCACAATGTAAACGTATAGTAAAACACACAATACAAAAGATACAAATGTAGAAGTATAATGTTTAGTTTCGAAACTATCCAGTCTAGGCTTAGTGATAATATTTTTAATTCTTAGCTCACGGCAGGAAACACGCCCTTCACGTTACATTCTGACATTTCATATTACTCGAGGCAACGAAACAACAAATCTGAATCCTGTTCACAGCCATCATCATCAAGTGTTATCACTGCATTGAATGTTGGCTGCAACGGACCTCCAACATATTCTGTCTCTTACATTGGTAGTACACTCTGCTAGAATGCATCTTATCCATGTAATGATGTTTCCATTTCACTTGTATTTCAGCCTACCTCTTGCTCGCCTCCCATCAGCTGTCTTCAAATATAGACTATCCAAAGTATTTTACTAACTATCCAACGTTGATGGAAAAGATCTAAGAATAGTAAAAAATATGTATTGGAAACAAACAGCTGCGATGAGAGTTAACAACACTATAGGTAGATTTCAAAAGATAGAAATGGGTGTCAGGCAAGGTTTTGTAATGTCACCGGACCTTTTCTCCCTGTGTACAGAATACATTATGCGAAATATAGAAGATATTCCCGGAATAAAAGTGGGAGGATACAATATAAATAACTTGAAATATGCTGATGACACAGTACTGATCGCAGGAAGCGAACAAGAACTGCAAGCCCTATTAGATAAAGTAGTGAAGGAAACTGAAAACAAAGGCCTCAGTTTAAACAAGAAGAAAACAGAAATAATGGTTGTATCAAAGAGACATACACCACCAAGATGCAACATAATAATTAAAAACACAAAATTGGCACAAGTTGAAAAAGTGAAATATCTTGGCACCCTGTTAACCTCAGAAGGTAGATGCTCTAGTGAGATAAAGAGCCGAGCAGCACAAGCCAAATCAGCATTCCAAAAAATGAGAACCATTTTTTGCAATGGAAGTCTATCAATGCAGACCCGAATTCGGGTGCTGAGATGTTATATCGAACCGATTCTTTTTTATGGATGTGAAGCATGGACTATAAACAAGAAAATTCAAAGTGAATTGGAGGCTACAGAAATGTGGTTTCTGAGAAGAATGATGAAAATACCATGGACAGACAAGAAAACTAATGCAGAGGTTCTCATTGATGCTGGCGTAAAAAGATCAATCATATCAAACATTAGAGGCAGACAGTCAAGGTTTCTAGGTTTCTCAGCATGTGCTGAGAAGAACACAGCTTGAACACTTAATAACCACTGGAAAGATGAAAGGGAGAAGAGATAGAGGTCGACAAAGAGAAAAGTTACTAGATGGGCTTGTATCGTGGCACGGTAGAAGCTCACCAACCGAGCTTATTGACAACACAAGAGACAGAGAGTCGTGGAGAAACATGATCGCCAGTCGGCATGGCACTTGATTGATTGATTGAAAGTATTTTATTTCATTTTTTCTTTTCACAGTTCTTTATTCGTACGCAGTATTGCCAGAACCCTCTTTGTGTCTTTTCTTCTCTTTCCCTGAAATTCTTTTACATTATCCGTCCATCGTAGGTGATAATGATACTTTGTTACTTCCTCTTTACAAAATTCAGTTAAAATTATGTCCTTGACAATGAGATCATTCATTCATTCATTTTCCTTTTACGCTGAAGTTAGCGCATAGGACAGGAGTCAGATCTTTCCAATTCTGTCTGTTCAAAGCTCATCTGTGCAGTTCTTGAATAGTATGAATATTGGTTGTTTTACTTTCTCTAAGTATTGTTATTCTGAGTGTTTATTTTGGTCTACCCCTTGCTCTTTTGCCTGTAGGTATCCATTCAAGAGATTGGTGGTGTATTATGTTGGTGTTTGCGCGTAGGACATGCCCGATGTAGGACCAACGGCGTTTTCTGATAACATCTGTGATGAAATTTTGATGGGTCTCTTCTCTGATTTTATCATTCGATTTGAATTCACTCCAATGGGTATTAGTTATCCTACGAAGACATTTGTTCTCGAAACTCCGTAATTTCTTTTCTGAAGATAAAGAAGAGCTTTTCCAGCTCTCACATCCATATGATAGCCCCGGAATAACGCAGGAATTAAATAAGCGCATTTTCGTGCGTGTGCTGAATGACTTTGACTTCCAGATTTTAGACAGTCTGTTAAATGCAGTTGAGATCGTTGATGGCTAATAAGTTTCATCCTTACCGCCAGGTCATTAGTCAAGCCAGGAATGTGATGGTCATGGTGTTCGGGGCTGTAGATCGGTCTTTAGTAAGGGGATTGAGGGATAAACGTAAAAAAATATAAAAAAGGTCGTTTGCCCATTTTCATTGCACTCCATCTTTATCATGAGGTGTTTGATGACCATTTGGCAAAAAAGTCGTAAAATAGGAGTTGGGGAGATGGGTGCTTGCCCACTTTTTTTTCGTATGTCCCTAGTTCTAAAAGTCGTATTCTAATTTTCGCGTGGGGATGGGGGGGGGGGGGGGGGGGGTTGGAATTGATGGCGTTTGATATATTCAGGATTTTTAAAAACTACTCTCTGCTGCTGAGTTGCCGAATTTCTCCTACTTTCACACGATTTTGCATCATTTTAAAAAATCTTCTTTTTCTTCTTCTTTCTGTCCTCGTGTACCTTTCGGTGTTGAGAGGAAAGTGAGTGTACGGTTGGCTACCACTTAATTATACACATTTATCTCGTTGTAAAACTTCACGCACAGATGAAAATCAAAATTAAAAAAAATGTGTACAACAAATTTTATTCTCAGCTTGGATCAAGTTTTGAGAAAGGCATATAAAATTCATCATTAGCAAGTGTCTGTTGGTGTTTGAAGATCGCGAATGTCCACATCTGTCTATCATCAGTATTGACTATCAGTTTCCTGCTGAAACTTTCTCATTCGGCATCCCCAGACTGTAAGCAATCTGTTGTTACATCAAATCATTGATCCATAACATTTCAGACCAGTAGTGTTATTGATTAGCCATTTGACTCAACAAATACAACCAGACAGATGGGTTTTCTTGGGATCTTTCTGTTTCAGGCTTTACATGGTTCAATTTACGAATTAAAAAAAAATAATTTCTCTTATCAGAAAACGGAAACACGATGTTCAGGATGAAGTATTAAAATAAACAATGGTCGCATGATATCATTGTCAATAGTTTCTGCGTAGTTCTGTTCATCTACGCTTGTAACGATGACGTTATATTTGAGGGACTTAACTCCTCCCCCATTCTTTAAGTACATATAACATAAAAAAGGAAAGAAATTGGTGTTATGTTTCCATCTCTTGAACATCTTCCATATAAATATAATTTTGTTATCAAAAAGATCACTAAACAGAACAAAATGAACTATTTTGAACTACTGCCTTCTATCTACGGTTCTTGGTTCATCAATTCGTCTTAGACTAAGTTATGTTCTGTGGTAGGAAATGGAGACTCATTGAATATCTTATTCTTTTTGTTTCGCTCACTTGAAACATGTCTATATTTGTAATTATGTCTAATACAATTCTGTCTTCACTCATTGGCCCATAGAGCTTTGATTACAGTGTTGTTTCATCTGGCAAATATATCTGCCTCATCGTTTCATACTCAGAACACTCTTGAAGTATATGTTTAGCACTCTGTACTTCCTGTCCAAATGTACACATGGTCGTGTTGCCAATCTTGAATTTTGTGTACATAGCACTGCGGATCGGTTGTGTCCTGTTCTGATGAGTAAAATTATAACTTGCTCCGATCTGTTCATAATGGAATAGTCCTCTAATGTTGGTGTTTGTGGCTTTCTTATTGACTTGATCATCTGTTTTTTTCCGATGGTAAGTTATTGGTACATCTGGTTGGTCTTCAGCAGCACCTTCCTTGGCCAGTTGGTCTGCTTTTTCATTTTCTGGTATTCCACAGTGAGAGGGTATCCACTGCATAGTTACCCTATACTTGTAAGACAGTTCATTAAGTAGTTTGTGTAAGTGCACTAGTTTTCCATACTGGAGAGCTTGAAGCAATGACCTTGCATCTGTCAGAAATATCACGGACTGTGGGCCAAGGTTGGAGTTCAACAGTTATTCAGTTGGCATACTAATTGCCTGGATTTATGCAATAAATCCATGTTGGTGTTCTGATCGTATCTCTAGGCTTGTGTGAATATTCTATATATACACCTGCACCTCCATTCCTCACTGCATTCTGTGCTGACCCATCTGTGTATACTCTGATCATATGTCTTGTGGGTATTTATCGTTCTTTCCAAGCAACTGGAGACTGTGTTGCCATATTTTCCTGATTTGAGGAGTGGTATCATTATTGCTTCCGTCCATGTGTTTGGAACATTACCCGTGGTCCAACTTGTGTTGAAGATCTGCAGTAAATTTTATCTTGCTGCAGTTCCCAGTTTAAAAAAAAAAAATCATTTAATTGAACAATCCATCATCTCCTGTGACTTTTTTTATTTTAAATTTGGATATTGCATGTTCCAGTTTTTTCAATGTTATTGGTGTCTTTATGACTTCAGGTATAGGTTCGTCTTATCCAATGTTTTGCTGTCTTTCCTCCTGTTTGTCTGGACTAACTTTGATGTTGTTGTCTTCTGCAAAGTAATCAGCTGCATGTTTATCTGTTAAAATGTTTCTATCTTTATAAAGTGTGATCTTTGTATTTCTCCCTGTACCTTCATTATTTAGTTGTTTTACCAGTTTCCATAATTCTTCTTCTTCTTCTTTCGTTCACTTGAAACATGTCTATATCTGTAATTATGTTTCCTTAATAAAACTCACTGTCTTTTGTAGTTCATACAGTGTCCCATAGAGCTTTGATTCCAGTGTTGTTTCCTTTGGCCAATATGTCTGCCTCAGCGTTTCATGCTCAGAACACTCTTGAAGTATATGTTTGGCACTCTGTGCTGCCTGTGCACATGTACACATGGCAGTGTTGCCAATCTTGAACTTTGTATACATGTTACTGCGGAGTCGGTTATGTCCTGTTCTGAGACGTAGAATTATAACTTGTTCTGATCTGTTCATAATGTGATAGTCATCTTGTGTTGGTGTTTGTGACATTCTTATTGACTTGATCATCTGTTTTTCTGATGGTAGGTGATTGGTATATCTGGTTGGTCTTCAGCAGCACCTTCCTTAGCCAGTTGGTCTGCTTTTTCATTTCCTGGTATTCCACAGTGAGAGGGTATTCACTGCATGGTTACCCTATACTGGTACGACAATTCGCTAAGTAATTTTTCAAGTCTGTTAGTTTTCCAGACTGGAGAGCTTGAAGCACTGACCTTGCATCTGTCAGAAATACCACAGGCTGTAGGCCAGAGTTGGAGTTCAGCAGTTTTTTTAGCTGCCACACTAATTGTCTGGATTTCTGCATCATAATTATTGCAGAATTTGTCCTGTCGGTGTTCTGATTGTATCTCTAGGCTTGTGTGGATATTCTATATATACACCTGCACCTCCATTCCTCACAGCATTCTGTGCTGACCCATCTGTGTATACTCTGACCCATATATCTTGTGGATATTCCTCATCCAGGAAACTGAGAGTTTCCATAATAATCTAGTATCTCTTTCAAGGTTTAGCGGTTCTGTTTTTTTTCTTTCCAGCTTCTCCGTCTTGCTTGTAACTTGGCTCCTTGAAATCTAGCCTTTTTTTGCTGATATTTGTTACGAAATTCTTGGCAAGTCTGTTGTCTAGATATTTCGATCTCATTTTGCAGTTCTCCAGTTCATCATTCCTGTAGGGTTTGTAGTTTTTGCGTGCCCCCCTGGGTATGGTTTCACTTGCAGTATGTAGTATACATCCATTAAATTCACTCAATACTCTATTGGTGTCTATGTCCACGTTTATGTCCTTAGCTAGAACACTTGTTAAATGCTGGTACATTTTCCAATTTGTTCCTCTTATAGTTCCCCCTAGTGCGTGTGCTTGCTGTCATTGATAAATTCATTGTGGATTAAAAAAAATACTGGTATGTGGTCACTACCCCCCAAGCTGCTTTCCAACGACTCGTATGATGTTCCATTCAAGACCTCGTGAGTGGAATGCCAGGTCTGGAAAGATGTGGTGTGCCATGCTCTCGAGTAGAAGGTTGGTGGTTCTGCTGGCTGGTTCAATTAATACGTATGAGTTAATTTTCATCCCGTCAGCTCTCAAGTGCCTCTCTTGTTCATATTACCATAGCCCCAGCTCTGAGATGGAGCTGTCTTGTCCATGTGATCGTAGCCCCAGCTCTGAGAGTGGTTATTAAAGTCACCACAGACCACAAGTCTCTCTTTTTCTGGGATTGTGTCTAGCGCCAATAGTCTATCATATGGGCAGTATTAGTTCAGGAGATGAAATTTTGTGCTGTCTGTTTTTACGTGGAGCATCTGGTATTCTGTCCTCTTCATATACACTTCCAGCTGACATGCATTGATATTGTTTTTAACAAGTGTCAGAATTCCACCCTTTCGTATGTCCTTTCGGTCTGACCGGTAGCACTGGTAGCCTCTGATTTTAAAGGCTATATCGCTGCTGAGATGTGTTCTTGAATACAGCATACATTAATTTGTTTTTCATATAGGATGTTTTCAAGCTCATTTTTAAACTCTATCATCTCTTTTGTTGCTGACACCCTCAGCATTCCAGTGCATTATTTTTATTGGTCGTTTGTTGGCCAGTAGCTCTATTTCCTTGCCTCCTGGCTCCTCGGGGCAATTGAGAAGGAGCTCCAGTAATTGTAGTTGGGTCCTTTCGAGGTTTGAGCCCGACACCGTCTCTGCCTGAACGTCCGTCACAGGGCAAGGCATCACAACTATTATTAGATATAGACATGTTCCCATTGTGTTTTGTACGTGGCATCCTGATTAATTGTGCACCTTTTGGCTGGTTGCCTCCATCTTCAGCACCCTTTTTTAATTGGGCAGGACTGTTGTCTTGCTCGAGTGGGACTGCTCGACCAGGCTTAGTTTCCAAACCCTGATAGCTGAACTAAGCCCCAACACCGTTTCAAGGTGCTGGCCTCGATGGAGTCATTGAATATCAAATTTAAATTGTACCCGAGATTTCGAATTGAAACTACACAGAGACCAATGGAACATATTTCATAGGTTACATTAATATCTCTTGGTGTATAGACCCTCATCAGTGATCTTCATCTTGTACACCGCAAAGTTATTCTTATATATTTATTTCAAGCCATTCATCAAAGGTCTCATCAATTAGTAGGGAAGAAAAAACAAACAAACAAATACACTCTCCTTGCCATAATATAGTTTAATTGAATTCGATACAAATATTAAATCATAAATAAACTGAATATTCAAGCCTCAAATGTGGATGAAATATAGATGGATCTATTGAGAATGCAACAACTGCATTCACATTTAACTATTTTCAGACACAACATATGAACTGTTGGTACACTCCCAGATGAGATTTCTACCTGCTTATATAATTAATCTAAATATTATATCAACAATTAATTCAAATATTAATTTATTTACGGTTAGGGTTAGGAGTGTTTAACATAGCCAAGGGAAATAATCGAACAAGGTAGACATCGGATCTGGGATTGGACCGTACTTTGTGTTTGAGAAATATGCAATTTTACGTTTTAATGATTTCACAAGATGTTTAGCATTGTGGATGTAGAGAGGAGACAGAAACCAAAGATATAATCCCTGGATATGCTGGTCTTACTTGTAGAGAGTTGAGAAATGTTCTATCCATTTCTCTAGCTGTTTATTTCTATTCGTAATAGTGGAGACACTCGTTGATTTTAGTGGAGCTATTATGGAGATTCTTGAACTGGGTAACTTTTACGTTGTGCACAGTTTTTGAATAACTCATGTCTGCATAGAAGACCAGAAGTTGGTGCAGCACAAATTAGCACATTTTTTAAGTTTCTCTCTGTACAAATGATCTGAAATGGCAAAATGATATGTTGTACTATTGGATGCCTTCTTTTTTTTTTACCATTAGGATGGCTTCCCTTTCCTGAGTGTTAATAGTGTTTCTGTACTTGACTCGACCCAGTCTTTGTTGGATAAATTCTTAAGACTGACGTGAATTGAACCAGGTCCGTTCTAGCGGCACCGAATCGCCTTGCAACTCAAGTAAACAGGTTTTCCGCATTTGACCAAAAAAATTTACTTTGTTTGATAGATTTTTTTGACGAAATGTAGAAACTGCGCTGTTGTAGATGTTACTCTTTAAGATGTTACACATATCGTCGACGTTGCAACCTTCTAATACCGTTTCCATGATGGTACAGAAGATTTATTGAAATTAGACATTTTTTTTCAAAATTATTTAATGATGTAGTATTAATCCTTGCTTAGGTAGTGCTTTAGAAGTGTATACGAGTATTGGCTTAAAGTTTACCGTATTAATTATTTATAGCATATTCACTGTTATGATATGCGCGAGTATTTCTGAGTATTCAGGCGGTGTCTATGTACTAAGACAAAATCGATCCTATGTCAATTTCGTGATCTAGGTTATCACCGACTTGGGGCAATTTCGTGATTTAGGGTATCACCGACTTGGGGCAATTTCGTGATTTAGGTTATCACCGACTTGGGGCAATTTCGTGATTTAGGGTATCACCGACTTGGGGCATTTCGTGATTTAGGGTATCACCGACTTGGGGCAATTTCGTGATTCAGGGTATCACCGACTTGGGGCAATTTCGTGATTTAGGGTATCACCGACTTGGGGCAATTTCGTGATTTAGGGTATCACCGACTTGGGGCAATTTCGTGATTTAGAGTATCACCGACTTGGGGCAATTTCGTGATTTAGGTTATCACCACCACATGGGGAAATTTCGTGATTTAGGGTATCACCGACTTGGGGCAATTTCGTGATATAGCGTATCACCGACATGGGGAAATGTTTGACATGAAAGAACATATTTGTGATGCACATTTGAATTTAGGAACAAAATTCAACAAGCTTTTGAGAGTTATCGTTCATTTTACTAACGCTAGTGTTCGAAACAGACAAGTTAGGGATGGTGGTCAGATCCAATATGCCAATGCTAGTGTCCGAAACAGACAAGTTAGGGATGGTGGTCAGATCCAATACGCCAATGTTAGTGTCCGAAACAGATAAGTTAGAGGTGGTGGTCAGATCCAATACGCGCATTTAGGCCGTTCAGAATGACTTGTTGCCCGACCTTTGGAAAAGAGTGTTTTGTAGTTTTCTTAATTTCGTAGTGTTCTGCACTGTTGTGTAGTTTTCTTAATTTCGTACTGTTCTGCAGTGTTTCGTTGAATAATTAGCAGAAATATATCAAAGGAGACTACCATGCATTTTCTCTGATGTTAATCGTTAAATGGTTCTTCAAACCATTCAAAACAAAATGTACTAGAGGTGTTCGCAATTGACTACGTCATTCATAGATACCATTTAGCAGCTAAAAATCTTAGTGCCAGATTGCATCAATCTCTTCTATTCGCCATAAACACAATAAATAAGATTCACAGCAGCGCGTTAATAAAGTCTAGATTATTTGCGAAGTTGTGTGAAGAAAATGACGATGACCTTCATCAATTCCGCCAGGGCTATTCAACTATATTTACTCGGGGGCCAAAATGTAGCAAATGGGGATCATCACGGGCCAGATTGATAAAAAACACATTGAATGATTTTATACATTTAGTATTTTTATAACTTTATTTCATTGTTTTAGCAATGATCCGCGGGCCGCCAGTTGAATAGCCCTGAATTACTCCTTCACAATGAAATGCGCTGGCTTTCGAAATGCTTATATTTGATAAGATTATTTTTAATTTCTGAGACTGTTTTAAAGTTTTTGGATGCTAAAGATCCAATTTTGAAAGAAAATGTAATCACATGGAAACGTTATATTTCTTATATAATAGATTTAGCTTCTAAATTTAATGAGGTGAACGTGCAGTCACAAGATGACAGTCTGAATTTAAGAAAAACAAAGTCCGTCATTGTAGCTTTTCTTAACAGAATGAATCTCATGAAGCAAAACATTTGACCGGGTAAATTTTCCCAGTTTCCCAACTTGTCACTGACAAACGTCCAGGATGATGACGTGTTGGCATACGTTCGACATTTAAATGTCCTTCATCCAGACTTTAAAACCAGGTTTCATGATGTTTTGACTATGAAAATACCACAGCGAATTATCAATGCATATGGTGACATTGAAGAATCGGATGTCATATTACAAGAAGGGCTGTTCGAAATAAGCACGAACGTAAAACTTAAAGATGCAGTTCAGAAAGGCGTATCCGCAGTTCTGGCTTCAGAAAGATATAACTTGCTTATCTCGCAAAATGGATTATCGCAAGAAAGTTTTTGACAGCTTTTTCATCCTCATACTTTGTGGGATTTTATTGCGGTTGGCAATATTCTTGCGAAAAAAAAGAAATCGAATGCAAATGATTGGATATCGAGACTTGGATATCGAGACTTGAGACTTGAATGATTGGATATCGAGTCTATACCTCACTAATGTGAAGAAAATATTGAACAATTGCTATCACAGTATCACGTTAATCCCTCTCATTAAAAACATTATTTGTTTATTAATTTTGTGTAAGAATTTTACTATGTTTTGATTTGTTTCGCTTAAAATTGAACTATTTACTTGCATTGTGTATATTCTCAATAAAAGTATAAATAGAAATTGTAAATGTTCTTTTTTTTATAATTCTTCACTCTACACAAAAACCTATTTAAGTAAACAATACCGTGTAAGCTGTCAAAAACACATTTAAAGTGAATATGTTTAGGTAAATGCAATATTTTAACTGTACATGTGTCACTAAAGTGACTTAAAAGAACATAAAATGTGTGCTATTACATAAAGAAAATTTTAATAGATACGAATCAATGATTAACTGTGCGTTAAGAACATGTTCGTGTGAATAACATTCTAACTTGATGTGACATCTATCAGTGGAAACCAACCCTGTTGCGACAGGTTTGGTAAGCCGGCATCGTATACAAACTGCTAACAAATTTTAAGAAGAAAGTAAGTAGCATGTCCAACAAAGAAACTACAAACGTGAGCGGGTTATGTGACAAATTACTAGAATTAGTCGCATTCATGGAGAAAAAAACCACGGAAATCCTAGGCATATAAGACTCCAGAAAAATAGGAAACAACATGAAACAAGTATCAAATAACTGTATTAATTAATATGGAGCGGTTTAACTCACAAGAGAAAACAAAACACGGAGTAGGATTCCTTTTACATCAGAACATAGCCTGACTCATAACCAATGTAGAATACATCTGAGAGAGAATAATGAAAATCTAAATAATGGAACAAGAAACCACAAGAACAATAATACAAATATATGAACAATGTAACGAAAAAAAGAAGGAAGTATATATAATTTTTCGAAGACCTTTCTATTGTATTTAATAAAGTCAAATACAGAGATAAAATATACATCATGGACGACTTTAATGGAAGAGTAGGAAAGAAAAGGGTGGAACATGAAACTTGCATGGGAAACTTCGGCGACACAAGTACAGCCCGCAACAACAACAGAGAACGCCTTATAAACTTATGTATGGAACATGGAATAGTCATTACAAACACCTTCCACCAACACAGAAAGAGCAATACTAAAACTTGGTACAAATGGGAAAGCTTACAACAAGCATCCCAGATCAATTACATCATGACAAGACGGAAACAAATTAAAGATATCACAGACGCAAGGGTCAGACCTAACATACACATAGACACCGACCATAGACCCGTCATACTCAGCGAAAACATACACCAAATAATAACAACAGAAAAGAAAGAAAGGAGAGAAGACAAGAAACCTATCCTAAATCTGAAAAAATAACTAGAAAAAGAGACAGTTCAAAGTGTACTATTACAAGAGATGTCTAAGGCATATTTTTAAATACCTGAACGAACTGATAGCTTAGAGACAGAATGGGAAACATTCAAAGCACATATGATAACAAATATTAAAGGTAGGCCTATATGTGGTTGAAAAAAGGACAATACAGAAACAGAAGACAGCGTGGTGGAACGAAGAAGTACACAAAACTATTACAAACAAAAAGAAATGTTTCAACACATGGTTAAAGTCGTAACAAAAACACGACTACATAAAAGAAGGCCATAAAACAAGCGATACATGCGATTAAAAAAAAGCCAAAGATAATTCGTGGACTAAATACTACGAAAACCTAGTCCACATATGTAAGACAAACCCACGCGAATTTTTGAAGAACGAGAACTCAATGAGAATAAGAGACGCAACAATGCAAAACGTAACAAAGAGACGCAACAATAATAAACACTAAAGAGGGAAACGCAATCGTGAATAAAAATGAAATAAAGAAGAGATGGAAGGCGTACGTCCAAGAACTTTATATCCCAAATCATCATCATTTTCCTCTTATGCCAAGCTTGGTACATAGAGCAGATGTCATAGCTGTCCATGCTTGTCGATCAACAGCCAGTTGTTCCAGAACGTTCATTTTCATATTAGATGTTGTGATTTATTTTTCGATAGTTCTTTTCAGTGTTGTTTTTGGTCTTCCCCTTTTTCTCTAGCCACTCGGTGACCATTTAAAGACTTGACGTGGTATTCTGTCTTCATTTTCTGAGTGCGTGACCGATGTATGCTCAACGCCCTTTTCTAATAACGTCTGTGATGTATTCTTGTTTTGTCTCTTCTCTTAGTATCTCGTTTGACTTTAAAGTCTTTCTAGTTTGCGATGTTCCTGAGACATTCATTTTCGAAGGCAATTAGTTTGTTTTCGAAAGATGTAGTTGATTTCCAGCTTTCACACCGGTTATGTTAAAACCGAAATAATACATGCGTTGAACAGCCGTAGCTTTGTGTAAATGCTGAATTTTTAAAAATCTCCAAATGTTTGAAAGTGAGTTGAATGCACTTAATGCCAGGACTATTCTGGCCATAATTTATGTACTCGAGTCTTCATTTGCTGTTATTCTGCTTCCTAAATAAGTGAAATGTTGTACTTTTTCTAGTATAGGCCTATTGTTATTTATTTGTATCACATTGAAATACTTTTAGACACTAATAACTTGAATTAAGGTAAAAAAAAACATCTTTAGATAGCTTCAATTTCATTTTAGATATGAATCTGCTGCATAAACAACGGATGTTTTACGATGACAATTTTTTAGATCGTTGATCAACGTATCCTATTTGGTCAAGAGGAAAGAAAACACGTCCATATTGTCAAACTGAACAGCCAACACACCCCAAATACAGTATAATACATGTACACAATAAAATACCAAGAAACCCGTTAGTCAGCGATACTATATCAAGAAATAGAAAAAGCAATTAAAAATAGTCCAAAAAATAAATCGCCAGGAGTACGCAATACCAAATGAAGCAATTAAAGCGTGCAGAGAGAGATTGGCGTGGAAAGGCTGAAGATAATATATTCGGTAGCATGGGAAGCAAATAGTCCCAGATGACTGACAAAACTCAATTATAGTTCCAATATAGAAAAATAAAGGTTATAAAAGAGAATGTGAAACTTATAGCGGCATCTCACTACTCAGTCACACTCAGGGCATGATTTAGACATGATAAGGCCCTAAGATATTTGAGATATGGGGCCCTTTATACGTAATATATGACAATTGCTCAGTCGGACAATTTTTCCTTGGGGGGAGGGGGCCCTAAGCTATAGTTTGTGTAGCTTATACGTAAATCCTGCACTGGCCACACTGGAAAAATATACGCCAAAATACTAGAACAAAGAACAAGACACATTATAAAACAACAACTAAGTCCAGCCCAGACCAGTTTCTTTTCAGAAGAGGAACAGGAGGCACAGATGCATTACTTCCACTTAGACAACTAAGCGAAAAAGCTATTGAATATGACAAAAAGTTAAACATCATCTTTGTCGACCAAGAAAAAGCGTTCGACAGAATAAACTGACATACTATGGGAAACGATAGAAATATACGGAATAAAGGGGCAATAACTACACAGCATCAAAGCATTATACAAAAAAAAGTCAAAGCAAGGTGAGAACAACTGATGGAGTATCAGAGCCATTCACAACAAAAACAGGAGTCAGACAGGGATGTGTGCTGTCGCCTATTTTATTCAACGTCTACATAGACAGAATTATAAAAGAAACACAAAATGAGATATATAACGAAACAACAGAGAATGAACAACTTAACAACAAACTCAATAAACTTCTTGTCGCTGACGATCACATCATCATATATGATGACGCAGAAAAATTGCAAATTCACATCAACTCACTATGAAGAATATGCAAGAAATACAACATGCGGATCAACACACAAAAGACAGAAATTATGCAAATAACAGGATAGAAACAGAAAGGGGTACAGACAGAGAGATAGAGACAGGATATGTAAAGGCAAATGATGTGACATACCAGCTGTCACCTTTGCAATTATACCCAAAAATTCAATTGAAGTAAAGAAACAAATGATTAAATACACCTTTATACCATCACTATGTTACCAATGCCAGACATGGCAAATGACATCTACACATAAGAGAGCAATCGAAACTTGCGAAATGAAATGTATAAGGAAGGATATTGGAGTCACCAGACTCGACAAAATGCGCTGTGAGTACATCTGAAAGATAACTGGTATCACATCACGCATCGCGTATATAGAGAAACAGCAGATAAAATGGTTTGAACATCTTATGAGGATAAACGATTAACTTCCCATAAGAGTTTATAACAAGATGCAATCAGGATACAGAGCCAAGAGCAGACTTAGGAAAAGGTGGATAGACAACATCAAGACCATCCTGAACAAACATGACTACACCTCAACCAGAGCAACGCACCTGTCTCTGGAACACATACTACATCTCCTTCTCAAACTCCTACGCTCAACGGCAAGTGTTTAAGATACGACAACACCACCTGGGGATAGACAATAGAAAAATAAAATATTAGGGAGGTTTATGGAAAACCACTAATAAGAAATCGGCAAGGGTTCTATGAGCAAAAAGTTTGAGAACCACTGCTTTAAAGCATAGGTTCCCAAAGTAGACGGTACAGCCCCTCCCCCCCCCCCCCCAGTGTGTGCTGGGCGATAGTGGAATCAAAATCAATTGCTAGACGACAGGGCAGTCTATGGGTCCGTGGCTCATAATAAAAGAATTTAATAATATATATTTAAAAATTAATTATATTCGTGATTTTGCGATTAGATAATCATTTAAAATTTCAATTCTGCATTTAATTCGTCTTGTGCCCAATTTTGTAAAAAATAATTTTCTATTCAATTATTTAATCAATTGAAAAATTGACCAAGTCTGACAGTAATAGATTAAAATTCACTATGTCAATGAGAAATTAGAGCATGTATTCGTATGTATATATATATACATAATAGTTTATATTTACAATAGCAAATATATTCTTTATATGTCATTTCAAAATGTATATGAATTATATAAACATCATTTTTCTAATTGTTAACAAAATAAACACAATTTTATATAATTTAATATTACGAGTAAAAAATAATAATGGCAAGAAAGAAATAAAATCGTACAATTCAGTTATCTTAGTTAGCACATTCAGGAATGCATGCAAATGTCGCTAGAAGAAGCGAAACAACTTGTAAGAGACCGCGGAAATTTCAGGAGATTCATAAGACTACACGCATGCGGTTGCGTTTGTCAGTCTCACAAATGGCTCACTAGACAAACCACCCATGCAACAGAAAATCTTAGTGGATGATATGCCGTCATATTGAGGCTTTCTTATGGAAGCTTTCTAACATGTCATCTAAGCAATTATTGGCCCCCCTAAGAGTAAAAGGCTCCATCAATAGACATTGAACTAAACCGAAAGCTGAAGTCTCCTGGGTATGAAAGAAAGCTCAGAAAATCACCCCACTGCACATAGGAAGTAAGAGCTAATCACTCGCAATTCTCGGGGTTCTCAAGCAAACAAAAAGGAAGACTACGTTCTGGAAAGAATGTCAAATATCTAGTTAGCACCAACTTATATTGCTAACTAGAGGGAAAAGACAAAGCAAATATTATTCGAAACTTATTATACTGTTTTCTGTAGTTATATTTTGTAGATTAAGTGTTTACATCTTGTGTAGGCATAATTATTGAATTTATTAATTATTATTCGAACAATAGCATAGTCGAAAAAAATGCGCTTGCGTGCAAAATAAAAGTTTAATGTCATACATATTTGAACACAAATTTTTTCTATACTTAAAAATATTACGATGATATCGCAAACAAGTCAATGCATGCAAGTCGATTCCGGCTGGATTTCAAATCTAGAAATACCAGTTGTTTAGAAATAAGTTTAATTAATTTTGTGTGTGCTTTGCCAACAATCATCAATCGAAAGTGTGGTAAATAAGTGGAGCCATACAAAGAGTAAATTATATCTTTGTTTTGTGAATATTGTTGCAAATGTTATTACTTCATTATGTATGAATCTAAGAAGAAATACCACCATTACAGTATTCAGTATTTGAAATATGGCTTTATTCAATCTCTTACGAACTAATCATTACCTTGTGCGTGATTTGTCAAAAATATGGCGTTTTCAGTCTCTTACGAACCAATTATTACATATGTGCTTGATATGTAAAAAAATATGGCTTTATTCAGTCTCTTACGAACCAATTATTACCTATGTGGTTGATTTGTCAAAAATATGGCTTTATTCAGTCTCTTACGAACCAATTATTACCTATGTCCTTGATTTGTCAAAAAGTATTTTCAAATTTAGCATTCTAGGCGGAAAACGGTTATAATTGGGGAGTAGTCGTTACAACATTTATGTCTTGCAAAGTGGGCGCTGACCCGAAAGAGTTTGGAAATCTATGCTATAAAGTAAACATTAATTTTTCACAAGATCTTTCTATAAGTTTAAAGTTTCGTTTCTAAGGAAATTATTAGGGTTTTAGCGATGTATAAGCAGTAATCAACCAACAAAATAATGATTTAGTTTATTTAGAAACAAAATAATGGAACAGTGGCCTTACTGTCATGTGCTTTGACATTTCCTAACATTCTGAAATTGGAGGATTGACGTTTCATTTTGATGAGGTGATCGTATTCCACTTTGGTTACACAAATGCATGTGACGTCTAAACAGTGAGAGCACGTGGTTCAATCACGTGTCATATCGATTTGACGTTATCGATCATATCTCTTCATAAGTCATAAGTGTGGTTTGTTTTGTTAATAAGATCTGTTGGTGACTTTCTGCCACGGTGTGATGACAATCCATTCAGCAACTTCTCTTTTTGTCTTCATGTGTCTTTTCTCTCCTTGATCTTGTCAGTGGTTACTAAATATTCGAGTGTTTCTCTTCTCTCCTTGATATTGTCAGTGGTTACTAAATATTCGAGTTTTCTCTCCTTGATATTGTCAGTGGTTACTAAATATTCGAGTGTTTCTCTCCTTGATCTTGTCAGTGGTTACTAAATATTCGAGTGTTTCTCTTCTCTCCATGATATTGTCAGTGGTTACTAAATATTCGAGTGTTTCTCTTCTCATCACATGCACTATAAATCTTGACTATTTGATTCTAATTTTTGATATAATTTGCCTCTTTACTACAGCATATACTAGACGCATTTTCTCGGAAGACGGGAGACTATATTGAGAAAATGAGACAAGATGTCAGACAGCAAACGCAGTTTATATCAATTAGCACCACTGCTGAAACGCCAGAAAATCGACATGATCTCCAAAAAGAGTGTTAATAAACACATTGTTCATGCCGACACTGTGATACCAATGTCAGACCTGGACTCGTCAGAGAAACTAGGACAAAAACTCGCAGTATGTGAAATGAAGTGCCCGAGAACAGCCGTGGGGGTAACAGAAAGAAATATAATAAACACACTAGAAGAAAGCTGGTGAAAAAAAAAATCGCGCAAAGAATACATAGACACACAAAAGATAAAAAGCTTCGGCTACATAATCAGAATGGAACCAGATCGCATTTCATCGATAGCTTTCAGTATAAAGATATGTGAAAAGAAAGACAGGGCAAACCCCAGACGAAGATGGATAGATGACACGAGAGAAATACTAGAGGAGTAAGGCTGCACTATGGCAGTGACATTACAGTTTGCTAAAGAAAGAAGACTTCGGCTACCCATGACGCCTAGCGGCACACATGAATAACACAAGATAAGATTACAGTATGTCGTAATAACTAGATAATAAATAAGAACTCAAGAAAATCAGAAAATCAATCAATGGTCACACATGGACTCTACCTAAAGAACAAGAGAGAAAGTTTACTACGTGTGAAATGAGATGTCTAAGAAAAGCAGCTAACGGAACAAGAAGAGATCATGTGAGAAATGAGGAAATTACTAGAACCGTTAGTACAACATCAGTGGTCAAATATATTGAAAAACAGAGAATGAAATAGTTCGGCCACCTAATGAGAATGAACCCTTATTGGCCAGCGGCAATAGCATACAACATAAAAATGGAAACAACAGGATACTGAGGAAGACCAAGAAGAAGGTGGATTGAAGGAGTTACCAACATTCTGACACGACACAGTATTACTGCATATCAAGCGACAGACGTGTAATAGCCCGAAAACCGAATGTCATTGAATACTGCCATGCATCACAGTACAAGCAGAGAAAAGACAATAGATAGAAAGATAGTATATCTGAAGAACTCTACAATAGCTTTATTATCTATGATATTTTCATCATTCTTCTAAAAAAAAAATCACATATCAGTGTGTTGAAGTCACCTGCATAAATATTGTTTTGTCCACATTTACATCTACAAAAGAACTCAAATAATTGTTGACATTAGACACTAAAGGCGAGAGATTGGTTTATGATTGACCAAACTGCGGTAAGTGTCCACGATTGTCACTGCGTGGCTGTGATTGGTTTGTATGAGCTCGTGAGTAAATGATTCCTGGAAATGACGTTTACAGCAACACTTGCAGGCTGGATGTGAACAGACTATATGTCGAATGCTGCTGCGAATGTTGTTCGACATCAGGAAGTATATGAGCGGGTTAATGCAGGATTGTAAGTAAGGAAGGCAGCTGATGACTAGCTGGAAAATACAAGCAAATCAAAACTATTTAGTGATAATAGTGGTGGAGCACTTATACATCAGTAATTTAAGGTTATAATTTCTTGCTATCTCTTAAGTATATAAATAATGTGACATATTCTTGCCGGAACGTTGTTTCCGTCGTGGATACTCCGAACGCTTCTCTGTACCGGGCAAGCAGGTATGCATTGGCCAGAGACATGTACATTAATAATTTATTTCGTTGGTCCATCGTCTTCTTGGTCTTCCTCTTCTTCTCCTACCCGACACTCTGCCCCCCAGAATCAGCATTTCGATACCATCATGTATTTTAAGTCAAAATACTGTAGCCTCCTTCTTATGATGGTATTTAATCTTTAAAGTAGCCAATGAATTTCACGTCAAACTTGAGATAATTACAGTATCGTACTTACTTCAAAAACGGCACTAAAATGTTTTTGTGAACTATTGTTGTCAATTAAATGTGCTTTGTTATTTTTATCATTGAAGATCAATGCGTGCGCTACCGTTATCATTTAAATTTGGCACATCAATATATAACAATAGTTGAATATGTGTAAATCAAATACTTACAATAGTTTAATGTGTGTAAATCAAATACTTACAATAGTTTAATGTGTGTAAATAAAATGCAGTAGTTATTTAACTGATGGATATGTGTGTAGATAAAATACTTAGTTATACTTAGTAAAAGCTGGATGCGTGTAATCAAATACTTACGTTAGTTATACAAGATGAATGCGTGTAGATGAAATACTTACAATAGTTATAAAAGCTGGAATCTGATAGATCAAATACTTACATTAGTTATAAATGCTGGATGCGTGTATAATATTGAAGCTTGAAACTTTTTCATGATTTGTACAATCAGCTTGGGACCCCAGCACACGAAGAAAACAACAATTATGATTACCAGCATCTTAATAACCTGAAAACATAGATATAAATACACGAGTTAGTTACATCGCTGGCAAAAGTTATGGTAATTATATATAATCCAGACGGACAGCAGTACATTTACCAAGTAGGAGGACCATGCAATGGTAGACATCTAACAAAATGAAGTAATATTTATTGAAGCTCCTGGGGTACAAAGGGTATCACATTGTCCGTGTGTGGTTCCCAGAGTTAGGGGGGGAAAAGCCAAGATCATAAAAGTACGTGGTACACTCTACAACAGAAATACGGCGGCTGGTGGTGTATTCCTGGCCAACACTTTTTTGGGATCATGTCTGTGGAGGCTGTAGATGGAATAAGAATTGCCTGTAAAAATAAAAAAATAAAAAAAAAACAAGGCATCTCCGACACCTTTGCGCCGACGCAGAGGTCTTGTCGACATACAGTGATACGGGGCATTTCAGCTCGGACAACCGAAACAAGATCCATTGGATTGGTGGCCAATGTCGATGTCCTGATGTCACTACAGTATCAATCAATCAAGTGCCATGACGAATGGCGTAGGCGATCATGTTTCTCCACGACTCTCTGTCTCTTGTGCTGTCAATAAGCTCGGTTGGAGTGATCGTGTCAAGCGACAAATCACAAACGAGATTTTGGTATTATCCGGACGTGGTTTCGAACCTGGCACACTGTAGCCCGGTTATAGCAAGCACGCTCACTATCAACTAGGCTACCACGCTCCTCTGATGACTGATGATAACTATACTTGTACAGCTGCTGAAGAAGACCGAATAAGACTTAATTTTCCATTGTTACAAATACAAAATTAGTATTATATTATGCAATACATCTCCTCCAAAGATATCAACAGACCACAATATTTCGCCTTAGAACAGGCCACTGCAGACTGTTAGGTCACCTTTACCGATTAAGGATCTCATACACAGATGAATGTACATGTGGATCCGGAACCCAGACCCCGGAAAACATACTTTAGAACTGCCCAACATACAAAGAGCAGAGACAGCAGACCCGGCCAGAGGATACAGACTTGAGGCAAAAGCTATGGGGCAGCCGCTCTGACCTGGAGAAGTCAGTGGGCTTCGTCTTGACGACAGGCCTGACAATATAGCATGACCACAGATGCTGAACGCAGAAGAAGAAGTACTATATTAAATAGGACATAGAAGCATTACATTCCAATAAACTACCAAAGTTAAAATATATATTGTGTGTAGTGCAACATTCGTGTAGAATCATACTGCAATAAACTACCAAAATTAAAATAGATATTGTGTGTAGTGCAACATCCGTATAGAATCATACTGCAATGAATTTATTTCATCTCACTATGGAATATCGGGAAATGAGAGAACTGACCAATCGGCAAAGGAAGATACTAACATGCAACAACCTCATATACTAATCAGCTATCACTTCAAAATAAAAGCCACGGTAAAAGCACAAAAGAGTATAAGTTCATCTTCACGGGATGACTACCATCTGTTAAGAAGACAAGGACATAATATGATATTTCGAACTGGGCACAAAAGAAAAAGAAGAAATTTGTAAAAAAAAATCAAAATTAGTAACCCAGAAAAGTATACATTTGGTCAAGCGAATCAAAATACAGAAACAATTTATAGGCTGTTTATCGACTACGCCTGTGAAAATTTCAACTGTGAGCTTTCATAAATGTGATATTCACTTTGTGAATGTCTTCTGTAAGTGCTAGACTCGCCTGTTTTCTTGCATGCAACGCTTCCTCTCCTGCCCGCAGAGAAGGGCTGCATCTAACCCTGTATGGGGGACTGTCATTCCTGAGTGCAATCTGTTCCGAATGTTCTGTACTGCAGGAACCAAATCTGAAACACAAAACATGTGAAACGTGTACACAGTTTGATAATTGATCATGTTAACAAAAGTGTATACATTTGGATGATGGATCATGTTAACAAAAGTGCATACAATACAGTTGGATGACTGATTATGTTAATAAAAGTGTATACAATACAGTTGGATGATGGATCATGTTAACAAAAGTGTATACAATACAGTTGGATGACTGATTATGTTAACAAAAGTGTATACATTTGGATGCCTGATCATGTTAATACAAGTGTATACAACAATGCGTGTATCGATTTTATAAATATAACAGTAAGAGTTTAAAGCATGAAGGTGGACCGCATGTTTCACATTATGTGTTTCACTTCGTATACTGTCAGATGTTGGTCATTGGGTGAACCAGCTACAGACTGATTCTTCGTGTTCTTCATGGCTCATTTATATTCCTCAAGGACTGTTGAAAGTTGTATAATTCATCTCACATTAGTTTTCTACAGGGTCTAGATCCGTGATTCTACGATGCATGTTGTGGTTACTCTCTCGTTCTACTAGTGGCTTAACTATCATATCTGAGTGTGGCATATTCTAATGTGGCATGTGGATGAGATTTTATTCCCCGAACAATTTGAGGCAGTTCTAATCTGGTATGTTGTGGGTGAGATTGTATTCCTCGAACTATCTGATGTGGTATATTGTGGGTGAGATTGTATTCCTCGAAGTATTTGAGGAAGTTCTAATGTGGCATGTTGTGGGTGAGATTTCTAAGAGATAGAATTAGAAACGATAACATCATACAGATAACCAAAACAATACCAGCATTGGAACACATCAAGAGACAAAAAATCATGTAGTTTTCACACACATTCCAGACTACCAACAGATAGCATGCCACAGATGACCACGCCACACAGAAATCACGGCTATAAAGCCAGAATCAGACCATGTACAAGATGGACCACAGAAATGAAAGAGGCCACTGGAACAAACATACAAACAGCACACACGAAGGCTATCTGCAGAGAACTTTTGTACTCCTGACCCCGCAAGGCAAATACGGACCACAGCATATAGATAGATAGAAAATTAAATGTACGTCTGGATGACGTCATACACATAACTGTTTTAATGACGTCATGCACATCGACTGAACGAGGTCAATACTATTTTACCTTTTTGTCGCAGTCAATGTCTGAAGCTGTGACAATATTTTACCTGTTTGGCGCAATCAATGTCTGAAGCTGTGACAATATTTTACCTGTTTGGCGCAATCAATGTCTGAAGCTGTGACAATATTTTACCTGTTGGGCGAAATCAATGTCTGAAGCTCTGACAATATTTTACCTGTTGGGCGCAATCAATGTCTGAAACTGTGACAGTATTTTACCTGTTTGGCGCAAACAATGGCTGATGCTGTGACAATATTTTACCTGTTTGGCGCAATCAATGTCTGAAACTGTGACAATATTTTACCTGTTTGGCGCAATCAATGTCTGAAACTGTGACAATATTTTACCTGTTGGGCGAAATCAATGTCTGAAGCTCTGACAATATTTTACCTGTTGGGCGCAATCAATGGCTCAAGCTGTGACAATATTTTACCTGTTTGGCGCAATCAATGGCTGAAACTGATAAAAGTTTACCTGTTGTGCGCAATCAATGTCTGAAGCTGCGACTATTTTACCTGTTGGGTGCAATCAATGTCTGAAGCTGTCGAGTGCTCAACCATAAAATACAAATGACCCGAACGTAACAGAGTAGCAGAATGCAGGTCGGGATGACGAAGAGGCTGGCTAGCTGCCAGATTGCGTAGATTAACCGATGGTGCATCTCAACACCAATGTCCGCACACAAGACAACAACGACAGATGTAGCGTTGTTATAGTATTTATTTGATTCCGTTCCCTGTGGATTAGCGGAGTCTGTATTAGAAATAACATGATACATTCTTTGTGAAATAAAATATTGACAGATCAAATATTTTTAGCAGTGTAATAACACTTCGAGGTAAATAATAATGACATTTTCATATCAAAATTGTGGTATCAATGTCAGACATGGACAGTACCAAAACAACAAGAGAGGAAGTTTACTAGGTGTAAAATGAGATGTCTAAGAAAAGCTGAACATACCAACAGAAAAGCGTTATTTCTGATGTAGAGTGTGAACAGAAGTTTTTCTGCGATGAACGTTGTGTCTGTTGTAGAGTGTGAACAGAAGTTTTTCTGCGATGAACGTTGTGTCTGTTGTAGAGTGTGAACAGAAGTTTTTCTGCGATGAACGTTGTGTCTGTTGTAGAGTGTGAACAGAAGTTTTTCTGCGATGAACGTTGTGTCTGTTGTAGAGTGTGAACAGAAGTTTTTCTGCGATGAACGTTGTGTCTGTTGTAGAGTGTGAACAGAAGTTTTTCTGCGATGAACGTTGTGTCTGTTGTAGAGTGTGGACAGTAGTCTTTCTGCGATGAACGTTGTGTCTGTTGTAGAGTGTGAACAGAAGTCTTTCTGCGATGGGAGTTATGTTTGTTGTAGAGTGTGAACAGAGGTCGTGAGCAATGAAAATTATATCTGTTATAGAGTGTGAACAGATGTCTAGGAGCGATACATTTATGTCTGTTAAAGAGTGTGAACAGAAGTCTAGGAACGATGAAAGTTATTTGTTGTAAGTGTGAACAGAAGTCTAGGAGCGATAATTTATTCCTGTTGTAGAGTGTGAACAGAAGTCTAGGAGCGATAATTTATTCCTGTTGTAGAATGTGAACAGAAGTCTTCCAGCGATGAAAGTTATATCTGTTGTAGATTGTGAACAGAGGTTGTTATGTCATCTATACCAAGTCCTGGTATTTTAAAAAAAAATATGTGTTGTCAATTCTTACGATCAGCCAGACGAAACTGAAAAATGAAATTAGAAAAAAAAATAAGTGAGAGAAAAATTAACACAGAAGTTACAGACAGGTCGAGAAGACATTTCAGAGAAAACAGAATTAGATGATGTCGGTTTGTGAAGTAACACAGACTGGAAACTTCAATTAGAAGTTGGAAAATGTGAGAATAATGATGTTGAAATTATCAGAATAATGATGTTGAAATTGTCAGAATAATGATGTTGAAATTGTCAGAATAATGATGTTGAAATTATCAGAATAATGATGTTGAAATTGTCAGAATAATGATGTTGAAATTATCAGAATAATGATGTTGAAATTGTCAGAATAATGATGTTGAAATTGTCAGAATAATGATGTTGAAATTGTCAGAATAATGATGTTGAAATTGTGATTCCGTGATAACCGGATCAGAAGAAAATATCTCACGGATCACTGTGGTTTAAGACTACAATGTAGTGATGTCTGGAAACAACCAAGAAATAAGCTGCAGTATCTGCCTCTAGTTGCTTTTATGAGCCGAAAATTTGAACTCTCAAGGTGCTCATATTCTCCCAACAAGCATGCTGCAGTATCTGTCTCTAGTTGCTTCTATGAACCGACAGTTGGAACTCTCTAGGTGCTCAGACTCTCCCAGCAAGCATGCTGCAGTATCTGTCTCTAGTTGCTTTTATGAGCCGACAGTTGGAACTCTCAAGGTGCTCTGACTCTCCCAGCAAGCATGCTGCAGTATCTGACTCTAGTTGCTTCTATGAGCCGACAGTTGGAACTCTCAAGGTGCTCAGACTCTCCCAACAAACAAGCGGCAGTATCTGACTCTAGTTGCTTCTATGAGCCAACAGTTAGAACTCTCCAGGTGCTCAGACTCTCCCAACAAACAAGCGGCAGTATCTGTCCCTAGTTGCTTCTATGAGCCGACAGTTAGAACTCTCTAGGTGCTCAGACTCTCCGAACAACCAAGCGGCAGTATCTGACTCTAGTTGATTCTATGAGCCGACAGTTGGAACTCTCTAGGTGCTCAGACTCTCCCAACAAACAAGCGGCAGTATCTGACTTTAGTTGCTTCTATGAGCCGACAGTTAGAACTCTCCATGTGCTCAGACTCTCCCAACAAACAAGCGGCAGTATCTGTCCCTAGTTGCTTCTATGAGCCGACAGTTAGAACTCTCTAGGTGCTCAGACTCTCCGAACAACCAAGCGGCAGTATCTGACTCTAGTTGATTCTATGAGCCGACAGTTGGAACTCTCTAGGTGCTCAGACTCTCCCAACAAACAAGCGGCAGTATCTGACTTTAGTTGCTTCTATGAGCCGACAGTTAGAACTCTCCAGGTGCTCAGACTCTCCCAACAAGCAAGCGGCAGTATCTGTCTCTAGTTGCTTCTAAGAGCCGACAGTTGGAAATCTCTAGGTGCTCAGGCTCTCCTAACAAACATGCTGCAGTATGTCTCTAGTTGCTTCTATGAACCGATAGTTGGAACTCTCTAGGTGCTCAGACTCTCCCAACAAACAAGCGGCAGTATCTGACTCTAGTTGCTTCTATCAACCGACAGTTCGAACTCTCAAGGTGCTCAGACTCAACAAACATGCTGCAGCATGTGTCTATAGTTGCTTCTATGAGCCGACAGTTAAAAAAATTACCAACAAATTTCACAGAATTTTGTAAATTATTAGGGTTATACATTTTTTAAATTTCAAAGTAAATATAGTTAAAATGGCTCATGTTCCAGCTATAGAAAATATGCATATTCTCTAAGATTTCATGTCTAGCTTGCTCAATATGAAAAATATGATGTAAAAATTACATAAATATGTCATTTTTTGGCAAAAATCGCGCATGAAAAAATGAAGACTAAACTAATAATTATTTCCACCGATATCCCTACCAATCAATTTTTAATCGCTGTAACACAAAAACTAAAGCCAATAAACACAAAATATAAACTGTGAAAGAACATAGATACTCTGAGATTTATGAAAATATAATTTGTTTTGGTAAGCATAAAAAAGTCATTTTTAACAAATAATTATGGGTATGTCTAGCGCCTCAAAGGATTTACAAAATTAGCTTAGAGGCAACAAGACAAGGAGCAATAACTTGTTAAACAATAAACACAAATCACAAAATGTTGTAGAATGGCTTAATCCGTATTAAGCACAGCAGAATCAACTATATGACTCTTCAAGCACGTCTAAACCAAGAAGAAGGCAGATTGAAGGAGTTATTCTAATATTCTAAGACATCATAATATTACTGCTAAATTGAAGTACGAGGCCAGAGGACAATGTGACTGGTTCAATTCCCGTCAGTCTCAAGTAATATTACTGCATATGATGCGATCTAACGTGTCATAGCCAGAAAACCAATCGTCTTTCAATCTCAATCCTACGACTCATATGTATATATATATATATATATATATATATATATATATATATATATATATATATAAGAACGTCTGCCAGAGCAGTGATCCGAAATCAGCCTTAAATATGTTGCTGAAGCTTATGATGTGGTTGAATTACTGGATACAGTAGTAATCCGCTGAATAGCGAAATCTTTTCATAATAACAGGACATTAACATAACACACATAACCCTAAAGCGACGTAGCTGTGTCTGTTTAGAAACATTAACTAAAAAGTTACTCCATGACTATCTGTCCTCAGAGACATCCTGCGCAAGAAGTTAAATATTAACAATGAGTAGGGTCGAAACTATGTTACTGACACAATTTTTATATGTAAAAATAACAATGAGTAGGGTCGAAACTGTTACTGAGACAGATGTTATATATAAAAATAACAATAGGCAGTGTCGAAACTATGTTACTGAGACAGCTTTTAAAAGTAAAATCAAAAATGTGTAGTGTTGAAACTATGTTACTGACAGTTTATATATAAAAATAACAATAGGTAGTGTCGAAACTATGTTACTGACATAGTCTTTGTAAGCTTAAATCTTCTAATTCTGCGTTCACTCTTTGCAAACACGAAAAGTTCGTGTGGTTTTTGCCGGAGAGAGTGAAGTCCTTTTGCTGCTGGTTTAAAGAAGAGATACGTTATTTGCGCCTTCCGAACTAGCACATCCGATGTCTGTATGCTTTTATTTCAAGCAAACTTCCACAGACTTACTATTAGCGGTTGCGTCTGTGGGTCTTACCAATGGCTCACTAGACAAACCTGACATGGAACAGAAAACTTTAGTAGATGACATGCCTTTATATTGAGGTTATCTTCTTATAGAAGCTGGGCTCTGTCTGTCTGTCTCCCCCCTACTTTCCTTAGTATCCCCCTACTTCTTGACTAATCATCTCAATTTTTTGTCTAATTGTTTTGGCCAATCTGCAAATCTAGCCTTTTCCACCACCTAGAAGTTGCCACAAAAAGACAAGGGTGTGATGTTCACTGGCCTGTAACTCTTTATCATTCCTCGGGATTACTTGAAAGAAAAAACGTAATAAATTGAGACAAGACATGCAGTTGCGATGTTTTCACAGGTGGCAGGTTGTTCTCATATTCCCCAACTTTCCTTAAATCAACTGTACCAACAAGGTACACATGGGTTTACCTAATTCGGGAGTAATGGAACACAATCAACATACATTGATGTAATCATGTTATATCACAAATAACTATACAATGACGCCCATGTACGTAACGAAGTCCATGAATTGAACACCAGCGCACAATTTCATGATTTCATTTCGTATATACGCGTTAAATGATATACTAAGGTTAAGCCTCGAGCGCGTTTGTGACCTTTCCAGAGCTAACTGCCATTACAGAGAAAAGGTTTTACTGCTGATTAACTCTTTTCCAGTGTGACCATTTCCAAGGAGACTGGCACTGCTGCCTGCGAGCCCATCTCAGGGCTGATGGCCGCCAAAGAGATTGGGGAATTACCCGAAGGCCTTTCTCAGGACTGCCACCCCTGCGGAGACTAGGGCTGGTGCCGGCGGGCCCTTCTTAAGGTTGACCGTCCATGACGAGATGCTGCCGGCGTGCCCTTCTCAGGGCTGACTGCACACACTGATAAAAGGACTGCTGCCGGCGAGCTTTTGTAAGGGCTGATAGCCTCCCACCCCCATGACTAGCGATGCTGGTGGGAGCCCCTTTTCAGCGCTGACAGCCTCCACAGAGACAGGGATTGCTGCCGTCGAGCCCTTTTTAGGACTGATCGCCCTCTTGGAGACAGGGGCTGCTGCCGTCGAACCCTTGTGAGGACTGACGTCTCCTACGTAAGCTGCTGCTAGCGAGTCTGTGTCAGGGCTGACTGCAACCACGGAGACTGGAACTTGCCAGCGTTCCCTTCTCAGGACTGGCCGCCCCTAAATAGGCTAGAGTTACTACTAGCGAGCCTTTGTCGGGGATGATGGTGGCCCTCAAGGAGTCTGTGGCTTTGTTCCGATGAACCTTACTCAGTAAGGAAAAGGTTTTACCTAAAAAATACCTACTTCTCTCTATTTTACGAAAAATAGAATTATCTTTTTGGAAAAAATCGTTTAGGGAGAGGTTTTACCTATCTTAGGGAGAACATTTCATATTAGGGAGAAGTTTTACCTGAGAGAATATTTCATCTTAGAGAGAAGTTTTACCTTAGAGGATAGTTTTTAACCTTAGGGAGAGATTTTACCTTAAGGAGAGGTTTTACTTTAGGGAGATGTTTTATCTACCTTAGGTAGAGGTTATACTTACCTTAGGGAAACTTTTGAGGGTTTTACCTTAGGGAGAGATTTTACCTTGGGGAGAGGTTTTACCTATTTTAGGGATAGGTTTGACCTACCTATGGAAGAGGTTTTACCTACCTAAGGAAGAGGTTTTACCTATTTTAGGGAGAGCTTTTAGCTATTTTAGGGAGAGATTTTACCTACCTTAGGGAGAGTTTTTACCTATTTTAGGGAGAGGATTTACCTAATTTAGGGAGATGTACTTACCTTAGGAAGATGTTTTACTTACCTTAGGGAGATGTTTTACTTACCTTAGGGAGATATTTTACTTACCTTAGGGAGAGGTTTTACCTATTTTAGGGAGAGGTTTTACCTATCTTAGGGAGAAGTTTTACTTACCTATTGGTTCCCGATGTGCACATTCATTCTCAAATTATGGAATTTAATAAGCGGACTTACGTTGACAACGAAGGATGGGCAAGCCATCAAAATAGCCGCCACCCAGGTGCATGCCAGAGCGATTCTAGCGTTTCTGGATGTACACATAGTCTTGGAGGACAAGGGGTGTGCTATAACCAAATACCTGCAATGAAATAAATATTGTCATGTTCACATGCATAATTGAATATACATTGACCAAAGAGTAAAACTTGAATACTAGGTTTTACAAATATAGATTAATCCAAAAAGTCATCGATTACCAAAAGTTATGTGACAAATATAGATTAATTAGGAGCATTCACCAAAAGTTAAGTGACAAATATAGATTAATTAGGAGCATTCACCAAATGTTATGTGACAAATATAGATTAATTAGGAGCATTCACCAAATGTTATGTGACAAATATAGATTAATTAGGAGCATTCACCAAAAGTAATGTCACAAATATAGATTAATTAGCAGCATTCACCAAAAGTTTTGTGACAAATATAGATTAATTAGGAGCATTCACCAAAAAGTATGTGACAAATATAGATTAATTAGGAGCATTCGCCAAAAGTTAAGTGACAAATATAGATTAATTAGGAGCATTCACCAAAAGTTTTGTGACAAATACAGATCAATCCAAAAAGTCATCGATTACCAAAAGTTAAGTGACAAATATAGATTAATTAGGAGCATTCACCAAAAGTTATGTGACAAATATACATTAATTAGGAGCATTCGCCAAAAGTTAAGTGACAAATATAGATTAATTAGGAGAATTCACCAAAAGTTTTGTGACAAATATAGATCAATTAGGAGCATTCACCAAAAGTTATGTGACAAATATAGATTAATTAGGAGCATTCACCAAAAGTTATGTGACAAATATAGATTAATTAGGAGCATTCACCAAAAGTTAAGTGACAAATATAGATTAATTAGGAGCATTCACCAAAAGTTTTGTGACAAATATAGATTAATTAGGAGCATTCACCAAAAGTTATGTGACAAATATAGATTAATTAGGAGCATTCACCAAATGTTATGTGACAAATATAGATTAATTAGGAGCATTCACCAAAAGTAATGTCACAAATATAGATTAATTAGCAGCATTCACCAAAAGTTTTGTGACAAATATAGATTAATTAGGAGCATTCACCAAAAGGTATGTGACAAATATAGATTAATTAGGAGCATTCGCCAAAAGTTAAGTGACAAATATAGATTAATTAGGAGCATTCACCAAAAGTTTTGTGACAAATATAGATCAATTAGGAGCATTCACCAAAAGTTATGTGACAAATATAGATTAATTAGGAGCATTCACCAAAAGTTATGTGACAAATATAGATTAATTAGGAGCATTCACCAAAAGTTAAGTGACAAATATAGATTAATTAGGAGCATTCACCAAAAGTTTTGTGACAAATATAGATTAATTAGGAGCATTCACCATAAGTTTTGTGACAAATATAGATTAATTAGGAGCATTCACCAAAAGTTAAGTGACAAATATAGATTAATTAGGAGCATTCACCAAAAGTTATGTGACAAATATAGATTAATTAGGAGCATTCACCAAATGTTATGTGACAAATATAGATTAATTAGGAGCATTCACCAAAAGTAATGTCACAAATATAGATTAATTAGCAGCATTCACCAAAAGTTTTGTGACAAATATAGATTAATTAGGAGCATTCACCAAAAGGTATGTGACAAATATAGATTAATTAGGAGCATTCGCCAAAAGTTAAGTGACAAATATAGATTAATTAGGAGCATTCACCAAAAGTTTTGTGACAAATATAGATCAATTAGGAGCATTCACCAAAAGTTATGTGACAAATATAGATTAATTAGGAGCATTCACCAAAAGTTATGTGACAAATATAGATTAATTAGGAGCATTCACCAAAAGTTAAGTGACAAATATAGATTAATTAGGAGCATTCACCAAAAGTTTTGTGACAAATATAGATTAATTAGGAGCATTCACCAAAAGTTTTGTGACAAATATAGATTAATTAGGAGCATTCACCAAAAGTTAAGTGACAAATATAGATTAATTAGGAGCATTCACCAAAAGTTATGTGACAAATATAGATTAATTAGGAGCATTCACCAAAAGTTAAGTGACAAATATAGATTAATTAGGAGCATTCACCAAAATTTTGGGACAAATATAGATTAATTAGGAGCATTCACCATAAGTTTTGTGACAAATATAGATTAATTAGGAGCATTCACCAAAAGTTAAGTGACAAATATAGATTAATTAGGAGCATTCACCAAAAGTTATGTGACAAATATAGATTAATTAGGAGCATTCACCAAATGTTATGTGACAAATATAGATTAATTAGGAGCATTCACCAAAAGTAATGTCACAAATATAGATTAATTAGCAGCATTCACCAAAAGTTTTGTGACAAATATAGATTAATTAGGAGCATTCACCAAAAGGTATGTGACAAATATAGATTAATTAGGAGCATTCGCCAAAAGTTAAGTGACAAATATAGATTAATTAGGAGCATTCACCAAAAGTTTTGTGACAAATATAGATCAATTAGGAGCATTCACCAAAAGTTATGTGACAAATATAGATTAATTAGGAGCATTCACCAAAAGTTATGTGACAAATATAGATTAATTAGGAGCATTCACCAAAAGTTAAGTGACAAATATAGATTAATTAGGAGCATTCACCAAAAGTTTTGTGACAAATATAGATTAATTAGGAGCATTCACCAAAAGTTTTGTGACAAATATAGATTAATTAGGAGCATTCACCAAAAGTTAAGTGACAAATATAGATTAATTAGGAGCATTCACCAAAAGTTATGTGACAAATATAGATTAATTAGGAGCATTCACCAAAAGTTATGTGACAAATATAGATTAATTAGGAGCATTCACCTAATGTTATGTGACAAATATAGATTAATTAGGAGCATTCACCAAAAGTTATGTCACAAATATAGATTAATCAGGAGCATTCACCAAAATTTATTTGACAAATATAGAAACATTAAACGGCAAACTATGAGAAAGAGATAACAATGAACATAGATATGTTGGTAGAATAGATTGATCTAACAGAGTGATCTTGTAGTGGAATAGTTTTAAAATTGGTTATTAGCCCCATCTTTGTTTTCCGGACAAACCAGTAGGCGCTTAGTCTCTCCAGAAGATGTCGAAGGTATGCATGCTTATAGTTCCTGTGACTTGCTGGTTAAAAACACAATCGAATAGATTGGAAAGCTATGATATCAATCAATAAACCCGTAACCCTTCAGCGTCTGTCCATACCTTTATTTTCCCACCTCTGTTTCTTCCATCCTCGACAGTTCCCTGCAGTATTGTTTTTTAATATGCTATGATATATCAACGAACAGATATATGTGCTGATATAATAGATTGAAAAAAGCTAAACATTTATGTAGCGGTTAGAGTAGTGTCTCAATATGTGCGTAGTAGCTGTCTGACATCTCACTATTTGTGAAACAGCAGTCTGACATCTCACAATTTGTGTAGTAATTGTGTGACATCTAAATAATTGCGCAGTAACTGTGTGACGACCAAATATTGATAAAATATCTGTGTGATTACTCATTATTTTTGTAGTAGCTGTGTGATGATTCAATATTTGTGTAGTAGCTATGATGACTCAATATTTGTGCAGTAGCCGTGTGGCGATTCAATATTTTTGTAATATGTGACTCTCTATACTGATGTAGCTGCAGTTACGTCGTTATATTTGTGTAGCTGCCGTATGATATCTTAATGAATGTGAAGCTGCAGCGCGACGTTCTTTGGATCACCATCTTTGGATAGATGCAGTGTAAGGTCTTAATATTTGTGTAGTAGCTGTATGGCGATTCAATATTTGTGTAGTATCTGTGTGACAATTCAATATTTGAGTAGTATATGTGTGACGATTCAATATTTGAGTAGTATATGTGTGACGATTCAATATGTGTGTAGTAGCTGTGTGGCGATTCAATATTTGTGTAGTAGCTGTGTGGCGATTCAATATTTGAGTAGTATATGTGTGACGATTCAATATTTGAGTAGTATATGTGTGACGATCAATATTTAAGTAGTATATGTGTGACGATTCAATATTTGTGTAGTAGCTGAGTGACGATTCAATATTTGTGTAGTAGATGTGTGCCGATTTAATATTTCTGTAGTATCTGTGTGACGAGTCAATATTTATGTAGTAGCTGTGTGACGATTTAATATTTGTGTAGTATCTGTGTGACAATTCAATATTTGAGTAGTATATGTGTGACGATTCAATATTTGAGTAGTATATGTGTGACGATTCAATATGTGTGTAGTAGCTGTGTGGCGATTCAATATTTGTGTAGTATCTGTGTGACTATTCAATATTTGAGTAGTATATGTGTGACGATTCAATATTTGAGTAGTATATGTGTGACGATTCAATATATGTGTAGTAGCTGTGTGGCGATTCAATATTTGTGTAGTAGCTGTGTGGCGATTCAATATTTGAGTAGTATATGTGTGACGATTCAATATTTGAGTAGTATATGTGTGACGATTCAATATTTGTGTAGTAGCCAGTAGTAGCTGTGTGACAATTGAATATTTGTGTAATAGCCGTGTAATTAAATAACGGACGCATCTCAAATCACAAAAAAGGAGACGGAGGTGTTATTACAAAGAGGCAGACTACCATATCATGCATTATCAACATAAATGATAACAATAAATGGGTCGAAAATTGAAATACATGGGATTAGATAGAATGATATTATTAGCAGACATGGTATTATTAGATAGAAAAAGAACATCAGAAACACGAAATATAATATTGCAGGTAAAATAAGCTTTTCACAAAATAAGAAGCATCATGTGACACAGGACTCATCAATGAAAGTAGGGAAAAGAGTCATTCAATGCTACATAGAGCCCCTTCTGTCATGTGGAAACGAATCATAACAATAAACAAACAAATAAGTTGAGGACACATCGTTCGTCAGAAGAATAATGAGAATTCCAAGGGAAGCTATAAAGACACAGAAGATTTACTAAGGGAGATTGACACCAAAAGAAAGATACTTATCAACATCAGAAATAGACAGTGAAAACTTATTGGCAACATTATTGAGACGAGGAGGTTCTGAGCACAATGTAACAACAAGAAATATTTACGAAAGGGTGAGACAGATGATGACAAACAGAGAAGATACTAGATCGTTTGACATCGTGGCAGGGTAGAAAGTTAACAGTAGGACTGGCACAATATTGAAGATAGAATGTGATCAATGATCGCGTATGCTGCCAACCGGCGCGGCACACGACGATGATAAATCATGTTGAGTAAAACATGATGGACTGAACATTTCTTGTGAGTGTTTATCTCACGGATAACCCTGCTCATAAACTCTTCTGTTTGCAGAATTGTCTCCCCGAAATACGTAGGGCCTACTCCATATAACAACATCTTTCCATTACTAGTCTGATTCTATCATTATCAAGTATTTTCTTTCACGTCTATTAACTATAGTGGATTTTGACACACGATGCATCTTCTCAATTACTGGGGTATATAACAAATTGTATCACTTATTGTGAATATCAGATGTTATTAACTAGTATTTGAGATGTGAAACATACGTAAGCGATAAAATATCACATTTTATGTGTGAAACATACATAAGCGATAAAATATCACATGTTATAAATTAGTGTTTAAGATGTGAAACATACATACATACGCGATACAATAATGTTGTATTAGTCATTATTGTTCTCTACCTAAGTGAGATAAATCTACATGCATCTTAACATCAAATAACATCACTCACAATTTGGAGATATCAACAGAATACATAAAGCTAGCTTTCGGACGTACCAGCAATGGTTTGGTTATTTTTGACACTCCTCACTTTATTAACAACTGTTGCGAATTCGGAGACACCCTTACTTAATTATGTTAAAATTCTCGTTTTATTCAATCCAACACATTATTTTAGTAGAAAAGCAAGAAAAAAAACTATTTTTAAATTTTAGTTAGAACAACGTTTCAAATTCAAACAGTTTAATTGGTGTATAAAAAGGTATTGTTGACGTCAACGTTTGCTACTACCCTACCTTTGTTAACAACTGTCAAAACTTTGTCAGACCTTTCATAATTGTTCAGGTATTTATGGATAACCCCTTTATACTAACAGACATTAATCTACATAGTCGTGACATTCATCAACATAATCGTGACATTCAACATAGTCGTGACATTCATCAACATAGTCGTGACATTCATCAACATAGTCGTGACATTCATCAACATAATCGTGACATTCATCAACATAATCGTGACATTTATCAACGTAGTCGTGACATGCATCAACATAATCGTGACATTCATCAACATAGTCATGACATTCATCAACGTAGTCATGACATTCATCAACGTAGTCGTGACATTCATCAACGTAGTCGTGACATTCATCAACGTAGTCGTGACATTCATCAACGTAGTCGTGGCATTCATCAATGTAGTCGTGACATTCATCAACGTAGTCGTGACATTCATCAACGTAGTCGTCGCATTCATCAACGTAGTCATGCCATTCATCAACGTAGTCGTGACATTCATCAACATAGTCGTGACATTCATCAACATAGTCGTGACATTCATCAACGTAGTCGTGACATTCATCAACATAGTCGTGACATTCATCAACGTAGTCGTGACATTCATCAACATAGTCATGACATTCATCAACATAGTCGTGACATTCATCAACATAATCGTGACATTCATCAACATAGTCGTGACATTCATCAACGTAGTCGTGACATTCATCAACATAGTCGTGACATTCATCAACGTAGTCGTGACATTCATCAACATAGTCATGACATTCATCAACATAATCGTGACATTCATCAACATAGTCGTGACATTCACCAACATAGTCGTGAGCAACCTGACGTGATGGAAATGGTGGGGCTGGGACAACACTGGAGAAATACAGATATAAACGGAAATAGGTGAAGGTGTTTCAAAAAGTAAACATGAAAACATAAGAAGGGACAATGTTTCGACTAAAATGCCTTCTGCGGGATGAAAAACTAAGGACAAACAACAACGAACCTGTATTGGAATACACATGTAATATAATCATCATCAGTAGGTGCCATGCCAGATGACGTAGGCGATCATGGCGCTTCACAGCTCTCTATCTCCAGTATTATGTATCACGATTGCTGTTGTTTCCCTGCCGTACCAGGTTATTCAACTAATATTTTCTAACTTTGTCACCCTCTGTTTCTGTTGCCTTCAATCTTGTCTGTTGTGACTATGTTTTACAAACCTCCTTGTTTCATAAAGTGGCCAAAAAAATGATTGTTGTCTTTTTCTTACATTATTGATTAAGCTCCGTTTCGCATTTGACTGATTCAACACATCCACATTCGTTTTCCTGGCAGTCCATGGTATTCTCAGTATTCTTCTGTAGAACCACATCTATACTGTTTCTAATTTCTCATTTCCCTATTTGTTTATTGTCCAAGACTCGCATCCATATGTTAGTATGAGAGTTATATAGCTCTGCAGAACTCTCTTCCTCACCTTTAATGACAATACCATATTACACAATATATTTCTCATTTCTCTACATAAGTTAGCCCATAGCATGTATTAACGCCGTAGGTGTATGAGATGATAACGATCTCACATTTCAGTGGTTCTGCTATATGAGGGCGGTAGCCATCTCCTCTCCTTCGCAGTCTTACTTTCCGCATTAAATCGGTATCCAATTAAGGCTGAGCGGACCCGTAGCCGTTGCGATATGAAAATCATTTCCGCCTCAACTGGGGAATGAACCCAGGACCAGTCATACGCGAAGTCACTGCGCTAACCACTACACTACGCTGCCCCATTTTTTCTAACTGTGGTATAGCAATTAGTAAACCATAAAAAGAGGGTGAGGATGGTGGGGTAGGGGGAAGTAGATGGAAAACAGAGGAGTAACTGAAAACGCGGAGTCAAAGAGTAGATAAAACAGTGTATTTGACAACGGGTAATAATTCCAGATACAGAGAGAGAGAGAGAGAGAGAGAGAGAGAGAGAGAGAACGGTGTATGTGACAGCGGGCAATGCAGCTAAAAGGAATTAAATAAAAATACATACAATTGAATAATTAGTACTTAATTATAAAACGTCTGATAAAAAAGAACTGTGCCAATGTCCAATTTTCGCAGTGTTTAATAAGAACTGTGTTAATGTCCAATTGTCATTGAGTTGAATAAAGAAAATGTATGTAGCAATCATAATTTTAACCAGGTCCTTTCAGATGGCACCGACCGCCTCGCAGCTTGAGTCAACACGTTTTGAGTCTTCGACCACACAGCATTCCTAAAAAGATGCGAATTAATCAAGACCTCCAAAGTATATATTTTCAAGATACTATGAATAAAGACCGATCAATCAACACACAAAAAAACAACAAACAAACAAACGCGCACGCACGCACACACAAACTGAACAGTTATGTAAATTCCTCGGGAACAACAAATGTTTAACATTAGCAAGTGCCACTGAGACATCGACATCGGTAGCCCCTCCAGTACACTTGAAATCCAGCTGTACTAACCAGAATGCCTTGTGTTATTGTGTTTCGACAGTACCGCTGGCTGTGTCCGTTAAGAAGTTCCGGAGATAATGCTTGATTTTGGTGGGTTTTTTTGCAATCAATTCTCATTCCATCTACAGCCTCCACATCCACGACCACGCTCCCTAAAATTTTTGGACAGAAACACAGAACGAGCCTCAGTATTTCTGTTTCCAGAGTTGCACCACGAGGACGAAGTTTTAGGATCTTGGTTTTACTAACCCTGGGAATCACACAGACGTAATGTATAAATACACCTTTTGTGAGCATGTAAAAAAAAAGTAAATTAACCCATAGCATTTATTAATGCCGTAGGGGTGTGAGATGTTAGCGATCTCACATTTCCGAGGCTCTGCAAATGAGGGCGGCAGCCATCTCCTCTCCCTCGCAGTCTTTACTTCCCGGATTAATCCGGTACCCAATTACATGGGTCGACCCGAGAGCCGTTGCGATCTGAACAACATTTCCTCCTCAACTGCGGAATGAACCCAGGACCACTCATATCCGAAGCCAGTGCGCTAACCATTGCGCTAGCGCTAACGCTAGAACATGATAGAATAGCGAATCAAAAATATGCCAGGACTTTTAAGGTCTATATTGATGAGTATGTAGGAGGCAATCAAGTAAGATGGGGAGGGACTGCGGTAACATTAGGCAAATATGCGATATAAACAGAATAAGGTTCAACATTATGTTGCCAAGTAGCTTAAACAGTCAGTAAGAATGGTATAAGCATAGGCCTATACGTGATTATGAAACTGGCAGCGGCTGCAATATTATGAATAATATTCTTCTTCTTCAGTGTTCATTCTCAAAATCCCGCTGGATTTCTCTTGTAACAGGACAATGCTCCTACAAGGTTTCCAGTTGAATATGGCCCAGAGAATGGAGATGCGCTGTGTTGCCGTTTTATTTGCGCCAATGGCCCAACACATCCGTCTTCGGAGGAATTAACGATATAACCTTAGCGTTTTCAAAATTCAAGACCACATGCAAACATTAATAAAGATATGTGCAAGGGTTCTCAAGATATTGCATGAAATCGGACGGAACAAGTATTAAAACCAATATAGGACCAGCCTGTGAATTACGACTCGTCAGCTATGGCTCGCTAAGATTTGCTACATTACACCTTAACCTCATGGGGATGAAAAATATTCAATACAAAAGTGTTGCAAAATGTATTTTTCATGATTTAGTGTATAAACTGTTCTATTTGGAGTGTGTCTATGTATTGATTTCAAGCTCACTAGACAGTTAGATATTTGAAATAGACAGCCAGTTTTGAGCTAATGTTTGTTTATAATCTCGCTTATAGTGAGTGCATCTTTTGGTTGCTATGGATATTTGTGTGCTGTTTTTTATTGGTTAGATTCTATTGTCGAAGGCATATAAAAGCTGTTGCTTATATGGCTGTTAAACATTTTTACACAAGAGAAAGATTGTTTTACACAAACAAGAAAATGTTCTAGATAAATCAAGCAACTATTTGGCTTGTTAACAAACATGTGTGTAAAGACGTAAAATATGGGATGAAGAGGCATAAGTAGCGTTTAATTATTTGAGTATCGTATGTAATATCATCAACATGGAGTGCCCTTTCAATGCCAGAGGTTACTTGAAACCAACCCTATCGCCCCCCCCCCAATCCCCACAGCAAAGCTATGCATGACGTATTATACTAAGACACGTGCTATTCCCCCCCCCCCCCCCACGAAAAGAAGGCTCTCGAAATAGGCATTGCACCACGCCGAAAGGTGAAGCCTCATTGGTTTGAAAAAAAGCTCATAAACCTCCCCACTGCACATAGGGAGTAAGAGATAATTGCTCGCAATTCCAGGGGTTCACAAACAAACATAAAGACACGTGCTAAAATTATAGCAACCCAACATTTTTAAAAATACAAACCAATTTTTAAAAAAAGATATCATAAAGTCGAGAAGAGAATTTTTTTAATTTAGGTAAGCCCACCCCGCACCCCCAAATAAAACACACAAAAATTGTTTCTAAGGCCCAGGATGTAAAAATGTTCATCTCATGATGTTTCCCTCTGAATTGTTACATCTCATGATGTTTCCCTCCCAATTGTCACATCACATAATGTTTCATTCCCAATTGTTACATCTCATGATATTTCCCTCCCAATTCTTCAATCTCATGATGTTTCCCTCTGAATTGTTACATCTCATGATGTTTCCCTCCCAATTGTCACATCACATAATGTTTCATTCCCAATTGTTACATCTCATGATATTTCCCTCCCAATTCTTCAATCTCATGATGTTTCCCTCTGAATTGTTACATCTCATGATGTTTCCCTCTGAATTGTTACATCTCATGATGTTTTTTTAATAATGGTATCTCTGAATACCTTATGAACTTTCCTTCAAATATGTTTCTCTGCCTACCTCTTGATTTTTACTTCCAACTTATATCTCTGCTACTTCATGATGTTTCCTTACACCTTGTATTTCTTCTTATCTCTTGATGTTTACTTCCAAATTATGTCTCTGTCTACCTCATGATGTTTCCTTCCAACTTGTATTTCTGCCTACCTTGTGATGTTTCCTTCCAACTTGTATATCTTCTAACCTCATGATGTTTCTCTCCAACACGTACGTCTATCTCCTACTACCTCATGATGTTTCTCTCCAACACGTAAGTCTATCTCCTACTACCTCATGATGTTTCTCTCCAACATGTATCTCTGCCTACCACCTGAACAGTAGCATTAATTAGCCAAGCGAGCAAGATCTTACTAAGAATTGTCATGAAAATGTTACTGCAAAAATTAAATAATACTGGAAAAATTAAATAATACTGGAAAAATTAAATAATACTGCAAAAATTAAGTAATACTTCAAAAATTAAATAATACTGCAAAAATTAAAAACAAAAGTTAACGAGGTACATAATATTAAAATAAATAATAAAATAATAAATAATAAAAGTTAACGAGGAACAAAAGTTAAAAATTCAATAATACTGCAAAAATTAAATAATACAGCAAAAATTAAATAATACTGTAAAAATTAAATAATACTGCAAAAATTAAAAACAAAAGTTAACGAGGTACATAATATCATTACTCTCCTCATATATATAGTTACACGAAACAAAACTTTCTTCTTCTTCACACACACACACACACACACACACATAGAACATAAAACTCAGTGGTGGCGTCAGCGTTCCAGCTTCTGTAATATGTCATAGAGTTGAATATAGTAATCTCAGTTCTGTTTCTCTCGGAAACAAATCAGTCTATCCGACAGACAAGACAGATTTCAGTCAGACGCTTCCATTCGAACTAGTTCAATTATAGCTTGCATCCACTGTATGTGGTCTTCATTAAAACACCGCTGTAGTTGCTTCATTAGTTGTAGTAACGAGGTCTTATTCAGTCACACGCCATGGTAGACAAATGCATTCCCAGACTATTATAATTCCTTCTTTTGAAGTAGGTCTAACTGGAACGATAGCTACTGCATTAAGAACTCTCCCAGTCCCTTCACATAGGCCTATGTGGTTATTTCGTGAGAACGTCGGAAACAGAGTTAATGTTATCTGTATCTGCAGCGATGGTTCACAATGTCTCCCTTCAACTATTGAAATAATGTTTTGTTTTACAGCTGGATAGATCTGAGAGTCAATATTTTTAAACTAACACACACTTACATTAGGAATAATGTGCCATAATATATAAAAACATTATCTAGAACGTTGATGCACGAAACAAACAGATCTTAGAGTTTACAATTTGTGTGACTAACTTACTTCCAAGGTAACTTCCTTTTCCATTATTCAGCAAATCAAGTATTGAGTTACAAGTGGGCATAGACTACGACATGATTTCCTTTATATAAATGTAATATCAGATATCTTTAAGCTACAGGATAGATAATTGCTAGATCATCTATCTTTTCTCACTGAAGAAACCGTATAAAATATTCGTTTTTACAACTTCACTTTTGTGTATTATAATTTCATTGTTTTCTCTTCCTCTTCATTGCACTATTTTAATTTGATTGTATCTCTTCATTGCACTGTTTCAATGTAAATATGTTTTTCATGCATCTATCTATTCTTTCCTCTGTTTTTCCTGTAAGGCGTCGCAGGATTGAATTTTCGTGCTATAGCACGTTTGGCTGCCTGATATGCAGTAATATCACAATCATTGTTTCTTCATTGCATGATGTTAATATAAAATGTTTCTTCACTGCCCCTTTTTACTGAAAAATTTCACTTCCTTGAAATATTTTAATTTGTTTGCATCTCTGCACTGCACTATGTTAACGTAACTGTCTTTTAATTGCTTTATTTTAATGAAAATTTCTCTTCATTGCACTCTGTTCATAAATATTTCTCTTAATTGCACTGTTCCAATGTAAAACAAAATGTAAATCGTGTTCAATTCAAATGTAAAAAATATTAAATCGTTGCACTATTCTATTGTAAACATGAAGCTTTGTTACACTATATTGATTTGATTGTGTCTGGTCACTGTACTATGCTAATGAAAATACTACGCCAATTAAACAAATTTATTTGAAAAATATCATTATTTCTAGTGGAAAGTCACACATTATGATATAAAAAACATGAATTCTAGTTGGGAGACATTAATTATAGTTGGAAGACATCAATTCTAGTAGATTGTCATCAATTCTAGTAGATTGTCATCAATTCTAGTAGCGTCAAATCTAATAGGCTGTCAATTCTAGTATGTTGTTATTATTTTAGCAGGATAACATCATCTAGTAGGATGAAAAAATTTATAGAAGGATAATATACATTATAGTGGGATATCATAATTTGTAGTATGTTGTCATAAATTCTAGTTGGAAGACATCAATTCTAGTAGGTTGTCATCAAATTTAGTTGGAGGATATCAATATTCTAGTAGGTTGTCATCAATTATAGTTTGTGAACATCAATTCTGGTAGATTATCATTAAAATATAGTAGGCTGTCATCAATTAAGTAGGATGTCAATAATTCTAGGAAATGGGGTCAAGGGGGGCACCGTAGCGTAGTGGTTAGCGCACTGGCTTCGTATATGAGTGGTCCTGTGTTCATTAAAATTCAGGCTCCAGGGTCGATCCAGCCTTAAATGGGTACCAGAATAATCCGGGAAGTAATACTGAAACGTCAGATCACTAACAGTTCACACCCCTACGGCATTACCAACTGCTGTAGTTCACACCCCTACGGCATTACCAACTGCTGTGGGTTAACTTTACTTTACAATAATTCTAGTAGGCTGTCATCAATTCTAGTTGGAGGACATCAATGATAGTAATTTGTCATCAATTTCAATAGGTTGTCGTGAATTCTAGTAGTGTGTCATCAATTCTAGTAGTGTGTCATCAATTCTAGTAGTGTGTTATCAATTCTAGTAGTGTGTCATCAATTCTAGTAGTGTGTCATCAATTCTAGTAGTGTATCGTCAATTCTAGTAGTGTGTTATCAATTCTAGTAGTGTGTCATCAATTCTAGTAGTGTGTCATCAATTCTAGTAGTGTGTCATCAATTCTAGTAGTGTGTCATCAATTCTAGTAGTGTGTCATCAATTCTAGTAGTGTGTCATCAATTCTAGTAGTGTGTCATCAATTCTAGTAGTGTGTCATCAATTCTAGTAGTGTGTCATCAATTCTAGTAGTGTGTCATCAATTCTAGTAGTGTGTCATCAATTCTAGTAGTGTTTCATCAATTCTAGTAGTGTGTCATCAATTCTAGTAGTGTGTCATCAATTCTAGTAGTGTGTCATCAATTCTAGTAGTGTGTCATCAATTCTAGTAGTGTGTTATCAATTCTAGTAGTGTGTTATCAATTCTAGTAGGAAATCATAAATTATAGTAGGATATCGTCAAATATAAAGTATGATATTATAAATACTACAAGTATCATGTAATCAATTATAAATATGATGTAATGTATTCTAGATTGTGATGTCATAAATTTCACAGTAAGATAGGATTTCAGTTACATATTGGATTACAATTAATTCTAGAATAGACGGTCAGTTTTAGAAATATCATAGGATAGGATCATTATCCATTTCAAAAAACGATATTCTCAGTTTTACATTGTCCCATATGGAGGAACTATAAACATGATTATATAGATGTTGAAATATGAAGGAAAGATATGCATGATTATATAGATGGTATGACGGTATACAGACGGTATATGACGGTATATAGATCTTGAAATATGAAGTAATGATATGCATGATTCTATAGATGTTGACATATGAAGGGAACATATTCATGGTCCTATATATGTTGAGAGAATGAGAGTGTGAAAAATACATGACATCAGTGAAATAGATACGGGAAGACGTGTCATGTTTTCTAAAGCACATTCTACCATTATTTTTTAAAATAGTCAGTTATAAAGGAGATTTCTGCTGAAATTCTATTGACCAAATACATCTTCTTAAATATCTTAATCCTACATGAGGCTGACAGGCAGCTTCCTAATGTGTCCTCGTTTTTCTAAAAGAAGAAATAAGACCGCCCAGGAACATTTTCATGATTTGATTCCACTTCGTAAAGGACATTATGAAATTCTGTGCAAGAAACAGCAGTTCCAATTTCTCTCTGTATTTTCTTTATTGTTGATGTTAGGATTTGTAATGAGGAGAAATGAGAGTGAATTGACGTGTGTGAGGGCGCGTGGGGTGTGTGCTGGGGGGCGCGTGGGGTGTGTGCTGCGTGCGTGTAGATGTTATGTGATGGGGATTCCTTATAAGGGTCGGTTTCAAAGATAATACTTTCTGAAATAATGAATACGATAACAAGTATGTTATTTTTACAAGATGTAACAAAGCCGAAAATAGAATAAGAGATGTAACAAAACCAAAAATAGAATAAGAGATGTAACAAAGCCGAAAATATAATAAATGTGCAACATTCTTAATCTGATTATTCTGTGTTGTCTCTTAAACTCCTTCTTAGTGTGATCCTAGGAACGGAATGTGTTGAGGCCTGGTTTACAACACATCTAAGAAAGCCTTATGGTCTGATACATCTGATTTCAGGAAGGATTTTGAGATACTTTTATTTATCGTATGGCACAATCAAATATTCTTAGTCTTCATTTACGACATTCGTAACAGGCTACATTATTACCTTACGACATGCGTAACATGCTAAATTATTACTTTACGACATGCGTAACATGCTACATTATTACTTTACGACATGCGTAACAGGCTACATTATTACTTTACGACATGCGTAACATGCTACATTATTACTTTACGACATGCGTAACAGGCTTAATTATTACTTTACGACATGCGTAACAGGCTTAATTATTACTTTACGATATGCGTAACAGGCTACATTATTACTTTACGACATGTGTCACAGGCTACATTATTACTACTCTCTGGCTCAGATAATAAACGGAATACCTTACAGGGTAAGATATTCTAAAAGTCTATGACAGTAAAACCTGCCACAGTAAAATCTGTCAAAATTGTATTATCGATAGTAAGAGAGAGAGAGAGAGAGAGAGAGAGAGAATATGTGTAAATGAAATGATGTGATGTGAGGATGAGTGAATGCGAGTTGTAAGGAAGAGTAAGGAGTGCGAATGGAGTGATAGAGAAAAAGAGAGAGTGTGAGAATATATATGACAGACATTATGTTAAGAGAATGGAGCGAATGAGAATTAATCATCATCATCGTTAAACCCATACTCTCGCATCGGTGACACTTTAGATACATCTATAGAAACATCATGCCATGAATCTATGCTCTCACTACATTTATACAAATATTCTGCCATGAATCTATGTTCTCACTACATTTATACAAATATCCTGCCATGAATCTATGTTCTCACTACATTTATACAAATATCCTGCCATGAATCTATGTTCTCACTACATTTATACAAATATCCTGCCATGAATCTATGTTCTCACTACATTTATACAATATCCTGCCATTAATCTATGTTCTTACATCTATAGAAACATCATGCCATTAATCTATGTTCTCACTACATCTATAGAAACATCATGCCATTAATCTATGTTCTCACTACATCTATAGAAACATCATGCCATTAATCTATGTTCTCACTACATCTATAGAAACATCATGCCATTAATCTATGTTCTCACTACATCTATAGAAACATCATGCCATTAATCTATGTTCTCACTACATCTATAGAAACATCATGCCATTAATCTATGTTCTCACTACATCTATAGAAACATCATGCCATTAATCTATGTTCTCACTACATCTATAGAAACATCATGCCATTAATCTATGTTCTCACTACATCTATAGAAACATCATGCCATTAATCTATGTTCTCACTACATCTATAGAAACATCATGCCATTAATCTATGTTCTCACTACATCTATAGAAACATCATGCCATTAATCTATGTTCTCACTACATCTATAGAAACATCATGCCATTAATCTATGTTCTCACTACATCTATAGAAACATCATGCCATTAATCTATGTTCTCACTACATCTATAGAAACATCCTGCTATGAATTTATGTTCGTACTACATCTATTCAAATATCCTGCCATTTATCTATGCTCTCAGTGCCATGTTCGAGTTTTGAAGAAAAAAATGACCGTGTCAGGTCTTTGATATTATCAATAAAACGTTCCTGTACTCTCCTCGTCTTCTCACTCCCTCAACTGTCCATAATATGTACTCACTGCGCAAAACTCAAATCCAAAAGGTAAAACGTGAAACGGGGTAATGAAGTTTTGTTAATAACACGAAACAACACACACACAAAAATACACACACACATCGACGTTTATACCGAAAGGCTTTATCAAGGATAACATACACATATACATCAAAAACGACAAGTAGGGACGACACAACTTGCGTTCACATATCTAGCGAAATGACCGGAAGGATAGAAATTAGGTAAGAGGTGACACACACAGGAAATGTACAGAAATATACAAAAACAAACCCAAAAACATGTAAAAACGAGACAGAGAAATGACGGAACAACCCGATATCATGCGTATGTCAGGCGCTTAGTATTTTCCAAAGGCTTCAGAGTACCAAATTCGTATATATATAGCGGTTCTCAGGCGCCAGAGAATCGGAGAAGCATACTTTGATAGCCGTCACCTAAATAGCATGGGCGCCCCGATAGCCTGTGCCATTGAAATGAACGTCGACAGGGTAGCCCGAATGGTGTTTGATGCTGTGCAGGTGCTCGCAGAATTGGTCAGCAGGCTTCCTACCCGTCTCAGGTAGGAAGCGTTCGCAGCTGATAGTGCCAGAATGATATGGGACGTCAGGGCTAAGATGACTCTGGACTAGTAGATCCCTGAGGTTCTTGTCCTGTCTGTACGCAACCAGAGGGGGGGGGGGGAGGTTGCAGAACACTTCACGCGGTTCAGGATCCGACTGGAGAAGGGAAAGGTGTCGGAGTAGAAGGTGTCGGACTATGGGCTGTCAAGAGCTTCCTGTTTACAGTGAAAGGGATTGAATCATCATAATCATCAAAGAGAATAATGTCTCATCATACGGAAAAACTACACAAATTTACGTCGTATCACCATAGCTGGGAGATGTTCATACTGAGCAACAAGATCCGGAAAAACTACACAAATTTACGTCGTATCACCATAGCTGGGAGATGTTCATGCTGAGCTTCAAGATCCGGAAAAACTACACAAATTTACGTCGTATCACCATAGCTGGGAGATGTTCATACTGAGCAACAAGATCCGGAAAAACTACACAAATTTACGTCGTATCACCATAGCTGGGAGATTTTCATACTGAGCAACAAGAGCATTTATTTTGTTTCTGACATAGATTGCTGCTATTTTCTGTATAATTAATGTGCGATATTCGTCTTTAACATTTCTTTTCAAAAACCTGTATTATTCTCTTCATTTCCGCTGTAATTGTTCAACTCCATATAAAGTAAAGTAAAGTAACCCATTGCATTTATTAATACCGTAGGGGTGTGAGATGTTAGGGATCTCACATTTTAGAGGCTCTGCAAATGAGGGCGGTAGCCATCTCCTCTCCCTCGAAGTCTTTACTTCCCGGATTAATCCGGTACCCATTTAAGGCTGGGTCGACCAGGGAGCCGTTGCGATCTGAGAAACATTCCACCTCAACTGGGGCATGAACCCAAGACCACTCATATGCGAAGCCAGTGCGCTAACCACTGCGCTACGCGGCTCCCAATACGTAACTCCATATACGTACAAAAGAATAAGTATTAATAAAGATTTCTATAAGATGATCTTCACTGATGTATCTATAATGCTTTTTCCATATGACGTTCAAAGTGGACATTGCAACTGAGACCGTTTCAAGTCTAGTATTGAAATCTTTGTCTATGTGCGTTGCTCTAGATCGTACATGTGTTCAAGATGAATTAATTTGTACCCCATCCGTTACGTTTTTGATTATTGTTGGACTTTTAATTGGTCGTTATTTCCAGAACTGGAGTCGTATGCCAAAAATAGCAAGGCCAACCTAAATCGGAAACTAATTCATGCTTGCTCTTTAGTTGACAGGCCACCTATACGGTCAAGTATCGCACTATCAGTATGTGCACTATCGAGTATCAAGTATATGAAAGGCTAACTGCTTTAAATGTCCCAAGACATCTGATTAATCTAATAGAGGAACTTTACCAAGATCAAAAGGCTGCAGTGAAGTTAGAGGACTATCTCTCAGAGTGGTTTGAGGTACAGAGTGGAGTAAGGCAGGGATGCACACTCTCCCCATACCTGTTCAGCAACTATGCAGAAAGTATAATGAGGAACGTGAGAGAAGACATACACAACGCTGACTACCACGCTTTAAACATCGGTGGATCCCTAATCCCGGAACTACGCTACGCAGACGACACAGTGCTTCTTTCAAATGATATAAATGGATTGGAACAACTAATCAAGAACACAAAGAAATATAGCGAAGCACAAAATTTGTATTTAAACACGTAAAAAACAAAAATCATGTCAACAGATATAACAACACAACAACCAAAAATCAGAATAGACAATACCGAGATAGAATGTGTGGATAAATTTGAATACCTAGGAGCAAACATCAACGGTGCAGGAGACTGCATGTCAGAAATAAGGAAGAGATTGGCAATGGCATATTGCAAAATAACACGGCTAAAAAACATATGGAAAAACAACAAAATAGAAACGAAAGTGCTAATGTTACGAACTTTTCTTTTTCCGATTAAAACATACGGCTGTGAAACATGGACCCTAAGTAAAACAGCGGCAAAGAAGATCAACGCCTTCGAGCTGAAATGCTACAGGAAGATACTTAGAATATCATGGAAGGATAAAATCAGAAACTCAGATAAACACACTGAATATTCCAGAGTGTTGGTTACTAAACACAATAACAAAAAGAAAACTATGCCTGTTTGGTCATATAAAGAGACATAACTGTTTAGAAAGACAAATAATGGAGGGAAGAGTACCTGGGAAGAGAAGAAAAGGGCAGACCAAGAAGAGGATGGACTGACGACATTAAAGATAACATGAATACATCGCTAGAAAATTCAAGCCACATCGCCCAAGACAGAGAGAGGCTCAGAGAGTCCATTGGGAAGATAACGTTCTGGAAGGAATACCTCACATGACACACACACTGCTTTATAGCACATAATTATATGTTCAGCAAAGAACCATATTGAGAGTTTGACGATATAAAAAATAAGAACAGTATTTCTATCTATCTATTCGCTAAACCCTTTTTTGCTTTTCAGCGTGGGGTGTAGGGGAGTGTTCTTGAGATGACTCTCCTGTGTGCTGAGTATATTGTGGAATTAGTAGCCTCTTTTATTTCGGTGGTCCATCGTTTTCGCGGTCGACCTCTAGGTCTGCCGTCACTGTATCTGTGTAGCATAGCTTGCTGTGGTATGCTGTCTGATGGTAGTCTGCTGATGTGTGCAAACCATTTTATCTGTTGTCTCTTAATATATTCCAAGAATGGGCGGTTCCTTTTTCTTGTCGAATGTCCTCATATCTCACTCTGTCTCCTAACGACAATCCTAAGATTCTGCGTAAGCATTCCATTACAGCTGTCACAAGTTTACGTTTATCTTGTGCTGTCGTTGTCCATATTTGGCATTGGTAGCACAAAGTGGCATAAAAATCGCTTTGAATAGTGTTATTTTGGTGATTAAATCTACATTTTTGTTACTGAAGATCGGTCTCATTTGACCTAGGGCTTGGTATGCTTTACTACATCTATTGTGTATTTCTTTGCTGCTTTTGCCGTCTGATGTTATATTACTTCCTAAGTATGGGAATTCTGTCACTTGGTTAAGTCTGTTGCTTCCAATATATATATATATATATATATATATATATATATATATATATATATATTATATATATATATATATATATATATATATATATATATATATATATATATATATATATATATTGGTGTTTCGCTCTGCTCTTCTTATCTTCATTACTTCGGTCTTTTCTATATTTATCTTCATGTTAAAGGTATGGCATGTTTGATGTAATTTGTCTATTTGTCATTGCTCTTCTGATGTTACTAGTGCTTGGTCATCTGCAAATAGCAATTCGTTTAAGTTTCCTTCAGATTATTTTCTTCTGTTGTCTTGCTATTTTGCAGATGTGATCTATGTATGTTATGAACAATAGGGGGGAACAGTACACATCCCTGTCTCACACCCGAGTGAATTTGAAAATTATCGGATGTACCAGTGCTCGTTCTACTGCGCATTGACTATTGATGTATATGCTTTGATATAGGCTTATCGGATGTTGGGGAACTCCATATGTCTGTAGTGTTATCCATAGTTGTGCGCTATCCACTATGTCAAAAGCTTTCTCTTGGTCCACGAAAGCAAATATAGGTCGTGGTTATATTCTGTCGCTCTTTCTGAAAGTTGTTTGAGGGCAAAAACTGCATCTGTACAGCTATTATTGTCCGAAAACCGAATTTTGTGTTGTTGAGCTGTGGTTCTATATATGCACGCATCCTCTCTCTAGTATCATTCTAAAGATTTTTCCTATGTAACTTAAGAGTAATATGCCTCTATATTTAGTGGTCACCTTTACTGTCTTTTTTCTTCCAAATGGGAACAATCGCCGCTGTATTCCAGTCCTGTTGTGTCTTCTGTGTCTTCCATAGCACATTGAACAGTCTGTGTAGCCACTTTATACCTGTCACTGTTAGCATTTATACAAGTTCTAATAGGTATGCTGTATATTCCTGGTGCTTTTTATTTGCGCATGTTTAACTGCGTCTTAAATTTCGACCTATTTTTTAAGGTCTATTTAGTATGATGCAGTGTTCATCGTTGATTATTTCTGTTGGTTCGTGTCTTTTTTACTTCTCATGATTTATACTTTCTTGTAGAACATCTTTAGTGCGTTTTGTCTATCCATGCCAAGCATTTCTCCATAGTTTTGCCATGACTTAATGTTTTGCAGTTGCGTACTTTACCTCTTATGTCCACCAAACTGCCATTTTTTGTTTCGTGCCTTTACGGTTTTTATATCCGCATATTTTTCAGCTGTTTGTATGATGTTTGTGTGATCTGTTGTTTCTTAATATATTCCAAGATTGGGGTGGTGCCGGTTGTTTGTCTAATGTATTCATTCCTCACTCTGTCTCTTAGCGATATTCCTAGGATTCTGCGTACAGTAGCAACGGTAACGTTGCAATAATATAGCGCACGGCAATCAATGGCAAAGATGTGCACATGTTTTTTTAACGAGCAAGCTAGACGCTCTGTCAAGATGAGAATCAGCATGTGATTGGACGACATCTTAAATAAGGATAAAGCTTTTCTATTTATAGAAGCTAAAGACTGGAGCCGGATCCGGAAGTTAAGGTGACAAATTGAAACAAGAAAGTGTCCAATGGTGGAAACAAAAGGGATGATAGTAAGAATGTTAACGAGTTAGAAGTGCAATGAAATGAAATCATTATAGCGTGTAACAATGCGGAATGGATGCATTTACATCTATTCTTTCGGCATTTGTGTGTGTGTTTGTGTAATACGTGTGTGTATGTTGAAAACAAATATAAGCTTAGGAACATTAAAGCATAGCCTCGTATGATAACATTAAAGCATAGCCTCGTATGATAACATTAAATCGTAGACTCGTATGATAACATTAAATCGTAGACTCGTATGATAACATTAAATCGTAGACTCGTATGATAACATTAAATCGTAGACTCGTATGATAACATTAAATCGTAGACTCGTATGATAACATTAAATCGTAGACTCGTCTGATAACAATTCTCACAGTCTGCAACAAAATATGCATGTTCTTATCTGCCATATTATATTTATATGCCATGACTAAAGAATAGATTTGTATGCGAAATTTTGAGATATCTAATTCGTTTCTTCAGTATATAAAAGAGGGACACAAGAATGATAACAAATATATAACGTCATGAGAACGGTGCAATTGGATCTCAGAGTGGGGAAATGTCAATCAATGGGGGGTTAGGTTCTAAACAATATACAAGCCAGACAGGATAACTGTAGAGATGAGTGCCTAAGCACGCGTAAGTTTGAATAGATATACACAAATATGCTATCTCAGAAAACTAATGTTAGGATTAGGCCATATCCTTGTAGAATTTGTGGATTGAAAATGTTTATTAAAAAATATGAAAATGAGGACTCACAAACATACAATAGAGGAGAAAATGGAAATCTGTGATAAGATATATTGCAGAACTCAACACGAGAGACGATTACAGAAGATTACATTTATATGGATAAGTCTAGCTTTGTACGAACGTCCGTGATCACGTTTGAAAATATACTTATTGCTTTCACAATCTGTTTAAAATTAATGTAGGTTACGTCACAAGGTCACCCTCCTTTAAGTCTTTCGCTAGTCTTTCAGTCTATTTCATCTTCCTCCACTCTGTCTATACTTCTTCTTCTTCTTCTTCAGCGTTCATTATCAAACTCCCACTGGATATCTCTTGTAGCAGGACCATGGTCCTATTATATTTCCAGAAGGATGTAGTCCAGAGAATGGAAATGCGTGGTTTCGCCGGTTTTTTGCGCCAATAGCCCAACACATCCGTTTTCGGCAGATCTGTCTATACAAATATCATCACATTTGCTCCTATCGTTAGGAAACATATCCATATAGTAAGTCACTTTCCGTCTTTCCAGACGATAGTGTTATTGTTGTGCAATAAGAAATACGAAATAATCTACGATCCATGGCGATGATGGATGTAACTCACAAAACCAATCTTAGTCACAAAGAGTCTTCTAAAGAATTACAAGGAATCACGGGCCTACTTGTACAATCATGTGATGTTGTGTTTCTTCTCAGACGTGGAGCCCTTGAACTAGCTGTGATCACTTCCTTCTTTTTAGTTATACCATTACTGACATTTTCTTCCGCGATTCACGGTATCCCGTTCCCATGATACCGTATCAATGCGTGTATCTTTCATATTGCGCTTTCACGCGTCTTTTTACCAAAGTAGGCGTCGTGTCGACACAGGACTAATTCTCCATAAAGAAGATCTTTTATTATTCTATCACCTTTCACCCTCCTAATGTGTCCCAGCCATCTAAGTCTGTGCCGACTGAGAACAGAAAACATTACGGTATCGCCTGGTCTTTCAAACACATCAGTGGTAGTGATTGCATCATGCCTCCTAACTGCAAGAATTTTACGTAGGCACCGCTTGTGAAAGCTGTTTATTCATGTCTTCTGGTAAATATAGGTTGCTCGTGTTTCACTGCCATAGTTGAGGGTGCTGAAGAAATAAGATTGATAAACCAGGAGTTTAGTTTTTATTGTTTATTTTCTGTTCCTTTAAAGTATTTTTGTTAGCCAGTTCATTGCTGTTGATACCTTGCTGATCCTGATGGCTATTTCTTGATCCAGGGAGAATTTATTGTTGACTGGGTATCCCGGGAGAATTTATTGTTGACTGGGTATCCTAGATATGTAAAGTGGTCAACAACATCTAGCTCATCACCACCAATAACAATTTATGGCTGCTTGATGGCAGCCTGCGTCATAATTTGCATCTCATTTTTGTTGATTATTACTCAAAACTCATGGCATGCATCAGAAAAAGTAGTCAGGTTTTGTATTTCCTCCTGGGAGTGTGTCGTAATAACAGCATCATCTGCATAGAAAATCCTCTTGTGAGGACCTTATTTACCCAGGTTTGGTTTTAAGCCCTTGAGCACTGTAGAGGCCACCATCTGTACAATAATGGATGAGCATACCAGCCTCCAGATCGTGAAAAGCATGAAAAGAGAAGAGAGAAGAATTTTTCAAAAAGAATGGGGGGGGGGGGGGCAAGAATTGAGACTTGATTTGTACCTTGCACTTAATCACAGACTCCTGTAAAGAAACACCATCAAAGCTGACAGTATCTTTCATGCCTGTGTGGAATGACTCAAATATACAGAGGAGGGTTGATGGGCTTAAGATCTTCTTGAGTGATTTTTGAATAGGGTTTCACGGCTTACTACGTCGAATGCCTTTGTAAGATCAATGAAAACATACAGGGGCTGCTTTTGTTTACGGAATTTCTCTTGCAATTGATGTAATGAAAATATCACATGCGTGGTTGGTCTGTTTCTACGAAAGCCGTATTGTGATTCAGGGTGTACCGGATCACATAAAGCTCGGATTCGTCGCAGCATACTTCTTTGGAGCCGCGTAGCCCAGTGGTTAGCACACTGGCTTCGCATATGAGTGGTCCTGGGCTCATTCCCCAGTTGAGGCGGAAAAGTTTTTCAGATCGCAACGGCTCCCAAGTCGACCCAGTCTTAAATGGGTACCGGATTAATCCGGGAAGTAAAGAATGCGATGGAGAGGAGATGGCTACCGCCCTCATTTGCAGAGCCTCTAAAATGTGAGATCGCTAACATCTCGCACCCCTACGGCATTAATAAATGCTATGGGTTACTTTACTTTTTACTTACTTCTAACAAGTATTTTGCCAACAGTAACGGTGTTACAGTCACTCTTGCCCCTCCTCCTTGTTCTTAAAAATAAAGCTAGGTTCGCACAAAAATAACTAGCAAGGTAGGGAACTGGCTACTCCACCTAATAGTTCTTGCAGCTTAGAACATGAAGAATTAGCTTTATCGCCGACGGCAGGTTTCTGTCGGTTATACTAAATAGCATCAACTATTAGGTGGGGTGACCAATTCCCTTCCTCGCTGTGTTTACCTTCCCTAACGTCAAGTAACAATATTAATGTGAAAATTCGTTCATATCTACTGTGTTCTTATATGGCGTTATAATGTTCGAGTCTTTCAAAACCAATGGGTGTGCCCTTCAAGCTGATGATGATGGTGTTCCTCCTTCGCATTCGAAGATGAGCATGGCATGAATAACAATAAAAGTGATGAACAAGTAGAAAAGCAACAAAACATTTTTGATTGTCTAATTTGGTTTGTGAGTTCGTAGATGCTGGACGAGTCCGATTCGTGCTAGGAATGTTCTATTGATGTGCATGCAGGAGTGTAGAGCGTTTGGAGTAGGAGAGTTTTCGGATTTGTCCTTTCGCTTTCGCCTCTTGTAAATTGCCCGCACTGTTCTTTCTTTTTCCAAATTTAGTTATTCAAGCAGTGATCTGGGTGTGCCAGGCTGAGCGATCAAGGGATGTAGTCTCCCAGAAACTAGGATCGATCCTGCAGTGCTTGAGATAGTTTTTTAGATGATCATTAAAGCGCCTTTTCTGCCCGTAACTTGAACGTTTAACATTGCACAGCTCCCGATAGAATAATCTCTTTGGAAAACGCTTTTCTGGCATACGGACGATGTGGCCAGTCCAGCGCGGTTGGGACCTAATCAGCAGGGCATGGATGCTTTGCATACGGAACTTTTGAAGAATTTCCGTGTCTGGTACACGATTCTGCTAACGTACTCCCATGAGGTTTCTTAGGCACCAAAGGTAAAAAGAGTTAAACTGTTGAGCGTGTTTCGCATAGACAGTCCAGGATGATGCAGCATAAAGCAGTGTTGGTAGAATCACTGCGCGGTACACGTCTAACTTAGTTGTCAAACTGAGACCACGCCTGATGCAGACGTTGGCACAAAGACTCCAAAATGCTGCACTGCCACGAGCAATACGCAGGGCAACATCCTCGTCAATTATAGCAGTTTGCGATAGGGTGCTGCCGAGATATACAAACTCATTGGTAAAATTGAGTTTTTGTCCATTTACTGTGATTGCTGGTTCTGTGTAGGGGACATCTAATGCTGGTTGATACATTGGTAATGTCTTTGCTGTGCTGATGGTGAGACTAGTGCATCACAGGCCAATGAAAAGAGGTCCATGCTGTTCTGCGTGTCTTTCAGACAGGTAGCGTTTAGTGCACAATCGTCGGCGAACACGAGGTCGAGAACAATGTTCGTCTTGGTTTTGGTCTTGGCCCTCAATCTACTAAGATTAAAGAGCCCTCCATCAGCTCGATAGCAAAAGCAAATTCCTGCACTGTTATTCCGGAAGGCATCATTTAACATGGCAGAGAACACCATGCTGAAGAGCGTCGGAGCCAGGGCTCAACCTTGTTTGACACCGATAATTACTGAAAACCGGTTTGAGTGTGCGCCTTCATCTTGCACACAGGTTGTCATATCATCATGGAACTGCGAACCATGTTGGTGAATTTTTCAGGACATCCAAATTTGACCATGATCTTCCATAGTCCTTCACGATTTACATTGTCGAATGCCTTAGTTCGGTCGACAAATGTGGTGTAGAGACCAATGTTCTGTTCGCAACACTTTTCCTGTAGTTGTCTGGCAGTGAATATCATGTCAGCCGTACGTTTGCCCTGTCGAAATCACATTAACTCTCTGGAGAATGTCCTTCAAGCTAACACAGTGTTGTCAGATGATGTAGATGTGGTGCTTGTATGTCTCTCCCATTTCTGACGACCTCCTTTGGAGTTCCGTCCTTGTCATGTGTCTTGTTAGAAGCTATGACATTAATAGCATCGTTAATTTCAGCTGAGGTTTGGAGTATGTCCAGGTGGTTAAGTCTTTATATATCCATCATGGCATTGAAGTCATCATCTGTTAGCTTAATCTCATTTGCATAGAACTCTAGATAGTGCTTTAGCCATCTGTCCATCTGCTTCCTTTTATCAGTGATCGAACGAACCAGATAAAAATTTCAGCAGTGCACTCTCTTCACTTTCAGACTGGTGGCTTTTTTAAATTCCTTCAAAGACATCTCTGGTGTTAGCTTTGTCTCTGGCATTCTGAATATCATCACACAACCTTGTCCAGTAATCTTTCACAAATTGTCTGTCTGCCTTTTGCACTTCTTTTCTAGCTTGTCTCACCTCAGCAAGAGCATGTCTTGTGGATCTTTCTTTTTTTCTTTACAAGTACTGTCGTTTTTTGTCAATTAAAGGCTGATGTAATTGCTGGATATCATCAAACCAGTCTTGATTTTTGTGTTCATTCATGTCATAAACGTTTACCGCTATTTTGTGAAATCCTTTTAACGAATAGAACACAAAGAAAACACATTCATTTCCTACGCCATTTTTTTAACCATAAGTATTCCTCTTAATGCTTGAATGTAATGTTTCCTCACGTATATTCATTTCAACAATTCCGGCAGTGACGGTCTTGTCTGTGCGGTATCCTGAATGCTCATTAGAAACTTCACAACGCACGTTCAGTTTTCACAAAATATCCTAATTATTGTTGATTGACAATTTACTAGTATAACCATAGAGATCTAGTTATCAGCACGGACTAAGTAAGGTATTTGTCACGTCTCAGTAGCAGGCGGTTTTAGACAATTATTGAAAGATATCTATCGTCTATATAAAGAGGGGTAAGACAAGGATGTATTTTATTACCCAGCTTCTTAATATCTACACAGAGAATACCTTTAAACATATAGAAGAAATGCCAGGACTTAAGATTAGTGGGAAAATAATAAACAACCTGGGATAAGCAGATGACACTGTTCTTTTAGCAGAAAGTGATCAGAAACTACAAAGACTGATTGATCAAGTCGACAAATCAAGTAAAGAATATGGACTAGATATAAACATCCAAAAAAACCCAAACCGTGATAATCAGCAAATTCACTGAAGAACAGGTTCTATACATAAAAGTACATGGAGAGAAACTACAACAAGTAGAACATTATCTTGGACACATAGTCACAAATGTTTGTAGATGTGAAGTAGAAGTGAAAAGGAAGATTAGGAATGGTTAAAAGTACTTTCAATGGCATGTGGAAAATATAAACATTTAAACAAATTACAAACAAGCTAAAACTGAGAATTATAATATGCTACATCTATTCTATATTAAATTATGGCTCAGAAACATGGACAATTTACAAACAATTAAAGGACAGACTTGATGTCTTTGAGACGTGGATATATAGGATAATGGGATCATTCTCCAGTAGAGGCGGAAATGTTTTTCAGATCGCAACGGCTCTCGGGTCGACACAGCTTTAAATGGGTACCGGATTAATCCGGGAAGTAAAGACTGCGAGGGAGAGGAGATGGCTACCGCCCTCATTTGCAGAGTCTCTGAAATGTGAGGTCGCTAACATCTCACACCCCTACAGCATTAATAAATGCTATGGGTTACTTTACTTATTATAATAGGATAATAGGGAGAACATCATGAAATGAGAATAAATCAAACACAAACGTTCTAACAACATTTAACATAAAAAATGAAGTATTAAAGGATATAAAGATCCAGCATTTAAAATATGTGGACATAACAAAAGACAGGACAGCTTGTTGAAGACCTTACTACTTGAAGGTAATGTCGAGTGGAGGAGAACCAGAGGTAAGCAAAAATACAAGTGGGAGAGTAGCATCACGAGATGGACAGGTTATAGTCTAGCAGAGTGCACCACCAAGACAAGTGACAGGGGAATTCGGAGATATGTTGCAGCCAATCTTCGTTTCGGAAGTGCATTTGATGATGATGATTGTCTATTGTCTGTCCTCAAGAGAATGATGGTTGGTAGTATCCACACTTGCCTTTAAGCGTAAGGTTGCAATGAGTCCATGTTTGTTCATGTTATCTTGATGTTTTTTATTCACCGTTATCTTGGTCTACCTGAGGCTTTCAGTCCGGATATTCTTTTCTTATAAATTCTTATTAGTATTTGAGGTGTGCTCATTCTCATAGGGTGACCAAAACATTTGACTTTCTGTCTTTCGATATGTTCAATACATGATATTGTACCTACTCTTTTCCTAATTTCTTCATTTCTTTTATCTTGTTTTAGTAACCATTGCAGCTTTTCTCAGACACTTCATTTCACATGTAACGATATTCCTTTCCTGGGAAACTGTTAAAGACTATGTTTGGCATTGGCAGCAGAGTGTTGGTATAAAAATTGTAGATACTGTCTGTCTTTTGATTTCCGTCTTGAATTAAGTCTCCCATAAGTGCTCCGTCGTTTGTTCCAGCAGCCTTTCGACTCGATGGTGTTTCTAGTCTAATGCCGCATTAAACAGACGTCAACATCAGGGAACAACTCTGGCCCGTGCGACAGGTTTCTTTGTTGTTTCGCCACCAAGGCCGTGCCCGTAACTAGTTCAAGCGCAACGTCGGCCTGTCGGAACAACATGGTAACTGTTATCAAAGGTTACTACTACGGGATTGTATAGATGATGTGCCATGAAGCTTCTATTAGAAGATAACCTTAATATAAAGGCATGTCATCTACTAAGGTTTTCTGTTGCATGGTAGGTTTGTCTTGTGAGCCATTGGTGAGACTCATAGACGCAACCGCATGCCGATTTTCAGTAATTTCATCGGGTCTTACTGAGCTTGGGCATTTTTTGTATAATGCTTTTATATTATCTAATAGCTGTCCTATAATGTAGTAATTCTCTAATGTTTCCTGAGAATGTCTTTTATCTACTCTGTTGAATAATATTTGTATTAGTCTACAATCTTTTTTTAGGTCTTGATTGTATTCGATTTCTTTTCCTTTAGTTGTCTCAGTGTGAATAGTGAATACTATCAGGGAAATTAAAGTTATCGAATCTGCAGAGATGCATATGTGTGCCATTTTCTTGCTGATGGAGGCAGGGAATTGGTTATGGAATATGGCTTAGGTTTACTCACACTATTTCAAATAAGCTGGAAAATGTAGAAGATACTCCATTATGGTCTGCGAGCTGGAAACAGTACTAAGAGGTATGCAAATATGTGTCAGTAAGCGATGAGAAAAATTGCTTCCTTGACAAATATTGTGATACATATAGGTATAGAGTGTGGAGACTTCATAACTTCTACTATATATAAAACTGTCCTGTTTTAATCTATAATGCGTATAGTTGATTTTGCAATTGACGAATATTATGTACACAATGGTTATTTTAAACAATTGCTGAATTTTTAAGTATCATTTAGTGGTTTCAGTAACCATGCCAAAGCTACATTAAACTATATATCTTGAACATCAACTTTTAATGTTGGACATTGTTACTACGACTATGTTATGCGCGAGTCGAGACTATTTGTTTCACTGGCTGCCCGCCACGGCGACCGAATTTTCTTCTGATATTAAAGGTTCAACTTACCTCTCGACACTGATTAGAATGAGGTTCAATACCGTGGCGTTGGCTGAAAGATTCTCCACATATCCGGACATTTTGCACAGAAAGTCGGACAAAGTCCAGTGGCTGATAAAACGTATCACTACTTCATGAGGAACACACACCTGTTAGAAGAGATGTACTGTTAAAATAAAGGAGAAACACGTGAAGAAGTGTGGAAAACGAGAAGTATCAAGAGAAAAAACGTGACATACTATTTCCAGAAAGTAAACTTATTTTTAAATGTTCTGATGTATTACGATTTTGGGGAAGTTGACCTAGATGTTCTGAACGTCTCACGATTCTGGGGAAGTTGACCTAGATGTTCTGAATGTCTCAAGATGCTGGGGAAGTTGACCTAGATGCTCTTAACGTCTCAATATTCTGGGGAAGTTGACCTAGATGTTCTGAACGTCTCACGATTCTGGGGAAGTTGACCTAGATGCTCTTAACGTCTCAAGATTCTGGAGAAGTTGACCTAGATGTTCTGAATGTCTCACGATTCTGGGGAAGTTGACTTAGATGTTCTGAATGTCTCAAGATGCTGGGGAAGTTGACCTAGATGCTCTTAACGTCTCAATATTCTGGGGAAGTTGACCTAGATGTTCTGAACGTCTCACGATTCTGGGGAAGTTGACTTAGATGCTCTTAACGTCTCAAGATTCTGGAGAAGTTGACCTAGATGTTCTGAACGTCTCACGATTCTGGGGAAGTTGACTTAGATGCTCTTAACGTCTCAAGATTCTGGAGAAGTTGACCTAGATGTTCTGAACGTCTCACGATTCTGAGGTAGTTGTCCTGTTGCAAAACAATACTATACATGTCTAAAGGGTGATTAATTAAAAATTGGTAGCATATCCTATCCAGGACGTAGCTATCAACCCAGCATTTGTTGGCTGTGGTGATTTTCTAGGCAATATAAATACGTTCAGTAGGTTGCCATTGCTTTCTGAACGGTCCGGATGCACAATTGCCTGTGGTGATGATCGAACTCGGTACCTTTGCCGTCACAGACGCGCTCTGTACCACTTCGCCACAGAGCCGGACAATTAAGCCAACAATATTAAACTATTTTGACCATTGTCACTAACTGTCAAGAATTTGTTTCTGTATAAAACGTTTTGTAGATGGAAATGTTTTTTAACACCCCCCCCCCTTGCTCCTACGTGTCAACAACTCAAACATTTTTCAGAGAACCGTCACCCTAATTGCTGATGGCATTTATAGACAACCACTAAATACTATGAAATGTCACATTTCCATCGTCGTCTTAGGCTGTTATTTTTTTTTCTGCTAGAAGCAACCATGCCCTCGTATGTTGTACAATGTATCCACTCAGCATTTCTTGGAACAATACTCCCGAGGTTTTCCGAGACACTATTCAATAAAAATCATGTGTATTTTGCAATTGTTACGTGACATTCACACAGGATACAATCACCTATACAGATGATCAAATCATAAAAGAAACAAACATTCGTTTTTGGGGGTTTTCGTCGCATAACATAATGGTAGAAAAGTTGCATAGATTTACTACATATCCAACATCCAGCATGTGGATGTCGATAGAATCTGTGACAGCGGTTCTCAATTGGCTGCTAACGCAAACACCACCACGTAGACAGTGATGATATCATATTCTCTGAACACGATGTGCAAAATTTAAGCGCTAATGATAAACAAGAAGCACACTACTTTTTCCAATAACATCCAAAGTATCGCATAGCTCTACTGTGCCAACATCCAAAGTATCGCCTAGATCTACTGTGCCGACGTCCAAAGTATCGCCTAGATCTACTGTACATCAACGTATCGCATAGATCTACTGTACATCAAAGTATCGCCTAGATCTACTGTACATCAACGTATCCCATAGATCTACTGTACATCAACGTATCGCATAGATCTACTGTACATCAAAGTATCGCCTAGATCTACTGTACATCAACGTATCGCATAGATCTACTGTACATCAAAGTATCGCCTAGATCTACTGTACATCAACGTATCGCATAGATCTACTGTACATCAACGTATCGCATAGATCTACTGTACATCAAAGTATCGCATAGATCTACTGTACATCAAAGTATCGCATAGATCTACTGTACATTAAAGTATTGTATAGATCTACTGTGTACAAACCATCAAAAAGATCTACTGTACATCAAAGTATTGTATAGATCTACTGTACATCAAAGTATCGTATAGATCTACTGTACATCAAAGTATCGTATAGATCTACTGTGTAAAAAAAAGTAAAGTAACCCATAGCATTTATTAATGCCGTAGGGGTGTGAGATGTTAGCGATCTCACATTTCACAGGCTCTGCAAATGAGGGCGGTAGCCATCTCCTCTCCCTCGCAGTCTTTACTTCCCGGATTAATCCGGTACCCATTTAAGGCTGGGTCGACCTGGGAGCCGTTGCGATCTGAAAACATTTCCGCCTCAACTGGGGAATGAACCCAGGACTACTCATATGCGAAGCCAGTGCACTAACCACTGCGCTAACGCGGCTCCCTACTGTGTACAAACCATCAAATAGATCTACTGTACATCAAAGTATCGCATAGATCTACTGTACATCAAAGTATCGCATAGATCTACTGTGTACAAACCATCAAATAGATCTACTGTACATCAAAGTATCGCATAGATCTACTGTGTACAAACCATCAAATAGATCTACTGTACATCAAAGTATAGCATAGATCTACTGTGTACAAACCATCAAATAGATCTACTGTACATCAAAGTATAGCATAGATCTACTGTGTACAAACCATCAAATAGATCTACTGTACATCAAAGTATTGTATAGATCTACTGTACAACAAAGTATCGTATAGATCTACTGTACATCAAAGTATTGTATAGATCTACTGTGTACAAACCATCAAATAGATCTACCGTACAACAAAGTATTGTATAGATCTACTGTGCAGGTTATGCAGGAGTCAGATCGTGACTTAGCCAATAGAAATAAAGTGACCAGTGAGATATTTGGTGCAAATAGCATCTCCGTATCAGGGTCGTAGTTGGTTTCATAGTGAGATATTTGGTGCAAATAGCATCTCCTTATCAGGGTCGTAGTGGGTTTCACATTGAGATATTTGGTGCAAATAGCATCTCCTTATCAGGGTCGTAGTGGGTTTCACATTGATATATTTGGTGCAAATAGCATCTCCGTATCAGGGTCGTAGTGGGTTTCACATTGATATATTTGGTGCAAATAGCATCTCCGTATCAGGGTCGTAGTGAGTTTCACATTGAGATATTTGGTGCAAATAGCATCTCCGTATCAGGGTCGTAGTGGGTTTCATATTGAGATATTTGGTGCAAATAGCATCTCCGTATCAGGGTCGTAGTGAGTTTCACATTGAGATATTTGGTGCAAATAGCATCTCCGTATCAGGGTCGTAGTGGGTTTCATATTGAGATATTTGGTGCAAATAGCATCTCCGTATCAGGGTCGTAGTGGGTTTCACATTGATATATTTGGTGCAAATAGCATCTCCGTATCAGGGTCGTAGTGAGTTTCACATTGAGATATTTGGTGCAAATAGCATCTCCGTATCAGGGTCGTAGTGAGTTTCATATTGAGATATTTGGTGCAAATAGCATCTCCGTATCAGGGTCGTAGTGGGTTTCATATTGAGATATTTGGTGCAAATAGCATCTCCGTATCAGGGTCGTAGTGGGTTTCATATTGAGATATTTGGTGCAAATAGCATCTCCGTATCAGGGTCGTAGTGGGTTTCACATTGATATATTTGGTGCAAATAGCATCTCCGTATCAGGGTCGTAGTGAGTTTCACATTGAGATATTTGGTGCAAATAGCATCTCCGTATCAGGGTCGTAGTGGGTTTCATATTGAGATATTTGGTGCAAATAGCATCTCCGTATCAGGGTCGTAGTGGGTTTCATATTGAGATATTTGGTGCAAATAGCATCTCCGTATCAGGGTCGTAGTGGGTTTCATATTGAGATATTTGGTGCAAATAGCATCTCCGTATCAGGGTCGTAGTGGGTTTCACATTGATATATTTGGTGCAAATAGCATCTCCGTATCAGGGTCGTAGTGGGTGTCATATTGAGATATTTGGTGCAAATAGCATCTCTATCTTCTACTATCCTGAAGAGTTTGGAAACATCAACCCTGTTCAGCCCTTGATATTATCCAGCTTCATCTGTCGACCTCTTCTTCTTCCACATTATCTTGAAAAACATATTTTGTCTACTAGAAATATCTCATCACGTGCCCGTACCACCGGAGTTTACCGAAGTTTCACGATTGTTAACAGTGGTTTTTGTTGACCAGCTAATACACCGGAGTTTTACGAAGTTTCACCATGTTAACAGTGGTTTTTGTTGACCCGCTAATACACCGGAGTTTTACGAAGTTTCACGATTGTTAACAGTGGCTTTTGTTGACCAGCTAATACACCGGAGGTTTACGAAGTTTCACGATTGTTAACAGTGGTTTTTGTTGACCAGCTAATACACCGGAGTTTTACGAAGTTTCACGATTATAAACAGTGGTTTTTGTTGACCAGCTAATACACCGGAGTTTTACGAAGTTTCACGATTGTTAATAGTGGTTTTTGTTGACCCGCTAATACATTAATTTTATCAAATAGGTATACGTAACAACAAATACAATCTTTTGCCATACTTCTCAGAAGTCTTCGGTAAATTCTGTGAAGTGCAAGTTGGATTTTTCTTCACATTCAACATTGGTTGGCTTGAAATATACCTATATCTGCAGACTCATCTCTTTTATACAGATAACTGTAGGTGTAACTCACACAGATATCCTTCTAAAGACATTTTTACAGTTTTATTTTTCTAGACCAGTGAGTCTGCCTCAGTATTCTGTATTCACGACAACCCTTGAGTTTGATGTCTAGGGTAGCTGTCCACGTGTGTACATGGCTGTCTAATAACTCTAATAACTGCCTTTAATTCTAAGAACTAAAAACGGCTGATGACGTCCTTTCAATTCAGATAATTTCCTTAAAAATGTGCACTTTTATCGATTCGATATAAAAATAAATGTCTTCTATCTGCACACATGGTCGTCTCCCGCCTCTACCCTTCAAACATAAGATAAAATAATTGTTTCAAAAATTTTTCATAAAATGTAGAAACATACCGTTGCATATATTTTCTTTATACATAAGAACATCAAAGTGGATGTGATGTAAAACCTGTAAAGGTATCTAAATTCCTTGAGAACCACAAACACTTAACACTAGTACGTACAATTAGGCACTAGTATTTATAAACACTATCGGCATAGAACATCCCTGTTATTCTCTTAATATGGCCATCTGCCATAATCTTAATGTTGTTGAGTAGAATTCTACTGAATACTTTACGTGGTATGAACACCCATAAAACCAATAGAATTCTACTGAATACTTTACGTGGTATGAACACCCATAAAACCAATAGAATTCTACTGAATACTTTACGTGGTATAAACACCCATAAAACCAATAGAATTATACTGAATACTTTACGTGGTATAAACACCCATACAGCCAATAGAATTCTACTGAATACTTTAGTGTAATTTGAGCAGGAGATCTTTAATACGTTATATTGCTAATTTGGCTGCCTTATTTTGCGCCATTCGGTCAAAAATATCTGGTTTTATTAGGTGTCTTTGATTCAGCTGGGTTTCCATAGTATGCCTTTGATTCAACTGGTTTTTCATAGTAAGTCTTATCTGTCGTCAGTCAGCTATCGTGAATCTGCGTTTAGAGATGACGGTTTATCCGTGGATATGGACAGTATAAGGCCTTTTAACAGAATTAATTAGGACCCTTTTCGTTACTTGTGTGATTATTGTTGCTATTTAACTATTTACACACCTGGAGTCGCATGCCATATATATAGCCAAGGCAACCAAATGATTGCACGGAAATGGGCCCATTAGGTAATGTTTATGTTTTAGTTGGAAGGTCGTAGTACGCTGGATAGCCACGGTTTATCACCCACTGTACCCATGAACTTTACGTGTCAAAATATGTCCTTTGTTGAGTTTCCTAGGAAACAATAAACAGGAGTTTAAATCTGTGTCGACAAGTTCTATCTCGTACACGGTGTTCCGCTGCTAGTGAACAGTCCTGTATAATTAGAAAGTCCATTGCTCTTGCGCCTTAGGATACTGATCTCTCTTCTTCCTCTGTGAGTACTTTTCCTAAACGGGAAACGCTCGGCAGTAGAGTTGAACTAGGGTTGATTCGCCATCCTATCTTAGATATATTCACCAGCAACGAGAACACTTCGTCCACATCTTTGTTTCCAGGCACATGTTTTTTTTTCAGGCACATGTTTTTTTTCCAGTGGTGTGGGACTAAACGGCTTCCTGATTTTTGCATGTCCATGTGACATGATTCCGGTTGGTTGGTTGCTGATCCAGCGGTCCATGGGCTCATGCCCTTTGATCTAATGCCATTAAATGGCATTATATTGCTGGGAAGTCTGTGGATTTTCGGCCCACCCCGGAACAGAGCCAGAAAATAACTATCACACCTCCAGGAAGGTAGGTTTCAACCTATGCACTGCTCCTAGCCACTGTAGCCAAGATAGGGTTCACTGTGTTCATTCCTCGCCAGCAATTGACTACTGGTTATGCCGACATTATCTATTTCTCCAGGCATGCAACCAAATGTTCAAATCAAAAGGTTGTCACGTCCTGAGTCACTGTGCCTCTATGATTGGTCTCAGTCATAGGAAAAAACAGTGAAAGCCTCCTCCCCAGTGCTGCACAGTACATCTCTGGCTCCCTCCCAACCACAGAGGGTGCATACATATATATTCAGGTAAACATGAAACACATTTTAACAACAAAATAAAAAGCATAATTGTATAGATGACTTGCCATGAAGCTTCTCTAAGAAGATAGCCTCAATATAACGGCATTTCATCCACTAAAGTTTTCTGTTGCATGGGTGGTGTGTCTAGTGGGCCATTGGTGAGACCCACAGACGCAACCGCATGCGTAACATGATTCCGGTAGATAAGTTAGTTTTGGAGCATGAACATTGCTTTAGTTATAAATTCCGTATATCGTTTTTCTAAGTTATACTTGCACATGGTGATGACCTCTAGCTCTGTGTTATTTCAGATTGTATTGAATAGGATAGCCTACTTCTCTTGGAGACTAGCTCACTAATTCAGCTGCCGTGAGCTTTGGGACATAACGGCTTGGCAAAACAGAACAACAGTTCTTGCATTGAGCTACCACGGTGTTTTGAACACTCTATTAAGTCTAATAATTCCAGAAAACATATGGTTTATAGACTATATTGTGGTTTATAGACTATATTGTAGTGTATAGTCTATATTGTGGTCTATATTGTGGTTTATAGACTATAACAAAATCATGAGTGAGAAAATATTTAATAATTTAATATTTCAATATAATCATCATGTGACATATTCTTTCCAGATCGCGGTCTTCCTTATGGATTCTCTGAATATTCCGCGATTTTGGGCGAGTTGACCTACCACAGCGAGAGACATATTTAAACAATCTGATATATCACATCCCAATCGTCGTCTTGGGTACCCTCTTCCCTTGTTGCCGTTAACTCTGCCTTCAACTATTAATCTTTCCATGCTGTTGTGTCTCTTTATATGACCCCCCAAAAAAACACATGTTTCTTGTTAGGATGTTGTTAAGGATCCAGCCCTCTTCGACGTTTCTTGATCTTAACACTTCTTGATTCGTTTTTTTTAGCTGTTCGTGGTATAAGTAAAATTCTTCTGTAGCATCTCATTTCGAAAGCAGCAATTCACTTTGCTATTAATCTCCATGCCTCACAACCGTTTATTGAAAATGAAAATATGCACGTTCTGATCATACATAGATTTTTATCTATGCTACTGGTACCTTGCATTTTTCATTTGCGCAAGTTTCAATGTCGCCATTTCAATTATTCTCTTGATTTCTACAGCACATTCTCCTGAGCTATTTATGTTTGTGTTCAAATACTGGAAATTTGTTACGTTCTCTAGTTCGAAATTGTCAATTATTATCTTTGCTCTACGTTAACTTTATCCGTTGTCATATTTTTTTGGTTTTCTTCATATTTAAGTACATGTTTTAGGCTTCACTGTGTTCTTTTGTTGATAGCAACATTTGCTTTAGTCCATTTCCATTTGTTGTTAAGAGAACTGTGTCGTCAGCATATCTGATTTCTGGGATCTGCTGACCGCCGATGGTAAGAGGTTGGAAGCCAGCATATGCCATGTCGTCTTTTACGTTTCGCATTATGTTTTCAGCGTAGATGTTGAGCAAGTACGGAGATAGTGTGTATCCTTGTCTAACTTCTTTCTGTACATTAAACTATTCTGATATTGTTCCGTCCACTTTTCTTGTTAGTGGTACAGCATTGCGATTAAATACGTGATAAATATTTTGGAAATGTTTTTGAGTAGAATGAGAGAATATTCGATTATTTAATATTGTAACATAGAAGAATGAGAAAATATTCGATAATTTAATATTGTAACATAGTAGAATGAGAAAATATTTGATAATTTAATATCGTGTCCTGATGATATGCATGGAAACGAGGAAGCAGATCGTCTGGTTGAGAACGGAGTTGTTGAGGATCAACTAGATGTGCCAATAACGTATCATCAAAAGAAACAGATGATCAAGGCAATTAGAAAGCCAACTCCAACACAGGATGACTACCAAATTATGAACAGACCAGACCAAGTTGTCATTCTGCGCCTCAGAACAGGACACAATCGACTTCGCGGTCACATATATACAAAGTTCAAGACTGTCAACAGTACCATGTATACACGTAGACAGGTGCCCAGACAGCATAGCATATTCTTCAGAAATGCCCAGAATTTGAAATTATGAGGCAAATTCAATGACCAAGAGAATCAATAGTGGAAGAAATACTTTACGGACCTCTGTACATGCTACAAAACAAAGTCAAGTTTATAGAAGAAACCAAACTTCAAGTATAAGCATTTTCCGTGCGACTGAATAAATAAGAAGAATATCGTAACACATAAGAGAGTCGACTACGGTCCTGATTCAAACTACTAGTGATAGTTGTCGAGAATTTTTGTTAATCATTTGGTCCAATATTTGTCGATTTGTATTAGGTCATCTTTGGTCAGCACAACTTGTTATGTAGAGAAGGTTATGTGGGCCAGAGTGTCGTTATGTGAACAGCAAAACTTGGACAATTTTGTAGTATGTTTTCTGGTGTCTGTGCTCATGCTCCGCAGAGTCACTGATACCGGTTCGGTTTAATTAAGTGTGCTCTCGGATTATCCAACAGCCTTCGAAGGATTAATAACACGCAATAGAGAGTGCAGGGAATATGTAAGACAGTGGTCGAGTCGGAGGTGCTCGCTCTGATCAGTGAGAATTCTAGGGAAGGTGATATAATTATATATACAGATGGGTCGGTTGAGAGACACATCAGGAGTTCCAGGGCTTTCACGGCTCAAAGGTGGGGGGATACTATCAGAGAGGAAAGTGGTGCATTCGCTCAGACGACAAGCAGCATGACAATGGAGATTCTGGCAGTAACCAAAGCTTTGCAATGGGTCTGCTCACAAATTTCTGATTTTAAATAACTGACAATCGCGATTTTTTTGAGTATGGACTCTCGGTTATTGAGCATTTGAACAGCTGTAAGTATGACATCTGTCTCTGCCCTGTAGTTTGTGTATTTGTTTCCTGTTGCAAGAGATTGTTCATTTGTGGTGACGTCTGGAAACATGATGTTTATTCCACTGCCATCATTTGTTGTGGCTTTCGTTGCTAATCCATCTGAGTACATTATTTTTAGGACATTGGGCGTTTAACATTTGATGTGATACACTTTATTTGTTCTGTTTCTGTGTAAGTGGTCTTGATGTCTAATATTACTGATAATATTTCTGTAGTTGTTTCGTTGAGTGACAAAGGACGCCCGTGTGTTGCCGATGCCCGAAAGGGGAGCAAAGAATAGCAACACTGGTTACCTTCCATGTATGTTGTAAGAGGCGACTAAGGAGGTTATGGGATGGAGTTGGCTGTCCCATCACATATAGGGTCAGTGACCCAAAGCCATGCTGAAGTCAGATGTGTCAGGCCGAAAGGTGCAGATATCGAAGCAATGCTGTAAACCATGACATAGCGTATTCAGTTCTCTGGACTACATCCTGCTAATCTGCAGGAGTTTGAGAACGAACGCAGACGAAGAAGTGACCAAGGTTAAGTAGATAGAATCTAAAAATTGTGAATATCAGATTCAAGTGATTCAGCATATTGCATACGTGATTCTCTTGATCGATGTTTGAACATTTTCTTAGAATTCTGTTATTAAGTCTGTTGTAGAGAGTAATAATCGTCTACTCCAATCGGCAGGGCACTTGATAATGATGCACCTTTCTTTATATTTAAATGCAATCAAACCTCCACGAAGACTAAAGAAAATTTTAACACTGGGAGTCTTAACTTATGACAGCACAAACATATGAAAGCAAATAACTGACGGAGACAGTGCCTTCAGCAACAAGGAAATCTTATACATTCATTCCATAATGTGATCCGTTGTTACGTCAAATTCAATATTTCATTTGTTTCTCAAAACAAAGAACTAACATAAGAATGTTCAAAATTCAATACGTAAAAGAAATCAAGCCTGGAGGAAGAATTATGTTCAAGACATTAAAAATAATAACAAAGCATTTTTTTTTAAACCTCGCGATTTAATGATATTTGGAGAAAAAATATATGAATTTCATTGTATAAACAGATTCGATAATGGTAGCGATAATCTCACTAACGATGAAAAGATGATCTTGATCTAAACATATTTCGAACATACATTCACAGAAATACAATCATCAAAACTACAGGCTTCTTAATAAGTGATAACAGCAACAACAGCGGCGATCTAAGACAATGTCTGATACTTTTTTAAGTTATGCCTGTTAAGAAATTACCAGTGCCAATTTTACAATGTGTATACACTGCTGTAGATATGTTTCTGAATAAGCAAAAGAGATAGGAACATCAATGGCTGATTTAGAAGTACAATACAATGATGGATGGAATGAACAAATTAACATAACAATGATCAGGGTAAAAATTGTCACAAAATATTGGCGTACCATAAGAAATATGACGTCTGCCCAGGCCATGCTAACGAGGCAAGGAAAGGTCACACAATGTCCTGCCCGCCCTAGGCATAGAACTAGAATCACAAGACTGTTGCCGGTGATACCTGTACAAATACGCATACAATTATTAGAAAATATTTTATTATATACAGAACTGTCACATCATCTATCATCTTTGGTTTATTTTCCGACTTGTTTGTTTGCTCCGCATTTGTTTGCTTGTGCGTTTGTTTCTTTTTGTTTGAATTTACTCTCAGCCAGAACGATTTCTCGTGTGACTTGAGCTGTAGCTGTGCTACGGTTTACTACCGAAAAAAATAATACCGTAAAAGTCTTATTGAAACACCACATCACGAACAACAAGCTGTAGTAAGAGTAGAGGGAAAAACATCTGAATGGTTTGCTGTTCAAAGTGTAGTGAGACGGGTTCATTCTATACCCTTATTTTTTTAACATCTATACAGATAATATAATGAGAAATGTAATAGAAGAATTAGAGGGAAATAAGTTTCATCACTTAAATACCGGTAGGTACAAGATTCCATAAATAGGATATGCAGATGACACAGTTCTCATTACTACACATCCTGAGGGACTGAAACAGCTAATCACAACAACAAAGAAATAGAGTGAGATCCAAAATCTATATGTAAAAGCAAAGAAAACAAAAATTATGACAACATACAAAACAAAGATCAACATACACAATATAGAACTATCACGTGTAATATCTTTGAATATCTGGGAGCAAATATAAACAGTTCCGGGATTGTTCAGTCGAGATTAAAATAAGATACCCAACTCCAACACTCAAATTAACACAAATGATAAAGCTGTGGCAGAGTAGTAATAACGACGCTAAAGCAACCCTTTTTAAGATAATGCGTTTTCCCAGTGGCAACATATGTATGCGAGTCTTGCACTTTAAACAAGACAATATCACAAAGAATAAATTCATTTGAAATACATTGCTACAGAAAGATCATGCGAATGTAATGGACAGAGAAAAAATAAAACATTGACATTTTGAAATTACTGAAACTAAATGAAGGGTTGCTTCGAAATACCATCAAAGGAAGAAAGCTACAGTATTTTGGACACTTGAAGCGACATCAAGGTATCGAAAGTCTGATTCTGGATGGCAGAGTGTCAGGCAAGAGAAGAGGAAGACCAAGAAGCCAATAGACCAGCGACATCATCTAATAATGTATGTACATGTGTGTGACCAATGCAAGCCTACTTGCCCCGGGACAGAGAGACGTCCAGCGTATCCACGACGAATTCAACGTTCTGGAAAGAATGTCACTAGACACACTCGGTTTAAGTTGTTTAGTCCTCGTACGCTGTAATCTCGCATGCCTTTTATTCTAACCGATAGCTATATAGGAGATATGTCAACTACAACGTAAACATGAAATGTTTCCGATGTGAGTGATTATCTATTGGTTGACCATGGCTATTTTTGACATAGCGATCAATCAAAATCCCAGCAATAATAAAAAAACGTCACGAATTGGGTCCAAATTAATTCAGTGAGAGGGCATGTCATACAGTCGCTAGTCATGCTTTGATTCGAATGGTCATACCATGACAGTCTCCAAAAGAGACCTATCAACTGAATTAATTAGGACTCCATTCGTTACGTTTTTGATTATTGTTGGGCTTTTATTTGGTTAATATTTACATACTTGGAATCGCATGCCAAAAATAACCAAGGTAATTATAACCTTGGCTATTTTTAGCATGCGATTCCAAGTATATAAATAGTGACCAACCTAATGCCCCCCCCTTCCGCCACTTTGGTCACGTGACAATTCTAGATAAGCGATAACAGACTATATAAAGTTAATAATGTTACTATAATACTATCAAAATAAGCAAAAGTTAGTATTATAGTAATATTATTAACTTTATATAGTCTTTTATCGTTCATTTGTTCTGTTTCTGCGTCACTCCCAACTTTAATACGACGGTACATAAATTCAATGTAAAACTGGACTTTCGAGGCCAATATGTCTCTGGGTGACAGTTTCTAGGGTACAACAGAAGACGTAAGTAGGGAGTCGAACTTGGGTCGACTACGTCTATCTCGTACAAGATATCCCGCTGTTAGAGACCTGATCTCGTGTAATTACGCATCCCATTACCTCCAGCACCTCCAGAAATAGAACCGGTATCATATGAGCAGTTTTTTCCAAATATAGGCAGCGCTGCACCGAGTGTTTCTAAAGAGTTAGACTTGGGTTAGTTCAATATTTTATCTAAAATGTACTTCACAATTTCTAATTTCTAATTTCTCAACTTCACTAAAAATTTTACACACTCTTTAATGTTCCTTATTAAAACGGGATTATTCTTTGACGGGACTTGAAGCAAAACATGATCAACAAACTTATGATACACTGATGATACACAGGGAAGGCACAGGGAATACATATGAGAAGACATATTTGATATCCATGATACTCTAAATATTAGGGAAATGAAAAGATGGATAGAGTTGGATATTAGTAATCAATTTTCGCCCCTGTGTTGCCAGGATCCGAAAGGGGAGCAAAGAATAGCAACACTGTTTACCTTCCACGCATGTCGTAAAAGGCGACTAAGGAGGTTATGGGATGGAGTTGGCTCTTCCATCCCATATAGGGTCAGTGACCCAAAGTTATCCTGAAGTAGGATGTGTCAGGTCGAAAGGTGCATATATCACAGCAATGCTGTAAACCATGACACAACACATTCCGTTCTCCGGACTACATCCTGCTAATATGCAGGAGTTTGAGATCGAACGCAGAAGAAGAAGAAGAAGTAATCAATGTCAAGATAGCGGACTTTGATTAAAAAAACGAGTACCCTAGTGAAGATTTGATGACAGAGGAATATGCACACGTTGTCATATGAAATATGAGTGAGAGAAATGGTATTAGTATATTAGTATGGCGTTATGTTTGGATAAGAATGTGTAATAGAGAAGTGGAGCATAGAGCAACATAACAGAAGTGTTTTTGATATGATAGAAAGTTTATAATGTACATCAAGAAACGATACACGTTGAGACCCACGTTCTCTGAAGATGGTGGAAGGGTGTGTAGTACAAAGTGACACAGCTTAATATCATTTGAAGAATAGTCAATTGGAAGACAGGAAGGGAAAACGTATAGGTTAAACACATGACGTCCCTCCAGGGCCAGATAAATGGAACACATTATATGGAACAAAACAACAGCTCACAAACACATGCATATATCACATAATGGCATTGGGTCAAAGGGCATGAGCCTATGGATCACTGAATCAGCAACCAACCAACCAAACACATGGCGTATACAAAAATCAACATTAGACTGTTTTTACAGTAATAATTGTGGACAGCTGTCAGAACCCATAAGACTAATTTTACAGTAATAATTGTGGACCGCTGTCAGAACCCATAAGACTGTTTTTACTGTAATAATTGTGGACAGCTGTCAGAATCCATAAGACTGATTTTACTGTAATAATTGTGGACAGCAGTCAGAACCCATAAGACTGATTTTACAGTAATAATTCTGGACAGCAGTCAGAACCCATACGACTGTTTTTACTGTAATAATTGTGGACAGCTGTCAGAACCCATAAGACTGTTTTTACAGTAATAAGTGTGGACAGCTGTCAGAACCCATAAGACTGTTTTTACTGTAATAATTGTGGACAGCTGTCAGAACCCATAAGACTGTTTTTACAGTAATAAATGTGGACAGTTGTTATGAACGATCGTTGATATTGTCACCCTACGTGATCCATGTTATACATATATGGTGTCTGTAAAGTGGTTGTGTACTGAGGCCACACAGATCCGCAATAAATACCATTCATATTACATTGTGTTCAATCAATCAATCAAGTGCCATGCTGAATGGCGTAGGCGATCATGTTTCTCCACGACTCTCAGTTTCTTGTGTTGTCAATAAGCTCGGTTGGTGAGTTTCTACCGTGACACAATACAAGTCCATCTAGTAACTTTTCTCTTTGTCGTCCCCTGTCTCTTCTCCCCTTGATCTTTCCAGTAGTTATTAAGTGATAAAGCTATGTTCTTCTCAGCACATGCCCTAGAAACCTTGACTGTCTGCCTCTAATGTTTGATATGATTGATCTTTTTACGCCAGATCAATGAGAACCTCTGCATTAGTTTTCTTAGCTGCCCATGGTATTTTAATCATTCATCTCAGAAACCACATTTCTGTAGCCTCTAATTCGCTGTGAATGTTTTGTTTACAGTCCATGCTTCACATCAATAAAAAAGAATTGGTTCGACATAACATCTCAGCACTCGAATTTGGGTCTGCATTGATAGTCTTCCGTTGTACAAAATGGTTTTAATTTTTAAAAATTCTGATTTGACTTGTTTTGTTCGGCTCTTTATCTCACTTGAGCACCTACTTCTGATGTTAACAGGGTGCCAAAATATTTCACTTTTTCAACTTGTGCTAATTTTGTGTAATTAAATGTTGTATCTTGGTGGTTTATGTCTCGTCGATACAACTATTATTTCTTTCTTCTTGTTACCACCACTATAAATGAGAGCGCACAGGGACTGTGTAGACTCCCGGTATATGTACACGTGCATGCCAACTTGAGCGAAACTTCAACTCTTTTACTGAAGCAGTATGGAAACTCAGACTGGAATTATGAGCAATGTAGGCGGAGATCAAGTCTTTGTCTTTGAGGACGTGGCAACCCTAGTTTTAACTCGACTGTCGCCCTTGGCCAACTTTGATCATGCAGAGAAAATCGGATTCAGTACTCAAGGACAGAAGGGGAAATGATTGCTTTCTTACATGAGATTTGTTACCGACTGCAAAGCTACTCGTTAGAGATAGGCGTAATCCACCTACTTCTTTGGATGAAACACGTAATGGTTAAGAGTACAGGCCGTGCCTGACATTGGATTGAAAGGCTATCACAAGTGAACGAATTAAGTGCATGGTAAAAGCAAAAGCCAGACTCGAAATGCTACAGTTTCGTCTGCGAAAGCGTATAAACATTGATCCACACTCGTACCTGGGGAAGGAGGGGGGAGAGTATTCAAACACACCCCCCCCCCTCCCACTTAATAAATCTGAACATGACTATAAGTACTAAGAACAGCCTTAATATGGAAAAACCCACCCCCCCCCCAGCAATTTTTCACAAAAATGTCATAAAACTGAAAACAATGCATACCACAACACACGAATGTCATTTTTTCTTTTAAAGTACAAACAACCAACCCCATTATTGGAAACCCATCTACGGACCTGCATAGATCCCCTCTGTGTAGAACGCTTCTTAAAATTAAACTGAAATCTTGTCTCCTGGGTTTGAAAGAAAGCTCCGTGAAACAAATGTACTGTACATATGAATTAAGTGCAAGTTGCTCGCAATTCCTGGGTAAAGCAACAAAGAAACAAGTTTGAAAGTTAACAATGCTAATGAAGGCAAAGATGATGTTACAAATGAGTTTGTTACTTACCAATATTGATGATGATGAATATGTTACAAAGAATTTGTTACTTACCGATGATGAATATGTTACAAAGAATTTGTTACTTACCGATGATGAATATGCTACAAAGAGTTTGTTACTTACCGATGATGAATATGTTACAAAGAATTTGTTACTTACCGATGATGAATATGCTACAAAGAGTTTGTTACTTACCGATGATGAATATGCTACAAAGAGTTTGTTACTTACCGATGATGAATATGTTACAAAGAATTTGTTACTTACTGATGATGAATATGCTACAAAGAGTTTGTTACTTACCGATGATGAAGACAAACAGATAAACTAAGACGAGTGGTATGAAGTGAGGTTCTCGAACCCATATCTTCTTGAGTTGTTCGATGTCGTCCTTGTAGAAGAAGGATGACATCGTTGAGTGGTTGGAATCCACTGCAATTTTGTATGTGTCCGAATTTATTGTTGCCACTGGGAGGTCAATAACATCCCTGCTTTCCAAAGCATAATTCAAGACTTGTTTTATCATTATAGCAGTTATGTTTGTGTCAATTGACATTACTTGGTCAGAGTTGAATACTTTTTGGAAACGTATTTGTCAAATGTTCGACCTCAAGAAGCATGTGCTGAGTACTCTCTGGGCAGATTATGAGTCGTCAATAGTCAGAGTATTGAGTACTCACTGGACAGTTGATGAGGCATCAATAGTCAAAGTATTGAGTACTCGCTGGACAGTTGATGAGGCATCAATAGTCAAAGTATTGAGTACTCGATGGACAGTTGGTGGGGCATCAATAGTCAAAGTATTGAGTACTCGATGGACAGTTGGTGGGGCATCAAGTCAAAATATTGAGTACTCACTGGACAGTTGATGGGGCATCAATAGTCAAAGTATTGAGTACTCGCTGGACAGTTGATGAGGCATCAATAGTCAAAGTATTGAGTACTCGATGGACAGTTGGTGGGGCATCAAGTCAAAATATTGAGTACTCACTGGACAGTTGATGGGGCATCAATAGTCAAAGTATTGAGTACTCGCTGGACAGTTGATGAGGCATCAATAGTCAAAGTATTGAGTACTCGATGGACAGTTGGTGGGGCATCAAGTCAAAATATTGAGTACTCACTGGACAGTTGATGGGGCATCAATAGTCAAAGTATTGAGTACTCGCTGGACAGTTGATGAGGCATCAATAGTCAAAGTATTGAGTACTCGATGGACAGTTGGTGGGGCATCAAGTCAAAATATTGAGTACTCACTGGACAGTTGATGGGGCATCAATAGTCAAAGTAATAGTGCTCACTGGACAGTTGATGGGTCATCACTAGTGAAAGTAATGAGTGCTCGCTGGACAGTTGATGGGTCTTCACTAATGAAAGTATTGAGTGATCGCTGGACAGTTGATGGGTCTTCACTAATGAAAGTATTGAGTACTCGCTGGACAGTTGATGGGTCGTCACTAGTGAAAGTATTGAGTGCTCACTGGACAGTTGATGGGTCGTCACAAGTCAAAGTATTGGGTGCTAGCTGGACACTTGATGGGTCATCATCGCTAGTATAAGTTTTGAATGCTCGTTGCGCGGTTGATAGTTCGCCGTTAAAGAATTACTGAGACATCGAAGGATATTAGTTGGAGTCTCACTTAGAAATGGGTAGACATTAGGTAAGATGTTAAGTACATTTTGCAACTAAGTGTTTTTGTTACAAACAACACCTAAATGGTGCCTTCATTTACTTATTTACGAAAAAAATGTCTATTTACTGAAGAAATAAAGACCATTGATGGCTGGCACGATATCATGAACTTTATTCTGTCAACTTGTTGGTGTGTTGCCATTTTGCTTCATTGTGATTGTTGAAATAAGGCTTCTTGTTCCTACCAGTGTTTTTTCTTCTTTCTGTACAATAAGCAATGGTCCAAGATGCTGAAATTTGAGACAAAAGAATGTATCAAATATATATTTAAAAATTAATATTCCAAGCCCATATATTTAGGATGGGGGAAGGGGGTGGGGAATGACATTTGTGGTGGATCAAACACCCCCCCCCCCCATCTCCATGAAATCAAACATTATTTTTAGTAATATAAATTTAAGCAAAGGCGGGCAAACCTCCATTGTTAACGATTTTTTTTTAAAACCCACATAAATGTCACTTCGGAGGAATTGCGCAAAATAATGAACTTTTTTATCAATATTTAATTAATATATGCAAGGGGATTTATACTAATAGCCAATATTTAGTAAGAACAAATACAGGAGTGTCCAATAAGTTCCTAATCCAATCAGGAGTTCACCAGGGGTGTGTCGTAGCCCCTTAATTTTATAACATATATCAACTACATCTGTAAACTAACAAGTACCAACGAAGAAGATGAACGAAAAATTAAACGAACTACTCTTTTCAGACCACTAAGTACAAATAGCGACATCAGAAGAAAAATTGCAAGAACATATGAATAAACTTCATACAAAGTGTACAAAATTAAACATGAAGATTAATATTGAAAATACCAAAATAATGGCAATAGCAAAGAAAGAAAGAAAGAAATATCACTATCTCCATCGATAATAAACACCTAAACAGGTAAAGGAATTCAATTACTTAGGAAGCATTATATCGAGTGAAGGAAAAACTAATAAAGAGATACAAAATAGATGGAACAAAACATACCAGATCCTAGGACAGATGACACGTATTTTCAAGAACAAAAATGTAAACATAGACACAAAACTTGCATTATACAAGACTATTATTATCCCATCACTGTCCTGCCAGTGTCAAACCTGGACAAGGACAGCACAAGACAAATAAAAAATAGTGACATCAGAAATAGCATGTCTTCGAAGAATGCTCGGAGTGTCATTAATAGATATAATTAATAGATATATATTAATATAAATAGAAACGATAACGTCAGACAGATAACCAAAACAATACCAGTATTGGAACACACCACAAGACAACAGATTAAGTGGTTTTCACACACTTCCAGATTACCAAGAGACAACATGCCACAAATGACCATGACACACAGACATCACGGCTCTAAAGACAGAGGCAGACCATGTAAAAGATGGACCGCAGAAATCAATGAGGCCACAGGAACAATCTTACAAACATCACACAATGAAGCTATCTACAGAGAACTCTTCTACCCCTGTACCGCAAGACAAACAAGGGCCACAGAGTATAGAGATAGATAGAATGAGCTTTTTTGTTTGTTTAAAAACGACCCCTATCCTACTAAAGACACGAATTTGCTGCAATATATTGTTGTAAATGGCTACTTACGTAATTACTCATCTGTATCTAGAAATATAGAAGAGAAGTGTTATTGTGTCTGTTGTGATAGTTGAAGATGGAAGGATCTGTTATTGATAGCAAGAAGATTTGTTTTGTTAGTGTAGGATAAGATCCGTTATGATAGTATGATACAAGATCTGTTATGATAGTATGAGACAAGATCTGTTATAATAGTATGAGGCAAGATCCGTTATGGTGGTCTGTGAGACAAGATATGTTATGATAGTATGAGACAAGATCCGTTATGGTGGTCTGTGAGACAAGATATGTTATGATAGTATGATACATGATCTGTTATGATAGTATGAGACACTATCGATTACTATAGACTGCGACAAAGATGATCTGTTATTATAAGACAACATCTACGTGATGTTTGCAACAAGAACGCTTAATGACGTAGTGTACCCAACGAATATGAGACACGAAGATATTTTGTAATAGTATGAGAAAAGATTATCTGTTGTAATAGTATGAGAAAAGATTATCTGTTGTAATAGTATGAGAAAAGATTATCTGTTGTAATAGTATGAGAAAAGATTATCTGTTGTAATAGTATGAGAAAAGATTATCTGTTGTAATAGTATGAGAAAAGATTATCTGTTGTAATAGTATGAGAAAAGATTATCTGTTGTAATAGTATGAGAAAAGATTATCTGTTGTAATAGTATGAGAAAAGATTATATGTTGTAATAGAATGAGAAAAGATTATCTGTTGTAATAGTATGAGATAAGAAGATCTGTTGTAATAGTATTAGAAAAGAGTATCTGTTTTAATAGTATGAGACAAGATCTGTTGTAATAGTATGAGACAAGAAGATATTTTGTAATAGTATGAGAAAAGATTATCTGTTGTAATAGTATGAGAAAAGATTATCTGTTGTAATAGTATGAGAAAAGATTATCTGTTGTAATAGTATGAGAAAAGATTATCTGTTGTAATAGTATGAGAAAAGATTATCTGTTGTAATAGTATGAGAAAAGATTATCTGTTGTAATAGTATGAGAAAAGATTATATGTTGTAATAGTATTAGAAAAGAGTATCTGTTGTAATAGTATGAGACAAGATCTGTTGTAATAGTATGAGAAAAGATTATCTGTTGTAATAGTATGAGACAAGAATATCTGTTGTAATAGTATGAGACAAGATCTGTTGTAATAGTATGAGAAAAGATTATCTGTTGTAATAGTATGAGACAAGAAGATATTTTGTAATAGTATGAGACAAGAAGATCTGTTGTAATAGTATGAGAAAAGATTATCTGTTGTAATAGTATGAGAAAAGATTATCTGTTGTACTAATATGAAACAAGATCTGTTGTAATAGTGAGACAAGAAGATCTGTTGTAATAGTATGAGATAAGAAGAATGGTGAAAAAAGAAGATATGCTATGATAGTATAGGACATGAAGATCTGTTGTGATGGTATGAAAAAAGAAAACATGTTGAGAGCTCTGATACTATAGTATGAGATAATAAGATCTTTTGTGATAGTATGAAATAAGATTTGTTGTGATAGTATGAAATAAGATTTGTTGTGATAGTATGAAATAAGATATGTTGTGATAGTATGAAATAAGATATGTTGTGATAGTATGAAATAAGATCTGTTGTGATAGTATGAAATAAGATATGTTGTGATAGTATGAAATAAGATATGTTGTGATAGTATGAAATAAGATCTGTTGTGATAGTATGAAATAAGATCTGTTGTGATAGTATGAAATAAGATATGTTGTGATAGTATGAAATAAGATATGTTGTGATAGTATGAAATAAGATATGTTGTGATAGTATGAAATAATATCGGTTGTGATAGTATGAAAAAAGATCGGTTGTGATATTATGAAATAAAATCGGTTCTGATAGTATGAGACAAAAAGATATGTTGTGATAGTATGAGACAAAAAGATATGTTGTTCACTTCATCTAGTATGACCTACAAACTGTTTCATTCATTTTTTCTGTCCCATAATTATTCCTGATTTTCAATAGTTTGTGGCAAGACGTATGTACAAAGCATGACAGGTCTTAGTATAACAGACCTGGGTAAAAATGGTTTAAATATTGTAGAAGATTAACTCCACTGTACTTGGGTTTCCCATATGTACTCCGTCACTCTCAACGAAGCGGCACGCCGCCTGCCAACAGTACCACGCATAGCACGTAACTTCGTAGTTTTAAGCGATAATCGCCAGGGATCTCTGAACATTTTTTACATTGTAAGCAAGACGACACGAGCCGGATTCGAACTCATGATCTCATGAGCACAAGGCGAACGAAGCACGGGTCCGTCGTGTCAGACCTGAAAATGTAACAGGCCGCAGGCTATATTATCTAAAGTGAGCTGTAATCCAAGCTTGCTGGATAAATTAACAACGCGAAATAGCTGGGGCGGGGGGGTGGAGAGAGAGAGAAAGGTAGTAATACAACCATGTTTTACTAGGTGAAAATAGGAAAAAACAACAGAAGGTTATAATGTTTTATAAACTACTAAAAACACATAATAACAATTAAATTTGGCATCAAAAGGTCTTTATCCAACATAGAAACACGAGATACAACGGGTAGACAAATTTTGGCGACTACAACACAATACTTTTAAAGGAAACTAATTAATTTTTGAATCAGTATGTTTATCAAGAATGAGAAAATAAGAACCTATGGAGTATTGAATCTGTAGAAGACACAAAACCAAGAACCTATGGAATATTGAATCTGTAGAAGACACAAAACCAAGAACCCATGGAATATTGAATCTGTAGAAGACACAAAACCAAGAACCCATGGAATATTGAATCTGTAGAAGACACAAAATCAAGAACCCATGGAGTATTGAATCTGTAGAAGACTCAAAACCAAGAACCCATGGAATATTGAATCTGTAGTAGACACAAAAACAAGAACCCATGGAATATTGAATCAGTGGATGTAAAATGGCGACGAAATAAAAAATCAATGTAGTGAAACTTAAACCTAAGTTTGGCAGCAATCGTGTTAATTATGGACAAGTATTCATAAGTTTTCTACAGCAAATTTAAAAAAACAGAAGATTCTTACCGATACTTTAGAATTTAGCATTGACGTAAATAGACTTCAATAGCCTGCAAGACTGTGTCTGAGAACTCATAATCGAAATAAGAATTTCTGCTCATGTGTAATCTGTCGAGAAGTTCATTTAGAACCGCAGTTATCGATTTAAGTAACAATGAAGTGAAATCTAAACTATACGCTGGTCTCTAAAACTATTTTGGTGATTCTGGTACAGAGTTGAAATCTATCAGGCAAAAATATTGTGTTGACACTGTGCCGACAAATTGAATTCAAAAGAGATGTAATGAATTGCTGATCAATTTGAACAACGCCCGACTGGCTAGCGGTTTGAAACAGACTGTTGATCTAGATATATACAACAGACATGTTTATTGTTGTTTATGTGAGTTTTTAGAAACGGGCATAATTATTACGCTTCGGCCAATAGTTCTCTGAATCCTGATCAAGGAATTGAAGTATTAGTTTACTGTTCTCTACCTGTGGAAATAACATGGAAGATTTATGTTGAATATGTTACCATATGTTAAACAGTTTGATTCAACACATTTCTTTATCTAGTACTCACGACATCCCTGGTTCGATAACGGGTCGTGTTGCAAAGTTTACAAATGCATTTTTAAAAGATCCTTGTGGTAAAGGTAATATCCTCTTCTTCTTCAGCGTTCATTCTCAAACTCCCGCTGGATTTCCCTTATAACAGAACCATGGTCCAACTAGATTTCCAGCAGTATATAGTCCAGAAAATGGAAATGTGTTGTGTTTTATTTGCGCCAATGGCTCGACGCATCCGTCTTCGGCGGGGTAACGGTAATATAAATTATGAGCGAGCATCATAGTACACGGTTTCCCATAAGTGCTCAGCTGCCAATTCAGTGATTGACCACAAACATATGTGTTCAACAGCCAAGTAAGTGGTTGACCAGAAACATAAGTGTTCAGCTGCCTAGTCAGTGGTTGACCAGAAACATAAGTGCTCAGCTGCCAAGTAAGAGATTGACCAGAAACATAAGTGTTCAGCAGCCAAGTAAGTGGTTGACCAGAAACATAAGTGTTCAGCAGCCAATTAAGTGGTTGACCAGAAACATAAGTGTTCAGCAGCCAAGTAAGTGATTGACCAGAAACATAAGTGTTCAGCAGCCAAGTAAGTGATTGACCAGAAACATAAGTGTTCAGCAGCCAAGTAAGTGATTGACCAGAAACATAAGTGTTCAGCAGCCAAGTCAGTGGTTGATCAGAAAGATAAGTGTTCAGCAGCCAAGTCAGCGGTTGACGAGAAACATAAGTACGCAGCTGCCAAGTCTGTGCCTGACCAGAAATCACATGACTAGCGTCTCTTACAGTACTTGCTCAGTAGCAATGATGCTCTGCTGAGAAGAATAGTCTGAAAATGGGAAACCAGAGTACAATGAAGTCTATTCTATACGTCTTCTGTGCCTTCCTTGAGCCATGACCCTCTCCAATATAGGCGTTCCAACAGAATATTAATTAGGACCCCATTCGTGACGTTTTCGATTACTGTTTGGCTGTCCATTGGTCACTATTTACATAATTATAATCGTATGCCACGAAATAGCCAAGGCGACTCCAAGTATAAAAACAGTCACCAAACGAAATCCATTACTAATAATAATAATAATAATAATAATAATAATAATAATAATAATAATAATAATAATAATAAACGTCACGAATAGGGTCCTCATTAATTCTGCTGGAAGGTCTTCTATACTAACGAAATTCCCGCTTGCGCCCATTAATGTAACCCTTGCTATGTTATGTCATGTAGATTACATTGTTGTTTTTATGACATTTCAGCAAGTAATAGTTAAGTTTTTTTTGCTGCTAACATAATATTTACAATCTATACATTGTGCCATTATAGGGCTGCTGCTTTTGAGTCAAGAATGAGTAGGAAAATACAGTTTTCTCTATATTAGTCAGTAGATTCTGTACTGCTAGCCGGTAGATTCCTTTCTGCTAGAAAGCAGATTCCGTGAATATCAGTTTCTACCATGTAACGTGTTATCAGAATCATCATGAAGAGAGTGAGAAGCAAAATAAAAAAAGGAAATAAGTCCGGAACAATGTGGCTTCGTAGAAGGTACCAATAATGTACCAACAATGCTATATATATTTTTAGAACAATAATAGAGAGGTTTATAGGGGTAAAAACAAAGAAGTACCTCTGTTTTATAGACCCCACAGAAGCATTTGGTAAAGTTAAACATTGGGAAGTTATATACATACTAGAGAATTTGAACATCGATAGTAAGGATTTAAGAATCATCAAGAACATGTACTGGCAACACACAGCAACAATAAAAGAAGAAAATCAATTTTTCCCCTTTCAACAAAAAAAAAACAAGGAGTTAGACAGGGATGTGTACTTTCACCAGACCTGTTCTCTTTATACAGTGACAACATAATGCGTGAAATAGTTGATATCCCAGGCATATCGGTGAGAGGACATAACATAAATAATTTGAGATATGCGGATGGCACTGTGCTGATTGCAAAAAGTGAGGAAGACCTTCAAGAATCAATTAATGTAGTAGTCACAGAAAGTAAAGAGAAAGGCCTCTTCCTAAATATAAAGAAAACAGAAGTATCGGTTATTTGAAAGAAACAAAATAACACACCTTGCAAGATCATAGTGAATGATATAGTATTAAAACAGATCCACCAATTCAAATATTTAGGTACGACGATTACAGCAGATGGAAGAAGTTCAACAGAAATAAGACGTAGAATCATCATCATCATCAGGTGCCATGCCGGGTGGCGTAGGCGGTCATGGCTCTCCACAGCTCTCTGTTCACAGTAGTATGTATTAAAGTCGTTGTTGTTTCTTTGCCGTGCCAGGTTGTCAAACTGTCTAATATTTTCTCACGTTGTCGCCCTCTGTCTCTGGTGCCTTCAATCTTGCCTGTTGTGATTATATTCTCTAAACCTGCCTGTCTCATGAAGTCGCCAAAAATAGAACATTGCCTTTTTCTTATATTGTTGATTAAGGTCCGTTTCGCATTTAACTCTTTTAACACCTCTACATTAGTTTTTCTGGCAGTCCATGGTATTCTCAGCATTCTTCTGTAGAACCACATCTCTGTTGCCTCCAATCTCCCACTTTCCAGTTTGTTTATTGTCCAAGACTCGCACCCATATGTTAGTATAGGGGTTATATAGCACTGCAGAACTCTCTTTCTCACCTCTAATGACACGGTCATATTACACAGTATATTTTTCATTTTTCTGAATGTTGTTTTTGCCTGTCCTATTCTGCATCTTATTTCTGTTGAACGTCTTCCATCTGCTGTAATAATTGTACCTAGATATTTGAATTGGTGGACCTGTTTTAATACTATATCATTCACTATGAGCTTGCAAGGTGTGTTATTTTCTTTCTTTGAAATAACCATTACTTCTGTTATCTTGATATTTAGAAAGAGGCCTTTCTCTTTGCTTTCTGTGACTACTACTTTAATTAAGTTTTGAAGGTCTTCCTCACTTTTTGCAATCAGAACAGTGTCATCCGCATATCTAAAATGATTTATGTTATGTCCTCCCACTGATATTCTTGGGATATCTACTATTGCACGCAATATATTTTCACTTTATAGAGAGAACAGGTCTGGTGAAAGCACACATCCCTGTCTGACTCCTTGTTTTATTAGTTGAAAAGGGCCAAATTGATTTCCTACTCTTATTGCTGCTGTTTGTTGCCAGTACATGTTCTTGATTATTCTTAAATTCTTGCTGTCAATGTTCAGATTCTCTAGCATGTGTATAATTTAGCTATGTTTAACTTTGTCAAAAGCTTTAGTGTAGTCTATAAAACAGAGGTACATATCTGTTTTTACCACTATAGACCTCTCTATTAGTGTTCTCAATATATAAATCGCATTGTTGGTGCCTTTGCCTTCTACAAATCCACATTGTTCTGGACTTATTTCTGGTTTTATTTTGTTTCTCACTCTCTTCATGATGATTCTGAGAAGTATTTTGGTTATTTGGCTCATGAGGCTGATTGTACGGTGTTCTTCACATTCGGTGGTCCCTGGTTTCTTAGGTAATGCTATGAATATGGATCTCATTAAGTCATCTGGTATGTTTCCGCTGTTATATATGTCATTCAGCAATTTTGTGATTAATTCAACTCCAACGTCATCTAAAGCTGATAATTCTTCTAATGTGATATTGTCTGGAATAGGGCCGACAAAAAAGACATTCCGAAAAATAAAACAATATATTGTGTAATATGACCTTGTCATTAGAGGTGAGGAGTTCTGTAGTGCAATATATCTCCTATACTAACATATGGATGCAAGTCTTGGATAATAAACAAACTGGAAAGTGGGAAATTATAGGCAGTAGAGATGTGATATTACAGAAGAATGCTGAGAATACCATAGACTGCCAGGAAAATTAATGTGGAGGTGTTGAAAGAGTCAAATGCGAGACGGAGTGTAAGCAATAATATAGGAAAATTACAAACTTCATTTTTGGCCACTTTATGAGACAAGGAGGTTTAGAGAACAGTCACAACAGGCAGGATGGAAGGCAGCAGAGACGACAACGTGAGAAAATATTAGACAGCTAACAACTTGGCACGGCAGGGAAACAACAACGATCATGATACATAAAATGGTGATAGAGAGCTGTGGTGAGTCATGATCGCCTACGCCAGCTGGCTTGGTACCTGATGATGATGATCATGATAAACGTTTTAAGCCTGACCTTGCATTTTTATTCGGTAATACTGGTGTCTGTACATTTCTTTAAACTAAAAGATGTTGTTTTTTTCGATCTGAAAACTGATATTTATAAATTATGTCACTAAAGATGAAATTTAGTTGAAGCGTGCATAAAACATTAAGGTAGGCAAGAAAAGGGGACCGAATGGGAGCAAAGAATAACACCACTGATATTTGTCAAGGATGTCGTACGAAGCGACTAGGGAAGTTTTCGAATGTATGTGGTTGCTCCATACTACAGAGTGTAATTTGACCAATAAGCTATGCTGAAGTCGGATGTGTTATGTCGAAAGGCGCAGATATATCATCCAAGCTGTAAACAATAACAAAACGCATTTCGTTCTCCAGAGTACATCCTGTCAATCTGTAGTAGTTTGAGAAACAGCGAAGAAGAATACGAAGAAAAATTGTATCCTTAAAAGTCTCTTGTACAGAAGTAGTCTATTCTACAAGAGTTGACTATTCTACATGAGTTGACTATTGTACATGAGTTGTCTATTGTACATGAGTTGTCTATTGTACAAGAGTTGTCTATTGTACAAGAGTTGTCTATTCTACAAGAGTTGTCTATTGTACAAGAGTTGTCTATTGTACATGAGTTGTCTATTGTACAAGAGTTGTCTATTGTACATGAGTTGTCTATTGTACAAGAGTTGTCTATTGTACAAGAGTTGTCTATTGTACAAGAGTTGTCTATTCTACAAGAGTTGTCTATTGTACATGAGTTGTCTATTGTACAAGAGTTGTCTATTGTACAAGAGTTGTCTATTGTACAACAGTTGTCTATTGTACAAGAGTTGTCTATTGTACATGAGTTGTCTATTGTACAAGAGTTGACTATTGTACAAGAGTTGTCTATTGTACAAGAGTTGTCTATTGTACAAGAGTTGTCTATTGTACAAGAGTTGTCTATTGTACATGAGTTGTCTATTGTACAAGAGTTGTCTATTCTACAAGAGTTGTCTATTGTACAAGAGTTGTCTATTGTACAAGAGTTGTCTATTGTACATGAGTTGTCTATTGTACAAGAGTTGTCTATTGTACATGAGTTGTCTATTGTACAAGAGTTGTCTATTGTACAAGAGTTGTCTATTCTACAAGAGTTGTCTATTGTACAAGAGTTGTCTATTGTACAAGAGTTGTCTATTGTACAAGAGTTGTCTATTGTACATGAGTTGTCTATTGTACAAGAGTTGTCTATTGTACATGAGTTGTCTATTGTACAAGAGTTGTCTATTGTACAAGAGTTGTCTATTGTACAAGAGTTGTCTATTCTACAAGAGTTGTCTATTGTACATGAGTTGTCTATTGTACAAGAGTTGTCTATTGTACAAGAGTTGTCTATTGTACAAGAGTTGTCTATTGTACAAGAGTTGTCTATTGTACATGAGTTGTCTATTGTACAAGAGTTGTCTATTGTACAAGAGTTGTCTATTCTACATGAGTTGTCTATTGTACAAGAGTTGTCTATTGTACAAGAGTTGTCTATTCTACATGAGTTGTCTATTGTACAAGAGTTGTCTATTGTACAAGAGTTGTCTATTCTACATGAGTTGTCTATTGTACAAGAGTTGTCTATTGTACAAGAGTTGTCTATTGTACAAGAGTTGTCTATTGTACAAGAGTTGTCTATTGTACAAGAGTTGTCTATTCTACATGAGTTGTCTATTTTACAAGAGTTGTCTATTGTACAAGAGTTGTCTATTGTACAAGAGTTGTCTATTGTACAAGAGTTGTCTATTGTACAAGAGTTGTCTATTGTACAAGAGTTGACTATTGTACAAGAGTTGTCTATTCTACATGAGTTGTCTATTGTACAAGAGTTGTCTATTGTACATGAGTTGTCTATTGTACAAGAGTTGTCTATTGTACATGAGTTGTCTATTGTACAAGAGTTGTCTATTGTACAAGAGTTGTCTATTGTACAAGAGTTGTCTATTGTACAAGAGTTGTCTATTGTACAAGAGTTGTCTATTGTACAAGAGTTGACTATTGTACAAGAGTTGACTATTGTACAAGAGTTGTCTATTGTACATGAGTTGTCTATTGTACAAGAGTTGTCTATTGTACAAGAGTTGTCTATTGTACAAGAGTTGTCTATTGTACAAGAGTTGTCTATTGTACAAGAGTTGTCTATTGTACAAGAGTTGTCTATTCTACTTGAGTTGTCTATTCTACATGAGTTGTCTATTCTACAAGAGTTGTCTATTGTACAAGAGTTGTCTATTGTACAAGAGTTGTCTATTGTACAAGAGTTGTCTATTGTACAAGAGTTGTCTATTGTACAAGAGTTGTCTATTCTACTTGAGTTGTCTATTCTACATGAGTTGTCTATTCTACATGAGTTGTCTATTGTACAAGAGTTGTCTATTGTACAAGAGTTGTCTATTGTACAAGAGTTGTCTATTGTACAAGAGTTGTCTATTCTACATGAGTTGTCTATTCTACATGAGTTGTATATTGTACAAGAGTTGTCTATTCTACTTGAATTGTCTATTCTACATGAGTTGTCTATTCTACATGAGTTGTCTATTGTACAAGAGTTGTCTATTGTACAAGAGTTGTCTATTGTACAAGAGTTGTCTATTGTACAAGAGTTGTCTATTGTACAAGAGTTGTCTATTGTACAAGAGTTGTCTATTCTACATGAGTTGTCTATTCTACATGAGTTGTATATTGTACAAGAGTTGTCTATTCTACTTGAGTTGTCTATTCTACATGAGTTGTCTATTCTACATGAGTTGTCTATTGTACAAGAGTTGTCTATTGTACAAGAGTTGTCTATTCTACAAGAGTTGTCTATTCTACATGAGTTGTCTATTGTACAAGAGTTGTCTATTGTACATGAGTTGTCAATTGTACAAGAGTTGTCTATTGTACAAGAGTTGTCTATTGTACAAGAGTTGTCTATTCTACATGAGTTGTCTATTCTACATGAGTTGTATATTGTACAAGAGTTGTCTATTGTACATGAGTTGTCCATTGTACAAGAGTTGTCTATTGTACAAGAGTTGTCTATTGTACAAGAGTTGTCTATTGTACAAGAGTTGTCTATTGTACAAGAGTTGTCTATTGTACAAGAGTTGTCTATTGTACAAGAGTTGACTATTGTACAAGAGTTGGTAGACACATATTTTCCGGGATATTTAATATCAGAGGTGATTGTTTGCCAGCACATAGATCTTGTTAGTGTGTAGGGAGAGGTGGGGGTTGAGATATTTGAAGAGGGTGTACAGAATGTAACAGGGGATTTTACAATTATGTAATGGCTGATAAGGTTATATAATTTTCCCTTTTCCTTTATAGTGGTTGTCTTCTTTAGTTGTTGTTTGCTTTGTTGATGTTATGGTCTGTGGTTCATTTTCTTCCTTCTCCGAATAGTGTTTCCAAATCCGTAATTTATGATGATGTTATAAGTACTTCTTCTGATGTTCGTTGTGCGACTGTGAACCAAAAGAGCCTGGTCTTATCTGAAACCTTAACTAAGACTAAACTTCTAAAAGAAAGAAAACTGTATTACATATATATATCTTTAATAACAACTTTCTTTCATAAACATTAATTGCATGAGGACAATCTATGTTATGACATATAACACATACTTTCAGTCTTTATACTCACAGGAAACGAGGCAGTTGATCCCCTGGCTATAGGCTGACCGCCTATTGTTTATAATATCAAATCAGGGGGCATTCTCCAATTATCGACCTAACTAATTATCACTAAAATAACAGTTCAAAAATTGATTGACAGTCACTATAAACCTATCCTTCATGCATATAGTTCGCAGTTGTCGATGTTAATTATATAATTGGTCCGGCTATCCAAATAAGATCGAGAATAAAATTGGTGGTGACATTAATAACGTAATGTTCACTGTTCACAAACTAGGCGCATCCATTGGCTAGTGAATTTACACAATTTACCAATGGGTGTGACTTTGATAAAGTAGTGTTCACAGTTTTTCCATTAAGCGATCCCATTGGCTTGAAAACGGACATCTCAAACGTCCTAAGACAATTGCTCCCACGTTGACTGGCTAGGTCTTCAAAAAAAATGCAGCTGGTTCATCATAATTTAAAGTCTCCTACTGGCTGTATTCCGAAACAGACTCGAATATTGGAATATTGAGTAACCTTTCACACAGGTTCCCTCGGTTAAAAAAAAAGACTTAAAAAAAAACAGAAACTCTGGAGGTAAGACTTCATAAAGATACTCTACAGTTTCAAGAATTGAAATTACAAATAATTCCTCTGGTGCCATGGTGTCACGTTCTCGACAACCTATACAAATACCTAACTATTGTATTAAGATTCTATAAACAGATTACTAAACTTTCTACTGCTATTTTATTTCTAACATATAAGCCTTTATCACAACCTACGCCTACTCACTCATAATTCTAATATTCTATTCATAACACTAGAATTCTCAATATTCATTCTAACACTTTACACTAACATAGGAAATCCTAAAAATCCAACATGCGACGAATTCTCACAACATTACGTTATACAGCTTGCAATCCAACCCTCAAGACAAAACTAAAGAATTCGAGAAACCATGTTATGCTTCATGGACAGTTCCACGATTAATCCTTCGCTACATGGCTGAGCTGTTATTTAGTTGCTGGAAGATGAACGACTGATTACTAAAGATTGTTTACAATCCGTTATGTTCATTTATTGGGCGTATTATTTTTTTTATCTCAGTCTCGCTGAATTCTCATGTTTATTCACGATTTTGTGCGCAAATGCTTTCCTACTAATCTTGTTTTACGCTAGTTTCGCCACTCAAAGTTCTCAAAAATCTCTTCCAGAATATTCTAATCTATACGCATCCTTTCTTAAACTAACAATTATTGGCAATATTTTCTTATCTTCTATCATTCTCGTGCTTCGGTCATGGCTGGTTGAATATTCACGCTAACTTCGTCAATAATCCTCTCGTCAAAATTTGCTGACAGTTTCTTTCTTACGGTGTCAATTTTTTATTCTTTACTTTTTAAAAGTGCTATCTGAACAAAATAAAGGACAGCTGATTTTAGTATTGTCGTTCGTCAATTCTCCTTGTTCGAAACCCGGCAAGCAAGACAGTCTGTCACATTAGTACTTAGTCATAGATCTTATTAGTATTTAGTCATAGATCTTATTAGTATTTAGTCATAGATCTTATTAGTATTTAGACATTGATCGTGTTAGTATTTAGTCATTGATCGTGTTAGCACTTAGTCATATATTTTGTTAGCACTTAGTCATACTCGTAGATCTTATTAACACTCAGACATAGATCTTATTAACACTCAGACATAGATCTTATTAACACTCAGACATAGATCTTATTAACACTCAGACATAGATCTTATTAACACTCAGACATAGATCTTATTAACACTTAGACATAGATCTTATTAACACTCAGACATAGATCTTATTAACACTCAGACATATATCTTATTAACACTCAGACATAGATCTTATTAACACTCAGACATAGATCTTATTAACACTCAGACATAGATCTTATTAACACTCAGACATAGATCTTAACACTCAGACATAGATCTTATTAACACTTAGACATAGATCATATTAACACTCAGACATAGATCTTATTAACACTCAGACATATATCTTATTAACACTCAGACATAGATTATGTTAGTACTCAGACATAAATCTTGTTAGTACTCAGACATAGATCTTGTTAGTATTCAGACATAGATCTTGTTAGTACTCAGACATAGATCTTGTTAGTACTCAGACATAGATCTTGTTAGTACTCATACATAGATCTTGTTAGTACTCATACATAGATCTTGTTAGTACTCAGACATAGATCTTGTTAGTACTCAGACATAGATCTTGTTAGTACTCAGACATAGATCTTGTTAGTACTCATACATAGATCTTGTTAGTACTCAGACATAGATCTTGTTAGTACTCAGACATAGATCTTGTTAGTACTCAGACATAGATCTTGTTAGTACTCAGACATAGATCTTGTTAGTACTCAGACATAGATCTTGTTAGTACTCAGACATAGATCTTGTTAGTACTCAGACATAGATCTTGTTAGTACTCAGACATAGATCTTATTAACACTCAGACATAGATCTTGTTAGTACTCAGACATAGATCTTGTTAGTACTCAGACATAGATCTTGTTAGTACTCAGACATAGATCTTGTTAGTACTCAGACATAGATCTTGTTAGTACTCAGACATAGATCTTGTTAGTACTCAGACATAGATCTTGTTAGTACTCAGACATAGATCTTGTTAGTACTCATACATAGATCTTGTTAGTACTCAGACATAGATCTTGTTAGTACTCAGACATAGATCTTGTTAGTACTCAGACATAGATCTTGTTAGTACTCAGACATAGATCTTGTTAGTACTCAGACATAGATCTTGTTAGTACTCAGACATAGATCTTGTTAGTACTCAGACATAGATCTTGTTAGTACTCAGACATAGATCTTATTAACACTCAGACATAGATCTTGTTAGTACTCAGACATAGATCTTGTTAGTACTCAGACATAGATCTTGTTAGTACTCAGACATAGATCTTGTTAGTACTCAGACATAGATCTTGTTAGTACTCAGACATAGATCTTGTTAGTACTCAGACATAGATCTTGTTAGTACTCAGACATAGATCTTGTTAGTACTCAGACATAGATCTTGTTAGTACTCAGACATAGATCTTGTTAGTACTCAGACATAGATCTTGTTAGTACTCAGACATAGATCTTGTTAGTACTCAGACATAGATCTTGTTAGTACTCAGACATAGATCTTGTTAGTACTCAGACATAGATCTTGTTAGTACTCAGACATAGATCTTGTTAGTACTCAGACATAGATCTTGTTAGTACTCAGACATAGATCTTGTTAGTACTCAGACACAAATTATGAGTATATGATGTTGTTTCACTTTTCTAGATCCCATGATGCAACACGTGAATGTCGAGAATAGTTTAGTAACTTATAGAAAGTGTTACCGCTGACAGATACCTTCTGCAATAACGCATTGTGAAACAATTTATCTCGAAAAGAATATAATAGATATGTTCGTATTTTATAAGCAACAATTAGCTCTGTAAGGGACAATATGTTCTCTGCAACAGTGCTGTTATATCTCTTAATAGCACTACTTTACATTGAAATAAGAATGAACCTTTACTGACCAGCGGCATACAAGATGAAAACAGAAACAGCAAGATGGAGAGGAAGACCAATGTGTAATATATCTTAATATGTAATATATATAAAGAGCAATATATAACAACGTTCTTTCAATATTTCAAACCTAGTACAAGTAATCATTCCACAATTCTCAATAAACGCATATTTCTCAACGTTAGATTATAAATTCCTCAATTCGTTTCCTCACTTTATCCCAAACACATGTACTGTTTCAAGATTGTTTGTGTACTTCATTAGTTGGCACTTGATTTAGTTATTTTCAGTAACGACTGATATCTGAACATCTGTCAGTCTGAATGTAATAGTTTCACTTTGGATCGGAGTTTTCTCTACATTACAGAGCGGATTAAGCGGTATATCAAGATCATATAATTGTATTTCCCTCACATTTTGTTGTTCATATATATATATATATATATATATATATATATATATATATATATATATATATATATATATATATATATATATATATATATATATATATATATATATATCTTCTTATGATTGTGCAATTTTAACGTTGTGTATTCCAAAAAAATTTGCAATAAATTGTTGTGTCTATTGTCTATCACCAGGTGGTTTGTGATCCACTCTTGCTGTTAAGCGTAGGGGTGATTGGAGCTCGAGCTTGCGTTCTAAAGCCAAATGTGTGGCCTCGGCTGTGCTATGACCGATTCACTGAATTCAATCAATTTATTGAATTAATAACAGTATTTCTCCATGTCAAAATCTCAACAACAAAATTCACAATCATTGTAAGGGAGGCAACTAATAGCAACAATGTCAACTATTGTCGTAGTATTACACTCCTCACGAGAGTAATATTCATTAATTATCCGTTACAACATTGAAGATTTACCATGATAAAAATATATTTACTGATTATTTAAAGTGTAAAAGGTTCAGGTCCCGTAGTCATAACCTTCGATAAGAGTTACCATGTAGTTCTGACAGGCCTACGTTGTGCTTGAACTAGTTATGGGCACGGAGTGGGTGGGCGGAACAGCAAAGAAACCTGTCGCAGGGGCCAGAGTTGTGCCCTGATGTTGACGTCTGTTTCGGCAGCATTAGACTCGAAACACCATCGAGTCGAATGGCTGCTAGAACAGAGGGCGGAGCACTTATGGGAATGCCCCACGTGCTGTGAGGCCAGTTTCTAATCAAGAATCAATAATCAAAAATAAAGGTTCAGGTATACATAATATGTAAAAGAAAATTAGAAGTTATATATTAATGTTGTTGACCACTGGTACCCATTTCTCTATACTATGTTGTCTAAAAGGGATGGAATTTATGTGGCTGATGAATGCATAAGTAAACTAAACTGATGTCAATACTGAACATTTCATTTGAGAAAACTAACTGATGTGAAATTAAATATTGTAAAAATATACATTTTAAAATACATAAACAATATTTACTTACATAATATTTAGGTAAATTTAATACATTGGAAAATATGTACATAATACGTACTTACATAATATTTAGTTTAAAAAGTGTCTTTTATAAATATAAATATATGCAGACTAGTATACAAATCATGTATAGGCTTTACAGGGAAACAGCTCTTACAATTGTGAAGACAACATAATAACCAATATATATGAGTACAATCGGTTTATTGTTTAAAAAAGATCAAATCTACGCAGTAGTAGGTGTAACAGAGAGTGTTAGCTCTGTCATAATAAGTATCTATTCAATGAATACGTACGACAGTTGTCACTTAATAATCAATCTGCAACAAACGGATTCAGAAAGAAAAAAAAAACACATGCTCGGTTTCATCAGTGAAATTTGTAATGCCTTCTCTATATGTGCTGTGTTCTAGGAAACCAATCAGCGATAGAGCATGTTCCGCTTTGTAATGTTAGACCGCCTTCATGTGTGTTTACTATTGTTTAGTAAATAAGAATAAAATGTCGACACAAAAACTGTCTCCAGCCCATAATATTTAATTTGTCTTTCACGCGTAATTTACTTGAAAATAAGATTATGTAATATTTTACAGCAAAGAATGTGAAAGATTTCATCCGTTTAACTGATATTTTTTGTTTCTGTAAGACGAAGCCGTACAAATTAGCTTAACACTCAAATTGAGCAGACGTTACTAGTGATTTCGTTCCGGTTTCATGTTCAGTTCGTGATTTGGAAATGCTTAGAAAATGAAGTATCTGATGTTAGATGATTATTTTGCGTTTTTGAAATTGGATTTATAATCAAGTTTGAGTTGAGTCATAATACAGTAGAATCCTATTATAACAACTTGATCAGAATCCATGAAATATGTATGTATTAACAGAAATTCGTTATACACAGTACAAACAATATAGAATAAATATAATTGGAGATTTTGAAAATTTTAGATAAATAAGGAGATTTGTTATGAAAGGATGCGCTATAGAGGGATTCCACTGTATATCGTACATACGTTAATAAAATGTTGTTGATTTAAATATTTGTAGATTCCAGATGACAAAAAGAAAATTCTTAACAAGACGTCACTAGCAGGTTTCTAATTGGCGACCTATTAAGAACAAGGTAGACAGCTTAGCCGCCATTCCGAGGACATCCAAACCAGAAAATTGTAGTGTTTTCTAAGACATTTATTTTCAAATATATATTTTTTTTCAAGTGTCTTAACTATCCATCATTTACAACCACATATAAACACAGACATTGAATTGAAGTTAAATAACCGTAGTTTGAAATCGTAGGAAGAGATGCAATGGAGAAGGAAACAACGCGATATGGAAAAGATACAGCCTGGAAGAGGGCACCACTAAGGCAAAAGACAGAGGTTGTTGGAGGTCCGTTGCGGCCAATCTCAGTTGCGGAGACGGCACTTGATGTTGATGACAAATTTTAATATCGATTTTTTTAAAAACATCACTGGATGTTTGCCAAGTTATTGTACACTGGGGGTCAGAGCACCTAGAACAGACATTTTATTTGCTGTATCTCCAGCTCGTCTCATTTTTACTATGTTAAACAATCTAATTTTGTTGTATCTCGTGTCATTTCACTATGTGAAACAATCTAATTTTGTTGTATCTCGTGTCATTTCACTATGTTAAACAATCTAATTTTGTTGCATCTCGTTTCATTTTAATATGTGAAACAATCAAATTTTGTTGTATTTCGTGTCATTTCACTATGTGAAACAATCTAATTTTGTTGTATCTCGTGTCATTTCACTATGTAAAACAATCTAATTTTGTTGTATCTCGTGTCATTTCGCTAAATGAAACCATTTAATTTTGCTACTTTTCTTTTATGAAAATTATCCAGGATGTCATTACTTATATACTTTGAGAACTGAGAAACTTCAATTGGAAGTTGATTTGAGGACACGTTTGAGAAACAATTCTTCTTCTTCTTCTTCTCTCGTTCACTTGAAACATGTCTATATCTGTAATTATGTCTCCTGAATAAAACTCACTGTCTTTTGTAGTTCATACAGTGTCCCATATATAGAGCTTTGATTACAGTGTTGTTTCTTCTGGCCAACACGTCCGCCTCAGCGTTTCATGCTCAGAAGAACTAATGACTTGAGACTCAGGTAGCTCTCTGACATAAGAAATATTAGAAGAAAACAGACACCGGGACACAGTCGTCAGGTAAAGACAAACATCATTTCATCATTAATGCACTTCTATACAACTTCAACTGGAAGATGATTTGGCGACACGTTTGATTGAGAACTCATGACTTGTTACTCAGGCAGCTCTCTGACATAAGAAATATGAAACAACAGAAATGTGTAAGGGATTATTGTTAATATGAAATTACAGAAATATGTAGGGAGTGTTACCAATATGAAACAACAGAAATGTGTAGGGAGTGTTGCCAATATGAAACAACAGAAATATGTAGGGAGTGTTGTCAATATGAAACAACAGAAATACGTAAGGAATTATTGCTAATATGAAATTTAAAAAATATGTAAGGAATTATTGCTAATATGAAATTACAGAAATATGTAGGGAGTGTTACCAATATGAAACAAAGGAAATATGTAGGGAGTGTTGTCAATATGAAACAACAGAAATATGTAAGGAATTATTGCTAATATGAAATTACAGAAATATGTAGGGAGTGTTACCAATATGAAACAACATAAATATGTAGGGAGTGTTGCCAATATGAAACAACAGAAATATGTAAGGAATTATTGCTAATATGAAATTACAGAAATATGTAGGGAGTGTTACCAATATGACACAACATAAATATGTGGGGAATATTGCAAATATGGAACAACAGAAATATGTATCGAGTGTTGCAAATATTAAAAAAAAATTAAATACATATTTCGCTCTGTTCCTTATATTGGCCATTAATGCCACATTAATGTCCCTAAAACGTTGGGCTGTTCCCCGAAGCTGAAGATCGAACTCATTCTATACAATAAATTGTTTCAGCAACCAACAGTATACAGTCAAACCAATTTGATGCAGATTTATGAAAGAATAAATATCAAAGTATTAGCCATATTTTTTTTTCAACAAATTAATTAAGTCCTGATGATCACAGACAGTAATCGAATACAGACTAAGACACGCAATTATATAATAATGTCAACACTGAATTTCGCAAATTCTATGAGTCGTCGCTAGTTCTAATACGATTACCAAAACTCGAGTAGATAATTGGATGTGTCTTAGCATTGGCTATATGCCATAAGATTCCTCTGTAACAAAGTATGTCTTCGAGCTGGTAAACTGGTGGATTAGTTCACCACTTTTAACGATGTCCACAAAATATTTAGTTAGAGCGGTGCAAAATATTTGGGCACTTTAATGACATAATGAAATAAGCACAGAAATAAGTTGATATAGAAACTACTAGAATATAGTCTTAATAGTGAATAAGTAAAATATATTAGAAATATTTACCACTACTAATAAAAAGTATATAAAACAGCTTGTTGATTGAATAATCGTCTCTGGCTAATTGGTAGTTATATATAGAATATAATCATTTTGTTAGTCTTCTATATGTTTATATGATTTATGCTATATTCATCAAGTGACATATTATTTCCAGATCGTAGTCTTTCCTATGGATCTCTTGAATTCTCAGCGGTCTTGAGCAAGTTGCCCTGCATCTTCCAGTGACATGAGCAGGCATTCTTGAATGTCTTTTGTCCAACGGCGTCTTGGTCAGCCTTTGCCCCTGTTGCCTTCTATCCTCACCTCCAGTAACACTCTCTCCATGCCGTCTTGTCTCTTAATATGACCGAAAACAAAACTAGCTTTTTCTTTAATATAGTGTTCAGAAGCCAGCCTTCCTGGACGTTAATTGTTCGTAATACCTCCTGGTTTGTTTTCTTCGCTGTCCATTGTATTCTCAAAACTCTTCTATAACACTTTAATTCAAATGATGTTATTCTCTTGGCCACTGTTTTATTTAGTATCCATGCTTCGCATCCATATGTCGCCACAACAAATACACATGTTCGTAGTAAACACAATTTGGTTCTTATGATAGTACCTTGCCATAGTTTCTTTATCTGTTTTAATTTTGTCAGCGCCATTGCCGTTCTTCTCTTGATCTCAACTGCGCAGTCCCCCGTCCGCAGTCATATATCATAGATCATATAGCATATATCATATAACATATATAATATGCTATATGATATATGCTATATGATCTATGATAAATGCTATATGATATATGCTATATGATATATGATCTATGCTATATTATATATGATATGTGCTATATGATATATACTATATGATCTATGCTATATGCTATATGATATTTGATATTAGAAGGGCAAAAGACCGTACACTCACTCTCCCCTCAACACCGAAAGGTACATGAGGACAGAAAGAAGAAGAAGAAATTTGATCTATGCTATATTATATATGTTATATGATATATGATCTATGATTTATGCTATATGATCGATGATATATGATATATGCTATATGATCTATGTTATATGATCTATGATATATGCTATATGATATATGATCTATGCTATATTATATATGATATATGATCTATGATATATGCTATATGATATGTGCTATATGATATATGATATATGATCTATGCTATATGATCTATGCTATATGATATATGATCTATGCTATATGATATATGATCTATGCTATATGATATATGATCTATGCTATATGCTATATGATCTATGCTATATTATATATGATATATGCTATATGATCTATGCTATATGATCTATGATATATGATATATCATATATGATATATGATATAAGATCTATGCTATATGATCTATGCTATATGATCTATGATATATTATATATGTTATATGATATATGCTATATGATCTATGATATATGTTATATGATATATGCCTTGCAGTCTTCCTGGCGTAGCTGTTAAACCGTTCGCTTTGTGATCATAAAGTTGCGCGTTCTCATCCCTCTCTCTTATTTACATAGTGGAATTTTTCGGAGATTTCTGATGATTATCACTTGCAGTTACGAAGCTACGTGCTATGAGCAGTGACGTCGACAGACACAGTGTCACTTCGTTAAAAGGGGTAATTGGACTACAATAAAGTCAGTCATTTACGCTTTCTCAGCTGTTATGTGTCTCTGACGTGAACACTTTCTCAGCTGTTATGTGTCTCTGATATGAGAAAAAAATAGAATATGTAACATACTAAATTTTATGAAACATAAAATAATAGAGAGAACGAAAACGAGTGTGATCCAAGTTGAATTATGTCAGTTGAAAGACAATGAGTGTGCTCCAAGTTGAATTATGTGAATTGAAAGACAATGAGTGTGCTCCAAGTTGAATTATGTGAATTGAAAGACAATGAGTGTGCTCCAAGTTGAATTATGTGAATTGAAAGACAATGAGTGTGCTCCAAGTTGAATTATGTGAATTGAAAGACAATGAGTGTGCTCCAAGTTGAATTATGTGAATTGAAAGACAATGAGTGTGCTCCAAGTTGAATTATGTGAATTGAAAGACAATGAGTGTGATCCAAGTTGAATTATGTGAATTGAAAGACAATGAGTGTGATCCAAGTTGAATTATGTGAATTGAAAGACAATGAGTGTGATCCAAGTTGAATTATGTTTATTGAAAGACAATGAGTGTGCTCCAAGTTGAATTATGTGAATTGAAAGACAATGAGTGTGCTCCAAGTTGAATTATGTGAGTTGAAAGACAATGAGTGTGCTCCAAGTTGAATTATGTGAATTGAAAGACAATGAGTGTGCTCCAAGTTGAATTATGTGAATTGAAAGACAATGAGTGTGCTCCAAGTTGAATTATGTGAATTGAAAGACAATGAGTGTGCTCCAAGTTGAATTATGTGAATTGAAAGACAATGAGTGTGCTCCAAGTTGAATTATGTGAATTGAAAGACAATGAGTGTGCTCCAAGTTGACTTATGTGAGTTGAAAGACAATGAGTGTGCTCCAAGTTGAATTATGTGAATTGAAAGACAATGAGTGTGCTCCAAGTTGAATTATGTGAGTTGAAAGACAATGAGTGTGATCCAAGTTGAATTATGTGAATTGAAAGACAAAGAGTGTGATCCAAGTTGAATTATGTGAGTTGAAAGACAATGAGTGTGATCCAAGTTGAAATATGTGAATTGAAAGACAATGAGTGTGATCCAAGTTGAATTATGTGAATTGAAAGACAATGAGTGTGCTCCAAGTTGAATTATGTGAATTGAAAGACAATGAGTGTGCTCCAAGTTGAATTATGTGAATTGAAAGACAATGAGTGTGCTCCAAGTTGAATTGTGTGAATTGAAAGACAATGAGTGTGCTCCAAGTTGAATTGTGTGAATTGAAAGACAATGAGTGTGCTCCAAGTTGAATTATGTGAATTGAAAGACAATGAGTGTGCTCCAAGTTGAATTGTGTGAATTGAAAGACAATGAGTGTGCTCCAAGTTGAATTATGTGAGTTGAAAGACAATGAGTGTGCTCCAAGTTGAATTATGTGAGTTGAAAGACAATGAGTGTGATCCAAGTTGAATTATGTGAGTTGAAAGACAATGAGTGTGCTCCAAGTTGAATTATGTGAGTTGAAAGACAATGAGTGTGATCCAAGTTGAATTATGTGAATTGAAAGACAATGAGTGTGATCCAAGTTGAATTATGTGAATTGAAAGACAATGATCATGATCCAAGTTGAATTATGTGAGGGGGGGCGGAAGGGGGAGTATGATTGTGATCAAGATTGAATTATGTGAGTTGAAATAACGAATGAAGAAGGATGAACTGTTGAAAATGTCATATCTGTTTTCTTCAATAATATCCAACAACCGATGAATATAATGATGTGTTGGACCCACAACCGATGAATATAATGATGTGTTTGACCCACAACCGATGAATATAATGATGTGTTGGACCAACAACCGATGAATATAATGATGTGTTGGACCCACAACAGATGAATATAATGATGTGTTGAATCCACAACGGATGAATATAATGATGTGTTGAATCCACAACTGATGAATATAATGATGTGTTGGACAATATGTTGTCCGTGTGTTGCTGATGCCTGAAAGGGAAGATAATAATGCCAACACTATTTACCATCCATGAATGTTGTAAAAGGCGACTAAGGTGGTTTTAGGATGAAATTGACTGTCTCATATCACATAGGGTCAAAGTGAACCTAAAGTCACGCTGAAGTCGGATGTGTCATGCTGAAAGGCGGAAATATTACAGATAAGCTGAAAATCATAACCCAGCTTATTCCGGATTACATCCTGCAAATCTGTAGGAGTTTGAGATCGAACCCGAAGAAGAAGATGGTCAATATATCTGTAGTTGAAATATTGCTGGTATATATATATATATATATATATATATATATATATATATATATATATATATATATATATATATATATAATTGTAAATCAAATGAAACCTTTCAAATTGTGAGAGAAATTAGAATAACCACGTCATTTGTCTTGTAACATGGCAACGCGGTTGTTAATGAAGTTTGAAGTATCTTGATTATGCCATCTTTTTCCAGGCGAACAACGTCATGTGATGTTGGCGATTTACAGATAGTTGCTTCACTACTGGCATGAACCAAGGAGGAGCAGCGTTATGTTATACGCTATTTTGATCAGTGAAGGGGTGAAATGTATAGAAGGACATATGTAAGTGAAAAAGTCCAGTATAGTGATGCATGCCTGTTTAACGAGCAAAAGTTGAATATTGAATATGAGTTGTGCAAGAAGTTTCAAAACGGCGTTACTTCTGTGACAGACTGTGTACGTTCTGTGTGCCTGGCACCATTTTATAGCTTCATACTCCCCGCATACACGTGGTGACTTCCTTTTATGCTTCTCAATAGTAGGGCTGCCTTTTTTAAGCTGCTATTATGACGCTTGTTGCTCGTCTGCACCACAATGACATGGACAGGACACGCTCAACCACAATATTAACAGCGTACAAGACAGTGTTATGTTATGTTATGTTCCTCCAGGGCTATAGGCGGCGCATAGGGTAGAAACCATAGCTTTCCATTTCTGTCTCTGTGTTGCCATGTCTTTCAATTCTTGCGTGTTGTGTAGGTTCATTGACATGTCTTCTCTATTAATGGTTCTTCGTAGAGTTTCTCTAGGTCTCCCTCTTCTTCTTACTCCAGGTGGTACCCAATATAGTGACTGATGGGGAATTCTTAGGCTGTTCATTCTGAGAACATGGCCGATGTAAGTCCAAAGCTTTTGTCTAATGAAGGAAGATATATAGGTTTGTTTGCCTTCCTCTCTTATAGTAGTGTTAGATTTAAAGTCACTCCACTTAACATTCAGAATGGTACGTATGCATTTGTTTTCAAAGGAGTCTAGTCTCTTATCTGTGGCTTTCCAGCTTTCGCATCCATATGATAGAATAGGGATGATGTTGAAGTTAAACAACCTGAGTTGTATTGTGTTTCTTAGTGTGTTTGATGTCCAGATGTTACGTAGTTTATTGAAAGCACAGGCTGCACAAGCAATACGGTGTACAATTTCTTTTGATGTCTCCATCCAGTGCTAGAATATGTAAAATTGTTGACTTTAATAATGGAACAAGACATTGCCAAAGTTATTATAATTTCTTTCACATTTTTAAGGTTTCTATTTTAAGCACCCAGTTACAACTCGTATGGCAGAAACGCATACCAGAAATTAAATACCGTTCTATGTAACGTGTTGCCAGGCTATTGCTACTTCACATGGTCATGAGATCTAGGATATCCCCCAAACAACACTTCAGCAGTTTGGTCCTTACCTTACTCGGAGACAACATTCCACAAACAACTCGATGTAACTTGATTGTGAATAATATAATATATAAACATCGAACAGTTAATAATAAAGAAAAATCATGCAGAAAATGGGATTTGAACCAAGTCTGCTCAAATGACACCCACTCGCCTCGAAATTCTTTCTTTTTATGTCCTCATGCCATTATGTTTCATTCTCTCTGTTATGATAAAATTTTTGAATTCTCAAAGGCAGGTAATTTAGCATGTTATGTATTTTTCCATTAATGCTACTTGAAATCATGGGGATTCCATCCCATTCATAATATCTTAATTCTTGGAAATTCCATGTTAACAGGTTCTTCTTGTCTCTCATGTCTCATTCACTTCTAATAGCATGTGTCATATTCATAGTTTTCTATCTTGTCTCTCATGTCTCATTCACTTCTAATAGCATGTGTCATATTCATAGTTTTCTATCTTGTCTCTCATGTCTCATTCACTTCTAACAGCATCTGTCATATTCATAGTTTTCTATCTTGTCTCTCATGTCTCATTCACTTCTAACAGCATCTGTCATATTCATAGTTTTCTATCTTGTCTCTTATTATTCTCTATCACATACGAACCTCGCTAGTACACTACATCCATTGTTATCAAAATTTATACGTCTATGGGACAGTCAGGGGCTGGATTCTAATTTAGGGTACAAAGAAAGGATAGGGTCATTCTCTTTTTTTCAGGTATGTCGTGGTAGGTGATTAACGAAAGTTGGGGGATAGGCTGACATCTTGTCTCCTGGGAACAAATAATTGCCGCATCTTGTCTCGATTTCTTAATTGTGTCTTTTATCAAGCAATTTCCATTCATGACGAAGAGCTGCAGACCAGTGGATATTCCTCTTTAGTCGATTAGTAGCAGACTCCTTGACCTTGGTGCCAGAAATGCTACATGCTATCACTGCAGAAGGGTCAGCACATTTGACAAAAGAACCACATGATAGTTGACCCAAAAGAGTTTACTCTGCTTCTGGCAATTTGTGGTAATCTTGGGATACCAGGGCACTGGAGTGCCTCCATTCGAGGACTAATCAGGCACCCCTTTAACACCCCCCTCTTTGTTACTCAACCATGCCTTTGAGACAACCTTATATAGGTAAGTAGTCTCTCAATTTTACACAACTGAGAAGAACCTGTGCTTTTGTTATGGGCTGTCAATGTTTCACCAGAAGCTTTAACAAAGCTTTTGTTATAGGCTGTCAATGTTCCACCCGGAGCTTTAACAATGCTTCTGTTATAGGCTGTCAATGTTCCACCCGGAGCTTTAACAATGCTTTTGTTATGGGCTGTCAATGTTCCACCTGGAGCTTTAATAATGCTTCTGTTATGCGCTGTCAATGACCCACCCGGAGAGTTACTGGACTTTATTCAAGAATTAATGCTATTTATCTTATTAAAGGTCATTTAAATGTTACTGTTTGTGAAGCCCACTAGATGGTTCTGTGGCCCAACAAGACGGGTCGGTGGCCCTACAAGATGTGTCTGTGGCTTTCAGGACGGGTCAGTATTTCCATTAGACGGGTCTGTTTTTCCACTAGTAAAGTCTGTTCGTACTACAAGTGTCTGTGTCTCCAATAGATGGGTCTGTGTTTGCACTAGACGGGTCTGTATTCTCACAATACGGGCCTGTGTTTCCACACTGGACGCTTCTGTGGCTTCACTTGACGGGTAGTGGCCCACATGTCGGGTCTGTATTTCCACTTACGGTTCTGTGAGTTATTTACATGGATGCATGCATCCAGCACAACCTCTTTATAACGAACACCTTCTTTAAACATAGACAGTCACAAGTTTACACATTGTATAAATGAACAGCCTGGAATGCAAGAGCCAGATAGACTTTATATTCACAAAAAGAAACAATAGATAAAAAATAACAGACGCACAGGTAATACCTAACATGTGTGCAGACACTGACCATAAGGCAGCAATAATAACAGTCAAAACTAACAGAGCGAAAATTATCAAGCACAAGAAAAGCACAAAGCACCAGGGGCAACTAGAGATAAGAAATTAGAAGAAATAAACATGCGCGAAAAAGATATCCAGTAAACTAACGAAGAATTTGCAAGGCTACCTGAAAACACACAGCACACAGAAGAAGAATGGAAATATTTCAAAATACCATCATACAAACAGTAGGAAACACATGCGGATATAAACACCATAAAGGCACGAAACTAAATATTGATGGAACTAAACAGCTTGATGGATAGAAGAGGTAAAGAACGCAACGAAGGTTTTAAAAAAATACAAGAAATGGGCAAGTAGCAAAACGCATGAAGATTACTTAACATGCAGGACAGCAAAGATTAACACCAAGAAAATCATCAAATCTGGAAAAATTAAGTCATGGTCAGAATATTGAGAAATGGCTAACAAAGACAAAACGCACCAAATATGTTCTACAAGAAAGAGATGAGATGTAAAAAAGGCATATATGAACAAACAGAAATAATCAACGATGAACAAGGCAACATACTAAATAGACCCCAATAAATCATGGAAAGATGGAAAAATTACTTTAAGCAACTGTTAAACTTAAAGGAAGGAGAAGAGATCACAACAATAAATACAATAGAAAAATACATAGAACCATACATTCTGAAATCCTAGATTGAAGACACAGTTAAACATGCACCAAACAGCAAAGCACCAGGAATGGATGGCATACCGATAGAGCTAATAAAAAATGCTAACAGTGACAGGTAAAGTGGTTACACAGATTATTCAGTGATATGGTAGACACAAAAGACACAGCAAGAGTGGAATGCAGCGGTGATTGTTCACAGCTGGAAAAAAAACAAAGTAAGAGGGACTGCATTAATTATAGAGGCATATCACTCTTAAGCCACATAGGAAAAATCTTTAGCAAGATACAAAGGAAGAGGATGTGCACATATATAGAATCACAACTCAACAACATGCAAATGGGCTTTCGAAATAAATAAAAGCTGTACAGATGCAATCTTCGCCCTTAAACAACTTACAGAAAGAGCGACGGAACACAACCAAGATTTATATTTGGCTTTCGTGGACCAAGAGAAAGCTTTTGACAGAGTAAGTAGCTCACAATTATGGATAACATTTACTGGCATATGGAGTTCCACAACATCTGATAAGCCTTTGTCAGAGCATATACGCCAATAGTCAATGCGCAGTAAAAACGAACGCAGGCACATCCTATTATTTTCAAATCCACTCGGGAGTGAGACAGGGATGTATACTATCCTCCATATTGTTTATAAAATATATAGACCACATCTGCAAAGTAGCAAAGACAACAGAAGAAAACAATCTGAAGGATAACTTTAACGAATTGCTATTTGCAGACGACCAAGCACTAGTAGTATCATCAGAAAAGCAACTACTAAGACAAATATACAGGTTATATATATGCCAAACATTTAACATGAAGATAAACATAGAAAATACCGAAGTAATGAAGATAATAAGAATAGAGAAACACTAATATATATATATATATAACAACAGACTTAAACAAGTGACAGAATCCACATATCTAGGAAGCAATATAACAACAGACGGCAAGATCAGCAAAGAAGTACACAATAGATGCAGTAAAGCATACCTAGCCCTAAGGCAAATGACACAAATCTACAGACACAAAAATAAAGATTTAAACAACAAAATAGCACTATTCAAAACGATTTTATGCCACGCTGTGCTACCAAGCCAAACATGGACAAGAACAGCACAAAATAAACGTAAACTTGTGACAGCTGAAATGGCATGCTTACGCAGAGTCCTAGAAATATCGCTAAGAGACAGAGGACAAATGGGGACATTAGACAAAGAACCGGCACCGCCCCAATCTTGGAGTATGTTAAGAGCCAACAGATCAAATGATTTGCACACATCAGCAGACTACCACCAGACAGCGTACCACAGCAAGTTATGCTACACAGATACAGTGAAGGCAGACCTAGAGGCCGACGTCGAAAACGATGGACCACCGAAATAAAAGTGACAAATTCCACAATATACTTAGCGCACACACGAGGGCCATCTCCAGAGAACTCTTCTACCCTTGGCGCTGAAAGGGAATAAATGTTTCTGTATGCCTCTATGTAGTGTCTCTTTATACCTCTTCCTCGTCTATGTAGTGTCTCTTTATACCTCTTCCTCGTCTATGTAGTGTCTTTGTATGCCTCTATGTAGTGTCTCTGTATGGCTCTATGTAGTGTCTCTGTATGCCTCTATGTAGTGTCTCTGCATGCCTCTATGTAGTGTCTCTGTATGTCTCTATGTAGTGTCTCTGTATGTCTCTATGTAGTGTCTCTGTATGTCTCTATGTAGTGTCGCTGTATGCCTCTATGTAGTGACTGTATGTCTCTATGCAGTGACTCTGTAACCCTTTTTGTTGTGTCTATGTGTGCCTCTATGTTGTGTCTATGTGTGCATCTATGCACTGTGTATTCGTATCAGTATTTTCTTTCAGTATTATTCAGGGGCCGTACACAAATTATATTAAAGTATTTTACTAATTTAGACCCCCCCCCCTTCGCTTGTCAACAAACGTTTAGGAAGTCCTTGCGTCCCCCCACCCCCGCATAAAGCATTCTTTTTTTCAAATTGTTCGAGTTATGTTTATCACATTCGAACAGCTTTACTGGCATATAAAAACAATTTTATTTACGTTAACTTTCGTTAACTCCACCCCTCCCCTTGTCCACAGCACTCAAACGATTTCAGAACACCTCCAAAGAAAATGTACCTCCCCTCTCCCTACCCAATTTATGGACAGCCCCTGATCTGTTTCATTGTTAATTTCGTCTAGTCATCTGTGGAGAAGAGTTCAACGCAGACATAAATGAAGCGGAGAACCTTATCTTGAAGCCACGCAACAAGATTAACTGTAAACAATAAAGTAGAAGAACATATAAGAAAAGGGGGACGTGAATTGCTCGTGATAAAGCAGCCATCACAAAATTAGATTTTTATCACAGTCTATATTTTTTTTAGAAAATCAATGGTAAAAAATAATCACAAGACGCACAAAACAGAATGAATCTGGTCAACCTCAAATCTCTGGAGAATGAGATTTAAAAAAGTTAAATTATAGACCGAAATAAATAAGAGCTAAGACCTTATTGAATTTTCTGAGAATTTATGGCTTCCATTAACATCAATGACATACACACAACGTTTGCAGAACCAGATGCTTGGAAAGTCAGTCTTATAAACCTTAACTTTTCGGAGGAGACAGTCCGTAGACGGACATCAAACAGCACACATGAAATTGAATATTTATTTCAAAATTATAAAATGTAAGTAGATCTAACATGGAAGTTTTGATAATATGTTCTTGTCATTTGAGACATAAGTGTTGTTAACATGTTCTCATTATAAGGAGAAACGTAACAACAACGGTACTTACGTAGAATACGGGTTTATGAAAGTTTCACTTGAACACGACGGACTATCACTATGACTAAGGGGTTATGAGGTGCAAACACGAAAACATACAAATTACAATACACAAGACATTTTCAACGTTTCGAACCGTTAGGTGTTTCTCAAGAATATATAAAACAAGCAGTGAAAAACAAAGAAAACAGTAAAAATCTTACTGCCACAGAGGCACTAGATACACTATTGACATGTAAATAATACGAAATTCAAGGTGACAATGATGCATGTGGAAACATGTATGGTACAAGTAATGATTGGGGGGGGGGTGGAGCGGATATTAAATTCCATGACTACATGTTTCCACATGCATCATTGTCACCTTGAATTTCGTATTATTTACATGTCAATAGTGTATCTAGTGCCTCTGTGGCAGTAACATTTTTACTGTTTTCTTTGTTTTTCACTCCTTGTTTTATATATTCTTGAGAAACACCTAACGGTTCGAAACGTTGAAAATGTCTTGTGTATTGTAATTTATGTTTTCGTGTTTGCATCTCATAACCCCTTAGTCTTAGTGATAGTCCGTCGTGTTCAAGTGAAACTTTCATAAACCCGTTTTCTACGTAAATATTAATATGTTCTTGTCATTTGAGACACGTGTTGTTAATATGTTCTTGTCATTTGAGACAAGTGTTGTTAATATGTTCTTGTCACTTGAGACCAAAGTGTTGTTAATATGTTCTTGTCATTTGAGACCAAAGTGTTGTTAATATGTTCTTGTCACTTGAGACCAAAGTGTTGTTAATATGTTCTTGTCACTTGAGACAAGTGTTGTTAATATGTTCTTGTCACTTGAGACCAAAGTGTTGTTAATATGTTCTTGTCACTTGAGACCAAAGTGTTGTTAATATGTTCTTGTCACTTGAGACAAGTGTTGTTAATATGTTCTTATCACTTGAGACCAAAGTGTTGTTAATATGTTCTTGTCACTTGAGACCAAAGTGTTGTTAATATGTTCTTGTCACTTGAGACCAAAGTGCTGTTAATATGTTCTTGTCACTTGAGACCAAAGTGTTGTTAATATGTTCTTGTCACTTGAGACCAAAGTGTTGTTAATATGTTCTTGTCACTTGAGACAAGTGCTGTTAATATGTTCTTGTCACTTGAGACCAAAGTGTTGTTAATATGTTCTTGTCACTTGAGACCAAAGTGTTGTTAATATGTTCTTGTCACTTGAGACCAAAGTGTTGTTAATATGTTCTTGTCACTTGAGACCAAAGTGTTGTTAATATGTTCTTGTCACTTGAGACCAAAGTGTTGTTAATATGTTCTTGTCACTTGAGACCAAAGTGTTGTTAATATGTTCTTATATGTTACTATATTGGAAAATTGGTCTAGAGCAGTCATACATTTCATAAAAAATAAAGCAATTGGTAGGTTGAATGCACTTCTGACATTTCAGCATATTAAAATAACTTGATCTTTCTTATAAACAATGTTTTGAAATTACTCATACCAACATGCTTGCGTGCTTGTAACTACTCAAACTGTATTACTTACATTTCAGTTTCCCAACTACATTGCCCAGCTCTGACACATTGGTACTGAGCGCGTCTGTAAAGGTCAATGTATCTGGTTCGAATCCGCCGCAGGCAATTATGCATTCGGACCAAAACATGTTAAGAGAATGTCTACAGCCGAAAATCTTGCTGGCTACATACCGAATATAATATGCTTCCAATTTTTTTAACCAAATTGTTAGCATCCTACATGCTTCTTACGACATACATGCCAGATAAAGAGTTTATATTTTTGCTCTTCTTTCAGAACCCGGTTGCTAATATAGGATAGTCATATACGTAATTAAGAAGTCTCGTTTTCCCATTAGCCAATGGGTCTTATAACAGCGACTGTCACTCCTGTACATCCTTAGATATTTTTAATCGATATTTTTGAGTCGTCTTTGAAGATTAGAAACCGATATTAACCATAGAGAGACGGTATGAATATTGGAAAATCAGGCTAAAGCTTTGGGGGATATAGAAAGAGGTTATGGACGAAAATATTTCTAATAAATAGTACACACTTGACAATTTCATTGAATTAGTCGTGTTTGTTAGTAGATTTACTGTTAAGAATTATTACATCTGAGTGTTATAGCACAACTGTGTACATAGAAGTTAACTGTCGACAATAAGTAAATACAATATACGATTAGTATTTTGGTTTTACAAATGAATGTTGACCACGTTTCTCTTGTCGCGAACCAATGACTCATTGGTTTCTACGCGATAATAGTTTCAGTTCAGTTTCTAGTGTATTAGCTATGAAATATGAAGACTGCTATTAACTTTCACAGAATCGCCGGTGACATTTTCCTGTTAACTTTGATCTTGTCACAAATTCTTGAAACATACCGTTTCTGATGTCGAAAACTGAATCATCAGTAATTACTTGTAACATACCGTTTCTGATGTCGAAGACTGAATCATCAGTAATTACTTGTAACATACCGTTTCTGATGTCGAAGACTGAATCATCAGTAATTACTTGTAACATACCGTTTCTGATGTCGAAGACTGAATCATCAGTAATTACTTGTAACATACCGTTTCTGATGTCGAAGACTGAATCATCAGTAATTACTTGTAACATACCGTTTCTGATGTCGAAAACTGAATCATCAGTAATTACTTGTAACATACCGTTTCTGATGTCGAAGACTGAATCATCAGTAATTACTTGTAACATACCGTTTCTGATGTCGAAGACTGAATCATCAGTAATTACTTGTAACATACCGTTTCTGATGTCGAAGACTGAATCATCAGTAATTACTTGTAACATACCGTTTCTGATGTCGAAGACTGAATCATCAGTAATTACTTGTAACATACCGTTTCTGATGTCGAAAACTGAATCATCAGTAATTACTTGTAACATACCGTTTCTGATGTCGAAGACTGAAGCATTAGTCATCACTGGTAATTCCTGTTTAATCAACACATAGACTACTTCACATTTCCAGCGGACTTGAGTCCCCTAAAACATGACAGTGTCATCTACTCACTGCAGTATGTTCCCTGTGTTTATCGAAGTCACAGAAAGTACTTCAAGGCTGCAAGAAGTCTCAATCTAATTCACTGACACAAGATATAATTTAATCATTATTGATTTCCAAACATGAAGAAAATCTTTCTTAACAAGATATAATAGAGCCATGAACGGCTCGAGTAAAGACCGCTCAACAGAACGTAAAGACGCCTTCATTTGTGACGTTTTTGATTATTGTTGTTCATGTCGTTGGTTACTATTTATATACTTGGACTCGACTGCCAAAAAAAGTGAAGGTCGACCAACGAAATGAACGGAAGTAATAAAAAATCAGCCTTCTATGTCATGTTTACTTTCTGCTGAGAGGTCTTATAGTACTGTCATTAGTCACGGTAGAGCATATGTATCGCCAAGAAATTGGACAGTATTGCATAGTCCTTTCTTTCTTTCTTTTTTTATAGCTCTCAGATGCCGTGAGGGAATAACCTTATTGCATTTGGTTGTCCTGATATTTTCTCCGTTCCCCCTCAAAATAGCAGACCACCGACTTCTGTGAATATCATTTAGAATACGCATTTAAATCATCAACAAGTGCCGTCCCGAAGGCTGGTTGCAACAGACCTCCATCATCCTCTGTTTTGTGCGTTGGTGGTGCACTCAGCTAGACTGCAACTGTCCATCTTATATTTCCCTCCCACATGCATTTCTACCAACCTAAAGGGTTCCATGGATGGATACTTTAGGGCAGTGGTTCCTTAAATGTTCGCAGCAAAGAGTCTCCAGGGGCGCCGCGTCAGCCTGGCCAAAACGAAAAAAACATTTGAAAAATATAAGTTTTGCGTCATATTTAGGGCGCCGCCGGTGATAATCTGAACGTTAAGGGCGCCATGGCTTTAAAAAGTTTGGAAACCCTGCCTTAAGCGCTTGCATCCTTAAACTATATCCTCAAGTAAGGTCTTCAACAAGGTGGCTTGTCTATTAATATGACCAAAATACTTTATTTCACTAATTTTTATTTTATTTTATATTTATTTTTTTCATACGAATTATTGTCAGAAGCTCTTTGTTCGGCTTCTTTTCTTTCCACGAAGTTATCCAAATTATGTTCTATATATCAAACGTATCAATGTTGTCTGCTAGTTGTTTCTTCGTTATCAATCAATAAACCCGTATTCCTTCAGGGTCGTAGAGGTACCACATTGGATGCCTCAGCACACAGATTCCTCCAGCGAATTCTATCCTCAGCGATGCGGATGAGTGTGGAAATATTTTGCCCCGTCCATTCCTTGATGTTGTCTGTCCATGCCTTTATTTGTCTTCCTCTGCTTCTTCCGCCTTCGACAGTTCCCTCTAGTATTGTTTTTGACAAGGAATCGTGCCTGCATACATGTCCGAACCATGCTATTTTTCGTCGTTTCACTATTGAAAGCAATGGCTCCTTAACACATGCACACATCTCTACTTTATTTCTTACGTACATATTGGTCTCATGTTCCCTATAGGAAATTCGTAGAATTCGTCTGTAACATTTGTACTCGAAAGCCTGTAATCTTCTCTCCATGTCCGCAGTGAGTGTAACACTTCTTCTTAACGCAGTGAAGAAACATGTTCTTCCTTATACATGTTCCTGAGTCATACATTAATGTAAATTAGATGTAGAATTGTATAATTATAATGTTCAGTTTGTTCGTGATTTATGTAAATGTTAAAATTTTCCTTACGGCATTGACAGTATTTTTATCTATTCCTATTCTCCTTTTCATCATCATCATTAAGTGCCGTCTCCGCAACGAAGGTTGGCTACAACGGATCTCCAACATCCCCTGTCTCTTGTCTTGGTGGTGCATTCAGCTAGACTGTAACCTGTCCATCGTGTGATGTTACTCTCCCACTTGTATCTCTGCCTACCTCTTGCTCGCTTCCCTTTGACTTTACCCTCAAGTAAGATCTTCAATAAGGTGTCATGTCTTTTAATGTGACCCAAATATTTTATTTGCCTGATCTTTATTTCTCTTAGTAGTTCTTTCTTCATATTAAGTGTCTTTAGCACCCCTTTATTTGTTTTCTTCTCTTTCCATGATGTTCTCCCTATTCTTCTATATACCCACATCTCAAAGGCATCAATTCTGTCTTCTAATTGTTTATTTAGTGTCCATGTTTCTGAGCCATACATTAAAATAGAGTAGATATAGCATTTTATAATTCTCATTTTTAACCTGTTTGTAATTTGTTTATATGTTAATATTTTCCTCATGTCACTGAAGGTACTTTTAGCTATTCCTATTCTCCTTTTAACCTCTGCAAATAAGTAGCTCATACTATAATCTTCATGATTCCTATAAAAAACAAGAAATTGTGTTCTAATTTCGAACTAGCATTCTTGTGAACCCACGGTAAATTCCTTCCTCTTTTTGTCAATGAGATTCAATTCATTTTTCTAAAATATTCACACAAAAACAGAAGAAAAAAGAGAAGATTTTATCTCTCGGATAACAAATTATAATAATTAATTGTATCCAATACTTTCGGACTTTGCGTTGTCGAGATTACCTGAACCAGCACCTTTGTATTATTGTTATTGGTCATGCCCTCTGTTCTAAATAACCAAATTGGACCCTAGGTTTTGGGGTGTCCAAAGTGGACAAATTGGGTTCAAATAACAGTTTATTTAAAATAACATTAAAATAACATAACAAATTAAAATAACATAAGAATACATTCTTATTTAAAACAAAAGAGAAAATACCATTTTAATAGCAATATAAAATGCTTAAATTCTACCAAGAAAGCAGGCGAAAATAAGGGAAAACAGGAAGAAAAACAAAGGAATCTAATCTTCTTCTTTATCGTTCTTTAGTAATTTATCAGGTAACATCTCCAATAGCTTTACTGAACTGTGTAATTCGTTTCAGGACATACATGGAACTCCATAGGTTTGGAAGCAGTGGTAAGGTGGTGGGGATGAATACGAAAAGAGTGTTGCATCAAAATACAGAACACACTAATGACATTAACAAAAAGGAAAACAGATGACGTTTCGACTAAAAAGTCTTCTTTTTTATGGAAGTAATTCCGTATCAGTAAGCCATGTTTTCTCCATCTCTACTTGGTAGACTTGACATGCATAAAGAATTTGTTCTGTAGTCTCAGTCCTGAGTCCACCATAAAATTGGTGTCTCGCGCCAATTTTGAACTTTCTGAACATGTGATTTCTCAACCAGATGTGGCCAATTCGTAGTCTGAAGATAATTGTTTGTTTTTTGCGTGACATTTGGTGGTAGGGGTCATTTGGTTTTGCAGTTGTATGCATCTACTTCCAATTTTCCTTAAATTGTGCTTTTATACTAGTCTTACATCCATAGTATGCAATATCACTATCTATATGTTCTAGTGATTCCTTTCCCTTTATATGAGATCAGCTTTTTCATTTCCAAGTATTCCACAACGACCAGGATCCACTATAAAACAATTTCTTTGGTGGTAGTATTGAAGTGCAATAAGAAGGACAAACAATATAGTTAAAACTAAGGCTTAAGTTCTAAAAAACAACACACACAAATTTCCAATCTAGTTTATCTAAGGCCTCAGTTCTAAAACAAACACAAAAAACAGTCTAGTTTACCAAAGACCACAGTTTAAAAAAAGGAAACTAGTTAAAACTAAGGCTTCATGTCTAAAACAAAGAAACCAAAAACAAGAAATCTAATTAGAACTACGTTCGAACTTAGTTCGACAACAAAAAGGATATTACAAAAAAGTAATTTATGAAGAGCTGGAATTATTGTTCATATTTATCCTTGCAGCAAGTATTGATTCATCACATTATAAGCCTAAAATTCATTGATTTTTCCTTAAATATAAAAATTACCACTTGAGACGTCCACTTTGCTTGTATACGTAACCTCATTTTTATTTTAAGCTTTAAATTCATGGGCATAACAAAGACATACGTTAAAATATAGAGCATGATTTCTGGTCACACCAGAGTGTTACTTTCAAATCATAGGGCCATTCATCAATAATGTGAATGTGAATATGTGTTGCAACTATAATTAACATAGGGTATATAGCATGTTTCTATAATGGGGCCATCGTCTTGTGAAAGTTCCTTCCGCACAATTATAATGTACACTAACGTGTTTTCTCCAAGAGAAAAGTAGTGCAGGTTGATGAGAATTAACGTGTGTAAATTCCATCTATGCTAGAGGAAAGTAGTGCGGGGTACTGAGAATGGGAGTTATTTTTCTGAGTATAACATAAAGCTCTGGAGAAACCGTCACCCTCCATCCCCACCTTCATAAAATGAAATTGCACACCAGACATTGCTCTTCGCACACCGGGCACGTCCATAGGTGCACAGATCTCCGCTTCAGTAAATCTCTCAGGGTATAACGGCTGATGGTTCCGGTTCTTTGTTAGTTCATTGCTCTTTTTGAAATCTTTGTCAGGGGTTCTCTACGAGTCACGCCCATTCTCACTCCCAGTTCGCGCATTCTCGATATTGACTCATGCTCATTCATCTCAAACCCCTTCTATCATGAGGATTCACGTAGAGCAATGAGTATGTCTGCTCGGTCCATAGGCTGACCGTCTGTTGTTGTGGCAAGGCTAGCTAATTGGTCGGCTCGTTCGTTTCCCTTCACGCCCACGTGTCCGGGGACAAAAATAAGCGTGAGTCTTCGTAACGATGCCCACATTTCTGCTCTCTCTAATGACTCCACCTATTCCCTACGTACATCACCTGTTTTGACTTTCTGAATCATATTCAGAGAGTCACTTAGTATGCACGCATGGGAATAGGCTTGCGATTCTAGCCAGTTAAGTACCTGCGTTACTGCGAATACTTCCATTGTTAGGATGCTTGTTGTTGCGGTAAAGACACCACTGGCTCTAGTTTGCTTACTGTCCATGTTTCTGAGCCATACATTAATATAGAATAGACATAGCATTTTATAATTCTCATTTTTAACTTGTTTGTTTATGGTTTGCCATATTCAAATCTAATTACTTAATTAGTCACGATAAACAAACACAATTACTTAAGTAATCACGGTAAAACAAACACAATCACTTAAGTAATCACGGTTAAACAAACACAATCACTTATTAAGTAATCAGCCAAAAATACACAATCACTTAATAATCAAGGCTAAAGATACACAATTATTTATTAAGTAATCAATGTCAAACAAGTCTGTGTAGATATATCATTGTAATGTGTATCTGTGTGCTGATTTTACTATCACGATAGAAGTGATGGACACAACCATGGTATATTTAATTCAGCTTCCAAGAAAGGACAGAAACAACAACGATATATTTCATTTATATTCAAAGAAATGATTGAAGCCACAATAGTATACTATATTCATATTCCAGGAAACGATAGAAACAGCAATAGTATACTTTACAGATTCCAAGAAATGATAGAAACAACAATGGTATATTTCTTCAGATTCCAAGAAACGATAGAACATCAATAGTATATTTTTACAGATTCCACGAAACTATATAAACAACAATGGTCTAATTTTTACAGGTTCCAAGAAACGATAGAAATAACAGTGGTATACTTCATGTTTGCTTTGACTTTGTGGGTAGTCAATGTTATTGAAATATAAATACAATTTTATCCCGTACTTGATAGATTTATTCGGAAACCTTTTAGTCGATAAATCCATTCCGCGTGTTTTTTTTTGTTTTTTTAATTTTATTTGGTGAGCTTTTAGTGATTCACAAAACTACCACATCCAATATTTCAATTTTTTAAATTCTTGTTTCACAGTTTTACCGCAATCCTACATGATAACATAGCGATGATTAATGATGTGTAGCAGTGAAATGTCAGACAATATCAGGCAAGAAAATCACTAAGTTTCACAGTGCCCCATAGTCGAACAGACGTACAACTTTCAACATCTCAAACAAGAGATTTATAGCAAACATAAAAACATGCACACAAGTAGCTAATCGAACAGATTGAATAACAGTAACAAAATGGCAGGATGGAATGTTGTTAGTAACAATGGCGTAAAAACGTGGAGAAATTAAACGAAAATGAAATAAAAATGGAACCAAACGAAGAAAAAAAACAAATGAACACGAGTATAGCCTGAGAGGAGAAAGAGAGGCACAAAAGCGAGATGTGATTTAAAAAGTTTAGCCAATGGATGTAGGTTGTAAATACTTTCATTTCAAGAATAAGAGAATGACATAGGTTTAAATACACGATGTCGGTGAATGACACCTCGGCTAAGAGGGCGAAAGAGCCAGGGTCCAACTCCTCTGTTGAGTTCTTCCCCTTAAGGACCCAGGCTCATGGATGAAAAACGGTTCAGTACCCAATGGGCACAGGCACAGCACGTCCAATTACACGAGGCAAGTTCATAGACAGTGGAACACCTCGTTCGAGTGAGACGAGAGCTAGAAAATCGTCTGGGCGAAGAGTCTTCACTACGCGTGCCTGGAGACAGATATAGAGGCTGTCACAGGCTAAGGGTAGCCCACCCGAATTGTCAAGGCATGCCGAAATCGGATGTGCTAGGCCTACAAGGCGCATAACGGTGGCACAACGTAATCACGCTCCCGGCGGAAATCGCACGGATATCCGTGATGGTTACAATGGAGCGAACGAAAAACAAAACAAACATAGGTTTAATAATTTTCTAGGAAATGAGGATGAGATAATGATTATCAAATAATTCCTCTGGTTGTGAGCAGATAATATTGACAGCCCATAAGCTTTCTGACAGAAGCATACACTCTTCTCAATAGTGTCATTGAGGAGACACCTAAACTCGTATAAGGTCTCAAAGGAATGAATTATAGATCGGGAGGGGTATGGATACATGTTAAATTTCCGAAAGGAGGCATTCAAATGCGCCAATATCATCAACAGTCACATCCTAGTTCTATTCTCCTCAATAGTCACATCCTAGTTCTAATATCCTCAATAGTCACATCCTAGTTCGATTATCCTCAATAGTCACATCCTAGTTCTATTATCCTCAACAGTCACATCCTAGTTCTATTATCCTCAATAGTCACATCTTAGTTCTATTATCCTCAATAGTCTCATCCTAGTTTTCATATATTTAATATAAGCAAGTCACATCCTAGTTCTATTATCCTCAATAGTCCCATCCTATGTCTAATATCCTCAATAGTCACATCCTAGTACTAATATCCTCAATAGTCACATCCTAGGTCTAATGTCTTTAATATAAGCAAGTCACATTCTAGTTCTAATATTGTTAATATCGTTAATATAAGCAATAGTCACATCCTAGTTATAATATCCTCAATAGTCACATCCTAGTTATAATATCCTCAATAGTCACATCCTAGTTCTAATATAGTTAGTTAGTTAGTTAGTTAGCCGTCGGATCATCATCCCTGCAAACTGGACACATCCATAGTTGCTCCGATCTCTCCTTGAGTGTATCCGCCATTACACTTCTGCTGACAGTACCGGTCCTATGTTGGTTGACCATCATTCTTCGGCGCCCTCCAAAAAGTTCGCTTCTAGAAACACCGCATTTCAATCCCTGATCTTTAATCCTAGCCATTGAAAAGGAATCATCATCCACATTAGTCTCACTCTCGCGTGTTATATCTCTTAAGGAGTTCAAAACGTCAGCGCGATCCATTGCCCCATCGCCCTGTGCCACAATCGCGCATGATGACAGTTGATCCGCTCTTTCATTGCCTCGAACGCCCACATGTCCCGGCACGAAAATAAATGTAACCACTTTCAAGCTCGCCTTTCTCAAGGCCTCAATCCACTGTTCGCGAACGAGACCCACTTGTACCATCTTAATCATACTCATAGAGTCACTCAAAATGCAGACCTGCGTTACCTTCTGTGTGCATTCTGCGTTACCTTCTCAAATGCCTTGGTCACTGCCATAGTTTCCATGGTCATACTACTCGTAGTGACCGCAAAGGCACCACTCTCCTCCTTGATCGTTTTACCTGCGCACTGAGCTGTAAAGGCCCAAGCACTGCGAACATGTCTAATCACAGATCCATCAGTGTATATAATCACATCCCCCTCTTTGGTATTCTCACTGATTAAAGCCTGCACTTCTTTCTTCACAGATGTGGGACACCATTCTCTGCATTCCCTGCTAAGTGATATTACTACTCTCAAACAAGTTTTTCGAAATATGTGGGTAGAATTATCCATTCCGCACCTGCTGTCACATCCTGCAATCTGCACACGTTTTGTATGTCATCTTCAGCACGTCCCATCCACGACCTCCCTCTCTTGAGTCTGCTGCCTTTAACTTTCTGTATTTCGGAATACAACGGGTGTTCCTTATCTGCATATATCTGAAGGTACGCCCGTGCACGGCAATACTGTAATCTATGCTCAGCTGTTGGACAGTCAAGTAGGTATCGCATAGCTCTTGTCGATGTGTCTCTTGTGCACCCAGTATGATACGCATTGCTGCATTCTTGATTATATCCAGTCTTTCTATCTGAGTTCGGCTAAGAGTCAGAATTGCCAGTGCATATTCCACCACAACCACAACCAAACCCTGGTAGTAAAGAAATAACAATCTCTGCTCACACTGCGCAGCAGCCATAATCTTCATTGCTTCTAAGCCTTTGCCTAATATCGTTAGTTAATCGTTAGTTAGCCTAATATTAGTTTTAATATCGTTAATATAAGCAATAATCATATTCTAGTTTTAATATCTTTAATATATGCAATAGTCACATCCTAGTTCTAATATTGTTAATATATGCAATAGTCACATCCTAGTTTTAATATTGTTAATATATGCAATAGTCACATCCTAGTTCTAATATTGTTAATATAAGCAATAGTCACATCTTAGTTCTAATATCCTCAATAGCCACATCCTAGTTCTAATATTGTCAATAACCATATCCTAGCTCTAATTTCCTCAATAGTCACATCCTAGTTTTAATCGCTTTAATGGTCATATCCTAGCTATAATGCTGTCAATAGACACATCCTAGTTATAATATCATCATTATTCACATCCTAGTTATACTATGGTCAATAATGACATCCTAGCTCTAATATCCTCAATAGTCACAAACTAGTTGTCATATCGTAAAATTGTCACATTCTAGTTCTCATATCATCAAATAGTCACATCCTATTTCTCATATCGTCAAATTTTCACATCCTAGTTCCCATATCGTCAAATTGTCACATCCTAGTTCCCATATCGTCAAATAGTCATACTAGTTCTTATATAGTCTAATTGTCACATTCCAGTTTTTATATCGTCAAATAGTCACATACTAGTCTTAATATCGTCAAATTGTCATATCCTAGTTCTGATATCGTCAAATTGTCACATCCTAGTTCTGATATCGTCAAATAGTCACATCTTAGTTCTCATATCGTCAAATTATCACATCCTAGTTTCCATATCGTCAAAGTGTATTAAATGTGTCATTGTGGTTTTTATCTTTTTTATGCCAGAAATTACAAATTTTCTCTCTCTCTCTCTCTCTCTCTCTCTCTCTCCAATATCATATCTCTCTTTCTTACATAAAAAAGCAAAACCTACAATTTGGCTCTTTGTTCTCCATTTTCGTTCCAATGATGAAAACTCTACATGCCTGTATCATATGTGTTAAGTAATTAAATTAATCTCATAGTACAAAAACCATAAGACATAGACAATTTTGCAGACTCTATGTCAGTTTTTAAAGCACATACCCCATATGTATATCATATGTATATCAAGATATTCTCAACATAGCAAAAGCAAGAGTCTTATTTCCGCATATCCAATCAGTGTGACCAGTGCAAGATTTACCTATAAGCTAACAAGGACCCCAATTTCTTGGGGGCCCCACATTTTTTTAATTTCACTATCTATATATTCTTAATCGTTAAAGGGCTCTATATCTCATATAGCTTAGGGCCCCATATCTCAAATAGGTTAGGGTCCTATCAAATCTAAATCCGGCCCTGAGTGTGAGCATGCAATGGATCCATTAACATCGATATAGCAGGAAATGAAGTAGTGGACAGACTTGCAAAAAGAGACGCCTCAAAACAACAAAAGCAAAGTCCTTGCAGTATGGGAACAGTCAAACAGAATCTCAGAAACAACACCAGGGAAATCTCGCTGAACATATGTCCAAATGGGTTGACTTGTCAAATTGTATTTAGTAAAATGACACGGCCAAAGGACAATGACAACATAAACAAGCTCTGCGGGAGAAAACAATCCCTTATCTTCCATTTTCTAACTGGACATGCACGGATGAATAGCCATTGAAACCGTATCAAATCCTACAGATATCCACTTGTAGACACTGCTCTTATCCCATGAAACAGTGGAACACCTCCTTATTGACTGCCCTTACCTTACAACTGCCAGGAAAAAACTTCTACATACTCCCTTAACAGTCACTAACTTACTGTATGGATCACTAAGTCAACTTCAGAAGACCTGCACTTTTTTTAAGAATGACATTGTGCTGACAAGAGTTGCATTATTCATCAGCATTTGGATATCATCAACAACGACAACAGCAATAACATAAATACATTCACCATATTGTCGTAGTCGTCGTTATACCACGACATTGTGTATTCACGTTTTATAGTCGTCCTCCTTTTTCCTGATCAATTTCGCTCATCGCTTACAGTTTCTTAAAATATATGAAATTTCCAGCTTATATTCGGAAATATACGGTGTATGAAATTCTCAGTCATCTTACTGAAGTCGTGTTGTCGAGGAGTCTGACATTAAGAGGACACGTTATCTCCTGCCAGGGTTAAATGTGAAGCGTGTGCTGGTTAGCACCAGAGTGATAGAAATAAAAAGGAACAACCCTTGGGTAACTGACAAGGCGTTTGATTTGCCCCGGGAAATATACCAACCGGCTCCTAAATCTCTCATAAAGGGAACAGGAAATGACCTTTCTAATGAACTTGACGTTCATTCTGATCAACTTGCTTTCTAATTTGGTGAATGTTCTGATCAATTTGCGTTCTAATATGGTGAATGTTGTTGGTTCCATTTTTAAGAATCACGAACATTTTTCTCAATTCCTAATTTGATTCCTTTTTTCTACCTATTTCTTCAAATCACCTGTCCATCATTTTGTGAAAAACTGTGAAAACACGGATTGGCGAAATATTAACACACGCGTAAAGGTAATTTCTGAGAGAGCAAAAGCACATCACAGAGATGTTTCAGAAAACAAAAACGAACTAGAAAGATGATTCAAAGAACGAACCATATTAGAAAGATGTTTCAGAGAGGAACAATATATTAGAAGGATATCTCTGAAAATTAAAAATAATATCATAACAATATTTCAGAGAAAAAACGATATTAGAAAGATGTTTCAGAGAAGAACAACATATTATAACGATGTCTTAGAGAAGAACAACATATTAGAAAGATGTTTCAGATAAGAGTAACATATTAGAAAGATATATCAGATAAAAACAATATATTAGAAAGATGTTTCAGAGAACAAACTATATTAGAAAGATGTTTCAGAGAGGAACAACATATTAGAATGATGTTTCGAAAAATTAAAAAATAATATAACAATATTTCAGAGCACAAAAGCATATTTGAAAGATGTTTTAGAGATGAAAAACATGCGGAGAGATGTTTTCGATAATTTTAAAAATTATATCATAAAAATGTTTAGAGAAGAAAACAAAAACATACCAGAAAACCGTTTTTTTAAGAGAAGAACAACATATACAATTGTTTCAAAGAACAAAGACCGACTAGAATAATGCGTTTTTCGTGTATGTTCTACATTTTAAAAAAGTAAAGTAACCCATAGCATTTATTAATGCCATAGGGGTGTGAGATGTTACATTTCAGAGGCACTGCAAATGAGGGCGGTAGCCATCTCCTCTCCCTCGCAGTCTTTACATCCCGGATTAATCCGGTACCCATTTAAGGCTGGGTCGACCTGGGAGCCGTTGCAATCTGAAAATATTTCCGCCTCAACTGGGGAATGAACCCAGGACCACTCATTTGTGCCAGTGCAAACCACTGCGCTAACGCGGCTTCTTTATGTCCTTCATATTAACTAGTCAATATCAATTCTTTATTTGATTTGTTTACTAAACTATTTCTGTACTAATATGTGTAACTTCTGTCCAATCTGCAAAAGGACTTTACCATCTCCGTATCGCAGATATTAAAAATTATCTTTCTACTGATGAAATAGTTGAAAGTCCTTGCGAATGTGTAAATATTTATGTGATACGTTCTAGTAAAATGATATTTGAACTGGACAGTTGTAACCATCGTATTCTGACTTGACATTCTTATACGCGATTTAATTACTTGTTGTTGTTATTGTTGTTGATATCCAAATGGTGATGAATAATGCAACTCTTGTCAGCACAATGCCATTCTTAAAAAAAGTGCAGGTCTTCTGAAGTTGACTTAATGATGCATACAGTAAGTTAGTGACTGTTAATGGTGTCTGTAGAATGTTTTTCATGGCAGTTGAAAGGTAAGGGCAGTCAATAAGGAGATATTCCACTGTTTCATTGGATGAGAGCAGTGTCTACAAGTGGGTAGTTGTTGAAGTGTGATACAGTTTTAATGGCTATTCATCATTGCATGTCCTGTTCGAAACTGAAAGATAGGAAAGATTTGTTTATCCTGCAGAGTTCGTTTGTGTTGTCATTGTCCTTTGGCCGTGTCATTTCACTAAATGCCTTCATCCAGTCAGCTCATTTGCACATCTGTTCAAGCAGATTTCCCTGGTGTTCTTTCTGGGAATCTGTTTGACTGTTACCATATTACAATGTCTTTGTTTTTGTTGTTTTTATGCGTCTCTTTTTGCAAGCCTGCCCGCTACTTCATTTCCTGCTATATCGCTACTTCCATGGATCAATAGCGTGATCACATTCATTGGATATGTAGAGATCAGATTGTGTGCTGCTCTTGCTATTTGGAGAATATCTTATTTTTCATATGTTTCATATGATGATGGGTAGCTGTTTATAATTTCTAGGAAACGTGTCCTTAGGATTGTTGGTAGTGTTTCCTTATTGGCTGTTTTATGTAGTAATTTTGGTTGGATAGTTGGTTGATGCAAGTTCTCCTAAGGGGTATTTGTTTTCTAGTTCTCTCTTGTCGTGTTCGTCATCTTCTTTTTCGAATATATCCAGTCGAGCACGTTGTTTTAGTCTATTTGTTTATTTATAAGTGTCAATACGTTTTATTTGGACGGCCGTTCTTTTGTTTCTTGTACCTTTCTACCTGTTCCGTCAGTGCTTTTTTCCGTCTGATATTCCGCGGCTCTGCATTTGCATCTGTCTCACATACTTTTGTGTTTTTTGATCGCATCCCTTCACAGATTAGTCTCAGAGCTTAGTTCTACAATGTTCAGGGATGAGATAGTAGTATTGCTCACAATGGTCTGGAGAGGAAGGCTATAATCCATTACTGACCTCACATAGTCAAGATACAGTTGGCGGAGTCTTTTTGTCTGCCCTCCCCCTGCCCAGTTTGTACTAGCTAGTCTCTTATTGAGGTTTAGGCGTTCGCTTGCTTTTCTTCCGAGATTTTCCATATGGCATTTTAGTGTTAGTTGTCCATCTAGTTTTACTCCAAGGTATACAGGAGATTCTTCCATTGATAATATTTCCCCAAAATATTGGAAGCAGGGTCAAGCAAACTCATAGGTAATCTGGAAACTCCATGTTGAGGAGAATTGTGAAGTTATAGGGTGCAGTATACGACATGTTCACAGGAAAGACTCGGCCACAGAATGAAGGATCAAGTCATGCCTCTAGAATGCTTGCGACGAACGGGGAATGCATCTCTGTGAACCCCACCTGAATCTCCAAAAGCAAAGACTTTTCATGGAGACTTCATGAGGGCAATTGACCACACGACCAGTTTCAGATAGAGGAAGACATTCGCATGTCATTCTGTGGGATGGAGATGTCTGCAACAAGCAACCAAACCCACAATGACAATCAAATGTGGTGAAGATAACACCCGTGTCATATAATAGCACAGTGACAAACTATTGCAGACTTCGCAGGACTAGGAATTTGAAGTGAGATTTTTGTTTAGTTCTTGGTTTGTATCCCCAGGTTTACCAAGGAACAGGGTCAAGCTTGTAGTAAAAAGTGGTGGGAAGTTGGTGGTTCAACCCCGGTCTTTAACAATTTTACCAAAAATCCTATGAAAACTAAGGACTTGCATAAAAAATCGACGAATGTCCTTTTTAACCCCTCACCCTCTCTCTTACTAATGATGTATCTAGGGCCCTGAACAGAGATGCTATATCCGTCTGTGTAACAGGCAAGTTTCTTCAGAGCTTCATTTCATACCCAGAAGACTGTAACTCCTATTTTCATGCAATTCTGTAAGATAAAGCGTCATACTAGGGAGTGGGGGTGCAAACATAATTGTATCGATGAATTGATGTTGGGCTTTCACAATAGACAAAGTATCAATGTATATGTTTCAGACGTTCTTCATGAAGCAATCACTGCATAGGTTTCAGACGTTCTTCATGAAGCAATCCTCACTGTATAGAATTCAACGTTCCCCATTAAGCAAGGCTCACTATATAGGTTCAGACGTTCCACACGAAGCAAACATCCCTATATAGGTTTCTGATTTTTACATGAAGCAAGCTTCACTCTATAGGTTTCAGACGTTCTATATGAAGCAAGCCTCACTCTATAGGTTTCAGAAGTTCTTCATGAAGCAAGCCTCACTCTATAGGTTTCAGAAGTTCTTCATGAAGCAATCCTTCCTGCATAGGTTTTAGACGTTCTATATGAAGCAAACCTCACTCTATAGGTTTCAGACGTACTATATGAAACAAGCCTCACTCTATAGGTTTCAGACGTTCTACATGAAGCAAGCCTCATCTATAGGTTTCAGACGTTCTACATGAAGCAAGCCGCACTCTATAGGTTTCAAACGTTCTATATGAAGCAAGCCTCACTCTATAGGTTTCAGACGTTCTTCGTGAAGCAAGCCTCACTCTATAGGTTTCAAACGTTCTATATGAAGCAAGCCGCACTCTATAGGTTTCAGACGTACTATATGAAGAAAACCTCGCTCTATAGGTTTTAGACGTTCTATATGAAACAAGCCTCACTCTATAGGTTTCAGACGTTCTACATGAAGCAAGCCTCATCTATAGGTTTCAGACGTTCTACATGAAGCAAGCCGCACTCTATAGGTTTCACACGTTCTATATGAAGCAAGCCTCACTCTATAGGTTTCAGACGTTCTTCGTGAAGCAAGCCTCACTCTATAGGTTTCAAACGTTCTATATGAAGCAAGCCGCACTCTATAGGTTTCAGACGTTCTACATGAAGCAAGCCTCACTCTATAGGTTTCAGACGTTCTAAATGAAGCAAGCCTCACTCTATAGGGTTCAGACGTTCTACATGAAGCAAGCCTCACTCTATGGGTTTCAGACGTTCTACATGAAGCAAGCCTCACTCTATAGGTTTCAGACGTTCTATATGAAGCAAGCCTCACTCTACAGGATTCAGAAGTTCTTCATGAAGCAATCCTTCCTGCATAGGTTTTAGACGTTCTATATGAAGCAAACCTCACTCTATAGGTTTCAGACGTTCTATATGAAACAAGCCTCACTCTATAGGTTTCAGACGTTCTACATGAAGCAAGCCTCATCTATAGGTTTCAGACGTTCTACATGAAGCAAGCCTCATCTATAGGTTTCAGACGTTCTACATGAAGCAAGCCTCATCTATAGGTTTCAGACGTTCTATATGAAGCAAGCCTCACTCTATAGGTTTCAGACGTTCTACATGAAGCAAGCCTCATCTATAGGTTTCAGACGTTCTACATGAAGCAAGCCTCATCTATAGGTTTCAGACGTTCTACATGAAGCAAGCCTCATCTATAGGTTTCAGACGTTCTACATGAAGCAAGCCGCACTCTATAGGTTTCAGACGTTCTATATGAAGCAAGCCTCATCTATAGGTTTCAGACGTTCTACATGAAGCAAGCCTCATCTATAGGTTTCAGACGTTCTACATGAAGCAAGCCGCACTCTATAGGTTTCAGACGTTCTACATGAAGCAAGCCTCATCTATAGGTTTCAGACGTTCTACATGAAGCAAGCCGCACTCTATAGGTTTCAGACGTTCTATATGAAGCAAGCCTCACTCTACAGGATTCAGAAGTTCTTCATGAAGCAATCCTTCCTGCATAGGTTTTAGACGTTCTATATGAAGCAAACCTCACTCTATAGGTTTCAGACGTACTATATGAAGCAAGCCTCATCTATAGGTTTCAGACGTTCTACATGAAGCAAGCCGCACTCTATAGGTTTCAAACGTTCTATATGAAGCAAGCCTCACTCTATAGGTTTCAGACGTTTTTCGTGAAGCAAGCCTCACTCTATAGGTTTCAAACGTTCTATATGAAGCAAGCCGCACTCTATAGGTTTCAGACGTTCTATATGAAGCAAGCCTCACTCTATAGGTTTCAGACGTTCTTCGTGAAGCAAGCCTCACTCTATAGGTTTCAGACGTTCTACATGAAGCAAGCCTAACTCTATAGGTTTCAGACGTTCTACATGAAGCAAGCCTCACTCTATGGGTTTCAGACGTTCTACATGAAGCAAGCCGCACTCTATAGGTTTCAAACGTTCTATATGAAGCAAGCCTCATCTATAGGTTTCAGACGTTCTACATGAAGCAAGCCTCACTCTATGGGTTTCAGACGTTCTACATGAAGCAAGCCTAACTCTATGGGTTTCAGACGTTCTACATGAAGCAAGCCTCACTCTATGGGTTTCAGACGTTCTACATGAAGCAAGCCTCACTCTATGGGTTTCAGAAGTTCTTCATGAAGCAATCCTTCCTGCATAGGTTTTAGACGTTCTATATGAAGCAAACCTCACTCTATGGGTTTCAGACGTTCTACATGAAGCAAGCCTCATCTATAGGTTTCAGACGTTCTACATGAAGCAAGCCGCACTCTATAGGTTTCAAACGTTCTATATGAAGCAAGCCTCATCTATAGGTTTCAGACGTTCTACATGAAGCAAGCCTCACTCTATGGGTTTCAGACGTTCTACATGAAACAAGCCGCACTCTATAGGTTTCAAACGTTCTATATGAAGCAAGCCTCATCTATAGGTTTCAGACGTTCTACATGAAGCAAGCCTCACTCTATGGGTTTCAGACGTTCTACATGAAGCAAGCCTAACTCTATGGGTTTCAGACGTTCTACATGAAGCAAGCCTCACTCTATGGGTTTCAGACGTTCTACATGAAGCAAGCCTCACTCTATGGGTTTCAGACGTTCTACATGAAGCAAGCCTCACTCTATGGGTTTCAGACGTTCTACATGAAGCAAGCCTCACTCTATATGTTTCAACTTTCCTCATGAAGCAAGCTTCACTCTATGGGTTTCAGACGTTCTACATGAAGCAAGCCTCACTCTATGGGTTTCAGACGTTCTACATGAAGCAAGCCTCACTGTATATGTTTCAACTTTCCTCATGAAGCAAGCTTCACTATATATATTTCATGTTCTTCCGTGCACCATATTATCGAGTCGTCATTGGCACTTTTGCACCATGTGGTATTTCAGCTACCAGATTATTGATATAGACCAGAAACAGTGGGTTGGTGGGGGAGGAGGGGGGCAATATCCCTTCATTTGGTACCCCATGACGCAGTAGAGGCTTCACGATTTTATAAACTCCTTCTTGTCGGGAGACTACCAATGCTGTATGTGCCCGTGTGTTGCCGGGACCCGAAAGGGGAGCAACGAATAGCAACACTGTTTACCTTCCACGCATGTCGTAAAAGGCGACTAAGGAGGTTATGGGATGGAGTTGGCTGTACCATCCCATATAGGGTCAGTGACCCAAAGCCATGCTGAAGTCGGATGTGTCAGGCCGAAATGCGCAGATATCGCAGCAATGCTGTAAACCATGGCACAACGCATTCCGTTCTCCGGACTACATCCTGCTAATCTGCAGGAGTTTGAGAACGAACGCAGAAGAAGAAGCCTGTATATTTTAGTAACCATATGCCCTGGTTTAACCAATATAAACAAGCGCCAAAAATGTATAATTTAAAGAACTGCGTCTCACTATAAATGTGTTTATAATCTTATAATCTCCAAAATATGCATAGTTTTTAACAATTAACTTTATGTGATTTCTGGTTGTACAAATTTAGTACACATTTTGTGTCGGGGAGACTGCACAATAACTGTGCATCAATTGGCAAGTGATAATACTACATAAAGTACAAAGGTTACCATTAAAGTTTAACTATCAATGTAAAAAAAAAATTATTTACAGTAAACAAAAGAACAAGGACTTTTTTCCACGTTCAGGACAACTGGTAAGCAAATAAAGTAAAAACAAATATAGAAAGTGCTAAATAGCAGTACTACTTTAAATAATACACAGAATCGACGTTTACACCAAAACATGTCTTTAGAATCATAAGACAAACAAACAAAGAATGGAACACTACATAGGAATGGGCAGTGGATTAATAGTAATAAAATTAAGTGAACGGAAAAACGCAGTAAAACTTTAGCAGGTCCACGTGTTCAGGAAATTTTGTAACGGCTAAGTCTCCTGATGTATCAACGGTTGACTCGGATCCATGGTTGAAAGCGTTGTACCTCACCAAAATTCAATACTGCTTCAATTTGACCGCAACAACTAGATACATATTTAAGGTAGTAGTATAAATCATATTACGCGTTCAGAATAACTATAGGAAATCGTCCCAAGGGAGCGTCCAGTTCAGCAATGAAAAGAAATGGTAATCTGTTAAAAGCAGGAATATTTCAAAGAAAATTTTAAACAAATTTCGGAAGCAAATATTTGAAGAAATGACTTGCAAATATTGAAAGCAAGATGGAATAACCACACACTTTGAACATCAATATTAGTTTGTTTTATTTTATATGAAAATTATTGATGTTGACTTTCGGCATCTCTGCATGCCAATTTTCTAATTACTCCATCCAATCCCTGACCACGTGCACTAAACTCTATATCTTCTATCCCTCCATTCAAACATTTCGTCTCTGTGCAGATCATAAAATGTCGTCTCTCCGTATGATAGCGATATCTTTAACTCTGACTACAGGCGAAGAAATGTGTTGACAATGTGTGACGAGAATCTCATTAAAGATTTTTAAAAACAGGCAAAAAGTACAAGTAGGGTGCAAGATCGCATCTGTACAATTGATAATGGAGACATTATGTATAATTATCTTGTGGAAAAGGAAAGAAAAAATAATAAATAATCTATGAGGAGAGAAGATTCATTTTACGTTCAGAATAAAGAAAGATTAAGCGTATGCGTGTATTAGATAATAAAATACTATAAATAATCCCCTACCTCCAACTGCCCTTATAATAAAGTATACCCACTATCTGTGCGTGTAAAAGCATGAACGAGATATAATCATAATTAGAAAAAATTAAATATATTGAGGACAAGAAGATAAAAGTAAGAAGAAATACAAAGATGTGGAAATTGTGAACATGACGTATAAGAACAATTAATAAGAAAATAAGAAAGTTCGAGATGAAAGGAGAAAATTGGTGAATACAAGAATTGGAGGGGAACAAAATGAAACATTGAAGTAAGTTAGAGATGAAAGGAGAGAATCAGAGAATTGGAGGGGATCAAAATGAAACAATGAAGTAAGTTAGAGAATCAAAGAATTGGAGGGAACACAATGAAACATTGAAGTAAGTTAGAGATGAAAGGAGAGAATTGGTGAATAAAAGAATTGGAGGAGAACAAAATGAAACATTGAAGTAAGTTAGAGATGAGAGGAGAGAATCAAAGAATTGGAGGGGATCAAAATGAAACATTGAAGTAAGTTATAGATGAAAGGAGAAAATTGGTGAATAAAAGAATTGGAGGGGAACAAAATGAAACATTGAAGTAAGTTAGAGAATCAAAGAATTGGAGGTGAACAAAATGAAACATTGAAGTAAGTTAGAGATGAAAGGAGAGAATCAAAGAATCGGAGGGGATCAAAATGGAACATTGAAGTAAGTTAGAGAATCAAAGAATTGGAGGTGAACAAAATGAAACATTGAAGTAAGTTAGAGATGAAAGGAGAGAATCAAAGAATCGGAGGGCATCAAAATGAAACATTGAAGTAAGTTAGAGATGAGAGGAGAGAATCAAAGAATCGGAGGGCATCAAAATGGAACATTGAAGTAAGTTAGAGATGAGAGGAGAGAATCAAAGAATTGGAGGGGATCAAAATGAAACATTGAAGTAAGTTAGAGATGAAAGGAGAGAATCAAAGAATCGGAGGGCATCAAAATGAAACATTGAAGTAAGTTAGAGATGAGAGGAGAGAATCAAAGAATTGGAGGGGATCAAAATGAAACATTGAAGTAAGTTAGAGATGAGAGGAGAGAATCAAAGAATCGGAGGGCATCAAAATGAAACATTGAAGTAAGTTAGAGATGAGAGGAGAGAATCAAAGAATTGGAGGGGATCAAAATGGAACATTGAAGTAAGTTAGAGATGAGAGGAGAGAATCAAAGAATTGTAGGGGATCAAAATGAAACACAAAAGAAACGAGTGTAACGTAATGAACGAGTCCGTGCATCATAATTAATGAGTCAGTTCATCAAAATTAACGATTCAGTGTATCATAACGAACGAGTCAGTAGATCATAACGGATGAGTCAGTAGATCATAATGAACGAGTCAGTAGATCATAATGAACGAGTCAGTAGATCATAACGAACGAGTCAGTAGATCATAATGAACGAGTCAGTAGATCATAATGAACGAGTCAGTAGATCATAATGAACGAGTCAGTAGATCATAACGAATGAGTCAGTAGATCATAACGAGCGAGTCAGTAGATCATAATGAACGAATCACTTGATCTTAATTAATTATTAACAGATCTACATGAACGTGTCAGTCCATCATAATAAGCACGTCATAATGAATATGTCAGTGCAGCATAATGTACGAGTCAGCGGATACTAATGTACGAGTCAGCGGATACTAATGTACGAGTCAGCGGATACTAATGTACGAGTCAGCGGATACTAATGTACGAGTCAGCGGATACTAATGTACGAGTCAGCGGATACTAATGTACGAATCAATACATTATAAGGAATATGTCAGTGCAGCATAATGTACGAGTCAGCGGATACTAATGTACGAGTCAGCGGATACTAATGTACGAGTCAGCGGATACTAATGTACGAGTCAGCGGATACTAATGTACGAGTCAGCGGATACTAATGTACGAGTCAGCGGATACTAATGTACGAGTCAGCGGATACTAATGTACGAGTCAGCGGATACTAATGTACGAGTCAGCGGATACTAATGTACGAGTCAGCGGATACTAATGTACGAGTCAGCGGATACTAATGTACGAGTCAGCGGATACTAATGTACGAGTCAGCGGATACTAATGTACGAGTCAGCGGATACTAATGTACGAGTCAGCGGATACTAATGTACGAATCAATACATTATAAGGAATATGTCAGTGCAGCATAATGTACGAGTCAGCGGATACTAATGTACGAGTCAGCGGATACTAATGTACGAGTCAGCGGATACTAATGTACGAGTCAGCGGATACTAATGTACGAGTCAGCGGATACTAATGTACGAGTCAGCGGATACTAATGTACGAGTCAGAATACTAATGTACGAATCAATACATTATAAGGAATATGTCAGTGCAGCATAATGTACGAGTCAGCGGATACTAATGTACGAGTCAGCGGATACTAATGTACGAGTCAGCGGATACTAATGTACGAGTCAGCGGATACTAATGTACGAGTCAGCGGATACTAATGTACGAGTCAGCGGATACTAATGTACGAGTCAGCGGATACTAATGTACGAGTCAGCGGATACTAATGTACGAGTCAGCGGATACTAATGTACGAGTCAGCGGATACTAATGTACGAGTCAGCGGATACTAATGTACGAGTCAGCGGATACTAATGTACGAGTCAGCGGATACTAATGTACGAGTCAGCGGATACTAATGTACGAGTCAGCGGATACTAATGTACGAGTCAGCGGATACTAATGTACGAGTCAGCGGATACTAATGTACGAATCAATACATTATAAGGAATATGTCAGTGCAGCATAATGTACGAGTCAGCGGATACTAATGTACGAGTCAGCGGATACTAATGTACGAGTCAGCGGATACTAATGAACGAATCAATACATTATAACGAATATGTCAGTGCAGCATAATGTACGAGTCAGTATATACTAATGAACGAGTCAGCGTATAATAATTAATGAGTCAGTACATCATAATAAACGAATCAGCGGATAATAATAAACGAGTCTATCTATATATTTCGCAGAGATGTGGTTTTATAGAAGAATGTTGAAAATATCATGGACAGCTAAAAAGAGTAATGCTGTAATTCTACAACTCGTCCACCCAAATAGAGAACTTATTAACTGTATTAGAAGACGACAATCACAGTTCCTGGGTCATGTCATGAGAAGAGGTGGACTGGAGAACAACGTAACAACTGGAAGGATCGAGGGTAAGAGAGACAGATGAAGACATCGTGAGAAAATGTTGGATGGTTTGAAAGCCTGGCATGATGCAAAATCATCAGACACTATATTTTAATGTATAACAAAGAGATGAATGTGCAGAGACATGATCGACTACGCCGGAAGGCATGGTACCAATGAATGAATGAATCTATATGTTTATATATTGTCGTTTCTCTACTTATGCTGTGAGGCTTCGCTGGATTGAAGGAAGATCGGTTTTCGGGCTATTGCACGTCTGGCTGCTTGATATGCAGTAATACTGTGCCGTGAAAGAATATTGGTAACCCATTCAATCCACTTTCTTCTTGGTCTCATTTGTATTTTTATGTTGTATTCTCTTGCCGCTGGCCAATAAGGGTTCATTCTCGTGTAGGTGGCCGAACCATTTCAATCTCTATTTTTCAATACATTTGACCACTGGTATTGTTCAGTTGGTACAACATAATGAACGACTCCGTACAGCATAATTAACTAGTGCGTACATCATAATAAGCGAGTCAGTACAGCATAATGAACGGGTGCGTACATCATAATAAGCGAGTACATCATAATAAGCGAGTCAGTACAGCATAATGAACGGGTGCGTACATCATAATTAACTAGTCAATCAATAAAGTGCCATGCCGTATGGCGTAGGCGATCATGTTTCTCCACGACTCTCTGTCTCTTGTGTTGTCAATAATTCGGTTGGTGAGCTTCTACCGTGCCACAATACAAGTTCATCTAGTAACTTTTCTCTTTGTCGTCCTCTATCTCTTCTCCCCTTGATCTTTCCAGTGGTTATTAAGTGTTCAAGCTGTGTTCTTCTCAGCACATGCCCTAGAAACCTTGACTGTCTGCCCCTAATGTTTGATATCATTGATCTTTTTACGTCAGCATCAATGAGAACCTCTGCCTTAGTTTTCTTAGCTGTCCATGGTATTTTCATCATTCTTCTCAGAAACCACATTTCTGTAGTCTCTAATTCGCTTTGAATTTTGTTGTTTACATTCCATGCCTCTCATCCATAAAAAAACATTGGTTCGATATAACATCTCAGCACTCGAATTCGGGTCTGCAGTGCGTACATCATAATTAAAGCATAATAAACTGCATCAATAAGGTGTGAAAACAGCTACTCTCCATACATAGAAATAAGAAGAGGGGTAAGACAAGGATGCATTTTATTACCAAGCCTATTTAATATCTACACAGAGAATATCTTTAAAAATATAGAAGAAATACCAGGACTCAAGATCAATGGGAAAATAATAGACAACATTAGATATGCAGATGACGCTGTTCTTTTAGCAGAAAGTGAACATGAACTACAAAGACTAATAGATCAAGTCAATAAATCAAGTAATGAATATGGACTGGATATAAACATTCAAAAAACAAAAACCATGATAATCAGCAAAGACACAGAAGAACAGGAGGTAAACATAAACATACAGGGAGAGAAACTACAACAAGTAAAATAGTATCAATATCTTGGACACATAGTCACAAATGATGGCAGATGTGAAACAGAAGTTAAAAGGAGAATAGGAATGGCTAAAAGTACCTTCAATGACATGAGGAAATTATTAATATCTAAAAAAATTACAAACAAGTTAATAATGAGAATTATAAAATGCTACATCTATTCCATATTAATGTATGGCTCAGAAACATGGACACTAAATAAACAATTAGAAGACAAAATTGATGCCTTTGAGATGAGGGTATATAGAAGAATAGGGAGAACATCATGGAAAGAGAAGAAAACAAATAAAGAGGTGCTAAAGACACTTAATATGAAGAAAGAACTACTAAGAGAAATAAATATCAGGCAAATAAAATACTTTGGACACATTAAAAGACATGACACCCTATTGAAGACCTTACTTGAGGGTAAAGTCAAAGGGAAGCGAGCAAGAGGTAGGCAGAGATACAAGTGGGAGAGTAACATTACACGATGGACAGGTTACAGTCTAGCAGAGTGCACCACCAAGACAAGAGACAGGAGATGTTGGAGATACGTTGCAGCCAACCTTCGTTGCGGAGACGGCACTTGATGATGATGATGAATGAACAAGTGCGTACATCATAATGAACGAATCGGTGTATCATAAGAGAATACCGAGAGTAAGCGCCAATAAATGAAAATATTTGGAGTGAAGACTCAAGCATCACTTACTAATTAGATTTCCACCCTGCAGTTTAAGCATCTCTAGGTTCTCGATCATAGAAGGCAAAACACAGTTCTTGAAAGAAGATATCAACCCATGTCTTGTTCGCCATGTAACAAGATCTACGATGCTCCGGATTAGTTCCCAAATTACTTTTCCACAAGCTAAAACTAGAGGATTAACTATTCCATTACTCGTGTCGCTGGGCCGAATACCCTGCTTCCAATGAAAGACCATTCTGTTGTGTTCAATAAAATATTATAGAATTCTGATGTCTCCAAGAATGTGTTCGGGTTGGATTCCTGATAAAGATATTAACATTTTATAATGTAGATTCATGAGAGATTCCACTTTCTGTGATGTGTTAAACAAACAGCAGGATATTGATACATGTTGTCTCATATACATTTTTGAGTTTTATGTTGTAGCCATATAATATAGACAATTTTGTCGAGTCCAATAAATTACTAATTTCTCTTGGGAGTTCGTGGTGATATGATTACCTGAACTGCGATCTCCTCTATTGTGTTATGGATATAAACTTTACCACTACCATTTATATAAGTCACGTTTATTTTTTTTTTAATGGATTGCCTCATCATTGGACGCTTATATTTTTGTATTTAAGAAACGCTTTCAAGAAATACGTCTAAAGTTATTGTTTGTTCAGTTATTCTTCTTCGATCAGTTGGCCAGCTTCAAGAGCACACACAATGAGATTGGAAACAGCAAGGTGCAGAGGAAGAACAAGATGAATGTGAATTCAAGGAGGTACCAACGTTCTGAGACGTCACAATATTACTGAAGATCAAACGACGAAACGTACCATAGCCCAAAAACTGATTGTAATTCAATCCTGCGACGTCTCAGCGCAAAAAAAACAACATCGCAACAGGCAGAGATAGACATACAAACAGACAAGGACAGACAGGCATTAATACAGTCAGACAGATAAAGTAGATGGATTAGATGGAGTAGATGGATTAAATTAAATAGAATAGAAAGATAGATAGATAGATAGATAGATAGATAGATAGATAGATAGATAGATAGATAGATAGATAGATAGATAGATAGATAGATAGATAGATAGATAGATAGATAGATAGATAGATAGATATATAGATAGATAGATAGATAGATAGATAGATAGATAGATAGATAGATAGATAGATAGATAGATAGATAGATAGATAGATAGATAGATAGATAGATAGATAGATATAGATAGATAGATAGATAGATAGATAGATAGATAGATAGATAGATAGATAGATAGATAGATAGATAGATAGATAGATAGATAGATAGATAGATAGATAGATAGATAGATAGATAGATAGATAGATAGATAGATAGATAGATAGATAGATAGATAGATAGATAGATAGATAGATAGATAGATAGATAGATAGATAGATAGATAGATAGATAGATAGATAGATAGATAGATAGATAGATAGATAGATAGATAGATAGATAGATAGATAGATAGATAGATAGATAGATAGATAGATAGATAGATAGATAGATAGATAGATAGATAGATAGATAGATAGATAGATAGATAGATAGATAGATAGATAGATAGATAGATAGATAGATAGATAGATAGATAGATAGATAGATAGATAGATTAGATAGATAGATAGATAGATAGATAGATAGATAGATAGATAGATAGATAGATAGATAGATAGATAGATAGATAGATAGATAGATAGATAGATAGAAAGATAGATAGATAGATAGATAGATAGATAGATAGATAGATAGATAGATAGATAGATAGATAGATAGATAGATAGATAGATAGATAGATAGATAGATAGATAGATAGATAGATAGATAGATAGATAGATAGATAGATAGATAGATAGATAGATAGATAGATAGATAGATAGATAGATAGATAGATAGATCGTGTATGAAGCTGTATTCTTCAGACCATTATATGTTTCCCACAACTTGTTGTGCAGAGATGTTCCTATGGACCATATTGTTGTTCTGTGAACAGTGAAAATATAAACAATATGGGATATGCAGATGACACTGTCCTTTTAGCAGAAAGTGAACAGTAACTACAAAGATTAATAGATCAAGTCGATAAATCCAGTAAATAATGTGGGCTAGAAATAGCAATAATAATAATAATAATAATAATAACAACAACAAAACCCGTAACCAGTCATGGTTGTAGGGGTGTCACATTGAGACATTTCATTCAGAAAGACCTCAAAATATCTCTATCCTCTACCATAGTGATGATTTTAGAAACTTCACACCCTGTCGTCCTTGATATTATCTAGCCATGTCTTCTTCTATACACCTCGTCTTCTTCCACCCTTCACCCTACCTTGAAGCACATCTCTTGACATCATAGAGGAATGTCATATAACGTGCCCGTAACATCCTAGTTTGCGAAGTGTCACGATTGTTGAGTATTTCTTGCTGACCCACTACTGTATTCATTCTGTCATGCACAAACACATTGCTCTTATGTTCTCGGTTACAGATACCAAACACACGTCTATAGCATTTGATTTCAAACGCCTTGATTCTTCACTCTAAGTCTGCAATTAGAGTCCAGGTTTCACGGGTATATAGAAATACCGAGAGAACCAATGGACTAGATATAAACATCTAAAAAACATAAACCATGATGATAATCAGCAGAATCGCAGACGAACAGGTGCGAAACATAAAAATACATGGAGATGTACTACAGCAGGTAGAAATAGCCATTACTAATATAATATATACAATAGATATTACCAATCTCAGACACATAAATAAAAATGATGGCAGATATGAAGCAGAAGTTAAAAGGAGAATATGAATGTACAAAAGTAATTTCAGTAACAGGAAGAAAATATTAACATCTAAATAAATTACAAACAAGCTAAAAATGAGAATTATAAAATGATACATCTATTTTTATTAATGTATTGCTCGGAAATATGGACAATTAAGAAACAACTAGAAGACAGAATTTATGCCTTTGAGATGTGGGTATCTAGAAGACTGGAGAACTTCGTGCAAGGAGGAGAAAACGAGCATAGATGTTATAACTAAACTTTGTGATAAATAAAGGTTATTAAAGTAACTAAACATCAAACAAATAAAGTATTTTGGATATATTAAAATACATATTACCTTGTTGAAGACCTTACGTTACAGTAGAGTCAAGAGGAGATGAACAAGAGGCAGGCAGAAATACAAGAGTGAGAGAAACATCACGAGATGGCCAAGTTACAGTCTTGCAGAGTGCACCACTAAAGTACGCGACAAAGGATTTTGGAGGTCCGAAGCAGCTAACCTTCGTTGCAGAGACGCCACTTAAAGAGCATGACGAGTTTTCTCATGTCATTGAACGATCAAAGGGGTTCTCCCAAAAAACCTAGGTGCATACAGATCCAGAAGAGACACAGCCATAAATGCAGCAGTTCTTGCATATGAATCTATGAAGGTTTTCAGAATAAAGAAGAATCTGTAGTTACAACGATAGACCTAGAGGTGTACAATAGAGTTAGTTACACCCATCTGGTCGACATGCTAAGGGAACACAACCCCCCATCCTTGGATCATATGCTGGATAGCAAATGTGCTAATCTGTAGAAAAGTTGTTCTGAGGTGTGGATCCCGGGCGTCTGAGATCAGAACAATAGCACCAGGTTTGTCACAAGGATCTCCACTATCCCCAGTGCTGTTTATTGTGTATACGTTGTGAAACCCCCAGCAATTGCAAACCCCCAGCAATTTTAGAGTTCTAACATACGCTGATGATGTCCTACACTATACAATATGGGCAGGAACAGAACAGATATCGCTGACAGAGTGGACTAGATCAAGTATCGATATTGTGCAGAACATACAACGCTGTGATCAATGCTTCGAAAGCAGAGATCGTCTGGTACTCCTTAAATAATAAGCTGGTCAGTGGCACCCTGTCAGCTGTCAGATGCATGGGCTCGTTCATTGAAATAGAACATGACCTTAAATATCTTGGGATAATCTTTGATAGAAGTCTCTCATTCAACAAGCACGTCACAAATATGATTAAGAAAGCTAAAAGAGGGATCATTGTTATCAAGGTTATGGCGACATTCGACATGTAGCAATGAGTACTTTTTCTGCTCCAAATGTGATGGGCTATATGTCATTGATTATTACCTCGGGCTACTAACACTGTCACAGACACAAGTAGATAGATTGTAAAAAGTCCAAAATGAGACAATTAGAGCGGTACTGGGGTGTACCAAAGATACACCCATCTCTTCTACGATTTTCTTCTTCTTCTTCTTCTTTCGTTCACTTGAAACATGTCTATATCTGTAATTCTGTCTCCTTAATAAAACTCACTGTCTTTTGTAGTTCATACAGTGTCCCATAGAGTTTTGATTCCAGTGTTGTTTCCTCTGGCCAATATGTCTGCCTCAGCGTTTCATGCTCAGAACACTCTTGAAGTATATGTTTGGCACTCTGTGCTGCCTGTCCACATGTACACATGGCCGTGTTGCCAATCTTGAACTTTGTATACATGTGACTGCGGAGTCGGTTGTGTCCTGTTCTGAGACGTAGAATTATAACTTGTTCTGATCTGTTCATATTGTGATAGTCATCTTGTGTTGGTGTTTGTGGCTTTCTTATTGACTTTATCATCTGTTTTTTCTGATGGTAGGTGATTGGTATATCTGGTTGGTCTTCGGCAGCACCTTCCTTAGCCAGTTGGTCTGCTTTTTCATTTCCTGGTATTCCACAGTGAGAGGGTATCCACTGCATGGTTACCCTATACTGGTAAGACAATTCGCTAAGTAGTTTTTTTAAGTCTGTTAGTTTTCCAGACTGGAGAGCTTGAAGCACTGACCTTGCATCTGTCAGGAATACCACAGGCTGTAGGTCAGAGTTGGAGTTCAGCAGTTTTTTAGCTGCCACACTAATTGCCTGGATTTCTGCATCATAATTATTGCAGAATTTTCCTGTCGGTGTTCTGATTGTATCTCTAGGCTTGTGTGGATATTCTATATATACACCTGCACCTCCATTCCTCACAGCATTCTGTGCTGACCCATCTGTGTACACTCTGACCCATATATCTTGTGGATATTCCTCATCCAGGAAACTGAGGGTGACTGTCATTCGCTGCACACTGTTCTGTTCGTCCTCGCTTAGTATTCCTTTCACATGGGTCTGAATGTATATTGGCATTCCGTGGCTTTCACTCCACGGGGTTTGCTCTGGTACAGACCTTAAGGGGCTGCCAACTTCAGGTAGGTCTGTAAGTTGTCTACGGAGTCGTTTAGCTTGATGGATAAAGCTGCTCCTGTTCAGTCGTCCCATTGCTAGATTTTGGAATCTTTCCTTCAATGGATGACTTGGCATACACTGAAACTTTTCTGCTTGAATTAGTACTTTTGTGGCTCTGCGTTCGCCAAGTGTTTGCATTCTTCCCATTTTCTGCATCTCTGCTATGGGTGTTGATTTCATTGCTCCCAACATTATTCTAAGTGCCTGGTTTTGCACTTTATCTAGATCTTGTAATGTGGTGTTTGATGCAGGACACCACGCAGCTGAACCGTATTCCAGGTGTGGTCTTATGCCTTGCTGGTAAACTTTACTGAGTATATTTCCACTGGCTCCCCATGTGGTTCCACTTAGTTTTCTCAGGATAGCTAGCTTCCTCCTGGCTTTTGTTGTTGCTTTGTTTATGTGCTGCTTCCATGTCAGCTTATCATCAAAAGTAACTCCGAGGTATGTGGGTTGTTTGTCTTCTTTCAAGAGCTCTCCATCTATCTTGATATGACCAGCTTTTTGTTTTGGTGAGAGGGTAAAGAGTGTAGTGCTGCACTTATCTGTGTTAATGCTGACGCACCATCTATTAGCCCATAAGGTTAGGGCATCGATAGCTCTTTGTATTTGTTTAGTGGCCACTGTTGCATGTTCTTCCGTGCACCAGATCATCAGGTCGTCAGCAATACATTGCCACTTTGATCCCATGTGGTAGTTCAGCAACTAGGTCATTGATGTAAACCAAGAAAAGTGTGGGTGACAGGACTCCTCCCTGGGGGACTCCATGACGCAGTAGAACTTTCTTGCTCTTGCGACCATCTAATTGTACCCTGGCTCTTCTATTATGCAGGTATGCTTTTACCCATTTGTACATTCTTGAGCTAACCCTGCAATTTCGCAATTTCTTTAGGAGCCCTTCTTTCCAGACCTTATCAAATGCTTTCCTGAGGTCTATCCATGCTGCTAGTACCAGTTTCTTTTCTTGGAAGGCATCCTCAATCTCTTGGGAGAGGTAGGTTGCCTGATCTTCAGTAGAGTAGCACAGTCTGAAACCTGCTTGCTGTGATACCAGAAGGTTTTCACTTTCAAGGTACCACTGCATCCTAAGATTGATAATGCGTTCCATTGTTTTACATAGACAGCTTGTGAGGCTGATGGTCCTGTAGTTGGAGACTGTGTTGCCATCTTTTCCTGATTTGAGAAGTGGTATCATTATTGCTTCTCTCCACGCCTGTGGTACATTACCTGTGGACCAGCTTGTGTTAAAGATCTGCAGTAGCTTTGCTCTTGCTGCACTTCCCAGGTTTCTAATCATTTCATTGGACACTCCATCAGCTCCAGGGGACTTTTTCATTTTCAATTTGGATATTGCATGCTCCAGTTCTCTCATTGTGATTGGTGCCTCCATGACTTCAGGTATAGGTTCACCTTGTCCAATGTTTTGCTGGTTCTGTCGAACCTCCTGTTGTTTGTCTGGGCTGACTTTGACGTTATTGTCTTCTGCAAAGGAATCTGCAAAGTAATCAGCTGCATGTTTACCTGTTAAAATGTTTCTATCTTTATAAAGTGTGATCCTGGTATTTCTCCCTGTACCTTCATCATTTAGTTGTTTTACAAGTTTCCATAATTTCCTAGTATCTCTTTCTAGGTTCAGCGACTCTGTTTTTTCTTTCCAGCTGCTCCGTCTGGCTTGTAACTTGGCTCTTTGAAATTTAGCCTTTGTTTGCTGATATTTGTTGTGATGTTCTTGGCTAGGTCTGTTCTCAGCCTGCTGTCTAGATGTTTCCATCTCATTTTGCAGCTTTTCCAGTTCATCATTCCAGTAGGGTTTGTAGTTTTTGCGTGCTCCCCTGGGTATGGTTTTACTAGCAGCATGTAGTATACATCTATTAAATTCACTCACTGCTCTATTGATGTCTTTGTCCAAGTTCATGTCCTTAGCTAGAACACTGGTTAAATGCTGGTACATTTTCCAGTCTGCCCTTTTATAGTTCCACCTAGTGAGCGTGCTGCTGTCCGTGGTAAATTCATTGTGGATTTCCAGAAATACTGGTCACTACCTCCAAGCTGCTTTCCAACAACACGTGTGATGTTCCATTCCAAGCCTGGTGAGTGGAATGCTAGGTCTGGTGTAGAGGTGGTATGCCATGCTCTCGAGTAGAAGGTTGGCGAGTCTGCTGGCTGGTTAATAAGGATGAGATTATTTTCATCCTGCCAGCTCTCAAGTTCCTCACCTCTCTTGTCGATATGATCGTAGCCCCAGCTCTGAGAGTGGCTGTTGAAGTCACCACACACCATAAGTCTCTCTTTGTCTGGAATTGTGTCTAGTGCCAATGGTTTATCATTTGGGCAGTAGTAGTTCAGGAGATGGAATTCTGCACTGTCTGTTTTTAGGTGGAGCATCTGGTATTCTGCCCCTTCCATATATACTTCAAGCTGACATGCGCTGATATTGTTTTTAACAAGTGTCAGAATTCCACCCTTTCGCCTGTCCTTTCGGTCAGATCGGTAGCACTGGTAGCCTCTGATTTTGAAGGCTATGTCGCTGCTGAGGTGTGTTTCTTGGATACAGCATATGTTAACTTGTTCTTCACTGAGGACATTTTCAAGTTCCAATTTTTTGCTGTATCCAACTCTTTTACTGTTGACACCCTCAGCATTCCAGTGCATTATTTTTATTGGTCGTTTGTTTGTTTGGCCAGTAGCTCTATTCCCTTGCCTCCTGGCTCCTCGGGGCAATTGAGAAGGACTTCCAGTAACTGAGGTTGGGCCCTTTCGAGGTATAGGGCCCGGCACCGTCCCTGCCTGAACGTCCGCCACAGGGCAGGCACCATAACTATTTATAGATGTAGACATGTTTCCATTGTGTTTTGTGCGTGGCATCCTGATTATCTGTGCGCCTTTTGGCTGGATGCCTCCGTCTTCAGCACTCTGCTTACTAGGGCAGGACTATGGTCCTGCTCGAGTGGGACTGCCCGACCAGTCTTAGTTTCCAGCCCCTGATGGCTGAACTAAGCCCCATCACCTCTGCACGGTGCTGGTCTCGATGGAGTCTTCTACGATATTTCTGCTTGATCTCCCCAGCATTAGAATGCGACATCAGGTAGCACAAGTAACGTCGTACCTTAAAGTGACAGAATACAACCACCACCCGTTACACCAACGTCTAGATGAGTCAAAGGGAACACGCATCAAGCGTTGCAGATCATGGATGGCAGAGGCTGAAGACACACTGTGAAGAGTATGCGAATTTGAAGAAATAGGAAATGATAGTGAATGGATGGAGGTAAACACTGAGAAGAAATCACTGACTAGAGTACTAGATAAAGCGTGTCGAAAATGGAAAATTGTCTCGAAACTACAAGACATAATTATACACACAGATGGCTCTGTTAACAGAAACACGAATAAAATCTGTTGGGATTTTGTTGCCTACAGAAAAGGAGTGAAGTTGGATGAGAAATCTTCAGAATATTCAACTTCCACATCGAGCATGAGGATGGAGATATAGGGAGTTACAGCAGCACTTAATTGGTTGATAACTGATACATCAACACATTCGGTAATACGCACAGACTCTCAAAGCATGCTGCGCAAGATAGAAAAGCTCATGCTGAGAAAAGAATGGTGGAACTTATTTAACAACTCAATTCTCCAGAGCATTACATAGATATACTCTCCTGGTCATGCTGGGGTCAGAGAAAACGAGAGAGAAGACTTATTGGCAGGCAATGCGGCGATAGACGGCACATTGCTGAGAAGAGATAAAGCAGACTTAATGAAGGCAGTAATAAATTCATTTCAAGATGCAGATGATGTCAATGAGGTTGAGAATGTACACATACAGAGAATGTTAGAAATTGGAGTATCTAGAGGTGAGGGAAGGAAAAGTAAATTTTTTGGAAAGTCCCGAAGATCCCACAATCAACACCTGACCGGGACTCTGAGTCTACATGCACTGGGATGGCTGCTGGAACGGAGGGCGGAGCACTTACGGGAATTCCCCACGTGTTGTGAAGCTAGTTTTTAATCAAGAATCAAGAAGAATTGAAAGTACTATTAACCTTTCATATTCTCGTTTTAACTTCCGTTTTTTTATCTATCATAATTTGTGATTAGTGAATGTAATATGCCTAAAACTCAAATTAACAATCATATTAAGACATTAGGCAAGCACAGTGATAACTTCCTGAAATGATAGTTGAAGATATGTGTATAACTCGTAAACGACGAATAATTTACGAAATTACAAAGAAAACAGATAAATAATCTCTTTTTAAAATTATTTTTCAAATTGAGGTTGGGAAATTAACGAAAACACCACGAAAAATTATTGGTTTAACTTACAATTTTGTAGTATTACATTTATAATAAGGGCATAAAATTACGAGATCAAATTACAAAATAATAATGTCATAAGACATGTAAGACCGTGTGCAAAAATGTATTTTGTTACGTGTGAGATGTTTATTAATCGACAAGTGTTTAGAAAGCACTATGGGACCTTTAGCTACGTCTTGCAAAATTTATATCTATTAATATTAACACCAGCACACATACACGAGACAAATACAAATAATTTAAAACAAAATAAAGATATCGTGAAGAAAATAGATAAATATAATGAAAACTTCATTGTCATCGCAAATTCTGAAAGAAATTGCCGCAGATTACGGTAAAACAACAGCAACTAGGGGTATATAAAATAAATATTATCCTGGTTTTATCAATAGCATGCAAGTGTATTATTTAAATAACATCCTTTATCAAGAACAAACGTCCTGATTATACCAGTAACATAAGTAATGATTATATCAAGAGCAAAAGTCCTGATTATATCAGTAACAATTGTCCTTATTATATCAATAACAAACATCAAGAGTATATCAATAAGAAACGTCCTGATTAGATCAATAACATGATTATAACAATAAAAATAGTCCTGATTATATCAAAAGCATCAATGCTGATTATATCAATGATTAACATCCTAATTATGACAATAAGGAACGTCCTGATTATATCAATAACAATTGATTATATCAATAACTATTGTCCTGATTATATCAATAACTATTGATTATATCAATAACTATTGTCCTGATTATATCAATAACTATTGATTATATCAATAACTATTGTCCTGATTATATCAATAACTATTGTCCTGATTATATCAATAACTGTTGTCCTGATTATATCAATAACTATTGTCCTGATTGTATCAGTAACTATTGTCCTGATTGTATCAGTAACTATTCTCATGATTATATCAGTAACTATTGTCCTGATTATATCAGTAACTATTGTCCTGATTATATCAGTAACTATTCTCCTGATTATATCAGTAACTATTGTCCTGATTATATCAGTAACTATTCTCCTGATTATATAGTAACTATTCTCCTGATTATATCAGTAACTATTCTCCTGATTATATCAGTAACTATTCTCCTGATTATATCAGTAAATATTCTCCTGATTATATCAGTAACAAACATTCTTATTATATCAATAAAAAAAACTACCCGATTATATCTATAACATTTCTGTAATTATGTAAAATATATTTCCTGATTATGTAAATAATAAGAATCACACCAAATTGCAAATAATTAAATACATACAATAATTATTATATTACCTATGTGTGACCCTTGGTCCTGCATCCAGCGATGTCATTCGTGTCCAAAAACTGTTGTAAACCTTCTGCTGATATGAAACAAATGCGTGTCAACAAAAGCGCAAGTAGACCACTATCAATAATGTGAAGAAATTTGAGCTGGTAGCGAATTCGAGGAATCCAGTTTCGCGCCAATCAGTGTCCACACATTTCTCGAGTTTTGAACATTATCTAGGATAACTAAAGAACCTAGCTTTCAGCTCAAAAAATATAGCTTAAAGAGTAAGATGGATACACAGAATCATCGCAGACGAAGGCTGGTGGTTGTTTCCTGCTTAAACGCTTCCATTGATGAACTTGTTATTGCCAGTTTGTCAGAGACTAAGATTCGAAAGAAAGGAGCGGCTGCCAGAAAATTGGTTTGTGAGGCGGAATAAAGAGTAGTGTAAGGTTGGTTGATTACGGGTGACGCAGACAGTCGTTAAGAAAACACTTGGCGGCCAGGCTTACTGATGGAGTTATGATAGATAAATAAACAGAAATACAATACTGAGACAGAGAGAGACATAGGCAAAATTTGAGGGCTCCATAAATTGCTTCAACAATGTTTGCCAATGTGTAATCTTCTCAGCATCTTCTTGCCCACAACTGTCACGAATTCAGAGGTACCCTGCTTAATTGCGTCCGAAAATAACCCCTCCCATTTTCTTGTAAATTGTTTGTATAGCAGAAAAATAAACTACAAAAAAAAAACTACATGATCCGTTTCACATTTTAAAATAATGTTTCGCATTCTACATTATTTGTTTCACATTTTAAAATAATATTTCCCATTCTACATGATTTGTTTCACATTTTAAAAATAATGTTTCCCATTCTTCATGATTTAATTTACATTTAAAAAATGTAACACCAAAAAAAGTAAAAGAAAATGTACTCCAATGAAAAGCTTGCTAACTTTGGTAACACCAGAAAAAGTAAAATATTTTACTCCAACGAATGCCAATGGAAAGCTAAAGTTAGAAACAATAAGAAAATGAAATATTGAAGGATATTCTGCTATAGCTGGAAGTTTTATAAAAACTTATGACAGAAAGCTAACTAACGCATTTTTTACCAGTGTTTCTTAAACTGTGATCTGCGGACTTCTGGTGTGCTGCTGTATCCGCACACTATAACATTGTGTTCTGGAAGATTTGAAGAAATTATTGTGTCTTTTCAGTCACTTGCAAATAACTGTGTCAACATGCAAGCAGGTTTTCCAGAACTTTCAAAAAAATACTTTGAGATCATTGATGTCTTTGTTAACAACATACTTGCGAGACAAATAATTCGCTGTTGTTGTTTGTCTAAAAAATAAGTGTAGATAAACGTAACGTCACAATTCAGAATACAAGTCTCGGGTATTAACCCCGATATAACAAGACTTGTCAGTTACATGCAGTGTCGTCCTTCACATTAAACAAAGTAAATAGTTCAATTGTTTTTACCATAAACTTTCAATAAACTAAGTAACATCTGGACGTCAAACACACTAAGAAATACCACAAAACTCAGATTGTTTAACTCCAACATCATCCCTATTCTATCATATGGATGCGAAAGCTGGAAAGCCACAAAAGCCACAGATAAGAGACTAGACTCCTTTTAAAATAAATGCCTACGTACCATTCTGAATGTTAAGTGGAGTGACTTAAAATCTAACACTACTGTAAGAGAGGATAACAAACAAACCTATATATCTTCGTTCATTAGACAAAGGCGTTGGACTTACATCGGCCATGTTCTCAGAATTAACAGCCTAAGAATTCCCCATCAGTCACTATATTGGGTGCCACCCGGAGTAAGAAGAAGAGGGAGACCTAGAGAAACTCTACGAAGAACCATTAATAGAGAAGGCATGTTAATGAACCTAAACAACACGCAAGAATGGAAAGATCTGGCAACACAAAGACAGAAATTGAAAACTATGGTTTCTGCCCTATGCGCCGCCTATGGTCCTGGAGGAACATAACATAACATTTACCGTAGATTTTGACACTGGAGTATTATTGCATTGTCTGAGCCACAGAGGCGTGATTTACAACTGAATAGACCTCACAAATAATTCAATAATGCTTTAAATAAGATACAAGAGATTTGTGAGTGCTAGTAAAACTGATTTAGAATGATATATATTCGATAAAATGGGCGTGTGTCATGTGACGTATTCTCTCCAGAACGGTGTCTTCCCAATGAACTCCCATGGGCATGCGGGTTGCATTTTCCAACGACGTATTCATGTTATCTTTAATGATATCAGTCCATCGTCTCATACATACATCAACCCACTCGGTAATACAGACTCTCAAAGAAAATTGCCCAAAAAAACATGTTGAGAAAGGAATGGGTTGCGTTATTGAACAACTCGTTTGCACAGGGCATTATATAGATATACTGCCAGGGTCACGCTGGAGTCCGAGGAAATGAAAAAGCTGACTCATTGGCCGTCCTTAATTATGCGCCGATGAAACAATTTATAACATTGCCAAATAAATCATCATGCAGCTTCATTATTTATTACTGAAATATATCCCTTTTCATGTAAAAATCTAATACTAAACGGCGCTACATAATATTGGTTCTACATATAACACTCCAGGAAAAATCACAACTTAACTTCACAACTTTCATGAACTATCATCCATACGAATAATCTACTTTGAGAACACGCGCCCGTTCCCTTGGACCATTCCTAAACCAACTTACAACTACATCTTTCTCTACTAGATCCTTTCTCGGCGGCTTCGGCCAGGACAACTACTCACAAATCTATCAGCTAACATATTTATTCTCGACTTAACTAATTTGTTTTGTCCCGATATTTTAGACAACTCACTGAATTCCATACTTAGATTACGTTTGCCCTTCAACTATTCTATTTACAATATTTTCTCCTGCATGCTTAGCAATTTCTACCAGTAAACACGTCATTTTTTAAATGAACTAAATTAATTATTCAAAATTTTGCTAAGTACTTCCTACTTTTCAAACTTTTCAGACAAAAATAACTTGTTTATTACGTCCGTCTCTCTAATAAATCAAGGAGCACGAGATTTTCAGCAGTTACAGCTCATGTTCAGTACCCCTTTTGTCAACTTTTCAATAATACAAGTAACTCCGTCTCTTTGTTTAGTCAAATTGTCTCATGTATTTCCTCCCTTAGACTGTCAACTTTCCCCAACTCTGTCACATTTCTATATGTTTTTCAAACGTGTTATTTTACAATATACGTATGCGGTTGCATCTGTAGGTCTCACCAATTGCACACTAGACAAACCACCCATACATAAGAAAACCTTAGTAGATGACATGCCGCTATATTGAGGCTCTCTTATGGAAGCTTTGTAGCATGTCATCTATACAATTATAGAACATCTCTGAGTAAAAGGCTCCTTCAATAGGCATTGCACTAAATCGAAAGCTTACGTCTCCTGTGTACGAAAGAAAGCTCAAAAAAATATATAACTTATAACTGCCATGCAGTCTTCTGCACCGTTGATGTTTGCTCCTAAGTATTCAAATGTATGCACACTCTATCTCGCTATTATATTATCTACTCTCCAGAATTATTCTGGGATACTGTCACAATGGAATGTCTCACTTCAGGGGTCAAACATGCATCTATACCCCCCACCCACAATCATGTCAAGAGCTACCTGCTCAAGAAATTACTTCATCATCATCATGTACAGTGAACATTAGTGGGCAGCGCTTCACCCTCACTTTATGAACACTATCAACTTGTAGTATTATACTGTTATATTTGTGCTTAACAACTGATGACATATTTTAGGATTGTGTAAGCATGGAATATACCTATATTATGACAAGAAATTAGTATTGTGGGTTGCAAATGAAGATAATTCATTCAAATTGGAGAGAACATGATTATTATTTTAATATTTTTTGTTTCTTAGTAACACATTAGCATTATATTTTCAGTTTCATGCATTGTTTACTATCGTGAACAAATTCCTGAAAATTTTCAAATATGGAATATTTTAGAGATCCGTGGTTTAAAAAAAATATTTAAAGGTAGTCCCCAACACCATAAAGTGTAAGAACCGCTGATATGCTGCAAAAAATGTAAACTGTTACAGAAAATGGATTAAAAGTTGGGATACCAGAAGATTTCAGGGAAAGATTGCTAAAATTGGAAATCGTACTATAAATTTCATTGCTGGTTGAAAGTTTTAGGAAAGGCATGCTAAATTGGAGCTTTACAATGAAATGTTGAGGAGAGGCTAGCTAAATGAAGTTGTATGTGGACAGGACACGTCTACGAAGCACATTTTACTGTCTGATAGAATGTCCTTCCGTGCAAGCCACAATACATTTTGTAGATTCATTTTGAGACGACTCAGAGAGCCAAGATGGCTCTTGATCATGCCGGGCGAAAACTTAATGATGACCTGAAGCAATCCGGCATAGTCTGCTAGACATTTTAAAAGACATTATTACCGGTGCTCATCAAATGTGTACTTCGAATAATAGTGCGAAGTTTCATTTTGCGGGCAAACAAACAATTACATCTATGTTTCTATAAAAAGAACCTCAAACATCAATTAGCAAGTAGAGACAATTAGCAAGTAGAGACAATTAGCAACGCTACATAGGGGAATCAAAAACAATTGTAGTATTTATTATTTCAGGTATACATCAATGCATGCTTATTGTAGATAATAATTTATGTTAACATAGTAAGTAAAGTAAGTAAAGTAACCCATAGCAATTATTAATGACGCAGGAGTGTGAGATGTTAGCGATCTCACATTTCAGAGGCTCTGCAAATGAGGGCGGTAGCCATCTCCTCTCCTTCGCAGTCTTTACTTTCTGGATTAATCCGGTACCCATTTAAGGCTGGGTCGGCATGGGGCAAATGTGCTCCCCGACAAATGTTCAATGCTTGTCATGTGTGCAATGGGGAGCTGTATTCAGAGCTTTCTTCCATACCCAGGAGTGCATGTTCAAGTTGGCGTATCCAATACCTAAGTCATGACTCTTACTTTGTATGGGGTCAATTTTTAAGGGACATACGGGCTTCTGTGTTTTCTTGAACATGAATAACACTTATGTCAGTCGGTCTCGTTTTGTACCATTGTAGCTCCATTGCCACTGAATCGACTCACGTACACTTTCGAGTGTGTATTCGTAAGATCACCGTATATTAGGGACATTGACATTGGTCGTCCCTACAATGTTTCTGCTTTTTAAGCCGGCCAAGTCGAAATGCACAGAAGCCTTGCATATGTTGGATGTAATAGCGTAGAGGTTTCGGAGATATTTCCCGTCTCTCTGCAGGCAATTCTCATTCCATCTACAGCATCAGAGCGGCTGTGTTTCTATTTCGTGGGTGCACCAGGTAGAGGTACTTTTAGTATCTTGGCTATCTGCTAACCCTGGGTCCACACGAGAGCAATGCGAGACCCTTTGCACCCCACGTCACAGAAATAGATAGCATCAGTTTGTAAAGATAAATAAAATATATATCCATTACAAATTAAAATATGCAACATACACAAGTTCATCTCATGAATGCTATTATTGCTTAATTTTGCTTAGAATAGTGTATACTCAATGCTATTGGTACAATTCAGCAATGCAGCACATATAAGTTGTCGGAATGTATAGCTGCCCACACTTTATGGCGAGTAAGCACAAAATGTATAATAGAAGCTAGGTCACTTTTCTAGATCACTATGAACATATTGAAGGAACCAGGAAATTGATCACTCGATCCTTGGACAACTAAGGATAATTTATATTCTTTTACCGAAGGTCTATTAACTCTTTATCTTTTCCTGACCTACCGTAATGTCTTTAGAAATACTGACAGAAAAGGTTTTCTCAACTGGCTGTATAATTATCGGCTTGCCAGAGGTAAGGCTTTAAAGGGTCAGTGCTCTGTTGTAGTCTTTACATCTCCATTGGGGATGTAGTTTTTCCGACATAGCACTTTTTTCCTAAATGACTTAATTTCTAGGTGCTAATTCTACTTTGAACATACAGAATTGGAGAGATCTGACCTCTGCCCTATGCGCTAACTTCAGCGCAAAAGGAAAATGAATGAATGAATTAATGGATTCTACTTTGTAGATTGGTAGCTTAGTGTCGTTGTTTCATAATTGTATATAAATGCAGACACCACAGATTGTAGGCCTATATAAAACAATCAGACTGTATTTTTTAAAGAGATGCTTGAAACAATTAATGAACTAAAACCAAATGTTGTAGGCTTTAAAAACACATGAAAAGAAAAATATCAAGACATAATCACTCAGTGCAAGAGCTATAATATAAATTAGGCCCTACAACAAACAAAAATGTTTTATATTGTTTTTTGTTTGTTTGGTGTTTTTTTAGTAGTGGGGGGTGGTTTAGAAGTCGGTTTAAAATCAACTGTTTTTAAATGAAACCACGTGATAGCTCAGACAGCTGATACTAACCTGTCATTTGTTGTACATGATAGCTCAGACAGCTGATACCAACTCCTCAATTGTTGTACATGATATAACTTTTCACTCATAATTTTTTTTTAAACATGCCATAGTGATCACTTGGTGAATAAGTCATACCACATTTGAAAACAACCACTAAATAAAATATGAGAATAAATTTGGAAATGTCATATAGATCCCTATAGGGTTGATACTGTTGAAGTCTTTGAATAAAACAAATTTAAGGACACACTTGAAACAAATCTTATGATAAATAAATGTGTACATTCAATTAATTGACATTTGGAAGAAGAATAAATTGAGTCAAAGATTTGGAAGAGAAATGTGATTAGTTATTTTCTGATCTGAGGATGACACACTCCAGACATCCCCAAAGGTGTTCTGTCTCTTTCAGCAGATGGTGAAGGGTTATGTATGCTGTTAGTTCCAGTAGCCATTGGTTGTATATCTTCCTCATCCTACCCCTTAATTGTGTCCCTTTTCTATCTCCTCAACCTATTCTAAACAAGTTATTCTTTATATATACTTTATAACAGTGTGTCCACCATAGTGTCCTCATCCATATACTGTGAATTTTCAATCTAATTCATTGTCATCTTACTTAACACTGGTACCATTGAAGTCAAGTCTGTCAGCTCCTTCATTTCCCCAAACATCAGCATGACCAGGACAAAATATTACCAAGTCCCCACAAGTGAGATGTGAAATATACTTCATCAAATCATAGTAGGCTACAGTCATCCGTTCTGTATCTTGATCCTGGATTTAGAATTATATTCAATAATGGCTATGACTGTCCTTGTTTCAGATTATCTGTAACTGTCCCGACTTAAAAAAAAAAAAAAAAAACCAACGCCAATAAGGATAATTAGAGTAAATCTCAAGGAGGAGTGATCCTCCTACCCTCTTCCTAGTATTCATCAATGATATGGGAGAGAAACTGTCACATCATATTTCAAAGGCTCTTCATACAGATGACTTTGCTGCCTGGAGTGCGGCAGGAAACCTATCCACTGCAAAAAACAGAATGCAGACAGCACTTGACACCTTAAGTGAATGGGCATCTGACTGGGGAGTCCAGATCAACCTCTCCAAAACGGTGACAGCCATCTTCTCACTTTCAAACCACCAAGAAAAAGCAAATCTTAAAATAAATGGAAGTGAGCTAGCACATGTGGAGAACCCTACATATCTAGGGGTCTCACTAGACAAGCGACTCACCTGGAAACCACACATAATAACCACCGAGCAAAAAGCAACCAGGAGGCTATCCTTGATGAAGAAACTTGCAGGAACAAGCTGGGGAGCAAATGGAAATATTCTCCAAAACGTCTACATGGGTACAGTCAGACCTGTAGTAGAATATGGAATGACAGCCTGGGCATCAAAATCAAAAACAAACACTAATCGCCTATCTAAAGTACAAAATGCAGGACTTCGACTTATCTCTGGAGGGATGAAAACCACTCCAATCCATGCAATGGAAAAACATGCAAACATCCGCCCACTGGATGACAGAAGAGAAGAAAGAGTGCTTGTTCAAAGGGAAAAAAATTAAGCGCATGCCAAACAATCCGATGTATGCGCAAATTTCTAGATCAACCACAAGCAGGTTGAAGAGAACCAGCTTCTGTCACATCTCTAAAGATATCCATGAACAACATAAAGAAATCCTCACAAACCTCCCAAATGAAACTGAAACACTAACGGACTTTGAAGAGCCAGGCAATAGTCTCCAGAATGTCTCCATAATAACACAGGTTCCTGGAATAATTAATAAGGAATACCAAACTCCACCTCAACTAAAAGCATTGACACTGGAGATGATAGAAATAAAATACAATACCAAGGATTGGACACATGTCTACACAGATGGATCGGCAGAAGGAAGAATAAAGGAATGAAGGAGGTGGAATTTTTATAAGACTCAAAGATGGGAAGACAATATCAAAAGCTTTTCCAACCGGGAAACACTCCTCTAATTTTAGAGCAGAAGCAGTTTCACTCCATCAAGCACTGAAAGCCTTCACTGAACCAGGACTGCCAAGACCAAAGAAGATTGCCATATTCACAGATTGCAGATCCCTACAGGAATCACTCCAGAGCAACAGAAACGAAAGCCTTCTGTACAACATCAGACATGAGTTAAGACAGATCCAAAAATCAACAGCTATTGTCCTTCAGTGGATACCATCACACAGTGAAATCATGGGAAATGAGAAAGCGGATGCTCTGTCAAAGGCAGGAAATGAAATGGAGCAACACAGACACCCACTGTCTTACGGAGAAGTAAAAACAATATTCCGCAACACATACACAGCAAAGTGGAAGAAAGAAATGGAATGGGAATACGAACATGATGCAATACATCTCCTCCAAAGATATAAACAGACCACAATACTTCACCTTAGAACAGGCCACTGCAGACTGTTGGGTCACCTTTATCGATTAAGGATCTCATACACAGATGAATGTCCATGTTGATCCGGAACCCAGACTTCAGAACACATACTTCAGGACTGCCCAACATACAAAGAGCAAAGACAGCAGACCTGGTCAGAGGATACAGACTTGAGGCAAAAGCTATGGGGCAGCCGCTCTGACCTGGAGAAGACAGTGGACTTCGTCTTGATGACAGGTCTGACGGTATAGCATGACCACATGCTGAACGCAGAAGAAGAAGAAGAGTAAATCCGTTCCATTTTTACCATCATGGTGTTTAGAATAATATGTTCTCTCTCTGGAAAGATCAGAAGAATTCGTAATCAGCAACTGACGGGGACACTGAGCTTATACACTTGGCCGACGGAACGGAAAGCAGAGCATATAGGCCTATGGGAATACCCTCAGTGCTGTGACGCTTGTTCCTAATCAAGAAAAAGAGGAATACATTATGAAGTTCATACTGTTAGTTGGTCCTATTGGTCTGGTGGCCAGGGAGACATTCAAATAGTCTTAATGGGACACAAACGTAGTCAGGGTTTCATGCTAACTCGGCGTAGATCGAGCTGTGTCATTCAACTCTGGCAAAGTTAATGAAGTGTATGAGTGGTAGGCCTACCTAGAATTTTAATAATAGTTAAATATTGCCCATACATCACTGATTGCCCCCTACATCACTGATTGCCCCTTAGATCACTGATTCTCAATGTGGATCATATCCCCCCCCCCCCCCCGAGAGTCTTCAAGACTTGCAGAGGGGCCACTGAAAGAGATTTTAAAATTGTGTGCCACAGGGAGATAACAAAACTATAAAAACAACTTATAGCAATAGAGCTTAAAAACCCTTGATGGTTTGTAAATAAAACCAATGACCTTTCCTTTTTAGGTACCAGGAGGATCACATAAGATTTGTCCAAAGAGGGGCCACTGGTTTAAAAAAAAACAATGCATGTCGTAAGAGGTGACTAAGGAGCTTATGGGGTGACGTTGGTCACAGTGACCCAAAACCATGCGGAAATCGGGTGTGCCAGGTCGAACGGATCAGATATCGCAACAATGTAACCCATGACAAAACGCATTACCGGTTCTGTTCTACGGACAGAAATGATGTAATCCATGACAAAACGCATTCCGTTCTCCGTACAAAAGGAGAACATAATGCTAATCTGCAGGCGTTTGAGAACGAACAAAGAAGAAGAACAACAAAACATGATTTATTGATAATGTTGACATCATTTGCTACCGTTTGCCTGGTTTAACCTGGTTTAAGGCTACTCTGTTTAAACAGACTTACAACCTATGAGTGTTGATCTAATGTTCTAAAATCTAAGCTATGGGAATTATGTTATGCAGTGTTGCCAATCTGAAAACATGCAACATAGATTTTTATCTAACATTTCATCGTGTATATTTCACTCAATAGAGAAAAAATAGGTATAACACTTTGCACTGAATACAGAGAAAGGCAGCACATCAAGTGGTTTGGCCAAATTATGAGAATGCACCACGACAAGTTATCCCTGAAAGCATAGGCCTATAATCAAATGAGATCGGGGTACACAGCTAGAAGAAGACCACATAAAATATGGATAGAAACGCCAGGGACATCTTGAAAAAAAACACGTTCATAGCACAGCCGAGGCGACAAATCTGGCCTCGGAGCACAAGCTCGAGCTTCAATCGCCCATACGCTTAACGGCAAGAGTGGGTAACAAACCACATGAGGAAAGACAATAGTGTTGTCAATATGGTGTTATCATACCAGATCTATTCCCCAACATGGTTAAACAGAAGAAACTAGGCCTGGGACTTAGGGGCACAGAGGGCAATGGAAGCGTCTTCCTACATGGGAATATGTCGTCGAAGTTCGTCCTCGGAAGAAAAATACATAGTGGGTGACCCAGGTAAAATACCAGCTCGTCGTAATAATACCCCCTACAAGTAGATGGCTTCTTCAAAAGGCATTTCATTAAGCCAAAAGCTAGTTTCCTGGGTGAGAAAGAAAGCTCTGACAAAACATTAATTGTATAGGAAGTAAGATCTAATAGCTCGTAATTCTTGTGAATCTTAACAAACGATAAATATGTAACATCTCTGCTTATTAGACAGCTCCTTCAGCTTGCTGTGTTTCAAATGTACTGGTGTCACCTTTCCTTTGGGGTTATAAAAGCTGACAGAGAAGGGAATCGTGCTGCATGTTTAACACATGGTCTCAGTATTTAAGCCTGTGCGGTATGCTAGCGAGAGGTATACTTCATCCGAGACTTAATGCGTTTCTAGTCATCAACAACGAAATATTAAAAAGAAGATGCAATGCCATAGTATTCTCCATGCTCAGTCTGTGCAGACTCAAATGGATGGAACATACTAAGGGAAAGAAAGATGTAAGAATACCGAAGGATCTACGTTATAGAGAATTGCGAACTAGAAAATATCTCAGTATATCTCTACTTTGGTACAAAGACATATACAAACGGGATGTGCATAATGCGTTGAATCTACAAGTTTCATAATATTGCAGCAGTGGTCTGTGCTTTGAACTCATTTTAATATATTTTATTTTATTATTAGTAAATTCTCGATGATTCTATAGGCCTATATTATTATTATTCATTTTAGTATAGCAGGCATGAAAGATTGCTGCTATACGGCAGAACATCAATATTCTAGCCTATATTAGCTACAGAAATGGATGAGGTGTCGTCTGACTGTGATTTCTAATATTTGGGGAAAAACATCAATTTTAATATTAACTGATATTAATTAATGATATGTAATATTTTAGTGAAAGTAGTTTTTTGTGGGGGAAAAAAAGAGTGCATATTTAGTCACATTATTACGAAACGAGTTGGCAACACTGATATACTCTGAAGTATCTCACAATAAATATTACAAGCACATACATCTGTGACATAAGCATACGTTTCTCTGAATATTAGCATATAGTTCCTAGCCCTCCTCGGTCAAAATGAGTAAAAAGCCACCGAAGTTAAAACCATCACAAGTAAATGGCAGTGGAGATTCAATAGAAGGACATCAGGTAGGCTAGTATGCCTAGACTAGAGTCTAGGTCTGTAGCTGACTGTTTAGAATTATTAAGTTCCTATTCTGTCCCTAATTCAGGACGTAGTAGCTATCAACCCAGTGAATATTATTTGTTTGCAGTGATTTCTAAATATAAATACGTTTTGTAGGTTTCCATTGCTTTTTGAACGGTCCAGATGCGCAGTTTCCTGAAGCACGGTTTTAACTTGTACCTTGGTCATCTCATCTAGAGAAAATGAACCCTCAACACAGAACAGTGTTATTGTTAACTGACTGTTAGTACCACTGCACTACACATTGTCGTAAGACAACTTGTCTTAGCTGTCTACTATTCTACTCTACGTTCCGAACCCTGTAGTCTACAGGGTAGGACCGTAGAGTAGAATAATAATAGACAACTGAGACAAGTTGTAAATCTAATAGTAAAATCCAGACTATCTTAGTTCCATTGTAATCCAAGGAGGTTTTGCAAAGGGAAAAGTGCAGTGACAGTAAATCTACTTTCTACCTAGGCCTAAATATAAATATTAAGGCCGCATGAAATGACATTGACAAATAAGGGGATTCTGAAAAAATGTATGAATGAATTCTCATTATTTATTGTATTGTAATTTACATGGAACATGAGGTCCCTACAGGAAAACAAAACTTACTGAATTTGATAATTGTGACCAAGATTAATGCCCAGCTCATAAAATATGAACTATCTTTGTCACTTAGGGCTAAATAAATCTAGGTGGGGCTACTTGATTTTGAGAACACCATGGACAGTTAAAAAGCGTAATGAAGATACCTTGAAAGAAGTGAATTCAAAAAGAGAGCTGCTTACCCATATCAGAAAGAGACAGTTCACATTTTAGGACACATCATGAGAAGAGGAAAGATGGTACACATGGTAACAACTGGCAAATTGAAGAGCAAGAGAGGTGAGGGAAGATCAAGAGAGAAGGTGCATGATAACTAGCTTTGTGGTATGGGAAAACATCAATATCAGAGATGATTGCTGTTGAGCCATGCTGTACTATGATGCAGAGAGGCCGTCGCATCTATACAGCAACAATCAAAATACATTTAAGTGGTGGCATCTTTAAGACTTGCATCTATTGTCTTTCCCCAGGTGGTTTATTATCCACTCTTGCCGTTGAGTGATTGGAGCTTTAGCTTGCGTTCTAAAGCCAGATGTGTGGCCTTGGCTGTGCTATGACCGTGTTTATTCATGATGTCCGTGACATTTTCTATCCATCTTTTCTGTGGTCTTCCTCTGGCTTTGTACCCTGGTCTCATTTGGTTATATGCCAATATGGATAACTTGTTGTGATGCATTCTCATAATGTGGCCAAACCACTTGATCTGCTGCCTTTCTATGTATTCTGTGCAAGGTATTATACCTATTCTTTCCCTGATATCTGCATTTTGTTATCTATCGAGCCTGGTAACCACTGCGGCTTACCTCAAGCATTTCATATCACCTGTCACTATCTTTCTGTGATGTGAGCGACCAGGTTTGGCACTGGTAACACAGTGTTGGTAGGAATATACTGTAGATCATTTGTCTTTTAACATCCATCTCGATCTTGGGATGAAGAAGTATCGGTGACAGTTGGTTTCTTACTGCATTTGCCTTTTGACATCTCGTCTCTATCAAGGCTTCCATTTAGAAGACTTGCATCATACTGAGAAAATCTACTGCACTGCACTCTATTGACAGTACACGAAATAAAAATCTGTTGACAGACATGATAACCAATGTCACAAGACATGGGTCATAAGAAGAAGAAGGGCTACTTGGACAATAAATTTTAAAATAGTACTATTCAACAACAAAAATTGTACAGCTAGATAGTCCTTGAAAAAATGCAATTCAACGATACCCCCCCAAGTCTGTACGTCAATCCTGAAGAAAGATATGCATTGTTTTTTCTAATTAATTTGGCATCCAAATAATTTACATGAAATATAGGAAATATAAACTGAACTTATGACCACTGAATAGAACTGAGCTGATAATTTCTGAATTATCTTAGTTATTTTCAATAAAACAATCATCATCATTTTCCTCTTATGACAAGCTTGGCACATAGGGCAGATGTCATAGTTCTCCATGCTTGTCGATCAACAGCCAGTTGTTCCAGATCGTTCAATTTCATACAAGCTGTTGTGATTTCTTATTCTATAGTTCTTTTCAGTATTGTTTTTGGTCTTCCCCAATAAAACAATACATAAACTAAACATTTTGTGTTTGTGAAGATAAGACGCATCTGTTGATCACATTGCTGTAATTTTTAGATGCCTACAGACTAATTAATATTCAAAATGGCAGCTAATTTGCATAGATTATAATGAAAATAAATGATATAACTATTAAATATAAACCCATTCCATTTACAATACAATACCACAGAAACTATCTTCTTCTTCTTCTGCGTTCAGCATCTGTGGTCATGCTATACCGTCAGGCCTGACGTCAAGACGAAGTCCACTGTCTTCTCCAGGTCAGAGCAGCTGCCCCATAGCTTTTGCCTCAAGTCTGTATCCTCTGGCCAGGTCTGCTGTCTCTGCTCTTTGTATGTTGGGCAGTCCTGAAGTATGTGTTCCGGAGTCTGGGTTCCGGATCCACATGGACATTCATCTGTGTATGAGATCCTTAATCGATAAAGGTGACCCAACAGTCTGCAGAGGCCTGTTCTAAGGTGAAATATTGTGTTCTGTTGATATCTTTGGAGGAGATGTATTGCATCATGTTCGTATTCCCCTTCCATTTCTTTCTTCCACTTTGCTGTGTATGTGTTGCGGATTATTGTTTTTACTTCTCCGTAAGACAGTGGGTGTCTGTGTTGCTCCATTTCGCTTCCTGCCTTTGACAAAGCATCCGCTTTCTCATTTCCCATGATTCACAAGTGTGATGGTATCCACTGAAGGGCAATAGCTGTTGATTTTTGGATCTGTCTTAGCTCATGTCTGATGTTGTACAGAAGGCTTTCGTTTCTGTTGATCTGGATTGATTCCAGTAGGGATCTGCAATCTGTGAATATGGCAATCTTCTTTGGTCTTGGCAGTCCTGGTTCGGTGAAGGCTTTCAGTGCTTGATGAAGTGCAACTGCTTCTGCTCTAAAATTAGAGGAGTATTTCCCGGTTGGAAAAGTGGATAGACAGTGAATTAGAAACACTCGGAAATATAACAGCGGAAGAGGCAAATAAAAGAGCAAAAGACCATACACTCACTCTCCCCTTAACACCGAAAGGTACATGAGGACAGAAAGAAGAACTGAGCCAAGGTGGCACATCTGGCCTTGGATAGACAACTAAATATCCCTGTCACCACAACTATGCTTAACGGCAAATGTGGATATTTTGACCATCATTCACCTGGGAATAGATAATAAACAAATAAAGAGTGAAAACAATCACCATCTTCAAAAACACACAATTATTTCTGATATAAGATTATTAGAAGTAATATAGGCATAGCAGTTAAGTTAGTTTAATTAACATAATAACATATATTTGGAGCTCTAGAAAACTGATACAATATGTTGGCTAAAGATAAAAAATAGAGACTGCAGCTTATTAGATTAAACTAATACTGAAAGGGACATCAATTGATTTGGAGATTAGTACAGCAATATTACTGTGTTATTATAGTCTGCACAAGTTTGCTACTTCTGCTGAAAGATTTGGTGACTTATGGGTAAGTGTTAACATTGATATTGTAGAAACTTTATCCATTTTTTGTTTTCTTTCTGTTTGTTCACTGTTTTAGAGTGGCTCCAGCAATGAAAATTTGGCACCAGGAACAAAAGATGAAAAGGAGAAATTTGACAAGATATTGCATCAGCGGGTTCACTTCCAGGTTTGAAAGTTTCTCAGCATTGATACCTAATCTTGTTAGTGTGTCACACATTATCAACAACTTTGAGACTTGATATTATCCAAACAATAAAACACTTTTATCTTTTTTTTAAATAGGCTTAGACCTATTATTTAGAAACAGTGGCACTATTAACATATTAACTCTAAACAATAAGACACTTTTATCATTCCTTTGATAAATGTATTATGTAGGAATGTTGCACCTATTAACATATTAATTATAAACAATAAGACACTGTTATTTTTTCTCTGATTGATTTATTATTTGGGAATGGTGGCACATATTAACATGATCAACTCTAAAAAATAAGACACTTTTATATATCTCTGATAGGTTTATTATTTGGGAATGGTGGCACCTATTAACATGATCAACTCTAAGAAGCGAGACACTGAACCATTACTTGTTGATATCTTAGAAGAGAGTCAGGTAAATATAGTTTTATATGTTTATCATCTTAGTTTTATAAATATTGAATAGAATCATGTCATTGACTAGGATTTGTGTATCAACATACAGTCTTCATCTACATTTTCTCTAGTCTAACCATATTTCTCATTTAACTTAATCAGAACATTGTGCCGTTAGCGGACAATACTTGCTTTTTTCTGATAAGCACATTCAATTGTTGCAATTTCTTTGACTTTTCACAAGGTGAACCAGCTATACCCTGAATCTTCTATATAGGAGCAAGAAACATTGTTAGTATTCTGTGACATCCCTTCGCCCCACCTCCCCTTTCTAGGATTTAGTGACTCATAGACACTTCAGTTTTCACATGCAATAAATCTATGATTCATTTACACTTGAGCTTGCACATTCAAAAACTCAATCATTCATTGACACTTGAGCTTTCACATTCAATAACTCAATCATTCATTGACACTTGAGCTTGCACTTTCAATAGCTCATTCATTCATTGACACTTGAGCTTGCACATTCAATAACTCAATCACTCATGGACACTTGAGCTTGCACATTCAATAACTCAATCATTCATGGAAACTTGAGCTTGCACATTCAATAGCTCAATCTCACATGGACATTTCAACTTGCACATACAATAACCCAATCACACATGGACACTTCATCATGCAGATGCAATAACACAATCACAAATCTTATTTTGGGTACTTGGACTTTACAGTTAGTATGAAATTATGAATTGCTACCAGAAATACTGTCTAAACATCATGCTGCTTACAGTGTCATCTAGCTTGAAAAGATTGAGTACCTGGAGAAGTGCCTTGAGGATTACCATCTGTTCTGTCCAGTTTTCATTCTTAATGCGGTGGAATCCCATTATAACGAATTGATTTAGACTGTCAGATTATGTATGTAATAACCAAATTTTGTTATAAACAGTTATGACAATTATTAACATATAAGTTATGCCTGTTTCAATTATTGTGTCCCTTTGGCATTGTTTTTCCATGACATAATTACTCACCTCTCCTCCAAGAATCAGTTGTCTGTTGTGAAACAGATACATAGAACCAGTCTCGCTGCAAATTACTTTCACTGTAATTTCATGTTTCTCTTTCAACCAAGCAAGACTTAATTTAAGTTTAGTATGCCTAGGCTTTCAGCAAACTCTTTTTTCAATAAGGATAGGTTCTGAAATATGAATATTCCTACTCTTAGCTTGCTGGAACCATTTTAATTGCAAAGAGCAACCATCTTCATATTTGGGCTTTATAATTTTGATTCTCTTCTGCTAGTTATCGCTTGCAAATGCCAATATAATGTTTTTTGCCATTCCGAATTGTTTGTGATTTGCTTATTATGTATGTAGTATAATATATTTCACATATTGTGTTCCTTGCATATTTCTGTTCATGATTTCAATTTTTTATCTACTGTCTTTATTAACATTAGTTTCGAGAGATTATTTACATTTTATCACAGTAGCAGAAGTCATTGTGCTAACAAGATTTATTTCCAACAGGCTTAAGGTTGTTGACAGGAACATGAGTTTTAACAAGCGAAGCGATCATTGTGTGTTTACTTTTTACTTCAGCTTTCAGGTGAATGGAATGTAAAGTCACCTGCCTAACACCCCTCCCCACCCCAGCCATTTTCAGCACATTTAGTTGCGTGTGGCCAAATGATCATTAACAATAGCATGGCTAGGTTCATTTGAACATGCCTTGTAAGAGCTGTTGGCTAAATTAGAAATCATCCTTCTAACTTGACACACTTGACTCTTTTGTGTTCCTTCATTGGGCGCTGACACACAGTGTCCAATTAAATTATAGGAAAAATCAAATGTCTCACTTTAAAAGAGTAGACCAAAAAAGACAGGAACTGTATATTGAATGCATGACCCTGTGCAAAAATGTACTAAACAGGCCTTTGTCCAAAAGCTGTAGATGATACAGAAATTGATTGCATAGACAGGTGGTGAGATGAAGCTGGAGCAAAGTTCATTTCTGAACCCTAGCATTGACACTGTTCTGATGCAAATACAGATTCATTGGTTGAGTCATTTGATGTGTATGCCAGATCAACCTACCAAAGATACTTTTCTATGAAGAGTTGTAGAAGGGTATACATTCTCAAGGTAGCCATAAGAAGTGCTACAATGATTCGTTAAAGACCTCACTGAAAGTCTTTGAAATAGACCAAGATACATGGGAAGAACTTGCAGAAAAAGAAAGCTACATGACGCTCTATAGTAAAAAAAATGCACACCATCTTGTGAAAAGATGAAAAATGCAGCAGTACAACAGCAGACAGTAGTGAGAAAGTCACAGATATACCAAAAACCATCTACAATGATCATCTCATGCCCGAACTAGCTTGTAAAGAACGTTTGTGGAACTAGCTTGTAAAGAACGTTTGTGGCCAGAATAGGTCTTATTAGACATCTATGAACTCATAGTAAAAGACATAACTCTAACTGAATTTCAAAAGCAGATGTAACATCATTACTAGTAATGGACGAAAAACAAAACAAAAGACTGACACATTGTGTTTGCACAACAAAGTTGTGAATATTTTATATGCCAAGAAAAGTAAGTTCAAGATGGTGTTTGAACATGCAAAAATATACTAAATCATTTCAAGTGTTGTGAGTTGAATTAACCTTTAGAATGCTATGGTTATAATTATATAATTTTTCTCCTGCAGCTGGATTATTTTTTTTAGAAAATTTTTGTTATTGTTGCTGTTTTAAAAGTGCAATAACTTTTTTAGAGATATTTAAATAATATTTGTACATATTAATAAAGAATTGAATTCTGCACTTATTGGTGTACGTTTTGTTTGTATGTGTGTGATACGAGGCATGTGAGAAAGTGGTAAAGATAACAAAATTTCACTGAGGAAAATGAATAAACCATATAGATTTGTTGTAAAATCATTCTCTGAAGCTAGATCTAGTCCAAAACTACATCGTCCAAAGCAGTTGATGTTTGGCCTAAAAATATAGAAACCAGTGTGGTCTTCTGTATATTCAAGTGTGAAAACTAACTCCAAAGAATGCATCATCTGAATCATAATCCATTATGATTTTATTGAAAATATGATCATATAAAAATTAATAAAATCTGATTCACTTTCATGTCGCTGTGCCAGTATGAAGATATGGACGTATGCTGTTTATTTAGATATTACAATGAGATACACCATCGTGCCCATTAAACTTATAGGAAAAGGAAGTCCAATTGTATAGCTAACCATATTTTTCTCATAACCAAAATATTAAAAATTGGGGTTTCTTTATTGATTACAGGGTGCATAGCAACAGAGGCTAATGCTTCCGCCAACAACGTTCTGGACATGGAAAAATGTTGGCGAATCTCTTACCCTAAATCCTGATTAAGGTTAATGCCTATATTATGCTTTGTATAGAACATTTAAATATTATATAGATTTTAGTTAAGTTTCTGTTATGCTAGAATGTCAGATGTGTTTAAATCTAGATAGAAATATTTCTAAGATAAATTCTTTACTTTTGTTCATGTGATGCATTTGTGCAGATTGATGGAAAGCTGCAGGTGTCTGCAACTGAGGAGAACAAAGTGACCTTGTTTGTTTCCAGATATGGGATCAAGGTCATGGACATTAGTGGCCAGGTATTTGTGTATGTTCAAATGATTTTTTTAACCTTAGGCATGCTGTGTTTACAATTACGCAATTTTTCTTGTGCTGCAGAATTGGTTTTCGAAATGTTACACAATTGTCGGTGGCTGTTTTGAAATCGTGATAACTTCTTTGTTGTTACAGATATTTAAATAATATTTCCACATATAAATAAAGAATTAAATTCTGCATATATTGGTGTAAGTTTTGTTTGTGTGTGTGTGATACAAGACGTGTGAGAAAGTGATAAATTCAAATTTAGACCTATCTATATCTAGGTCTATTATAGTTTTGATTGATTGAAAGTTGTTGAATATTATATAATTTACATAGTTAGAACATTGTGGAACCTCGTGTCTATTCTAATTCAACAAATTGAAGTACTTACGTTTCAATATTTCCACATGGAATTCAGAATAAATAATTATTTCACTGAATAAATCGATGTTAAAGAAGTATAATAAACTTGATTCACTGTCATGCCGGCTCGCAGCAGAACAGATGCTTAAAGATTGCTCGGATTTCCATTCCATAATCAAACACTATTGTCTTTCGCCATTTTGACAATACATACAGGAAGCTAGATAAATTCTCTTCTCGATATTGCCAAAACATTCTGTCAAAAAGTTACAATCTTGATTTTTTGGGATCGGTTTCAGGTTTACTGAATCTGGTGGTTGATTTTGCCTTTCATGTCAAGAAATGGCACTTTTCCTGTGGTATGCTTAGCCCGGTTTGTCAACACAGCATGTTAAAGGTTAATAATCATAAAATTATTGTGTTGTAATAGCAAGTTAAAATTGATTTTAAAGTTTCAGACTACCAGTGTGTCACTCAGGTCAAAAGGGGGAGCAGATTATAATAATACTGTCACTTGCCATGCATGTCATAAGAAGCAAATAAGGAGGTTGGACATGGGGTTGACCACTTCACACCATGATCTCCTCTAATGAACTATTATGACGACCCCTGACTGTTGCTGGAAGGGAAATAACATTTTAATTTGCGGAATGCCTCAATATCACGTGAAAGTCACTGCATGGTCCACTTGAGAGTAGAAAACTGCCCATGTGGTGGAATTACACCCTACAACCCATATTGAGCTAGTCATCTGGTGGAATTGCACCCTACAACCACATTAAGATAGTCATCTGGTAATATCTAATGTTCTGCAAATTTCTACATTTAAAAATCTGGAACTCAAAATAAAACTTTACTGACGGGCAATAGATTCTCACTCAGGATGTGCGGTCGTGTTCACAAAATGTACCACCCACACACGTGTTGTTGTTCTCGATATCCAAATGCTGATGAGTAATGCCACTCTTGTCACCACAATGCCATTCTTAAAAAAGTGCAGGTCTTCTGAAGTTGATTTAGTGATCCATACAGTAAGTTAGTGACTTTTAAGGGTGTCTGTAGAAGTTTTTTCCTGGCAGTTGAAAGGTAAAGGCAGTCAATAAGGAGATGTTCTACTGTTTCATTGGAATGAGAGCAGTGTCTACAAGTGAGTAGTTGCTGGGGTTTGATACAGTTTAAATGGCCATTGCTCCTTGCATGTCCTGTTCGAAATTTAAAGATAAGGGATTGGTTTCTCCTGCAGGGCTTATTTATGTTGTCATTATCCTTTGGCTGTGTATTTTCACTAAATATATTTCAACCAGTCAGCCCATTTGTCCATCTGTTCAGCCAGATTTCCTTGGTGTTGTTTCTGAGAATCTGTTTGACTGTTCCCATACTACAAGGTCTTTGCTTTTGTTGCTTTGAGGCACCTCTTTTTGAAAGTCTGTCCGCTACTTCATGTCTTGCTATATTGCTATGTTCAGGGATCCATTGCATGATCACACTGATTGAATATGCAGAGATAAGATGGTGTGCTGCTCTTGCTATGTGAAGAATATCTTGATTTTCATATGTGGTGTGTTTAAGTGCTTCCAAAACTGACATAGAATCTGTAAAAATGACTGTCTGATGATTTTTATTCCATGAGATCAAACTGTTGGTGTATTAACTCAATGACTGTCTTGATGGCCTCAGCATCTGCTTCATAATTTGAGCAATTTTCACCACAAGAGTCACAGAACTTGCAGGCAGATCCATTAGGGTATTTTAAATAGATGCCATATCCTGCAAAATAGTTGGCCTTGAAAGTAGATCCATCAGTGTAGGCCTTGACTGCTGATGATGGATAGCTTTTATAATTTCTAGGGCACATGTCCTCAGGATTGTTCATAGAGTTCCCTTATTGGCTGTTTTATCTAATAATTTTGTTTAGATGGTTGGTTGGTGCAATTTCTCCCATATGGCTGAGCTGCTGCAAAACAACAAAACTAACATTCCTAAGAGCTTGCATATTCCCAGTATATGGGTGTGAATCCTGGACAATCACCAACAAATTTAAAAATAAAATAGCAGCATTTGAAACTAAATATTACAGAAAAATCCCAAGGATATCAAAAGATCACCAGTTTTGAGAGAAATGAATGTAAAAGAAAACTGGCTAAACAACATGGTTCTTTCCAGAAAACTACAATCTTTTGGCCATATGAAACACCATGATGGCATTGAGAAAATCTTATTGGAGGGAATTATGCCAAGGAGACGAACAAGAGATCTATCTCACATACTGCTGTGGGTGTTGATGACATTCCTCCACAGATTAGTCTCAGAACTTGGTTTGCACCCTATTCAGGGATGAGATAGTAGTATTGCTCACAATGGTCTGGAGGGGAAGGCTATAATCCATTACTGATCTCAGATAGCCCAGATACATTTGGTGGAGAGTCTGGTGTTCCTGCCAGTTTTCCGTTCTCAAGAATGGGGTTGATGGTTGCCGTGAGCTATGCTGATGGCAACTGTCCCTTCTTCCATGGTCTATTAATAAACCATAGGAGTATTACTTTTGCCTTTGGTCCCAGCTTACATATTTCATTTCTAATTTGATCTGGTAATGGAGCTGTCTTTTTTAGCAAGTTTCCGTAATGTCATGTTCCGTTCTTATATGCTAAAAAAGTCATTGAATGCAGCAATAGTTCTGATTTTTGTTAGTTGTTGTACTTTTTGTTAGTTTTTTGTCAAATTTCTTCTTTTGCTGTGACTTGTTATAATTTGCATAGAAATTGTTGAATGTATTTGCTTTCTTGATGGGTGCTGTTACTTAATTGCCACAATCATCTACTATGGGTGTTGTATAGGTCTTTGTGTATTTTCCCTCGTGATTATGCAAGTACTCCAGGCTTTATTTCCTACCCTTTTTAGATTTAGTGTACATTTTTCTCTCCAGATCTTTCGTTTGTTTTCCTTGGTTGTATATCTTACTTTAGCTGTCCATCTGTTGTATTCCGTTTTGTTTAAGGTGGTAGAATGTTTATCAGCCTTCTTCCTAGCCTTTCTTCTCACTTTGCTTCAGCCAGTTTATGTGTCCAATAGCGTTTGTATTCCTTGACCTTTCTCCTTGGGTTACAATTTTTTTTAGGACTGCTATAATTATGGTACAGATTTTGCTGTATGTTCATGTGAGCTTTTCTGCTGATTTCACTGAACCCAGAATCAGTTACTTCGCTGTACCTGGCGAAGTTGGCTTTCTTAAAAAACCAAGATGGTTTTACCACAATTTGTGTCATCTCTGGTGTGGAGACAGTTGTTATGATTGGTTGATGGTCACTGCCCACATCTTCTAGGACTTTCATGGCGCTATTGTCTGCTATGTCAAATTTCAGATTGGGTCAGCTGGTCAAATTGTGTTCCCTGTGTAAGAATTTAGTGGCGTCTCCAAGGTCTGTAGTAGGACTAAATTTGAACTGAAAAGAGAAAGGAGAGACCTGGGTATACCAACAAGCACTCAGTCGTTCCCATAGCAAGCTTTGTTTGAAACAGGTGCCTTATGAAGTTGTTGCTATGGATGCATTTGTGCATAATCCATTTGGTGCATGAAGCTTAGTATCAGCCGGACAGTAGCTTCCGCAGCAATCTGTTGCACATGGACTGTGAGAGGCTGTTGTGGATTGCTTGATGAAGTCTTTGACTGTAAGTGGGACGTCCAGCCCAGACCCTACATGTTCCATCTACACCCACCTGCACACAGAAAGTCAGAAGATGATCTATTTTTAGGTAGTAGAAACCTTCATGTGGAAATATTCACTGCTCAGACATCTTCAGAAATGCTCACATGAGAAGAAAATTAGAGGGAATATCATTGCCAGGTATAGGGAAGTACAGTGACAAATTCATACTCCCTCATAGTTCAATCATCATCAGTTTCAGACTGTGGCATTGATTTCTCACTAATGTTTTTCTTATCTTATACAGGAGGTTTTACAGCGACATCCACTTCACACGATAGCCCAGCTTATTCATTACAGTGATGGTTTCAGTCATCAAAACATTGCTGTCAAAATTGGCCAGGTTGGAAAACATGTGTACCAGTGCTTTGTTTTTCAGTGCCATAGTGAGGTAATTCAATTTATTTTATTTTCCAGCTTGAATTGTGACTGTTTTAAGTGCCATTGTGTGATAATAGGCTATAATTTGCACATGTTTATTACTGGCTTTTTTATTTCTCTGACTTGTCTCGGTCAGAAAATGTACTTTAAATGTGCTTTAACCTTTAGGGCTCTGGATTAAAATTACGCAATTTTTCCCCTACGCCTGGATTCTTTTTGGAAAATTTGCATTATTTATGGTGAGTGTTTGATAAATGCAATAACTTTTTTGTTTTAAAAGATATCAAAATCATTTTTACACATGTAAATAAATAAATGAATAATTAATATAATTGTGTTTTTGTTGTTGTTGTATGTGTGATATGACAGTTGTGAGCAAGTTGTGAAGTTGAAAATTGGGGATAAAATCTCAAAATATGATTTTAAAAATCGCAAATATAATTTCTTGATGACCCTAATGCTTGAGCAATGTGTGGCAACATTGATAAAATTCTCCTAAATACCTATTCCTGTTGTATATATGTTGTTTCATAGCTAAACGAATATAATATGGACTGAAAAAAATTAATAAAAAGTGAAGAAATCACATACAATGTCCGTACGTCTAATACTATGTCTAGAACTACATATAATGTAATAATATTCCATGCTGACACGTGGCACCCCTGATACATATTTTTTTTTAATGAATAAACGAACATTCGTATAATATAACAACAACTAAAGCACAAAAACAACAATTAAAACATGTAGATATTACTTTCCATGACAATCACCATGCCATGCGAAACTACATGTGATAGTAAAATATGGCGAAGAAAATGGACAATGTTGTTCCAAAAATTATGTTAATAAATTAATTGGCATTCTGCTTCTTACAATCGTAATGTGTAAAGGAATTTGACCTTTAGGCTGTGACGTATTCCTAGCTTCGTGTGACAGGAATTATACGTCATATGAGCTTTACTTTGTGTGATTCTGTACTGATGAATTGGGGGATAACAATGAGGGTGACTGGAAACGCCTACCGCGACTAGTTACGTAATGGCGTGGTAGCTATAGGTGCCTATAGAGCATGTAAAGTTAAGTAAGTTAAATTTTTGCCTGAACCAGTTAAGAGTCCTGACCATTCAGAAAGCAATGGCAACCTACTGCACATATTATCTAGACAATATCTGCAACCAAAAAATGTATGGATTAATTACTACTACCTGAATATGCTACCAACAAACTTCATTATTATTTACTGTATCTGATTGGCGGAAAACCTGGACATTCATCTATTTTAAATATTTTCTCTGTTGTAAATTGTTATTCATGGTACATTTGAGCCTGTTTTGTTTTATTTAAACTAGTGTTTCTCAAATGTTTTGGTGCCATCACCCTCTAACTTTTCATGCATAGATTTTATATTGTTGATCAGTGCCCTTTCCCCTTCCGAATGAAATCCTGTGTTCTTTTTAATTCTTACTCTATTAGTTAGTTAGAGTTAGTTAGAAACCCAGTTAGTTAGAAACCCAGTTAGTTAGAGTTAGTTAGAAACCCAGTTAGTTAGAAAATTAGTTCCTTTTGAGTATGCACATGTGGCAAATGGGCCTTGTTCTTCTAGTTCAGTTTTCAAAGAGTAGGGCCAGTCCTATTTCCAGGCCTGACGTATGAGGTAACTAAGGGAAGTTGTGGATAGGCTGACGTTATGTGAAAAATCATCATAGTCACAATTTATCTTAATTTCTTACTTTTTGTCTTCTATCAAATAATCCCTATTGATGACGAAGAGATGCAGGCCGGCAGACATTGCAACTTTATCCTTGTGTCAGATTACTAAGTGACGGGGAGTGCTAGATGTGCCATCAGTGTAGATGGATCAACAAAACTTTATCCTTGTGTCAGATTACTAAGTGACGGGGAGTGCTAGATGTGCCATCAGTGTAGATGGATCAACAAAACTTTATCCTTGTGTCAGATTACTAAGTGACGGGGAGTGCTAGATGTGCCATCAGTGTAGATGGATCAACAAAACTTTATCCTTGTGTCAGATTACTAAGTGACGGGGAGTGCTAGATGTGCCATCAGTGTAGATGGATCAACAAAACTTTATCCTTGTGTCAGATTACTAAGTGACGGGGAGTGCTAGATGTGCCATCAGTGTAGATGGATCAACAAAACTTTATCCTTGTGTCAGATTACTAAGTGACGGGGAGTGCTAGATGTGCCATCAGTGTAGATGGATCAACAAAACTTTATCCTTGTGTCAGATTACTAAGTGACGGGGAGTGCTAGATGTGCCATCAGTGTGGATGGATCAACAAAACTCACAGAAGAGTGATAAGATAGTGATGGCCTTTAAGTGTGTGCTGTGTTCCTGGCAGGACTGGGATTCTGGTGTACTGGAATGTTTCCCTTCAGGGACTGAACATGCATCCAAAAACCCCCTTAGTCATCCATGCCTTTGATGTCTTATATGAATATGGGTGACACGTCAGTTACACAACTGAGAAGAGCCTGTGCTTTGTCAGAAAGTCTATGGGCTGTTGAGAGCTAAATGCTAACAGCTAATGGATTAGTTCATCATCATGATCATCCTTTTGGGACAAAGATGACACATGGGACATTATTCATTTCTTTCCATGTGCATTGCTTATGCTCAATATTGAGCATTTCCTGATGACTTCCGGCTCAAGATTGAGTAGGTTGTACTTAATCTCTTGCTATGGACAGCTGATTTGCGGCTTAACATGTCACAATCATGAAACATCCTTTGTTACAGAAACATTACATGCAGTAGACAAATACAAAATTCTGAGAAAAGTGAGAATATATATTAATTAAAGTAATAAATACATTTGTTTTGTTCGACAGTCACAGATTATAAAATTTGTTGTTTTTTTAAGTTCAGTACCATGAAATAGCTTTCCATTCCCAGTGTAAACTTATCACCATTCAGAATAATTATAGTTGGCATCAACCAAAGTTCACTTCCTATCATTAAAAATGAACAACTTTATATTTTATCATGTTTTTACAAAATAGAAAGTAGTTTAACAATTGTATGTGTCCCTTGATTGGTTTAGTTTTCAATAAATCTCATCTTCTTTCCTCCCCAAAACCCCTTGAATTTTCAAGTTTGTTATATCACCCAATTTGAGAAACCCTGATTAAGATTAATTCAGTTCAACCAATTTAACCACATCTAGCATTTTATTTTGTGTTTTCATTTAACGGGACACTGGAAATTGTGGCGCGGAGCAATGGATCAAGTTGACGTTTTGAACTCCATAAGAGATATAGCATGTGAGAGTGTGGAAGATGATTCCTTTTCAATGACCAGGATTAAAGATCAGGGTTTGCAATGTTGTGTAGCTAGAAGTGAACATTTTGGAGGATGCAGAAGAATGATTGATGGTCAACCAGCAGAAGACAGGTACTGTCATCAGGAGTGTGATGGTGGATACACTCAGGGAGAGATGAGCAAATATGGGCGCATCCAGTTTGCAGTGATGATGATCCGACGACTAACTAACTGAATGACATTTTGAGAATCAGAAAATTACAATGACACTCAATGCCATTTCTAGATCTTTTTTTACAATACCAATCATATTTTAATTATTATATTTTCAGGACCAGGCTCAAGCAATCTGCAACTGTGTACGCAGGATATTTGATGCCATCACAGCCAAGTCCTGACATGAGGCTGTAGATCTGGACTGAATTGTAAAGTTGTAGCAGCAGCCTGAATATATTGAAACAGTTGAACTAGCTGCCTGGATACATTGAAACAGTTAAAGTAGCAGACTGGATATGTTAAAACATTGCTGCTATTGTACAAGATATTTAGAATCAGTCACAGGTTTATCACTTGGAGAAAGGGTGTTGTTAAAACTCAGTATGCAAACGGGGACAGCAACATCAAGCAATCCTTGTTTCCCAGCATAAAATTGCCTTAGCCATTCCTTCACTATAAACATTATTTTACAATTTATTTCAATATAAAACAGTCAGAACATGTTCAAGTAGTGTGATCTTTATCTATGTTCCTTCATCGCCGAGCGCGGTGGATAGGACAGAAACCAGAGCTCCAGTTCGAGCGATGTGATGCTACTGTGTGTAATCCTTGTATGTTGTTGAAACCCATTGTCTCAACATGATGGTTGTTCTCTGAATAGTCTCTCTTGGTCCTCTTTTTTTTCTTTTGCCATCTGATATCCATTTTAATGCTTGTAGTGGCAGTCAGTACTTTATACATAGTTCTAACATTCCAATATCCAATCTTAATATCTCTTTGTCCCAGGAAACTAGATCGGGTCATTGTGGATGTTTAGTGTTGAGTCTGTTTCTGTAATGCCAGTTTTTTACGATAACAGCTTGTTAGACTGATTAATCCTGGTGTCCAATCTGTCTTTTTAGGGTTGTCGGGACCGGTTACAGGACTGTAATTTACGTTATTAGTTATCACATTATAAAATCAATCTTATTAAGTCACTTGATATGGTGTAATAATCACAAATGTATCGCCTAATAATGCATATATTTAAAATTTCCTTTGAAATTTCCAATGTAAACAAAACATGGCTCCAATTTTCTAAGGGGCACATCTAAAACCCAAAATTTAGTGTGATTACTCACTTTAAAAGCATGGGATACTTGAGATATCCTTGATGCAGCAATGGATTGAGATTTCATTTTAGAGTTCACAAAAAAATAGACTGAATTGATGCTCCAACCAAAAGACAATAGAATACAAGAAAACAGAGGACAATATAATTGAACTATTAATAAAACACAAGGGAACTGACACTAGTGACTGTATTATCTCAATTAAATACTCCATTACTCTAATTATCAATAAGATTCAAATATCGGGAGCTTGTGACAGATTGGTTAGAATGGCATTCTTGTTTATTTCTGTCCCCAAAAATTACGAGCTATGAAGCTTCTGTTTCTTATTTGCAATGAGATCTTTCTACAGAGCTTTTTTTTTAATACCAAGAGACACCATCACTCAATTATAAGCAGTGCTTTAAGAAGCAATTAAAAATGTATTTTTAATATGTCATGGTGACTACTATGACAAAACAGCCTTTATGATTACAGCCGAAATCCTGCATTCACTCCTCGACATGAAAATATTCAGTAACTATCAGAAATCTGAACATGTTTTCACTGTAAACAACACCAGTGCATATGCTCACTGGAATGTATTGTTCAAGAATAAAATAATCAGGATTGTTAAATATAAATGATTCAGATTCATTCCTTAGCATTCTCTGTGTACAAACAATCTGATAACTGGAAATATCATATTTCTCTGTGTACAAACAATCTGATAACTGGAAATATCATGTTTCTCTGTGTACAAACAATCTGATAACTGGAAATATCATATTTCTCTGTGTACAAACAATCTGATAACTGGAAATATCATATTTCTCTGTGTACAAACAATCTGATAACTGGAAATATCATATTTCTCTGTGTACAAACAGTCTGATAACTGGAAATATCATGTTTCTCTGTGTACAAACAATCTGATAACTGGAAATATCATATTTCTCTGTGTACAAACAATCTGATAACTGGAAATATCATATTTCTCTGTGTACAAACAATCTGATAACTGGAAATATATTTCTCTTTGTACAAACAATCTGATAACTGGAAATATCATATTTCTCTGTGTACAAACAGTCTGATAACTGGAAATATCATGTTTCTCTGTGTACAAACAATCTGATAACTGCAAATATCATATTTCTCTATGTACAAACAGTCTGATAACTGGAAATATCATATTTCTCTTTGTACAAACAATCTGATAACTGGAAATATCATATTTCTCTGTGTACAAACAGTCTGATAACTGGAAATATCATGTTTCTCTGTGTACAAACAATCTGATAACTGGAAATATCATATTTCTCTGTGTACAAACAGTCTGATAACTGGAAATATCATGTTTCTCTGTGTACAAACAATCTGATAACTGGAAATATCATATTTCTCTGTGTACAAACAATCTGATAACTGGAAATGTCATATTTCTCTGCCCAATATAATGGATATCATAATTATTGAATACTTTTGTGTACAAGCAATTTTATATCATTCTGAATTTTGGAAAACAAATCATATTTCTCTGTCCAATATAATGGATATCATTGTTGTTCTAGGGACCAAACCCGAAATAAAGGAATGACGAAAACGGATGTGCTGGACCTCGGACATCCTGACCACAAGTGGCCAACCGGGCTGCAAATAATCACAGTTCTACTGTGGAACTTGCAGCACAACGTACTTCACGCTACCCAGCGGAAATAACACGAAATATTCGTTGTGGTTATATGAGAGCGAACGCAGAAGAAGATTGTTGTCCAACAATCACGATCTGAGTTTGCATTTCAGATGTCAACATTGAGGATTTTATAATAGAAGATGGCTGTTCAAGTAATTCCAAATCTCCATAAATATTTCTTGATAAGAAATCAATAGTTGCCAGAAGCTGTTTCTTTCATTATTGAACAATGAGATCTGCAATAGATATCCATCTATCAACATCCGTTTTAGCTCTGAAATAAATATCCATCTAGATATATTTTTAGCTCTGCAATAAATGTCCATCTACATATGTTTTTAGCTCTGCAACAAATATCCATCTACATATGTCTTTAGCTCTGCAACAAATGTCCATTTACAACATGTTTTACATAGAATGTAAAATGAAGATGCACTTTATTTATTATCTATTACACAATATATGTATGTCATTTGCTGTGTAATGACGGATACACTCAGGGAGAGATTGGAGCAACTATGGATGTGTCCAGTTTGCAGTGGTGATGATGATCCGATGACTAATTAATTAACTAACTAGCAGCAAATGTTAGTGATGAGATCATGGTTGGTTAGCTGCTGATTCAGCATGTCTATGGGCTTATGCCTTTTGATGTAGTGCCATTGTATGATATATGCATGTCTCTGTGAGCTTTTGTTCTGTTCTGTATAAGGTGTTCCATTTATCTGGCCTCAAAGGGATAAGCATTCTTCTGAATGTTTCTGATACTTTACATTCTGAACGGTGGTGGTCAACAGTTTTGTAGGAATGAATGCACATCTGGCACCCTGGGATGTGTTGTGATTGTATTCTTTTGAATGGCCTGATACATCAGACTTCAGCAGTGGTAAGTAATACATTCAATGTTCTCATCACTTCATGCTGAATGATAGACATGTGTAACCATATCGCTAGTAGGCCAGCCATATGAGAGAACTGGTTCTCATACTTACATGCTGATCACCAACCTGAAAGCTAACTTGCTGAAACATGCTTGACCATTTTTTTTGCCACTCTCTTGCATCATATTGACATAGTCACAGACACTCACAGCGGTAATTTTTCTGTGTTAGTATCACGTTTTGCTTGTGTTACTGTGTGGCCCTCTCCTCTTTGTTGGATATTCTTTGGCATTTTGGTTGTTAGATAATCATTAACAGAGCTGTAGAAATTAAGAAAAGATTCAGGGGAAACCATATAGTTGTATAACAATAGATGATTGCAGTTTACTGAAGAAGTATATCAAGGTCAGGACAAGGAAAAAATAGAAAGGCATCTGCTTGGCATATTTATATTTGGACTTCCATCAGATCAGCTGAAGGTGCACCTGTTACAATTAACCCTGAAGAACTTGTGACAATAGATGTCACTGTTAATCAAGACAGCTTTAAAAAGTGCTTTACCCTTAGAGTAGAAAGAGAATCCCTGGTAATGAACAGTCAAGATGAAGCATGCAGGGTTCAGGTAATCATAGAGGAACAATCTTCCCTAGCAGGTGTGGGCACTAACAGAGACCGGTAGATGTACTGGGTGTAATGGACATAAAAGGAATGAAGTCCTATAAAAGGCTACTAGTATCCCTGAGAACCAATGATAAACTAAAAAGGACAGCTAGAAGACCAGGATGAATTGATAGAAGTCCTGAAAAGAACTGGTGGAAATTCAGATTGAATGAAACTCTTCTAGTGGAAGCCTGAAAAAAATTGCATCCTTGTTGAAGGTTTGAAAAGTAGTGATTGCTCTGGGAATAACTGTTTTCTGGCATGGGGCAATGTAGAAGAAGGAAAAGTAGTGATTGCTCTGGAAATGTGTGCATGGGGCAATGTAGAAGAAAGGGAAAAGTAGTGATTGCTCTGGGAATATGTGCATGAGGCAATGTAGAAACATGGGAAAAGATAGAGAAAACACACACAATCTCACACATTTTAAAATATTATTTGTAAAAATGATGTTACTTGTCTTTGTCCTACTAGTGTGTATCAGTCACTATAGTTTTTCAATTGTTATTAAATTATTTGCATCTCTTGGTAATGATTTGTTTATAAAATGATATGGTGGGAGATAGTGGTTTGCCATCTCTGCTTGCCAAAAGGGAAGTAAGGTTTCTGTGTTTTCTAGATAGACTATGTGATTTCTTTTCTGAATGGGATAGATTAGAACACGTTTAACCATTTGGAGTCACTGAAACAACACTGTGACTGGCTCAATGACCCAACAGTGTAAGAAATAGTATTAAGTAATACCCTCGTAGGAAACAATGGAGAGTTCTCAGAAGAAATCCTAGGAATATCGCTAAGAGACAAAGTGAGAAATGAGGACATTAGACAAAGAACTGGCACCGCACAAATCTTGGAAAATATTAGCAGACACCAGATCATATGGTTTACACACATCAGCAGACTGCCATCAGACATCATACCACATCAAGCTATGCTATACAGATATAGTGAAGGCAAACCGAGAGGCCGACCACGAAAACGATGGACCACCGAAATAAAAGAGGTGAAAAATTCCACAATATACTCAGCACACACGAGAGACATCTCCAGAGAACTCTTCTAACCTTGACGCTGAAAGGCAACAAAGAGTTTAGCGAATAGATAGATTTGTTTGTTACGCTTAGGTTATGACTTTTGTCTGGGTAACAAATTGCTTGATCAATTTTAGTCTTTTCCTTGATACATCAGTACTAAACATTGTATGTTTGTTGTCCTCAGTGTTATTGTTGTGGTAGTAATATGTTAGATCTATCTTATGCTGTTTGAAGTGTTCAGTCGTGGTCTTCTTTACAATCTTAATATTTTTTGGTAAATATTTTTTTTTGTGGACATATATTTTACAAAGCAGCCAATCAAAGAAAGCATTGTCTTAAATTGTGGATGTAAAAATAATGTGTTGGCTGAATTATGAATTTACAATGAATTATATGTGTGAAAATGTTGATTTGTATTACGAATTAAAAAGTTATTTAGCAGAATGTACTTTCATGCTGAATTTAAATTATGAATGTACAAATAACAGTAGCCTGTATTATGAATGTACAAATAACAGTAGCCTGTATTATGAATGTACAAATAACAGTAGGCCGCATTGCGAGTGTACAAATAATATTAGCCTGTATTTTTAATGTACAAATAATATTAACCTGTATTGTACACATAACAGTAGCCTATATTGTGAATGTGTAAGTAACAGTAGCCTGTATTGTAAATGTACCAATAACATTTGCTTGTATTGTGAATGTATAAATAACATTTGTTTGAATTGTGAATGTAAAGATTATATTGCCTTGAATTATAACAGTAGAAATTTTAAGCGTGTTTATTCTTTAATATTTATTTTTTATATCTGGTTTAGAAGTGTCAGCATTTTATTTACTTGCTGGGGTGCAAAGGGAACGCATTGCTCTAGGCGGACCCAGGGTTAGCAGATAACCAAGATCCCAAATGTACCTCCACGCGGTGCACCCTGGAAACAGAAATACAGCAGCTCGAGCTGATTCTGGCCAAATCATTTGGGGATCGTGTCCGAGAATGTGGAGGTAGCAGATGGAAAGAGATTTGCCTGCACAAGAGACAGACAATATCTCCGACACCACCAGCAGCACCACATATAGCGACACTGTCGACATACAGTGAAGCTAGTCAGTCCAGTCCGAACATTGGAGGGGCGGCCAATGTAAAATGCACGTAAAGGTAGATGCATGGCGAGAGACATAGATTTCATACCGAGTACAATGAAACAATGAAAGGGCAGAACAGCGCTAGAGGGCAGCGCGAACTGCAAATAGAAAGTGAAAAGTCCCTAGGAAAGGGGAACTACAAGCTCCGTCAGCTCGAGACGAGCTTCTAGTTACCTGTGTTCCTTACAGGCAGAGATCCAGACCCATTCATTGGCGTTTGGTAAAGCAAGAAGACCTAATCCAACTCTAATGTCGAGCCTTCCTAAACCGGAAATGTGCTCGCGAAGAGAAAGGGTTCCGTACTCGATGCGCTCAGGCACAAAAGGGACAACGATTTAGCCCTGGCCCAACTCTACTGTCAAGTTTTCCTACACCGGAAATACACTTGAAGAGAGAAAGGGTTCAGTACCTGATGGGCTCAGGCGCTATTGGGACCAGGACGCTCAGCTCGAGAACGCCTTGCTCTCAAACGCGTGGTGTGAGACTCGAACTTGGACAAGGGGTACACGATGTCGGTGAATGACACCTCGGCTAAGAGGGCGAAGGAGCCAGGGTCCAACTCCTCTGTTGAGTTCTTCCCCTTAAGGAACCAGGCTCATGGATGAGAAACGGTTCAATACCCAATGGGCACAGGCACAGCACGTCCAATTACACGAGGCAAGTTCATAGACAGTGGAACACCTTGTTCGAGTCAGACGAGAGCAAAAAAGTCGTCTGGGCGTAGAGTCTCCACTATGCGTGCCTGGAGACAGATGTAGAGGCTGTCACAGGCTAAGGGTAGCCCACCCGAATTGTCAAGGCATGCCGAAATCGGATGTGCTAGGCCTACAAGGCGCATAACGGTGGCACAACGTAATCACGCTCCCGGCGGAAATCGCACGGATATCTGTGATGGTTACAATTGAGCGAACGAAAAACAAACAAACAAACATTTACTTGCTGCTATGAAAGTAGACATAATTAAAAGATAACATATGTGATGATGATGAGGAAATAATCCCTTTGGCTGTGAGCAGGTAGCTTTTGACAGCCCATAGCCTTTCTGACAAAAGCACAGGTTCTTCTCAGTTGTGTAACTGAGGTGACACCTGAACTTGTATGTTGTTCGGCCATCACAAGTGATGCTGACCATTTGTTACATCCACTTTTGACAATTCAGTTAGATTTATGTCCATGACTATGAGTTCATAGATGGCTAATAAGCCCTATTTGAGCTGCAAATGTCCTTCGAAAGTTTGGACATAGAATGACCACTGTAGAGGGATTTTATCTATCCATGAATTTCTAGCCACACTCTGCTATTGAGCTGCTGCATTTCTCCTATTTTTGCAAGATGATGTACCCTTTTTTGACTGCAGAGTGCCATGTAGATCTATTTTGTGCAAGTTCTATATTCCCATGTATCTTGGTCTATTTCAAAGGCTTTCAGTGAGGTCTTTAGCGAGTCCCTGTATTTAACTTTTTTTTTGGCCAACCTGAGATCGTGTACCCTTCTCCAACTCACCAAAGAGAACTATTTTTGACAGGCGATGGTCTAGCATACGTACTAAATGACCTGCCCAACAAATCTGCATCAGGATAGTGTCAGTGTTAGGGATACCAGATCTGTCAAAGACAGTGGTATCTGGAATCTTGTCTTGCCATCTGATGCTCATAATTTATCTGAGATAAGTTGTGTAAAAGTGATTGTTTCTTCTTCAGCATTCATTCTCAGATCCACGCAGCGCCCATGTGTTGCCGGGGGCCCGAAAGGGGAGCAAAGAATAGTAACACTGTTTACCTTCCACGCATGTCGTAAAAGGCGACTAAGGAGGTTATAGGATGGAGTTGGCTGTCCCATCCCATATAGGGTCAGTGACCCAAAGCCATGCTGAAGTCGGATGTGTCAAGCCAAAAGGCACAGATATCACAGCAATGCTGTAAACCATGACACAACACATTCTGTTCTCCGGACTACATCCTGCTAATCTGCAGGAGTTTGAGAATGAACGCAGAAGAAGATCCACACAGGATATCTCTTGTAGCAGGACAATGGCCCTACTAGATTTCCAGCAGAATGTAGTCTAGAGAATGGAAATGCATTGTGTCTCTGTTTTATTTGCGCCAATGGCCTGACACATCCATCTTCAGCAGGATAAAAGTGATTGAGTTTCCTCACATAGTCTATGTTTCACTAGTGTATAACAGCACTGGAAGTACCACTGCTCTGTAAACTTTACTATTTGTGTTAGAGTCATTGTTGAGGAGTGTGCGTACATTCCATGCTCCTAGAGTCAGTGGGAAAACCTTTTCCCTTTGGGTGAATTTTCATGGATGGGAAAATAACTCACACTGGGGATTGTGATTTAAGTGAGGAAGAGTTGTGCAGAATGTCAATAAACTCACTCTCTTGTTGGACCTCATTTGAAACCAGTGGCAAGACAAATCAAGACGACTGGAAGTGAAGTTTGATGCAGTAGATGACCATGGTTTTCTACGTGTCTCACCATGCCTGATGCGGTCTGGCATGCTGGTGTTCACCTACATTACCCGGTAGTCCAATAAACTATCGCTCCTCATACGTGTACATTTGCCCAGACTCATAAAGTTGTCTCAAAGACATAGTCATATGTTAGGGGGATTTATAGATGCATGTTTAGATACCAAGGTAAGCATTCCAGTGAGCTAGTATCTAAGGATTGCCATGCCCTATCAGGAGCACAGCACGCACTACTAGGACAACTATCTCATCATATCTTGTTAGATTTGTTAACTCATCTGCAGTAATGGCACATCTTGCATTCCCTGTCACTTCAGAATCTGCTACAAAGGTGCAATGGCTGCTGGTCTGCATCTTTTTGTCATCAATGAGGATTATGTGATAGATGACAAAACTAAGAAATTGAGACAAGTTGTGACAATTTTTTCACAGGTAACAAGTATTCAAGCCTATCCCACAACTTTCTTTCGTCGCCTTCTACGACATAACTTGAAAGTAGACAGTGGCCCCATTTATTACACACTGAACTAGAAGTTCAGGCCCTAGTGACCACACATGGGTATCATAAAAATATAGATAAAAGTGTTGATATAAAATGATAATAAATTGTAATATATTTGTCACTAAATAGTAGGAACTTTTCCAGATGATAGTATCATTGTTGTGCTGTAAGAAATATAATCTTTGATTCATGGTGATGGTGGATGTCTTTGAGATGTGGGTATATAGAAGAATAGGGAGAACATCATGGAAGGAGAAGAAAACATACAAAGAGGTTCTAAAAATATGGAAAAAAAATTACTAAGAGAAATAAAGATCAGGCAAATAAAATATTTTGGACACATTATAAGGTATGACACCTTATTGAAGACCTTACTTGAAGGTAAAGTCAAAAGGAAGCGAGCAAGAGGTACAAGTGGGAGAGTAACATTACAAGATGGACAGGTTACAGTCTAGCAGAGTGTACCACCAAGACAAAGAGACAGGGGATGTTGGAGGTCTGTTGCAGACAACCTTCGTTACGGAGATGGCACTTGATGATGGATGTGACTCACAAGACCAATCTGAGCCAAAAAGAGTCTTCCACATTATGTGCTAGGAAACACAGACCCACTTGTACTATTGTGTGCTGATTTGTGACCTTCTGGACATGCAACCCTGAACTATCACTTTTTCTTTTGTCCTTTGTACCATTCTTAATATTTCCCATTCATGCATCACGCTTTATGTTGTGTTATCAGTGTCAAACTTGGACATTAGATTCTAGAACAATTCATAAGATTAACACCACTGAAATGAAATGTGTGAGACGTATGATTGGAGTTAGCTTGAGAGACAAAATCAGGAATGAAGCACTAAGGAAACAATTAGGGATCAAGTCAACAATAGAATACATCCAGAAACAACAAGTTAAATGGTACGGCCACATAACCAGACAGAAAGAGCAAAGTATTATCCAAAAACACAACAAATGATACGAAAACAGTCAACATATTGGACACCTTCGTAAAAGGTGGATAGATAGTGTATTAGAAACACTTGGAAATATAACAGCAGAAGAAGACCGTACACTCACTCTCCCCTCAACACCGAAAGGTACATGAGGACAGAAAGAAGAAGATTCATGCAACATGCTTCACAGTATCCTGTTCCCATTTGATATTCTTCCATCCTTCTAGTGTGTCCCAGCCATCTGAATCTGCAGACTGAGAATAGAAAATAATCTGGTATTGTCTGTTCTTTCCAATACATTATTGTTAGTGACTGTGTAACCAATTGACAATAATTCCAAAGGAAAGGCAATACCAGTACATTTGGAACAAGTATATAATGAATAAAAGAACAAGTATATAATGAATAAAGGGACAAGTATATAATGAATAAAGGGACAAGTATATAATGAATAAAGGGACAAGTATATAATGAATAAAGGGACAAGTATATAATGAATAAAGGGACAAGTATATAATGAATAAAGGGACAAGTATATAATGAATAAAGGGACAAGTATATAATGAATAAAAGAACAAGTATATAATGAATAAAAGAACAAGTATATATTTAATAAAGTACAAGTATATAATGAATAAAGGAACAAGTATGTAATTAATAATAAAGGAACAAGTATATAGGGCCCTAATTAATAATAAGGGAACAAGTATATAATTAACCAAGGAACAAGTTTATAATTATTTTTAAAAACCAAAGAAGATCTAGCAATCAGGTTTACGCTGTAGTAGCACACATACCAAAGCAATAATAGTTAATAAGTAAATATGTGTTACAAATACAACTACTAATAAAAAGATGATAAAAACAATAATAATAATGTGAATAAAGACAAAAACAGTTGATATTTCCATCTAAGATCTTTGTATGGACGAAGATATAATTTAAAAAAACAAAGACAGAAAATTGTTTAATTAATAAGCATCTGTAAAAATAGTAATGTCTGTGAAGCTGCCTAGCACAGGAAAATGAAAGTCAAAGACAACACACATACTGCCCTCGGATACAAAAACATGTGACCACATAGACCAAAACAACATCAGCACCAAAGATAGAATAAAGACAATAGATAAGAAAATGTCCACAACAAAAATACATCAGAAAACAAACATCACACAAATATATAGAAATTCATAAACAATAAACTACATATTATGTTTCACAAAACAAAATACACACATATAGTTATATCCATTACTCAAAGAAATACACCTACAAAAACAGACATATATAAATACACACATACATTAAAAATGAAAACTTATCACATACACCTTATTGAAGACCTTACTTGAGGTCATTATACGCACAAGATGATATGCCCAGTGTTTTTGCGCCTTCATACGTAATGACACTAGTTGTACTATTTATTAGTTATAGATAATACATTACCATAGTTGGGTTCAATACGGGGAGATGTGCCTACATTATTAACAAAACGCATCATAAGCTCGAAAAAACTGTTCCATATTATTTAACTAAACGAAGTAGGGACAAATAGGCAGTGTTGACATAGTTTTGTAGGGGAAAAGGGAGGGGGGAATCCAGTGATATATATATTTTTTTGGAAATGGGGGGGGGGGGATTCCAGTCCCCTAACCGTAATCTCCCTCTCAAAACTGTACATCTCTGTTTCACTCACTCCATGAAAAGTATGTCTAACTCTAGGTGTAACCCTAATATACCCCTAACCTCCACGATCATCCCTTCTCCTACGATTCACCTTCGTTGCAGCTATACACAAACTTCACACATTAATGCGTTCCGCTCGGTTTTCGACGGAATCCGTCCATTACTGTGGTAATATAAGGTCATTGGATGACCTCGGTCGCGCATGTTTCATATTGTAACAGTCTCAAGTTTATAACAAATGTACAGCATGTTTATCTGTAGCTGCAAGCTCAGTAAACATACATCTTCGATTATATTAGTCACGTTGTTTTTGTGGCAACATGGTCTGTTAGTGGTTTATTATATTATACCACATTTCATGGAATGAAATTTCGCACAATATTAAATAAAAAGTTGGAATGTAGGTACTTCGCCCCGTATTGTACCTATATTGTTATCGTAACATAATGTGGGAACATAAACATTCAATGTACGACTCTTCTTGCGGATGAAGCAGGAAAGCTGTTACAAAGCCTGGTTGTTTACAGAATGATAGTGAGGACCAAGCTCTCGCACGCCCATTTATTGGGGACGGGTTATTTTCAACCAACCCTCCCCCTTAATCGGAACATGACTTTTAGTATAGGAACTTTGCCAAAAGTCGGATCGAATTTCCACATTAAAATGTCATCACATTTTTCATCAAAAAGGTAATCTAACAAGAATCCTGTTTTGTAAAATGTAACATTCGCCATTGACATAATGATAACATATCTGCTGTCCTGACATCTAAAAATTAAAAGTTAAGAGAAGAATTCATGTGTCCTGATAATATAATTATGGGAGTAGGCTTTCCTACATCGGATTTTAATGATTACTACTTCCTTGTGTATTATTACTATTCTTCTTCTGTTGAATTCCTGTTATATAACATGCTTTAACCATATTGGATCGACACTCTATGAATATTGTTAAATGAGATACATTAAAAGAGTTATACAGGTCTTCAAATTAGATGTTTTAAAAGAGTTATAGTGGGATCGAGATCAATGAATAATAAATGTTGTTGTTAAAATACGAAACCGAATTTGACAGATCACTTCCGCTTGCATCAACTAAAAAAACAGCATTGGCGAGTGTGAGATTGGAAAAGTAAATTGCCCAATCTTGATCTCTGAAATAAGAAAATGTCTACTACATTGCAGATGCCACAGGTTAAAAATAAACAGAGAAGAGCAGAGGTGTATAAAAAGTTTCTAAAAGAAAAGAAAAAGGTAGGCCTATTGTATTTTCAACGCAAAAACCGCTAAAGCAGTAGTAAAAGCATAGTGAAGTGCTAGCTAGTACTAGTAGTAGTAGTAAGCTTAAGTTAAGACTAGGCCTGCCTAAGAGAAGACTAGTCTTAGTAGTCTTAGTAAGAGTTAAGCAGTCAGTACGTACACGTAACAACACACTAGTACAGTGTACCAGTCAGTAATGAGTGTAAGAAAGTGTAACTCAAGTGTACTGTCACAGACTTACACTACTGTGTGTACTTCACTACTAAGGCTAAGTAAGAGAGTAAGAAGACGGTACAGGTAGTCTACTCCGATAAGGGCCAAACCCAAGGCTACCTCAATTACAATAAACAATGATATGTCACTATGTGACGTCAAAGCAGACTTCTTATCACTGATCTAAATTCTAAATTGATTTCATAATTCCTAGGCCCAGGTCTAACTACGACTAGGCACTACTTATTTAGTAGTCTAGTCTAACACTAGTCTATAAATTTTGGTTGAGTTATGCTATGTACTATGTTCCTCCAGGACCATAGGCATAGGCAGCACATAGGTCAGAAAGCATAGCTTTTCATTTCTGTCTTTGTGTTGCCAGTTCTTTCAATTCTTGTGTGTCGTTTAGGTTCATTGTCATGCCTTCCTTCTTAATTAATGGTTCTTCGTAGAGTTTCTCTAGGTCTCCCTCATCTTCTTACTCCGGGTGGCACAGTGACTGATGGGGAATTCTTAGGTTCTGTGTTCATTCTGAGAACATGGCCAATGTAAATTATATCGATTCATGTCTTAGACAAGAATTCTTAGAGAATTTATTATTAATTCTAAACACTAATTCTAATCCTTGTAACCCCCTCCCCAAAATATATAACCGTACACAACTTATTTAACACTGCATAGGTTAGGTAATACCTTGAAAGTAGGGTAAAAGTGACAACGGAGACCTATGCTAGAGATTGGCCAAATACCCAAAATTCTATCTATCTATTCTATAGGCCTAATCCTATAACTCGTCAGGGTCTGTAACAAGTGTACAGCATCATTATTGATCAAAGACAAGATCAGCATAGTTACGGCAGGTATTTTGTAAATATAAATTACATTTGGTTTGCTATGTCCTCAGAGACAAGGACTTGCTCCCGATCTACATTGTCCACAGCGCCCATGTCTGCTTCTTTCATAAATGTGAAGAATGTGCTCTCCTAGCTTTAACAAGCGTACTGCACCTTTAGCGATCTAAGACAGTTTCAGCATAGTTACGGCAGCCAAATAGAAATGAATCGGCAGAGTGATGTCATAAATTATTTACAATTTTGGATCGGCATAGATTTCGTAAAAAGTGTGAGATATAGACTTTTCTCCTACGAAAGAACCCTTCATCCTTTATGCCCACATTAGAACAGTTGTCTATGTGTCAAGACATGAAGATACTTCCAGAGTGCGTATCTTGTCTTGGTGATGTACTCTGCTAGACTAACTTGTCCATCTCATGATGTGTTTCACTTCCATTTGCATCTCTGCTTGTCTTGATCACTGCCTTTTGACTTCACCTTCAAGTAAGGTCTTCAATGAGGTATCATGTCTTTTAATATGTCAAAAATATTTTGATTTTGTTTTTTTTCATACACAGTGCGGTCAGAACCTTTTTTTTTCTTTTCCTCCCATTGAAGTTCTTCTTAGTCTTCAAACATCCACTTCTCAAAGGCATCAATAATGATGAGGTAACATGTATTATAGTATTATCTATCTATCTATCTTTTGATTTTTCCACAAATGCATTAGATGTCATGGGGAGTTAAAGTTTTTGTCTTTGGTTATCTTTGTTGCACTTGCTATGGTTAGGCCATGATTTTTAACAATCTCTCTGAATCTTCCCATCTTGTTCTTGGTCTTCCTCTTTGTATCCATTCTTTCTACTGTTGTATACCTGGAAGGATCTTTGTGATGGTTCCATTCGCTTAAGGTTGATTTGTTGTCTCTACATATTGTTTCTTCACTTCTTCTTCGTCCATTCTCAAACTTCTGCTGGATCTCCCTTACAGCAGGACCATGGTCCTACTTGATTTCTAGCAGGATGTAGTCCAGAGAATGGAAATGCGCTGTGTCGCCGTTTTAATTGCACCAGTGGCCCGACACATCCGTCTTCGGCGGCTACATATTGTTTGCATGGTATGATCTCTGGGTTTTTAAACAGCGGTGACAGTTGGTATATTATGGTGTTTTTCTTTTTGACACTTCATCACAATTTCTCTCAATTTTGCCATCTTCTGTAAAAAAATCAGGTATTTAAATTTGGATGTCTGTTTTAATTTTGCGCCGCTGACATACACATTGAGCTGTTCTGTTGCTCTGCATATTTTCAGTTTCTGTGTTTGATGTGTTTAATTTCATACTGTATAGTTCGCAGTTTGCCTGTAATGAATTTGTGTTTCTTTGTAATTCATCTTCGGTTTCATATATTAGATCTGGATCATCTGTGAAGAGTAGATTGTGAAGAGAGTTACTTAAGTCTCTTGATGTTTCTGTGATGTGGTGTTTACGTCTTGTTTCCACTTTTTTTGCTACCCTATCCATGTTTGTAAGAAACAACAGTGGTGATACTACACATTCATGTCTTACTCCTTTTGTTTCGAATATTCTGTGAGTTTTACGTTTGTTCTTATAATATTTCGTGAGTTTTTTTATAATGCTTTTATGTTGTCAAGTAATTGTCCATGTATTTCATATTCTAGTATCTCCCACAATTTGTCTCTGTCACCTGTCAAAGGCCTTCTCTTGATCTACAAAGGTGATATTTAGCTATTGATGATATTCAATTGCATTTTCACTTAATTGTGTCAGTACAAAGATGGCATCTGCTCACCCTACACCTTTTCTGAAGCTAAATTGGGTCTTACTTAGCTGTGGTTTTATTGGTCTAATTCTTTGTTCTATGATTTTCGCCTATCTTTCCTGTGTGACTAATTAGAGATATTCTTTTGTATATTTCATGCTTTCTTTGTTTGTCTTTATTTTTCCATAATGGGACTAATATCTTTCTGCGAGTCATCAGGTACTTGTTTTTCTGACCATGCTATATTGAATATTAAGTTTAGCAATCTTATTCTAGTTTGGTTACATGCCAGAATTGCTTCAGTTGTTATGCCATCTAGGACTGGTGATTTGTTTTTTAAATCTATTTTTCTGTTTCTTGTTCCTGAGTTTCTGTGTTGTTTGATGTGAGTGGTGACTGTTTTGTGTGCATGTGTCTGAAAGATGTTCTCTATATTTCTTTCACTTGTTTTATTATGCTTCTGACATTTCTCCTCTCTTTCTTGTATAGGCTGTAATCTTTTTCCTGTTTTAAAACCATTGTCTAAATGCTTGTTTCTGTTTTGTATTGTTTGTTTGATTTCCTCGCTCCGCCGAGGTTTTTTGTTTCCACAAAGAGTAATCAATCATGTTACTTATCAATGTATACTGGTATATTAGACTAGATAATATTTAACATTCACAAAGGCATCAATAATGATGAGTTAACATGTATATTAACATTAACAAACACATCAATAATGATGAGTTAACATCCACAAAGGCATCAATAACAATAAGTTAACATATATATATATTATTAACATAATATGTGTTTTTTTTTCATTTTAGGTCAAGTTTGAAGAAAAGAAGAAACGGAAGCAGGAAGAAAAAGAAATGAGTGACAATGTAATGAAATATTTCTGAGTTAATAAGTAGTTATTTATATATAGTTTTGGTGTTAGGTCTGTGATTTATTCTTGCTCCTTGATTTACACAGATGTCTCACTTGTACGTGCTAATAGATATGTTGATCAGACATACTCTATGATCTACAAAAGTGAATGATTGGAGGAGTTTGAGGTTAATGAGCATGGGCCAGAATTGGGAGTAAGGTGCGGCGTCACACAAGGAGAACACCTCACAAAAATTTCTAAAAGAACACTCAGCCAACATAGAACAGGAACCATCAGCCATTATATCCTGAGAGATTTATTGAAGCATAGATCTGACCACCGATGGATATGTCTAGTGTGCGGAGACGATAGTCAACATACCACCTAAACTTAAATACAATAAATGGACTTTGCAGTCATCACTACACACATCAGAGAGATGCAACAAAGATACAACAGTATGAGGCTGTTATTACTGGTAGATAGTAAACATTACTTCAGCAAGTGTCAATACTCTCAATATTGAAACATAGCAAGAACACCTTCCAGTGGGCAGTTACATTTGACTGAATGATAAATGTGCCTTTTTCACAAAGGCTCAACTAAACATATATGAACCCTGTAATTGACACATCCAAGTAAAATTATGTCATCTAAACAAATTCACTTGGCTAATTTAATGAGATGTTTGACTAGATAACGACGGATTTAATGAGTAGTTTAATAGATATCTACTGATTTAATAAATAGTTTGACTAGATTATGACTGATTTAATTAGTAGTTTGACTAGATTATGACTGATTTAATGAGTAGTTTGACTAGATTATGACTGATTTAATGAGTAGTTTGACTAGATTATGACTGATTTAATGAGTAGTTTAATAGATGTCTACTGATTTAATAAATAGTTTGACTAGATTATGACTGATTTAATGAGTAGTTTGACTAGATTATGACTGATTTAATGAGTAGTTTGACTAGATTATGACTGATTTAATGAGTAGTTTGACTAGATTATGACTGATTTAATGAGTAGTTTGACTAGATTATGACTGATTTAATGAGTAGTTTGACTAGATTATGACTGATTTAATAAATAGTTTGACTAGATTATGACTGATTTAATGAGTAGTTTGACTAGATATCCACTGTTTTAATGAGCAGTTAAGTACACAGGTTACTAAAGATAACTATCAATATAAAATAATCAGAAATAACAATAAAACAGAACAAAGATAATTATTGACGTGTCAATCCTATTGGGACCTTTATCAAGAAACAAAAACCAACTAATAGGACAGACACGTCGATAATTGTCTTTGTTCTATGTTTTATTGTTATTTCTGATTATTTTATATTGATAGTTATCTTCAGTAACCTGTGTACCTAACTTCATATTTACCTCTTATTTGTCTGGTTACTGCGGCTCTTTCCATTTTGTCGGATATCCTCCGATATTTTGGTTATTTATATTTGACTAGATATCCAGTTTTAATGAGTAGACTAGATATCGACTCATTTAACTCTTTGTCTCCAAATAGTTTTCCTGCTATGCCAAACACGAAAGTAAATTCATATTAAAATGTTGATTTGAGCTGCTTTTCAGCATGTTGGTTCTCGAAAATGTAGATTTTAGCAGCTCAGTGGATATAGAGTGTTAATGAGCAAATTTGACTAGATATCTACTGATTTAATGAGTAGTTTGACTAGATATCTACTGATTTAATGAGCAAATTTGACTAGATATCTACTGATTTAATGAACAAATTTGACTAGAAATCTACTGATTTAATTAGTAGTTTAGATATTGACTGATTTAATATGTTTGACTGGATATTGACTGATTTATTAAGTAGCTTGACCAGATATCTTTCTTTTCAGCTTTAAAAAATGCTTTCCAGTCTTTTGGTATTTTTTTCTCTTCCATATTATACCAAATAATTTATAAACAGTTTTTTCTGTAACAAATGATCTGTATTTGTTAATTCTGATTAATCATGTCTTCTAAAATGCTCTGTTCTGTGTTTAAGGATCTTTCCTTTGTTCTTGATTGCATAAATTACTTTACAACAAAATGTATGCATAAAATTATGTTATAGGTAAATTGTTATAATGATGTGTATGTGTTCCAGGCACCACCAAAGAAAAAACCCAAGACAATAGAAAACATGCGGGTGCCAGATGAAACAATGGTGGATCCAAGCAATGAAGAAGTAAGTTGTCTTGAACTGTGTACATTTAATTAGTTTTTAGGATATTATGTGCAGCCTACAAATACTACTGACTGAATTGTGTAACAAACATAAGGTAGTCATGCAGTGGATACCATCTTACTGTGGAATACCAAGAAATGAAAGAAAGATCAACTGGCTAGGGACGGTGCTGTTGATGACTAACCATATACACATGTGCCAATCAATATTTCCTCTAACATTTTTCTCATGTGAGCAAATCTGAAGATGTCTGAGCAGTGAATATTTCTGTGTGAAGTTTTCTACTACCTTAAAAAAAAAAGGTAACTCACTTTCTTTATATGTACAGGTGGTGCATTTCATGAGTGCTATTTTCTAATTACGCACACAGCCCCTCACCCACATATATTACCCACATCATTTCTCTGTGTCCTAGAGTACTGAACCCAATTCTCTCTGTATGAGCCATGTTGGACAATAGTAACAACCAAGTTAGACTAAGGTTAGCTCATCCTCAAAGACAAGTATTTGCCCAACATCTGTGTTGCCTACATAGTCTTGAGTCTCAACGCTGCTTCGGTCAAAGAGTTTGAACAATATGTACTCTCCGGCATGTTTGTTTGAAGCTTTTCAATGGGAAGATATATTCAAAGCTTTTTTTCTATGCCCAGGAGCACATGCTCAGGTTGTTATGACCAATACCTGAATCATGTCTCCTACTTTGAATGGAGTCCATTGTAATAATTTTGTCCATAGTGTGTCCTCGACCAAGGGCAAAACTTTGGCTGGACTGGTCTCGTGCTGGATAATTGGGATTTAGTCATCACTTTAGCTTTTCCTCACAAACGATGTTGCTCACTAGCTTATGTTGCCTCCTCCAGAGGCATTCAATATGCACTCTTGGCATCACTTCACTGTAATAACCTTTTACCCTATCGGGGCTTGACATTGGCCACCCATTCAATACATCTGCATTCCAGCTATCTGCACCGAAATTCCTTTACGACACTCTGTGGCAACAGTGTTGCTTAAGAGGGGCCATAGATATTGCTAGGATTTTTAAAATCAATTCTCATTTAGCCTCCACATTCACGGACATGATCCCATAAAAGTGTTAGCCAGAAACATTGCATGATCTGCGGTATGTTTGTTTCCAGGGTGCACCACAAGGAGGTACTTATAGGATCGTGATTGTTTGCTCATCCCCGGAATCACACAAGAGCGATATGAAACCCGTTGCACCCCACTAGAGGTAGTTTTACTATGTGCTCCACACGTTTGCCATTTCACCTCACTGTTGCCACCACTTATTCCCACACAATAGGTAGTTTTACTCTGAGCCCCTTCTGAAGCGGCACACTGACTGCCGGAGTACCACTAATAGCACATAACGCAGAAGCTTCAAGCAATAATCCCCAGGGATCTAATAAAAAATCCTATTTGTAAGCAAGGCATCACTAGCATCCAAACTCTTGAGCACAAAGTGAGGAGCTTAACTACTATACTAGGGTAATCCACATATAGATGTGTCTTAACTCTTTGTCTCCGTACGGTTTTCCTGCTATGCCGAACATGATAGTAAATTCATATTAAAATGTAGATTAGAGCGGCTTTTCGACATAGTGGGTCTCCAAAATGTAGATATTAGCGGCTCAGTGGATATAGAGAGTTAATGGGCTAGAATGTTGTATCAACACTTGACTTCTATCATCCAAATCTTTGTTATTATTGCTATTTACATGAACTTATTATTTCGTGTAATTGTAGATACAGATCAGCCTTGAGACAGATGAGATGGCACCTTACTTCAATCATGAAACAACACCCAAAATTTTAATCACTACATCAGATAGACCTAAGAAGGTTTGTTCTTGGAGGCTCATTTGTTCATACATGTAACATGTTCATTTTGTTGATTTATATTTTACCTTGATTAAACTTCCCTTCTTCTGCGTTCATTCTCAAACTCCTACTGGTTAGCAAGATGTACCTCGGAGAAACGAAAGCATGCAGTGGTTTACAGCTAAGCTGTGATGTCTCTGCTTTTAGGCATAGCACATGCGACTTCAACATGGTTTATTAGTTGCTTTGAAATTTAGGATGGGATAACCGACCACCCTCAAGATCTCTTGAGTTGCTTCTTACAACATACATGATAAATTAGAGTTTTGCTATTCTTTGCTCCTCTTTCTGGTCTTGCCAATGCACTGGCAGAATGAGCCATCCTGTTATTCCTTACTTCCATAGTTATCTCAATTTGTGATATTAAAATCATCATTTACTCAACATAGCACAATTGTATATTCTATATTTATTGCATGTTTTGTTATGATATATATATATATATATATAAATTTGTGATATTAATTGCATCTTCTGTTATGATATATATATATATATATATCATAACAGAAGATGCAATTAATATCACAAATTTATATATATATATATATATCATAACAAAACATGCAATAAATATAGAATATACAATATACAATAATATATATATATTTACCATTCCTTAATAGTTGCTGCAGCATAGTACATGAAGAGTTATCTTCATCCCGGACGGCAGGTTGCTGCCATTAGACATACCTTTACCTTTTTAATTGTAAGATGAAGTTGTTACTTCTGTCATATGCAATGTCATAAATGTTTTGTTTAGACACTTTTAATGCTGATAATATTTATATGGAGATTTCTTGTTGCTTCTTATATAAAATGAATTGTAGTTACTGATGCTGATTGTTACGAGCTGTAATCGTCACCTTCAGTAAATCTGGAAGGAAATTATGGATCAGAAGAAAAGGCAGAAGAGCGAAGGATGAAAAATACAGCCAGGATAGAGAGGGTTTAGAATTAGATGGCCCTGAAAACCAGATATGGGCTACTGGAACTGCAAAATGGAAAAAGAGCAACTACTTCTTCCTTGTTCTCCAGTTGAAATCAGACTCTGGTATGGATTTCATCAGTGAATTGTACTTTGGTCACCAGCCCCTGGACAAGGCCATAGAACTTGTCCGTCAGTTCAGATGGTCATAGTTTTCCTCTTCTGGTGTGGTGCAGTGGGCAGTTCTGCAAAATACCTTTTGTGTTGATTGTCCACAGGGGCACATTTTTGTGTCACCAACTCCAAACTTGTTGTGCATCTGTTGTGGCCTGTTCTCAATCTAAGAATGATTGTTTCTTCCAAGTCTGTGGCTAGCATATTTTGGCTGCATGGATGAGCTGAGTTCCATTCCATGTTTATCTGTTTTTGGCAGTTACTTCCTGTTTTTGCTAGCCGGTCTGCTATCTAATTTCCTCTGATTTGTAATTGGCCTGAAATCCACTGAACTACTTCTTTTGCTTGATTGTTTAGTCAAAGAGCAACCATTTCTCAGGAATGGAAGTGATTTTAACCATTGCATTGTCCATACCAACTGTTACTTGAACCACAGTAAACCTAGTGAGGATATGTATCTATGCGAGACATGGGTTTCGTACACAAGTCTCAAGACCTGAACATCTGAAACTGAAGAGGTTAAGGTTTTGATTTGTAATTAGGTATCATCATCAGGTGCTATGTCTGCATCAAAATTTGCCTGTAACAAATCTCAAACATCCTGTGTCTCTTGCATTGGTTGCACACTCTGATAATCCGTATCCTGTCTATCTCGTGATGTGACCAAATATGATGAATCTGTAAGTCCATATTGGCTGATTTTCTAATACAGAGCGGAGATTATTGAATTAATTCATCTCAATTGTGATTGAAGTATCATCAAACATAGCAATAGTAAAGCTGAGAACTTACAGGGCAGAGTATGTTCAACCATAGAGCTATAGGAACCATCAGCATTTATATCCTTCAATGCTTGCTGTGGTAGATTGTCAACAATAAATCATGCTGGGTCGCTAAGCAATAATTCATCACGTTAGCACGTGTAATGCAAATTTTATATATTATATAATTTAACAATTTGCATGTGTTTATATATTATATAATTTAACAATACGCATGTGTTTATATATTATATAATTTAACAATAGGCATGTGTTTATATATTATATAATTTAACAATACGCATGTGTTTATATATTATACAATTTAATAATACGCATGTGTTTATATATTATACAATTTAATAATATGCATATGTTTATATATTATATAATTTAACAATACACATTTGTTTATATATTATATAATTTAACAATATGCATGTGTTTATATATTATATAATTTAATAATACGCATGTGTTTATATATTATATAATTTAATAATACGCATGTGATTTTACAGCAAACAAACAGTTTCTGCAAGGAGTTGAAGAAGGTCATACCAAACTCATTTATTAAGTATAGACGAGGACTTGATCTCAAGAAAATTATACCCCAGGCTATCGATAAAGGATTTACTGACCTAATTGTCGTCAACGAAGATGCTGGTGTACCAAGTATCCTTTTTTACAAGCCTGCACTTCAACTATTGTTGTTAAGTTATATTTGTATACTGTATAAAATTGTAGCATTAAAATCAGAGAGAACTGTATGGGAGATTATTAGTATTGTTGTGGCACAATGTTGTATGTTCAGCAGTGAATAACTTAATCGTACATTCAACAGTGAAGAACTATCACTATTGTTACAATGTTAATGTTCTGCAGTGAATAATTTAATCGTTTGTTCAGCAGTTAGTAAAGTTATTGTATGTTCAACAGTGAAGATCTGCCAATTGTAGTTTTGGCAGCGAAGAACTTAATTGTATGTTTGGCAGTGAATAACATCCAGTTGAGTGTTCTGGACTGTCTGCAGTGATTTGTATGCTGCCATTCCACACAATGTCCTTACATAGACAGATAGCAAGGTAATAATCCTCTGCCTGACATCTAGATTGTTTTGATCAGTCTGCTCAAGGAAGGTTTTCCCCTTATCTGTGTCTGATTTCTGCCATGTCAGATCAGTGGATTGAAAATCATGTATTCTGAATCTATGGACATTTCCATTTACACAGAACACATCCCAGGCCCTGTCGGTATACAATATGAGGACTTCATCATCCTTAAGGAGAATTACATAAATGACCTCGAGGAGTTTCACACGGGTTTGGAAACGTGCTGTTGCGATTGACTTGAATGATGCATACAACATAGTGCCGTTGGATTACCATAACAAAATGCTCTAGCTCTTTCATGTTGACCCTTTTGTCATCAGATGGATATCAGTGGTGTTGCTCGAGAGGAAGGTGGCTCTCGGGTGCTGTTGTTGAATATCTAAACCCATAACGATATGCCCTATCATAAGGATTTCCCCTATCACCCGTACTATTCAATGTGTTCACACAGCAGCACCTTGATGGAAGAGGTAGGACACTGTCCTTTGCAGATATCTTGATATATAGGCATGGAAGAGTCAGAACAGAAACTGTCAGAGTACTGCAGAATGAGCTAGACCATATGTTCAGTGATATGGTTCTCTCTTAATCATCACATTGTAAAGTCTGCTACACCGAGGGTGGAGATGACAGGGCACAATGTAATCAGGACCTCATCTCTACAAAACCTGGATATGCAATTTGATCATAGTTTCTGCTTTCAGGAACACTTTGATCATGTTATCGCAAAGGTCTTTCAGTCCTGAGAGTAATGGCAGTGGATGAGACTAAACAATTACAGCTCGTAATCCTATATGTGGCTCTTGTCATCCCTGTTATCACCGCCAGTCAAACGCAGTTTGAGAGAATTCAAAACGCAATGATGCGGATCACCCTTGATTGCACCAGGGACACACTTTGTGTGACTTTGAGGTTCTTCTTTGATTTTCCGAGCATATCTCACAGAATTGATATGTAGCATACCTCTGAGTTCCGGCACAGATCACCCACTACACAGTAAGCTCCCGTGGCAGGTTCAAGGGAGGCAAATCATGGATGGGGGTGCACTGAGGATGCCCTTAAACAGATTTGCACCCTAGAAGACATCAACCCTGGTGAGGAATGGATACCTATTCCTATGGTCTTTCAGGAGGCAGTAAAGACAGTCATTACACTCAATAAAGGGTGCAAGTGACGTAGCTATTTGAGTGTGGATACAGAGGTCAAGGCACTCTTCCACGAACATGCAGATGATACAAATGTTGTAATTTACATGGATCGGTTGGTCATCCGCCACAGATGGGTTGTTCATGGGCCTTCACTGCCAGATCACACAAGAACAGTATATGAAGCCAGTAGGACCTTGACAGCAACAACAAGTAGTCTAATGGTGGATGTTTTTGTTGTAATGCAGATGCTAAACTGGCTGGAATAGCAAGCCTACTCACATGTGTGCATACTAAGTGACTTAATGAATATGATTCAGAAATCAAAACAGATGATGTACTTAGTGATTCTTGATTAGAAAACTGGCCTCACAGCACGTGGGGCATTCCCATTAGTGCTCCGCCCTCTGTTCCAGCAGGCATTCGACTCGACAGTGTTTCGAGTCCAATGCAGCCGAAACAGACGTCGACATCAGGGCACAACTCTGGCCCTTGCGACAGGTTTCTTTGTTGTTCCGCGACCCACGCCGTGCCCGTAACTAGTTCAAGCACAATGTTGGCCTGTCGGAACAGCATGGTAACTGTTATCGAAGACTACGGGATTGTATAGATGACGGGCCATGAAGCTTCTATAAGATAACCTCAATATAAAGGCATGTCATCTACTAAGGTTTTCTGTTGCATGGTTGGTTTGTCTAGTGAGCCATTGGTGAGACCCACAGACACAACCGCATCCGTACTTAGTGGGATGGGTGAGGTCATTAGAGAAAGCTAAAATGTGAGTCTCACTGTGGAAAATCACTCTTATCTTTGTCCCCGGACACATGCGTATGGGAGGAAATGAACAAGCTACAAATTAGCTAGTCTCACCTTCATAACAGATGGTCAGCTATGAACGGAGCAGACACACACCATGCTTTTTGTGAGTCCGCACAATCAGATGATTTTAAGATACATAGCATTAGTCAATATAGAGAATGCGCAATTTGGGAGCGAGGATATGCATGGTTCGTAGAAAACACCTAACAAAGATTTGAAACAGCACTGAACCAACATAGAACTGGAACCATCACTTGTTATAGTAGCACACGCTGCTACTACGGCTGTTGGTGGAGCAATGAATCAGGCAGACATTTTGAATGTCATACAGGAAAAATGACTGTACAAGTGACGATGACTATTGTTCCATGACTAGAATAAGGGAGCTTGATTTGAAATCTGGTGTCGCTAGAAAGGAGCGGTTTCGTGGGTGAGAAAGAATGATGGTCAATCAATGGTGTTCTGGAACCGTTAGTCAATGTGTAATGGAGGATACACTCAAGGAGAGATCTGAGCATGCATGAACTTGTCCAGAGTGCAGTGATGATGATCCAATGGCTAACTAATACCCTGATAGATTTACTGAAGCAGAGATCGGAGCACTTATGGACATATTCGGTATGCGAAGAGGATAATCAACATACCTAATACCTGACAGTTGTCTTGCAGTTTTAAATTGAATCCGGTACCATGACATCTTAGACATTTACATTACTCCCCCGGGTACATTTGATAATAATTGTTACATGTTAGGAAATAATATTGTATCAGCACTGTAGGGTCATCATAGACATGACGTCAGCAGCTTGCACATTCATCAGCAAATAGCACCATCACAAGATGTTATATATCAGTTTGTATGTAGTATATTAACACATAGAGAAAAAAACATAGTTAAGTAACAAGATCAATGAAGCAGTCTCAGGAAAGTCGATGTATACATACCCTGTTTTGTCACAGATCAATGAAGCAGTCTCAGGAAAGTCGATGTATACATACCCTGTTTTGTCACAGGTAGATGAGCGTGGATGGATCAAAGATGAGGATACAATGCATAGGGAATATGAGGTGATCACTGTTGTTTCCTGTGCCAGGCAGTGTATTGTTACTTTCAGCTCCAGATTAATGTTTCTGTGGCATTTTTATTTTATAAAGGCAGAAGTTTATCATAGCTTCTGCTTGTCCCAGATGACTGTGTTACTCAATGTGACTAGATGCAATGCCAGGAGCTGAGCAGTCTTCTACTCTTGAGTAAACATTAAATAAACAATCTTGCGGCATACTGCAGATAAAAGGGTTGATTCCTTTCCATCAGTCCAGGCATAGGTCTTCAGCTTGCTTATCACAGAGATCATGGGATGGAGCAGTCAAACTCCACACCCAACCTCCTTAACCACCTCTTATGACATGTATGGCAGGTCACATTGTTAATATTATTATTCTGAGCAACCTTTTCTTGGCTTTAGATACAAACTGGTGAAGGAATAAAGAAAGCAATGGGTAAATTAGGTTAGATGTGTCTCATGGATAAAACTCAACAAAATAAGCAGAATAAAAAACGTGCAGATTGTTGAAGTCAATATAACAGAAAATTAGGAGAGAGTTGAAGTCAATATAACAGAGAATTAGGACTGTAGAAATCAGAAAAATCAGTATGGAAACCAGATGTAATATTTCAACCATCTTCTTTATTAGTTAAGGGTTTTTTTTAAAAAACTGAAGAGTGAAAACTTGATTCATTACAATTCTAATGAACAACATTGAACATTTCAACCTTGACCCATATAAGATGGCTTGGTGTTGTGTCACCTACCAGGCGGTCCTACAGCTGAATTCAAGATGATGAATGTGAAATTATGCAAGCAGTTGAAGGTATTGTGCTTTATTTGTTCATCATCAACAGGAATTATCATTCCTTAGAGACTTATGACTGAGACTTCAACTATCATTCCTTAGAGACTTATGACTGAGACTTCAACTATCATTCCTTAGAGACTTATGACTGAGACTTCAACTATCATTCCTTAGAGACTTATGACTGAGACAGCTGACTATTTTCAGAGTATAATTCTGTTTTCTTGTGCATCCTGTTACTGCAAGGTGCTCTTCAGGCTTCACCTCCATGTACTTATACATTTGTTGTTAATGTTGATCCTCAAACTGTGCCAAATGCCCAACACCCTTGATTTCAGTGGACTTGACACATTTATTTTGAGATCTCTATCATTGCTTGATATTTAACCTTGGGCATGCTGTGTTTACAATTACGCAATTTCTCTCCTGCAGCGGAATTGGTTTTTGGAAATGTTACGCAATTGTCGGTGGCTGTTTTGAAATCGCAAGAACTTTTTTGTTGTTACAGATATTTAAATAATATTTGCACATATAAATAAAGAATGAAATTCTGCATATATTGGTGTACGTTTTGTTTGTATGTGTGTGATACGAGACGTGTGAGAAAGTGATAAAGACATATTTAGACCTATCTAGATATAGGCATAACGTAATTTTGATCAATCGTAAGCTGTGAAATCTGTTGACTATTATATATTTTACATAATGGAAACATCGTGGCATTTTTTAAATAATGAATTTGAAGAACTTCTCTCAAGATTTCCACTTTTCCAGATGAATAAACGATGATTTAACTGAATATACTATTAACGAATAGTATAATAACCTCGATTCACTGTCACGTCGCATCGAAGCAGATGACTACAAATTGCTCGGATTTCCATTTCAAAATCACTTGACATCGTATCTCCACCATATTTTAACAAAATGGAGATAACTTATCTTCTCAATGTTGCCAAAACATTCTGTCAAAAAGTTACTGATCTCGATTTTTTCATTCAGTTTCGGGTTTAGCGAACCGGGCGGTGGATTTCGTATTCCGAAATCAAGACATGACACAATTCCGGCAAAATGCACTGCCCTATTTGTAAACACAGTGTGCTAAAGGTTAATACAATGTTTATTTGTCCTCTTCAGTATTCACTCTCAAGCTCCTTCCAGTCAACACAACCAAATGTTTGCAATCATAATTCCAACTCTTACCATTTAATGCAATCAGAAGTTTGCAATCGTGATTATTCTTCAGCATTCATTCTTAAACTTCCGCTGGATCTCTCTTGTAGCAGAACAATGGTCCTACTAGATTTCCAGCAGGATGTAGTCCAGAGAATTGAAATATGCCGTGTCACCGTTTTATTTGCATCAATGGCCCGACACATCCATCTTTGGCGGGAATCATGATTCAAACACCTACCATTTAACACAAAAGTTTACAATCATGATTTATACTCCTACCAGTCAACACGATCAAAAGATTGCAATCATGATTCAAACTCGTACCATTTAACACAATCAGAAGTTTGCAATCAAAAGTCAACACTCCTACAACTTTAACACAATCAGATGTTTGCAATCAAAACTCCTACCAGTTAACGTAATGGGAAGTTTGCAATGTTAATGTAATGGAAAGTTTGCAATGTTAACGTAATGGAAAGTTTGCAATGTTAACGTTATGGGAAGTTTGCAATCATAACTCTAATTCAATTAATTAAATCCTTTTTATAGATCTCATTGTCGCTGATTGAGCTATATTAAAAATTATTTGTGTCTCGCTATTGGTGGTTAGATATCCTATAGATGTATCAGGTTTGAGTTTTGCGTGTGTCATAATTTTATTTATAGCAATATCTTGAATCATCCTATTCATTGTTCATACCCTGTTAGCATAATGTAGTCCAGAGAATAGAATGTTTTATATAGCGATTTACAGAATGCCCGCTGTTTTCTGTCAGACACAACCAACTTTAGCATTACATGTTTGCATCATTTTGACTTTCTACAGTATGAGGTAGCCAACCCCTTGCTGGATACTCCTTAGTTTCCTCTAATCGCATGCCTGGCGGTTTAGTGTTCCTATTGTTTGGTCCCCTTTCCAACTCTTGCAAGACATGGATATATATTCTATAGTAGGGATGTGTATCTTATCGCTGGTAACATAAGTGTTCAGCTAATTAACAGTTCATAAAACAGACTAAATCAACATTTCAACCAAAAAGCTTTTATCGAAGCAGACTAAATCAACATTTCAACCAAAAAGCTTTTATCGAAACAGACTAAATCAACATTTCAACCAAAAAGCTTTTATCGAAACAGACTAAATCAACATTTCAACCAAAAAGCTTTTATCGAAAACATAAAGACAGTTTCATCCTAATCATCCTTAAAATTATGTTAGGATATGTTGGTGTCTGAAAAAATGAATGCTCAGACCAACTTGCTGGTATCGTGACCATGGAAGACAGTTGATGGTCTGAGCTAATGTTCTGAATGCCCTTACGGAGATGAGTGACAGATGTAACTAATGCTTGTGAATCTGCTGCCTTGGACACACTGCAAGAACATCATGTCCAGAAGGGTGTACCCAAACATGAATGTTATATAGGCAACCAGAGAAGACTGGTAAACCAACAAAGATTGGGTGTGGTCAATCACTATGTGGGGGATACCGACCCCTACCAGGAGCGTCCACAGGTGGCGGATAGTGGAAAAGCCTCTTGAGGCCAGCTGTGAATAACCCTCTGGGCAAATAAACAGCCGCTGACCAAACGGTGTCGCTGACCACGAGGACGGGGTGGGATATCAGGCGGCGTTGATATCCCCACTGAAATACCCCATATGTCCATTGACTGGCAGCATCAAAGCGAGTATGAGCCGCTATAAGCTCAGGTTGCTGGAATTTACCAGGGGAGGGGGTAGGGATAGGGTTTAGGTAGGGTTAGAGGGTTGGGTAGGGTAAATGGGGAATTATAGATAGAACAACAGAGAGCAATGTTCTTAAATCACCTTCCCTGAGTGAGAGGTGTCTTAGATTACAAGAAATAAACCACAGAGGAGGATAATGAATACCTGGCAACAACAAAATTATCCTAGGAGAGGGGAACTCTACCTCAAAACACCGGGCAGATGGTGCTCGTTAACCCTGTTAGGCAAGCTGTCTAGGAGAAGGAAAACTCCAAAATGAAACCTCCACTGCCCTGTGGACAATCCTTGGATGGATAAGGGCTAGGGAAACACATCCTGACTCAAAAGTAAGATGGAAGACGGAGACACTGGACCGAAAGGTACAAAATAGTCCAGCCAAGGCTGAAAACCACAGTGTCACGCAATAACTTCACATGTCAAATAAAAGGTTACAGATGATTGTTTTTGGTGCTTCATCTGTGGAATTCCGTCAGGTGGATGAAGTGCCTGGCTCTAAGCCTCGAAGGAGCCCACCCTCAGCGACTGGTGGTACCTCTGTCTCAATTTGTGGAGCCAGGAAAAGAGATAGAGGAAAAAAACTACTGGTTCAAAAAATCACATATAGATCATGATGCAGGCAAAGACAAAAATAAGCACTTAAAAATATTGCAGTGGAATGCAGAGGGTGTGTACAATAAAAAGACTGCACTTGCAAACCGATTACACACAGAGGAAATCGACATAGCATGCATACAGGAAACACACCTCACAAACAACAATAGATTCAACATCCGAGGATACCAAACATTTCGGAACGATAGAGAAAAAGACATAAAGGAGGACTTCTTACACTTGTGAAAAACAATATTGTTGCCTCTGAAATTCGAGTAGACACAGAAGAACAGGCTGAAATCATTGGAACCTGTCTATCCCTTCCAACTAAAGAGGTCACAGTATATAACTATTACTGTCCACAAGACAAGAGCCTATCTCTACACACAATTAACACAGAAAAAGATAACTGTCTTGTAATTGGTGACTTCAATAGCCACTCAGAGTTGGGGATATACAGAACAAGATACTAGAGGAGAAGAAGTGGAAGACTGGCAGTGTGAGCAGAAACTTCAACTGCTTAATGAACCTAAAGACCACCCAACTTTCTACTCTAGAAGATGGCACACCACCTCAACCCCTGACCTAGCCTTTGCAACAGACGCCTTAGCGAAAATAACATACAGGGAAGTACTGGAGCAGCTTGGTGGAAGTGACCATCTCCCCATCAAACTCACCATTGACATTAACCATACCCCTGCAGGCCCTACAACCACACTCAGATGAAACTTCAAGAAAGCAAACTGGAGTAAGTATGCTGACCTGACAGACAAATTCACAAAAACCTTAAATCCAGCGATTAAAAACGTGAACAAAACTGCACAACTCCTGGCTTCTGCACTTCTTCAAGCAGCCAAGCAAACCATACCAAGAGGTGCGAGGAAAAATTACAAACCGTACTGGTCTGATGAACTCAATGAGTTGGAGAAAGAAGTGTCAAAGGCCAGAGACACAGCAGAAAATCCTGCATTATTTTGCACTTTCTGGCCCAGCACATCCATTTTCAGCATGAATTTTATTTAGGTCAGTTCCCTTAGCCCGTGACAGCCTTCCCATCTGTTACCAGACGATAGATGTGATTGACTCTATGCCGTGATGGTTTATCACCCTCTATGCCCTTGGAGTTTATGGCTAAAACATGTTCCTAGATGACCCTAAGTCAGGGATTTAGGCTTGGGTCAAATACATTTATCTCGCACAAGGTGTTCTACTTCTAATGAACTTGTCTCACATAATCAGGAGCACTTTCTCTGTGCCATCGGGTACGGAACCTTTTCTAATCTGTGAGCATTATTCCTGTATAGGAAACACGCTACATTAAAGTTTGGCTTGGGTCTGTTCACCCTCACTGTGCCAGCATAGTGCAGCTGAATGTGTTGGCACAGTGTTGTTGAAGATATTGCTTGTCTATTTTGCAGTGAAATTCAATTTATTTCATCTACAGATCCACAGAGGTAATCTCTGAAAGTGTTGGTCAGAAACACTGTATTTATGATTCCAGGGTGCACCACGAGAGGTAATTTTAGAATCTTTGAATTCTGCTAACCATGGAACTCACTCATGGGCGATATAAAACTCTTTGTGCCCCTGTCAACAAACTAATTAACATTAAGAATAAAGAGGACAAAACAGCTGATACTGTAACTGAACCTGTTATATAGATTTGTATTGCAATATTTTAAACTTCTAGTAAAACTTGTATTCTGATATATTGCAGAGGCTTGGTGCAATGACAGATCATTATCCAGAAGTAAATGTCCATAATTTTAGTACCAGACTCGGTGTGACTATTGGCCGAATGCTGACCTGTCTATTTCCAAATAAACCAAATTATCAAGGCAGGAGAGTTGCTACCTTCCATAATCAGAGAGATTATATATTTTTCAGGCACCATAGGTATGTAGACTTATATCTGTGTTTGTAGTTCTATACAAGTGGCAACAAGTTGTGGTCTATTTTATAGTAAGAAATAGGTCCTCAGTCTTTTATGAGAATTGGCTATTTTTGAATATATGATTGGAGTGGTTGTGTTAAATATTTTATATGGAATTCTAGTGTTTGAATACTTTATGTGGAGTTCTAGTGTTTGAATATTTTATGTGGAGTGGTAGTGTTTGAATATTTTATGTGGAGTGGTAGTGTTTGAATATTTTATGTGGAGTGGTAGTGTTTGAATATTTTATGTGGAGTGGTAGTGTTTGAATATTTTATGTGGAGTTCTAGTGTTTGAATATTTTATGTGGAGTTCTAGTGTTTGAATATTTTATGTGGAGTTCTAGTGTTTGAATATTTTATGTGGAGTGGTAGTGTTTGAATATTTTATGTGGAGTGGTAGTGTTTGAATATTTTATGTGGAGTGGTAGTGTTTGAATATTTTATGTGGAGTGGTAGTGTTTGAATATTTTATGTGGAGTGGTAGTGTTTGAATATTTTATGTGGAGTGGTAGTGTTTGAATACTTTATGTGGAGTTCTAGTGTTTGAATATTTTATGTGGAGTGGTAGTGTTTGAATATTTTATGTGGAGTGGTAGTGTTTGAATATTTTATGTGGAGTGGTAGTGTTTGAATATTTTATGTGGAGTGGTAGTGTTTGAATATTTTATGTGGAGTGGTAGTGTTTGAATATTTTATGTGGAGTGGTAGTGTTTGAATATTTTATGTGGAGTGGTAGTGTTTGAATATTTTATGTGGAGTTCTAGTGTTTGAATATTTTATGTGGAGTTCTAGTGTTTGAATATTTTATGTGGAGTTCTAGTGTTTGAATATTTTATGTGGAGTGGTAGTGTTTGAATATTTTATGTGGAGTGGTAGTGTTTGAATATTTTATGTGGAGTGGTAGTGTTTGAATATTTTATGTGGAGTGGTAGTGTTTGAATATTTTATGTGGAGTGGTAGTGTTTGAATATTTTATGTGGAGTGGTAGTGTTTGAATATTTTATGTGGAGTGGTAGTGTTTGAATATTTTATGAAAGAAAGTTTGTGTTTGGTGAGCTAATGAAGGGAAGTTATCTGTACTTGTTCAGCTGATAAAGGGAAGTTATCTGTACTTGTTCAGCTGATAAAGGGAAGTTATCTGTACTTGTTCAGCTGATAAAGGGAAGTTATCTGTACTTGTTCAGCTGATAAAGGGAAGTTATCTGTACTTGTTCAGCTGATAAAGGGAAGTTATCTGTACTTGTTCAGCTGATAAAGGGAAGTTATCTGTGGCCGACGAGCTGATGAAAGAAATTTTATATCTTGCTGAACGAAGTCAGTCAGGGGAGGAGTTGGCTGTCCCATCCCTTAAAGCATCAAAGATTTCCAGAAGTTATGCAGAAGTCAGATATCTCAGTCTAAAAGGTGAAGATATCAAAGTCGTGACATGTATTCCATTATCCAGACTATATCTTGCTAATCTGCAGGAGTTTGAAAACAACTGAAGAACTCAATCAGTGAACTTAACAATGAAAAGAACAAATTAGCTAATAAATATTTACTTTTAATGAATTGAGAGTAAATCAAGTATACTGAAAGAGGATATACAAAATGTATACAAGAAAAACTATGCATCATTTCTATTAATGACTCTTTCTTTTTGTCTCTACATATAGGTACCATTTCAGAAATGCAGAGAAAGTGAGTCTGCAGGAACTTGGTCCAAGATTCATTCTGCGTCTGAGATCTTTACAGAAGGGAACATTTGATTCTAAATATGGAATGTACATATGGATTCACAAGGTGAGTGTATATATACATCTAATTCATGAATGACATGATAATGTGTATAAATAGTTATATTTCGTAATATTTGTCTGACTCTGTTGGGGCGAGGTACGGAGTGCGTCTGTGATGGCCAAGGTACCAGGTTCAATTCCCGCCACAGGCAATTGTGCATCCATACCATTCAGAAAGCAATGATAAAGTACTGAATGTAAATACTGCCAAGAAAATTACATCCACAAATGCTGGGTTGATGGCTGCATCCTGATTAGGATATGCTACTAGTTGTTTTTTTTCTGCATGTGTTGTGACGTATTAATACTTGCTTATAAATTATTGAAGATATCAGCTTTCTTGGGTGTTACTTTGTCACCATAACCATACATGGATGCATGTGTTGTGACGTATTAACACTTGCTTATAAATTATTGAAGATATCCGCTTTCTTGGGTGTTACTACGTCACCATAAACATCTATGGATATCCGCTTTCTTGGGTGTTACTACGTCACCATAAACATCTATGGATTTTTGGCTGGTTTTTTCATTATTTCCCTCGGGACTGTAGAAATCTCCAAACTTGATGATAGTGTGTACATATAGTTATATTTCATAAAGGACATGATAATGTGTACTCACTGCTCTTCGTGAGTCCTCACGATCCAAGGATTTTGAGATGAATAAGCATGAGTCAATATCAAGAATGCACGAATTGGGAGTGAGGATGGGCGTTGCCCGAAGAGAACCCCTGACAAAGATTTCAAAAAGAGTAGTGAACCATCAAAGAACCGGGACAACCAGCCGTTATACCCTGAGAGATTTACTGAAGCGGAGATCGGAGCAACTATGAACGTGTCCGGTGTGCGAAGACGATAATCAATATACCTAATACCTAATAATGTGTACAAATGTATTATAAAGGAAATTTGCTATTGCCCAAGAGATATCCTAGCTCTAGCCATTTTAACACAATATTTACTGTAGCAAAAAGTCCTGTTCTTCTGTTGTTTTAAATGTATACATTATTCTGATATTTAATAAATTACAGTCACATCCCATTAGAACAACTTAATCCTGGTAGATGAAATATATATGGAAATCAAGATATTCACTATATACAGTACAAGCAATAAAGAAAATATAATTGGGGATTTTGAAAAGTGTTGTTAAATGGGGAAATGTGTATTATGTACTAAGTATTTAGAGAGCCACGTAGCGCAGTGGTTAGCGTACTGGCTTGCATATGAGTGGTGCTGTATTCATTCCCCAGTTGAGGCGGAAATGTTTTTCAGGTCGCAACGGCTCCCAGGTCGACCTAGCCTTAAATGGGTACTGGATTAATCCAGGAAGTAAAGACTGCGAGGGAGAGGAGTTGGCTACCGCCCTCATTTGCAGAGCCACTGAAATGTGAGATTGCTAACATCTCACACCCTTACGGCATTAATAAATGCTATGTGTTACTTTCCTTTTTTTTAAATTAAGTATTAAGTAGTATTATGATAATTGTTAAATGGGGAAATGTGTATTAAGCATTAAGTAGTATTATGATAATTGTTAAATGGGGAAAAGTGTATTAAGCATTAAGTAGTATTATGATAATTGTTAAATGGGGAAATGTGTATTAAGCATTAAGTAATATTATGATAATTGTTAAATGGGGAAATGTGTATTAAGCATCAAGTAGTATTATGATAATTGTTAAATGGGGAAAAGTGTATTAAGCATTAAGTAGTATTATGATAATTGTTAAATGGGGAAAAGTGTATTAAGCATTAAGTAGTATTATGATAATTGTTAAATGGGGAAAAGTGTATTAAGCATTAAGTAGTATTATGATAATTGTTAAATGGGGAAATGTGTATTAAGCATTAAGTAATATTATGATAATTGTTAAATGGGGAAATGTGTATTAAGCATTAAGTAGTATTATGATAATTGTTAAAAATAAGTGTACACAGTTTAAGATCACCATTATTGTGGTCATAATTGATTTATTTAAGACTCTTATTATGAATATTTTATATTTTCTCCAACAGCGACATGAAATGGATGCAAACCGGAGAAAGTTCCATCTGTGATTTTTTTTATTAGTGTTGTATGTGAATTATATGATTGAATTATATGATTGAGTTTGATAACATTTGTCTAGTTCATCTTCATCTATATTCTTATCTTATATCTATTGGTCATGTTATATCTTCATACCTGTTACCAAGGTCACGTACACATTGTTCTCTTCATGTTTGGCTGCTTCTTCATAGTTTGTATCTCAACTACAGCGACTAGTTTTATTTAGCATGTGTTTTGTGACAGACTGTTCATGACTGGTGTGCTTGGTGCCGTTTTGAACTTCCTACTCCACACATACACTTGCTGAATTGATAGGCATGCATCACAATTCTGGGCATTCATTCACATTTTCTTTAGGTGTCACACCTTCTCTGGTCGAATAGTAAATTTATAGAATGCTGCTCCTCATTAGTGCATATCAATAGTGAGCTGGCCATCTTTAACCTTTAGCACACTGCATTAAAAATTAGAAATTTTCCTCTGCCACAGCATTCTGTTTTGACGTTACATGTTATTTATGAAGGGTGTTTGGAAAATGCAATAACTTTTTTGTTTTTAGAGCTTTTTGTATAATTCAAGAAAATAGAAATAAAGGAATGATTACTGAATGTAATGATGTCAGTTTTGTTGATGTATGAGTGTTTTGTGAGAAAATAGTGAAGATGAAAAATGCAAAAAAACAACTCCACAAACATAAGAGACTCAACTATACTTGGTGAAGCTGTGATGTACAATCTACTTTAAAATTGACCAGTGTGTGGTGCCTTTCCGAGCAGGAGTAGGCGCACACAGGTACCTGACACCCATGGCACAGATATTGAGTCTGGTAATGTTTCTTCTCCCGATTAGTACAGACCACACAGTCGGATTTAGAAGGCGTGCCTTTATTATACTTTATTATACAGTATACACTTTGGATATACTGGAATGTAGTGTCCGCCATCCACAATCCTTTCTGGTGGATTAGTGGACCTTCTACCTTTGTAGCTGCTGGAGACACTGGACTGGTACCCATCAAGAAGCACATGAGCGACTTGCAGACAACATTTTTCTGATTTGACTTGTCCTGGATACTTAGCCCTCCACAGGATAAGCAAATTGATGAAGAAAACTTCCAATAGATATATTTTTTCCCCCACTATTTGGAGCTCTTGTGTGCCAACATGTTTTATGTCAGCTGTTCGTCCACACGATCTACGTGTGCAGGACACTCTTGACATCCTTAACAGTAATGATATTTTTCATGTGAAGCACCCATGTATTTTGCTGTTTTGTGAAAAGTTTTACTGCAGTCTTTCCTAGTGTGGATGTGCTGTATTCATTCTTAATATAGATGCCCTTCTGGTTTCCCTAGAATTGATGTCCTACATTCACCCTTAGTATGCACATCCTGCGGTCTTTTCTAGAAATTATGTCCTACATTCACTCTTAGTATGAATGTCCTACAGTCTTCTCTCAGTTTCATGTCCTATATTCATCCTTTGGATGTCATGCAGTATTCCCTAACTTGGATGGTCCAGCAGTTTTCCCTAATATGGATGGTCCAGCAGTTTTCCCTAATATGGATGGTCCAGAAGTTTTCCCTAATATAGATGGTCCAACAGTTTTCTCTAATATGGATGGTTCTGCAGTTTTCCCTAATTTGGATGGTCCAAGTTTTCCCTAATATTGATGGTCCAAGTTTTCCCTAATATGGATGGTCCAACAGTTTTCCCTAATATGGAAGGTTCAGAAGTTTTTCCTAGTACTGCTATCAGTGATCCTTCACATGCAGAAGTCTCATGATGCTGGAAGATCTAGGCTGTTTACTATGGAATTTTCTAAGTTGTAGGATTCTTGGTATATGGGACAATGTAACATTTTCTCTTGCAGGATGTTAATGTAAATTAATTGCTCAGATTAGCTAAGTCTCCAGTAATGTAGAAGTTAATTAATATGAAGAGGTTCAGCTAGTGGAAGTTCCGCACCTATTTGTCAGTTGAAGTAGTTCTATAACAAATGACTAATTGTTGTGCTGCAAACTCTCCTTAGATATTTAGGTCTATGTTTCAATTCAGTAGATGCTAATATTTTTGTGATTTGTGGAATTCTCTGTTCCTTGTCACATCTTGACCACATCATCCTTCTCTACTTTTCCATGCTATGCTTAGTTCCTTCAATATACTTTAACACAGCCACATATTGTAGCCATGTCTTAAGTTTCTACTGCCACATCATTGTGACCATGTCTAAGTTTCTTTCAGTTACCGGTATGTTATTTGAAGAATAATAAAAGTCATTAAAAGTAGTTTCTGATTTCTGTTATTAGTTGATAAATGTTTCTGTTATAATAGATGAATGGATGTTTCTGTTATAATAGATGAATGAATGTTTCTGTTATAATATATGAATGAATGTTTCTGTTATAATAGATGAATGGATGTTTCTGATATTATAGATGAATGAATTTTTCTGTTATTCAATGAATCAATCAATAAACCCGTAACCTCAGGGTCGTAGGGGTACCACATTGGAAGCTTCAGCACACAGAGTCCTCCAACGAATTCTATCCTCAGCGATGCGGATGAGTGTGGAAATATCTTGCGCTGTCCATTCCTTGATGTTGTCTGTCCATGCCTTTATTTTTCCTCCTCCTCTGCTTCTTCCACCCTCGACAGTTCTCTGCAGTATTGTTTTTGACAAGGAATTGTGCCTGCATACCTGTCCGAACCATGCTAGTTTTCGTCGTGTCACTATTGAAAGCAATGGCTCCTGAACTCCTGTACACATCTCTACTTTATTTCTTACGTACACATTGGTCTTATGTTCCCTATAGGAATTTGTAGAATTTATCTGTAGCATTTGTACTCGAAAGCCTGTAATCTCTCCATGTCCGCAGTGAGTGTCCAACTCTCACAATCATACAACACAACAGAAAGCACCAGCGACTTATAAAGTTTGATTTTCACTACAACACTGATGTTGCTTTTCCAAATCACAGTTAGCCTTGACAAACTGAAACACTTCTGTTATTATAGTTGAATGAATGTTTCTGTTATTATTATAATAGATGAATGAATGTTTCTCTTATTATAGGTAAATGAATGTTTCTCTTATTATAGGTAAATGTACATTTCTCTTATTATAGATGAATGAATGTTTCTCTTATTATAGATGAATGAATGTTTCTCTTATTATAGATGAATGAATGTTTCTCTTATTATAGATGAATGAATGTTTCTCTTATTATAGGTAAATGTACATTTCTCTTATTATAGATGAATGAATGTTTCTCTTATTATAGATGAATGAATGTTTCTCTTATTATAGATGAATGAATGTTTCTCTTATTATAGATGAATGAATGTTTCTCTTATTATAGGTAAATGTACATTTCTCTTATTATAGATGAATGAATGTTTCTCTTATTATAGATGAATGAATGTTTCTCTTATTATAGATGAATGAATGTTTCTCTTATTATAGATGAATGAATGTTTCTCTTATTATAGATGAATGAATGTTTCTCTTATTATAGATGAATGTACATTTTGTTACAGTGGTTCTAAAACATTGGAGAAACTCCTGGACAACTTGAACAAGCACAGCTCCAATAATTATGGCTGTCAAAGTTCTACGTAGTGGATAGAACAAATTTCACGATCTAGGCTGTAACTTTTGGCCGTTGCTCCTCTTTAGAAATAAAATCTGTTCACCTTTTTATGGAGGAGGGGGGAGATCCTATTTTATAGCTTGTTTCTTAGTAGAAAATCTCATGCTCCAGCCACTTTACTAAGTAGATGATTATTTGAACACTTCAATATCATCTTCCCCCACCTCTTTCTCTGTGGGCTTGTTCACAATCAAATGTATTTGTAGTTGTGTTTCCCAGTTCAATCACATTATAATAAAGCCACCTTAGAATTTGAATTAGATGAGTTAGTCATTGATCTCTCAATGATTTGGATGAAAATTTCCTGTTCGGGGATTTGAACTAAGTACCATTCCCATCACAGAGTAGGACAATAAAGTTGGTTATATCTTATTCAAGATGTAGTGATCAACCCCCAGCATGTATTTGCAGTTTTTCTAGGCTTTATAAAAACTCTCAGTTGATTGTCATTACTTTCTGAACAGTCCAGATACAGAATTGTACGGAGATAGCAATAAATCTAGTAGCTTGCCGTTTGAGATCCGTTCTGTACCTTCCCGCCACATAACTATATCATGTTTTATTCTTCCATGCTTTGCCTTATTATACTTCAATCATACTAAACCCTTCTTCTTCTTTCTGTCCTCATGTACCTTTCGGTGTTGAGGGGAGAGTGAGTGTACAGTCTTTTGCCCTTCTATTTGCCTCCTCTACTGTTATATTTCTGAGTGTCTCTTATACACTATCTATCCACCTTTTACGAGGGCGTCCAATAGGTCTCCTGTTTTCGTATCGTTTGGTACGTGTTTTTTGGATAATACTTTGCTCTTTCTGTCTGGTTATGTGGCCGTACCATTTAACTTGTTGTTTCTGTATGTATTCTATTGTTGGCTTTATCCCTAATTGTTTCCTTAGTGCTTCATTCCTGATTTTTTCTCTCAAGCTAACTCCAATCATACGTCTCACACATTTCATTTCAGTGATGTTAATCTTATGTATTGTTCTAGAATCTAATGTCCAAGTTTGACACTGATAACACAATGTTGGTAAGAAAATGGTGTTGAAAAGAGCTTTCTTTGTTTCTAGTGTAATATCTTTGTTTCTTAGTAATGGTGTTAATTGACCAATGATCTGACAGGCCTTTTTACATCTTGCGTTTATTTCTGCTTCTTGTTTGTTGTCATATCTCAATGTGCTGCCCAGATATTTGAATTCATCTACTAAACCCTCGTTCTCTAATGTCATTGAAATGAACAACATTGAAAGAAATAAACCAACTTAATAAGAGATATCGTTCGCTGCATGGTATTTGGTCCAAGTGAAATAGGTACAGTTGAATCCCATTATAACGAAGTGGTCTTGACTAAACAGAATATGTATATAACCGCCGAGTTTCCATATGAACAATTATTAACACAAGTTATGTCCCTTGCAATTATTAACACTTGTTATTTCCCTTGTGCAATGTTTTACATGATGTAATCAGTGGGTGTCCTACAGAGAATGGTGTACAGTTAATATTTTAGAGAGAGGAGGTGCGTAGTATATTTATTGCTTCATCATTGAGGAGAAGACTATGATGTACGCATCTATTGTTGTGTCTGTAGTATATAGGTTGAAGCAGCGTGATTTACTTCAATGAACTCAGGTTGTCCAGTAGGCTCTTTGTCCATCTCAATATTACTGCACGCGCTTGCCCAGCGTACTGCTCATATCCCAAAGAATTACAAACGATTTGTTCTTACTTCCTGTTATGCAGTTGGGTAATTTCTTAGATCGTTATTTCATACCCACGAGACTTCGGCTTAATACATTCTATTGAAAAAACCTTCTACTGTATGGTATGAGATGAGTTGGTATTTTGCCTGAATCACCCACTCTGCATCTTTCCTCCTATGAGGCGCTTCACAGCCGGCGAACAATTCCCCGTGTAGAAAGACGTCTCCATTTTCCCAAGTGTCCCTAATTCACATACCTAATTTCTTCTGTGTGAGACGTGGTGGGCAAATGCGAAGCTCGAATTAGACTAGAGTTGCTACATCTTTGTATATAGACAAGGTTGCAGTGTCGACAAACACATCCAGTCTGAGATTTGACCTGTGAACTTTCAACGCTGGTCTTGTCCGCTTGGATGGCCTTCCAATCCTTGGCTAAGCACGGTCAGCATTTTAAATTCTTCTCCATCTGTTAATCAACCACACAGAGTACGTAAATTCACTTCGTATATTCCAACAATAATCTGCAGGGAATATCTGAAAAAATTCACTTTGTATACAAGACGTTGCGAACGAGATTCAACGCCACAATATTTTGAATACAAAACTAACGGCTTCTCCCGCGACCATCAACGGAAAAGTACTCTGTACAGAAAGTAAACATAACCTGAAGGCTGCTTTTGTATTATTTCCGTGCATTTCATCTATCGACAGTGCCATTTTTGGCATGAGACTTCAATTATATAAATAATGGCCAACAAAAATCACGGCAATAATGCAAAACGCAACGAATGAAGTCTTGTTTACTTTCTGTTCAGAGCTCTATACCAGAGTCACCACTACCTCTTGGAAAACATACGTTGGTGGGAAGGTAAATATATACATAAGAGAGTAGATATACATACATAGCAGATCTATAGGAGTGTCCCTTGTGCAGCGATGCAGCTCCATGCATGCAAGCGATGCAGCTCCATGCATGCAAGCGATGCAGATTTCTAATCAAGAATCATTGGGAATTCATCTTCCTTATCATAATACTTGCACTGGGATGTACCATGGATGCTGATGTCTAGGCTACATCAAGGAGTGTGTCAACCATGGATGCTGATGTCTAGGCTACATCAAGGAGTGTGTCAACCATGGATGCTGATGTCTAGGCTACATCAAGGAGTGTGTCAACCATGGATGCTGATGTCTAGGCTACATCAAGGAGTCTGACCACTTGTCAACCATGGATGCTGATGCAAGACTGTCTAGGCTACATCAAGGAGTGTGTCAACCATGGATGCTGATGTCTAGGCTACATCAAGGAGTGTTTCAACCATGGATGCTGATGTCTAGGCTACATCAAGGAGTGTGTCAACCATGGATGCTGATGTCTAGGCTACATCAAGGAGTCTGACCACTTGTCAACCATGGATGCTGATGCAAGACTGTCTAGGCTACATCAAGGAGTGTGTCAACCATGGATGCTGATGTCTAGGCTACATCAAGGAGTGTCAACCATGGGTGCTGATGCAAGACTGTCTAGGCTACATCAAGGAGTGTGTCAACCATGGATGCTGATGCAAGACTGTATAGGCTACATCAAGGAGTGTGTCAACCATGGATGCTGATGGAAGACTGTCTAGGCTACATCAAGGAGTGTGTCAACCATGGATGCTGATGGAAGACTGTCTAGGCTACATCAAGGAGTGTGTCAACCATGGATGCTGATGTCTAGGCTACATCAAGGAGTGTTTCAACCATGGATGCTGATGTCTAGGCTACATCAAGGAGTGTGTCAACCATGGATGCTGATGTCTAGGCTACATCAAGGAGTCTGACCACTTGTCAACCATGGATGCTGATGCAAGACTGTCTAGGCTACATCACGGAGTGTGTCAACCATGGATGCTGATGTCTAGGCTACATCAAGGAGTGTGTCAACCATGGATGCTGATGCAAGACTGTCTAGGCTACATCAAGGAGTGTGTCAACCATGGATGCTGATGCAAGACTGTATAGGCTACATCAAAGAGTGTGTCAACCATGGATGCTGATGGAAGACTGTCTAGGCTACATCAAGGAGTGTGTCAACCATGGATGCTGATGCAAGACTGTCTAGGCTACATCAAGGAGTGTGTCAACCATGGATGCTGATGTCTAGGCTACATCAAGGAGTGTGTCAACCATGGATGCGGATGCAAGACTGTCTAGGCTACATCAAGGAGTGTGTCAACCATGGATGCTGATGTCTAGGCTACATCAAGGAGTGTGACCACTTGTCAACCATGGATGCTGATGCAAGACTGTCTAGGCTACATCAAGGAATGTGTCAACCATGGATTCTGATGCAAGACTGTCTAGGCTACATCAAGGGGTGTGTCAACCATGGATGCTGATGTCTAGGCTACATCAAGGAATGTGTCAACGTGGATGCTGATGCAAGACTGTCTAGGCTACATCAAGGAGTGTGTCAACCATGGATGCTGATGGAAGACTGTCTAGGCTACATCAAGGAGTGTGTCAACTATGGATGCTGATGGAAGACTGTCTAGGCTACATCAAGGAGTGTGTCAACCATGGATGCTGATGCAAGACTGTCTAGTCTACATCAAGGAGTGTGTCAACCATGGATGCTGATGTCTAGGCTACATCAAGGAGTGTGTCAACCATGGATGCTGATGTCTAGGCTACATCAAGGAGTGTGACCACTTGTCAACCATGGATGCTGATGCAAGACTGTCTAGGCTACATCAAGGAGTGTGTCAACCATGGATGCTGATGCAAGACTGTCTAGGCTACATCAAGGAGTGTGTCAACCATGGATGCTGATGTCTAGGCTACATCAAGGAGTGTGTCAACCATGGATGCTGATGCAAGACTGTCTAGGCTACATCAAGGAGTGTGTCAACCATGGATGCTGATGCAAGACTGTCTAGGCTACATCAAGGAGTGTGACCACTTGTCAACCATGGATGCTGATGCAAGACTGTATAGGCTACACCAAGGAGTGTGTCAACCATGGATGCTGATGCAAGACTGTCTAGGCTACATCAAGGAGTGTGTCAACCATGGATGATGATGCAAGACTGTCTAGGCTACATCAAGGAGTGTGATCACTTGTCAACCATGGATGCTGATGCAAGACTGTCTAGGCTACATCAAGGAGTGTGACCACTTGTCAATCATGGATGCTGGTGCAAGACTGTATAGGCTACATCAAGGAATGTGTCAACATGGATGCTGATGCAAGACTGTCTAGGCTACATCAAGGAGTGTGTCAACCATGGATGCTGATGGAAGACTGTCTAGGCTACATCAAGGAGTGTGTCAACTATGGATGCTGATGGAAGACTATCTAGGCTACATCAAGGAGTGTGTCAACCATGGATGCTGATGCAAGACTGTCTAGTCTACATCAAGGAGTGTGTCAACCATGGATGCTGATGTCTAGGCTACATCAAGGAGTGTGTCAACCATGGATGCTGATGCAAGACTGTCTAGGCTACATCAAGGAGTGTGTCAACCATGGATGCTGATGTCTAGGCTACATCAAGGAGTGTGACCACTTGTCAACCATGGATGCTGATGCAAGACTGTCTAGGCTACATCAAGAAGTGTGTCAACCATGGATGCTGATGCAAGACTGTCTAGGCTACATCAAGGAGTGTGTCAACCATGGATGCTGATGTCTAGGCTACATCAAGGAGTGTGTCAACCATGGATGCTGATGCAAGACTGTCTAGGCTACATCAAGGAGTGTGTCAACCATGGATGCTGATGCAAGACTGTCTAGGCTACATCAAGGAGTGTGACCACTTGTCAACCATGGATGCTGATGCAAGACTGTCTAGGCTACACCAAGGAGTGTGTCAACCATGGATGCTGATGCAAGACTGTCTAGGCTACATCAAGGAGTGTGTCAACCATGGATGATGATGCAAGACTGTCTAGGCTACATCAAGGATTGTGATCACATGTCAACCATGGATGCTGATGCAAGACTGTCTAGGCTACATCAAGGAGTGTGACCACTTGTCAATCATGGATGCTGGTGCAAGACTGTCTAGGCTACATCAAGGAGTGTGTCAACCATGGATGCTGTGACCACTTGTCAACCATGGATGATGATGGAAGACTGTCTAGGCTACATCAAGGAGTGTGACCACTTGTCAACCATGGATGTTGATGCAAGACTGTCTAGGCTACATCAAGGATTGTGACCACTTGTCAACCATGGATGCTGATGCAAGACTGTCTAGGCTACATCAAGGAGTGTGACCACTTGTCAACCATGGATGATGATGCAAGACTGTCTAGGCTACATCAAGGAGTGTGACCACTTGTCAACCATGGATGCTGTGACCACTTGTCAACCATGGATGATGATGGAAGACTGTCTAGGCTACATCAAGGAGTGTGACCACTTCTCAACCACGGATGCTGATGCAAGACTGTCTAGACTACATCAAGGAGTGTGTCAACCATGGATGCTGTGACCACTTGTCAACCATGGATGATGATGGAAGACTGTCTAGGCTACATCAAGGAGTGTGACCACTTGTCAACCATGGATGCTGATGGAAGATCATCTAGATTATCAAGAAACTTAAATAAATGTTGCAGAATTGTCCAGTTATACATCAGTAAAATAGAACATGTGTCACCCATACCTCACGTATCTAGAAGTCTGTGGTTTGGTGTATCTAGAAGTCTGTGGTCCACGTGTATCTAGAAGTATATGGTCCAGCTGCCTATGAGTATCTAGAAGTATATGGTTCAGCAGCCTAAATGCATCTAAAGGTCTGTGGATTAGTAGTCCAAATGTATCTAGAATCATGTGGTCCAGCAGCTTATGTGCATCTAGAAGTATTTTGTTCAGTTGTACAAGTGTATCTAGAAGTCTGTGGTTCATAAACTTTGTATATATCTAGAAGTAGGCCCCTATGTGGTCCAGCTGTCTATGTGTATCTATAAATATGTGGTACTCCTGTTCAGGTTTTTCTAGAAGTCAGCGTATGTGTATCTAGAAATATGTGACAAAACTGTCAAAGTGTATGTAGAAGTATGTGGTCCATCTGCATATGTGCATCTAGGAGTATGTAGTCCAGCTTGGTCACGTGTATTTAGAAGTGTTTGGTTCAACTGTCAATGTGTATCTAGAAATATGTGGTCCAAATGTCTACGTGCATCTTGAAGTCTGTAGTCCAGCTATGTGTATCTAAAAGTTTGGGCCCAGCTGTCTATTTGTATCCAGATGTATGTAGCTCATCAGTCCAGATGTATCTAAATATCTGTGGTCCAGTTGTGTATGTGCATCTAAAAGTATGTGATCCAGATGTCTATGTGTATCTTGAAGTCTGTGGTTCAGCTATCCGTGTGCATCTAGAAGTTTGTGGTCTAGCTGTATATGTATATCTAGAAGTCTGTGGTCCAACTGCCTATATGTATCTAAAAGTATGTGATCCAGCTGTCCGTGTATATCTCTGGCTCAGCTGTCTTGCCAGTGATTGATAGAGACCACCTCAGTAAAGTTTGTCTTTGACACATTCCTCTAGTAAATAATTCATTCTTGATCATCGCAAGACATAGTCACTGGAGTCTGGTCACTGGAGTCTGGTCACTGGAGTCTGGTTGTGTCTTTTTATAAAAACACCAATGAATTATAATCGTGGGGTGCTTGATTCCTGAGCTAATGACACCCACTACACTAACGCCGATCGTTTCCCGTAGGAATTAGTACTTCATGAAATTAGAGGTGTGTGTTTGTGAAGACGGTTGTATATTCCAAAGTACAGGTTGAACTGAATCAGGAAAATGCCTTTTCCTGAAAATAGAAACTAGTAATATTGAGTGAAAAGTGGCATGACACAGCCAGCAGTTCAGAATTGCATAAGTTTCCTCAGCCTTTAAGCCGCTATGAAATATAATTAAGGAGCAAAATGAGATTAAATGCTGCATCAATGAGCACGCCATCTTTGTATAGCTTAGGGAGTATCCAGTTATTTTCGATCTATAATTTCCGGGGTCCAGGATTACAATATACCAATTACCAATGTGTTGCTGCCCAATCCAATATAGTTGAATAATATTGCACACAGTATAGCTGGATGAAGCAGTGGCGGCTTCTTTGTATTAACAAAAGTTGGTCTTTTTTACTTTAAAAAAAAATAATTTCGCCTGTGATATATCTTTTCGAAGTATAAAGACCAATAATATAAAATGTGCGACTAAACAAGGAGGGGGGGGGGAAGGAATGAGACTAGGAAGAGGAAAATGGGAAAGAGGTATAATTTCCAAGAATGTGTAATAATGATGATGATGATGATGATGATGAAATAACCACTTTAGCTGTGAGCAGGTAGTACATCCAGGCCATGCTGGGGTCAGGGGAAAAGAAAGAGCCGATGTGTTGGCTGGTAAAGCCGTGGTGAACGGCACCAAGATAAAAAGAGACAGGATTGAATTGATTAGAGCAGTCATGGATATCCTACGAGGAGAAAATCGAACGAGATAATGTATATATTCAGAGAATGGTAGAAATAGGAGTGACTAGAGGCGATGAAAGAAAGTGCTCCCTCCCCGGAAAGATAAGAAGAACGCCTAATCAGCAACTGATTGGGACACTGAGCTTATACACTTTTAGATGGCTGACGGAACGCCAAGCAGAGTATATATGGGAATGCCCACAGTGCGCTGACGCTTATTGCTAATCAAGAATCAAGGTAGCTCGTGACAACCCATAGACTTCCTGACAGAAGTACATGTTCTTCTTAACTGTGTAACAGATTCGACGACGTACTCGTATAAGGTTGTTCAAATACATGCATGTGTAAAAGGGGGGGGGGGAGATTTCATGGATGCATGTTTATTCCACGAAGGGAGACATTTCAGAGAGCCACCATTTTAAGATTACCACGACCTGCCAGAGGCACGGCCCACACTTCTGATCCAAGTATTTCAGCATTCTTTTGTCAGATTTCTTGACCCACCTGCAGTGTTGACACATTTTTCAATGCCCATCACGTCAGAGTTTGCCACAAAAGGATAAATGTACGATGTCTGTTGGCCTGAGTCATGTTACATTTTTCCTAAGAAATAAAAAGTGTCTAATATTTGTCCCTCACCCACCTCCCCCGTCTAAGAGGATTTCATTTAATTTAGGAAGCTCCACTGGATCAAACAAAAAGAGAGAATGTAACAATTGATATAGATCACACATACATAACGAATATTATAACAGCTCAAACTCTCAGATGGTTTTGTCATGTGGAAGCACTTTCCGCCTGAGGAGATGTCAGATCGAATAGTTTCTGGCATAAGTGTATCTCGCAACACTTTCAAACAGCAAGTCCTCGCAGAACTCACAATAAATTTGATCAGCTGGTGGCTGTTTTTATAGCTTTCATTTGTAACTAGGGTTACCATACGTCCGGGTTTCCCCGGACACGTCCTCTTTTTATGGCCCTGTCTAAGCGTCCGGGCAGCTTTCCAGAAAAATGGCTTTTGTCCGGGTTTTTCTCCGTCCCCGACCGTCCGTCCGTCCCCGATACATACTTTTCTGTGCTATATACTGTAATCTATTATGTATAGAGAAATAAACACTCGCACCAGCTACATTTAGCTCAATATTAAATTTAGCCATCAGAACTTCTGGTTCCGTTAGCCATTTTCAATGTTTCGTAAATATAACGCATTTCGCATAGCAGACAGTAACGCGAGTTCGTTAGTGATAATTATTAATTAATAAATTTTTGAATTGAAGATTAAAATTATATTTAAAAAATAAGATTTAAAAAATGCCGAAACTCAGTTAACACTCAGTAAATACAATTTTATAATTAAATAAGAACAATATTTTATGTAGTTTAACTTTAATTTTATTTGTGTAACACTTAATATTGGCCATATTTGATGAAAATTTTGTGTATCCTCTTTTTCCATCTGACAATTATGGTAACCCTACAATAAGGGTGCACTGGATTTAAAGGCGCACGTCGAAACGTCCTCTTTTTCCATCTGACAATTATGGTAACCCTACAATAAGGGTGCACTGGATTTAAAGGCGCACGTCGAAACGTCCTCTTTTTCCATCTGACAATTATGGTAACCCTATTTGTAACTAACTCTTCATCTTCTGCGTTTTATCTTACATAACCATTACATATTTCGTGTGATTTCTTAAAGGGAGCGTGAGGTACGGTGTGTTACCTTTCAATTTTCGCAATGTAGGCCTAGCTCATCCGATTTTGGAGTGCTTTTAATTATCGACTTGTTAACACAAGCTGCAACATTCAATGGAGCCAATAATGCCTTGAAAAGTTATCGAAAACCAGGATATGTCCTCAAAACTAAAGCAGCACACCGAGAAACGAAAACTAGACAAAACACTCAAAAGACAGTGCAGTCTCGAAATCAAAGACGGAACCTCGAAACAAAGGCAGCATAATTACACAAAATCCTTTAAACAATGAAATGAACTATCAGTGAATTAAAAAAAAGTTTATTCTAAACTAACAAGAAATCAGAAGTGATAGTTGTTTGTTAGTAGGAAAGTCGTCCAGCATGCAATATCAACGTGAATGACTTAATGTTCAAACATGACCTATTAACGCTTCGAAGACTTGATAAAAAGTTTTTTTTTAATGTACAACTGAGCTGCACGAAATTAACAAAACTAACTTTCTTTAGAGCCGGAATATTCACAGTGGCAATATATGAATGTGAATACTGGACAATCACCAATAAAGTGAAACAATAAATTAGCATCATTTGGATACAAATATTATAGAAGAATCCTCAGAAAAACATGAATTAAAAAGATTACAAAAAAGCCACATGCTGAGAGAATTGGGAGTCAAAGAAAACTGGCTAAACAACAAGATATTCTCCAGAAAATTGCGATTAATTGTATTACATCACACGACACGACAGCTTAGAACATTCCATAATGAATAGGATGAAGCCAGGGCAAGGAGAAATAGGTAGAACAAGAAGAAGATGAATGCAATATATCAAAGACCATCTGGACATGTCGATCACAGAAGGGGAAAGGTTAGTGCTTGGTCGATAGGAGTTTCTGAAACTATTACGACTGCAACGTCATGTCCAGGAAATACTATCCGATGATGATGCTGGTGGGTCAATAGAAGCGTACCAAACAACAAAGGGGAATGCTTCTCTTTGGGAATAAGATACGATGCAACTATTCTATAAACTATTTGGGAATAAGATAAGATGCAACTGTTCTATAAACTATTTGGTAATAAGATAAGATGCAACTATTCTATAAACTATTTGGTAATAAGATAAGATGCAACTATTCTATAAACGATTTGGTAAAAGATAATATGCAACTATTCTATAAACGATTTACTAAAAGATAATATGCAACTATTCTATAAACGATTTGGTAAAAGATAATATGCAACTATTCTATAAACGATTTGGTAAAAAGATAATATGCAACTATTCTATAAACGATTTGGTAAAAGATAATATGCAACTATTCTATAAATGATTTGGTAAAAGATAATATGCAACTATTCTATAAACGATGTGGTAAAAGATAATATGCAACTATTCTATAAACGATTTGGTAAAAGATAATATGCAACTATTCTATAAACGATTTGGAAAAAAGATAATATGCAACTATTCTATAAACTATTTGGTAAAAGATAATATGCAACTATTCTATAAACTATTTGGTAAAAGATAGTATGCAACTATTCTATAAACTATTTGGTAAAAGATAATATGCATCTATTCTATAAACTATTTGGTAAAAGATAATATGCAACTATTCTATAAACCGTAACAACCTAATTGCATCTGCTTCTCCAAACGTAACATGAAGAATTACTCGAGCTAAATAAAACAGTAGGAGAATGTGGATATTCAAATAAAGTACCCGTAATTGTAGTGTATCCCTTGTAGGACATAATCCCATGTAGGACATAATCCCGTGTAGGACATAATTCCACGTTGGACATAATCCCCTGTAGGGATTCCATAGCGTTTAAACTAGTTTTGCATGTTAAGCGCTACTAACTAGCGACAATACCGAGAAATGTGTCGCTCCGTGTTATCTCCACCACTCCATTTATGTAAAATAAATTCATATCATTTGTCAATTCCTTTGAAATTGCTTTCACCACATCAGTTGGCCATCAGTTTCACCACCTCATGGCCACATCAAAGCCATGCTGAAGTCGGATGTGTCAGGCCGAAAGGCGCATATATCGCATCAATACTGTAAACCATGACACAGGGCATTCCGTTCTCCGGACTACATCCTGCTAATCTGCAGGAGTTTGAGAACGAACGCAGAAAAAAGAAGAAGAATAAAGGAACTAAAAGAACAGGCCTCGGACCGCAAATCATGGAGAATAAAAAACCTCTGCCCTATGTGCCGCCTGTGACACGAAAGGAACAAACTAACTCCTAGTATATAAATAGGGACCAACGAAAAACACGGTAATAATAAAAAACTTCACGAATAAAGTGTTTACTTTCTGTTGAGAGGTCTATACCGGAGCCATGTCATGTGTGACCGCCCTGAACGCAGTTTCGGTGATGTCTCTAATACAATTCGTATAGCATGAATAATGTGATGATGGACGATATGTTCCATGAGGTGGGTTCATTAATCAATCTACCACCGTGCCAAAATATGAAATATGTTCCGTGAGGTGGGTTCATTAATCAATCTACCACCGTGCCAACAATATGAAATATGTTCCATGAGGTGGGTTCATTAATCAATCTACCACCGTGCAAACAATATGAAATATGTTCCATGAGGTGGGTTCATTAATCAATCTACCACCGTGCCAACAATATGAAATATGTTCCATGAGGTGGGTTCATTAATCAATCTACCACCGTGCAAACAATATGAAATATGTTCCATGAGGTGGGTTCATTAATCAATCTACCACTGTGCCAACAATATGCGATATGTTCCGTGAGGTCGGTCCATTAACCAATCTGCCAACGTGCCAACAACATGCGATATGTTCTGTGAGGTAGGTCCATCACCCAATCTACCACCGTGCCAACAACATGCGATATGTTCTGTGAGGTAGGTCCATCACCCAATCTACCACCGTGCCAACAACATGAAGACAGTAACTATAAAATATGGATGTGTCATTGTGCAAGTCTGGCTATTTCTCCATCAATCTGTCATTCTTCTCTATCTCATTCATCTTTCTCTGTATCTCCCAATCTTTCATGAAAATTGCTGCCAATGCCATGATCCCATGATCCTTCCTGATTTACACATTGGAATTTGGGCTTACTGTGCAGACAGTATAGCCTTCTAGCTGCGCTATCACGATTGAAGTATCTCTCCAAGCTTATGAAGGTCATTGAGAATTGCAAGTAATCTAGGGTAGCTTTAAGACAAGTCAAATCAATATCAAATAATGAATAAAGCACTAGGGGACACACAAGAAAGAGAAAGAAAGAGAGAGATAGGAAAAAAAGACAGAGAGAGAGAGAGAGAAATAGAGCCTCGGTGTATCCATTGTCACACACGTATATCACAATTGGTATGTTGAATGGTATGTATTTTATTCTAATAGAGTGACAGACTGACATAGATAAATATCATAGATATATAGATAGATGAATGATTAGATATATATAAGACATATTAGATATATATATATATATATATATATATATACTAAATTCGTGCGGAATCGGGATGGAATTTATAATATTGCTTACCCTGATATACCTCACATTGCCAATGCGCTTGCCAACCCGTCTCACCGTATGGGAACACAATCGAGTATACCATCACGCAGTATTCAATATTTTATGAATAAATAAGTGCAACTGTCGCGGTGAAAGGGTGTTGTACATCTTCGTTGGCGAAAACCATTGCAACATCGTTAGATGTTGGTTCATTGTAGCGATGTTGATCAGATTGACGATCTGAAGACCATGTTTACTATTGGGATTTCTCTTCCTGCTTGATCAGAATTCTAAATCTCTCTTGTTTCCATTTCACGCATTAACAGATGCGTGATATCGAAACAAATCACAAATTTATTCAAATCACAGTTTCCAAATCACGGTTGGAAATCACGGTTCCAAATCACAGTTGGAAATTTCTTTTCCAAATCACATTTTATCAAGGTTAACTGTAATTTGGAAAAGCAACATCAGTGTTTGAGTGAAAATCAAACTGTATAAGTCGCTAGTGATTTCTGTTGTGCTGTATGGTTGTGAGAGTTGGACACTCACTGCGGACATGGAGAGAAGATTACAGGCTTTCGAGTAGAAATGCTACAGACGAATTCTACAAATTTCCTATAGGGAACATAAGACCAATGTGTACGTAAGAAATAAAGTAGAGATATGTGCAGGAGTTCAGGAGCCATTGCTTTAAATAGTGAAACGACGAAAACTAGCATGGTTCGGACATGTATGCTGGCATGATTCCTTGTCAAAAACAATACTGCAGGAAACTGTCAAGGGCGGAAGAAGCAGAGGAGGACACATAAAGGCATGGGCAGACAACATCAAGGAATGGACAGGGCAAGATATTTCCACACTCATCCGCATCGCTGAGGATAGAACTCGCTGGAGGACTCTGTGTACTGAAGCATCCAATGTGGTACCCCTACGACCCTGAAGGGTTTCGGGTTTATTGATTGATTGATTAACTGATACGATTGTTCTAGTCTATTGTGTTGATGGAAAAATAAATCGATTTTTATCAAGAATTTTTTATTCGCGTGTAGCATTTACTGTGTGTGCTTGTCGAACGTTTGTTGCTTGAGTACTGTCCAAAACATACAACTAAGCGAACTGTGGAAATATGTTGTATGGCGGTTGTATATGAGAAGTTCTATGATAAGTTTGTCCATAAACTTTTAAAACACATGGACTTCGACCTTTACAATCCGTAATTTTTGTTCCCATTGACGCGAAAGAAAGATCGCTGTTATTAAGATCGAATATTCTCGCAAAAATGTGTATATTTAGGGTGTGTATTATCAGAGAGCATCGAGCTCAGGAACTCTGGATACTCCAGCTTATTACAATGAATGTTATATGGTTTTGGAAGCATGAACGTTCTCTTTCAACAACAACTTGTAAACTTGTCATCGTTAGGACATACATCCAAAAAATATTTATCACCACAAAATTGACATATAATATAAAAAATTCTAGTTATCTGCAGCAACACGATCCTCAGCAAAATTTGCTGCTTCATTTGAAACATTGCTTGACTTCGACGCATTTGTGACAATGAGTGAGCCTCGGCATTTGCAGCTCGACGTCTCTGCATTTGCTCAACAGTTTCATGCTGTCTGTGACGACGTTGGTATTCTCTATTCATAGCCTGTTACTTTTCTCTTTGCGCTGGTGATTCTATCATAGCTCGACGCCGATGCAAATCAGTATCCGTAGGAAGTCGTGTTTGTCTTTGCTGAAGGGTTTCTTGATCAATTCTTTGCATCTCTCTTTCAATTTTACATCTATGCTCTGCAGCATTTGCTGCAGGAATCCGAGCGAATGACTCTTAACTTTGACGATTCAACTATCTAGCTTTTCGCTCTTTTATTTTTGACGCTTTCTTGCGATTCGATCATCTTCATTCATCATTTAACATTAATTATATGTATATTTTAAATATAAAGTATTTTAGATAATTTTAACCACAATCCTGTACAAAAGTTTACCTGTTAGTGCATCAATAACATTTGCATACAAAAATGTTGTCTGCTGTGAATAACGTCACGATACCAATCGTTTTATTTGGATGTCGCACGGAAATCCGAGACGTAAAGTGTACTAATTATAGAACGTTCCGGAGAGTCTGGCATAACACGGCTATTATATAATATATAGATAGATATAGATAATGAGAATGAATGAATAGATAGATAGTTAGACATACATATACAAAGGTAGATAAAGAAATAGATAGATACATAGACATATATATATATATATATATATATATATAAAACCAGCAGATACAGTGGTTTGGCCACATCATGAGAATGCATCACGAAACGTTGCCCGTACAAGCATATAACTAAATGAGAACAGGGTACAAAGCCAGAGAAAAACCACTGAAAAGATTGATAGAAAACGTCAGGGTCATCCTGAACAGACACGGACATAGCACAGCCGGGGCCACACATCTGGCTTTAGAACGCTAGCTTGAGCTCCAATCACCCCCTACGCTCAACGGCAAGAGTGGATAACAAACCACATAGAGAAAAACAATAGACAATATGTGTGTATATATATATATATATATATAGAGAGAGAGAGAGAGAGGCTTATATAATATACACACATATATATGCATATGCATATAGACAGACAGGCAGGCAGACAGACAGACACAGACAGACAGACAGACAGACAGACAGACAGACAGTTAGATAGATAGATAGATAGATAGATAGATAGATAGATAGATAGATAGATAGATAGATAGATAGATAGATAGATAGATAGATAGATAGATAGATAGATAGATAGATAGATAGATAGATAGATAGATAGATAGATAGATAGATAGATAGATAGATAGATAGATAGATAGAGAAACTTAAAAAAAAATATAAGCCAGATACTACGAAAATGACAAAAATAAGAAACTGAATAATGAGTTCTACAAATGAAGATAATACACATTATTTAGCACTAACCATTGATTGTGACAGAGACAGAAAAAATGTGATTGTTACAAATAACCATAATTGTAACAGATACATTCATTGCATGACATCGATAAAATTAATTATGATAGAGATAAACTGTGATTCTGACATAACCATATTTGTGACAGAGATAAATTTATATCATGAAAACTGTGATTGTAACAGAGATAAACTGTGATTGCGACAGAGATAAACTGTGATTGTGACAGAGATAAACTGTGATTGTGACAGAGATAAACTGTGATTGTGACAGAGATAAACTGTGATTGTGACAGAGATAAACTGTGATTGTGACAGAGATAAACTGTGATTGTGACAGAGATAAACTGTGATTGTGACAGAGATAAACTGTGATTGCTACAGCGATAAGCAGTGATTGTGACAGAGATAAACCATGATTGTAAAGGTGATACACAGTGATTGTGGCAGATAAAATGTTACTCATAACGAAAACAGCTTCAAGAAGGAATATGCTGCTGAAATGTATGAATGTTGTCAAAAAAACTGCTTGCATGCTCCACCAGAGACACTTTATTCGTTATTTTTATGGCACACGTACAGCGGTACACAAATATGCGAAGTAGCCCTTGAAACTATGTTGGTTGTCCATGCACTAGCGAGGCCAACATATTGAATGCTGTAGAAAGGCAACAGATTTCTGCTCGCTCAGCTTATCGACACGAGCCAGCTGCGACGTTTGTATTACAGTCAGTAGATCTGACAGGCTGGAGAGTTTATGAAAGTTTTGTGTGACACGTGAAGTCAAGTTCAAACAACCATATCATTATTACTTCATATGTGTCTTCGTACAGTATTCACAATTTGCGACCAGCCTGGACGTGTTTTATGATCAGATCAAATCAATTAGAATCATTTCTTAGGATTTCTGATGTATTGTTATGGTGTTTTGTAACGTGAATAGTGATCAAATATGTTAGCATAATTTACTAGAGAGAATCCATTATTGAATATAATAATAGTGTGTACTACGTCAGTCATTCTGTGTTATTGGGGCAGTAGGTGTCACATGACATTGCAAGCAACCGTCTGTTTCCGTGGCGGAGTGGTTAATGGGACAATTTTACAGTTAACTCTCTCGTGTTTAGTTGCTGCACGAGCAAAGGGAAGTTGTGCCGTTTCGCATAATAATAGCAATATTTCTTTAAGTGGTATATAAAAACGCAACAATAGTTAACAAACACATTCCTAAACACTCCATACATCAAATATATATTATTATTATTATTCATCATTATTATGTATTATTATTATTATTCATTATTATTATTATTATTATTATTATTCATTATTGTTATTATTCATTATTATTATTAATTATTCTTATTCATTATTATCATTAATTATTGTTATTCGTTATTATTATTATTATTCATTATTATTACACGTGATCATAGCTAGATAAAGTCGCCGATATACAATAATATTATGACGTCTCGTGTTGGTAACTCCTTTAATCCAGTCTTCTTGGTCTTCCTCTTTATCTTGCTGTTTCCAGTTTTATGTTGTATTTTATGTTGCCGCCGGCCAAATAGGATTCATTCTCATTAGGTGCCCGAACAATTTCAGTCTCTGTTTTTCAATATATTTGACCACTGATGTTGTTCCAACAGTTCTTGTAATCTCATTTCTCACATGATCTCTTCTAGTTCTGTTTCCTGCTTTTCTTAGACATCTCATTTGAAACAAAGAAAGTTTTATCTCTCGTTCTTTTGCTAGTGAAAATAATTCCTGTGAAGTCCCGAAAAGGGGTGGATGTAAACACAAACTTTTATGGAAGGGTGTAAGTTGCCTTATAGTATAATGACGATGATGCTGTTCCTCCTTCACAAGCGACGATTGGTGTTGTGTTGATAGAGGACATATTAGGTTACTTTATTGGTGAGTCCACAGATAGTTCAGAATTCAATCATGGCGCTGAAACAACTGTTGCAGTGAGAGCAGACATGTTGTAGGTCTTGAGATCTAGGAAAACAATCTCTCCCTCCTGTAGCAGTGAGAGCAGAAATGTTGCAGGTCTTGAGATCTGGGAAAACATTCTCTCCCTATGTCGTTGTATCTTTCAAATCGTCCGCAGTGTTATATTCTTTTAAAGCGATGAATACCCTTGCAGCATACATATCTTTCATACCGTTAAATGGTGACCTTCGACACTAGTATACGACCTCTATACAGAATTAATTAGGACTTCATTCGTTATGTTTTTGATTATGTTTATGATTTTGATTATTCTGGTGATTTATCGTTGATCACTGTTTATATACTTCGAGTCGACTTGGCTATTTTTGTCACGACAATAATAAAAAAAATGTAACAAATCAAGCATGGCCGGGCTCTAGTAGAAGACCTGTTCTCTAAATTAAGTTGGGCCTCATTCGTGACGTTTTTGATTATTCTTATGCTTCTCGTTCGTCAGTATTTATATACTTGGAGTCGAATGCCAATAATAACCAAGGTTGACCAATAGATTCACGGAAATCAGAAACTAGTTTTAGTTGACATGTCTCCTATGTGTACAGTTGGTCACGAATGAAGTCCTAATTAATTCTGGATGGAGGTTTGTACTGGAAGAAGTCACCGTTGAAAATTGTCTTCATGGCGTCAGAACCAGTTTAGCAAGTTTTTATAAGTATAGATTAAAAGCTCATAATAAATATCATAGCACTTGTACTAAAACTCCCAGCAATGTTTATGTTTACAAACAAACCTTGCATCGCGAGACAAAGCTCACAACATATTATTTTTAATTAGAGATCTGTGGCTGAAGGTGATATTAGTCCAGCAGTTCTGATCACAAACTGTTCGATTGCTAGTCAATAACGTGTAGGTCCGTAAGTCTGAATTATAAATAACTCATATTTACAGTGAATACTTTGATTTATCACTATTATTTAATAGGAAATATTTCGATCACGAGATTTGGAACTTAATCGTGAGATGTGGCTTTATTTATTTGTGTTAGTAATTCTAGACATTATTGAAAACTCAACATGAAATATGGAAAATCAAGAGCACAGTTAAAAGAGGTATACCAGAACAATGAAATAAATGGATTAGGAGCAATAAGGTAAGTAAAAATATGCGTTGGTAGTAGATGTTAACAATACTGAAGATAATATAAAGAATCATGTTGAAGATTATTTGGGGGTGGGGGGGGGGTGGGGCGACAGTCAAACAGCTATAGCAAATAAAAAACATTCTCCTAAAAGGTATTGTTAATACCATCAATAGTTGAGACGATCAATAGTTGAGACGATCAATAGTTGAGACCATCAATAGTTGAGACCATCAATAGTTGAGACCATCAATAGTTGAGACCATCAATAGTTGAGACCATCAATAGTTGAGACCATCAATAGTTGAGACGATCAATAGTTGAGACGAATGTTGCTTCAGAAACGGTGTATCCCGTTCGATTAAGTGTCGTCCACCGTTTACCATGCTTGTGTCATCAGCACCATCCTCTATGGCAGTGAAACATGGGCAACCTATATACACCAAGAGAGGCGACTAAACAGCTTTTACATTTGGTCCGTACGGTGGCATGAAAAAGTCACTAACACTGATGTATACAGTAATTTCTATGCTCACTCTCCTTAGATTAAGATGCTGGCGCACACGAGGAGAATGGCAGAATATCGAAGGATCTACTTTATAGAGACTTACAGTCTGAGAATAGATGTCAGGATAAACCTCTACTTTGGTACAAAGATGTATGCAAACGCGATATGCATGATACAGGCATTGATAAGTGATCATGGAAACAGGATTATATTGATTGTGTTGCATCAAAGGGAAAGATCAATAATAGCATAAAAACAAAGGAGAAAGTGATATCAAATAGTTCTTCTTCTTCTTCAGCGTTCACTCTCAAACTCCCACTGGATATCTCTTGTATCAGGACCATGGTCCTATTAGATTTCCAGAAGGATGTAGTCCAGAGAAGAGAATGCGTTGTGTCGCCGTTTTATTTGCGCCAAAGGCCCGACACATCCGTCTTCGGCGGGATATCAAATAGTTCAAGGGCTGCGCGTCTAAGAAGACACACACGATCACACGATGGTACAAAGGGACTTTAATTCCGTGTACACATACACACTGTAGAGGACTCTTTGTGGCTAAGATTGTTCGTGTGAGTCACATCTATCAGGGCCATGAGTCGTATATTATATACCGCCAAAGACGAATGTGTCAAGGCATTACGCAAATAAAAAGTGACACAATGCATTTCTACGTCCAACTGGAAATGTCATAGGACCATTGCACCGTTAAAAGAGAGATCCAGCGGGAGTTTAAGAATGAACGCTCAAGAAGAATATATTCTTTGTATAGCACTACAATAATACTATTGTTTGGAATGACGGAATGGTACAAGCTAAGATAATACTCCATTGCCAGTACTCTATTGATAATACTCCATTGATAATGCTGTATTGATAATAATCCATTGATAATACTCCATTGTTAATTTTCCAATGGTAATTCTCCATTGTTAATTTCCCATTGATAATACTCCATTGTTAATTTTCCATTGGTAATTTTCCATTGATAATACTCCATTGTTAATTTTCCATTGATAATAATCCATTTGTAATACTCCATTGATAATACTCCATTGATACTTCTTCATTGATAATACTCCATTGATAATAGTCCATTGACAGTACTCTATTGATAATACTCCCTTGATAATAATTCATTGACAGTACTCCATTGACAGTACTCCATTGATAATTCTCCATTGATAATACTCCATTGACAGTACTCCATTGATAATTCTCCATTGATAGTACTCAGTTGATAATGGTCCATTAATAATACTCCATCGATAATACTCCATTGACAGTATTATTTATCTATATCTCGAATTGTTTGTCTAAACTCACAATCGATCGACTTCATATCAATTACATCGCCGAAGACGAATGTGTCGGGTCATTGGCGCAAATAAAACGGTGACACAACGCATTTCCATTCTCTGGATTACATTCTGCTGGGAATCTAGTAGGACCATTGTCCGCAACAAGAGAGATAGTGTGGAAGTATGAGAATGAACGCGGAAGAAGAAGATATCAATATATTAAGGAAAGTATATCAAATATATATACCGTGTATATATTAATATTACCGTAAAGACCTAATATTTGGTCATTCAGGTTTCATCTATTTCACCGTGACCAATTTCTCAAGCTATCAGAAAAGCGAGAACAAAATATTGTATCTTCCTCGACACCCATAAAGGGTAAAGGAGGAAGGAAAGATAGATAGACAATATTTCTGAGTCTGATCGTTACATGTCACGATTATAATTTACTGTGACAGTTAAATCGCGCCTATTAGTTGTACAATCTTTAACGTAACTGCTTGATACATAATAACCATGTTTCCGCCATTGCAGGAAATCGTAATTTTCTCATGTGAGACCATTCTCTGTTCATATTTAATTTATCATTGTTACTTGCTATTGGACATGAAATAACGAAGCCAGTTAGCATTCTCGTCTTTATTTTTCTCGCTATTGACACCGAGAAGTCGATAAAGCGTGTCCACATCCTGTGCGCGTATGTGCTCGTGTGTCTAATTATAGTTTTATGTTTACTGACAAGCAAGAAGGAAACTAGCATCTGCGAGTTTGAGAGCATGAACGGTACACTTCATATATCTCATGCTAGTACTTTCCAATATCTAGTCATCATCACCATCATCAATGATCAAAACATCCAATATCTAGTCATCATCAATAATCAAAACATCCAATATCGGAAAACGACCAGACTCGCTGGCAATGCGAGGGAGAGCACATATTATCAAACAGTTAGTTAACATGCGAACAGATCATGTTACCACAGCTGTTAAAGTATAGTTAGGCCCTATACGTAGTTCTTAATTTGCCCAACTGGACAACCCACATCCATACGTAGTTAGTTCTTTATTTGCCCAACTGGACAACCCACATCCATACATAGTCCTTGATGTGCCCAAAGGGACAACAAGGTAAAACATGACAATTTTGGATACACGCGGAAAATAGGTATACGTGTTACCAATGTTATAAACAAAGCATACTAGCAACAAGACACACGTGCAGACGACGTTTCGACTAGAAATATTTCATCAGGATAAAAGACAACAGACCAACCGGCAATTGATGATGATAATAGCAGTCACTTTTGCCGTAACCGACGCTACAAAATATTAGCGGTGATATTTGTTAGGTTTTCCGTTCTTAAACTCTCACTGGACGCCACATTCTAGTATCTATTATTGTAGACAATGTTCGTGTTAGATTTTCAGCAGGATGTAGTCCAGAGAAAAGAAATGCGTTATGTCGACATTTTATTTTCGAAAATGACCAGATACATCCTATTTTGACGTTAGGAAGGGGTTGTCCATAAATTTAATCAATAATTAAAGAGCGAAGAGGGTCTGAAAAAACTTGAAGGTTGTTGACAGAGGGATGCGGGTGTGTGACAAAAGTTGACAACAAAACTGTTTTTATACATACATTATTTAAAGCTGTTAAAATCACTAAGAAAGTCAGCAAACAGAACAAGAAGAAATCATGCTAGGATTGAATAGATCACAGGAACTGCTGGAACAACATCTGTAGTGAAATATATTGAAAAACATGGAATGAAATGGTTCGGCCACTGAATGAGAATGGACCCTTATTTGTCAGCGGCAAGAGCATACAACATGAAAATGGAAACATAAAGATACAGAGGAATATCAAGACGAAGGAGGATTTAAAGAGGCACCAACATTCAAAGAAGTAACAACATTACTGCATATCAAGCGACTAGTCGTGCCGTAGCCCGAAAATTGATAGTCATTCAATCCTGCGACGCCTTACAGCAAAAGTAGATAGTCATTCAATCCTGCGACGCCTTACAGCAAAAGTAGATAGTCATTCAATCCTGCGACGCCTTACAGCAGAAGTAGATAGTCATTCAATCCTGCGACGCCTTACAGCAAAAGTAGATAGTCATTCAATCCTGCGACGCCTTACAGCAGAAGTAGAGAGTCATTCAATACTGCGACGCCTTACAGCAGAAGTAGATAGTCATTCAATCCTGCGACGCCTTACAGCAGAAGTAGATAGTCATTCAATCCTGCGACGCCTTACAGCAAAAGTAGATAGTCATTCAATCCTGCGACGCCTTACAGCAAAAGTAGATAGTCATTCAATCCTGCGACGCCTTACAGCAGAAGTAGATAGTCATTCAATCCTGCGACGCCTTACAGCAAAAGTAGATAGTCATTCAATCCTGCGACGCCTTACAGCAAAAGTAGATAGTCATTCAATCCTGCGACGCCTTACAGCAAAAGTAGATACAAAGATAATAGATAGATAACATTAAAATAGTTTCAACTAAACATCTGTATTCCTAAATATTTGATAAAATTATGTCGATTTTACGCTATATTTTTGCTAAAAAAAATTGTTTAAAGGGAAAGGAGTGGTGTTTAAAAGTTTTTGACATAATTAAACCGGGGAGGGAGGAAAAGGATGGGGGGTTCCTGAATTCTTGACAAATTTGTGACAGGCGAGAGGGAGGGGGTTAGGAACAGCAAAAGAATTGTATACGTGACTTTTCGACAGCCCCCCCCCCCCTACTAATACGATCCATGTTTATTAAATTTCCACTGAACGGACGTATGTAACCATATCGCTAGTATAGTAAGGCAACCGTACGAGAGAACAGGTTCTCGTATATACAGACTGGTTAGCCAAGCTCAAAGCTTACCTCGGTATCGCATATTGCTGAATACAATTTTAATTTTAGATCTTGGAAAAGGGGGGGGGTGCATCTAATCTGTACGTTGATTTGCTGCCATGTCTATCGTGATAACGACTGATGCGGAATTCTAGCGATTCAGTCGCGCGCTAGTATTTAACATACACAGGTACACATGACCAAAAAAATTCACGCAAAAAAATATATTTACATCACACAGTACAAACCAAATTTTGTATGTACCGAATTAAGTTGGCTGTTAAAAATGTACGTCACCAATATCTTGATAATCTTTAACCCCATTATCAACAACTCTCACGAATTCAGCCACCACCCAACCCCACCACATATGATTAATTACGTAAAATAACACTTTTTATTACGACCCACCCCCTAAACAATTTGTTAGCAGGAAAGATACGAAAAATTATTCTATTCAAATGTTTATATATTTTAGTTAACATTTTCAGAAACAAATCTACCAACGCCGAAGTCGAATGTGTCGAGCCATGAACGTAAAGAAAACTGTGATACAATGCAGTTACGTTTTCTGTACTCCGTCATACTGGAATCTAATATAAACATCTTGCTTCAATAGAGATCCAATAGGAGTTTGAGTACGAACGTCAAGAAAACACCTTTTTATTGGTGTATAAAAACAAAACTATTGAAAAATATTGCAATGTGTTGTCTCCATCTTATATAGAAACAGTATTATTGATGATAACTTATGATGAAGACACGGATTTTTGCTGTTATAACGTTTCAAGGGATATTCTGCAATTATATAAATACCAAAAATATAATCTAGACACGGATGTTTGTTGTTGTAACGTTTGCGTGAACATATACACTAAAAGATAATGCCAAACATATCAAACAAATACCGTATATAAACGTAATGACGGAATAAATAAGGTTAAAATATGTAGATTGTGGAGTTATTGTATCGACTGCACAAGGTATACATGTCGACGTGAGACTTGTCAACAACGCTTGTATGTCGTGTATGGATTAAACATTTCGATACACAGCTAAAAGTTATCAAAGCAGAAGCTAATGAGAAATCAATATCAGAAGTGAGAATCAATGACGGGTATCGGAAGGGCTCAGGGTAGGGGACGTGTTGTTGGGAGTTTTTCCTAACCGTGGATATGCAATAATAGTTGAAAGTAACTGTTAAAACATCAGAGTTGGAGTGGGGAATAATCAATGGATTATCATGCGCGTGTAGCAAAGCAGAATCCATCCATGTCTTTGTTATCAATAATCTCTGCATCATAGTGGTTAAGTCGTCCGCGTTGTGTTCAAGAGATTGCGGGTTCGAATCCGGTTAGTGACTTTTTGTTCAAATGTTGGATTTATTCGGCGATGCATGAGGATTATCATAGGGAGCTACAGAACTGCTTAGTATGAGTGATACGCTTGACAGACGGCTTGTCGCTACCGCGAGAGTACATATGGAGAATACCCGAGCACAAGAAAGTCAATTCTCTATGTATTTTCATGTTATTTTTTTATTTTTCGAAACGACTTATTAAGAATTAAACAGACGTTTTTAGCTAACTCACCTTATTTCCGTTACTACTCGTATTTACCATTTTTTCACCAAATCTCACATATTGTCAGCTCATCAGATTACACTTGACATTTCGGTAATTTGATAATCGTTGCAGATCAGTCCAGATGTCATTTGCTGCTGTGCTAATAGAGATCGAGGGTGTTTAAGACAAGAAACACCCATAAAACATACATTTAAATATACCTGTAATGAGATGTGTTGATTGGTCCGCTGGATTGATTCAGATTTATCACACTCTGAGTTTTGCCAATGAATCTTACCTGCTGCATATACACATTCAGATTATGAAGCCATTTGAATATCTGGGCAAATAAGAAGCCACTTTGACAGTGAGCGGTCAAGTCTTAGAAACATAACTAGTCGAGATATCATCACTGCACACATGACACATCCATATCAGCTACGATCTCCCTTGAGTATTCTTGATTCTTGATTAGAAACTGGCCTCACGGCACATGGGGCATTCCCATAAGTGTTCCGCCCTCTTTTCTAGCAGCCATCCGACTCGATGGTGTTTCGAGTCTAATGCCGCTAAAACATACGTCGACATCAGGGCACCACTCTGGCCCTTGCGACAGGTTTCTTTGTTGTTCCGCCCACCCACGACGTGCCCGTAACTAATTCAAGCACAACGTCGGCCTATCGGAACAACATGGTAACTGTTATCGAAGGTTACGACTACGGCATTGTATAGATGACGTGCCATGAAGCTTCTATAAGAAGATAACCTCAATATAAAGGCATGTCATCTACTAAGGTTTTCTGTTGCGTGGTTGGTTTGTCTAGTGAGCCATTGGTGAGACCCACAGACGCAACCACATGCGCAAACCCCCTGAGTATATCCACAATTAAACGACGACTGACAGTTCCGGTACTCTGTTGACTGTTGGTTAACAATAGTACTTATGTAGAACACAGGTTATATAGTTTTACTTGACAACGACTAACAAACTATCATTATCAGATTATGGGGTCTATTGTCTTTCCCCAGGTGAATGAATGTTGATCGCATTCACACTTGCCGTTAAGCGTAGGGGTGGGAGCTTAAGCTGTCGCTCCAAGGCCAGATGTGTTGCCGAGGTTGCATTTAGTCCATGTTTGTTCAAGGCTATCTTGATGTTTTCTTTCCACCGTTTTCTTGGTCTACCTTTGACTTTGCGCCCGGACATTCTTGTATTATATGCTCTTATTGGTATTTGGTTTGGCTTCATTCTCATAAGGTGACCGAACCATTTTACTTGCTGTCTCTCAATATGTTCGATACATGATATTATACTGACTCTTTTCCTAATTTCTTAATGTCTTATTTTATTTAGTTTGGTAACCATTGCAGCTTTTCTCAGACACCTCATTTTACGTGACGATTTTTCTTTGCTGCGAAACTGTTAAAGACCATGTTTGACATTGGTAGCACAGTGTTGGTATAAAAATTGTAGATATTATTTGTTTTTTTAAATTTCCATCTTGATCTTTGGATGAATAAGTAATGGTGAAAGTTGATAAGTCACTGTGTTTGCTTTCTGGCACCTTGTTTCTATTTCTCTGTCTAGCCTTCCATCTTCGGAAAAAATGCTGCCTAGAAATTTAAATTCTCTGGCTTATTTCACTTTGGTGTTATCTATTGTTATATTCATTGGTGTTGAAGACTTGCTAATTTTCATGACTTCTGTTTTTGTACATTAATTTTCATGTTGTACTTCTGACATGCTAACAGCAATGCATTGATGTGCTTTTGCAAAGTTTCCACATCTTTGTATATTAAACTTTGATCATCGGCACATAATAGTTCATTGATTTCATTATTAAGTTCTTCATCAGGTTTATTTGCAATGTTTTCCTCTTTGTTGATGTGAGCTTCTTTTATTATTCTGTCCATGTACATGTTGAAAAGTAGGGGTGAAAGTACACATCCTTGTCTTACTCCAGATCTTGTTTCAAAGGGTTCAGTCATTCCATCTGTTGTTCTTACTGAGCATTGGCATTTTTGATATATCGCTTTTATATTATCTAACAGTTGTCCGCTGATGTTATACATGTCTATTTATGGGGTGTTAACACGAAAACATACCAATAACAGAATGCAAGATATTTTAAACGTTTCAACCGTTAGGTCTTTATCAAGAATATAAAAACAAAGAGTGAACAAACAACAACAAAACCCAGTAAAACAATGTCATACATTTGTTGGTTAACACACATTCATTACCGATCATAATACTGTTTATTTCTGAGTGTTCTATTGTTAACCTGCACTCATAACTTTAGGACTTACCTTTTACCCGCACGTTTAAATATTTTTGCAATGTTAAAATATGAATTATTGTTGTGCTCCTATCAATATCTCTTACATTCGTGTGTATATTGTGTTCCTACCTATATATTTTACTTTCATGAGTATTTTGTATATGTGTTTGTTTTCTCTTTATTGGTTCCCTCTTCTCCCTGACAGCCTGCTCCCCTTATCTCTGCCTCATATGTCCATTAATTTATTGTAGTTTCTCCCTGTTAGATTTATCTTTTGTTCCATATGCTCCTTCAATTTATGGATTTTATTCTCTTCCTCGTGTCCGCCCTGTCGCCGGTTCCTCAATTTCCGAGTCATTTATAGCGTTCATTTTTATTTAATACTGTGCGCACGGACGGTCATTTCTCACCGTCTGGAGTATATAAGTACAGCAACATTTACATTACACATTTTCATGTAAAACGTTTACATAAAACAAGCATAAAAAAGATCTGCATGAAAATGTATAAATCAAATGGTGATATTCTATTAATGGTTTATTATGGCTATAATTATATATTATACATATATTAAATCAAATATTGATTCATCAGAAGTGTATAAATCAACATTGTGTCATCATCACTTTTTTTTCTGAGTTTATTCTCAAACTACTACAGATTAGTAGGATGTGATCGGCAGAAAAAATATGTCGTGTCATGGTTTACAGTTTGGCTGTAGTATCTGTACCTTTCGACATGACACATTCATCTTCAACATAGTTTTTGTATCATTTTAATCCTATATAGGATGGGGATAACCAATTCTACCCCCAAACATTTTAGTCGCCTCATACGATATGCATCGCATGTAAACTGTTAACATTCTTTACTCAATTTTTTGGGAACTCCGTACACACGGGGGATCGGCTGAAGCAGAGAATACACACAGCAGAAGAAGATTAGAAACATATTTATAACAGGCATCTGTACATACAAATGTATACAGCAAATACGTGTTCTAGTAATGTGGTTGAAAGGGTTCAAAATGTATACAGCAAATACATGTTCTAGTAATGTGGTTGAAAGAGTTAAAAATGGATAGAGGACTTCATTGTACCCTGTTTACCTCATGTGTGCTCAGTCCTTGTCAACGCAACTTGTTGATGGTATTAATCATAAGTACGTCACTTGTCGAGGGTATTACTGCACGTCAGTTGTCAAGAGTATGTATTACTCACTGCACGTCACCTGTCGTGGGTATTACTCGTAGTACGTCACCTGCGTTGGGTATTGCTCATAGTACGTCATTTGTCGAGGGTATTACTCATTGCGCGTCATTTGTCGAGGGTATTACTCATTGCGCGTCATTTGTCGAGGGTATTACTCATTGCGCGTCATTTGTCGAGGGTATTACTCATTGCGCGTCAATTGTCGAGGGTATTACTCATTGCGCGTCAATTGTCGAGGGTATTACTCATTGCACGTCACTTGTCGAGGGTATTACTCATTGCGCGTCATTTGTCGAGGGTATTACTCATTGCGCGTCAATTGTCGAGGGTATTACTCATTGCGCGTCAATTGTCGAGGGTATTACTCATTGCGCGTCAATTGTCGAGGGTATTACTCATTGCGCGTCAATTGTCGAGGGTATTACTCATTGCGCGTCAATTGTCGAGGGTATTACTCATTGCGCGTCAATTGTCGAGGGTATTACTCATTGCGCGTCATTTGTCGAGGGTATTACTCATTGCGCGTCAATTGTCGAGGGTATTACTCATTGCGCGTCAATTGTCGAGGGTATTACTCACTGCACGTCACTTGTCGAGGGTATTACTCTTAGTACGTCACCTGTCGTGGGTATTACTCGTAGTGTGCCACCTGCGTTGGGTATTGCTCATAGTGCGTCATTTGTCGAGGGTATTACTCATTGCGCGTCAATTGTCGAGGGTATTGCTCATTGCACGACACTCCATAGTTTCAAGCGGTAATTCCCAAGTATCTGAAATTAAAAAAAAAACACCGTGTAAATAGGACGTCGCAAGAGAGAGAGAGAGAGAGAGAGAGAGAGAGAGAGATGCGAACCTGTGACTTTTTGAGCACAACGAGAACGGCTTATTGAGATCCTCTATCCAAGAATATACACAGGAATTGCTAATAACACACAGATCTATAAATGAAATCCTAGGCTAAAAAAAATAAAAAAAATAAAAATAAAGACATCTATGAAAAGATTGCTGCAAAAAGCTATTTATAACATATCGCTGCAAAAAATGAAACATATGCATATGCGTAATTGTATAAAAAAGTATTTACCCCCGCCCCTTTATAAAAAATATTTGTCTGCATAATAAGTACGAAAAAACAACTACATTTTTTAATTAAAAAATTTTTTTTGTAAAAAAATTAGTGAAATTCAAACTATTTAATTAGTATATAAAAATTGTGATGATGTCAAGCCTTGTCAACAATTATTAAACTTTTTTTTTATCAGACCCCGTTCTCTCTAATTGTTCACGTGATTTTATTTTGTATTGCTGACCTGATCGCATATACTGACACCAGTTCTGGAAAACATCAGACAATTCTTGAACTAATGAACATTACCAAATAAATACTGTGACCTCGAGAATTGAAGTAACGGGAGAGGTATGGGGAGTAAATTTTCTCTATCTGGTGATAAAATAATATTGGTCAGACACAAATATCTGACAAGTTAACCAGGAGTTGTCGTACCAGTGTATTTGGGGGGGGGGGGGGGGGGGAGGGGGTTGAGGAGGAAGGAGGAGGGAAAGACAAGACGCGTAAGCGAGAAGGAAAAAACCAAAGAATTAGGACACGAATTCATCATTATTGTAGTAGATAAAGAGTAGGTTATGTCTAGACACGTCTGTCTTCATCTTTTGGATTGGAATGGTTACTTTAGACGGTTACTTTAGACGGTTACTTTAGACAGTTACTTTAGTGCGTTTCAAATTTTTTACCCTCAAACTCCACTTAATATCTCAATAACCATTAATCTAACTAACGCGTATTTTTGCATGTGGTTTTACATCTTACATGACATTATGATTTTATAATTCAAAATTATGCCGGTGTTACCATTGTCTTAAAGTAGAACTATTATTCGATGTTTGATGTAATTAAAGTTATTTTGTCCTAATATAACGTAATTTACTGTAATTTAACTACATTGGTCAACATTGAAATCGCTACTGACTTAAAAATGAGATACTACTTAATCTGTAGTATCTTGTTGTGCTAAAAACGAATTTTATGCATAACACAATTTTACTGTCTCTCGTTTTGAAGATATTTCATGTAATTTAATTTCTATGCTTCACAGTGTAAATTTATTTATCCAGTCTGACGGCAACACAATCGTTATTAAGCCTAGAATTATGTAATATATATGAAATCACAATGTATAATACGATCATGAACACATCATCCATAATTGATTGCATCCTTTTCTGAAGTAATGCAATACTACTACCAGGCTGCTGCTGAAGTACACTGACTTATCCAAGATCAAGACAGAATTGCTCGGATCGAAACTGCAACAATGAAATCTCATAGAAGAAGATGTCACAATTATTTCACATCGAAAGTGCCACCAGATGTTGAACCTTTTCTTCAGAAAGGAAAGTAATCTGGTATTCTGTTCCGATATTGAGTGCCTCATGAATGCCTTAAAAATAATTCGTGACCCTCAAGAATGGAGACTATTTGTAGACTCGTCGAAACTGAGTCTTAAGGTTGTGCTTTTGCACAATGGAAACCGTCTTCAATCTATTCCAGTAGCGTATGCTGTCCACATGGAAGAGACAAACGATAACTTGAAGCTGATGCTAAATTACAATGTGTAGAACAAGTACACCTGGCACCTATGTTGTGATTTGAAGGTAGTTGCCCTTGTAATGGGTCTACAGCAGGGATAAACAAAATGCATGTGCTTTTTATATAAGAGGGATTGCAAGGAAATTGTACTACACGAGGAAGAAATGGATTTGCAGACAAAATATAGTAGTTGGAGAGAAGAATATCTAGCGCTCAGCTCTGGTCGAGTCTCATAAAATCATGGTACCACCTCTTCACATCAAACTAGAATAAATTTGATGAATAATTTCGTGAAAGCCATGGGTGGGACTTCTCCAGCTTTTCGATACTTGCATGAAAAATTCACTTGACTCAGTGAAACACAGATTAAAGTGAGTTTTTGTTGGCTCTCATATTCAAGAGCTCTTTAAAAAATGACTGGTTCAACAACTTGCTGCAGGGTGATTCGAAACAAGCATGAAATGCTATTCATCTACTGTGTACAGCAATATTCCCAGTAATGTTAGGGCAGAAAACTACAAGAAAACTAGTAGAAGATATGTTGATGAAGTATCACAGAAAACTACAAGAAAACTAGTAGAAGATATGTTGATGAAGTATCACAGAAAACTACAAGAAAACTAGTAGAAGATATGTTGATGAAGTATCACAGAAAACTACAAGAAAACTAGTAGAAGATATGTTGATGAAGTATGAGATACATGGCTGTAATATGTCTCTAAAGATCCGCTTTCTTCATTCTCATTTCGATATATTTCTAGAGAACTGTGCCAGGGTTAATGATGAACATGGCGACAGTTTTCATCAAGATATAGCAACAATGATACAAAGATACCAGGGAAAGTGGTCAACTTCAATGCTGGCTGACTATTGCCCCAGAGACGATCCCTACAATCCTAACTGGTTACGGGTTTCAACCTGTTTATTCTTACCTCTTCTTCTTCTTCTTCTTATTATTATTGTATGCACTTTTAATTTCAAGTAGACATTTACCTAATGAATTACTGTCCGTTATTCGACATTGACCTTATAAATGTGTCTATCGCTAAACTGTTTTTTGCCTTTCAGCGTCAAGAGTGAAGAGTTCTCTAGAGATGGCACTATGAGTGCTGAGTAACTTATGGAATTTATCACTTATTTTATTTCGGTGGTCCATCGTTTTCGTGATCGGCCTCTAGGTCTGCCTTCACTGTGACTGTGTTTTACTAATATCGCGTATATGTCTGTGTATGAGCGAATCGCAGAATATTATTTGCATCTGCCTTTCTGTTGTGTTCTTAAAACGATTGGTCCTTGAATTCTCAAAATAGCGGTTGTTGTAAAGAGAACCATTTGATCTGTTGTCTCTTAATATATTCCAAGATTGGAGTGGTGCCAGTTTTATGTCATGTCCTCATTCCCTATCTTAGCGATATTCCTATAAAAGCATGCCATTTCAGCTGTCACAAGTTTACGTTTATCTTGTGCTGTCGTTGTTCATATTTGGCATTGGTAGCACAGCATTGGCATAATAACTTGTTGAATAGTGTTATTTTGGTGTTTAAATCTACGTTTTTGTTTCTGAAAATTGGTGTTATTTGCCCCAGGGATTGGTATGCTTTACTATATATAATGTGTATTTCTTTGAAGCAGGGCCACCCCTAACAATTACGGGGCCCTATGCCAAACGAATTGCGCGGGGCCCATTCTGGGTAGGGAAGAGGATAATAAAATAATATAAATTTATGGACGTATGAAAGTGCGGGGCATACTGCGGCCGCATATGTTGCAATGGATTAAGACCGGCCCTGCTTTGCTGCTCCTGCTGTCTGTTGTTATATTACTTCCTAGGTATGTGAATTCTGTCATTTGTTTAAGTCTGTTGTTCCAATATATATATATATATATATATATATATATATATATATATATATATATATATATATATATATATATATATATATATATATATATATATATATATATATATATATATATATATATATATATATATATGTATGTATGTATGTATGTATGTATGTATGTATGTATGTATGTATGTATGTATGTATGTATGTATGTATGTATGTATGTATGTATGTATGTATGTATGTATGTATGTATGTATGTATGTATGTATGTATGTATGTATGTATGTATGTATGTATGTATGTATGTATGTATGTATGTATGTATGTATGTATGTATGTATGTATGTATGTATGTATGTATGTATGTATGTATGTATGTATGTATGTATGTATGTATGTATGTATGTATGTATGTATGTATGTATGTATGTATGTATGTATGTATGTATGTATGTATGTATGTATGTATGTATGTATGTATGTATGTATGTATGTATGTATGTATGTATGTATGTATGTATGTATGTATGTATGTATGTATGTATGTATGTATGTATGTATGTATGTATGTATGTATGTATGTATGTATGTATGTATGTATGTATGTATGTATGTATGTATGTATGTATGTATGTATGTATGTATGTATGTATGTATGTATGTATGTATGTATGTATGTATGTATGTATGTATGTATGTATGTATGTATGTATGTATGTATGTATGTATGTATGTATGTATGTATGTATGTATGTATGTATGTATGTATGTATGTATGTATGTATGTATGTATGTATGTATGTATGTATGTATGTATGTATGTATGTATGTATGTATGTATGTATGTATGTATGTATGTATGTATGTATGTATGTATGTATGTATGTATGTATGTATGTATGTATGTATGTATGTATGTATGTATGTATGTATGTATGTATGTATGTATGTATGTATGTATGTATGTATGTATGTATGTATGTATGTATGTATGTATGTATGTATGTATGTATGTATGTATGTATGTATGTATGTATGTATGTATGTATGTATGTATGTATGTATGTATGTATGTATGTATGTATGTATGTATGTATGTATGTATGTATGTATGTATGTATGTATGTATGTATGTATGTATGTATGTATGTATGTATGTATGTATGTATGTATGTATGTATGTATGTATGTATGTATGTATGTATGTATGTATGTATGTATGTATGTATGTATGTATGTATGTATGTATGTATGTATGTATGTATGTATGTATGTATGTATGTATGTATGTATGTATGTATGTATGTATGTATGTATGTATGTATGTATGTATGTATGTATGTATGTATGTATGTATGTATGTATGTATGTATGTATGTATGTATGTATGTATGTATGTATGTATGTATGTATGTATGTATGTATGTATGTATGTATGTATGTATGTATGTATGTATGTATGTATGTATGTATGTATGTATGTATGTATGTATGTATGTATGTATGTATGTATGTATGTATGTATGTATGTATGTATGTATGTATGTATGTATGTATGTATGTATGTATGTATGTATGTATGTATGTATGTATGTATGTATGTATGTATGTATGTATGTATGTATGTATGTATGTATGTATGTATGTATGTATGTATGTATGTATGTATGTATGTATGTATGTATGTATGTATGTATGTATGTATGTATGTATGTATGTATGTATGTATGTATGTATGTATGTATGTATGTATGTATGTATGTATGTATGTATGTATGTATGTATGTATGTATGTATGTATGTATGTATGTATGTATGTATGTATGTATGTATGTATGTATGTATGTATGTATGTATGTATGTATGTATGTATGTATGTATGTATGTATGTATGTATGTATGTATGTATGTATGTATGTATGTATGTATGTATGTATGTATGTATGTATGTATGTATGTATGTATGTATGTATGTATGTATGTATGTATGTATGTATGTATGTATGTATGTATGTATGTATGTATGTATGTATGTATGTATGTATGTATGTATGTATGTATGTATGTATGTATGTATGTATGTATGTATGTATGTATGTATGTATGTATGTATGTATGTATGTATGTATGTATGTATGTATGTATGTATGTATGTATGTATGTATGTATGTATGTATGTATGTATGTATGTATGTATGTATGTATGTATGTATGTATGTATGTATGTATGTATGTATGTATGTATGTATGTATGTATGTATGTATGTATGTATGTATGTATGTATGTATGTATGTATGTATGTATGTATGTATGTATGTATGTATGTATGTATGTATGTATGTATGTATGTATGTATGTATGTATGTATGTATGTATGTATGTATGTATGTATGTATGTATGTATGTATGTATGTATGTATGTATGTATGTATGTATGTATGTATGTATGTATGTATGTATGTATGTATGTATGTATGTATGTATGTATGTATGTATGTATGTATGTATGTATGTATGTATGTATGTATGTATGTATGTATGTATGTATGTATGTATGTATGTATGTATGTATGTATGTATGTATGTATGTATGTATGTATGTATGTATGTATGTATGTATGTATGTATGTATGTATGTATGTATGTATGTATGTATGTATGTATGTATGTATGTATGTATGTATGTATGTATGTATGTATGTATGTATGTATGTATGTATGTATGTATGTATGTATGTATGTATGTATGTATGTATGTATGTATGTATGTATGTATGTATGTATGTATGTATGTATGTATGTATGTATGTATGTATGTATGTATGTATGTATGTATGTATGTATGTATGTATGTATGTATGTATGTATGTATGTATGTATGTATGTATGTATGTATGTATGTATGTATGTATGTATGTATGTATGTATGTATGTATGTATGTATGTATGTATGTATGTATGTATGTATGTATGTATGTATGTATGTATGTATGTATGTATGTATGTATGTATGTATGTATGTATGTATGTATGTATGTATGTATGTATGTATGTATGTATGTATGTATGTATGTATGTATGTATGTATGTATGTATGTATGTATGTATGTATGTATGTATGTATGTATGTATGTATGTATGTATGTATGTATGTATGTATGTATGTATGTATGTATGTATGTATGTATGTATGTATGTATGTATGTATGTATGTATGTATGTATGTATGTATGTATGTATGTATGTATGTATGTATGTATGTATGTATGTATGTATGTATGTATGTATGTATGTATGTATGTATGTATGTATGTATGTATGTATGTATGTATGTATGTATGTATGTATGTATGTATGTATGTATGTATGTATGTATGTATGTATGTATGTATGTATGTATGTATGTATGTATGTATGTATGTATGTATGTATGTATGTATGTATGTATGTATGTATGTATGTATGTATGTATGTATGTATGTATGTATGTATGTATGTATGTATGTATGTATGTATGTATGTATGTATGTATGTATGTATGTATGTATGTATGTATGTATGTATGTATGTATGTATGTATGTATGTATGTATGTATGTATGTATGTATGTATGTATGTATGTATGTATGTATGTATGTATGTATGTATGTATGTATGTATGTATGTATGTATGTATGTATGTATGTATGTATGTATGTATGTATGTATGTATGTATGTATGTATGTATGTATGTATGTATGTATGTATGTATGTATGTATGTATGTATGTATGTATGTATGTATGTATGTATGTATGTATGTATGTATGTATGTATGTATGTATGTATGTATGTATGTATGTATGTATGTATGTATGTATGTATGTATGTATGTATGTATGTATGTATGTATGTATGTATGTATGTATGTATGTATGTATGTATGTATGTATGTATGTATGTATGTATGTATGTATGTATGTATGTATGTATGTATGTATGTATGTATGTATGTATGTATGTATGTATGTATGTATGTATGTATGTATGTATGTATGTATGTATGTATGTATGTATGTATGTATGTATGTATGTATGTATGTATGTATGTATGTATGTATGTATGTATGTATGTATGTATGTATGTATGTATGTATGTATGTATGTATGTATGTATGTATGTATGTATGTATGTATGTATGTATGTATGTATGTATGTATGTATGTATGTATGTATGTATGTATGTATGTATGTATGTATGTATGTATGTATGTATGTATGTATGTATGTATGTATGTATGTATGTATGTATGTATGTATGTATGTATGTATGTATGTATGTATGTATGTATGTATGTATGTATGTATGTATGTATGTATGTATGTATGTATGTATGTATGTATGTATGTATGTATGTATGTATGTATGTATGTATGTATGTATGTATGTATGTATGTATGTATGTATGTATGTATGTATGTATGTATGTATGTATGTATGTATGTATGTATGTATGTATGTATGTATGTATGTATGTATGTATGTATGTATGTATGTATGTATGTATGTATGTATGTATGTATGTATGTATGTATGTATGTATGTATGTATGTATGTATGTATGTATGTATGTATGTATGTATGTATATATATATACATATATATATATAGGTGTTTCTTTCTGTTCTTCCTATCTTCATTACTTCGGTCTTTTCTATATTTATCTTCATGTTAAAGGTTTGGCATGTTTGATGTAATCTGTCAATTTGTCTTTGTAGTTGCTCGTCTCATGATGCGATTAGTGTTTAATCGTCAGCAAATAGCAATTTATTTAAGTTATCCTTCAGATTGTTTTCTTTCGTTGCCTTTGCTACTTTGCGACAGATGTGATCTATGTATCTTATGATTAATAGGGGGGGGGATAGTACACATCCCTGTCTCACTCTCATGAGTTTGGAAATTAGCGGATGCATTGTTCTTACTATGCATTGACTATTTCGTATATGCTCTGACATAGGCGTATCAGATGTCGGGGAACTATATATGTATATGCCCTGACATAGGTGTATCAGATGTTGGGGAACTATATATGTCTATAAATGCATGATATTGAATAAATATTCCGGAAGTCTAGTTTAACCCGGCTGTGCAATTGGTTCCTTCTCAACATTCACGTGCAGTTTTATTTTTCTCGATTTCAACGAATTTAAAAATCACAGTATTCATTGTAAGGACAGCACGACTGTAAAACCGAAACTGTTTAGAACAATTGTGTCTGTCCATATATATGTTTATATATGCACAACCGCCGTGTTTATCGTTCGCTATATATTTCTTAACTGTGTGACGGATGCGGACGAAATTTATTTCTTGATGATATCACGAACTGTCGTGAGAAATCTTTCGTACTTACGTATTACACAGGTTAATATAATCGCTTCAATCAGACACGACAGAATATATTTAAAACTAGTGGGAAATGATGTGCACACATGAAAACATACAAATTAAAATATACAAATCATATTCAACGTTTCAACCAAAAGGTCTTTATCAAGATACACACACAACATAAAAAACAATGAATGGAAAACTTATCACAACAAACAAACGTATCCAACGTACATATGAAAATGAGATGGTTGTATGTCAGGAAGTATATGAAAACGTAAATATATGTGGAAACGAAACGAACAAAAAGATGAGTAAATGATGGAACAAAAAGAATAAAGACAAAGACCACACCAACCCAGTACTAGACATAAGAGTGGTCGGAATTGAGTCCAAAAGGCTTGAATGTACCCAATTCAAAAATGACGATTTTCTAGAGCGTACCTAGATCTATCATCGGAGGTGTAGGATCTAATGGCGGTGACCTGAATGTCACAAGCACCATGATGACCATCGCCGTTGAAGTGTGTGGCCACATGAGTGGGTGTTCTACGCTTGATGGCATGAAGATGATTACAAAAGCGATCGCTCAGCCTTAAGCCGGTTTCCCCGATGTACTGTTTGCCGCACCGTTTACATAGGATCACGTAAATGACATTACGGCACTTACATGTAAAGGCTTCATCGATGAAAAGTGGCCTTGGGAAGTGAAATAGAGCGCATCTGATCTACATAAGGACATGCATAGCAACGGACACGTGAGCAACGAAGAGTGCCAAAATGTTCGGGAACAGAAGACTTAAGGTGGCTATGGACCAAGATGTCCTTCAGATTTATGTCACGCCTATAAGCCACAAGAAGTAAGTGGTGGAAAGCGTCAAGGGTGTCAGGATCAGACTGGAGAAGAGAACAATGTTTAAGCATGATGCATCGAACAGAAGAGTTATGGGCATGAAAGGTAAGAACAAGTTTAACCCTATCAGAGGAGGAAGAACCCTGAGAGTTAGTCAAGGTATCGAGGTGAGACAAAGACCCACACGGAGCCAAGCGGATGAAAGAATGCTGCCAGGGAACGAGCGTCTACGGAAAAACTCAATCATCTCGAGAAAATCGTCGTAATCGCTTAAGTTCTCATGTAGTCCGACAAATCTTACCATTGTATTTATTGGTTGACTTTTACCTCTGAAAGTTGTACAGAGGTCAAACAAAATTAAATAAATAATATTGTTGGAAATAATATTATTTCATTTTAATCGATGTTTATTCTGTTTTAACAGGTTCAATATTCTTTTTTTCTTGCGTGTTACTAATATCGCGTAAATGTCTGTGTATGAGCGAATCGCAGAATAATATTTGCATCTGCCTTTCTGTTGTGTTTTTAAAACGATTGGTCCTTGAATTCCAAAAATAGCGGTTGCTGTAATGAGAATACTGAAACTTTTATATACACATTTTCAATTTCCCCTCAAATTTTGTTTGTCTCAGTTACCTCAATTTTGCGTGACGTCAGTTATGTAGTATTTTTGTTTTTGTAATTAGATCTCAGAAGCTGTGATTTTTATTTTTAATTATACAAAATAACACAGCAAATGACGTAGCTACCTTATAAAAACAATATTCACATTTGTTGGTTTATTTTTTGTTAAGAAATGTATTTAACTAATTACATAGACGTAAGTATATTGATATTTTGAGTGTAGCTGGGCGAGTTCATGTACTTCAACCTGAGCCCTGACACTCGTCCATTTTCGACACGCTTTATCTAGTTGTATTATTACTTTAATCAGTAATTTCTGCTCAATGTCTACATTCACTGTCCTTTTCTATTTCTTCAAATTCACATACTCTTCGCAGTGTGTCTTCAGCCTCTGTCATCCATAATCTGCCACGCTTGATACGTTTACTCGTTGACTCATCTAGACGATGATGTAGTGGGTGGTGGTTATATTCTGATACTTTAAGGTACGACACAACCAGTGTTGCCTGATGTCGCACTCTAATACTGAACAGATCAAGCAGAAATCTTATAAGAGAGATGGGTGTATCCCTAGTACACCCCAGTACTGCTCTCATTGCCTCATTTTGGACTTTTTCCAATCTATCGAGTTGTGTCTGTGACAAAGTTAGTAGGCCGAGGCCATAATCTATTACATATAGCATCGTCACTTGTAGAACCAGAAACAGTACCCATTGCTGCACATCTAAGGTGGTCATAACCTTGATAAGACTGATCCCTCCTTTAGCCTTCTAATTCTTTTTGTGATGTGTTTGTTGAATAAGAGACTTCTATCAAAGATGTTTCCAAGATATTTAAGGTCCTTTTCTCTTCCAATGAATGAGCCTATGTAACTGACAGCTGGCAGTGTGTCACTGACCAGATTATTATTTAAGGAGTACCAGACGACGTTATTTCGAGGAATTTATCACAGCGTTGTATGTTCTGCACTATATTAACAGCATACATATTTTATTTGTAACTTTGTTACAAACACCCATTTTGTGCTAGAATAATTCATGAAACGTTTTTTTTCAAATTTTAACGATTTAATAGCTGCAATAGTATTGTTGACGTTATCTTTTGTGAAATCATTTTATCCCTTTTGACCATACATCACTTATAACAGCGTGACTTTAATACCTCCACATTGTCCACAAAACTGCATAGTTTCAAAATGTCCACATGGTTCGTATTACTTTATAATTTCATTACATCCACACAATCCATATGACGGTATGATTTCAATACATCCACAAAATCCATATGACTGTATGATTTCAATACATCCACAAAATCCATATGACTGTATTATTTCAATACATCCACAAAATCCATATGACGGTATTATTTCAATACATCCATACAATCCATATGACGGTATGATTTCAATACATCCACAAAATCCATATGACGGTAGGATTTCAATACATCCACACAATCCATATGACGGTATTATTTCAATACATCCATACAATCCATATGACGGTATGATTTCAATACATCCACAAAATCCATATGACGGTATGATTTCAATACATCCACAAAATCCATATGACGGTAGGATTTCAATACATCCACAAAATCCATATGACGGTATGATTTCAATACATCCACAAAATCCATATGACGGTATGATTTCAATACATCCACAAAATCCATATGACTGTATTACTTCAATATATCAAGTGACATATTCTTTACAGAACGTTGTCTTCGTCGTGGATACCCTAAACGCCTCTCTGTTCCAGGCAAGCCGGCCTGCATTGGCCAAAGACATATGCATACATTCTTCCATGTCGCTGGTCGATCGTTTTCTTGGTATTCCTCTTCTTCTCTTTCCCGGTACTATGCCCTCTAGAATCAGCCTTTCGATGCCATCGTGTCGCTATAAAAGTCTAAAATACTGTAGCTTCCTTCTTATGATAGTATTTAGAAGCCACCATTCGTTTAGTTTCAGTAATTTCAAAACTTCCATGCTCGTCATTTTCTCTGTCCATGATATTCGTAGGATCTTTCTGTAGCACTTCATTTCAAATGAATTAATTCTTTTGGATATTGTTTTGTTTAAAGTCCAAGTCTCGCATCTATATATTGCAACTAGGAAAATATATGAGCTTAAAATGGTTAATGTAGTGTCATTTTTACTATTTTGCCATAGCATTCTGTGTTAATTTGAGTGTTGCAGTTGCGAGTCTTCTTCTAATCTCGACTTAACAATCTCCGGAACTGTTTATATTTGCTCCCAGATATTCAAATTTGTTAACACATTCTAGTTCTATATTGCCTATGTTGATTATTGGTTTGATATTTGTTTTATCTGTTGTCCTAATTTTTGTTTTTTGTGCGTTTAGATATAAATTTTGGATTTCGCTGTATTTCTTTGTTGTTGTGATTAGCTGTTTCAGTCCCCCGGGACGTGTAGTAAGGAGGACTGTGTCATCTGCATATCTTATTTCTGGAATCTTTTTCCCACCGATATTTATTGGATGAAACACATTTTCCTCTAGTTCTTCTCTTACATTTAGTCTTATATTCTCTGCATAGATATTAAAAAGATAAGGGAATAGAGTGCATCCCTGTCTCACTCCACTTTGAACAGTGAACCATTCAGATGTTTCTCACTTCATTCTTACTGCTGCTTGTTGTTCGTGATATAGTGTTTCTATAAGATGTATTGGAAAGCCCATGTCTTCCAAGATCGACCATAGCTGGTGATGTTTAACACAATCAAATGCCTTGATGTAGTCTATGAAGCACATATGTAGATCTAAGCTGTATTCTCTACATTTCTCAATTATTTTCCTCATGTTGAATATATGGTCTCTTGTTCCTCTTCCTGCTAGAAAACCGGCTTGAACTTCATGAATTTCTGTTTCTAATTTGCGTTGAATTTTTTTCATTATGATCTGCAGTAGTATTTTGCTGACTTGACTAATTAGTAGTGTTCTATAGTTAAGTATAGTTGGTACACAGTTGAAGGTCTCCTTTCTTTGGCAAGTTTATGTATACTGACTTTTTCCATTCTTCCGACCATATTCCGCTTTTCCATATCTTGCAGCATAAAATATGGTATATTTGAACACTGGAATCTCCACCGGCTTGTATCATCTCTGATGTTACTCCGTCGTTACCTGGAGCAATTCCTTCTTTTTCAGATTCCTGATTGAATGTCTGACCTCTTCTATTGTGGGTTCTGGTTCTTGTTCTACTTCGATGATGCTCTCACTTTGTGACTGGGTTGTTCCATTATACATTTCTTAACAGTATTCCTTCCATCTATGTAGAATATCTGTTTTCTCTGTTAGGGTATTCCTTTCTTATCTTTTAGTACTCGAAGTGCGGGCTTGAAGTTATTATTTTGTAATGTTCTTTATAGCATTGGACATATTTTTGCTATTTCCTTGTTGTCTTTGTTCATCAATGTCTCTGCACGTATTCATTATGTATTGTTGTTTGTCATTCCTAATTAGTTTATTAATTTGTTTTGATAGTTCCCTGTAGCATGATTGACTTTTCCCAGTGGTTTTGAATTTCCTTCTTTTTTCAATTAAGTTCATTGTTTCTTCTGAGATGTATTCTTGATTTTTGTGTCTTTTTTGGAGTAGAAGCGGTGATAGCTTCGCTTATTTTGTTGGCAAGATCATTTGGTGTAAATTCTTATTGTAGGCCTATATCTAGAAGTGTGGTAAATCTGTTTTTTTAAATCTCGATGTTATATTGGCATTGAATGCTTGATGTATCATATCTAATGGTATGGTTGTTCTTTTTGATTTTCTTTAGTTGTACTTCAAATTTTGCCATCAGCAGTTCGTGGTCCGTGTCGCAGTCTGCTCCTGGTAATATTTTACTTAAGGAATGCTTGTTTTCTATCTGTGTTGGATTAGTATGTAATCTATTTGATTTTTGCATTTTCCATCTGGTGACCTCCACGTATATAAATACCAATAAGAGCATATAATACAACAATATCCGGGCGTAAAGCCAAAGGTAGACCAAGAAAACGGTGGATTGAAAACATTAAGATAACCTTGAACAAACATGGACTAAATGCAACCTCGGCGACACATCTGGCCTTGAAACAACAGCTTAAGATACCACCCCTACGCCTAACGGGCAAGTGTGAATGTGATCAACAATCATTCACCTGGGGATAGACAATAGACAATAGACCTCCACGTATATAGTCTTCTATTTCCTAAACCATATTTCCCTTGAGATCTAATTTCGTGGTGTGCTCTTTCTTTCCCTACTTGAGCGTTGAAATCTCCCATGACTATAATAATGTCTTGTCTGTTGGTTGTATCTAGAGTGTGCTGTAGTTGTTCGTAGAAAGTGTAAATTAAATGACTTCAATACTTCCACAAAATCCATATGACTGCATGACTTCAATACATCCAAATAACACATTAAACATTCAACCTCTAATCTTATATCTTTATCTGTCCCCGAGTTTCGTGAATATTATCCACTATCAACTTTCACTTCAATCTTCATCCATGGACTATATCCATGCGATTTATTTATTACTGCATTACACATTCGCGAACTGTTTATAGCAAAACGGCCTTTATTTCGTCTTCATATAAACAGCCTCGCTGCATTCCAGAACAACAGAACCTTGCAGTAATGAAAGTCTTTTAAGTACGAGTGTGCACTCTATCACACAATCTGCCAGCTGAGAGTGATGTTTTCTAGTGGTCAATTGAAGCCATTAATTGGATATCCTTGTTTTTGGGAAGTACAAATACTGTAGCAGCATTTACCTGTATTGATTTGGTCAAGCAGAAAACAAATACCTGAAATGTCAAGAAGGAATATTTGGATAAAAAGTAAACTGTTTCTCAATTCGATTTCTTGTAAAAAATCTCTGGAGAACGTTTGTCTAATCGAATGATTTTAACGCTGGCTTAGTTCAATGGGACAGAGAACTGGCGTAGCAAAGTGGTTAAAGTGCTGGTGTATTCTAATGGTTAGAGTGTAGGCGTAGTGAAGTAGTTAGAGTGTAGGCGTAGTGAAGTAGTTAAGAGTGTAGGCGTGATTAAGTTGTTAATGCTTACATTTTATTAATTGTCTATTGCCTTTCCCCAGGTGATTTGTTATCTACTTTTCCATTAAGCGTAGCGGTGATTGAAGGTATGTGAACTGTGCTTCAAGGCCAGATATGTTGCCTCAGCTGTGCTATGATTGTGTTTGTTCAAGATATTCCTGATGTTTTCTATCCATCTTTTCCGTGATCTTCCTCTGACTTTGTACCCTGAACTAATTTAGTATATGCCTTCACGGGTAACTTGTCGTGATGCATTCTCATAATGTGACAAAACCACTTGATCTGACCAATATGTATTCTGTGCAAGGTGTTATATCTGTTCTTTCCCTGATGCTCATTTCTTCATTTCAATATGACAATATTATGTTATGTAATCCGTGCTAGCTGCTAAGTTTGATAATATTAAGTTAGGTAATCTGTACTAGTTGCTAAGTTTGACAATATTATGCACTGAAATCTGTACTAGTTGCTAAGTTTGACACTTTATTATTATGTAAACTTGTTAATTTCTATAAAGTGAAAATCCCCATCCAATTAAACTATAGTTAGTAGAAATTTAAAAAAAAACAAAACCAAGCGAACATCCGTTTCTAAATCATTTAGTCATAGATAATACGAATTTGTAGCTAGAAAGTTGCATATCTAGTACCATAATGTAAGGTCTCTAGATAGAGTGTAGAATATTTAGTTCTAATTTTGAAAATTTAGAAAAATAGAGTTTAGCATATCTAGTCCCAGATTTATATTTATCTAGAGTATATCATATCTAGTCCCAGAATGTAAAGTATATAACATTTTATATTACAGTTGCATTAAATTGACATAAAATATACTGTACGTTGTATATTCTATGCTGTATAGTTTTACGTCCATTCTGTTTCCTTCATATCACTCACAAATTTTAATAATTTTAGTTTATTGGTAACTACTTAATTTTCGCATTTGAAAACGTACTAATTTACATTCGTCTATTTAACACTAACTGACATAACAGTTCATAATCTATTTCTATTGTGATTTTTCTCCTTTTCAAATCTTTCAATCACATCTACAATTCTTTTTCACACGAACATAATTAATGACAATTTCTATATGACAAACCGATAACTGAAGATGGAATAAACATTTCTATATGACAAACCGATAACTGAATTAAAGTGTTATAGAAGAGTTTTGAGAATACCATGGACAGCGCAGAAAACAAACCAGGAGGTGTTACGAACAATTAACGTCCAGGAAGGCTGGCATCTGAACACTATATTAAAGAAAAAGCTAGCTTTTTTCGGTCATATTAAGAGACACGGCGGCATGGAGAGAGTGTTAATGGGGGGGGGGATGATAGAAGGCAACAGGGGCAAAGGCCGACCAAGACGCCGTTGGACAAAAGACATTCAAGAATGCCTGCGCATGTCACTGGAAGATGCAGGGCAACTTGCTCAAGACCGCGGAGAATTCAAGAGATCCATAGGAAAGACTACGTTCTGGAAAGAATATGTCACTTGATGATGATATGACAAACCGATAACTGAAGATGGAATAAACAACTTCTATATGATATATCAATAACTGAGGATGGAATAAACATTTTTATATGACAAAGCAATAACTGAAGATGGAATAAATATTTCTATATGACAAAGCAATAATTGAAGATAGAGTAAATACTTCTAGTTTACATAGTACTGTTAGCACGTTGTGTAAACAGTTCTATATTACATACCAATGTTAGCAAGTTGTGTAAATAGTTCTATATTACATATCGATGATTGAAAGTCGAGTATAAAATTTCTATACTAACAGTAAATACATGGTAAATATTTTTACGTGACCTACCAACAGTCGATACATCGTACACATTTTTACGTGGCCTACCAACAGTCGATACATCGTACACATTTTTACGTGGCCTACCAACAGTCGATACATCGTACACATTTCTACGTGGCCTACCAACAGTCGATACATCGTACACATTTTTACGTGGCCTACCAACAGTAGATACATCGTACACAGTATTAGGTGGCCTACCAACAGTCGATACATGGTAAACATTTTTAGGTGTCATACCAAAATCAGAAAATAACATGGAAAATATCTCTAGATGGCACGCCAATGACAGACGATATATGGAGACCTTTCTAGACGACTTGACAGAAAATATTGGGACCGTTTATAATTGACATTTTAGAGATGATTAACTAACCAAAGAAAGAATAAATTGTAGAAAATATTGGGGGGAAATGTCATAAGAATGAAAATGAAAAATAAACTTAACATGTGGGGAGAAGAAGACACAAGTAACAAATAGCGTATTGATACAAAAAATGAATTGCGACATGTCAATAATGCTGACAGTATTTATGATGTTAAGCAAAGTCACAATGATTTAGAAACGAAAACATCGGATGATATAAACCCTGAAAAATGAAATATCGGTAAATATAGATGAGGCGAAATAAAAAATATGATAAAAACGTGGTCTGGATTTCATCTGTAATCTTGACATATGTATTCATGATATTCAGGAACGCGTAGAAACGAGTGATTTCACCAGAAGACAAGAAATATATGCAAAAATAAGACAGCTATCACTGGAGAATAAATATATGCAGTAATCGATGGAGTACTTTAATAAAGAACACGGGTATCCTAAATTTTCGTAAGAGTGGATCGGAATTGATAACAGGGGGTTATTGTATTATTATTGTCAGTTTTTTGGTTTTGTTTTGCGTTCGCTCCATTGTAACCAGCAAGAATATCCGTGGGATTTCAGACGGGAGCGTGATTACGTTGTGCCACCGTTATGCGCCTTGTAGGTATAGCACATCCGATTTCGGCATGCCTTGACAATTCGGGTGGGCTACCCTAGCCTGTGACAGCCTTCCTAACTGTCGCCACGCAGCGAATGTGTACTGACTACGCCAAGACGGTTTGTCATTCACGTCTGTCCTGCATGAGGTATTCTGCAGCTAGTGAACTTGCCTCGTGTAATTAGACGTAATGTGCCCGTGCTTATCAGGTACTGAACCTTTTCTCGTCCTCAAGCTTGGTTCCGGTTTAGGAAGAACTTGACAGAAGAGTTGGGCTCGGGCTCGTTCGACTTCTTAGCCGAAGCGTTGCTCACCAACGTCGTGAGCCCCTCATCCAAGACTGAATCTGTTCACATATTTAGGAACGTTAGGGACTTGCGTTTTGTTCTAGAGCTGAACAGTGCTTGTCACCTCGGACTGCTATGCCTGTGCCCATCGGGTACTCAACCTTTTCTCTCCGCGAGCATGCTTCCGGTATAGGAAAGACTCGACAGTAGAGTTGGACCCAGGCTGGGGTCACCGGTAACTAGCAGTTTGTCTCGATCAAACAATGCTTTAGTTCCGATTTCATCGAACCGTTTTCCGTGCTCTTTGCACATGACGATGCCCTCTAGCGCTGTGCATCTTTCTCAGTGTACTCATTGTGCTTTTACTTTTAATGGGACATCTGCCTGCTTCGTACCGACTATATTGGCCGCCCTCCAATGCTTCTACCGAACTTACTAGCTTCACTGTGTGTCGACAGCGTTGCTGCATGTGTTGTCATAGAGGTGTCAGAGATATTGCCTGTCTTTTTGCGGTCAAATCTCTTTCCATTTGTTACCTCCACATTCACGGACACGATCCCTAAAACGTTTAGCCAGAATCAGAACGAGCCGCTGTATTTCTGTTACCAGGGTGCACCGCGAGGAGGCACTTTTGGGATCTTGGTTATCTGTTAACCCTGGGTCCGCCAAGAGCAATGCTTTCCCTTTGCACCCCGTTTATTGCCAGTTAATATTGTATCCCGCTGAAGACAAACCCGCCATTCTCACCATAAATATCTTGTGTTATCGTCATGAACAATGACACAGAGATATTGTATTATTTGGCCTTTTATACTGATGTTTATTGTATTATCTGGCCATTCTTCGCATACATTGTTTAATTTATCTCAGAGTGCATGAATTCTGAAACTACTTAAAAAGATGAAATTCTTGTTTAATTGAATTCAAATCACTAAAGAATATGCAATTATTATTTTAATGAATTCTAATCACTGAAAAATATGTTGTTTTTTTTAATTACTAAAATCTGTTTACCCCAACAACAACAAAAAACAACAACAAAAAACACCTGCCTGTCTGTCATCCATCTATCAATTCATCCATACATCCATCCATCCATCCATCCATCTATCTATCTACCTCCTTGTCTGTCTGTCTGTCTGTCTGTCGGTCAGTCCGTCCATTCATTCATCCACCTATCCATCTATCAAATATATCAAATATAATCTATCTTATCTGTCTGTCTATACGCTTTGACCCTTGTTTGCCTTGCGGCGTCAGGGATTGAAGAGTTCTCTAGAGATGGTTTTCTTGTGTGCTGTTTGTAAGTTTGTTCGTGTGTCTTATTTGATTTATGTGGTCCATCTTCTACATTGTCTGCCTCTGGCTTTATAGCCATGATGTCTATGTGCCATGGCCATCTGTGGCATGCTGCCTGTTAATAGTCTGAAAGTGTGTGAAAACCACTTGATCTGTTGTCTTTTAATGTGTTCTAATACTGGTATTGCTTTGGTTATCTGTCTGATGTTACCGTTTCTAATTCGATCTCTAAATGACACTCCAAGTATTCTTCGTAGACATGTAATTTCTGTTGTCACTATTTTTCTTTTATCTTGTACTACCATTGTCCAGGTTTGACACTGGTAGCACAGTGATGGGATAATAATAGTCTTGTATAATGCAACTTTAATGTCTATGTTTACGTTTATGTTCTTAAAATAAGTGTCTTTTATTATGTATGTTTTATTGCATCTATTTTTTTATCTCTGTATTAGTTTTTCCTTCACTGGATATAATGCTTCCTAAGTAAGTGAACGCATTTATCTGTTTAAAGTGTTTATTATTGATGGAGATAGCGATATTTCTTTATTTCTTTTCTATTGCAATTATTCCGGTCTTCATAATATTAATCTTTATGTTGAATATTTGACATGTTGTGTGGTGTCTGTTCATATGTTTTTGCAATTGTTCTTCTAATGACGTTATTAGTACTTGGTCGTCTGCAAATATCAGTTCCTTCAATTAGCAGTTCATGTTATCTTCTTCGTTATTACTTGTTAGTTTACAGATGTGGTCGATATATGTTATAAAAAATAGAGGGGATATGTATGCCACACCCCTGGCGAACTGATTGGATTTGGAAATTGCTTGACTCTCCTACATTTGTTCTTCATTTTAAATCTAACTGCATTAAAAATTATACTCCGCCCGCAATATATATTTTTATCTCAGAAAATAAGAAACATTTTCTTGTCTCCCTAACTTCGTCAAAGACAAAATAAATTCAATAATTACAATTGCATTACCAGATTGTGATCTAAATTACACTTTATCTATACACTCTCTATTTGTAACTCTATTTTGCTATCTCATTTATATTCCCTTTGCCTCAGGCATGAATTCATCATGGCCATATAATTGTAAACATATTTCAGCATTCAAGCAAAGCATAAATACTTGTGTTTCTGCCCCATCACACTCTCAGAAAATCAAAGAAATCACCGTTATTGTGAAAACAAGGTTCGTACTTGCTTATACGAACTTACTGCGATATGCATACAAGATTTTGAAGTCCACAACTCACACATACAAACTCATGTGCGCAAACAATTTCTTTCAATATAGACACAATGCACATGCATATATACATACACTCAATCAAGTATATTCGCTAACTCGCATGACTGGTTACATATTACAGTTCTTTTTATTAGATTGTACAGACAGTTAAAAAAAACTATTAAAAAAAGATTGCGTATTCTGGTACATTGAAGCGTGTAAAGTAATGTCTCGGATCGTTAGTTGTGAATGTTGCAGTTATATTGTTGACCTATTAGATTGCATCATGTGAGCTGTTATATGCTTCTCTTTAGTAAGACACGCCACCTTGTGCAATGTATGACTGACCAATCATGTGATGACATTGCCTTTGGGTAACTTATGACCAACTTCTCGTGATGGTATTGCCTAGTGTAACGCATGGCCGACCAATCATATGATGTTATTGCCCTGCGTAACGTCTAACCGACCAATCATGGAATAGTGTTGTCTTTTGCAACGTATGACCGACCAATCATGGTATGGTATTACCGTGTGTAACGTTAGTAGCCGACAAAATAACAATAGACATAATAAAACTGGATATGAACGTCATGTGACGAATATCACATGACTCTGCAATGGCATATATAAAACAGGCATATGCCTAAAGATCTACAAAAAACACACATCAGTACTTATACCACTACCGAAGACGCACAACATAGTGAATTGTACAGAATGTAGAACAATCAGTTTGATGATGTACTCCTAGATAATATACGAAAGAACTGCAAACAAGCCGAACATAGTAGTCGGTGAAGAGCATTTTGGTTTTAGGAAAATCCAGCAACCAGAAAATCTGTTCTTGGACTATTAATGAACATAATGTGAAGTCCCAAAATAAAAAAAAACATATACATTTCCTTTATAGACTATAGCCAGGCCTTTGAGAAAGTCCGACCAAAAGAAATTAATTTTATGCCTTTAAGAAATAGGCATACATGATAAAAACATCACACTGATCAGAAAATATATAATTGGGACAAACTGCGCCAATAATGTGAATATAAGATATAAGAATGTCTACTCACTATACATTGACATAAAAATAGGAGTAAGAAAAGGATGTATTATATACAATTTGTTGAAGACCTTACTTGAGGGCTAATTCGAAGGGTAGCGAGCAAGATGTAGGCAGAGATACAAGTGGGAGAATACGTCACAAGATGGATATGTTACAGTCTAGCAGAGTGCATCACCAAAACAAGAAACAGGGGGATGTTAGAAGTCTGTTGCAGCCAACCTTCGTTGTGGAGAGGGCACTTGATGATTTAATATCTACGCAGAAATATGAGACATCCCATATGGGACATCCTATCACTGTTTCTCCACTTCCCATATGGGACATCCTATCACTGTTTCTCCACTTCCCATACGGGACATCCTATCACTGTTTCTCCACTTCCCATATGGGACATCCTATCACTGTTTCTCCACTTCCCATATGGGACATCCTATCACTGTTTCTCCACTTCCCATATGGGACATCCTATCACTGTTTCTCCACTTCCCATATGGGACATCCTATCACTGTTTCTCCACTTCCCATACGGGACATCCTATCACTGTTTCTCCACTTCCCATATGGGACATCCTATCACTGTTTCTCCACTTCCCATATGGGACATCCTATCACTGTTTCTCCACTTCCCATATGGGACATCCTATCACTGTTTCTCCACTTCCCATACGGGACATCCTATCACTGTTTCTCCACTTCCCATATGGGACATCCTATCACTGTTTCTCCACTTCCCATATGGGACATCCTATCACTGTTTATCCACTTCCCATATGGGACATCCTATCACTGTTTCTCCACTTCCCATATGGGACATCCTATCACTGTTTCTCCACTTCCCATATGGGACATCCTATCACTGTTTCTCCACTTCCCATATGGGACATCCTATCACTGTTTCTCCACTTCCCATACGGGACATCCTATCACTGTTTCTCCACTTCCCATATGGGACATCCTATCACTGTTTCTCCACTTCCCATACGGGACATCCTATCACTGTTTCTCCACTTCCCATATGGGACATCCTATCACTGTTTCTCCACTTCCCATACGGGACATCCTATCACTGTTTCTCCACTTCCCATATGGGACATCCTATCACTGTTTCTCCACTTCCCATATGGGACATCCTATCACTGTTTCTCCACTTCCCATATGGGACATCCTATCACTGTTTCTCCACTTCCCATATGGGACATCCTATCACTGTTTCTCCACTTCCCATATGGGACATCCTATCACTGTTTCTCCACTTCCCATATGGGACATCCTATCACTGTTTCTCCACTTCCCATATGGGACATCCTATCACTGTTTCTCCACTTCCCATATGGGACATCCTATCACTGTTTCTCCACTTCCCATATGGGACATCCTATCACTGTTTCTCCACTTCCCATACGGGACATCCTATCACTGTTTCTCCACTTCCCATATGGGACATCCTATCACTGTTTCTCCACTTCCCATATGGGACATCCTATCACTGTTTCTCCACTTCCCATACGGGACATCCTATCACTGTTTCTCCACTTCCCATATGGGACATCCTATCACTGTTTCTCCACTTCCCATACGGGACATCCTATCACTGTTTCTCCACTTCCCATATGGGACATCCTATCACTGTTTCTCCACTTCCCATACGGGACATCCTATCACTGTTTCTCCACTTCCCATATGGGACATCCTATCACTGTTTCTCCACTTCCCATATGGGACATCCTATCACTGTTTCTCCACTTCCCATATGGGACATCCTATCACTGTTTCTCCACTTCCCATATGGGACATCCTATCACTGTTTCTCCACTTCCCATATGGGACATCCTATCACTGTTTCTCCACTTCCCATATGGGACATCCTATCACTGTTTCTCCACTTCCCATATGGGACATCCTATCACTGTTTCTCCACTTCCCATATGGGACATCCTATCACTGTTTCTCCACTTCCCATACGGGACATCCTATCACTGTTTCTTCACTTCCAAGATGAGATATCCACTCATAGGTTTCTCCACTGCACATGTGAGACATCCTCACAAGTTTCTCCACTGCACATGTGAGACATCCTCACAAGTTTCTCCACTGCACATGTGAGACATCCTCACAAGTTTCTCCACTGCACATGTGAGACATCCTCACAAGTTTCTCCACTGCACATGTGAGACATCCTCACAAGTTTCTCCACTGCACATGTGAGACATCCTCACAAGTTTCTCCACTGCACATGTGAGACATCCTCACAAGTTTCTCCACTGCACATGTGAGACATCCTCACAAGTTTCTCCACTGCACATGTGAGACATCCTCACAAGTTTCTCCACTGCACATGTGAGACATCCTCACAAGTTTCTCCACTGCACATGTGAGACATCCTCACAAGTTTCTCCACTGCACATGTGAGACATCCTCACAAGTTTCTCCACTGCACATGTGAGACATCCTCACAAGTTTCTCCACTGCACATGTGAGACATCCTCACAAGTTTCTCCACTGCACATGTGAGACATCCTCACAAGTTTCTCCACTGCACATGTGAGACATCCTCACAAGTTTCTCCACTGCACATGTGAGACATCCTCACAAGTTTCTCCACTGCACATGTGAGACATCCTCACAAGTTTCTCCACTGCACATGTGAGACATCCTCACAAGTTTCTCCACTGCACATGTGAGACATCCTCACAAGTTTCTCCACTGCACATGTGAGACATCCTCACAAGTTTCTCCACTGCACATGTGAGACATCCTCACAAGTTTCTCCACTGCACATGTGAGACATCCTCACAAGTTTCTCCACTGCACATGTGAGACATCCTCACAAGTTTCTCCACTGCCCATAAGAGACCGCAGAATCATGGTCACTACCCGCTCATTCTTTGTTCACAGAAGACATCAGAGATTCCTGGTCACCTCTTGCTCATTCTTTGTTCACAGAATGCACCGCATATTCATGATTATCACTACCACCTATTCCTTCTTTGTTTCCGGAAGACCTCATAGATAACTGTTTCAATTGCCTATTTCAGCTCGTACTCACATTTGGCTAGTGTTACCGCGGCTCCAATATTTAAAACTTGTTGGTTTAACCTTGTTAAACCCGTAACTTGATCTTAAGATCAATGTTCATGCTTGCTCGCTCATCATTTGTGTATGTTTCTTCGTTCGCCCAGAATGTGCTTATATCTGCAGTTTTATCTTTTCTATTAACACAACATATTCCGTTCTCTGAACTATATCCTGCTAATCTACAGGAGTTTGAGAACGAATCCAGAAGAAGTTTTTTTTTATAAACCTGAATGTTTTGTAACTGATGCAGAGATATGTAGAGTTTTGTAAATGGTACATAGATATGTATAGATTTGCTTTCAGTGTAGTTTCTATGCATCGCCGAAGACGGATGTGTCGGGCCATTTGCGCAAATAAAACGGCGACACAACGCATTTCCATTCTCTGGACTGCATCCTGCTGGAGATCTAGTAGTACTGCTACAGGAGAGATCCAGCAGGAGTTTGAGAATGAACGCTGAAGAAGAAGAAGAAGTTTCTATGCAAGCGTGTGTTTGTCTCAACATTTCATATTCTGTATATTCGTGCATTACTTTCTCTGCAGTTGGAGATACCTGTCCATTTATATAAGACATATCACAGTTTTAATTGCATTCCGGTATTCGCTATTCCATCATAAGCATAGCCAATATTAGAATAGCTTCTACGTGTCTCTATTAACTATCATTAATATAGTAATAATAGTAAATGTCGCATGAACATGAAACTCACATAGCTTAAGATTGGTAGGCATTTTGAATGTCTTACGATGACTGTTACATCTTGTCCATGAAATGCTACCTGATGATGATTGTAAACGTTTCACATCTGTCTCTATTCTATCCCAACAATAGATATCAACCTGTCTCTATTCTATCCCAACAATAGATATCCACCTGTCTCTATTCTATCATAACAATAGATATCCACCTGTCTCTATTCTATCCTAACAGATAAATTGGTTACTTTTCCTATCAAGATAAACAAACATAGGTAGATGTGTTACCAAATTAAAACAAACAACCTAAATACGAGATACAGGGACAGACCACGTTTCGACTAAAAAGCCTTCATCAGGACAAACAAAAAACAACAGTACAACGAATTTTACATGGAGACAAACGGGGTAATGATAGGGAGGTAAGAGAAGGAGAGATAGCGGAGGAAAGAAGGGGCAGCATAGCAGGGAGGAAGAGATTATGGGAAGAATGAGGAGGGGAAAGTGCACAGAAGGAGGTGAGGCGTGACAATAGATAAGGTGTGGTAGCAAGTAAAATAAGGCAGAGATGGATAAATTAAGATAAGTATCCCAATGGTGGCCACAGGCAATGAATATTAGCATACAATCATAATGGGAGAGCAAAAGAGGATGGTACGAGAGATCAGATGAGAAAAAGAGAGAGATAAAAAGATAAAAAGGCGAATACGGCAAACACAGACAAGAAAAAGAAAGAAGAGACTACAGAGCAGATATGGGCAGTAGAGAGAAACTATTAGAAGTAGCAGATAATGGTGAGAAAATACAGTAATGATATAATGATATATGCAAGTAAGAGTAAAATATTAGTGATAATATGTAAAAATATGTAACAATATGTAAAAATATGTAAAATTATGTAACAATATGTAAAAATATGTAACAATATGTAAAAATATGTAAAAATATGTTAAAAAATATGTAACAATATGTAAAAATATGTAACAATATGTAAAAATATGCAACAATATGTAAAAACGGGAAACGTATCTGACGTGCGTTTAGTACGGAATTGCTTGAACCGATTGTATATACATTCAGTAGTTTTGTGATTGTGAGATTTTGAGTATGCTGAATGTAGAGGAAGGATGGCTGCTAAATACAATTTTACATAGAAAACTGAAATATTTCGAACATATACAAAGACACAATGGGATAGAAAGACGTATCTTTGAGGTCAGAGTTCCGGGAAGTAGAAGAAGAGGTAGATCTAGAAGGAGATGGACAGATGACATCAAAGACTGTATGAAGTTATCATTGGAGGAGGCAGGTAGATTGCCACATGATGGAGTCAAGTTCAGGACATCAATTGCAAAGACAATTATGTGGAAAGAACCTCTCACACAGTGAGAGAGTTTGCGATTGCTTTATGAACGGTCAGGATGCACAATTGCATGATGTGACATTAGAACTAAGTATCTTAATCCTCACACACACGATCTATACATCTCCGCCACATAGTTACACCTATCCTATCTTATAATAATAATAATAACAACAAACACTATATTTTCCACCTGCCTCTACTTTTTCTGTGTTTATTCGCGAATTCCTGCAGGTTATCAGGACGTAGTCCGGAGAACGGAATGTGCTGTCATGGCGTACATAGTACATATTTGCTGCAACATCTGCGCCTTTCCGCTCGACACCACATCATCATGGCTTCTGCGTCACTTTGATTCTATATGGGATTAGGAATCTAACCCCATCTCATAGCCCCCTTACTCGTCTCTAACGACATGCATGAAAGTTAAATAGTGTTGCTATTCTTTGCTTTCCTTCGTGCTCAGTAACACGCGTACGCCATCTGTCTACATTCTACCATATAAATAGATAACCATCTATCTACATTCTATCATAACAATATATAAATCCATATGTATATATTCTATCCTAACATTATATATCCATCTGTCTACATTCTATCCTAATAATATCTATTCACCTGTGTCTATTCTATCCTAACAATACCTATTCACCTGTTTCTATTCTATCCTAACAATATCTATTCACCTATGTCTATTCTATCCTAACAATATCTATTCACCTGTGTCTATTCTATCCTAACAATATCTATTCACCTGTGTCTATTCTATTCTATCCTAACAATATCTATTCACCTGTGTCTATTCTATCCTAACAATACATATTCACCTGTGTCTATTCTATCCTAACAATACCTATTCACCTGTGTCTATTCTATCCTAACAATACATATTCACCTGTGTCTATTCTATCCTAACAATATCTATTCACCTATGTCTATTCTATCCTAACAATACCTATTCACCTGTGTCTATTCTATCCTAACAATACCTATTCACCTGTGTCTATTCTATCCTAACAATACCTATTCACCTGTGTCTATTCTATCCTAACAATACCTATTCACCTGTGTCTATTCTATCCTAACAATACCTATTCACCTGTTTCTATTCTATCCTAACAATACCTATTCACCTGTTTCTATCCTATCCTAACAATAGCAATCCATCTGTCTCTATTGTATCCTAATAATAACTATCCACCTGTTGCTCTCGCCATCTGCTTTTTGTGTGCCTGCCTTCTCGCTGTAAAGCCATTTTAGCTGTCAGAATTCATTAATTTGATTTCGTCCACATATGCCGGCTAATAATGTACCCCTGCTCTCAATTTGTCTCACTACTTCAATGCGATGACATTGTTCGCACTCAAAGAGAATGACTGTAATCCAGACTTTTTACTCTACTTGATGAAAGCACCCAGTGATTGAATCAACGCCTTCTTTCTTAAATCTATCGAGTCATACAATGTTTACTGTAAAAATCCAAGACGGGTAAGTTGGATAAATTGAAAAGAGATGGTTGTCTATTTAAAAGTGTATCAAACATTAAGTTTTATATACATCTTCTTTGTCTTATGCATTCATTATCGTACATCATTTACATGATGTAGCCAGGAGAACTAGGAGTGCTATGATATATTTTACAGCTTGACTGCGATATATGCTCATTTTGGCCTGACAAATCCGACTTCAACATGGATTATCTAGTTCGCTTTGTTAATCTATGTGATGGAACAACCAATCCTACCCTCAGATCCCCCTAAGTCGTATATTACTAAATGCATCACAGGCAGCAGGGTCGCAATTCTTTGCTGCCCTATCTGAACCTGGCAACCCATGATCGATATGAAAAACTACATGTACATATATAAATGAACAAGATCGTCTTTTATGTTCGCTTTAGACTCCTAAAACTATATGATGTATACCGATAAAATTTGGCATACAATTGTCATGTTATTTCCTGAGCATAGTGAAATAGTCTTGAAAAATCTTAAAAGTTGTCCTGCAGTTCGGCAAAGCTGACTATTGATATGATTGGTTAAACCCTTTCTCAGACCACCGTGCAAAGGGTAAATAAACAAATGGTAGATTTAGAAATAACAATATTGCATTCTCAATTCATTCGATGTTTACTCAGTTTTAACAGGTTCACTATTCTTTCTCCTTGCATTTCTGCTTATCTTATTTATACATTTCTTTATCAGCACTCACAGAAATTTAATTCAATCCACCTTTCTGTACTTGAATCGTATCGGTTGATGGATCATCAATAACGGCTGTCATGGGAGTAGTACATCATATTTATAAAAGGACTACTTCACGACCTCCGTTATGCAGCTGCATTAGCTCGGTTCCTTACGCATATGGCATTTGAGCATATTTTTCCTGCGAGATTTCTGTGTTCGATCCCGGAGAAAGTGTTTTTTCTTTCTTTTATAAATATATATACAAAATAACAGCAAAATCTTCGATACAATATAAGTTTAAATATTCGTATATATATATATGCATGTCCAAGTGGTTAGAGCGTTTGTCTCACATCGTTGTGGTCCATGACTCACTCCCGATAAGGACTGAATTTTTTCCTGCCAAATTATAAAAACTCATCCTAAACATGACGCGACGACAGCAAGGGCATGCGATCTTTATCGCACAACTACAAATACCACCTCCCTGCAACTTCCTACAAGGGCTTGCGTCCTTTATCACACAACTACACATATCACCTCTCTGGAACTGCCTACAAGGGCTTGCGTCCTTTATCGCACACCTACAAATACCAACTCCCTGCAACTCCCTACAACGGCTTGCGTCCTTTATCGCACAACTACACATATCACCTCTCTGCAATTCCCTGGAATCACGCAGTGTTGACAGTTTTGTTTTAAATAGTTGTAAGGTATTACATATCTATCAAATGTTAAACAGTGAGGCATGTACATTAAATTAAACAATAGCAAAGAGAATCGCTGTTTTCGAAATGAGATGCTACAGAAGAATTTTACGTATGCCATGGACAACTAAAATGACAAAACAGTGTTAAGATGAATAAATGTTGAAGATGGCTGGCTCCTTAATAACATCCTAACCAGAAAGATGTGGTTTATTTCTGCCATATAAAGAGACATCCGGCATGGAAAGATTAATAGTTGAAGGCACAGTTAACGGCAACAGGGGAAGAGGACTTCCAAGACGACGATGGTGCAATGATATGTCAGATTGCTTAAATATGTCTCTAGCTGCAGCAGGTCAAATCGCCCAAAAATCGCGGAGTGTTCAGAGAATCCATAAGGAAGATCACGCTATGGAAAGAATATGTCACATGATGATGATGACATTTTAATGTTTAGAACGAGATTATCACATGTCATAATGATGTCACATGTCACGATGCTATTATTAGTCCTACGAGTCTGGCGGTATCAGGACCGTCCCCAATACTAGCAAAATTACTAACTAAATCAAAATAGATTATATCCGCGCATTTCGCTGGATGGCTTTGGCAGACAACAAATCCAAACTATATATAGAGTGACCAATGAAAAACACAGTAATAAAAAAAAATCATCACGTGTGAAGGTTTATTTCGGTTCTGCTAATTGGTGGTTATGGCGATCGTCATAGCAACATGGTCATTTATTTATCCTTCATTGTTTTCTGTGTACATTTTATGAGTTCTATATCAGATGTTTGTTTTTTCTTATGAACACTCTTCGTTTGTTTGTTGTTATCTTGAGAGTTTCTTAGGTACAAATCACTGATATTTGGTTTAGATGTTTTATGTTTGGAAAAAATTGACAAATCTCAGATAGATGATATTTGATGTTTGAAAGAAGTTGATAAATCACTGATAGATGATTGATTTCTGAAAAAAGTTTATAAATCACTAGTAAATGATGTTTGATGTTTGAAAAAAATTTACAAATCAAATTTGTTTTATATTTGACAGAGAACCACAGCAGGCTTGAAAATATACGTATGCATGATCGATCCGAAACAACGCTTACCTGCATCGGTAAATATGTATACACAATATTGTTAACCCACCAGAAACATTGGACATTTGATAGCTTTGTCAATCTGTCAATAAGTGTACATTCATAAACATAATTGGCCGCGATAAGCGTGACCATGGATTACCTTTTCACGTCGTTCGATCCCAGGGAGGAGCTGCTTTCTTAGTAATACGTTGACGTTGGCCTTCATCACAGGTCAATAGTTTACAGAGGTCAGAGTATCAGAATGATAAAACACCCGGATAAAGAACACGCAATGCTCTTGGAAAATCTGCGGGTCATCTCGGAATACCGGCGCCGGTCCCTGGCAGAAAACTACAGGTAAGTTCATGCAGACAGCAACAGGTATGTTCAAGCAGAAAACTATAGATAAGGAAATACATGTATGCATACGCCTACACACAAACACACCCATCACATGTTTGTACAACAACATATATTAATATATCATCATCATCAAGTGCCGTCTCCGCAACGAAGGTTGATTGCAACGGATCTCCATCATCCCCTGTCTCTTGTCTTGGTGGTGCACTCTACTAGACTGTAACCTGTCCATTGTGTGATGTTACTCTCTCACTTGTAGCTCTGTCTACCTCTTACTCGCTTCCCTTTGACTTTACCCTCAAGTAAGGTCTTGGATAAGGTGTCATGTCTTTTAATGTGTCCAAAATATTTTATTACATAAATATTAATATATAGCAGGTCACTATCCCCCACCGGTTCTGGACTGAAATGCTCTGTAGAATAAATTCAGTGTAATGATCTTGCAGGTATTCGTGACCATCGACTATGTAAGACATGTGGGCTAAATGGGGAATCATTCATCATCTTCTTCAGCATTCATTATCAAATCTTCACTGGTTTTCTCTATACTCTCTGTTCATCTTAAGAATGAAGTTGGTCAAAACACACTCCAATATTACTCCGCGACAAAAGGTGATTTTTAAACTACCGATGACATGTAAAAACAATAGGCATATTATTTAAAACATTAAAAAACTAAATAAAAACAAAATTTAAACATTTAAAAAACATGTAAAAACGAAATTTAAAAACAAAATTTCTGGGCACTTAACAATCGATTAATGCATTCTGCGTCCAACAACCAATTAGAAGCACTGACCCACTTCATGCTGAGAATGAACAGAGAATAGTAGCACTTCAATGGTCCTACTACATTTCCAGCAGGATGTAATCCAGAGAATGGAAATGAGAATGTTTCATTTGCAACAAATCTCTAGTGACGGATTTGACTTTTCCTGTAATTTTCATTGGCATATTCACTCAAAATATACACAAAATGACCAATGAAAAACACCGAATTAAATCAAATAGGCCACATTAGAAGGAAGATTTTCAATGCTCCATCAGGATTACAGAAGGTAACAACCGAGTTCCTCGACAACACAGTCATGTGCACTATTCGGCATTAAAAGTTCAAAAGTGAAGTTATCCTACTTTTCCTGTGACTTTTACTAGTCACTATGATGATACTTTGTGTTAACAGTCAATGAAAACCACGGGGAAAGCCTAATAGGTGATTTTTCAGCAAGGTAATGCTAGACCTCATGTTGCAAATCTCACCACCATGTTCCTTCCTGACAACAACGTCCATACCATTTCGTAGCCACCGATGGCATCAGACATGAACCCAATAGAACACTTATGGAATTACTCGACAGATGACATTGCCAGCGAGGCGCGGCTCCACCCAATCTTTGATAGTTGTCTCTTGACCTGCGGTAAGAGTAGGCAGCCATCCCACAACAACAGATTCAGCAGTATGTCAGATCCATGTCATGGTGATGTCGTTCTATAATAGAGGCTAGAGGAGGTCATACACATTAATGAAACGGAGGCCTCAGTCGCAAAGAATAAAAGTCCGAACCAAATTTAATATCATTTCATTGCTAAAGTCTGAAAGATCATTTATGCCAAGGTTGAAACATTAATTCCACAAAATAAAATTTTGGTACACTCTTGAAAATGTATTGTCCATTAGCAGTGCAATAATGTTGCATTTCTTATTTTGAACAGTATATATATATATATATGCATTAGTATCAATGGATACTATTATTGGACTAGTAGGAAGGGTGGCACCCATTAATTCTTGTATTTTAGCGAGATATTTCGAGTTAAATTTCTACAGGACATAAACATATTTAAAAAATATAGAACAAATTGCTGTATTTTACTCAAAATAAGTTATAATATCATTTTAATGATCTTACCAAAGATATTTCTCTGGCATCGGAAGTGCTCGAGTCCCCATCAACTGTCTACAATAATTAAAACTGTGATTTACTTTTGTACTTTTATGCCGTAGAAGACATTTCAATACTGGGAGAGTCGTCATTAGTAAATATAATGTATATTTGATTCTTTCATGCGGTAGTGTTGTGATTATTAACAACATTAATTCACTCTCATTAATAAACTAAATTGTTTTAAAAATACAGTAGTCATTTCTTAATATAAATATGACAATGTATAAAAGTTGAAAAATATGAAGGGAAACAAGTGCAAAAGATGATCCTAACAAAAATGAATGCAGCTTATACAAGTATGCCAGCGAGACAGATATAGTGATAGGGTCTACAGCTGATCGTCCCACGAATTGTTGTGTTGAAAACTGAATATTTATTTTAAGTAATTATTTTAAATAATAGCCCCCCCCCCCCCACCCTCAACAGTGCTGCACTATATTTCAAGAATACCACCTCTAACACGTAACTCCATAGCTCATAAGAATAATTTTCAGGGATTTAATTAAAAATGTACTTGTAAACAAGACGTCACCACATAGTATCATCTACTTCAGTGGTCACTCTCATCGAGCAGGACCACAGTCACTGCCAAGCAAGTACATGAGCAGAAATCGGCGCACCAACAGGACCACAGTCACTGCCAAGCAAGCACATGAGCTGAAGTCGGCCCAACAGCAGAACCACAGTCACTGTCAAGCAATCACATGCGCTGAAAATCGGCGCACCAGCAGGACCACAGTCACTTCAAAGCAAGCATATGAGCTGAAGTCGGCACACCAGCAGGACCACAGTCACTGCCAAGCAAGCACATGAGCTGAAGTCGGCCCAACAGCAGAACCACAGTCACTGTCAAGCAAGCACATGAGCTGAAGTCGGCCCACTAGCAGGACCACAGTCACTGCCAGGCAAGCACACGGGCTGAAGTTGGCCTATCAGATGGATCACAGTCACTGCCAATCAAGCACATGAGCTGAAGTCGGCCCAACAGCAGAACCACAGTCACGGCCAAGCAAGCACATGAGCTGAAGTCGACCCACTAGCAGGACTAAAGCACATGAGCTGACCTCGACCCACCAGCAGAACCACAGTCACGGCCAAGCAAGCACATGAGCTGAAGTCGGCCCACCAGCAGGACTACAGTCACTGCCAAGCAAGCACATGAGCTGAACTCGACCCACCAGCAGGACTACAGTCACTGCCAAGCAAGAACATGAGCTGCAGTCGGCCCACCAGTGACTATGGTTTCATCCAACCCGACTAGATAACATGTATTCACAACACGACAAGATAACATGTATTCACAACCCGACTAGATAACATGTATTCACAACACGATTTTAAAAATCGTCATGTTGCTCGCCCTGTGAAGTTTCCCAGTCAGGAGCAGTGTCTGACTCTGCTCCTCGACAGAATCCACTCTCTGCAACTGGAGGTCCCTCTATAATAGTACGAATCCACCATGAGGAGCCAGGAGTCAGAAGAGGAAATCAACTAGCCAATAAGGCATGACGACAACATTATGCATTATAATGTAGAGGGAGTCAGCAGTATATATATATGAAACTTGAACTAGAAAGATATTAGTAGTTGCTGCATACCTACCTCAATAGACACAAGTAGTCTTCAAGATACGAGATTTTCAAATCTTTAGATTCCAAAGACTTCCAGAAGATCGGAGGAAAGATGGCATCACTGCCACATAAATCATAACACACAAGGAAGGTGCTGAATACCAGATAATTCACATAAAAAAACAATACCATTAAATTCCATATACTATATTTCTACTGCGAAAATGACATCCCATTAAACATGACCAGTATTAACATTCTCCAATAAAGATTTTCTGGCAGTGGGAGACTTTAACAACCGTCCCCAAAAGCTGGGGATACAATAATTTAGACAGAATAGGAGAATAGATAGAAAGTTGACAGAATGAAAATAACCTAATCCTCTTCAATAATCTAGAAAATCCACCAACTTCTACTCAAGAAGATGGCTAGCACCTCCACCCCAGACTGGCTGGAATAGGGACAAGAACAATAATATAATATAGAAGCATCGAGGATTTATTATTAAAGAAAAATTACTAATGCAGTAAGCAGGATTTGAACCAGATCCGCTTACATGGTACCTGCTCGCCTCATACATAAGTCAAAACGTTTTCAGTTTTCGACCACATCGTCTCTAAAAAAAATAATTCGAATTTGGCCAAGTCGTTCAACGTGTAAATTATCAAGCTATTATGAATATGAACATGTCGAACAACATACAGACAACAACAACACCAACAGACAAGCTGCACATGTATGTATATTCCTCGAGAAATAACATATCAAGACAAAGAAAACAAATGCACATATTAACCAACTGGAATCTTCTGCTCCAACTAATCTGCAGAAGTACATGCCCTAATCAATGCTTCAGAAATAATTAAAAACACAAGCTATTGACAACATGTGGTGTTTCTTACTGAAGCAATATCTGTCCTACAAGCACTATATAGCAATCATCATCAGGTGCCATGCCGGCTGGCGTAGGCGGTCATGGCTCTCCACACTCTCTGTCCACAGTAGTATGTATCAAAGTCGTTGTTTCCTTGCCGTGCCAGGTTGTCACACTGTCTAATATTTTATCACGTTGTCGCCCTGTCTCTGTTGCCTTCAATTTTGCCTATTGTGACTATGTTCTCTAAACCTGCCTGTCTCATGAAGTGGCCAAAAAAAAAAAGATTGCTTTTATCTTAAATTGTTGATTAAGGTCCGTTTCGCATTTGACTCTTTCAACACCTCTACATTAGTTTTTCTAGCAGTCCATGGTATTCTTAGCATTCTTCTTATATAGCGATACACTGTCAGATTCGAAGGAAGCCATACGGGAAGTGAGCATCGAAAGAAGGGTAGTACTATAGTGGATACCATGCCACTGTGGTACACCAGGAAATGACGAGGCAGATATGCTAGCAAAAGATGGAATATCACAGGAACAAAATGATCAAGAAATCACCAAGGAGGAAAAGTGGACCCTCATTAAATTTATTAGAACTATCGCACGACCAAGAGATAACCTATCACTATCTTAACAGAACTAAGCAAATGACATCTGTCATAACCACGTTTGAGCAGATGACATGTGTCATAACCACTTTTGAGCAGATGGCATGTGTCATAACCACTTTTGAGCAGATGACATGTGTCATAACCACTTTTGAGCAGATGGCATGTGTCATAATCACTTTTAAGCAGATGACGTGCCATAACCACTTTTGAGCAGAATAATCACTTTTGAGCAGATGACACGACACATGTGTCATAACAAATTTTGAGCAGATGACATGTGTCAACAACTTTTGAGCAGATGGCATTTATCATAACCACTTTTGAACAGATGGCATGTGTCATAACCACTTTTTAGCAGATGACATGTGCCATAACCACTTTTGAGCAGAATAATCACTTTTGAGCAGATGACACGACACATGTGTCATAACAAATTTTGAGCAGATGATATGTGTCAAACAACTTTTGAGCAGATGGCATTTATCATAACCACTTTTGAGCAGATGGCATGTGTCATAACCACTTTTGAGCAGATGACATGTGTCATAATCACTTTTGAGCAGATGGCATGTGTCATAATCACTTTCGAGCAGATGACATGTGTCATAATCACGTTTGAGCATATGACATGTGTCATAACCACTTCTGATCAGATGGCATGTGTCATAGAAACTTTTTAGCAGATGGCATGTGTCATAACCACTTGTGAGCGGATGACATGTGTCATAACCACTTGTAAACAGATGACACATGTGTCATAACCACTTTTAAGCAGATGACACATGTGTCAGAACCACTTTTGAACAGATGACATGTGACATAACCACCTTTGAGCAGATGACATGTTATAACCACTTATGTGCAGATGACACATGTGTCTTAACCACTAAAACACACGGTGAATATGTTAAATGACAAACTACTTTGTTTTAAATTCCAAACTGTCACTCACTCCATTACCTGTCGATTTCTTCTTATTATCTCTATTTCTTTGTTCTCTCTTTCTATCGCTCTCTTTCTATACCCTTTATCTGTTTACGTGCCCACCTTCTGCTCGCTGTGAGGTCAGGAAGGATAACTGACAATTGATCTCACCAGTTTTGATAATTGGTTGCCATGGCAACTCGTTACTGGGCTGTTTACAATTCCGTTTCGAAATTCAGTATTCGAAATTCAGTATTCGATGTCTGTTTTTCCCTTCTCTTTTATTTTCCCGTAGACATGTGACACTAATCTCTACATAAGACACATTTTTTTTGGTAATCTACAATGTTTTCTTTTGTAATCAAAGATTTGTTTAACACAATAATTGAAACCTGATAGGGACGGCATTTGGAATATGTGGATGTATTTATGTGGATCAATGTAAGCGCTGTTAAAAGCTACACACAATACAGCGGCGTTTGTTGAGTTATATAACCGATAACGCATGATAATGATGAGGAGTCAGATTTCACCAATGTATAGAATCCTTAGTTCTATATGACCAGTAGGAACACGCATTTGTTATCTACTTCCTGCATCTACTTCCCGCATGTACTTCGTGTATCTACTTCTTGTTTCTACTTCCTATATTTACTTCCTATATTTACTTCTTGTATCTACGTCTTGTGTCTACTTCCTATATTTACTTCTTGTATCTACTTCCTATATCTACTTCCTATATTTACTTCTTGTATCTACTTCCTATATCTACTTCCTATATTTACTTCTTGTATCTACTTCCTATATTTACTTCTTGTATCTACTTCCAGTTTCTACTTCCTATATTTACTTCTTGTATCTACTTCCAGTATCTACTTCCTATATTTACTTCCTATATTTACTTCTTGTATCTACTTCCTATATTTACTTCCTATATTTACTTCTTGTATCTACTTCCAGTATCTACTTCCTATATTTACTTGCTATATTTACTTCTTGTATCTACTTCCAGTATCTACTTCCTATATTTACTTCCTATATTTACTTCTTGTATCTACTTCCTATATCTACTTCCTATATTTACTTCTTGTATCTAATTCCTATATTTATTTCCTATATTTACTTCTTGTATCTACTTCCAGTATCTACTTCCTATATTTACTTCTTGTATCTACTTCCTATATTTACTTCCTATATTTACTTCTTGTATCTACTTCGTGTATCTAATTCGTCTATCTACTTCCTATATATTTACTTCTTGTATCTGATTGATGCATTTACTTCCTGTATATGCTCCCTGTATCCGCTTTTTTAAAATCTACTTGTTGTATCTGCTTCCTATATCTACTTTCTATCCTATATCTACTTCTTGTATCTACTTCTTGTACCTACTTCTTGCATCTATGTCCTGTATTTACTTCCTGTATCTACATTATATATCTACTCCCTGTATCCACTTCCTAAATCTACTCCCTGTATCCACTTCCTATATCTACTTCCAGTATATACTTCTCGAATCTACTTCCTGAACCTACTTCCTGTATCTACCTCTTGTATGTATTTTCCCTATCCACTTCTTGTATCTAAAACTTGTATCGTTTGATACTATACAAATTTATCTTTCAAACTTTGTGGATGTTACTTATGTTACTGGTATCTTTCAAGTGCTACTTTGTGTTTTTTAGTGCTACTTTGATATCATGTGTATCAACCAATAAATAATCTCCAGTTGTTTCGGTCGCCCAATGTCCATAATAATAGTATGCCTTGATATAATCAAGTGAACAAACATTCATGTTTGATATGTGCTGCCTCGCTACATTAAAACCCTAATCTCGTTATTCTAATTTCCAAGATCACATAAACCATATGCATGGGGTTCGCGTACACCCTGATGCCACAAACAGCACAGTCTTGCATAGTAATGACAATTTTTATTTCAATTTTGTTCAAACATTTCATTTTCATGTAAAAACATATCAAACTGTCCGTCGTAAATTTCACAATCTCAAACTGTCGAATAGCAAATTTCACGATTTCACTATCTCTAACTGTCGTATAGCAAATTTCACGATTTAACTATCTCAAACTGTCGTATAGCAAATTTCACGTTTTCATCATCTCAAACTGTCTTGTAGCAAATTTCACGTGAAACTCTCTCTAATCGAGACCATCTAGAATATAAGAGCTGTGGGCTAGTTGGAAAACATCCTTTCAAAAAGACTCATTTGACTTTTCCCGTCATTTTCTTTGAATCAAAATATACGCAGTAACCACTTGCAAGTTAAATGAGTCAGGAGTCATTTTGAAAGTTAAATGAGTCAGGAGTTATTTTAGAACATTATTTTTCAATTAGTCGAGCTCAAACTGTTGGTAATATAAACCGCTCTTATAAAGCATTTATTTCACTTATTTGTGTATGTCTATGTGTTTGTGTGGGTGAGCGATGGCATAGTATACTTAAAATAACATGTTTCATTTCTAGGTAAACCACGTTTTTAGTTTAGTTGTACTCAAATTAATTTTGCTAGTGGCCCTCCTAGCAAACTTCCTCCATGGCCATATTGGTACCTAATAAAAAATGCACGTCACTTCCTCCATGGCCACATTGGTACCTAATAAAAAATGCACGTCACTTCCTCTATGGCCATATTGGGACCTAATAAAAAATGCACGTCACTTCCTCCATGGCCACATTGGGACCTAATAAAAATGCTTGTCAAAATTTTTCAAAAAATATTTTAAAATACCTAATCAAATATCGCCCAAATAGTGAACGTTATGCGTCCCTTCCCAGGTGGTTCCTTATCCTATCAATTACTAAGTGCTTATGTTGGCTCTCTGTTTTAGTCGACTAGATATAACTACATTAGTCGTCCTTTCCTAGAATCTCCAGAGTACTTCTTCTCTGGACGTAGCTTAGATACAGAGGCTTACAGGATAGCAGTGAGGATAACGTTCTATAAAGGACACATCACATACATACATAGATTGTGTATTGAAATGTTTAAAAAAATCTACATTTGGTGTCAACTGCACTAAAATTCGCCATAAACGTTTATATTATAAAATGCCTATGCTGTGTCCTTTTTTTCTGTTTAAAAAAAAAAGAAAAAAAAAGGGACAACAACAAACAACAACAACAAAAGAACAATTGCATTCATGCATTTTTCTCATTGATTATTTTGGTTTCTATTTGTTTTAGTCCGCTTATTTCATCGTTTATTTTAGTCTTAGATATGCGCGAACAAATTTCAACTTGAATTCAAAGCTAAACATCTTGTCGTTCCATGATCATAGCTTGTTAACGAGACATATGTTTAGGTAAACATCTTGTTCTTGTGTGATCGTAGCTTGTTAACGAGACACATGTTTAGTTAACCATCCTGTTCTTCTTCTTTCTAACCACATGAATTGCAAGCAACTAGCTCTTGCTTCCTATGTGCAGTGGGGAGGTTTCTAAGAATTTTCGTTCATGCCTAGGAGACTTCAGCTTTCGGTTTAATGTAATGTATATTGAAGGAGCTATCTGCTCAAAGGGGGTATGAAAAATACTTTCTGTTCTTGTTAACGAGACACATGTTTAGTTAAACATCTTGTTCTTGTGTGATGATAGCTTGTTAACGAGACACATGTTTAGTTAAACATCTTGTTCTTGTGTGATGATAGCTTGTTAACGAGACACATGTTTAGTTAAACATCTTGTTCTTGTGTGATCATAGCTTGTTAACGAGACACATGTTTAGTTAAACATCTTGTTCTTGTGTGATCATAGCTTGTTAACGAGACACATGTTTAGTTAAACATCTTGTTCTTGTGTGATCATAGCTTGTTAACGAGACACATGTTTAGTTAAACATCTTGTTCTTGTGTGATCATAGCTTGTTAACGAGACACATGTTTAGTTAAACATCTTGTTCTTGTGTGATCATAGCTTGTTAACGAGACACATGTTTAGTTAAACATCTTGTTCTTGTGTGATCATAGCTTGTTAACGAGACACATGTTTAGTTAAACATCTTGTTCTTGTGTGATCATAGCTTGTTAACGAGACACATGTTTAGTTAAACATCTTGTTCTTGTGTGATCATAGCTTGTTAACGAGACACATGTTTAGTTAAACATCTTGTTCTTGTGTGATCATAGCTTGTTAACGAGACACATGTTTAGTTAAACATCTTGTTCTTGTGTGATCATAGCTTGTTAACGAGACACATGTTTAGTTAAACATCTTGTTCTTGTGTGATCATAGCTTGTTAACGAGACACATGTTTAGTTAAACATCTTGTTCTTGTGTGATCATAGCTTGTTAACGAGACACATGTTTAGTTAAACATCTTGTTCTTGTGTGATCATAGCTTGTTAACGAGACACATGTTTAGTTAAACATCTTGTTCTTGTGTGATCATAGCTTGTTAACGAGACACATGTTTAGTTAAACATCTTGTTCTTGTGTGATCATAGCTTGTTAACGAGACACATGTTTAGTTAAACATCTCATTCTTGTGTGATCATAGCTTGTTAACGAGACAAATGTTTAGTTAAACATATTGTTCTTGTGTGATGATAGCTTGTTAACGAGACACATGTTTAGGTAAACATCTTGTTCTTGTGTGATCATAGCTTGTTAACGAGACATATGTTTAGTTAAACATCTTGTTCTTGTTTGGTTCGTAGATAATAGTGAGCTCTAAGTTGTTCAAATTCTCCATTTGCCCTAACGAAATCGGAACATGACTTTTTGTACTAAAAACTCGACCAAAAGTTCGAAAAAGCGAAAATAAACCCACTGTTTTCGATTTTCCACGAAAAAGTCATCAAATGAATAATCACAATAACGACCTGACACACAAACACGCACGAATAACCGTTGTTGTTTTATGTAGGTAACCCCCTCCCTTTTCTTGATGTGAGCATATCTCGGTTCCTTATTCTTGTTTACTTATAACTTGTTAGTGAGACACAGGATTAGGTAAACATCTTAATTTTGTTTGCTGCGATATCTGCTTATTCGACATTGAACGTTCGACGTCAACATGACTTTTGGATCATTTCGATCTATGTAATAGCATTTCAACTACTCCCTCAAACATCTTAGTCGTTTTTTACGGCATGCATTGATGGTCACATTAGTATTATCGTTCAATCCTCTTTCAGGTCCCTTCAACAGCGAATGAAGAGAGTGACCGATTATAAAATGTATGCAGACAGGTGTAAGATGTTGCTACAAGATAAAACCATAGGAAGGAAGGAGGAAAAATCTGACACGAATTGACAAGAAAGAAAAAAGGGAGAAACAAAAAATATGAAAAGTGATATTTATTGTGTGAGTGAATAAACGGAGGATCTTTTTAATCTAGCCTCTGTTTTTATATTTGAATCTAACATCTCTAATCCGCACCTTCAGGTCAGATAAAACATCTTGGAATCTCATTGAGCTCTGGAATCCACTGACTGAAAATAACTAATCAGTCTGATAGCGCAGTCTGTACATTCCGCCTCTGGTTAATATTGTTGGGTACTTGTATGTAGAGAGGGTAAGGGAGAGTGAGGGGAGGGAAAGAGAGAGGGAGAGAGAGGGAGGGAGAGAGAGGGAGGGAGAGAGAGGGAGGGAGAGAGGAGAAGGAGAGAGGGAGAGGAAGGGAGAAAGCTCTTGCTGCACTAACATGATAGAATGGGTGGATAGAATGACATTGTGGAAGTTATTCTGTAAATATCTAATGTACTCTGTTTAATTATTTCATGTTTTAGGTGAGAAAGTGATGTATTGTGTTTAATTATTTCATGTTCTAGGTGAGAAAGTGATGTATTGTGTTTAATTATTTCATGTTCTAGGTGAGAAAGTGGTGTATTGTGTTTAATTATTTCATCTTTCAGGTGAGACAGTGGTGTATTGTGTTTAATTATTTCATGTTTTAGGTAAGAAAATGATGTATTGTGTTTAATTATTTCATGTTTTAGGTGAGAAAGTGGTGTATTGTTTTAGGTGAGAAAGTGGTGTATTGTGTTTAATTATTTCATGTTCTATTTGAGAAAGTGGTGTATTGTGTTTAATTATTTCATGTTCTAGGTGAGAAAGTGGTGTATTGTGTTTAATTATTTCATGTTCTAGGTGAGAAAGTGGTGTATTGTGTTTAATTATTTCATGTTCTAGGTGAGAAAGTGGTGTATTGTGTTTGCCTATGACAGTGAAACATTGTCAGCAAACATATATATACCTGGAGAAACTGTTAAACGCCGTTTGTGTGATGTGACAAAGTATACAAGTAGTAATATACGCTCATTATGATGAGTTTAGAATTCTATACATTATCCGTAAATATTCCTACGTTCTTTCAAGAGGCAGTCAAGACCGTCATTACACTCAAAAGAGAGTGTAGGAAACTCAGCCACGTAAGCGTGGATGATGAGATCAAGGCACTAATATTCGAGAATGCAGATGGCACAGATGTTGTGATTTACACGGACTGGTTGGTCATCCGCCACCAGCGATGCGCATGAGCCGTTACTGTCAGATCAAAAGAGAGAACAGTACACGAAGAGAACACGAAGCCAGTGGTGCCTTTACCGCAACAACAAGCAGTATAACTATCTATGGAAATATTCGACGTAACAAAGGCACTGTACTGGCTGGAATCGCAAGCCTATTACCATGCATGCATACTAAGTGATTCACTGAATATGATTCAGACAGTCAAAAGAGGTGATGTACGTAGAGAATGGGCGGAGTCATTGGAGAGAGCTAAAATGCGGGCATCACTACAAAACTCACTCATAATTTTTGTCCCCGGACATACGGGCTTGGAGGGAAACGAACAAGCCGACAAATTAGTTAGTCTCGCTAGCACAAAAGATGGTCAGCCTATGGACCGAGCAGATATACTCACTGCTTTTTGTGAGTCCTCATGATCAGAGGATTTCGAGATGAATAAGCATGAGTCAATATCGAGAAAGCAAGATTTGGGAGTGAGGATGGGCGTGGCCCAAAGAGAACCACTGATTTAAAAAATAGTAGTGAACCAACAATAGAACCGGAACCATCAGCTGTTATACCTTGAGAGATTTACTGAAGCGGAGATAGGAGCACCTATGGACGTGTCCGGTGTGCGAAGATAATAATCAACATACCTAATACCTAAACCGTAAATAATATATACAGGTAAGATATAGAATTCGAAACTCGTCATAATGAACGCGGATTTTGATAACTAAATATTTGTTTTTTCTATTTGAACAATATGCAACAAAATCAGCAACTAAACATGATCTTTTTCTTATGTTCACTCTCAAACTCCTGTAGATTAGCAGTATGTCTGTACCATAGTTTACAGCTTAGCTGCGATATATGCAACTTTGCAACTGACACTTCCGACTTCAGCGTGGTATCTGTGTCACATTTCGATCTGATCCATCCGAATTTAGCATAACTTCTGTGTTTACCTGTCGATCTGGCTCGTGAATATCCGTAAGTAATAAATAAACATATTTCAATTCCGCTACTACAATTGTCTCAACGAGAAAGAAAACGATAGGCATTTCGAACATGTACTTAGGAATGAAACCAGACTGCCTCTACAAGCATTAACATGGGTACCAGATGGTAAAATAAAATTAAGAAGACCTTTAGAGACTCTGCACAGAACAACCATCAAAGAGGGTATGATTTTGGGTCTCAATAACATGCAAGAATTACACACAGTAGCATCACATTGCTCGAATTGGAAAGCTCAGGTTTTTGCTATATGCACAATATTCGGCGTTGAAGGAACATTCATTCTTTCAATCATTTTCTGTTTGCGCTGAAGTTAGCGCATAGGGCAGAGGTAAGATCTCTCCAATTCTGTCTGTTCACAGCTATTCTGTGCAGTTCTTGAATAGAATAAATATTGGTTGTTTTACTTTCTCTAAGTATTGTTCTTATGAGTGTTTCTTTTGGTCTGCCCCTCGCTCTTTTACCTGTAGGTATCCATTCAAGAGATTGGTGGTGTATTCTGTTGATGTCTGCACGTAGGACATGCCCGATGTAGAACCAACGGCGTTTTCTGATAACATCTGTGATGAAATTTTGATGTGTCCCTTCTCTGATTTTATCATTCAACTTGAATTCACTCCAATGGGTGTTAGTTATCCTACGAAGACATTTGTTCTCGAAACTCAGTAATTTCTTTTCTGAAGATAAAGAGCTTTTTCAACTCTCACATCCATATAACAGCAGAGGAATAACGCAGGAATTAAATAAGCGCATTTTCGTGCGTGTGCTGATTTAAGGAACACATATAGATATAATTTCTTAACGCCATGACGTTAAAATGATAAAAAATCTGCGATATATTTTACATAACTCTTAAACCCGTCCTTGTGACATCGAGTTGTGATATTTCTCAGCAAGCAACATTCTACGGACACAGCAATCTTTATTTAGTTTCTGTAAGAAGTTTCCTGGCCAGTCTGTCTCACCTAATCATAGCCTCATTAGTCGCCATGATGTCATGGAGTTTGTCATTTTCTTACACTACTCCACATTGATGTTTCCGTAAGAGATCAGTGTGTTTGTCTACTAATTGCTCCTCATTGATTTCCATACGGTGTGGGATGGAGTTTCCACTAGAACGGGACATTCTTAGTAACTAAATTTTAACATGTGCCACAAGGGATGTGATCTTTATTTGAGAAATGCGTATGGTTTCTATGCTGCTTGATTGTTAGATTCCTTTAAGGCAAAAAAAAAACAACAACAGAGATATGTAAAGAGTGTTGATGAAAACAACACACTAACGACATTAACAGAAACGAGTGACGTTTCGACTAAAACTTCTTCATCAGGATTAAAAACAAACAGCAAGAAATGAATATTACAAAAATACAATAATAATGTCGGAGGGAAGAAAAAAAAGATAAGGGAGACCTTCTTCTTCTTCAGCGGTCATTCTCAAACTCCCACTGAATCTCGCTTGTAGCAGGGTAATGGTTCAACTAGATTTCCAGCAGGATGTAGTCCAAAACAATGGAAATGCGTTGTGTCGCCGTTTATTTGCGCGAATGGCTTATAAGTCTTCGGCGGTGATAAGGGAGATAAGATGAGAGAAAGCACAAAAAAATAAAAGAATTAAAAAAGGCAAATATGGCAAGAACAGAAGCGAGAGTATAAGGACAAGAAACAGAGCAAGTTTAATAAAAGAAGAGATATATATCTAAATAATTACAAAGAAAAAACTAAGTTGACGAAATCTGGTGTAGTCGCTAGACTTTTTAGGATTATCGGTCCTCTTCAGGATTTCTGTTCTTCTCAGGATTGCATTTTGTATATTTGAATGAATGATATTTTGCCTTAGTTTTTATCCATTTTTTGCGGGTTTCTTGATTTCTGTTACTGTTGCCTCTTTGGAGGGTCGCGTACTTGTCCGCCTTGCAACCTCTAGGTTGCTATCTTCCGTTTTGGTGTCATGGTGCCCCTAATCTCGCCCGTGACCTCCTTCATGCTTCCATGATCTTCTATGCAACATAAACATCTCTTGCATACCTTGTCTACCCCTTGATGAATCCCTCTACATCTTGCTGGTATCTATCCTATGATTCTGCCTGATTTGCTACATGTTCCTCTATATTTCGTACCATTGTGGTACACTACTGTTACTTTCTTTGTTATGATATTGTCTTTTCCATGTTCTGGTCTTCTCTGTCCCATATTTCTAGTTTAATTATTGTACAGTCCAGTCTCGATGTAGCAGCACAGTCCGGTCAAGCATATATACTGTTCAAAAAGAGAAACGCAACGTTGTTTTAGTTATCTTTATAAAATCTATTCGCTGATTAGACATCATTCAACATATCGACTGTATCTACCTGGTCATTAACATCTCGTGGTTACCTGAAATGTACTTATTTCGTTAGGTCATGAAAGAGGTCGTGAGATGAAATGCCCGAGAAAAGCCGCAAACTTGACAAAATGAGAAATTATGAAATCAGGAGAAGAAGCGGTATAGTCCCATGCACAGAATGCATCGAGAAATGACAAATAAAAGGGTTTGAACAACTTATGAGAACGAACTAGAACTAGAGCTGACAAATAGAGTCAATGAACAAACTATAACTGACCTGTAGAGTCAATGAACAAACTATAACTGACCTGTAGAGTCAATGAACAAACTATAACTGACCTGTAGAGTCAATGAACTGAATATAACTGACGAGCAATGAACTGACTATAACGGACAGAGTCAATAAACAAACTATAAGAAGTAGAGTCAATGAACTGACTATAACTCACAAGCATATTCTATGAACAAACTAGAGCTGACAAGTAGAGTCAATGAACAAACTAGAGCTGACAAGTAGAGTCAATGAACAAATGAGAACTGTTATTGGGTCAAGGCAACTGTAGTCGTAACCTTCGATAACAGTTACCATGTTGTTCCGACAGACTGAGGTTGTGATTTAACTAGTTACGAACACGGCGTAAGTGGGCAGAACAACAAAGACATCTGTCGCAAGGGCCAGAGTTGTCCCCTGATGTGAACATCTGTTTCGGCGGCATTAGACTCGAAACAAAATCGAGTCGGACGGCTGCTGGAACAGAGGGCGGAGCACTTATGGGAATGCCCCACGTGTTGTGAGGGCAGTTTCTATTCAAGAATCACGGCAAGCAAAAATAAATGAGGAAATTACAACTCAAGAATATATTATCATATTAAAATTGTGATTATGACATTTCTTATCGATCACTTAGTTCTCTCATTCAAAGCTGCTTTCCCCCCATATATCGTTGTGGTCGCCGTACCCGAGCCGTGTGCCTACCGTTAATGAGAGTAGACTAAAAAATATGATGAATTCTCTTTCATTTCGTCTCGGTTTCTTTCATGAGATTATTTTTAGAGATTATAAAAAGAAAAAATAAGTTCAATATAAAATTTTTGTTTGAAAAAAACTACGATTGTATTGTTTACACATTGTTGTCTTTCTGTCGTTGTCATGTTCTCTCTTTCTCTCTCTCTCTCTCTATTTTTATTTTAATGATTAAACTGAGTTTTCTTAGAATCAATTCTCAGATTTAATGATACAATTATTTTTCACATTGAAAAGTGTATCCTGCGTTCCTTCGTTAAATTTAATTTCATATTTTTCAAACAATTCAAGAACGTTGACATGCCTTTAGGCGTACGAGATTTTATTCTTTTTAATATTAAAAAAAAATATTTTTCTGTGGAATTCAACCAATGTTTCATAAATAAATTAACTCTCCCATAGTTGCTTGAGGCTCATGTTGTAAGTATAGCATAGCAGAAGTCAAAACTATTAAGAAAGTTATTTAATGAAATGACAAAATTCTCATTTGTCTCCAAAACTGTTAACATTCGGCAGTGTTGAACTTCGTATGCTCGTTAACACTCAGCAGTGTTGAACTTCGTATGCTCGTTAACACTCGGCAGTGTTGAACTTCATATGCTCGTTAACACTCGGCAGTGTTGAACTTCATATGCTCGTTAACACTCAGCAGTGTTGAACTTCATATGCTCGTTAACACTCAGCAGTGTTGAACTTCGTATGCTCGTTAACACTCAGCAGTGTTGAACTTCGTATGCTCGTTAACACTCAGCAGTGTTGAACTTCGTATGCTCGTTAAAACTCAGCAGTGTTGAACTTCATATGCTCGTTAACACTCAGCAGTGTTGAACTTCATATGCTCGTTAACACTCAGCAGTGTTGAACTTCGTATGCTCGTTAACACTCAGCAGTGTTGAACTTCGCATGCTCTTTGCTTAAATCTCCAGGAATTACGAGTAAAGAATGTCTTCTTTCCTATAACTCACAGCATTATCAATTCTTTTAGAAGCCTCCTATTGACAGCGGGTCTATCTATGTTAGAAATCATATTTCACAACTATGGATACATACTTTCAATGATATCACACAGCATGGAATCATTTAGCCGTATCATTTTTGGCATAATTCTAGCGATATAGCCATATGAATCGCTGGACGCTGGTTCGACAATAAAGGATTATTGAATACTATATATGATTTAGAATACAATTATTAATATCTGGCAGCCGTTCACTTACTTTACAGCCGTTCAGTTATGATCTTGTTTGGAAAAATGCCCAACTATTTAAAGTATTTTCAGCAATTGCATGTTCGTCTAATTAAGAGTGGAGACGTTGAGCAGCTCATGCGATTCTGTTAAGACAAATAGATTTGTCCGGCTGCAAATAAACAAACTCGCAGTATATCAAGAACCACTTTCAGCAGTGGTGAAACGGCGTAAACTTGTTTGGTCTGAACAGGACACGACTCACATTCTACAATTATTTTGCAAGGAACAGTCGAGGGTTGAAGGAGGAGAGAAGCACTGAGAAAATCGTGTACTGATATATCCAGAGCTGCAATCATACGACCACAATGGGTTATGTGTCTTATTATTCATCATCAAGTGACATATTCTTTCCAGAACGTAGTCTTTCCTATGGATCTCTTGAATTCTCCGCGGTCTTGAGCAAGTTGTCCTGCATCTTTCAGTGACATGCGAAGGCATTCTTGAATGACTTTTGTCCAACGGCGTCGTGGTCGGCCTTTGCCCCTGTTGCCTTCTATCATCCCCTTCAGTAACACTCTCTCCATGCCGTCGTGTCTCTTAATATGACCGAAAAAAACTAGCTTTTTCTTTAATATAGTGTTCAGAAGCCAGCATTCCTGGAAGTTAATTGTTCGTAATACCTCCTGGTTTGTTTTCTTCGCTGTCCATTGTATTCTCAAAACTCTTCTATAACACTTTAATTCAAATGATGCTATTGTCTTGGTCACTGTTTTATTTAGTGTCCATGCTTCGCATCCACATGTCGCCACAGGAAATACACATGTTCGTAGTAAACACAATTTGGTTCTTATGTTAGTACCTTGCCATAGTTTCTTTATCTGTTTTAATTTTGCCAGCGCCATTGCCGTTCTTCTCTTGATCTCAACTGCGAAGTACACAGTATTGTTTATATTAGTTCTTAAATGTCACTTCTTCCAAATTGCAGTTCTCAATATTAATTTTGGAACTTATTATTACTGTTAATTATTCTTATTCTGGCCCTACCTGTCTAACCTAAAAGTAATGTATGCTCTGGCCACATTATACAGAACACTACATAAAGATCCAAAGACCTAAAAAACATAACATGTTTTTGGTTTCATACCATAGGAAACACACTTAGTCTGTATGACGACTCATAAATATTGCCCAACGTTGTTCTGAATGAAGATAGTAGATCTATAATGCTTTTTTTAAGTAGTCTTCTTCTTCTTCTGCGTTCGTTCTCAAACTCCTGTAGATTAGCAGGATGTAGTTCGGAGAATGTAATGCGTTGTGTCATGGTTTACATCATTGCTGCGATATATGCGTCTTTCGGCCTGACACATCCAACTTCAGCATGGCTTTGGGTCACTGACCATTTATGGGATGAGGCAGCCAACTTAATCCCATAACCTCCTTAGTCGCCTTTTACGACATGCGTAGAAGGTAAACAGTGTTGCTATTCTTTGCACCCTTTTCGGGCCCCGGCAACACATGGGCGTGTTTAAGTAGTCATTAGCCATTACTGTGGTTTTCTGCCGTGTTCAATGTGTCTGTTACCAAGAGTGTTAAAATATGTGTGTTACGTGTTAATATGTGCGTGTATATGTGTTACATAATGTGAGAGTAGACGTATTTAAATGAACTTTTTATGTTATATTACTTATTTTTTTAAGGGATGCTTAGTGGTTGGATTAATAAAGACACGATTTTGCCGAAACAAAGCGAGTAGCTACGCCTCGAAATCTTCAGTCAATTTTCATTAAAAGATAGTTAGCAATAATAATAATTAAATCCACAACACTTTAGTGTGTGATATCTTCTTCTTCTTCAGCGTTCATTCTCAAACTCCCGCTGTATCTCCCTTGCAGCAGTACCATGCACATATGATATGTACAACACATTGGTGGGATATGGATGCCACATTGGGGCTATTAGTACAAACTATTAATTTAATATCACTATTAGTACAAACTATTCACTTAATATCACTATTAGTACAAACTATTAACTTAATATCACTACTAGTACAAACTATTCATTTAATATCACTATTAGTACAAACTATTCACTTAATATCACTATTAGTACAAACTATTCATTTAATATCACTATTAGTACAAACTATTCATTTAATATCACTATTAGTACAAACTATTAACTTAATATCACTATTAGTACAAACTATTCATTTAATATCACTATTAGTACAAACTATTCACTTAATATCACTATTAGTACAAACTATTCATTTAATATCACTATTAGTACAAACTATTAACTTAATATCACTATTAGTACAAACTATTCACTTAATATCACTATTAGTACAAACTATTTACTTAATATCACTATTAGTACAAACTATTCACTTAATATCACTATTAGTACAAATTATTCACTTAATATCACTATTTGTACAAATTATTCACTTAATATCACTATTAGCTTTACACGAATGAGTGGGGACAAGTTATTTCAGGGTTTTTTCTTGAGGTCATCAATACATGATTTTCTTTGTGTTTCCCCATCTCTTCACCTTCCACCCATAAATGCTCCCTTCTGGAGAATGTTGTAATGTAAATGGTATCTCGTTACTGGTCCTAACTAAATTGTTCAGAATACAGAAAATCAATCTGGACACTATTATAAGCAGTTAAATATCAAACTGGTAACGGTAATTAGACCCTGTATCACTATATTCTGGACGAAACTTGTACATTTTAATCTAGTGTCACGACTGCATTGTACGTTCTAAATGGTCCATACATCTAGAATCAGCTAATTCATATATCATGTACGTTACAATATGTTGTTTTCACAGCTATGGCAATGCGTTACAGTGTGCACAATTCAAGTCTCGGTTCATTATGAATTATAATATGTTAACGTGGGCAGGAAATTACGTGAGAAATAATTCCTATGATGATTCTTAATTTTCTTCCTTGATACATGCTGCAGAGAAAATATGGAACGACATAATGTTGATTTTGGGATCTTGAAAAAAATTGATCAGAAACATAAGCTGCCAAAAAAACAAAAAAAAACAGCGTGGAATAAAAGATAGCATTGAAAATTGCTCGGAGAAACTGGGAAATAAATAATTTAAATCCGAGAGAGACAGAGAGAGGGAGAGAGCGAGAGAAAGAGAGGGAAACTAGTAAATAATGAATGATTAGAGAAAATAAATTGGAACATAGATAATGTACACCAGAGACTGGAAAATATATAATGTAGACAGAGCGAGAGATCGAGACTGGAAAATATATAATGTAGACAGAGAAGCCGATACTGGAAAATATATAATGTAGACAGAGAGAGATCGAGACTGAAAATATAAAATGTAGACAGAGAGACCGCGTGACTGAAAATATATAATGTAGACAGAGAGTAACCGACACTGAAAAATATATAATGTACCCCCTAGAATATAATATAAAGTACATGAAAAAATAAAATTATGAAACGGAAAATATAATGTGCACAAGAAAGATAGACAGGAAAATAGATAATATACATATGAGAGATGGACTGAAAAAATATACAAGGTACACATGAGAGAGAGAAAGTTAAAGCGACTGGAAAATATAAATGTACACCTCAGAGATAATGGAAAATAGATAATGTACACATTTAAGAGAGAGAGAGAGAGAGAGAGTGAGTGAGTGTGTGTGTGTAAAATATATAATGTGCTTCTAAGATAGACTGGAAAATACATAATGTACACCTGAGAGATTTACTGGAAAATAGATAATGCACACTTGAGAGATAGACTGGAAAATATATAATGTACACTTGAAAGAGGGAAAAAGGAAAATATATATTGTACACCCGAGAGAGAAAACCTAGAAAAAAGTAATGTGCACATGAGAGAAACTGGAAAATATATAATATACATATGAGAGAGAAAATGGAAAATATATAATATACACGTGAAAGAGAGTCTAGAAAATATATAATGATGATACACCTGAAGGAAACTGGAAAATATATAATGTACACTTGAAATATAGACTGGAAATATATATAATGTACACGAGAGATAGACAGGAAAATAGATAATATATATCTGAGAGATAGACAGGAAAATAGATAATATATATCTGAGAGATAGACAGGAAAATAGATAATATATATCTGAGAGATAGACAGGAAAATAGATAATATATATCTGAGAGATAGACAGGAAAATAGATAATGTACACCTGCGAGAGAATGGAAAAATAATGTACACCTGAAAGATAGATAGCAACTGGAAACTATATAATGCACACCTGAGATGGAGAAGCTGGAAATAGGTAATGTACACCCGAAAAAGACTGAAAATAGATGATGTACATCTGAGAGGGAAACTAGAAAATATATAATGTGCATCTGTGAGAGACAAATTGAAACGGTGTTATGGAAGGATATACAATATATTTTGATGTGATAATGTTGAAAGTAGCCAAAAAATTGTAATGTGGAACAGTGCGGAAGCAGGACAGGCGTGGTAATGTAGTTTTGCAAATCATTAGTAACACATATATTAACAAACAGAAATCGACTTTCCGACCAAAATGACTTCATCAATACCACTAAATATCACACGACAGGTAAGAAATGGTACTGCCCACGGCCACATATTAATCGACAGGCGGGAAGGAAGTAGAAGATATATTTGATGAACGTGTCGAATCAGAAGATGGAATTTTAGCGGTAATATCATCATTATTGCAGTCTGTTCACGCCCATGGAGAGTGCGGTAGCCTATTTGATATTGCTTCGAAACGTTTTTAGTGAGATTGCTTCAAAACGTTTTTAGTGAGATTTCTTCAAAAATCCGGATCGTTATTTCTCGCCAGACTCAATCGCTCATCCAGTCAAGCCAGCTGTATATGGGTAGCTGATGGGAGTCCGGGAAGGCAAGTACAGCGAGGAAGGGAACTGGCCACCATACTTAATAGTTCCTGCAGCTTAGCAAATGAAATGTTACATTAATCTACTGCAAGATGTGTCCTACCTTTACCATAAACGTTCTTGTGTGCTCTGATGTGTATGTTCTTCAGTATGTGGTATCTTACTGTGTTAGAGTGAAAATCAAACTGTAGAATTCATTAGTGTTTTCTATTGTGCTGTAAGGTTGCACAATTTGGACACTCACTGCGGAAATGGAGACTATAGGCCTTCGAATACAAATCTTACAGGCAAAGTCTACACATCTAGAGAGAACATAAGACAAATGTATACATAAGAAATAAAATATAGTTGTTCATTTCTTTCAATAGTGAAACAACGAAAACGTGCATGATTTGGACATTTATTCGACATGATTTATTGTCTAAAACACAGATATAGATATGTTTCAAGTGAACGAAAGAAAAAAGAAGAAAAAGAAACGTCAAAAACAATACTTCAGGGAAGCATCAGAAGCAGAAGAGGACAAATAAAAGAATGGACAGACAACATCAGGGACTGGACAGGACACGATATTTCCTCAGTCATCTGCATCGGTAAAGATAGAAATCGATGGATGACTCTGTGTGTTGAAGCATCCAATGTGGTACCCCTGCCCCTAATTGCTCAATTGAAAACCTCAAGGAACTGTAGAGTTCTAACATACGCTGATGATTTCCTACTATACAACATGGGCAGGAACGTTACAGATACTGGTGACAGTGTACACTGTGGACTAGATCAATTGTCGATATGGTGCAGAACATATAACGCTGCGATGAATCCATCGAAAGCAAAGGTCGTCTGGTACTCCTTAAATAATAATCTGGTCAGGGGCACACTGTTGGCTGTCAATTGCATGGACTAAATTCATTGAATGAGAATAGGACCTTAAATATCTTGGGATAAACTTTGATAGAAGTCTCTCATTCAGCAACAACATCACACATATGATTCAGAAGGCTAAACGAGGGATCAGTGTAATCATGGTTATGGCGACCTTCGACATGCAGCAATGGGTACTTTTTCTTCTTCTACAACTGATGATGCTATCTATCATGGATTATGGCCTCGGCCTTCTAATACTGTAGCAGTCACAAGTCGATAGATTGGAAAAAGTTCAAAATAAGGCAATGAGAGCGGTACTGGGGTGTAATAAGAATATACCCATCTCTGCTATGAGATTTCTGCTTCATCTCCCCAGTATTAGAGTGTGTCATCAGGTAGCACAGGCTAGGCCGCACCTTAACGTGACAATACAACCACCACGCATTACATCAACGTCTAGATGAGTCAAAGGGACAACGAATAAAGCAAGGCAGATCATGGAAGACAGAGGCTAAAGAAACACAACGTAGAGTATGTGCATTTGAAGAAATAGGAAAGGGCAGTGAATGGGTGGAGGTAGACACTGAGAAGATTTCATTGACTAAAGTAATAATAGAACTTGACAAAGCGTGTCGAAAATGGACTGGTGTCAGGTCCCAGGTTTCAATTCATGAACTCGCCCAGCTACACTCGAAACCACAGGAAATAATTATATACACAGATGGCTCAGTTAACAGAAACACAAATAAAAGCGGTTGGGGTTTTGTTGCCTACAGAAACGGCGTGAAGTTGGTTGAGAAATCTTAAGCAACTCCCACTGTCACATCGAGCATGAGGATGGAGTTATAGGGAGTCACAGCAGCACTAAATTGGTTGATAAATGATCCATCAACACACTCGGTAATACTCACAGACTCTCAAAGTTTGTCTAAATTATATCTTGCTGTGCAAGATAGAACAGTACATACTGAGACAAGAATGAAGGGACTTACAGAACAACTCAATTGTCCAGTGCATTACCTGGATATACTGCCCTGGTCATGCTGGGATCAGAGGAAACGAGAGAGCCGACTTATTGGCAGGAATGCAGTGATAGACGGCACATTGCTGAGAAGAGAGAAAGCAGACTTAATCAAGGCAGTAATACATTCATTTCAAGATGAAGATGATGTCAATGAGGCTGAGAACGTACACACACAGAGAATGTTCGAAATGGGAGTATCTAGAGGGAAGGGTAGGAAAAGTAAATCTGTTGCAAGGCCTGGAAGATCACGCTATCAACACCTGACCATGACTCTGAATCTACATACACTGAGATGGCTGCTGAAACAGAGAGCGAGCACTTATGGGAATGCCCCAAGTGCTGTGAAGCTAGTTTCTAATCAAGAACCCCTACCCCACGACGCTGACTGGTTACTGGATTATAGGATATATGATCTGACTATTTTGGTTCTGTGATGGTTGAGCACCCTTGATGTGTTCTCTTGAATTCTATATGAAGTATATTTCTAGCAACTCACATGTCACTCCTAAATCCTGCATTTGTTTCAATGAAGTTAAACTTGAATCAGTCTAAGTCAAATGAAGAACACAATGCTGAAAGTAAGCATGGACTACATGTCAGGAAAGACAGACAACGCATATAAAATTTAGATAAACTTATTTACAAAAGCGCAATATTGATCGATGGAATACTTGCTGGATAGCAACTGTGCTGATGTGTAAACAAATTGCTGTAGTGTGTGGATCTTGCAATATGTGGTGGTGCAGTGTGTGGATCTTGCAATATGTGGTGGTGCAGTGTGTGGATCTTGCAATATGTGGTGGTGCAGTGTGTGGATCTTGCAATATGTGGTGGTGCAGTGTGTGGATCTTGCACCTCAGAGATCAGAACAATAACACCTGGTTTGTCACAGCATCCTCATTGTCTTCGGCGCTTTTCAATGTCTACACGTTAAAAATTTCGCAAGTGTAACTAAATTGTCTCCAATGTGATTTTCTCACTACCCCCAATAAGTTATGAGTTTTGCATGTGTGGTCTTGTGTGTCTTGCAGACGGTCATATAAGCAATAAAAAGAAGCAATTCGTTGAGTATTTGTTCAGGAATGGGAACTTTTGATGCGATCGTATCACAGCAACGGAAGATTTTTGTTTGTGTCTTTTCTCTTTTTTTTTCTTCAATATCTTTAAATATATTATTCCTGAATAATGTTGCTTCCGCACGCAGCTTCTGTCCCCAGACATCCAGAGTTTCAGCTGTGTTTTCCCAGATTTTGGATTCTATGTGGAAGCCTTTCATTGAGGATTTACAGATGGCTTTATACCCCAGCATTGGTCTACTGCGGGTTCGATGGCCTTCAGCCAGTTTCCTGAATAACATTTTAATTATGAGCTTTATTATGATTATTATTACACACAAATAGTGAAAATACCGGATTTACAAGCTCCATTTTGTGTCCGGATTTACAAGCTCCATTTTGTGTCCGGATTTACAAGCTCCCTCTTGTGTGCCGGATTTACAAGCTCCATCTTGTGTCCGGATATACAAGCTCCATCTTGTGTCCGGATATACAATCTCCATCTTGTGTCCGGATATACAAGCTCCATCTTGTGTCCGGATTTACAAACTCCCTCTTGTGTCCGGATTTACAAGCTCCCTCTTGTGTCCGGATTTACAAGCTCCCTCTTGTGTCCGGATTTGCAAGATCCCTCTTGTGTATTCGTTATCTAAATTATACCACTTTCCCTGAAGTGACCCATACATAATTATCAAATTTCCAGAGAATATCCGACGATTTTTGTGTCACTATTCCCAGGAATTATGAGCAACTTGCTCTGACTTTATATGTGCATTCGAGTGGTTTGTCAGAGATTTCTTTATTTGCTCTTACTTTCTATGTGCATTCGAGTGGTTTGTCAGATATTTCTTTACTTGCACTTACTTTCTATGTGCATTAGACTGGTTTGTCAGAGATTTCTTTCACACTCAGGACGCTTCTGCTTAATGTAATGTCTTTTGAAGAAACCCGCTACTCGAAAGGGTATATGTTAGGAGACGAACTTTTATTTTGCCTGCGTACCAACTCTGCATCACTCCTCCGACAAGGAGGTATTCCTGGAGTTATTTTCTTCAGTGGCACACTGTGCATCTTTCCTTTGACAAGGAGGTATTTCATTCTGTAGGACGATAATTATATCACTATCCTCTTTCATAGTTCCCAGACCCAATTTCTTCAATGAATCGTATTTTCCTAGTTCCCAGACCCACACACACAAACACACCAGTAATCTGCGATTTGACTTCTGCATATCTCATGAAATCGCCCCGTCCGCTTGTGATGACCTTCGAATCCATCACCAACCTAGACTGTGTTTTGACTCTCTCAATTGTGTTAAATCAACCCGAAATGTCCGCCGAAGACAGATGTGTCAGGCCATTTGCGCAAATAGACGACGACAGAGCGCATTTCCATCCTCTGGACCACATCCTTCTGGAAATGTAGTAGGACCATTGTCCTGCTGCAAAACGGATCCAGTGGGAGTTTGAGAATAAAAGCTGAGGAAGTATAAATCACCCGAGAGGCAAGTGGGTAGATTGTATCTCTCTTTGACGAGTAGCTTTGCAGCTGGCGAACAAATTTCCTGTAAGAAAGACGACATCATGTACCCCACCCCCATGGCCCATGTGTACTTAATCCAATTTTCTCTGTATGAGCCGTGTTTGGCGGCGACGGTGACAGTCTAATTAGGCGGAGGTTCCTCGTTCTCCGAGGACTTTTGTCATTTGGTACACGACATAAAAAGTAAGAAAACGAGACAAAACATGTAATGAACATGTTTTTTTTCCACAGTTGTCAGCACATCTCCAAACTTTCCTTAGTAATCTCCAACTACATACATGGAAAGAAGATAGTGATCCTATTCGTTGAACACTGAAATAGAAATCCAGGCTCCGGTATCCACCCTTAGACTGAGCGACCGCTTCTGTAACCACTTGCATGCTATCAAACACAGAACACCCACTCCTGTGGCCAATCACTTCAACGGCGATGGCCACCGTGGTGTCCTTGACATTCAGGTCACTGCCATCAGATCCTGCACCACCGATGATATATCTAGGTACGCCCTCGAAAATCGTCTCATTTTCGAATTGGGTACCATCAAGCCATTTGGACTCAATTCCGACCACTCTTTCGCTTAGTTCTCGGTCGTATTGGTCTTTGTTACGTCATCGTTTTGTTCCTCTCGTTCCACCTGTATTATCGTCTTTGTGTACTTCCTGTTCGTATGCTTCCGGTATCTATCTTACTACCACATTTCACTCGGATACGCATACATTTCTAGTTGTGGTTTTTTAATGTTTGTATGTTATGTCCGTATCTTGAAAAAGGCCTATTGCCCGAAACGTCGACTTTTCCCGTGTATTGTCATTTGTAGATTATATTCTGTGTTTTGCTTTGTTATATGTACCATATTTACATCCGTTAGTGATAGTGTGTAGTGTTTTAGTCGTCATTCAGTAGGACTTCATTACCTGTCATCCACGTGAGTATTATTTTCCATTATGTTCTACTAGCAGTACCACCTTCTATTGGTATCCACCCGGGAGATTAAATTGTGTATTCTTGAATGCCCTTCTCCCATAATCCACCAGCTGCTATTTTATGAATGGTAAGCCAGACTTCAAGTAATCCCCCCCCCCCCCAAGCGTGTCCCGTTTTTTCCTAAAATATATTGTGCAGTAAATTAGAAGGTATTACACAACTAGACGATTAATAAGCTTACCGGCATTGATGGTGGGTCTAAGCTATGTTCGACGTCTTCTATTTTATATAAAAATCAGTAACACTTTCTCTAATTTCTCACTCCCGTTTTCTGTTATCGAATAAGTTATTTGAAACATTTATTTACATATTTTTCTAGTTTTGTCATTTATCATGTCTACATTTTCCGGTTTCTATTATATTGTTTTCTTATCTCACAAGAAACCATATTTACATTTAGCTCTGTTTTCCTCAATATTTTATTCCGACGTTAGTTTGAGTGTCTGTATTGATTTCTCCGTACTTTATCTCCGCTTTGTGCGTTAAATTTATTTATACAGCTTGCCAGAATATATTCAATAAACAATTTAACAAACACAAATATATTTTTTAAAGAATCACACAAGAAAGAGAATTATAACAAAACTAATTAACTGTGTTGCCTCAAAATAAATATAAACACTGAGATCTGGAAATGATTTCATACCTTACCTCCACAATTGCATCATTCTCGCTACCCGTGGTTCTATCTTATCAAATCCTTTCTATATTGTATTGAATGACAGAGATTACTTTCTTCTTGTATTCGTACAAACTGGCAAATTATTCACTTGGATTATATCTTAGTCTGTAATCTAAAACAGAACAATATCATGCCAGAGTTTTCTGGTTTATGTGGCTGACATATCTTTATTTGTAATATGATCTGACATTAAAAATGAAATGGGCTAACTTTCGAACAATTTCTAATGTGGACAAAAAATCCCATGTTTCAGAGATATAGTGCATTGTTCTGTATAAACTAAAATGTAATTTACTTAGTTAAATTAACATTTAGCACGTCAAGCTTCAGTAAATATATTTCCGGTGTATAGTGGCGTAATACTGCAACCTTAACGCACAATACTTCCATTACATGATTATGTCATATTCTCCATCACATGAATATGTCATATTCTCCTTCACATGAATATGTCATATTCTCCATCTCTTGATTATGTCATATTCTCCATCACATGAATATGTCATATTCTCCATCACATGAATATGTCATATTCTCCATCACATGATTGTCATATTCTCCATCACATGATTGTCATATTCTCCATCACATGATTGTCATATTCTCCATCACATGATTATGTCATATTCTCCATCTCTTGATTATGTCATATTCTCCATCACATGATTATGTCATATTCTCCATTCCTTGAACGTGCCCTAGTCTTCACCACCTGATTGTGCCCGTGCCCTCACCATCTGATTGTGACCTTGCCCTCATTACCTGAATGTACCTATCATCTGAACGTGCCCTAGTCTCTACAACGTGAATGTGCCCTTGTCTCTACAGCCTGAATGTGCTTTAGTCTCTACAGCCTGAATGTGCCCTAGCCTTTATCATCTAAATATTCCATATACTTCATCTTCTGAATGTGCCCTAGTCTCTACAGGCTGAATGTGCCCTAGTCTCTACAGCCTGAATGTGCCCTAGTCTCTACAGCCTGAATTTGACATAGTCTCTACATCCTGAATGTGCCCTAGTCTCTACAGCCTGAATTTGACATAGTCTCTACAGCCTGAATGTGCCCTAGTCTCTACAGCCTGAATGTGCCATAGCCTTTATCATATAAATATTCCATAGACTCCGTCACCTAATGTGTCCTAGTATCAACATGCTCGTTGTGTCATAGTCTCCATCATCAAAGTATTCCATAGACTCCGTCACCTGCATGTGTCATAGACTCCCCGACCTGAGTATGTCCTAGCCTCTACTACCTGTATGTCCTAGTCTCCACAAACTGAATGTGCCCTAGTCTCTATCATCTAAAAATCCCCTAGATTCCATCAACTGAATATGTCCTAGCCTCTACTACCTGTATGTCCTAGTCTCCACAAACTGAATGTGTCCTAGTCTCTACTATCTGTATGTCCTAGTCTCCATCAACTGAATATGTCCTAGTCTCTATCATCTAGATATTGCCTGTACTTCATCACATGTTTTTGCGCTTGTCTCCACGATCTGTATGTGCCCTAGTCTCCATCACCTGAATGCACAATAATCTCCATCATCTGAATGCACAATAATCTCCATCACCTGAATGCACAATAATCTACATCATCTGAATGCACCCTAATCTCCACCACCTGAATGTGCCCTAGTCTTTGTCATCTAAATTTTCCAGACTCCATCATATGAATGCGCCCTACTCTCTACAACCTTAATGTGCCCTAATCTCCATCACCTAAATGTGCCCTAGTTTCCACCACCTGATTGTTCTTCCCCAAACTAAACGTGAAATTAACTAATATAAGTAGCACGTGTTGTCAGGGTCGGTAAAGGTGAGTACAGAATAACAAAACTGTTGCTTTCCATTCATATCGTATGATGGGACTAAGAAGGTATGGAGGTGGAGTTGTCTCTTCCATCCATTATACTGAATTCACTGAGGAGCTCTATGTGCTAGACCTCTTGTACAGAAATCTCACAGCTAAATTCACTAAAGAGCTCTATGTGCCAGACTTCTTGTCCAGAGATCTCAAAGCCAATTTATAAATCACAAAACAACGTATTCCATGCTCTGTGAAACAATGTATTCCGTGTTCTCGATTGAGTTCCGCTAAGAAAAAGAATGACAAAGTTTAACGCAGAAGATCAGAGAACAAATAATATACTGGAGCTATAAGTTCCTTCGTGCCTGAAAGAGATCGGATATCAGTTCACACTAAGCAAATGTTAGATGCGACTTCAATGAAATTTTTCAAATGCAAATTTTGCTGGATGTTGTCGTGTCTTCAGGGAGAAACAATGTAGAATTTTCTGCCTGAAATTGACAAAATCGATATATCCAATTTGCTCAACTCAACTTCAACAGAATCTCAGTCTGCGAGTTTCAGATTCTTTGACGGCAATTCTGGTATTCTATTCATTGTTTTGTAAAAACATTTTCATGTTAATAAGTACGTTCTAAAGTACTAAACTACATAACTTAATTCTTCAAATTTTAATTTATACAAAATATGTTGACACAAATGAATTAGATATGTCCATAGCTCTTTCTTTAAGATAATGAAGAAATCACACATCAGGAATCAAATATGTGATTTTTCTACTGGACCAAAAAAAACCTCTTCGGAATCAGTTTCAGAAATTAATATTTACGATTATCAGACAGATATGTTTTCAACTGATAGTGAGTTCTGAAGAAAAAAGGATGATTTTAATATTCAGACCTGTAAAACATTGACATTTTTTTTATTGTAATCATTGAAGTACTTGATCATTATCAGCAAGAACTGATGAGAATTTTGCAAACAAAAATCATTTTCTATCCTGCCTTTTTGTTTCTCTTTTCCAGCTTGCTCATGAAAGTTTCCAAGAATTTGCGGCATTTAATGGCTTCTTTATTCCTCCCTAGCAATCGACGTCTCAATATATTAAGTAATTAACTCTATCAACTAGTGTTTGTGTGAATGTTACACTTACTAAGTAGTTTAATACTGAACCGACCAACTAGTGTTTGTGAGAACGTTACACTTACTAAGTAGTTTAACACTGAACCGACCAACTAGTGTTTGTGAGAACGTTACACTTACTAAGTAGTTTAACACTGAACCGACCAACTAGTGTTTGTGAGAACGTTACACTTACTGTACCCTGTTTATTCCTAAAAATTAAGTGTATCAGTGCTTCTGATTGGTTGTTGCACGCAGAACACATTATAAACATTATAAACGATATTTAAGTGCCCAATAATATTGCATTTAAATGTATTTAAAATTAAAAAAAATGTTTTCTTCTTCTTCTTCAGCGTTCATTCTCAAACTCCTGCTGAATTCTCTTGTAGCAGGACCATTGTCCTCTAGATTTCCAGCAGGATGTAGTCCAGAGAATGGAAATGCGTTGTGTCGCCGGTTTATTCGCGCCAATGGCCCGACACATCCGTCTTCGGCGGATTTAATGTTTTCAATAATATTGCTTTTACATGTCCAGCGGTTTAAAAATCACATGTTGCCAGAAGTAATTAGGGGGGGGGGTGTACAGTTACAGACATGTTTCAAGTGAACGAAAGAAGAAGAAGAAGAATATGGGGGTGTGTTTCGACCCAATTCATTCTTAAAGTGAACAGAGTATAAGTAGTTGAACACTGAACCGACCAAGTAGTGTTTGTGTGAACGTTACACTTACTAAGTAGTTGAACACTGAACCGACCAAGTAGTGTTTGTGTGAACGTTACACTTACTAAGTAGTTGAACACTGAACCGACCAAGTAGTGTTTGTGTGAACGTTACACTTACTAAGTAGTTTAACACTGAACCGACCAAGTAGTGTTTGTGTGAACGTTACACTTACTAAGTAGTTTAACACTGAACCGACCAAGTAGTGTTTGTGTGAACGTTACACTTACTAAGTAGTTTAACACTAAACCGACCAAGTAGTGTTTGTGTGAACGTTACACGTACAAAGTAGCTTCACACTGAACCGACCAACTAGTGTTTGTGTGAACGTTACACGTATCAGTACTAAGGAGCGCGGTAGCCTAGTTAATAGTGAGCTTCCTTGCTATCACCGTGTTACAACGTTCCAGGTTCGAAACCACATCTGGCCAAAAAAATCGGGGTTGTGATTTCTTGCTGGACACTACCACTCCTCTGGTCGACTCAGCTGTAAATGAGTGCATGACGCATGAGTTAGGGGAGATAAAAACAGCAAGAAAGGGAGTTGGCCACCCAACCTAATAATTGCTGCGGCGTAGTACATGAAGAGCTCTATCCCCGACGACATGTTACTGCCATGGAACCCACCTTTAATTTTACGCGTACTAAGCAGTTTAACACCGAGTGGACCAACCTGTGTTTGCCAGTTTATACTTTCCACAAATAAATGTGTAGAAGTTTTCTATTCATTTCTTACTTCCTTATGTTACATATTGTCAACTATTATTGCTGTTCTGCAAATCTTGATCACACAGGCAAATCTGAAATAAACAATTTATTTGCGTTCCATTAGCCGTTATTACTGATTTGACCCAATCAAATCGAGAATAAACACAACAATCTTTCCTTTACAAACTACACAGATTTCAGCTCCGTCATTCGATAACGCCGTTGTCATAGCAACCAGACGAGATTGATCTGAAATAGGTCATAGAAACTTCATTTTGTCCCAGCGTGGTCAAATGGAAATCATGATTCCAGGTAAACTAGAACGTTGGAACAAACATTATCTAGTGCTGTAACAGTGTTTGCAAAGAGCAGGATAGCAAAGGCCAAATGCATTTCAAGAGATGAGAAACATTTTGTGCAATGGAGTAGTGTCAATGCATACGAGAATTCGAATGCTATGTTATTATATTGAACCAATCCTTCTTTATGAATGCGAAGCATGAGCGGTATACAAAAGAGATCAAGATAAGATGGAAGCAACTAAGATGTGGATTTTTAGAAGAATGATGAAAATTCCATGGACAGCCAAACAACTAATTTAGACGTCTTCGAATTTGTTATCCCATTGGTAGATCTGATATCGTTAGCATTGACACTATTCTAAACACCTTAAACAGGTAAATGAGTTCACTTACTTAGGAAGCATTATATCGAGTGAAGGGAAAACCAGTAAAGAGATACAAAATAGATGCAACAAAACATACCAGATCCTAGGACAGATGACACGCATTTTCAAGAACACAAATGTAAACATAGACACTAAAGTTGCATTATATAAGAGTATTATTATTCCATCACTATGCTACCAGTGCCAAACCTGGACAATGACAGCACAAGACAAAAGAAAAATAGTGACAACAGAAATGACATGTCTACGAAGAATACTCGGAGTGTCATTAAGAGATAGAATTAGAAACGATAACATCAGACAGATAACCAATACAATACCAGTATTGGAACACATCAAAAGACAGCAGATCAAGTGGTTTTCACACGCTTCCAGACTACCGACATATAGTATGCCACAGATGGCCATGACACATAGACATAACGGTTATAAAGCCAGAGGCAGACCATGTAAAAGATGGATCCCAGAAATCAAAGAAGCCACAGGAACAAGCTTACGAACAGCGCACAAGAAGGCCATCTCCAGAGAACTCTTCCACCCCTGACGCTGCAAGGCAAACAAGGGACACAGCGTATAGATAGATAGATAGATAGACACTATTCTCGTGCAGACACAGATATGTTTGGCAAATCATCTGGTACGTATGCCAGATAATCGCCTACTAAAGATACTTGTCTATGGTGAGTTGTAGAAAGGTATACGATCTCAAGGTACCCAAAGATACTTGTCTATGGTGAGTTGTAGAAAGGTATACGATCTCAAGGTGACCAGAGATACTTGTCTATGGTGAGTTGTAGAAAGGTATACGATCTCAAGGTGACCAAAGATACTTGTGTATGGTGAGTTGTAGAAAGGTATACGATTCTCGAGGTGACCAAAAGAAGCGTTACAATGTCACGTTAAAGACCTCACTCAAAGTTTTTGAAATAGTCCATGATACATGGGAAGAACTTGCACAAAATTACTTGTTAAGTAATTGACATCACAAGAGACAGAGTTATGGAGAAACATGCTCGCCTACGCCACTCGGCATGGCACTTAATTAATTGAAAAGTGTAAACTATGTCTAGGTTTAGTGCCTGAATGTTGATTTATGTTTAGTGTGATGTCCGGCTAATTACGGCTAATTTGTGTGGTGGGAAGGGAATCGGGACTTCAAGGGATCTAAGAAAGTATAACAATTTCCAACAACGGAAGGGGTTCAAGAAAAGTTGAAGTCAACAATGGATTATTTTATACAACAAATCTTTAATATAATAGTCGCGTTTTGTCAGATCTCCGGAATGCTCTATAAATAGCGCATTTACGTCACAGAAATTTGTGTGACATCCAATAAAAACGATTGGTATCGTGACGTTATTCAGAGCAGACGAAATTTTTGTATACAAATGTTATTGATGCGCAACAATCTGTATCGGTTTGTGGTTAAAGTTATCCAAAATACATTATATTTAAAATATACATATAATTTGCTTTAAATGATGGATGAAGATGATCCAATCGCAAGAAAGCGTCAAAAAAACAACAACAAAAAACAAAAAAACAACCGCGACATTCGCATTTACTCATTAATAAAATATTGATTATGGGCTGTATGATGTAAGAAGAACAGGAGGTAAACATAAACATACATGGAGAGAAACTACAACAAGGAGAACATTATTAATATCTTGGACACATAGTCACAAATTATGGCAGATGTGAAACAGAAGTTAAAAGGAGAATAGGAATGGCTAAAAGTACCTTCAATGACATGAGGAAATTATTAATATCTAAACAAATTACAAACAAGTTAAAAATGAGAATTATAAAATGCTACATCTATTCCATATTAATGTATGGCTCAGAAACATGGACACTAAATAAACAATTAGAAGACAAAATTGATGGCTTTGAGATGTGGGTATATAGAAGAATAGGGAGAACATCATGGAAAGAGAAGAAAACAGATAAAGAGGTGCTAAAGAAACTTAATATTAAGAAAGAACTACTAAGAGAAATAAAGATCAGGCAAATAAAATACTTTGGACACATTAAAAGACGACACCCTATTGAAGACCTTACTTGAGGGTAAAGTCAAAGGGAAGCGAGCAAGAGGTAGGCAGAGATACAAGTGGGAGAGTAACATCACACGATGGACATGTTAAGTCTAGCAGAGTGCACCACCAAGACAAGAGACAGGAGATGTTGGAGATGTTGCAGCCAACCTTCGTTTCGGAGATGGCACTTAATGATGATGATGATGATGATGTATGATATCATACTCGCTTTTATTACCATACGGTGAACTGGTTGGCAATTACATTGGCAATGTGAACAATATCAGGGTAAGCATCCCATTAAATTTCGTCCCGACGGGACGACGGGTCCCGACGGGATCAGAACTAATATAGTATATTATAAAAACGCAGACAACATTGTATATAATTTCATTTTCTATTGTTCACTCTTAATACTTTGCAGTAGATTACCAATTTCATAAATAACATATTTGATATGAGTTTTCCCTCGCAAAGCTAAATACCTTTTGCGAACAAAATAAATTAATGAAATGTACATAAACTTCACAAAGAGCAACTTGACATCAGCAATAAAGATCTTTTTCGATATTGTACCACTTGAGTCTGTTGGTGATAAGAAAATACAGTCATCATGTAGTTATCGCTGTAACAAATTTACATAAGAGCAAAATATTAATGGATTTAAATGTATTTAAATGAATACAGACTCTGTTCATACTTGGTTAATGTCAAATGGAGAGTTCAATATTTGATATAATTTACAGCTGTACAAGTTGTAGTTCCGGCAGAAAATGAGTCCTATATTGTTGACATATTTGTCTACAACTATCCTGAATAAACTCGTCGATTCTTCTTCTCGAACCCAGGAATTGTGAAGAATTAGCTCTTACTTCCTATGTGTAGTGGAGAGGTTTCTCCGAGATTTCTTTCATACCTAGAAAGCTTCAGCTTTCATCTTATTGCAATGCCTATTGACGGAGCCTTCTACTCAGAGGGGGTATATGTGGCGAGACAAGCTGATAAATTGCCTGGGACACCCATTGTGTGTCTTTCCTCCGACCAGGCACTTCGTTGCCAGCTAGCTGTTCTTCCTGTAGGAAGACCATTCCATTACCACCATTTGTGTCCCTAGATTCCATACTTAATTTCTTCCGTATGAGTAATGGCGATCGTCGAATTATACTCTGGGTTGCTACACCTTCCTAGACGAGGTGCTGCTTTGCCAAACACGCCACTGGTCTGGGATTTCGCCTCGTCCGCTTGAGTTAGCCTTCCAATCATCGCCAGACGCGTTCGTGTATTTTGACTCTTCGCCAAGTATATTGCCCAAAGGAGTAGGTAAAAAACGAATCAAATACAAAAAGCTGTGCAGTGGACCCTTGTGTACTGAACCTAATTCTCTCTGTCTGATAAATATTAAAAAACAAGAATCATCTTTTTTGTTGTAACTGTTTTCTTTGTACGTAGCACACTATCTAGCAAATAGAATTGCAATCGTTATTGGGATCTTCGGCGGGTCAGTGATTAAAGCAATGACTCTTTCCTGTGATCTAAATTCGATTCTAAAGCAATGACTATTTCCTGTGATCCAAATTCGATTCTAAAGCAATGACTCTTTCCTGTGATCCAAATTAGATTCTAAAGCAATTACTCTTTCCTGTGATCCAAATTCGATTCTAAAGCAATGACTCTTTCCTGTGATCCAAATTCGATTCTAAAGCAATGACTCTTTCCTGTGATCCAAATTCGATTCTAAAGCAATGACTCTTTCCTGTGATCCAAATTCGATTCTAAAGCAATGACTATTTCCTGTGATCTAAATTCGATTCTAAAGCAATGACTCTTTCCTGTGATCCAAATTCGATTCTAAAGCAATGACTCTTTCCTGTGATCCAAATTCGATTCTAAAGTTTAGGTAGAAATCTACGTAGACCGCCCGTGTGTTGCGACGGGGAGCAAATAATAGCAGCACTGTTCACCTTCTATATAATGTCGTAAGAAGCGAATGAGGAAATTATGGTGTAGAACTGGCTGTCCCATCCTCTATAAGGCTACAGTGATCCAAATGTCATCATGTAGTTGGATGTTTCAGATAGAACGGCACATATATCGCAGAGCTGTTGTAAACCATGAGACTACGTCCTGAGAACTAGCGCAGATGAAGATGATGCTACTCAGACAAACACCGGTTCCTAAGACGTCTTAGCATTATAAAATAAATAGATGATCTCTAGGATTGCTGTTAGTCGTCGAAAAATGCAGCCGCAATATCGTATTCCCATGTAACGCATCGCCGCGTGGTTAAAACGCCGTTCTCAGACCATTGTCGTCCCGAGTTCAATCCACGGTAGGGATAAAATGTCAAGATATACAAAAATAGGTAGGTGTGTTACCAAAATAAAACATGAAACAACAACGAGATGCAGGGACAGACGACGTTTCGACTATAAAGTGTTTCATGTTTTATTCTGGTAATACACCTACCTATTTTTGTATATCTTGACATTTTGCCCAGTGTTACCCCAGCCACCTACTTCCTGTTTAGGGTTGTTACTCTACACTGGAAGATTTATCCCCACGGTAGGGATAGGATGTTTTTATTTCAGAAACAATCAAAATCTTTCCTGTACATGTCCATAGAAAACCCATAGAAGTCCTCCACTCGTTCACAGAAAAACATACAGTAACGGAAGTTTTGATAGACTTGAAAGGGACATTACATGTGAATAGTGTACAACCGCGTTTGTTTCTTTCACAATCATGTACTAACCACCCGGACACCTAGTCAAGGAATTGATACAATAAAGTTATTTTATTAATTACGTTGAATAATTGTATTCAAAATAATTATTTTATGGAACGATAAACAAATCAGGAAATTCTAAACAAATTATGTGTGAAAATAGAAGTAGTAAAGGAAACAAGAGTCGAACAAATTTGGTGTGAAAATTTAATCAGTACAGCTAAGCAAATTAGATGTGAAAATATAACTAGTAAAGTAAAAAAGAGCTAAGTAAATTAAGTGTGAGAATAGAACTAATAAGGGAAATAGAATAAGCAAAGGAAAAAAGATCTGGCAAATTTGATATGAAAGTAAAACTAGTATAATTAAAAATAAATAGTATTTCGTGTGTTTGAAAACCTGACACCATGATTAAAACATTGATTAAAACATTGATAAAAACAATGATTAAAACATTGATTAAAACATTAATTGAAACCGGTAATGTATATATCACTAAACTATGAAGTGGGGGTACTAGATTACTAGTGTACTTAGTGTGATGGTTAAAATATCTGATATAGGTTGGTAGGTTAATGAGTTTGCCTCTCTTTTGGAGAGGCGTGCTCCTTTCAACCAGCGGACAAAGTCCAGTTAGGTTATATCAGGACACACTAACATATAATATTAAAGGTAACAAAGACCCCAAGGTTATAGTTAGTTAATCTCTGATATAACCAAATTGGACTGACCACTGCAATCTTTCAGGAGGTACATTTTACTTAATCGAAAACATGATTTAAAGACTTGAAGGAAACATTGACTACACCATTGAATAAAACTTTGATTGTTTTTTTGTTTTAGAATCCTAGGACTTGCGAGCGATTTGCTCTTAGTTCCTTTGTGCAGTTTTCTGAGATTTCTTTCGTACCCAGTAGACTTCAACTTTCGGTTTAGTGCAATGACTATTAAAGGTGCCTTCAACTCAGAAGGGGTCGGAAAAAAACTGTGTTTAAAACATTGATTAAAACATTGATTGTGATTTACATTTCTTAAAATATTCATTACAAACTTGATTAAAACATTGATTAAAACATTGATTAAAACATTGATTGCGATTTACATTTCTTAAAATATTCATTACAAACTTGATTAAAACATTGATTAAAACTGATTAAAACAGTAATACTTTGATTGAAACCTTGATTAAAACATTGATTAAAATCTTGATGAAAAGATTATCAAGATAGTAATTGAAACAGTGATTGAAACAGATTAAAACATTGCAAATAATACTCATATTATATGAAATTAGTCTGAAAAGAGAAAGACATCTTCCAAACAATCGATGTCAGATAGGATTACGGGACCGACAGGGATGTCTCAGATAAATGTCCATGCCAGACAAGGCAGACTAGTGACCGCCCGATGTGCATCAACATTATTAGCACGACAGTTGAGGTTTGTAGACTTCTTGCTGCAAACAGTAAAAGATAGTGTAAAACCCTTTATGACAGTTGAGGTGTGTAGAATTCTTGCTGCATACAGTAAAAGATATTGTAAAACACTTTACGACAGTTGAGGTTTGTAGACTTCTTGCAGCATACAGTAAAAGATAGTGTAAAACACTTTACGACAGTAGAGGTTTGTAGGTTTCTTGCTGCATACAGTAAAAGATAGTGTAAAACACTTTACGACAGTTGAGGTTTGTAGACTTCTTGCAGCATACAGTAAAAGATAGTGTAAAACACTTTACGACAGTTGAGGTTTGTAGACTTCTTGCAGCATACAGTAAAAGATAGTGTAAAACACTTTACGACAGTTGAGGTTTGTAGGTTTCTCGCTGCATACAGTAAAAGATAGCGTAAAACACTTCTTGCGATGCTACGTTCATTTCTAAAATCCTGCAGATTAGCAGGATATACTCCAGAGAACGGAACGTATTATTGGCATGATTTACAGCGTGACTGCGATATCTGCGTCTTCCGTCTTCACATCAAATATGACTTCAGCATGTCTTTTACGTAAGTTCTACTCTCTATGAGATGATAGCCATATTCAACCATACAAATTGCTTAGCTATCTCTTACGAAACGCATATCGGATCGTAGTGCTGCTGTTATTTTTCTCCCCTTTCGCGACCAAGACACAAAGTGGTTGAAATAATTAATAATTGAATTTCTAGTAGAATGACGTTATGTCCGGTACATACGATATGTACGGTAAAACGCCCATAAACTCCCATAAAATCAGATGTATCGATATATCAACCAGAAGATTTGTATCACAACAGGTCAATCGATATTAAAAACAGTTTCGAACACAATATGCTAATCAGGATTCCAGGATGAACAATTAATTATAGCATGCAATAATTAGTGAAAGGCATGAGCTGAAAGAATATAGATACATCAATGATCGCTATTTTCGTGATCCTAGACTTCCCAAAAATGACGTAGCGGCCATCAACGTCGACAAATGTCACAACCACGTGCTGGATCTCAAAAACAGATATGTTCTCTGCTCTGACATCGATTTTTTCACGTGGCCAAACACTCCAGGGCATGTATCTGTGTTAATGACCAAGGAAGCAATACGCGTTCATTCTCAACGCCTTGTTTGTCCATACAGCTTAGCCGCCACGTGATGGTAATTATTGCTATTGAATTTCATGTCCTTGTTTGTTCATGTCATTGTCTTGTTTATGCCTGTAATTGAATCATGCAGAACTAATGGATTATGCAAATCAATTGGGGAGGGGGGGATTCATGTCTGGTTAATTGCTGAATCTTGTTACACGACGACCTGGCAATATCAAGTTGTTTATTTGCTGAATTTTGATATTTGACAACCTGACAATATCAGGTTTTTTATTTTCTGAATCTTTATATTTGACAACCTGGCAATATCTGGTTGTTTATTTGCTGAATCTTGATATATGCAACCTGGCAATATCAGGTTGGATGCCACTGTTGAATCTTGTTACACAAAAACCTGGTAATATGAGGGTGGTTTTCATTGTTGAATCTTGTTATACGACAAACTGTCAATATGGCTATTATTACCTAATGTTACATAATACCATAGCCTGAAAACTGATCATAATACAGATCTGTGTCGCTCAATAGCAATAGTAGATATAATGACAATAGAAGAAAGTTGCATAACAACCACCTGGCAGCATAAGTTTATATATTTCTATTCAATCTCCTGATATAGCAACTTGGCATTGTCACTTTGGAATTTGGGTGCTGCCTACAGTCTCGATAAATAATGTGGCGTCATCTAATGGTAAATAAGCTCTGATATAACCCAATTGGAGTCATGTGCGCTGTTGAAAGAAACGTACATAAACAGATCCATAATAAATGATCGTATTAAATCGCATAATGTAGACCATGGAATATAACCACACGAGGTTTTCTAAAGTGTACAGACATCTGCCTATTGGTGTGTTATTTGGTGCGTAGAGCCTTTTAGTTTTTAAGTAGGTGTGTGTGTTTAATGGTGTTAATATACAATTATATATATATATATAATTGCTATTGAATTTCATGTCCTTGTTTGTTCATGTCATTGTCTTGTTTATGCCTGTCTTACATTTCTTCAATCTTACCAGATGTGATTGTGTTAAATTTTATCTCCACCGCCACTGTCTCTTAGCTAGTTGCCTAATTAAGTCAGTCAGTCAGTCAGCCAGCCAGCTAATTATCTACCTAGTTAGTTAGCCATCTACATGGCCGGATTTAGACTTGATAAGGCCCTAACCTTTCCGGACGTGCGGCATTGGGACAAATAATGCTGCAATATATTTAAGTATATATGACAATTGCTCAGGAAAGTGGGGGCCCTAAATTATAGCTTGTGTAGTTTATACGTAAATCGTGTACTGGCAAGCTACTAGTAATTAGTAAGTAGAACGATTATCCTCACTGCACATCAAACCATCGGCCCATAAGTGCTCAGACCGTCTCAAGATATCGCTCAGCGTGCAGATACAATACCACATTAATTCTATGCTGGTTTACAAATCTAATTTTGTTATCAGTCTCCTCTGGTCATCAGTCTCCTCTGGTTAACAATCTCATTTTATTATCAGTCTCCTCTGATTACCAATCTCATTTTATTATCTGTCTCCTCTGATTACCAATCTCCTCTAATTACCAATCTCCTCTGATTACCTTTTTTGAATGTCCAGCGCTGGATGACATCAGGAAAATGCTTCTCCCTCCAGGGCAGATAAATGGAACACATTATATGGAACAAAACAACAACTCACAAACACATGCATATATCACACAATGGCATTGGGTCAAAGGGCATGAGCCCATGGACCGCTGGATCAGCAACCAACCAACCAACCAACCAACCAACCTCTGATTACCAATCTCATTTTATTATCAGTCTCCTCTGATTACCAATCTCCTCTGATTACCAATCTCCTTTGATTACCAATATCATTTTATTATGTCTCCTCTGATTACCAACCTCATTTTATTATCAGTCTCCTCTGATTACCAATCTCCTCTGATTACCAATCTCCTTTGATTACCAATCTCCTCTGATTACCAATCTCCTCTGATTACCAATCTCCTCTGATTACCAATCTCCTTTGATTACCAATCTCCTCTGATTACCAACCTCATTTTATTATCAGTCTCCTCTGATTACCAATCTCCTCTGATTACCAATCTCCTTTGATTACCAATCTCCTCTGATTACCAATCTCCTCTGATTACCAATCTCCTTTGATTACCAATCTCCTCTGATTACCAATCTCCTTTGATTACCAATCTCCTCTGATTACCAATCTCATTTTATTATCAGTCTCCTCTGATTACCAATCTCCTCTGATTACCAATCTCCTTTGATTACCAATCTCCTCTGATTACCAATCTCATTTTATTATCAGTCTCCTATGGTTACCTGCAAAGCGTTCTTATTTTGTCACACCCATATTGACATGATGCTCATATAGTTGTCCAAGGATGTAGATTAACATACTTGATTCAATATGGTCACTCGTCATTTATATTTATATTGCGTTTAGAATATCAGTTTGTTCCATTGCTTGTCCTGTCCCTATGATCACTATAAAAGCAAGTTTGTCTGCGCAGTCAATTCCTCGGACACCGGTGTGTCCAGGTACTAATATGAAGTTGATTCTTGCCATTGGATCGCCGAGAGTATAGGTTTGAGATTCCAACTACGTCATTCCTATGGCTCCTATCCATAGATCTCCATGGATGAGCTAGCTGTGGTAGCTGGAAAAAAACACCGTTTTATTCTCTCACAATTCTCTTTCCAACATGCGCCGTAAACGCGCATGTGCTACTCACGTCCCTAACAACAGAACAATCTGTATAAATGACAGTCTCTTTCAAAGAAATTCTCGTCAATCAAGGGTTACATTTCTACTTACACCACCAAACTGTCTGTAGCCGACACGCTCTGTCCTGACAGACATGTACTGATAAGACAAAACCGTGTCTTGATGTCTTTTCTAGGAAAGAGAACAAGAGGCAGGTCAGGAGGCTAGTGGTTCTGATGGACATTTCTCCCATTCTGCACCAAGTATATGTCTCGAGTGAGTATCCATGTTGAATAACAACATCTACCTGATCCATCCATGATTATACTCCTTTGAGCCTTCTTCCTTTTTATTTTACGAATTCCTCCATGCAGAAGTAGATTAATGTCTGCAATAACTCGAAGGAAAGCACGAACACGGGTGATCTTTGTTCTATCCTCCATGGTTGGAAAATTCAGCAAGCACAGCCATCGATATACACCTTGTATCCTTAGTGTATCAACAAGTATGAGCCATCGACATACACCTTGTGTCCTTAGTGTATCAACAAGTATGAGCCATCGATATACACCTTGTGTCCTTAGTGTATCAACAAGTATGAGCCATCGATATACACCTTGTATCTTTAGTGTATCAACAAGTATGAGCCATCGATATACACCTTGTGTCCTTAGTGTATCAACAAGTATGAGTCGCATATTGTCAGTAAGCAAGCTCACTATCAACTGCTACCGCACTCACTGTAAGTTTTTTTTCCACAAAAGACAGATATAATTATGAGAATATTGTCATCATCATCAAGTGCCATGCCGGCTGGCGTAGGCGGTCATGGCTCTGCACAGCTCTCTGTCTCCAGTATTATGTATCAAGGTCGTTGTTGTTTCCTTGCCGTGCCAGGTTGTCAAACTGTCTAATATTTTCTGACGTTGTCGCCCTCTGTCTCTGTCGCCTTCAATTTTGCCTGTTTTGGATATGTTCTCCAAACCTGCCTGTCTCATGAAGTGGCTAAAAAAAAGAAGATTGCCTTTTTCTTATATTATTGATTAAGGTCTGTTTCGTAATTGACTCTTTCAACACCTCTACATTATTTTTTCTGGTAGTCCATGGTATTCTCAGCATTCTTCTATAGAACCACATCTCTATTTCCTCTAATTTCCCACTTTCCAGAAAATGTCTTAGGTCTGCAATATTTTTACGCGACAATGGCCGCTAAAAAGTAATAATGTAGGTAGGTAAATGAATTTGCCTCTCTTTTGGAGAGGCGCACTACTATCAACCAGCGTACAACAAAGTACAATTAGGTTAAATCAGGACGCACTACTATAAAATATTAGAGATAACAAAAACCCTAAAGTAATTAATAATGTCTTAATAATTTAGAGCTACAAGAAGCTCATTTTTACCTCCCTTTTTTCTCTAAAAATTAACAAATTTCCTACTTACTGTTTACAAAAATTATGGTCACCTTAAGTTTGGGTTTCTTAATATTTATTAATAGTTAACATGTTTGATATGGTTTATTATTTTATTATTATTATGGTTTGCTTGTAATCCGTCATTTATAATCACGCAGTACGCAACCCTTGGCTTGCTATATTTTAGCCACCCCTGATATAGATTAAGATGTCTTTGATATTTGCATCATGTCCCTAGGCAACCAATGGGGATTTTGGAAAGCGGTGCGAGTTTGAGGATCAGACTGGAGAAATAAATAATGTTTAAACAAGATTATAACCCGAAGTATGGCTCTGTTGGTGAATTGCCATCTCAAGTTTAACCTTGTTGGAACGGGGAGTATTATGAGTGTTTATCTAAGACAAGGAAATGACACTCTTATGATAACATTTTTCAGCATTTTGAAAGCGCCTTCTGTAATTATATTTGTCGTTTGTTGAGAAGGTTGAGAAGATATAGAGGATTGACTTCATTGTTCTCGGGTTACCCCATATGTACATGTCCCTCTCAACGAAGCTGCACGAAGTATGAGGAGAGTACTACTCATAACACACAACTCGGTAGCTCCAGGCGATAACTACCCAGGCAACACCCACAAAAATGCACTTATTTACTTTATAAACAAGTCTTCACGAGTGGGAATTGTACCGCGACCTCTTCAGCATAAATAGAATGGTTTAACCACAATGCGCCAGAGTGATATGGTTTGAACTAACATTTTTGGTAACCTTTTCATGTGCCTATTTGAGTTCATACTCATAACTTATGACCTAATCCCATCCCCTGAGCTGTTACTTTGTTCTCTGTTTTCATTTGACCGGTGCGATTATGCTTTCACTTACAGCTCTTTTCTTCAATTCTCCGATGTTCCTACTTCGTATTGCTTCAGTGGAGTACCTTTATTTTGTCGAGTCACTTAGCCCTTGATTATTAATTTCCATCAGTCTGCTTTGTCCTCTCTATTCTCTCTACACTCACATCTCTACACTTTTACATCTCTACACTCACATCTCTACACTCACATCTCTACACTAAAATCTCTAAACTAACATCTCTACACTTTTACATCTCTACACTCTCACATCTCTACACTCACATCTCTACACTTTTACATCTCTACACTCACATATCTACACTCTCACTTCTCTACACTCTCACTCCTCTACACTCACTCACACTTCTCTACACTCACATCTCTACACTCACACATCTCTACACACACATCTATACACTCTCACATCTCTACACTCACATCTCTACACTCACACATCTCTACACTCACACATCTCTACACACACATCTATACACTCTCACATCTCTACACTCACATCTATACACGCTCACATCTCTATACTCATATATCTACACTCTCACATCTCTACACTCATATATCTACACTCTCACATCTCTACACTCACATCTCTACACTCTCAAATCTATACACTCTCACATCTCTACACTCACAAATCTCTACACTCATATCTCTACACTCTCACATATCTACACTCACACATCTCTACACTGTCACATCTCTACACTCTCACATCTCTACACTCACATCTCTACACTCTCAAATCTCTACACTCTCACATATCTACACTCACACATCTCTACACTCATATCCCTACACTCACACATCTCTACACTGTCACATCTCTACACTCTCACATCTCTACACTCACATCTCTACACTCTCAAATCTCTACACTCTCACATATCTACACTCACACATCTCTACACTCATATCTCTACACTCACATCTCTACACTCACACATCTCTAAACTCTCACATCTCTACACTCTCACATATCTACACTCCAACATCTCTACACTCTCACATCTCTACACTCTCACATGTCTACACTCTCACATCTCTACACTCATATCTCTACTTTGTCACATCTCTACACTCACACATCTCTACACTCTCACATCTCTACACTCATATCTCTACACTCTGACATCTCTACACTCACATCTCTACACTCACATCTCTACACTCTCACATCTCTACAATCACACATCTCTACACTCATATCCCTACACTCTCACATCTCTACACTCACACATCTCTACACTCATATCTCTTCACTCTCACATATCTACACTCACACATCTCTACACTCTCACATCTCTACAATCACACATCTCTACACTCATATACCTACACTCTCACATCTCTACACTCACACATCTCTACACTCATATCTCTTCACTCTCACATATCTACACTCTCACATCTCTACACTCACACATCTCTACACTTACTCATTTCTACACTCACACATCTCTACACTCATATCTCTACACTCTCACATCTCTACACTAACATATCTACACTCTCACATCTGTACACTCACATCTCTACACTCACATCTCTACACTCTCACATCTCTACACTAACATATCTACACTCTCACATCTCTACACTAACATATCTACACTCTCACATCTGTACACTCACATCTGTACACTCACATCTCTACACTCACATCTCTACACTCTCACATCTCTACACTCATATCTCTACACTCACACATCTCTAAACTCTCACATCTCTACGCTCTCACATATCTACACTCTAAGATCTCTACACTCTCACATCTCTACACTCTCACATGTCTACACTCTCACATCTCTACACTCTCACATCTCTACACTCTCAAATCTCTACACTCATATCTCTACACTCTCACATCTCTACACTCTCACATCTCTACACTCACATCTCTACACTCTCACATCTCTACACTCTCACATCTCTACACTCTCACATCTCTACACTCTCAAATCTCTACACTCATATCTCTACACACTCACATCTCTACACTCTCACATCTCTACACTCATATCTCTACACTCTCACATCTCTACACTCTCAAATTTGTTATATCACACTTCTTCTTTCTGTTCTCATGTACCGTTCCGTGTTGAGAGGAGAATGAGTGTATGGTCTTTTTCTTTTCTATTTGCCTCTGACAAAGGCTTTTTGGTTCGAATCGTCGATTATGTCCTGTGTATTGTCATTGTTATGATTAAATTCAATGTTGTATATATTAATTCATGTAGGCATCCGACATTGATAGTGTGTCAGTCGTTATCCACTAGAACGTCATTACTTTTCTTCCACGTGAGTATTATTTTCATTCTGTTCTACTAGCAGTACTACCTTTTATTTGCCTCTTCTGCTGTTATATTTCCGAGTGTCTTTAATACACTATCCACCTTTTATGAGATCGTCCAATAGGTGTACTGTTTTCGTATCGTTTGTTAAGGGTTTCTTGAATAATACTTTGCTCTTTCTGTCCGGTTATGTGGCGAACCATTTAACTTGTTGTTTCTGAACGTATTCTAATGTTGGCCTGATCCCTAATTGTTTTCTTAGTTCTTCATTCCTGATTTTGTCTCTCAAGCTAACTCCAATCCTACGTCTTACACATTTCATTTCAATTATATCACACTCGTTACGCGTGTTTTGTAAATTATTACAAGAACAAATAGTGTGACAGCAATTGCAACAAAATCACCACAACAGTAACAACCGATTGGCTCCAGATAACGATGAAGTTGTTTCAACACTTAAATAATACAAGCTTGGAAAATGTCATCAAAACATGGCGTTAATTCTAGACTTCGCTACATGATGTTCCTAGGAACAAGAGCAAAGCTTTAAGAGTATGTGAGAGAGAGAGAGAGAGAGGGAGAGAGAGAGAGATAGAGAGCATGAGCGACTATGTATGTGCGTGTTTGTGTGTGTAGTTCTAGCCAGCTCTCATAGAAATAGTGGACGCCAGTTGTGTAATATTTCTATTGTTATCAAATGAAACATTGTACTAGAGATTAATATCAGCGTTGCCTGTATTGAATTAAATAATACGTGTTTATTAAGATGTGTCTGTTCGGTGGTAGAGTGGTTAGTGATCCTGCATAGCTCACTCGGTGGAACTTTCTTGTGATCGACCGTCCACATTGTGCTAAGAAAATATCGGTGGAACTTTATTGTGACCGACCGTCCACATTGTGTTGACTAAGAAAATCTCGGTGGAACTTTCTTGTGACCGACCGTCCACATTGTGTTGACTAAGAAAATCTCGGTGGAACTTTCTTGTGACCGACCGTCCACAGTGTGCTGGCGATACACTTTGATGTATTAGCGATGCCTAAAAATAAGCATATGTCTCATTGAGCTTATGTTTCAATTATTATAATATAAGTGGTTGTAGCTGGATTAAATATGGCCTTCAGTCTCCACTTGATGGCCTTCAGTCTGATCTTGACGTCCCCTACAACAGAATAAGTGGTTGTAAATTTGTTAAATCTTGTTTGTAGTCTGACGTTGACGTCCCTTACACCAGATCAAGTGTCTGTAATTTGGTTAAACCTGGCCCTCTGTCTGAAGTTGATGTCTCTTTAAACAGAGTACGATTGTGTTACTTAGTTAAATCTAGCCTTCAGTCTGTAGTTGACGTCCCTTTAAACAGAGTAAGACAGTGTCATCATCATCATCAAGTGCATGCCGGCTGGCGTAGGCGGTCATGGCTCTCCACAGCTCTCTGTCCACAGTATTATGTATCAATGTTGTTGTTGTTTCCTTGCCGTGCCAGGTTGTCAAACTGTCTAATATTTTCTCACGTTGTCACCCTCTGTCTCTGTTGCCTTCAATTTTGCCGGTTGTGACTATGTTCTATAAACCTGACTGTCTCATGAAGTGGCCAAAAAAAGAAGATTGCATTTTTCTAATATTGTTGATTAAGGTCCGTTTCGTATTTGACTCTTTCAACACCTCTACATTAGTTTTTCTGGCAGTCCATGGTATTTTCAGCATTCTTCTATAGAACTACATCTCTGTTGCCTCTAATTTTCCACTTTCCAGTTTGTTTATTGTCCAAGACTCGCACCCATATGTTAGTATAGGGGTTATATAACACTACAGAACTCTCTTTCGCACCTCTAATGACAAGCTCATATTACACAGTATATTTTTCAGAGTAAAACAGTGTAACGTTTTTAAATCTGGCCGTCATCCTCCATTAGATGTGCCTTACAATATATTAAGTGTGTGTACCGATGCTAAATCTGGCCTTAAGTCTGAAGGTGACGTCTTTTACAACAGAATAATTTGGTGTAGTGACATTGTTAAATCTGGCCTTCAACAGATTACAACAGTACGTGAAATATGTTACACCTGGCCCTACAACAGAGTAAGTGTGTGTACCTATGTTAAATCTGGTGATGTTAAATCCAAACTCTAAGCGCATAGAAGTCATGCCGTCTAGATTCACCGGTAACGGTATATTAGTGTTGATTAAATATTTAATAAATATTCAACAAGTGTCTAACAAGGATGTCATGTATAGGGTATGTGTGAGCTAGTAGCGCCACTACTAAAGTTTCTGCTATGGCAGTGTGTTCAGTATCACCCCAGCCATCATTAACTATTTATATTTTTTATGGCACCCATTTCCTTAGACCTTGACGATTATGGAGTTGTTCCTGGTAAATACATATTTTTTGCTCAACTATAAGTGAAACCCTGTATTACAAGGACAAGAAATCAATGTGCTAACAACTGTGCCACAACGGCTCACCTCATACCACAGTATCTGAGTCATATTAAAAAACTGTCTGCAGTACTGTATTTTTCCCGATATGGTGTTACAAGAAGTGTTCGAGTGGTTTGTGTGATAAAGGTTGTATTCCCTTATGTTAAGATATACAAAAATAGGTAGGTGTGTTACCAAAATAAAACATAATACAACTTATCAACGAGATACAAGGACAGGCGACGTTTCGACTATAAAGCCTTCATCAGGACAAACAAACGACCACAATAAAACAAATCTTACATGGAGACAAATAGGTTTATAATAAGGAGGAGAGGAGAACAATAGCAGATAGGTAGTGGAGGAAGCCAAGATGTGGAATCATGACAGGTGAGAAAAACCTATGGGGAGAAGTTAGTAGTAAGTAGGGAGAAGGTAGATTAAAGAAAGTGAGATGGACAAAGGAAAAGATATGGTAGCGAGTAAATTAAAAGTATATTAAAAATACTTACCTCAAAAGTCGCAACATAGAATGAATGCTACAGACAAGCAATCATAATGTAAGTGAAGAGCAAAATGAGATGATACGAAGGATCAGGTGGGAGAGAGAGAGAGAGAGAGAGAGAGAGGGAGAAAGAGGCAAAAAAGACAGGAACAGACGAGGAAGAGCAAACAGCAGGAAGAGAATATGAGCAGATAATGGGGATATATGAGAATAAAATAGTGCAATAACTTAACTGATGCAGCGACTGGTCACAGCTCCTTCCATCTGAATCCCCAGTGTTACTCCAGCCACTTACTTCCTGTTTAGGGTTGCTACCCTACACTGGAAGATTTATCCCCTGTATTCCCTTACTGTCGCCACGTCATGACACTTTTGCTGTGACTACGAGTAGTATGACTATGGAGATCATAACGGTGACTACGGCATTAGAATGGGTAAGCTCACAAAGGGCTGTACGGACCTGTATCCTGAGTGACTTGATGAGCATGAATTCATTCATTTTCCTTTTGCGCTGAAGTTAGCGCATAGGGCAGTGGTCAGATCTCTCAAATTCTGTCTGTTCAAAGCTATTCTGTGCAGTTCTTGAATAGTATGAATATTTGTTGTTTTAATTTCTCTAAGTATTGTTCTTCTGAGTGTTTCTTGTGGTCTACCCCTTGCTCTTTTGCATGTAGGTATCCATTCAAGAGATTGGTGGTGTATTCTGTTGGTGTCTGCGCGTAGGACATGCCCGAAGTAGGACCAACGGCGTTTTCTGATAACATCTGTGATGAAATTTTGATGTGTCTCTTCTCTGATTTTATCATTCGATTTGAATTCACTCCAATGAGTGTTAGTTATCCTACGAAGACATTTGTTCTTGAAACTCAGTAATTTCTTTTCTGAAGATAAAGAGCTTTTCCAGCTCTCACATCCATATGATAGCACCGGAATACCGCAGGAATTAAATAAGCGCATTTTCGTGCGTGTGCTGATCGACTTTGACTTCCAGATATTAGACAGTCTGTTAAATGCACTTGATGCTAGGGCAATGCGAGTTGTAATTTAATTGAGTATGAATATGAAAGTACAAAAGGGTTTTCCCGTTCATGAACAATGGACTGAGATATTGAGAGGGTTGAGGTTGGAAATGATGACTTTTATTTTCCTACCTGGGCATGTTGACGATAGGGTCAACAAGAGAGCCGATTTACTTGCGTCAGGTGCTGTTGTTACACCCCGGGGAGGAGCAATGGATCGGGAAGATGTGTTGAATTCCCTATGGGAGGCAGCACGTAAAAGTCAACCTGACGTTGATGATGATTCTTATTCATTGGATAGAATAAAGTTTGAAATGTCACCAGAGCAGAGCAGTTTTCGGGGAGCAGAAGGATAATGGTTAATCAACATATAACCGGGAGTATCAGCAGAGGTGTAATGGCGAATACACTCTGGGAGAGATCGTAACAGCTATGGATTTGTCCGGTGTGCAGTTATGATGATCCGACAATTAACTAACTGACTAACTAACGTCATGTTCAGTTAGAGATTATTTTAAATGTACACTCTGCCAGAACAAGCCCAGTCCTTACAGAAGGTCGAATTTTGAACTTCACATGTGTTAGACCAACGTTCTAACCTCTCGGTCATGTGGCACACTACTCATATACTGCGTCATATACTTTTTGAGTCATCATCTGAGTCATATACTTTCTGAGTCATCATCTGAGTCACATACGGTCTGAGTCATCATCTGAGTCACATACTTTCTGAGTCATCATCTGAGTCACATACTTTCTGAGTCATCATCTGAGTCATTACTTTCTGAGTCATCCTATGAGTCATATACTTTCTGAGTCATCATCTGAGTCATATACTTTCTGAGTCATCATCTGAGTCACATACTTTCTGAGTCATCATCCGAGTCACATACTTTCTGAGTCATCATTCTGAGTCATATACTTTCTGAGTCATCCTCTGAGTCATATACTTTCTGAGTCATCCTCTGAGTCATATACTTTCTGAGTCATCATCTGAGTCATATACTGTCTGAGTCATCATCCGAGTCACATACTTTCTGAGTCATCATCTGAGTCATATACTTTCTGAGTCATCCTCTGAGTCATATACTTTCTGAGTCATCCTCTGAGTCATATACTTTCTGAGTCATCATCTGAGTCACATACTGTCTGAGTCATCATCCGAGTCACATACTTTCTGAGTCATCATTCTGAGTCATATACTTTCTGAGTCATCCTCTGAGTCATATACTTTCTGAGTCATCCTCTGAGTCATATGCTTTCTGAGTCATCATCTGAGTCATATACTGTCTGAGTCATCATCCGAGTCACATACTTTCTGAGTCATCATCTGAGTCATATACTTTCTGAGTCATCCTCTGAGTCATATACTTTCTGAGTCATCCTCTGAGTCATATACTTTCTGAGTCATCATCTGAGTCACATACTGTCTGAGTCATCATCTGAATCACATACTTTCTGAGTCATCATCTGAGTCATATACTTTCTGAGTCATCATTCTGAATCACATACTTTCTGAGTCATCCTCTGAGTCATATACTTTCTGAGTCATCATCTGAGTCATATACTTTCTGAGTCATCATCTGAGTCATATACTTTCTGAGTCATCATTCTGAATCACATACTTTCTGAGTCATCATTCTGAATCACATACTTTCTGAGTCATCCTCTGAGTCATATACTTTCTGAGTCATCCTCTGAGTCATATACTTTCTGAGTCATCATCTGAGTCACATACTTTCTGAGTCATCATCTGAGTCATATACTGTCTGAGTCATCATCCGAGTCACATACTTTCTGAGTCATCATCTGAGTCATATACTTTCTGAGTCATCATCTGAGTCATATACTTTCTGAGTCATCATTCTGAGTCACATACTTTCTGAGTCATCATTCTGAGTCATATACTGTCTGAGTCATCATCCGAGTCACATACTTTCTGAGTCATCATCTGAGTCACATACTGTCTGAGTCATCATTCTGAGTCATATACTGTCTGAGTCATCATCTGAGTCACATACTGTCTGAGTCATCATCTGAGTCATATACTGTCTGAGTCATCATTCTGAGTCATATACTTTCTGAGTCATCATTCTGAGTCATATACTGTCTGAGTCATCATCCGAGTCACATACTTTCTGAGTCATCATTCTGAGTCATATACTGTCTGAGTCATCATCTGAGTCACATACTGTCTGAGTCATCATCTGAGTCACATACTGTCTGAGTCATCATCTGAGTCATATACTTTCTGAGTCATCATTCTGAGTCATATACTTTCTGAGTCATCATTCTGAGTCATATACTTTCTGAGTCATCATTCTGAGTCATATACTTTCTGAGTCATCATTCTGAGTCACATACTTTCTGAGTCATCATTCTGAGTCATATACTTTCTGAGTCATCCTCTGAGTCATATACTTTCTGAGTCATCATCTGAGTCACATACTGTCTGAGTCATCATCTGAATCACATACTTTCTGAGTCATCATCTGAGTCATATACTTTCTGAGTCATCATTCTGAATCACATACTTTCTGAGTCATCCTCTGAGTCATATACTTTCTGAGTCATCATCTGAGTCATATACTTTCTGAGTCATCATCTGAGTCATATACTTTCTGAGTCATCATTCTGAATCACATACTTTCTGAGTCATCATTCTGAATCACATACTTTCTGAGTCATCCTCTGAGTCATATACTTTCTGAGTCATCCTCTGAGTCATATACTTTCTGAGTCATCATCTGAGTCACATACTTTCTGAGTCATCATCTGAGTCATATACTGTCTGAGTCATCATCCGAGTCACATACTTTCTGAGTCATCATCTGAGTCATATACTTTCTGAGTCATCATCTGAGTCATATACTTTCTGAGTCATCATTCTGAGTCACATACTTTCTGAGTCATCATTCTGAGTCATATACTGTCTGAGTCATCATCCGAGTCACATACTTTCTGAGTCATCATCTGAGTCACATACTGTCTGAGTCATCATTCTGAGTCATATACTGTCTGAGTCATCATCTGAGTCACATACTGTCTGAGTCATCATCTGAGTCATATACTGTCTGAGTCATCATTCTGAGTCATATACTTTCTGAGTCATCATTCTGAGTCATATACTGTCTGAGTCATCATCCGAGTCACATACTTTCTGAGTCATCATTCTGAGTCATATACTGTCTGAGTCATCATCTGAGTCACATACTGTCTGAGTCATCATCTGAGTCACATACTGTCTGAGTCATCATCTGAGTCATATACTTTCTGAGTCATCATTCTGAGTCATATACTTTCTGAGTCATCATTCTGAGTCATATACTTTCTGAGTCATCATTCTGAGTCATATACTTTCTGAGTCATCATTCTGAGTCACATACTTTCTGAGTCATCATTCTGAGTCATATACTTTCTGAGTCATCATCCGAGTCACATACTTTCTGAGTCATAATCTGAGTCATATACTTTCTGAGTCATCATTCTGAGTCACATACTTTCTGAGTCATCATTCTGAGTCATATACTGTCTGAGTCATCATCCGAGTCACATACTTTCTGAGTCATCATTCTGAGTCATATACTTTCTGAGTCATCATCCGAGTCACATACTTTCTGAGTCACATACTTTCTGAGTCATCATTCTGAGTCATATACTTTCTGAGTCATCATTCTGAGTCACATACTTTTTTTAATCACTTTCATCATGTAATGTTTAGGAAAGCAGGTATGATTTTGTAGACTGTGATAGTAAAGACCGCTTTTTAAAATCCAGTCCATGTGGAAAATTGAGCTTATACAGTCACGATTTTGAGAAAGGCGTTCGAAATAATTGAACACATACATGCCTTAGTATGTCGATCGTTGAAAAAAATATACATACGGGTATTCCTTGGAGTTCAAAAGCAGTTCCGCCGAAGACGGATGATTGGAGTCATTGGAGCAAATAAAATTGCGACTCAACACATTTCCATTCTCTGGATTACATTCTGGTGGAAATCTATGAGGGCCATGAACCGGCCTTCTACAAGAGAGATCCAGCGAGATTTGAAATAAACGTCGAAGAAGAACAAGAAAATGGGCTGACGATGATGGGGGTCTTGGCGTTGTTTTGGGAACAACGACTTTTTGCGTTGCTGTATTTTATTATTATTGTAACTGTCTGTGGTTAAGTATGTCTTGGATATACTGACCCTTAACCAAACGCAGAATGATGACATTGACAGAATACAGAATGAGACGATGCGCATCGTTCTTGGTTGCCCCAGATATACAGAAATGGTAGATATTACTAGATTGTCATACCATGATGCAAGGAACGGTTATTGACAGTGCTCGTTCATACTTGCGCATCGGTGCTGACAGAAACCATCCACTGCATGATGATATTGAAGGGATCAAGGGAGACAGATTGAAGATGGGAAGGTCGTGCATAGGCAGGGCGGAGGAGGTTGTTAAATGAGTATGCACATCACGGGACATAGACCTATTATATATAATTCGCCCGTGTGTTGTCGAGGCCCGAAAGGGGAGCAAAGAATAGCAACACTGTTTACCTTTCATGCATGTCGTACGAGGCGACTAATGAGGTTATGGGATGGAGTAAGCTGTTCCATCCCATATAGGGTCAGTGACCCAAAGCCATGCTGAAGTTGGATGTGTCAGGTCGAAAGGCGCAGATATCGCAGCAATGCTGTAAACTATTATACAACGCATTCCGTTCTTCGGACTACATCCTGCTGATCTGCAGAAGTTTGAGAACGAACGCAGAAGAAGAAGAAGACCTATTATTCCCCTCTTCTCCATGTTCTATCAAGTTTACCTCTTCCAATTAAAGGGGTAATCGCAATTTCATACAGATTCAGAATGGCAGGTTTTAATCAGTAATCAGTGAATTCCTCAGATGAGGATATTATTGTCTACACCCGATGGGTTTGTGGTTCGGCAAGTTCGCACTGCGTGTGCATTTACAGTTCAATGAAGATGGAAGTGTATTGGGGAAAAGGTTGGTTGTTTCTGTACAGCTACTAGTAGTATAACGATGGTGGTATATCAGTGACAAACTCAATGGTGTGACTGGAATACCAAAGTGCTACAGGTCTCTATTATGTTGCTGATTCTGTGATATGATTCGAAAGATTCAGTTGGACTATCTACGCTGTTGGTGGCTTGAGTTGATGAAAGATTCAGTTGGACTATCTACGCTGTTGATGGCTTGAGTCGATGAAATATTCAGTTGCACTATCTACGCTGTTGGTGGCTTGGGTCGATGAAAGATTCAGTTGGACTTCCTACGCTGTTGGTGGCTTGAGTCGATGAAATATTCAGTTGGACTATCTACGCTATTGGTGGCTTGAGTCGATGAAAAATTCTGTTGGACTATCTACGCTATTGGTGGCTTGAGTCGATGAAAAATTCTGTTGGACTATCTACGCTGTTGGTGGCTTGAGTCGATGAAAGATTCAGTTGGACTATCTACGCTGTTGATGGCTTGAGTCGATGAAATATTCAATTGCACTATCTACGCTGTTGGTGGCTTGAGTCGATGAAAGATTTAGTTAGACTATCTACGCTGTTGGTGGCTTGAGTCGATGAAAGATTCAGTTGGACTATCTACGCTGTTGATGGCTTGAGTCGATGAAATATTCAGTTGGACTATCTACGCTGTTGGTGGCTTGAGTCGATGAAAGATTCAGTTGGACTATCTACGCTGTTGATGGCTTGAGTCGATGAAATATTCAGTTGCACTATCTACGCTGTTGATGGCTTGAGTCGATGAAAAATTATGTTGGACTATCTACGCTGTTGGTGGCTTGAGTCGATGACGGGATCTGTGCTGAGGAGAGTCACCTTTATTTGTGTGCGTGAACACGTGGATGTGGGGGGGGGGGTGGAAGAGTAGACGGGCGTGCCAAGGTGACCAAATTGATTAATAATAGTTGCATAGACCGTGATGATATTTTGAATACAGTCATGGAGTTGGATCAATTGGAAGATATGGCATGGGATATATTTCGTCTTCCTTATCTCCGACTAGAATTCATGCCCAGTGAGTGAAGCGTGGAGTTACATGAAAAAGGCGCAATGTAGGAATCAAAACAATAGTTATCAGTCAACACAGAACAGGAACAGTCATTTACCACATGACATATTGGTGATCTACCACATGCTGAATGACAGATTGGTGATCTACCACATGATGAATGACAGAATGGTGATCTACCACATGATGAATGACATATTGGCGATCTACTACATCATGAATGACATATTGGTGACCTGTCACATGCTGAATGACATAATGAATATGAGATCAGAGCACCCATGGACTTTCTTGATAATGGTGATCTGTAGACTAACAGACTAACAAACAAGCAAGCATGCAGACAAATTAAAAGACAGACGTATATCAAATATCCGACAGAAGAGCAGCCATACGAACGGGTATGTAGATAAGCAAGTAAGCAGATAAACAGACCCCTAGATATATAGCAAATATGCGACAGACGAACGCTAAATGCAGACAGAAAGGTAGGCAAGCAAGCAATCAATAAGGCAAACGAAAAGCTGGACATGTGGACGAATGACTAAATACATTTATGATTATAAATATATTAAGACGAAGATAGACAGACGCACTGACTAACATGTGCGTGATGTAAAATAGCCTATACCTGGCTGGTATTTCCCTCGCTGAATCTCTGTTGTTCCTTTGATGTTAGATCCGTCTTACACAACCTCATTTCCTGTTGTAAAGTGTTGCCACACAGACTGCTGTCTGATTAAAGTTATCACAAACTAGACTCGATCGTTAATCAATGCTGTTATTTACGCGTGTGAGAAACTACCAGAATAATTCACTTACGCCAAATTAAACAAATTTCACTTCACAAATGGCTTGAAACTGGGTTTTTCTAATATTGAGAGAAAAAAAATAGAGCTTTTGTGATTTAGTTTGCACGAGAATCACTGGAAGTAAAAGTAGAGTCACTATCCACCGTGTTTTGCCAGAGTATTTTGTGTACACCAGTCGCCCTAAATACAACTGAAGCCAAGAATATAATTAAATAATATTAATAATACCACATGCAACGCATGTCAAAAGCAGTAGTGCTCATATATTAGGAATACCATGAGGTTTTGGTCATGTAATAGAATCACGATGATGTAGGGTTATCTAATAGAATTACGATGGGGATGTGGTCATCTATCGGATATAGAACCATGCACAACATGAAGTGAGATCGTCATTCGGTAATTGTCAAATCGAATGTCTAGTTCATAAGATTACTGTTTATATGATGAAATGCACCATATATATATATATATATATATATATATATATATATATATATATATATATATATATATATATATATATATATTTGAGTCTATTTCTGGGGCTCTATGTGGGATTACGTATACACTGCTCGTATATTGAATATTGCACTTACAAACACCAAATTTGGTCAGATTACAGATTCATTGATTCTCTAGCACGTAACGCTTTTGGAAATTGAATTTCTCTGCCGTTGTCCAGAAAACAGTGACCGATTATATGATTGGTTGACCTTTGACCCTCTGACCAAGAGACACAATTTGTATTTATAATGTAAACTTAAACATTTGCCCGTAACGGCTCACGAATTATGTAATATATATCGTTTTGTACTGCATTTCAATTAACGTAGACAATGTATTTCCATATGCAACAATGGTGTCCACAATCGCGTCTGATATTTCGTTTGCTGAATGACTCCCTAAAGAGGAAAAATTGTGCATGTTTAGGACCGCTATCGCTCAAAATACCATGAGAAGTGTGACTGACCTATGGCCTCGATCCAAACCTTTGTGATTGTTTCGGAAAGGCCTAAAATTTACATCTATTTAGCGAATTATTTAATTATTTTCGGCTTGTAGTGTATTGTCATCGAGTTTACCAGATCAAATATGGCATCTGCTATCGGTTCTGCTAATGTGTTTGGTAATTGGTTCAATAAAAGAGAAAATTTCTCGCATGTTTTAAACAACTAATAGTGTTTCAGCTCACAATAATATTCGCATTGTTGTTTCGCGTATAGAAAAAAACCACTGCATTCAATATGTACACAATTTTCATTATGCTCCATAATGCTCCATAAATTAAAGTCCATCGTGGTCTAATGGATAAGATGTCTGACTCAGGACATATTGTTCTAAAGTTCAATTTCCTTGTACATGTGTTTTTTTTTAAAATTTCATTTCTCCTACACTTTAAATGGCATTGACAAATTCATTGCAATAATTAATTATCATTTTAATTAAATTCAACACAAGTTAAGATGTGGTAATAATCACCAAAAAGGAACATACAAACATTAAGTTTCTTCTTGCAGTGTTTGGTTTGATTCGTAGAAAGAATCCGATGTCTATATTTGCATTTAAGTTTTCCAATATTTTTTAATGGCTATGATCAAACGTCCACTTACGGTTGAATGCGGCAGAATTATCATTTAAGTTTCTCAAGATTTTACCTTTTCTAGCTACACTTCATCTGTCTTCTAATTATATTAACATTGTGTAGGGGAAATTTGTATGTCCACTCAGCCGATTTATTCGTACTCCCACACAATTATTATACATTTAAGTGCCCTGCTGTATGAAGGAAGAATCACTATAACTTAGTCATTACTTTTGTCATTTTGTGTGTACGCCCTTATTGTATAGATATTAATGCTCAACAAATACGTCACTTTTATTATAACTTCAAATTTTGTGTTTAAATTTCAGATTTGTTCTGACTGTGGTAAGTAATGTAAAGTGACCCATAGCATTTATTAATGCATGCCGTAGGGGTGTGAGATGTTAGCGATCTCACATTTCAGAGGCTCTGCAAATGAGGGCGGTAGCCATCTCCTCTCCCTTGCAATCTTTACTTCTCGGATTAATCCGGTACGCATTTAAGGCTGGGTCGACCTAGGAGCCGTTGCGATCCGTGGAAGGAACCCAAGACCACTCATATGCGAAGCCAGTGTGCTAACTACTGCGCTAACGCGGCTCCAGTCTCACTGGGGTAAACACCAGTGAAACTACAGCAGATGCTATACTATTGTAGGTCTAAGTCTATACGACGTTTAACTCAATAGCTGTTCGTTATGGGATAGCATTTTTTATGGTAAATATCACATATTTCTATTGCTTGTTTCTTGAAACTAATCACATATTTCTATTGCTTATTTCTTGAAAACAATCACATATTTCTCTTGCTTATTTCTTGAAAACAATCACATATTTCTATTGCTTATTTCTTGAAAACAATCACATATTTCTCTTGCTTATTTCTTGAAACTAATCACATATTTCTATTGCTTATTTCTTGAAAACAATCACATTTTTCTATTGCTTATTTCTTGAAACTAATCACATATTTCTATTGCTTATTTCTTGAAAACAATCACATTTTTCTATTGCTTATTTCTTGAAAACAATCACATTTTTCTATTGCTTATTTCTTGAAACTAATCACATATTTCTATTGCTTATTTCTTGAAACTAATCACATATTTCTATTGCTTATTTCTTGAAACTAATCACATTTTTCTATTGCTTATTTCTTGAAACCAATCACATATTTCTATTGCTTATTTCTTGAAACTAATCACATATTTCTATTGCTTATTTCTTGAAACTAATCACATATTTCTATTGCTTATTTCTTGAAACTAATCACATTTTTCTATTGCTTATTTCTTGAAACCAATCACATATTTCTATTGCTTATTTCTTGAAACTAATCACATATTTCTATTGCTTATTTCTTGAAACTAATCACATATTTCTATTGCTTATTTCTTGAAACTAATCACATATTTCTATTGCTTATTTCTTGAAACTAATCACATATTTCTATTGCTTATTTCTTGAAACTAATCACATATTTCTATTGCTTATTTCTTGAACCCAGTCAAATATAACTTGCTTTTTTCCTGTAACCAATCATATATTTCTATTGGTTATTTCCTGAAACCTTTCACATATTTCTATTGCTTATTTCTCAAAACTAATCACTATTTCTATTGCTTATTTCTTGAAACCAATCACATTTTTCTATTGGTTATTTCCTGAAACCAATCACATATTTATATTGCTTATTTCTTGAAACCAATCACATTTTTCTATTGGTTATTTCCTGAAACCAATATCATATTTCTATTGGTTAATTCCTGAAACCAATCACATATTTATATTGCTTATTTCTTGACACCAATCACATATTTCTATTGCTTAACTCCTGAAACCAATCACATATTTCTACTGCTTATTTCTTGAAACCTTTCACATATTTCTATTGCTTATTTCTTGAAACCAATCACATATTTCTATTGCATATTTCTTGAAACCAATCACATATTTCTATTGCTTAATTCTTGATACCACTCACATATTTCTATTGCTTATTTCTTGAAACCAATCACATATTTCTATTGCATATTTCTTGAAACCTTTCACATATTTCTATTGCTTATTTCTTGAAACCAATCACATATTTCTATTGCATATTTCTTGAAACCAATCGCATTTTTCTATTGCTTAATTCTTGACACCAATCACATATTTATATTGCTTATTTCCTGAAACCAATCACATATTTCTATTGCTTATTTCCTGAAACCAATCACATATTTCTATTGCTTATTTCTTAAAACCAATCACATATTTCTATTGCTTATTTCTTGAAACCAATCACATATTTCTATTGCATATTTCTTGAAACCAATCGCATTTTTCTATTGCTTAATTCTTGACACCAATCACATATTTATATTGCTTATTTCCTGAAACCAATCACATATTTCTATTGCTTATTTCCTGAAACCAATCACATATTTCTATTGCTTATTTCTTAAAACCAATCACATATTTCTATTGCTTATTTCTTGAAACCAATCACATATTTCTATTGCATATTTCCTGAAACCAATCACATATTTCTATTGCTTATTTCCTGAAACCAATCACATATTTCTATTGCTTATTTCCTGAAACCAATCACATATTTCTATTGCTTATTTCCTGAAACCAATCACATATTTCTATTGCTTATTTCCTGAAACCAATCACATATTTCTATTGCTTATTTCCTGAAACCAATCACATATTTATATTGCTTATTTCCTGAAACCAATCACATATTTCTATTGCTTATTTCCTGAAACCAATCACATATTTCTATTGCTTATTTCTTAAAACCAATCACATATTTCTATTGCTTATTTCTTGAAACCAATCACATATTTCTATTGCATATTTCTTGAAACCAATCGCATTTTTCTATTGCTTAATTCTTGACACCAATCACATATTTATATTGCTTATTTCCTGAAACCAATCACATATTTCTATTGCTTATTTCCTGAAACCAATCACATTTTTCTATTGCTTATTTCTTAAAACCAATCACATATTTCTATTGCTTATTTCTTGAAACCAATCACATATTTCTATTGCATATTTCCTGAAACCAATCACATATTTCTATTGCTTATTTCCTGAAACCAATCACATATTTCTATTGCTTATTTCCTGAAACCAATCACATATTTCTATTGCTTATTTCTTGAAACCAATCATATATTTCTATTGCTTATTTCTTAAAACCAATCACATATTTCTATTGCTTATTTCTTGAAACCAATCACATATTTATATTGCTTATTTCCTGAAACCAATCACATATTTCTATTGCTTATTTCTTAAAACCAATCACATATTTCTATTGCTTATTTCTTGAAACCAATCATATATTTCTATTGCTTATTTCTTGAAACCAATCATATATATCTATTGCTCTTTTTCCTGAAACCAATCACATATTTCTATTGCTTATTTCTTGAAACCAATCACAATTTTCTACTGGTTATTTCCTGAAACCAATCTCATATTTCTATTGGTTATTTCCTGAAACCAATCACATATTTATATTGCTTATTTCTTGACACCAATCACATATTTCTATTGCTTAACTCCTGAAACCAATCACATATTTCTATTGCTTATTTCTTGAAACCTTTCACATATTTCTATTGCTTATTTCTTGAAACCAATCACATATTTCTATTGCTTATTTCTTGACACCAATCACATATTTCTATTGCTTATTAATTGAAACCAATATTTCCTGAAACCAATCACATATTTCTATTGCTTATTTCCTGAAACCAATCACATATTTCTATTGCTTATTTCCTGAAACCAATCACATATTTCTATTGCTTATTTATTGAAACAAATCACATATTTCTATTGCATATTTCTTGAAACCAATCATATATTTCTATTGCTTATTTCTTGAAACCAATCACATATTTCTATTGCTTATTTCTTGAAACCAATCACATATTTCTATTGCTCATTTCCTGAAACCAATCACATATTTCTATTGCTTATTTCTTAAAACCAATCACATATTTCTATTGCTTATTTCTTGAAACCAATCATATATTTCTATTGCTTAACTCCTGAAACCAATCACATATTTCTATTGCTTATTTCCTGAAACCAATCACATATTTCTATTGCTTATTTCCTGAAACCAATCACATATTTCTATTGCTTATTTCCTGAAACCAATCACATATTTCTATTGCTCATTTCCTGAAACCAATCACATATTTCTATTGCTTATTTCTTGAAACCAGATGACGAATTTGTCCCTCATTAATAACATGTAGGCGTATATCTTCTAAAAAAAAATATTGGGATGAGTGTTCCGTGATTGGTTTTTATTTTACCTCAAGGTAACGATATTCATTTGTAGATGTATATTCTCGTTCATAGAAGTTTCACCAATGTTAACTGTCAGGATTCATTTGCTTGCACGAAATTCAACCTAATAATATAGGCCTGCAGTGCTAAAATAAAAACAACTACAAAACAACAACAATTGATTCTACTCGGGAATACATTTCAACATTCTCAGGTCAACTGGAGTGCACAATCGTGCAGCTATACAGACCGCTATCTGATTTTATATATGGAACCTGTGTACATCATGCAACGCGAAGGTTACATAGTGAGTAATCCTTTTATTCCGAAATGTTCCTTATGTGTAGACCGACGACCCATACGGATAGTGAGAATAATTACTAAGCTGTTACTCATTGACACATGATGTTGGCATAATTGTGCATATCGTCATGTTATTAATTATATTAATACTATTGCTTGCTGATATACGTTATTGCATATATTAATACTATTGCTTGATGAAAAGATATGTTTAAAATCATGTTAATAATAAATATCTCCAATACTCTTTATTCTACGCAAAACACAAAGAATTCTGTTTGCCGATGTCGCAAAACACAAAGAATTCTGTTTGCCGATGTCGCAACACACAAAGAATTCTGTTTGCCTATGTCGCAAAACACAAAGAATTCTGTTTGTCTATGTCGCAAAACACAAAGAATTATGTTTGTCTATGTCGCAAAACACAAATAATTCTGTTTGTCTATGTCACAAAACACAAAGAATTATGTTTGCCTATGTCGCAAAACACAAAGAATTCTGTTTGTCTATGTCGCAAAACACAAAGAATTCTGTTTGTCTATGTCGCAAAACACAAAGAATTATGTTTGTCTATGTCACAAAACACAAAGAATTATGTTTGCCTATGTCGCAGAACACAAATAATTATGTTTGTCTATGTCGCAAAACACAAATAATTATGTTTGTCTATGTCGCAAAACACAAAGAATTCTGTTTGCCTATGTCGCAAAACACAAAGAATTCTGTTTGCCTATGTCGCAAAAATATCATCATCATTTGTTATATTGGATAGAATAAGGATTACATTCATGACAAAAACAACTACAACTAATATATATATATATATATATGTATATGTAAAGACTTTCAGGATTCATTTGCTAACAATAAGTGACCTGGACGAAGGACACTATATTTAAGTTTGTTAGAACAAACTCTAAGGATCGCTACCGATGGCGTGCCAACAGACAAAAAAAAAAAAAACCACAAAAAAAAACAGCAGCGGTGGAGTGTCATTCTACATCCTGCAGAATTCTTATCTGTAAAAGTCATTATTTTTCCATTTCAGTTCATCGAAGCTCAACTTAATCATGTACTGAGTAAGAAAAACAAGAACAAGTAGGACTATATGGGCCAATTCAATATCATTTTTGAACGGTTTCATTAGAACACATTTTCCAAATTTGATTTCCCCACCCATCTTACAAACTAATTGCTCAAAACAGAGATAGCTTATGGTCATTTCTGGAACAAATACAGCACTTATAATACTTTGGTCACCTAATGAGTATGCACTCAGATTATTTCTTCTTCTTTTGTTCACTTGAAACATGTCTATATCTGTAATTCTGTCTCCTGAATAAAACTCACTGTCTTTTGTAGTTCATAAAGTGTCTCATAGAGACATGTTTCCATTGTGTTTTGTGCGTGGCATCCTGATTATCTGTGCGCCTTTTAGCTGGTTGCCTCCGTCTTCAGCACTCTGCTTACTTGGGCCGGACAATGGTCCTGCTCGAGTGGGACTGCCCGACCAGCCTTAGTTTTCAGCCCCTGATGGCTGAACTGAGCCCCATCACCATTACACGGTGCTAGCATCGATGGGGATGCACTCAGATAATAATTCTTCTATATACTTCTAGTATGACATGAATGTCTTACTTTTAAATAGAGCTACACTAACATGTTTGTTATTTCATGATATATGTGTGTTAAACAAGAGGACTAAATAAGATGTCATTCTTAGGCTTCAATGTTTGTTATTTTTGTTACATGCATGTTGCAATATTTTGTTATTGTTCACGACAATATTATAAAGTCCAATAAACTGGAGTCGATGGTAGAGGTTAGTGGCAAAATTAAGAAATCGGAGATGTTAGTGGCAAAATTAAGAAATGGGAGATGTTAGTGGCAAAATTAAGAAATGGGAGATGTTAGTGGCAAAACTAAGAAATAGGAGAGATCTTTAGAAGATGTATTCTTATGTATGAAATTAATGTACAGGGGCACACAGAAGAACGTTGAAAGCACTTAACAACACTCTACAATATTTAACAGACAGCAAATCAATTATGAGAGCTGCAACTGTTGTCCTATCTGTAGATTTTCGCCATACTTTGACAATAATACCAAAAGGAACTACAGCTGATGAGGCCGAAACATGTCTCAAACAATCACAAATATGGAACGATGTTGTTACCTTCAAACTTGCAACTAACATGAGAGCTAAATTTTGTGAGGATCAAAATTCACAATTAAGTTCCTATCCATTTAATTGAACTTGGCTCAATGTAACTTGGTGAAATCAATGTAATATGTGTGCACATTTGTGAACAAGGGAATTTAAGCATGCGGTTACGTGTGCACATTTGTGAACAAGGGAATTTGAGCATGCGGTTACGTGTGCACATTTGTGAAAAGGGAATTTAAGCAACAGGTATTGCTCTAAAACCAACATACTGTACACCGGAGACGTTACTATTAGTCTAAATGTTTTACATGAGAGACAGTGCCGTTTCTTGACTAATTTTTGTCTTCATATTCATGAAATATATCTAACAACACATCAACTTGTAATTAATTTATAACAGGAACAATGAACTTATTTTACTAATGAATGAACTGAACTGTAATGTCTGTCTCCCATAGGTAATATTCTCAAAACGTTCGTTAAAATATGTCAGGATTATGTGATTGATAAAACTCCTTTGCTTTACCAATTCCAGTATTGTCACACGTGGAAAAATACACTTTGTAGTGCATTACACGGATATGATTCAGTTAAAGCACATCATGAAATCAAATTAGACAATGTTTTATGTAGAAATGTAACTGCTCACCCACTTCACCATGTTTGTTTAAATATATTTCAAAAATGTCGCTGCACAATAAATATGGTCAAATGAATTATTATTTTGTTCAATTTCATTTTTTATTTCATTTGTTAAAGTAGTGAAGTTTATTTATTCTTTGGAAAAATCCGACTATCTACAACGTCAATTCTTCAGTAGTCAACTCTTCTATTCTTAAAATATCATGGTTGAAAGCATGTATAACAGCACTCTTTGTTTTCTTAAACCCACCCGGCAACGCTGGGTATACCTTGCAGTATATATATACTTGGTTTACATTGACTTCTTTGGTCATCGTCGTTTTCGGATTTCGCCGATTTCGGATTTGTTCAGCAAAAATGTGTCTCGGTTTTCGGCGGCCGTCTCGGATTTCATCCATGAGTTTAGATGGTAGTAATTAAGAAGTGGAGGAGTTGGTGGACGACCACAGTGAAGAACTCACCATTGAAAATCTACGAAACCTTCAACTAGAAGTGTAACAGACGGCAGATGAAGAACTTGCTTCAGATGAGAGATGATGAGGAAGAGACATGGGAGAATGTTCTTTCTTCAGAGATTAAGAGCACCTCTCCATGTGGAGTAAGGTACAGGGGTTTGTGGAGAAACATCATCACCCAGACAAAGTTGCTGCAGGCCTTGTCCGCAACTAGTTCAAGTATAATGTCTTACCCCATTTTAGGTAAGTCGTTAAGGGGCCGAAGAAACATACCTCTTTGAACAGCTTTCCCGCCGAACACGGATGTGTTGGGCCATTGACGCTCATAAATCGGCGACACAACGCATTTCCATTCTCTGGACTACATACTGCTGGAAATCTAGTAGGACCATGGTCCTGCTACAAGAGAATTCAGCAGGAGTTTGAGAATGAACGCTGAAGAAGAAGAAGAAGAACAGCTTTCTTGTCAGACATGGGATGGGTCCACTGTCTCTGGAGCTGGTCCTAGTTCCAAAATATCAAGACTGGAAACTTGAAGTGACACAAGATAGTGCCTTGATACATAAAGTCCTTATGGAGGGATATACGCCTTCCAAATAATAAAATCTCCCCTTCTCGCCGTCTTACATACACCAAGATGTGTCTCCAGAAAAGAAAGGAAATGCCATATTAAATGTTCACTTATTCTTTACATTAGTCTTTTATATTCATTTTATATAAATTTATTCTTGTTTTTAGTATTAAACACTACATTTATCCTTTACAAAATGTGTTTTTGATATGTATTTTGGAGTGTCTAAAACGAATTAATTGAATGCACATTGATTCATATGCAAATAATTGCCTTGAATGTTGCCGATTGTTCACATAGGGGTTACCGACGAAGCCGAGGTTTTACTGTATATATATATATATATATATACCCAAACATATTCTTCTATATATAAATGATGAGAGTACAATGCACTAACTAGAAAGTATAGCTAACGATAAGGGGCTGAAAGACACGATTGCGAGACCGTTGTTACTTAATATCAGAAAGATACAATTTTAATTAATTGGGTATTTTATGAAACAGGACAGGAGGTCTTGAAAACATAATTACAGCAGGCAATATAAAAGGCAAACGAAATCTAGGACGACAGCGTGAGAAAATATTAAATAGTCTTACAACATGGCAGAGCATAGAGTCAATAACGATTCTAATAAAATGATACTGGAAATTGAGATTTGTAGAGGTCCATGATCGTCTATGCCAGTCGGCTCGGCGCTGAATGATAATTTTGATTATATATATACTATATTTAGTTTCTGTGTATTTCATATGATATTCCCAAGACAATATTAGACCATTTCATGTATTATTCCCAAGACGATATTAGACCAATTCATGTATTATTCCCAAGACGATATTGGACCATTTCATGTATTATTCTCAAGACAATATTGGACCATTTCATGTATTATTGCCAAGATAATATTGGAACATTTCATGTATTATTCCCAAGACAATAGTGGACTATTTCATGTATTATTCCCAAGACAATATTTGACCATTTCATGTATTATTCCCAAGACAATATTGGGACATTTCATATATTATTCCCAAGACAATATTGGACCATTTCATGTATTATTCCCAAGACAATATTGGACCATTTCATGTATTATTGCCAAGACAATATTGGAACATTTCATATATTATTCCTAAGACAATATTGGACCATTTCATGTATTATTCCCAAGACGATATTGAACCATTTCATGTATTATTCCCAAGACAATATTGGACCATTTCATGTATTATTGCCAAGACAATATTGAACCTTTTCATGTATTATTGCCAAGAGAATATTGAACCTTTTCATGTATTATTGCCAAGAGAATATTGAACCACTTTTGAGAACAGGAAGTTTAGCTTGTGCGCGCGTGTGTGATTGTGTATGTGTGTGTGTGTTGAAATCGATACTTTGATTCTTCATCAATATTCCTCTGGACTTTATCGCTAGTTGGAAAACTGACATAAGCACACGTTCGCTAAACGCGTCGTGTGCATATCCCATTTTTGGGGGTTTTACTGTTTGGCACCTCATTGAGGTTCTCAAATTTCCTGGCACAGCACGTCCCGTGGGTTCTGTTCAATCTCATGTTTACTCCACAGAGACTTCGTGTCACTGAAGCTAGCAATCATACATACATGATCTGTTGCCTCTCTCTCTCTCTCTCTCTCTCTCTGTGTGTATGTGTTCTGAACTTATTATAATTGGGACCGGAGTACATTATCCTTGTATTTTGCTATGTTTATCGAATTTGGACTATATATTGGAATGCTACTTATCTGTTCTCACACTCTCCACTTATCTCTACAAGCATATTTTTTCCTTTTCTCTTTCCTTCTCTATTTTTCAATCTTTCTGCTTTTTCTTTCTCTTTGTCTCTGTCTTGTTCTTTTATTTTTGTTATTTATTTTTCCTCTCTTATTTCGTTCACTTTATCTTTTTTTTAAAAATCTTCTTTCTTTCAAAATTGTTTTTTTTCTCTCTTTTTATTTTTTTTCTTTCTTTTTGCATTCTCTATCAAATTTTCGTTCTTCTCTTTCTCCTCTTTTTTTTATATTTCTCCGTTATTTCTCTATCTCACTTTTTATCTCTTCCTCGTTTCTCTTTTTCTCCCCTCGCTTTCAATAAGTCTCTCCCATTTACTTTCTCTTTCTAATTTTTTCTTTCCATTTCGTTAACTTTCTTTTTCTTTTTCTTTCTTTTCCTATCTTTTCCTCTCATGGTCTATACTCATTTTTCTTTTCCCCCCTCTCTCTCTCTCTTTCTCTCTCTGTTTCTATAATTTTTTTATTTTTTAAAATCTCGCGCTATGTCTCGGTCTTTTTCTTTCTCCCCTTTCTCTCTCTGTATTTTTCTTTTTATCTCTGTTTCTTTGTCTAATTCTCGCATTCTCGTGTCAATATGTATCTGAATTAGGGATGTATGTCTCTCGAATTTTCGTAATATTTCTCCGTATCCATACGTTTGAGTACACACTTTGTCATATACAAGCGATGACTTGTCACCTATCTCTGCTGACACAATCACATCTGACAATTAATCTCAGAACAATTAATATAGAATTAGTAATTGAATATATGGTTGGAATGAGAGAGCATATTTTTTGTGATAATGAAGTGTGATCGTGACATAATGTGATCACACTAACAAATGTATAAAGAAAAACGGTAAGCAAGGAAAATGATGGACTGTTAGCTTGATGGGAAAATAATAAATAAAGATCTGTTAGTTTGTAAGTGTGAAGCTAGAATCAAACACGTGTCTTAGTTTGTACTTATGTAGCTTGAATCAAACACGTGTCTGTTAGTTTGTAAGTACACAGCTTGAATCAAACACATGTCTGTTATTTTGTAAGTACACAGATTTAATCAAACACATGTCTGTTAGTTTGTAAGTACACAGTTTGAATCAAACACATGTCTTAGTTTGTACTTATGTAGCTTGAATCAAACATGTGTCTGTTAGTTTCTAAGTACACAGCTTGAATCAAACACATGTCTGTTAGTTTGTAAATATACAGCTTGAATCAAACACATGTCTGTTATTTTGTAAGTACGCAGCTTGAATCAAACACATGTCTTAGTTTGTACTTATGTAGCTTGAATCAAACATGTGTCTGTTAGTTTCTAAGTACACAGCTTGAATCAAACACGTCTGTTAGTTTGTAAGTACACAGATTGAATCAAACACATGTCTGGTAGTTTGTAAGTACACAGATTGAATCATACACATGTCTGGTAGTTTGTAAGTACAGAGCTTGAATCAAACACGTGTCTGTTATTTTGTAAGTACACAGATTGAATTAAACACGTGTCTGTTATTTTGTAAGTACACAGCTTGAATCAAACACATGTCTGGTAGTTTGTAAGTACACAGTTTGAATCAAACACAGATATATTAGTTTGTAAGTGTGAAGCTAGAGTCAAACACACACGTCTGTTCATTTTCTTAGTATGCGTAGTTTGAATCACATACATGTCTGTTAGTTTTCAAGTAAACAGTTTGAATCAAACACTAAATTTCCAAGCATGAACAATATATTTCTAGTTATGTATTATACATCTTTATCTTACAAAACTAAGTAGGGGATGTAATCATTTTTTATTTCTACGTCATGAATGCAACAATTCTGTTTTCCCAGCCGGGAATGAAGCATTTTAGTTTTCTCAGCCGGGAATGAAAAATTTCTGTTTTCCCAGCCGGGAATGAAGCATTTTAGTTTTCTCAGCCTTGAATGAAAAATTTCTGTTTTCCCAGCCGGGAATGAAGCATTTTAGTTTTCTCAGCAGGGAATGAAAAGTTTCTGTTTTCCCAGCCGGGAATGCAACAATTCTGTTTTCTCAGCCGGGAATGAAAAATTTATGTTTTCTCAGCCGGGAATGCAACAATTCTGTTTTCTCAGCCGGGAGTAAAACATTTCTGTTTCTCAGCCGGGAATGAAGCATTTTAGTTTTCTCAGCTGGGAATGAAACAATGATGTTTTCTCAGCTGGGAATGAAACAATGATGTTTTCTCAGCAGGGAATGAAAAATTTATGTTTTCTCAGCCGGGAATGCAACAATTCTGTTTTCTCAGCCGGGAGTAAAACATTTCTGTTTCTCAGCCGGGAATGAAACAATTATGATTTCTCAGCCGGGAATGCAACAATTCTGTTTTCTCAGCCGGGAGTAAAACATTTCTGTTTCTCAGCCGGGAATGAAACAATTATGATTTCTCAGCCGGGAATGCAACAATTCTGTTTTCTCAGCCGGGAGTAAAACATTTCTGTTTCTCAGCCGGGAATGAAACAATTATGATTTCTCAGCCGGGAATGAAACAATTATGATTTCTCAGCCGGGAATGTAACAATGATGTTTTCTCAGCCGGGAATGAGACAATGATGTTTTCTCAGCCGGGAATGAGACAATGATGTTTTCTCAGCCGGGAATGAAACAATTATGTTTCTGTAGCTCTATGGGTAAATCCCCCCCCCCCCCCCCGCGAAACAAAATGTATTTTAATTTCATTTTTTGTGAGGAGCTAATACGTAAACCATTGTTAGGGATTCCGCAGCAGATATCGTTTTGATGGCATACGCAAAAATATTCGACTGTGAATTTCTAATTTGTCGTTATCATTCATGTCTGGTGTGCTGTGGATCATGATTGCTTATTATATCTATCCAAGCATGCCACTGTCCTACAGTAAATTATTACTCTTTTTGTGCGCGCTTTGGACTTGCTAGTCATTTAAAAACGCACTATTAACTTTATTATTTTATTATTTATTGTTATTATTATTATGGTTGAGTTTTTGGTCATCGTCGATCACGACGGACGAACATCATCATCATTACTCTATATACATGTGTTGTTCGATGTTCAAGAAATCTGATTACTTCGTATGTAAATACTTATATTTAAGTGAGACGTAGTAGTGCAGTGGCTACAGTGTAGTAGCACACTGGCTTCGCATATGAGTGTTCCTGGGTTCATTCCCTAATCGAGGCGGAAATGTTTTTCAGATCGCACCGGCTTCCGGGTCAACCCAGCCTTAAATGGGTACCGGGTTAATCCTGGAAGTAAAGATTGCGAGGGAGAGGAGATGGCTACCGCCCTCATTTGCAGAGCCACTGAAATGCGTGAACGTTAACATCTCACACCACTAGGGCATTAATAAATGCTATGGGTTACTTTACTTTTTACTTTACTTATATTTAGTTCTGTAAGATTACTGACACCTCACACTAAATCACCACCAAGTACTTAGATTTAGTTCTGTAAGATTAAATCTTACAGAAGAAGATTACTAACACATCTAACATTAAATCAACACCAAGTACTTAGATTTAGTTTTGTAAGATTAAATCTTACTGAGGTTTTCTTTGAGGATCTTGCCAAAAATGTCTGTGCTGACCAACGAAATGTACAGAAATAATAAATAATTGTCCTTTCAAGTAATGTTTACTTTTTGTACATAAGTCTTTACTGGAGCGCGGTCTTGACATAATCCATGCAAATATTCTAAAAAACGTTATGGACTTATGACATCTTGCATTTTTTATACTATTAGTCAAATGGCTTTTTTGTGTTATATATGAAACAGGCAAACTAGAACTAATGCATATTGATCAAATCGGGCATGTTAATGCTAATTGGTAGAAAGGACAGATGTAAACATACAAACAAGCAATCACTCATACAATATCGACAAGGAGTAATACAACGGTTATGTTAATGGTAATTGATAGAAAGGACAGATGTAAACATACAAACATGCAATCACTCATACAATATCGACAAGGAGTAATACATCTGTTCACGAAGATCTTCCACTAGACAACGAGGAGAAATTCTAACTGTCGTGTTAGATCAAGCGATTTCTCCTAGGAATTTTTTTCCTCAAACATTTAGCATAAGCAGAGCCTGCCAGACCAGACGATGCTGTTATAGTCGTGTTGCATACGTTATCCTAGAGATGCTGTAGTTCAGTCGCTAGTGCATCGCTTTACTACTCGGTTGGTCCTTATGAGCAAGTTTTAGACTTTGAAAAGCTCCTAGTTAAACCATTGACCAACTTTATATAGGCCTATGTGCTAACCTATTTTACGTCATTGCATAAAGTAAATAAGATTATTGTTGTTCTTTTCATTGGCTAGCGAAAGTATGGATATTAAAGTATATATAAAAGACCAATGAAAATCAAGACAATAGTTGGAGTGGTCTAAGTAAGTTATGCTGCATACAGGCACGTATAAAGTAGGTCATGGTCGACCCAGTCTAAGGAAATGTTTACTATTTCTTAAGGTTAGTAAAGGCGACGGAAGTGATGCCACCTGTAGATAAAGGTAAGAGGATCAAGAGTTCACCCCTACCCTCTAAAAAGTCCAAACAGAGAATTTAGTATTAGAAAACGGGCCAAGAAATAGATGACATGTGTCATCATGTTTGTTTGTTTTATGTAAATTCCCCTGTCCCTTAACCGCGACCGTCGGCGGTATAGGAGACCTGTTCACTAAAACGTAAACATGAATAAGTCTCCGATTTGTGTGAAATCTATTATTTGGCATTGGCTATGTTTGTCGTGCGACTCCAAGTACCCGGTTTATATCCACCGAGCCGCTAATATCTACATTTTGGAGACCCACTATGCCGAAAAGCCGCTCAAATCTACATTTTAATATGAATTTACTATCGTGTTCGGCATAGCAGGAAAACCGCACGGAGACAAAGAGTTAATAGCGACCAATTAAAAGTCCAGCATTTCGACATATATCTTTGCCAGTTTTGTGTTCACAATTGTAACGGTTATTTCCCTTGAAACTAGATATACGTTTTTTTTAAAAAAAATGTATTTTTGATATTTTCATGATGATACATGATTTGTCTGGTATATCAAAGTAATTTTTTCCAAATATTGTGTAAATGTTTTTTGTGTTATGTTTTGTATTTTTATAAGGTATAATTTTTAAAAATTGAATTTCACTTCAGTTAGTTTTTTACAATTTAATATTAAGTATTGATACTACTTTAGGTTAGTAATGCACTCGTTTTTTGTGAAAATGATGTTCCATTCTTTCAAAAAATCCCATTATAGAGAAAAGGGCACCACGCCCAAAGAAACATTAATATATAATTTTTCTCAATTCTATTTTTTAACTTATTCTGCATATCTGAACATTATACACTTGAAATATTCATTAATCATATTTTTATCATGGAAAAACCATAAATGGTGTAAAGGAGACTAAAACCCTTCCACTCTCTGTCGACGAGTCTACTATCCTATGATTCAGACCACATAATACATGGTGTTATCGTTTGTTGACAGAAGACCCACCGTGTTTCATCAAATATCTCAATAACGATACTAACAACTCCTACTAGGATAGCCTCTACAAATTCAATTATAAACTCAACTTAGAAAAATTATCAATTTTATATATTACAATTAACTCAAATTCCAAGTATGACGATGCATTCATGTCAATCTAGCAAGTGTATGAATGAAATTCTAGTTTTATGATGCAAGCCTGTCAGCCTAGCAAGTGCATGAATGAAATTCTAGTTTTATGATGCACGCCTGTCAACCTAGCAAGTGTATGAATGCAATTCTAGTTTTATGATGGAAGCCTGTCAGCCTAGCAAGTGATTGAATGAAATTCTAGTTTTATGATTCAAGCCTGTCAACCTATCAAGTGTATGAATGAAATTCTAGTTTTATGATGCAAGCTTGTCAACCTAGCAAGTGTATGAATGAAATTCTAGTTTTATGATTCAAGCCTGTCAACCTAGCAAGTGTATGAATGCAATTCTAGTTTTATAATGCAAGACTGTTAATCTAGCAAGAGTATAAATGAAGTTCCAGTTTGATGATGTACGCCTGTCAATATAGCAAGTATATGATTGGAGTAGGAGGTTTCAAAATAAACCTATAGGTACACTGGTCTTGACCAGTCTATTGCAACTCACGACGCTTTGAAACATCAGATATAGATAAATCTGCTGATAATTGAACCTCTAAATCGATCCTCAAAGTAACCTCTAAACTATTGTTAAGAAAACCCTTAATAAACTTATTATTGTTAAAGAAAATTGTACATTTTATTTTTCAATCTAAACAAACCGATAGTCAAAAAGAATCTTTAAACATCATGTCAGCTGAACATCTCAATAGATCGCCAAATAAACATCTAGACCATCTTTCTTATAGTTCACCATCTCAACAGATTGTCAAAATAACCTTTAAAAATTATGTAAACTAAACACCTAAACCTATCGTCAGATAAACCTTTAAACATTCTATCAACTAACAATCCCAACTGATCATTAAATGATTTTTAAACTTTCTGTCAATTAAGCATGAGAACCAATAGTCAACTGAACTTCGTATAAATGCGTGTATACAGATTCCAGATTAAAAGTTACAGCAAAGGAGCCTAAGCTAGACTAAGCTGTCAAAATAATTAGACTGTGAACTATACTAAATTTACAAGTGAATAAAACTAAATTATATATAATATATATTATATTAATATAAAAAACATTCATTACTTGTGTTTTCTTGTGGCTGTGAAAATAAAGGCAGTTCTGCCAAGGTTGTCGCGCTCCACACGTATATTAATAATGGAATCTTAGGGACTTATCCTGTACAGTACATTGCAGTTCAACTATTGTTGAATTTTGAGTAACTATTAATACATCCAATAATATCACCAGTACATGGGGATGGTCGGCGTTCGAACCACATAGTTTGATGAGGAGTTCGGTTTGTGATGTGATCTCACTATTATCTCTGTTCCTGGAGCGACAAATTAAATTAAACTAACCAGTAAATACGCCTCTAAATTAGACTATATTTACCAGTAAATGGACCTTTAAGCTAGGCTAAATTGACCAATAAATTAGTCTTTAGACTAGACTAAACCGAGCGATAAATTAGTCTTTAAACTAGACTAAACCGAGCAGTAAATTAGTCTTTAAACTAGACTAAATCGAGCAGTAAATTAGTCTTTAAACTATACTAAACCGAGCAGTAAATTAGTCTTTAAACTAGACTAAATCGAGCAATAAATTTGACTTTAAACTAGACTAAATCGAGCAATAAATTAGTCTTTAAACTAGACTAAATCGAGCAATAAATTTGACTTTAAACTAGACTAAACCGAGCAGTAAATTAGTCTTTAAACTAGACTAAAACGAACAGTAAAAACGCTCTAAATTTTACTAAATCGATTACCAATGAAAATCTGAAACGATAGCCAGCTAAATCTATTTATCTGTCTTGAAATAATCCAGCCGGACATACAAGTAACTAGATTTGTTAAGTTAGGACGAGTTCAGACTGACTTTATAATCTAGCCTTTTCTTCCTGCAGTCTCAAGTCAGACGATTGGATGATCGATGCAATACAATGTGACATCGTAAGAATTAGATTTCAGACTCTGAGGTCAATGTCTTCATCTACTTGTTTCTCTGATATATACACGATATTGTTTCTCTAATATTAAAACACTGTTGATTCTCTGATGTTAACACATTATTTATTCTCTGATATTAACACACTATTGATTCTCTGATGTTAACACACTATTGATTCTCTGATGTTAACACACTATTGATTCTCTGATGTTAACACACTATTGATTATCTGATGTTAACACACTATTGATTCTCTGATGTTAACACACTATTGATTCTCTGATGTTAACACACTATTGATTCTCTGATGTTAACACACTATTGTTTCTCTGATGTTAACACACTATTGTTTCTCTGATGTTAACACACTATTGATTCTCTGATGTTAACACACTATTGATTTTCTGATGTTAACACACTGTTGATTTTCTGATGTTAACACACTATTGATTCTCTGATGTTAACACACTATTGTTTCTCTGATGTTAACATACTATTGATTCTCTGATTTTAACACACTATTGATTCTCTGATGTTAACACACTATTGATTCTCTGATGTTAACACACTATTGATTCTCTGATATTAACATGTCAGTGGATCTCTGATGTTGAGACGCTATTGATTCTCTGATTTTAACACACTATTGATTCTCTGATGTTAACACACTATTGATTCTCTGATTTTAACACACTATTGATTCTCTGATTTTAACACACTATTGATTCTCTGATTTTAACACACTATTGATTCTCTGATTTTAACACACTATTGATTCTCTGATGTTAACACACTATTGTTTCTCTGATGTTAACATACTATTGATTCTCTGATTTTAACACACTATTGTTTCTCTGATGTTAACATACTATTGATTCTCTGATTTTAACACACTATTGATTCTCTGATGTTAACACACTATTGATTCTCTGATGTTAACACACTATTGATTCTCTGATATTAACATGTCAGTGGATCTCTGATGTTGAGACGCTATTGATTCTCTGATGTTAACACACTATTGATTTTCTGATATTAACATGTCAGTGGATCTCTGATGTTAACACACTATTGATTCTCTGATATTAATACACTGTTTGCTCTATGACATGTAAATTTAAGTAGGAAGCCAGAGGACAATTTAAAAATTCTTGAGACTAACGGGAATTGAACCAGTCTGTTAAACGGCACCAAATCGCCTAGCAACTATTCCACACGCGTTCTTCCGTACTTGACTAATCGCATCTCCCAAATAAAAAATAACGCGATATTGTCAAGCCATTCAAACCGTGCACTCAAGGTTACCAGAACGAACCAATCGAGACAATGACTATTACAATGACATAAACGGACTATTCTATGACATTAACACACCATTGGATGTCTGATGTTAGCACTATTGAATGTCTGATATTAGTACAATTGAATGTCTGATATTAGCACTATTGAATGTCTGATATTAGCACTATTGAATGTCTGATGTTAGCACTATTGAATGTCTGATATTAGCACTATTGAATGTCTGATGTTAGCACTATTGGATGTCTGATGTTAGTACTATTGAATGTCTGATATTAACACGCTAGACAATAAATCAAACATGGTGAGTTATACTATTTGAATTTGGTATCCAGGTCAACGAAATAACGGAAGGTTATTCTACGAGAACAGCTATGAAGATGTAGTCAATTTATCTCATACTTCATGTGTTTAAACCCCGATGTTGGGAGACAACCCGATACTGGATATACGAGGGCTTTGGTAACACAAGATAAATGTACAAATAAGAGAAAAGAGGTACACATGTGAATATTTATAAACAAAATATACTAATAACCAAATGTTTCGACTAAATGCCTTCATCAGGACGAAGAAGAAACAAACACATAATATACTTTTTCATAAGAAAGCACATATGATGTGGCGATGGTAGGAGGAAAATATTAAACCGCGGTATGAAACATCTCAGAAATGGGAAAGAAAAAGATCACAGCTTGAAGGGTCCAGGAAGAAAAGAGGAGACAGACATAGCATAAAGGGCGGATAGATTGGACAAAAGAATGATCAAAGCTGGAAGGGTCAAGCAAGATAAAAGGAGACAAAACATGAAAAGCGGAGTGGACAAAAAAATGATAATAATGAGAGATGTTGTTCCATTTTATCTTCTCATTCAATCTAATCCCTTACTAAATCATTCCCATCAACACTTCGCTGTGTCTCGATGTGAATATGTTGTGTTTAGTCTCGATGTGAATATGTTGTGTTTAGTCTCGATGTGAATATGTTGTGTTTAGTCTCGATGTGAATATGTTGTGTTTAGTCTCGATGTGAATATGTTGTGTTTAGTCTCGATGTGAATATGTTGTGTTTAGTCTCGATGTTAATATGTTGTGTGTATAAATATGGTAACAATTGTACCTATTTATTTTAATTTGTATTTGTGCATAATTGTCCACTGTACTATTTTAGTATCATTTTCTGTTCGAATAACAAATTAAACAGCGCGGAGCACCCCCCCCCACCCAAAAAAACCAACAAAAAAAAACGACAACAACAAAACAAAAAACCCACAAAAAACAAACATTATAAGATAGCAGACAACATAAGAAAATAATCTGATCAATGATTACCAATCGTCAGTTTACCGCGTATCGATTAATTTGTACAATTGAGAACTACTGGCTAATGGAAAATCAAGTCTTCAAAAATGACTAATTTGACTATTCCCTTGATTTCCATTGCCTGTCATACACATTATAATCGTAGTAACCAATAGTTATGTGATCGAAACGTTAATCATGCTCGTCATTAATCATTTTATATCATTATTTTTAATGTAATTTTATTACATTTTATTACATAATTTTTACTTCCCGCCTCCAACCTCTTCTTGTCAAAAATTCAGGCCCTTGCTTATAATATGTTCTAAATAATTGTGTACACTCCCCCATTACAAAAAGCAACGGCTAGCGGGCCGACCTAGACTTAATTGGGTACTGGATTAATCCGGGAAGTAAAGACTGCGAGGGAGAGGAGATGCAGCCCTCATGTAACAGAGCCACTGAAATGTGAGTTTGCTAACATCTCACACACCTACGATGTTCATAAATGCTACGGGCTAAGTTCACGTTTACTATACAATTTGTAGTAAAATGTGCGAATAACAAAAATGATTTCATACTATTTAAATAAATTATGTTTCCAGCAATTCAATTGCAAATCCTCCATCTTCTCCTTGGCAATAACTGTCAATGTCATTCAGTCCCCTCCCTCCTTGCCAAAAACTGTCAAAGTTATTCATTCCCCTCCCTCCTTGTCAACACCTGTTAAAGTTTTTCAGTCCCCTCCCTCCTTGTCAACACCTGTCAAAGTTTTTCAGTCCCCTCCCTCCTTGTCAACACATGTCAAAGTTTTTCAGTCCCCTCCCTCCTTATCTTCTTCTTCTTCTTCTTTCGTTCGCTAATAATGTCTATATCTGCAGTGTTGTTTCTTGTATAAATTGGACAGTGTTTTCCATTTCTTGTTTTGTACCATAAAGTTTAACATTCATTGGTGTATCAGAAGGCCAGTATGTGCATCTTAATGTGTCATAGTTTGCACATTCTTGAAGGATATGTTCTGAAGTCTGGTTGACTTGTCCACAATTACACTTTGCTGTTGTGCCAATTTTAAATTTTGTATACATATGGCTGTTTAGTCTATTGTGTCCAGTTCTCAGTCGAAATATGATGACCTGTTCTTGTCTGTTAAGTAGGTGGTAGTCATCCCGTGAAGGTAAGTTAGGCTTTCGTTGTGCCTTTATCATGGATTTCTTTTGGTGATAGCTGATTGGTACATCCGGTTGCTGCATGTTAGCACCTTCCTTGGCGAGTTGATCAGCTCTTTCATTTCCTGCTATTCCACAGTGTGATGGAATCCATTGCAGTATAACTCTACACCTATTTTGTACTATGGACAATACCTCTTTTAACTCTGGAAGTTTATTGGACTGTAATGCCTCTAGCACTGACCTTGCATCTGTAAGTATTACAACAGGGTGTGAGGTCCTGTCCAATGTTAACAGTTTCTCTGCAGCTGTATAAATAGCCTTGACTTCAGAGTCATAGTTGTTGCAGTAATTCCCTGTTGGTATACAAGTGGTATCAGTGGTGCCATCTGGGTATTCTACATATACACCACTTCCTCCATTTTTTACTGCATTCTGTGCTGATCCATCTGTATATACTCTGGTCCATAGATCACTTGGGTAAACATCATCAAGGAAACTGAGAGCTGCTACTCTTTTCTGCAGATTATTCTGATGTTCATCCCCATGCACACCTGCTACTGTTGTTTGGATGGTCACTGGTAGGCATGTCCGTTTTTCCCATGGGGTGTGTTCTGGTTGAGATGTCAGTGGTATTGTTACCTCTGGTAGATCCGATACCTGTCTACGTAGACGCTTGGCCTGGTGTATGAAGCTGCTTCTTTTAAGCCGTCCTTGTGATAGATTCTGGAATCTTTCCTTCATTGGGTGACTATGGTGGGAAAGAAACTTTTCTCCATGAATTATAATTTTAGTATCTCTACGCTCTTTCAATGACTGCATCCCTTCGATATTCTGCATTTCTATGATTGGTGTGGATCTCATTGCGCCTGTAATGATTCTAAGTGCTTGGTTCTGTACTCTATCTAGGTTTTGTAGTGTAGTGTTTGATGATGAACTCCATGCTGTAGAACCATATTCCAAGTGTGGTCGAATGGCTTGTTGGTATACATTTTTTAGAATTCTTTCATTAGCTCCCCAAGTTGTCCCACTCAGTTTTCTTAGTATAGCTATCTTCCTTCTAGCCTTTGTTTCTGCTTTGCTGATATGATGTTTCCATGTCATTTTGGCATCAAATGTTACACCAAGATAAGTGGGTTGGTCATCTACCTTTAAGATAGTTTTATTTACATAGATGTTTCCTGCTCTTTGTTTTGGTGAAAGTGTAAAAAGGGTTGTTGCTGACTTCTCTATATTGATACTTACACACCATTTGTCAGCCCAATTAGTCAAAATGTCCATGGCTCTCTGAAGCATTTTTGTGGTAACCATGGCGCTCTCATGTGTGCACCACAGAACCAAGTCATCTGCATATAGTGCTGCCTTAGTTCCACAGGGTATTTCTTCAATTAGATCATTGATAAATATGAGAAAAAGAGTGGGTGATAGAACTCCTCCTTGAGGCACTCCATGGCGTAGTAATACTTTCCTACTTTTTTTGCCATTTACTTGTACTCTGGCTCTTCTATTGTGAAGAAAGGCTTTCGTCCATCTATACATATTTCCACATATCTTGTAGTTTCTCATTTTTTGAAGCAATCCTTCTTTCCATACTTTATCAAAGGCCTTCTGTAAATCAATCCATGCCACTAAAACTGATTTTTTGTCCTGGAAAGCATCCTCAATTTCCTGTGAGAGGTATGTGGTTTGATCCTCTGTGGAGTAGCATTGCCTGAAACCTGCCTGCTGTGGTGCAAGGAATTTTCTACTTTCCAGGTGAAATTTTAGTCTTAGGTTTATGATGCGCTCCATTGTTTTGCACAGGCAACTTGTAAGACTAATTGGTCTGTAGCTAGTTGGTGTTGTTCCATCTTTTCCAGGTTTAAGCAAAGGGACCATAATTGATTCTCTCCAGATTTGTGGTATTTTCCCAGTAGTCCAGCTAATATTTAGGATGTCCAATAGTTTCCTTCTGGCTGTTGTTCCTAGATTCTTTATCATTTCATTTGATATTTCATCAATTCCTGGGGACTTATTTAGCTTTAGTTTAGAGACTGCTAATTCTAATTCACTATATGTGAACAATGTATCCATAATTTCATCTGCACTGTTTTCATCACTGATGCTAGTCTGAGCATGTTCCAATTTACTTTTTTGGTCGCTCCGCACTGTATGCTGTTTCTCTGGACTAATTTCAATATTGCAGTCTTGAGCAAATATCCTAGCGAAATTATCTACTGCTTGCTTTCCTGTAATCATTTTGCCATTTTGTACGAGTGTTATGTTTGTGCTTCTTCCTGTTCCCTCATCATTTAGTTGTTTGACCAGTTTCCACAGTTTTCTTCCATCCTTTTCAAAATTTAAGGATTCTGTTTTCTCTTTCCAGCTCTTTCTTCTAGCTTCTAGTTTGGCTCTTTGGAATTTGGCTTTTGCGTGTTGATGTTTGTTGTGATGTTCCTGGCTTGGGTTATTTTCCACTTCCGTCCGTGCTTTTTCTAATTCCTCTTGCAGCAGTTCTAGTTGTTCACTCCAGTATGGCTTGTATTGTTTGCGTGCTCCTCTTGGTATTGCTTCCTTGGCAGCTTGATGAATACATTTATTGAACTCTTTGACTATGGCGTTTATGTCTTTTCCTTCCATGTCTATTTGTCCAGCTAAAACACTACTGCGGTGTTTAAATAGTCCCCAATTTGCTTTTTTATAATTCCATCTTGGAAGGCTACATGCATTTCCTGTGAGTTCATTTTTAATACTAAGGAGGACTGGTCGATGGTCGCTACCTCCAAGTTGCTTCCCTACTGTTCTATTGATTTCCCAGTTTAGGTCTGCTGAGTACAATGCCACGTCTGGCGTGGAAGTGGTTTGCCATGCTCTTGAGTAGTATGTTGGAGGATCTTTTGGCTTATTAAGCAATAGAAGACATTTATCGTCTTGCCAGCTTTCAAGTTCTTCTCCTCTTTTATCCATGTGGTCATAACCCCAGCTTTGTGAGTGACTATTAAAATCTCCACATACTATCAGTCTTCCTCTGTACGGTATTGTGTCCAGGGAAAGGGACTGGTCATTTGGACAATAATAATTTAGTATGTTGAAGTCTGTGTTCTTGGTCTTTAGTTGAAGGACCTGATATTCTGCTCCTTCCATGTATAGCTCAGTTTGATGTGCGCTGATATTATTTTTGACTAGAGTTAATATACCTCCTTTTCTTCTGTCTATTCGATCAGCTCTAAAGCACTGATAACCTGCAATTTTAAAGGCTACATCTTTGCTGAGGTGTGTCTCTTGTATGCAACAAATGCTGACCTGTTCCTTGTGAAGGGTGTTTTCTAATTCTAATTTCTTGCTAAGGCCATCTTTTTTGCTATTTACACCCTCAGCATTCCAGTGCATTATTGTAAGTGATGTCTCATTGGTTGGTAATATTTGTTGGTCAGTGATATTACTCTTGTGCCTCCTGGCTCCACAAGGCAATCGAAGAGGACCTCCAGTCGTATGGGGTGGGCCCTTTCGAGGTATAGGGCCCGGTGCTACTCCTGCCTGGTGAGTCGTCACAGGGTTAGCACCATAACGGGGTAATGCAGATATAGACATTCATGTGCGATAATGCATGACATTCTGATTGTTGCGGTGCGCCTTCTGGCCAAATGTCGCTGACTTCAGCACCTTTACTTGCTAGGCAAGACTGCGGTCCTGCCCGAATGTGGGAGGGCCCGGCCAGTCTTAGTTTCCAGCCTCTGCTGGCTGGACTAAGCCCCATCTCCACGTCAAGGAGCTGGCCTCGATGGGGCCTCCTTATCAACACCTGTCGAAGTTATTCAATCCCCTGCCTCCTTATCAACACCTGTCAAAGTTATTCAATCCCCTCCCTCCTTGTCAACACCTGTCAAAGTTATTCATCCCCTGCCTCCTTATCAACACCGGTAAAAGTTATTCAAGCCCCTGCCTCCTTATCAACACCTGTCAAAGTTATTCAGTCCCCTCCCTCCTCTAAACTGTTGATGTAATTTATGGAAAGCCCCTTAGTAATGGTAGGCATTTGCAACATATGTTTACTTTTTCAATATTACTAAGTGTAGGCCAGTGGTAGACAGAATATGGCCCGATGATCAAATACAGTCCAAGGGTCAAATGAGGCTGGCCAAACTATTATATCTGGCCAGTCGTGCTAATATAAAAGTACTATATGTGCTACGGCTCTTCGACACCCCCACACCTCCCACACATCTAAGACAATACTACTTAGACATCCAAATGACTAATAAAACGACAGCTTCATGAATGCGTATCACACGAGGATACTCAATCCTGTCCTCTCCTTGCATGCATATCACACGAGGATACTCAATCCTGTCCTCTCCTTGAATGCATATCACACGAGGATACTCAATCCTTTCCTCTCCTTGGATGCATATCACACGAGGATACTCAATCCTGTCCTCTCCTTGGATGCATATCACACGAGGATACTCATTCCTGTCCTCTCCTTGAATGCATATCACACGAGGATACTCAATCCTGTCCTCTCCTTGGATGCATATCACACGAGGATACTCAATCCTGTCCTCTCCTTGGATGCATATCACACGAGGATACTCAATCCTGTCCTCTCCTTGGATGCATATCACACGAGGATACTCAATCCTGTCCTCTCCGTGGATGCATATCACACGAGGATACTCAATCCTGTCCTCTCCGTGGATGCATATCACACGAGGATACTCAATCCTGTCCTCTCCTTGGATGCATATCACACGAGGATACTCAATCCTGTCCTCTCCGTGTATGAATAGCACACGAGGATACTCAATCCTGTCCTCTCCTTGAATGCATATCACACGAGGATACTCAATCCTGTCCTCTCCGTGTATGAATAGCACACGAGGATACTCAATCCTGTCCTCTCCTTGAATGCATATCACACGAGGATACTCAATCCTGTCCTCTCCTTGAATGCATATCACACGAGGATACTCAATCCTGTCCTCTCCTTGGATGCATATCAAACGAGGATACTCAATCCTGTCCTCTCCATGGATGCATATCACACGAGGATATTCAATCATGTCCTCTCCTTGAATGCATATCACACGAGAATACTCAATCCTGTCCTCTCCTTGAATGCATATCACACGAGAATACTCAATCCTGTCCTCTCCGTGGATGCATATCACACGAGAATACTCAATCCTGTCCTCTTATCCACAATATTTTCCACCTCTGGCGTAAGTTCTGTTGACATAATTTCACTAAATTTCGAACCTTTACTCCGACTTCCCTTCCCCTACGTATTTTTGTCCTCATGTTACTTTGTCTCTAATTACTCTTCTCATATATTCATTGCCTGTCTGGTCGATTACGTGATGCCTTGTTTTCTGAAACAGTCTCTATAAAAGAGAACATTAATCAGAAGTTTCAGAATATCTGAATGCAAATGAATCCCTTCTCTTCTGTTGATCCTAGTTATCTGTTTCTTTCACTGTACCTGATTCCATGTTGACCCTCGCCCCACAAGATAATGGCTTGTTCTTTGCTAAGTTGCTCGCATGAACGATTGCTATAAATGCAGCAATTTGTTCCACTATTAAGAGTTAACAGTGATGTCCCGCTGTGTACATCAGAGGCTCTCATGATTTATGGAGCCGCGACACCGATTTTAAAGAAGTAAAGTGAATATAACATATTTGAGACACTCAGAGTGGGAAGGGGGGGGGGGGGGTATGTTAGTATTTACGCTCTGAATGGATAAGGTCCGGATGATATTTACATCTCAGAGCCGATGAGGGGCTCCGCAGATATTTACATGAGATTGAGTTGACATTTATGCTCTGGGTGGGTACGGTTCATTTGATATTTACACTCGGAGTGGCTGGAACTTCGTTGATATTTACATCATAGGGGACCGCGTAACGCAGTAGTTAGCGCACTGGTTTCGCATATGAGTGGTTCTGGTTCATTCCCCAGTTGAGGATGATGATGATGAGAGAATGATGTTCATTTGGCCGCTAAGTGGTAAATGTTGAAGGTACAATACTAAGAAGATATAGAGCGGATCTCACAAAAGCTATACATTTGCTGGAGAATGAAGAAATTGTGCCTGGAGGTGACAATGTAAACATACTGAGAATTAATAAATTGAGGCTGGGTGTGACAACGTAAACATACTGATGATGAAAATTGAGGCTGGAGGTGACAACATAAACATACTGATGATGAAAATTGAGGCTGGAGGTGACAACGTAAACTTACTGAGAATAAAGAAATTGAGGCTGGATGTGACAACGTAAACTTACTGAGAATAAAGAAATTGAGGCTGGGTGTGAGAACGTAAACTTACTGAGAATAAAGAAATTGAGGCTGGGTGTGAGAACGTAAACTTACTGAGAATGAGAAATTGGAGTGACTAAGAATGCGGGGCAAAAGTGTATCATTTCTGGAGACCATACGATCACATAATTAACATCTGACTAGGATTTTACTGCATACTCTTCTGTGCCTGCTGGAATGGACAGCGGGACACTTGTGGGAATGCAATGAGTCCTATGATGCTGGTTTATAATCAAGAGGAATCAGGTTAATCAGTCCAGAGACGAGTGTTAAAGTCGTTTTATCATGCCAACTTCACTATTCCCCGATTAATCAGTGTGGAGACTGATATTGAAATCTTCCTATGATAGATAGATAGATAGATAGATAGATAGATAGATCGATAGATAGATAGATAGATGGATGGATGGATGGATGGATGGATGGATGGATGGATGGATGGATGGATGGATGGATGGATTGATGGATGGAGAGAGGGATGGATGGACAATTAAAAAGATTAGATAGATTAGATAGATTATATATATTAGATAAATAAGATAAGACTCAACTAGACTAGACTAGACTAGACTAGAGTAGACTAGACTAGACTAGACTAGACTAGACTAGACTAGCCTAGACTAGACTAGACTAGACTAGACTAGACTAGACTAGACTAGACTAGACTAGACTAGACTAGACTAGACTAGACTAGACTAGACTAGACGAGACGAGACGAGACTAGACTAGACTAGACTAGACAGATATATATACATATAGATAGATAGACATACATATAGACAGATTGGATTGGATTATATTAGATTATATTAGATTAGATTAGATTAGATTAAATTAGATTAAATTAGATTAGATTAGAAGAGGTGCAAAGGAACGTAATGCTCTCGGCGGACACAGGGTTAGCAGATAACCAAGATCCCAAATGTACCTCCTCGTGGTGCACCCAGGAAACAGAAATACAGCAGCTCGTGCTGATTCTGGTCAAATCATTTGGGGATCGTGTCCGAGAATGTGGAGGTAGCTGATGGAAAGAGATTTGACTGCATAAGAGATAGACAATATTTCCGAAACCACCAACACCAACACATGCAGCGGCACTGTCGACACACAGTGACGTTAGTCAGTCGAGTCCGAACATTGGAGGGGCGGTCAATGAAATAGGCACCAACATGTAGATGCATGGCGAGAGACGAATAGATTTCACACTGAGTACAATGAAAGGGCAGAACAGCGGCAGAGAGCAGCGCCAACTGCAAATAGATAGTGAAAACGTTCCAAGGAAATCGGAACTACAATCTCTGGTTAGCTCCAGACGAGCTTCTATTTACCTGTACTCCTTATGGACAGAGACCCAGACCCAATCATGGGCGCCCGGCAAAGCAAGAAGACATGGCCTAACTATAATGTCGAGCCTTCCTATACCGGAAACATGCTCACGAAGAGAAAGGGTTCCGTACCCGGTGGGCTCAGGCACAAAAGGGACAATAATTTTAGCCCTGGTTCAACTCTGCTGTCAAGCTTTCTTATACCGAAAATACACTTGCAGAAAGAAAGGGTTCCGTACCCGATGGGCTGAGGCACAAAAGGGACAATAATTTTAGCCCTGGTCCAACTCTGCTTTCCTATACTAAAAATACACTTGCAGAGAGAACGGATTCAGTACCCGATTGACTCAGGCGCTGTTGGGACAAGGTCGCTCATCGTGAGAACGCCTTGCTCTCAAACGTGTGATGTGAGACTCGAACTTTGGCGAGGGGTTCACGATGTCGGTGAACTACACCTCGGCTAAGAAGGAGAAACAACCAGAGTCCAACTCTTCTGTTGAGTTCTTCCTCATCCGGAACCAGGCTCGCGGATGAGAAACGGTTCACTACCCGATGGGCACAGGCACAGAACGTCCAATTACACGGCAAGTTCATAGACAGTGGAAAACCTCGTGCAAGATAGACGTGAACGACGATCGTCTCGCCGAGGAGTCACTACACACCCGCGTGTCCGTCGACAGATACGCAGGCGGTCACGGACTAGGGAAGCCTACTACCCTAATTAAAGGCATGACGAAAACGGATGTTCTGGGCCTCGGACGTCCACACTACAAAGTAGCCAACTGAGGTATAAATAACACCGTTTTACTGTGGAACTTGCAGCACAACGTACTTCACGCTCCCCGACGGAAATCATACGATATACTCGTGGTTATATGAGAGCGAACGCAGTTGATTAGATTAGATTAGATTAGATTATATTAGATTAGATTATATAGATAGAAGCATCTAAATGTGTTGTGTATTTGTGTTAACGATAAGGACAATTCTGCTGCATGTCCTGCGTTAGTAATGTTTGTAGCGGTTGAAAATTTAACTTCTTAAATTTAATTTTTAAAATTTAACGCTACTCAATTGGGACGACGCGTCTGGTGGAGAACAAGATTCGATATGAGTATATCTAGTGGACACAGATTCCTCTCACAACCTGAGTCAACAACGTTTCCGAAAGTCAGTCAATCCGTGTGGATATATGTGGGCAAGCGAGGTAATAAATTAGGTGGTAAATTGTAGCATTAAATTTCATTCAAGATGTTATCCATACAATGAGAAAATAAAACATGAACGAAGCCATTTTGGAGAAGGCGACAGAAATGCTTGCTAAAAATCAGACACCACACAAGAAATGGATAACAAATGGTATATTACAATTATGTGATACGACAATAGAAATAAAGAAGGACAAGAAAGAGAGTTTTCTCTCTAAAGCGCTATAAAGTAAAGTTAGCAAAGATATATGATGCAAAATGAATAAAACAAGCAATAAAGAAATGGATTAATGACGAATGTGAGACCATCAATACAGCTATAGGACATGATAACAGCAAGGTGGCATAGGGCGCATTAAAAAAAAAACTGACACAACCACAGAAATCTAAGATATACATTATTAAAAAAAAAAAAAAGACAATACGCTATATGAAATATCAGAAATAATTAATAGAAGGACTGAATATTGTAAATAATTATACAAATGTACAATAACTCAAGACCGTGAAATACTTAACTTATACGATTCACGAGAATTATTTGATTCTGACATCTTGACAGAAGTTGAAAATGTTATAAAATCATTAGAAAGTGGTAAGACACCAGGAATAAATACTGTTTCTGCAGAACTCCTAAAAATGGTAGCATAGAAACATTAAATGTTATGAGAAAATTTGGTCAACGCATAAGAAAACAAAAAAATGTGCCTACAGAATGGATACAATCGCTGGTTATACAGCAGCTAAAGAAAGGTAATTTAAAAAGGTGAAAAATTATAGAATTGTATCCTTCATTTTTAGAGTTTTATAATTTAGATTATTATAGTCTTATCACTCATCAAAACAAAGTGATGTTAAAGGAATTCATAACGTATGGAAAGAAGGATTATAGAAGATCAGGAAAAATTGTAATTTTGATATAAATATAATAGAACTCACTGAAACACTATACACATTAGTAACTAGTGCTGTTTTAATTAATGGTGATATTGGAACAATTTTAAAGTAAAACTTCAGGAGTTGGACAAGGATGCATATTATCACTAGTGTTATTCAATACATTATATATTGGAACACATCTTGCAAGAGCGACACTACAGAACCATCAAGCAACGATTTCAATTAGTAGCCACCCTCTGTGCAACTTACGATTTGTAGATGATATTGTTCTTATAGCTAGCGGGGAGAAAGCCCTTCAAGAACTTACATCTAAACTTCAGAAACAAACTTGCAAAACTTACTATATGGAAAAGTTAAATAATGACAAACAGAGATGACAACACGACTCCCATTACCATCTGGGCGAATGGACAGAAACATAGCACGTTCACTTGCTTTGTCCTCAGACAAATGTAATTATCAGAGTAACCGTCCAAAGTATTAATGCCATTTTTTATACGGTGTTATTTTTGGCTTGACCCAACACATTTATACTTTATATTTGTGCACAATGTCCAGTTTTTATGCACGAATGAAATTCTTTGATCTTTGTCGGCATATTAATTATTGTGTCTCGATAAAAGAAGTTTTACCCCTTCAGACAGATTCTGTGAGTTGATTAAGTATAAGCGTGTCTACTATTACAATAATGTGTCCATCATGTTAGCATATGAATACCCGTTGAAGGTGATTGCTTAAATGACCGGCATACAAGATACGGAGGTTGGCGGTCGCTATCCTGCTCGCCCAAATGAAAGTAAAGTTCGGGTTTTCAGTGCTTTCTAAATGGAATATGTGATTCCTTTTCTGAATGGAATAGATTAGAACACGGTTTAACCATTTGGAGACGCTGAAACAACATTGTGACTGGTCTAGCAAACCGACATTACAGAACTAAAACACTCGTAGTAAATATGGAGAGTTCTCAGAAAACGACATTCAAACGTAAACATGGATACAAAGCCAGGGACAGACGTTACAAACAATGGATTATAGAAATAAAACATTACAAAAACAAACATATATGAAGCACACAAAAAGCTATTTCCAGAGAACTTATGCCCTGACGCTGTAAGACATAACGGGGTATAACGTGAAAAGAAGATACGAGGTACTTTGGTACTTGTGACACTGTTTGCCATTGACATTTAGTACGCTACCATAGTGGGCCTTCATTGATCTAATTATTTCATATGTAGCACTACTTTGCGGTTCATATATATTATAATGGGCCGTTGTTCCTCTAAAGTGAATTGAACATATCAGATTTTGCTATCCAGCGGTTCAATGTTCGTTTACTTCTCCCTAAGGCAAGAATAGTCCAATTTTCTGGGTTTGAAATAGAATGGTATAGTAATCCTCGAGTAACTCCAGTAGCTTCATTGCAGACATGCTTAAAAATATTATTTGTGATCTACACTAATATCATAAAACTTTACGTGTAGTCTCGTTTTTACTACTAACTACACACTTTATGTTGAGACGCTTCTGACGGAGAAGTTGAGCTGACAACAAGATGCAACCTTTAAACACCGTCTTTAAACACCGGATCTCATTGTAAATTAAAAATAAGGGCGCAATAATGTTTAGGTGGTGAAAGGTTGATGAAATCAGATGTAATAATAAACATATACTCCTACCAAAAATGGGGAACAGTAGTAACAAGTAGACAAAGAAATCAATGGTAAGTAGCGGGGTAAAAACAAGTATAAAAAGTAACCAAACTGTCAGAGGATACTCGAGAAGACGGAGACTACCGCAGTAAGATAACTAAGAAGTGATAACACCCTATGATAATGTATTATTGTCACGGATTACTAATATAACCAAGGAAATAATGGCAATAAAAATGAACACAAGTTTTGGTTCTTGTATGGAACCTGTGTCTCCTTGTTTATTTTAGGATTAATTAATCTAAATATATTAATAATTGTCTTAAATATTCATTTTTATTGTTAGGTTAGTTATGTTTTACATAACTAACCCTAACCCGAACCCTAAATAAATTTATTTTTTAATTAATAAATGAGACACATAAACTTATAAAAATAGCCAAAGGAATAATCAAATATGGTGAAACGGGTTCCAAACACGAACCAACCGTTTTTCTAGATTTGTCGTAGGAAGGGACTAAGCAAAGTTGGGGGAATATGCTGACACCATGTCACTTGGGAAAAGTCATCATTGTCACAACTTTTCAATTTCTTACGTTTGTCTTCTATCAAATAATCTCTTGTCATAACGAAGAAATGTAAACCAGCGGACATTGCAGTTTTGTAGCAGACTCCCAGGTGACAGAGAATACTAGATGAGCCATCAATGCGAATGGGTCGATACATCTGACAGAAGAATAATGAGATAGTTGGCCCAGACGTGTGTGCTGTACCTCTGATATGATTTGGTTATCCTGGGATACTGCAACAATTTTGAATACCTCCTTTTGAATGTCTCCTTTAAGACACTATATGAATCATGGTGTCGCCTCAGTTACACATCTGAGGAGGACGTGTGCTTTTATCAGAAGGGCTATGGGCTGTCAACAGCTACATGCTCACAGCTAAATAGATTAATCCATCATCATCTGAGTCATGAATCAAACTTGTTTTATTTTACGTGTACAACATGTCTCTAAACTGCTATCCTATGTTGCCGTAGAACGCTTTATGTATACCTTCAGTTTACGAGACAGAGATCCATAACTGGTACTTTGGGAACCACTGATATTGTGTACTTCTGTTGAACAAAACAACAATTTTGTATAAGGCCAGATTTTCGTGCGTTTTAAACCATATATTTTAATTTCCTGTTTTCTGATATCAGAGTTGGCTGTGATCGCTAATGCATCATTTACCACTGTCACTAACATTTATACTGAATAAATGTAGAGATGATTGAAAACTGACCAAATGAGGATAGAAATATGAGATCAATAAAACTGGTTTATTTGAACATGCAAGCTGGCAAACGAGATTGTTATCACCGGTACGGTTGTTAGACCATTCTTTGAACTGCCTGATCTAGAGATTGGATTTATTCAAGCTGATTGTCACGGGGAGTTATTAAGAAGTTACTGTGTGTAATTTCTTGGACAAAAACAGAGCGAAGTAATGTACGTAATGAGACAGCACAGTATTTCTCTTGATCATTGTCTTTAGATCCGCCGAAGACGGGTGTGTGGGGGCCATTAGCGAAAATAGAACGGCAACACAACGTATTTCCATTCTCTGGACTATATCCTGCTGGAAATCTAATAGGACCATGGTCCTGCTACAAGAGAGATCTAGCGGGAGAATAAACCTTGAAGAAGAAGAATATCAATGCTATTATGCCAATAAAACTCACCGCTCACTGCAGACGAGACATGACAACTTCACCAACTATCAGATGGTCAGCGAAAGGATGACCTGTTTTAAGTGGCTTCTATTGCAAAAACTGGGAGAACATGCCAGATGTATGATAATAAGGTTTCGCAGTCTGTATGGCATTATGGTTTGCACTCTTGTATGACATTATGGTTTCTTAACCTGTATGACATTTTGGTTTCTCAACCTGTATGGCATTATGGTTTCTCAACCTGTATGACATTATGGTTTAACACTCTATATGACATTATGGTTTCTCAACCTGTATGCCTTTATGGTTTCTCAACCTGTATGACATTATGGTTTTCCAATCTTGGCGCCTGATTAGCAATATTATTCTTTGCTCTACGTGCTGTTGTTCTCAAGTGATGATGACCATTATCTATATCCACTTTTGAACTTCAGTTTGAGATATGTCCTTGCCTTTGAGTTCGTAGATATCTAATACGCCATCTACCTTATTTAAAACATTGATTGAGGGTAAAGTCGAAGGGACGCGAGCAAGAGGTGAACAGAGATACAAGTGGGAGAGGAGAATCACAAGATGGACATGTTACAGTCTAGCAGAGTGCACCCCAAAACAAGAGTCATGGGGATGTTGGAGGTCCGTTGGTCAACCTTCGTTGCAGTGACGGCACTTGATCATGATGATAAATAAGCCAAATTCAAGCCGCAAATGTGATTGTATAGTTCGGGCATGGAATGGCCATTGTAGACTGTTTTTGATCTATCCGTGACTTTCTAGCTACTCTCCGCTGTTACGCTGGTGCATGTTTTTGCTTTACTCCACATACAGCTTCAATAAAAGACTGAAACGTTAGATCTACATGCTTGTTTTTCTATTTTCTGGTACCCATTTCTAATATCACAACAAATTTCTAATAGTACAGTTACCTTTAAATATTACTATTAACATCTAATATTACTATTAATTTCTAATACTACAACTACATTTTAATACTGCTACTAACTTCTAATATTACAACTAATTTATAATATTAGAATTAATGCATAATATTATAACTAATTTATAATATTATTGCTAACTTCTTCTTCTTCTTCTGCGTTTGTTCTCAAACTCCTGCAGATTGGCAGGATGTAGTCCGGAGAACGGAATGCGTTGTGTCATAGTTTACAGCATTGCTGCGATATCTGTACCTTTCGACCTGACACATCCGACTTCAGCATGGCTTTGGGTCACTGACCCTATATGGGATGGGACAGCCAACTCCATCTCATAACCTCCTTAGTCGCCTTTTACGACATGCGTGAAAGGTAAACAGTGTTGCTATTCTTTGCTCGCCTTTCGGGCCCCGGCAACACACAGGCGCTAACTTCTAATATTACTGATAACTTTGAAAATTACTATTAATGTATAATATTAATACTATTGGTATTGTGTCTAACCTTTATTACATAGCTTGGTTACATGTTCTCATATCGTATGATTACTGTACGTGTTAGCAAAACATATCTTCGTTCTATACGTTAGGTAAACATATCTTTCGTCTTTACTTATGTTTGGGTCAAAGGTCATGAACCAATGATCGGCTGGATGAGTAACCAATCAACCACACCACACATTCTTGTTATTTCTTACAGCTGGACCAGTAGCCATAGTACCACACGAAACATCCTTGTTATTTCTTACAGCTGGACCAGTAGCCATAGTGCCACACCACACATCCTTGTTATTTCTTACCGCTGAACCAGTAGCCAAAGTGCCACACCACACATCCTTGTTATTTCTTACCGCTGGACCAGTAGCCAAAATACCACACCACACATCTTTGTTATTTCTACCGCTGAACCAGTAGCCAAAGTGACACACCACACATCCTTGTTATTTCTTACCGCTGGACCAGTAGCCAAAGTGCCACATCACACATCCTTGTTATTTCTACCACTGAACCAGTAGCCAAAGTGCCACATCACACATCCTTGTTATTTCTACCGCTGAACCAGTAGCCAAAGTGCCACACCACACATTCTTGTTATTTCTTACCGCTGGACCAGTAGCCAAAGTGCCACACCACACATCCTTGTTATTTCTTACCGCTGGACCAGTAGCCACAGTACCAAACCATACATCCTTGTTATTTCTTACCGCTGGACCTGTAGCCAAAGGGCCACACCACACATCCATGATGCTTTTTACCGATTACAAACTTATTTTAAACAAACTTCATGCTTCTTACCGCTGGATTAGTAACAAACCTACCATACCACACATGTTTGATGTGTTTTTTAACCACTGCATCAGTAACGAACCTACCATACCACACATGTTTGATGTGTTTTTTAACCACTGCATCAGTAACGAACCTACCATACCACACATGTTTGATGTGTTTTTTAACCACTGCATCAGTAACGAACCTACCATACCACACATGTTTGATGTGTTTTTTAACCACTGCATCAGTAACGAACCTACCATACCACACATCCTTGTTACTTCTTACTGTTGTAGCACATTTCTTACATTATTCCAACAAAATGTTCCTTTCACAAATACAAGTATATTTGTATATTTGTTTCTCTACAGGCGGGCATCCCTTGCTCCGACATGGATGTTGAGTTTACCTCGAGGGTAAGTACACGTTTATTGTTTGTTTCAGTATGAATTTGTTTTACTTTTCACTATGATTCTAGTTTTTAATTTTGCACGCATGCTCCGTTTTTCTTCTTTTTTTTCCGGAAGCTCTGACATTGTTAGTACTGGGATTGTCTCAATTATTACTCATTACTGTCTCTTATTTTTCTGCTGCTATCCACTCTGTCAACACGTACCACTAATAAATACCTCGGTGCAATGGTAGTATAAATATGTGCGCTGATATTTCTTAATGATATTTTTAATGAGCCCACGCTTGCTACTGCTGCAGTGAGATTCCAACTGATCAAACACGCACTTTTTACAAACATAACTATTTCATTGTGAATTGTGTCCATGTGTTGACGGGACTGAGGAAATATCGACAAATAGATTAGCCTGTCAGGAATAACTCACAGAAATTCTCGTTCTAACGAGCATTAACGCCTCGGTAAACTTGTTATTACATCTGTGTGTAGCAAGATTGATCAATTATAAGCTGTTATGATTGATTGAATTTACTTCAAGTATATACCTGTACAATCAACTCTACAATCATCTGTACAATTAATTGTCTTTTATTACATAGTATGCATCCGTTTGATTGTATCTTACCACTAAGTTGCTACCTATCATTGAGTTTCTACCTATCACTGAGTTGCTACTTATCACTGTTGCTACCTATCACTGTGTTGCTACCTATCACTGTGTTGCTACCTATCACTGAGTTGCTACTTATCACTGTGTTGCTACCTATCACTGAGTTGCTATCTATCATTGAGTTGCTACCTATCACTGAGTTGCTACCTATCACTGAGTTGCTACCTATCACTGAGTTGCTACTTATCACTGAGTTGCTATCTATCACTGAGTTGCTACCTATCACTGAGTTGCTACCTATCACTGAGTTGCTAAGAGGATAATAAAATAAATTATAATATGAATTTATGGGCCTATGAAGTGCGCGGCCCGATGCCGCCGCATAGGTTGCAATGGCCTAAGACCGGCCCTGATGACAGAACACTGAAGTATTTTTTTAATGAAGAATTACAGTCTGATAAAATATCTTGGGGAAGGCGGAACCGCTACTTCAGTACAAAGACACATGTAACCTGTATATGCAGGTTATAAACATTCATATAAAAACAGGGGAATATAATGTTATGTTATATGGAGAGGACAGATCAGGAACGGTATGAAGACAATGAAGACATTGATGGCAGTTAGTTCATTTGAGAGGTCACACAACAATATACGATGGCTCAATAGCTTTGTAAAATCCCTTGTACATTCTTTGTGGTTCAGGTTGCTATTATAGAATCATCCACCATCAGGTTGCTATTATAGAATCATCCACCATCAGGTTGCTATTATACAATCATCCACCATCAGGTTGCTATTATAGAATCATCCACCATCAGGTTGCTATTATAAAATCATCCACCATCAGGTTGCTATTATAGAATCATCCACGCCAGTTTTCTATTATACAATCATCCACCATCAGGTTGCTATTATAGAATCATCCACCATCAGGTTGCTATTATACAATCATCCACCATCAGGTTGCTATTATAGAATCATCCACCATCAGGTTGCTATTATAGAATCATCCACCATCAGGTTGCTATTATACAATCATCCACCATCAGGTTGCTATTATAGAATCATCCACCATCAGGTTGCTATTATAGAATCATCCACGCCAGTTTTCTATTATACAATCATCCACCATCAGGTTGCTATTATAGAATCATCCACCATCAGGTTGCTATTATACAATCATCCACCATCAGGTTGCTATTATAGAATCATCCACCATCAGGTTGCTATTATAGAATCATCCACCATCAGGTTGCTATTATACAATCATCCACCATCAGGTTGCTATTATAGAATCATCCACCATCAGGTTGCTATTGTAGCATCATCGACAAAGATTGTAGCGTATACTTTCTTTGATAGTGTTTCGTGTTACAATCATAGCTGCGTAATGATCTGTTTACGATTTTAACTGGCGTACTTTCCTGTAGTGGTTCTATCTATCTATGTTCCTTCAGTGCCGAACACAGTGCATAGAGCAGAAACCAGAGTTCTCCAGCTCAAGTGATGTGAGGCTAAAGTGTGTATTCTTGTATGTTGTTGCGACTCATTGTCATACCCTCTTTGATGGTTGTTCTGCGAAGAGTACTCTTGGTCTTGGTGACAGTAAGGGCATGTGGCCTTTATCACAGACGTCACTGGAATACTCCCTGTAAATCCATAACGGGAAAAATACAGCATGACAGACAGACAGACACTTCGCTTATAGTTTGTCTCGGCAGGAAATGAAAGTTACAGGAAAAGTCAAATGAGTCATTGTAGAGGGCTGTTTTTCAATTAGCTAAGAGGTCTATAAAGCCGACAGTCACGGTTTTTAGCTTATTAAAACCATATCATAAATCATTAACCATATCATAAATGTATAAACGTCATGTGATACTTTCTGTCTGGACAGTTTAGAATAGAACAAGAATAGTGAAATATTTTGAGTGCTTTTTGAAACGAGTCTTGAGTTAAAAAATCGTATTGGCAAGATCATGTCAAAGTCAAGAAAAAACATTAAAGTAATGTCAAATATAGATGTTGCTCAGTGTGAACCAATGGTTCTAATTGTTATTATATATCAGGGCAGTGTTTGTGTCAGTGATAGGGTCTTGTCTTATCCATGTGTGCCGTTAGGCGTCATAGGGAGCCGACGCTTTCTTTCTTTCGCTAACTGTGATGCCGCTGCCATAGTGCAGCCTTCGTGTCCTAGTATTTCTCTGATGTCATCTATCCATCTTCGTCTGTGTCTTCCCCTGTTTCTCCTTTCAGATGAACTTTTATTTAAGGCTCTCTATGGAATGTGATCTGGTTCCATTCTGATTAGGTGGCCGAACTATTAGTGAACTATTAGATTATGCCTTGAAAATTGTCTCTCAGCAAGCAGAAGATTGAAATATTTGACAAAATCCAAAATGAGATTATGGATATCATGCTTGGGTGCAGAAGGGCCTCATTACTATGAGTTAGGTAATTTTTTTCTCGACTGTTCAACAACAGAGCAAAGAATATAGCTGTACCATGTACGAGCCCACCCCTAAATCAGCACTGGTTGGGAACACCCACTGGGAATATCCACTGGGAAAATATCAACTGGGAACATCCACTTGGAATATCCACTGGGAAAATATCAACTGGGAACATCCACTTGGAATATCCACTGGGAAAATATCAACTGGGAACATCCACTGCATTCTGAAATAAAGAATATAAAGTTAGCAGAGTACCGACATGAAAGTCGTTGATGCGGTGTTCGATGAAGCGATACATAGTGTTGCATGATGTGTTACCTGATGTGTAATGGAAATTGTGTCCTATAAGTCTATCAGGCTTATCGATAAGTCTATAAGTGTCCTATAAGTCTATCAGGCTTATCGATAAGTCTATAAGTGTCCTATAAGTCTATCAGGCTTATCGATAAGTCTATAAGTGTCCTATAAGTATATCAGGCTTATTGATAAGTCTATAAGTGTCCTATAAGTCTATCAGGCTTATCGATAAGTCTATAAGTGTCCTATAAGTCTATCAGGCTTATCGATAAGTCTATAAGTGTCCTATAAGTCTACCAGGCTTTTTTCCGTGTAGATAAGATATAGATAGGGAAAGTCAAAAGCGGTGCCTTATTGGTGTTGAGTCTGAGACGCTGGCAACTGTCAGTGAGAATTCAAGCAATACAAGATGACTTTATGCATGGAGAATTTGTGATTGGACATTTGTGTAGGATTTGAAACTTCACAGCACACTAATATGTTACTAGGACCACTAGGGAGAAGATTGGAACATCGCTGTAACTACAAGCTGTATGATGATTATTACAATGGAGATCATGGTTATGGAGATTATGGCAATGGAGATTATGGCAATGGAGATTATGACAATGGAGATCATGGTTATGGAGATTATGGCAATGGAGATTGTGACAATGAACATTATTATGACATTCAAGATTATGGCAATGAAGATTATGGCAGTGGAGATTATAGCGGTGAAAATTATGATAATGGAGATTATGATAATGAAGATTATGATAATGGGGATTACAACAATAGGGAGTATGATAATGGAGAATATGATAACGGATATTATGATAATGTAGGTTTTGGCAATGACCACGACGGAGAACTGAATAAAGATGTTAATATTTCCTATTTAGAACTTCGCAATCAGTTCAACATTTTTTGCTTGTTTACGTTCAGTAAGTTTCGGTTACTTTCTGAAAGCTCCGTATGCACAATTGCTAGGGAGAAATTGAACATGGAACCTTGACCGTCCAATATACCATCTCTACCTCCACATGAGAGAGAAACATATCTCTGACCTGGATATGGACATATATTCGCAATTCATATCTGAATTCTCAGTGACTCAATTAGCACGATGAGAAAATACAAGCGATTTGTGTTCGTAAAAACATTCTCGAGACAGTGGAGGGGTCAATGTTGGAAGGTGTCACATCATTTCTATGCCTGGTCGTTCTGGTGTTCAAGGCAACCAGAGAGTAGATAGACTTCAAGTTATTGAGAGATAGAACAATAGACAAGATGGTATATTTATAAGAAAGTACATGGGCATCACGAAATTAATGAAGTCGATGATTATTTTTCTATAAAAGGAACAGAGGAACTGGACATGGAATATGTCTTCACCAGAAAAACAGCGTCATTGTGGGCTTAACTTGTGACGCATGGCTGAGAGATTAAAGCGTTGGTCTCACAACCGTGAAGTCCAGGGTTTGACTAGATGTAAGGACAATTTTATCCTGTATGAGGAGAGATTTAATTACCCACCATTTACGTCGTTCTACAGGAAGGGCTTGCTACATTTACGTCGTTCTACAGGAAGGGCTTGCTACATTTACGTCGTTCTACAGGAAGGGCTTGCTACATTTACGTCGTTCTACAGGAAGGGCTTGCGACATTTACGTCGTTCTACAGGAAGAGCTTGCGACATTTACAAGACAACCAAAAAAGCAGTTTTCTCTGCACTTTGAAACTGGATACAAAAATGACATTTTAGTTTGGCTTAATCAACAACAAACTGGAAATGTCAATATTCGTATTGTTATGGATATATTCAAGTAAGATGATAGCAACTGTAGACGTGGCATGTATTCATTGATAATGATTTAACTAAGATAAATACGACGATAGAACTTGTTACAAGTCAAACTGGGCTGTGCCATTGCAGCCTTGCGAATATGACAGCAGAACATATCCTACAAGAATGTCCCCAGTATGCAGACCTGAGAAACAAGACATGGCCCACCCCAATCAGTGTTGAAGAGAAACTGTATGGCACAGTGGACACTCTAAAACAGACAGGAGCCTATATCATAGAATCCGGAGTCCCAGCCTGACTGAGTAATGATCGCCGAAGAAGAAGAAGAAGAAACTAACGTACCAAGATCAGAACAACTATACACGTGGCATGTACACAGTGATAATGATCTAAACGCTAACTAAGATAGTATAACGTGTTACAAGTTAGACTAACGTACAATATACAATTAAGCTTAGAGTAATTGTAAGATCTCTTTTCACACAAGACGTATGACAATTTTGCTAGTGGACTTTATTTTGACTATAACCAGAGACAAGGTTATGGTTAGGGATGTGCCAATAATTATTAAGCTCAATAAATTAATAATGAATATTAAATTATAGTCTTTCGTGTCTCATTTAAGGGATATATAAACCTGTGTTTTACGTACATCAAATTGTTGTTACGTTTCACGCAGTTACCTTGTATTGATGTGCCAATAGACAGATGAAGAGACACGGATAGTTTTAGGGGTGTGTAAATAGATAGAAGAAAAGAGGGCTATGGTCCTGCAAATAGCGAGAAGAAAAGAGATGGGATAGGGATTGCCAATAGAGAGAAACAGAAATATAGGAGGATTATGTGTGTGTCAATGAAGAAAAGGATAAAAATAGGAATTAAGGCTTGTGTCAATGAAGAAAAGGATAAAGATAGGGTTTTAGGCTTGTGTCAATAGAGAAAAGAAAATATACATGGTTAGGAATGTACCAATACAGAGAAGAAAAGAAACAGGAAGATACATAGAGTTTATGACTTTTTTGGTTATAAACAATAAAGTAATTGCAATTGAATCATATCGTGTGTGGAACATTGCTTTTAAAGTGATGTTCAAGTTTTAGGTACCAGTCATATGTTCTGTTGCATTGCAAGTGTAATATCATCTCTGCTCAGCGTTTCTTTAACTGTTCTGTGCGAATTTGATTACAAGATTTTTTTTAACATATATCAGCTGCCGAAGATGGTTAATTTAATGTATCATGGTAAACAACTCGTATTTCTGTGGATGTTAGATCAAATTATGTAGTTATTTCCCTTACAGTGTCTCAATGGCAGGCTTGACATTACTTTTTTCCTTATAAATAACATATTTCCAATATGCAATGATTCACTCAATCAAATATAACGTCGAGCGGTTTAGGCGATTATGATTCTCCACAACTATGTCTCTTTTGTTGTTAAGAAGTTCCTGTGGCAATATTCTGTCACGTCACAGTGACAACTAATACAGCCACATCTCTCTTTGTCTTCTTCCGTCTGTTTTCCTTTATTATTTTGTTCCTGTTGTTACTAATGTTCAAGTTTTGCTCCTCTCAACCCATGCTCTAATAATCTTGATTGCCCTTCTTTAATTTTTGCTATAATTTGTGTTTTTTACTCTAGAATCTATGAAGACTTCTACATTAGTTTTCTTGTCTGTCCATGGAATTTTCATTATTCTTCTAAAAAATGACATCTAAGTATCCTCCACCATTTTATTGTTTACAGTCCACGCCTCACACCCATAAGCAAATGACTTGGTTCGGTAAATATCATAGCACTCGAATTCGAGTATGCATTGATAGTACTCCAATTCTAGTATGCATTGATAGTACTCCAATTCTAGTATGCATTGATTGTACTCCAAGTCTAGTATGCATTGATAGTACTCCAATTCTAGTATGCATTGATAGTACTCCAATTCTAGTATGCATTGATAGTACTCCCATTCTAGTATGCATTGATAGTACTCACATTCTATTATGCATTGATAGTACTCCAATTCTAGTATGCATTGATAGTACTCCAATTCTAGTATGCATTGATAGTACTCCCATTCTAGTATGCATTGATAGTACTCCAATTCTAGTATGCATTGATAGTACTCCAATTCTAGTATGCATTGATAGTACTCCAATTCTAGTATGCATTGATAGTACTCCAATTCTAGTATGCATTGATAGTACTCCAATTCTAGTATGCATTGGTAGTACTCACATTCTAGTATGCATTGATAGTACTCACATTCTAGTATGCATTGGTAGTACTCACATTCTAGTATGCATTGGTAGTACTCACATTCTAGTATGCATTGGTAGTACTCACATTCTAGTATGCATTGGTAGTACTCACATTCTAGTATGCATTGGTAGTACTCACATTCTAGTATGCATTGGTAGTACTCACATTCTAGTATGCATTGATAGTACTCCAATTCATAGAATGTTTCTCACTTTTAAAATGCTGATTTGGCTAGTGCTATCCTGCCCTTTAAATCAAGGAATTTGTGGGAAAACTGCTTAGTACAATTGTGGAAATGTGTGGAACAGTTGTAAAAAAAATCGTATATTTAGTAACTCATCCAAAATATAATACTTGAATGATCAATTTGCACCAGACAGACAATTTGCACAGAGAGACAATTTGCACCAGACAGACAATTTGCACAGAGAGACAATTTGCACCAGAGAGACAATTTACAGGAGAGAGAGAATTTGCACCAGAAATAGAATTGGTACCAGTGACAATTTGCACCAAAGAGACAATTTGCATCAGGTAGACATTTTGGCAAACGGAGACATTTTGACCAGACATTCATTTTGACCAGAAAGACATTTTTACCAGAACGACATTTTGACCAGACAGACATTTTGACCAGGCAGACATTTTGACCAGTGACACATTTTGTCCAGAGAAAAATTTTGACCAGAGAAACATATTATCCGTTAGTGAACATAGACAGATATAACGTAATTAGGTGACATATAAATAGGAGCAGTAGTTGAATAGGCAGATGGACGAAGTGAAGGATGGTTGAACATTTTCGTATGATTAACCTGACCAGTGTGGATCACGTTCGTCTTATATATGGGATAGGTTCCATTTGGACACCTGTCTCTCCCGCCTATTTAGGATTAATTAATATAAATAATATATAAATAATTAATCAGAAATTAAATATTTTTTTTATGGTTAGGGTTAGGGTTAGTTATATTTTACATGACACGGGTTGGAAACATGAACCAGAATTTACAATCACGTAGTCATTAGAGTTAGTTTCTTCTATTAGAAGTTCAAGTTAATGTTTAATATGTTCCTCTCAAGGAGGAGGCTAAAAGAAGCGCTACACGGACTCGTTAAAGATTTCACTGAAAGCCTTTGAAATAGACCACGATACATGGGAAGAACTTGCACAAAATATATATACATGGCGTTCTGAAAATAAAAAGATCATCATCATGTGAAAAGAGGAGAAATGCAGCAGCTCAACAGCGGAGAGCAGCTAGAAAATCACAGATATACCAGGATCCGTCTATTCTCGTCATTCCATGTCCGAACTGTCCAAGGACATTTACAGATCGAATAGGGCTCATTAGCCATCTACGAACTCATAATCAAGGACATAACTCTAAGTGAATTTTCGAAAGTGGATGTGACAAGTAGTCATCATGACTTGTGATGGACGAACAACATGTTCCTTTTAAAAGAAATAGAAATGCTGATTCTATAAAGTTATAGAATAACTCAAGATTTATCAGAATATTTTCTCAAGTTAGGTCACTAAAGGCTGACCTCAGAAATTGAATCTCACTGATATTTAAAACTTACTAGTGTAAGTTCAAGTAAAATTCACAAGTTATATTGTGTACGTTTCATATATTATTTTGAAAGAAAGAGATATGCTTATTTTGCAAGATAACAGAATAACTCAAGATTATTCAGAATATTTCTCAAGGTGGTTCACTAGCTTGTCAACCTTGTGGCTTTGAAGATCAGTAAAAATTTATTTTTTAGTGAGGAGAGAACAACAGAGTAAATAAGTTGGATTGTTTTTTTCCTGTACCTATGGACCCATGGATCCTAATTATCTTCAACATGTTCAAGCAGGTATAACGTGAAGAAAATGTTATTATAATATAAATGCCAAGGAAAATATTGAAGAATACATCTTGATGAGATAAAATGACAAATATTATATTATTACTTGTAATAGACTGATTATTTGATAGGAGCGTTATCTTTTTTCATGAATATCTATAACAGTTAATCACAGTATAAAGTTATTATCATACGACGCAAGTCGATAAGCTCATATTTCTGAAGAGCCGAAATGATAGTCAAACTGACATACGGAACAAAAAGGTTCCATAGGTTCACTTTAGAATAATAGTCTTGCTAAATTAGCCCACAAGAAGATTACATTTTTACCAGAGGGACATTTTGACCAGAAGGACATTTTCACCAGAGAGGCATTTTGACCATAGGGACATTTTGACCAGAATCATTTTGACGAGATGCGCATTTTGATCAAGGAGAACTTTTGACAAGAGAGACATTTCAATGTATTAGGCTGCATCAAGCTAGTTAAGTATTTCTCCCACAATTTCCATCTATTTCAATGACAAGAACTCCTTCCATTATGTCCATCTATTTCAATGTATCAATCAATCAATAAACCCATAACCCTTCAGGGTCGTAGGGGTACCACTTTGGATGCCTCAGCACACAGATTCCTCCAGCGAATTCTATCCTCAGCTATGCGGATGAGTGTGGAAATATATTACCCTGTCCATTCTTTGATGTTGTCTGTCCATGCCTTTATTTTCCCTCCTCAGCTTCTTCCACCCTCGACAGTTCCTGCAGTATTATTTTTGACAAGGAATCGTGCCTGCATACATGTCCGAACCATGCTAGTTTTCGTCGTTTCACTATTGAAATGAATGGCTCCTGAAAACCTGCACACATATCTACTTTATTTCTTACGTACACATTGGTCTTATGTTTCCTATAGGAAATTCGTAGAATTCGTCTGTAGCATTTATACTCGAAAGCCTGTAATCTTCTCTCCATGTCCGCAGTGAGTGTCCAACTATCACAACCATACAACACAACGGAAAGCACCAGCGACTTATACAGTTTGATTGTCACTCCTACACTGATGCTGCTTTTATAAATCACAGTTAGCCTTGACACGGACGCTAAAGCCATCTCCAGCCTTATTTTTAGTTCTGCTTTGCATTTACCATCGCTGCATATACTGGATCCGAGGTATTTGAAGGTATTCACCTCCTCAAGCTTATGTCCATTCATCATGATATTAGTCTGGTTTTCTGTGTCTCTGCTGTTTACCAAGATTTTGCTCTTATCTGTATTGATTTCCATTCCGTACTTGCTGGTAACTTTTTCCAACTTTTCTGCTAATTCTTGCAATGATTGTTCTGACCCAGCTATAAGATCAATATCATCAGTTAATGTATAAGGCTACATCAAACTGGACAAGAACACACCCCCACTATATCCATCTATTTCAATGTATAGGACTATACATCAAGCTGAGCAAGAACACTCTCCAACATGTCCATCTATTCGAAACGCTTTATATAGAAATTTACCCCTATTATGACCCGTGTGCAACCAGGGAGTGCACTTTTAGTTCAGGGTGATACTAATGGGAACCATTGTCTTTTTCCAAGCATGTCGTATAAGGCGATTAAGGAAATTTGGGGGATAGGCAAACTGTCAAATCTGTCTTCTATCAAATAATACCTATGGATGACGGTGAGATGCAGGCCGGGGAACAATGCACATTTGTCGTTATGTGGCATACTCCTAGATAACGAGGAATGATTAGATGTACCATTACTGCGGATGGGTCAACAAATCGAACAAAAGAATGATGAGTTGGTTGGCCAAGAAGTAATGTTCCTGGGTGCTCCTGGCAGGACGTGGTGTACCTTTGTGCTACTGGCAGGACGTGGTGTTCCTTTGTGCTACTAGCAGGACGTGGTGTTCCTTTGTGCTCCTGGTAGGACGTGGTGTTCCTTTGTACTCTTGGCAGGACGTCGTGTTTCTTTGTGCTCCTGGCATGACGTGGTGTTCCTTTGTACTCTTGGCAGGACGTCGTGTTTCTTTGTGCTCTTGGCAGGATGTGGTGCTCCTTTGTGCTCCTGGCTGGACGTGGTATTCCTTAGTGCTTCTGTCAGGACTTTATATTCATGGAATACTAAAGTGCACTGAAATGCCTCCGTTCTGGATTAAAGTAGGCAATCACAATGGTTATTATAACATGTCACGGTTCTATTTATGTTTCTTATTATCAATGTCACGGTTCTATTTATATTCCTCATTGTCAATGCCACATTTCTATTTATGTTCCTCATTCTCAATGTCACGGTTCTGTTTATGTTCCTTATTCTCAATGTCACGGTTCTATTTATATTCCTCATTGTCAATGCCACATTTCTATTTATGTTCCTTATTCTCAATGTCACATTTCTATTTATGTTCCTTATTCTCAATGTCACGGTTCTGTTTATGTTCCTTATTCTCAATGTCACGTTTCTGTTTATGTTCCTTATTCTCAATGTCACGGTTCTATTTATGTTCCTTATTCTCAATGTCACGGTTCTATTTATGTTCCTCATTGTCAATGCCACGGTTCTATTTATGTTCCTTATTCTCAATGTCACGGTTCTGTTTATGTTCCTTATTCTCAATGTCACGGTTATATTTATGTTCCTTATTCTCAATGTCACGGTTCTACTTATGTTCCTGATTGTCAATGCCACGGTTCTGTTTATGTTCCTTATTCTCAATGTCACGTTTCTGTTTATGTTCATTATTCTCAATGTCACGGTTCTATTTATGTTCCTCATTGTCAATGTCACATTTCTATTTATGTTCCTTATTCTCAATGTCACATTTCTATTTATGTTCCTTATTCTCAATGTCACGGTTCTGTTTATGTTCCTTATTCTCAATGTCACGGTTCTATTTATGTTCCTCATTGTCAATGCCACGGTTCTATTTATGTTCCTTATTCTCAATGTCACGGTTCTGTTTATGTTCCTTATTCTCAATGTCACGGTTATATTTATGTTCCTTATTCTCAATGTCACGGTTCTACTTATGTTCCTGATTCTCAATGTCACCGTTCTGTTTATGTTCCTCATTGTCAATGTCACGGTTCTATTTATGTTCCTTATTCTCAATGTCACGGTTCTGTTTATGTTCCTTATTCTCAATGTCACGGTTCTGTTTATGTTCCTTATTCTCAATGTCACGGTTCTATTTATATTCCTCATTGTCAATGCCACGGTTCTGTTTATGTTCCTTATTCTCAATGTCACGGTTCTGTTTATGTTCCTTATTCTCAATGTCACGGTTCTGTTTATGTTCCTTATTCTCAATGTCACGGTTCTATTTATATTCCTCATTGTCAATGCCACGGTTCTGTTTATGTTCCTTATTCTCAATGTCACGGTTCTATTTATGTTCCTTATTCTCAATGTCACGGTTCTGTTTATGTTCCTTATTCTCAATGTCACGGTTCTGTTTATATTCCTCAGTGTCAATGCTACGGTTCTATTTATGTTCCTTATTCTCAATGTTACTGTTCTATTTATCTTCCTCATTCTCAATGTCAATTTTCAATCTTTTTTCTAGAATATATTTCCAAAATCTATACAATTTGTTTACAAAAGTATTTTTCTCCCATCTCAATCAATAGAATTCCCGTGAGCCTCCTGCGTGATTGCAGTTCCTCGAGTGTTTAGAACACAGATAGAAATTCTCTATCGATCTTCAGACCTAGATATTTTCTCTGCATGTGTTCTTGTTCTTGCAAGGTTTTTGTCTATCAATGGATATATTATATGTTCATCTTTATATGGAATTCATTTTTCATCATATTTTATTTTGTGTATGTTTTCAAACTCCTAATGGCCAGTAGGATGTGGCCCAGAAAAAGAAAAGTGATGTCTAATGGTTTACGGATGGCTGCGATGAAAACAACTTTAGACTTGGCACATCCGATTTTATCATTACTTTTGGGTAGCTGATCTATGGGATGGGATTAGCCAATACCATCCCGAGACTTCCTTTGTTGCTTATATTGACATACATGTCGGGTAACATAATTTATATTTAATTGCTTCTCTTGCTGGTCCGAGTAAGACACGAAAGACTCTGTCTCTGTACTTCTAAATGTACTTCAGTCAATCAGTCGAGTTACACCATTAGCTTCAATAGACAAATTGATTCTCTTTCATCGTTCTTCGGTCATCAGGTTACAGCAAGAATATCATCAGTAACCTATGTGATTCACTTCTTCATCGCTGTTAAATCATCCGGTTACAGCATCAATATCATCCATAAACTATGTGATTCACTTCTTCATCGTTCTTAGTCATCACGTTACAGCAATACTATCATCAGTAACCTATGTGATTCACATTTTCATCGTTTTTCAATCATCAGGTTACAGTGCAAATATCATTAATAAACTATGTGATTAATTTCCTTATCAACTCTTCTATTATCCATCTAGCAATCTAATTTTTCTATCACTCTCACATAAACCTCCCCTACTCCCCCATAAGACTTCCCTATTTAGATCTGCTCAGATATGTCTGTAGCCCTCTCTCCTCTTGATATGAGTACGGTCTGCTTCCATCTCCTAGAACGTAAACCAAGCACAAATTACTCCATCAATCCCTGACCATTCTGCCCCCAAATTTGATCTTCGCTTCGATTCTGCGTTGTCAATCTCAGCCGACCAATACCCACCCCACCACCCCCACCCCCCAACCCACACGATGAGAAAACTATCGGATGGTTAACTCTCCTTCTAGGGAGCGTAGTTTAGAAAAGAATTGTCTCGTCATTGAGATCATAAACTCGTATGAAAACATTAGTAAGAGAAATTAGTCTAAGGGCGCGGGAAAATAAAAGGATGCGAAAAGACAAATAAGGAAACAAATACGAGGTGTGTGGTGAAGATAAGTTTTAGATAAACGATGATAATGTCAATGATAAATTAAAAGTGTAATTATTTTTAATAATTTAAATACTCCAACTCAAATATTTTTATAAATAAAGCAAACTAGTTCAACAAACCATCTACATTTTTTAAAATAAATAAAGCAAACTAGTTCAGCAAACTAGCTGCATTTTATTTTCCGTAAGCACAAAAATGTAACATTTTGTTGTTGAAAACTGTCAAATACTGCATGTTTCCACTCTAGCGTCCTGGGCATGAAAGAAAGCTCGGAGAAACCTCCCCAATGCACAAGTAAGAGCTAATCACTTGAAATTCCTGGGGTTCGGTAAGAAGAAGAAGGAGAAAGCTGTGTGATAAAGGCTGCATACTCTTGCGGTCGCCACGTCATGCACATAATTTATTTGTAAATTTATCCTCCGACAGAAAGAAACCCAGTCCTTACCCGGAGATGACCCCAGGATTTCACGGATGTGAGCCAAAGTCATGCCCCACACATGCACAATAATATAACAGGAGAACATTGAAAACACTGCAATAAAGTTTTGCTAATATCTAGAAATGCACAGGAAAACACACAATTCCACATATCAACCAAAAGGCCCTTATCAAGAACACAACATAGTCAAAAACATGTACAGGACAACGCTGTCGATCATGTCACAATATACTATAATACGCTTTATCAGGTTACAGTTCGACAGGATCGAAGGGATTTCACATGGAGTCATCATAACGATGTATATTATTTCGATTCTTCAGTGGTAATAGTATTTTATGGAAGAGAGTTTTACATGGTGGCTACCATCTCCGCTTAGAGATTTCACTTATGATGTCGGTGATCAAACACGCAATCTCTCGTGTGTTATAGTCACCCCACAAGCTAATACACATAAGTTGTCGGTGTTCATCCACGCAAATACTCCTATGTTATCTGTTTTAAAACAATCAAATACTCATATGTTATCTGTTTTAAAAAAATCAAATACTCCTATGTTTTCTGTTTTAAAACAAGCAAATACTCTTGTTATCTGTTTTAAAACAAGCAAATACTCATATATTATATGTTTTAAAACAAACAAATACTCATATGTTATCTGTTTTAAAACAAGCAAATACTCATGTGATGGATGATAATATTGTGAAATAAAGAATAGTAACATTACCACCAGCCATGCATGTCGCAAGAAGAGAATAAGAATGTTTAGGGTACAGAGTCAAGCTACCTCTCATTTGGAAATGTAATTCACTGATTCAGATCATGCTGTGATGAAATACGCATATATCGCAGCTGATAAATAAGATATAAGCCTGTATAAGCTTACTAATTACAAAGGAAAGAATTCCTTTTCTTTTTGGACTATTAATTATAGAACCGATCTTATTGAACACAGGGCAAATACCCGAATGTCCATTCTCCTCTTGCAGAAGTCAACATAGTTCCTCGAATTCGCTGATTCAACTCTGACTTCCTTCTAGCTTGCTGGCGTCTGTTTCTACTAGTATCATATTTAATAACTATTTCTCAAAATATTTGCCCAATGTGTCATTATTCTAAGTGCCCGCATTAAGGCAGCGCGTTTGATCTGCCCAATGTGTCATTATTCTAAGTGCCCGTATCAAGGCAGCGCGTTTGAATGTTTTTCGACCGTGTGTTGCTGGGGAAATAGTAAAATTGTTTACCTTTCATGCATGTCATAAAGAGGTTATGGGATGGAGTTGACTGTCCCATCCCATACAGGGGCAAAATTATCTAAAACCATGCTGAAGACGGTTGTATCATGCCGAAAATCACAGATATTGCAGCAATGCTGTACAACGTGACTTAACGCATTCTGTTCTCCCGAATACACCCTACTAATCTGTATGAGAACGGGAGCAGAAGAAGAATAAGAATTCGTATTTATTTTGTCCCTTTATACTCTGCCCAATTATTATTATGTTCCCAGTATATTTCTTCTTTGCCATTTCTTCTGCATGCATTTTTCATTTCTTTAGCTGCTAAAGGTACAGCTGACAAAGCACAATTTTGGCCACACTTGTAGCTCTTTAAATGATCAAGTTATCGCGCTTTGAATCCGGATAATAACGTCGTGGGCACAAATCATGGTCAGGATTATGAGATCCTGTGTACAAATCATGGTCAGGATTATGAGATCCTATGTACAAATCATGGTCAGGATTATGAGATCCTATGTACAAATCATGGTCAGGATTATGAGATCCTGTGTACAAATCATGGTAGGATTATGAGATCCTGTGTACAAATCATGGGTAGGATTATGAGATCCTGTGTACAAATCATGGGTAGGATTATGAGATCCTATGTACAAATCATGGTCAGGATTATGAGATCCTGTGTACAAATCTTGGGCAGGATTATGAGATCCTGTGTACAAATCATGGGCAGGATTATGAGATCCTGTGTACAAATCATGGTCAGGATTATGAGATCCTGTGTACAAATCATGGTCAGATTATGAGATCCTGTGTACAAATCATGGTCAGGATTATGAGATCCTGTGTACAAATCATGGGTAGGATTCCACGTAAGCAATATTGTAGCCAATATATATTGCTCATAAATTTATAGTTGATTACATATCTTACGGTGTAACAAAATTTAACATAAAATTATATCAGTCTGCTTTAATTTTAGACACGTATAAATCTTGTCAATATGAATATTCGAGTAAATACTCGAAAGCTTGGGGGAGGGGGGGGGAGAAAAAAACACAGAAACAGAGCACTGTATTGTATTTTGTAAGCATTTATTCCGTCGCTTACATGTTCAAGTGTATTGATTTTTGAGGTTTTTTTATACATGAGAGTTTAACATATACAATCGTTGCATGCACTTGTTTTGATAGTGCTTTTACAAGAGGTAGGCTACTCTCAATTTGAAAGACTTCATAGATACATTGCGGTATCTTATTGATTAAACAGTAACTTTTGACGATAGAACAACAGGATTACATGGTCACTAAACTAGACCGATAGAATAATAGAATTACATGGCCACTAGACAAGATGGATAGAATAGCAGAATTACATGGCCACTAGACCATACTGTTCATTCTAAGAATGAAGTAGGTCAGTGTTTCTGATTGGTTGTTGGACGCCGAACACTTAAAGCGAATGTTACGTGCACAATAACATAAGGACATAATATAAATAATTTGAGATAAGCGGATGACACTGTTCTGATTGCAAAAAGTTAGGAAGACCTTCAAGATTTAATTAATGTAGTAGTCACAGAAAGTAAAGAGAAATGTCTCTTCATAAATATAAAGAAAACAGAAGTAATGGTTATTTCAAAGAAAATAACACACCTTGCGAGATCATAGTGAATGATATAGTATTAAAACAGGTCCACCAATTCAAATATCTATGTACAATTATTACAGCAGATGGAAGAAGTTCAACAGAAATAAGAAGCAGAATAGGACAGGCAAAAACAACATTCAGAAACATGAAAAATATACTGTGTAATATGACCTTGTCATTAGAGGTGAGAAAGAGAGTTCTGCACTGTTATATAACCCCTATACTAACATATGGGTGCGAGTCTTGGACAATAAACAAACTGGAAAGTGGGAGATTGGAGGCAACAGAGATGTGGTTCTACAGAAGAATGCTGAGAATACCATGGACTGCCAGAAAAACTAATGTAGAGGTGTTCAAAGAGAAAAATCGAAACGGACCTTAATCAACAAAATAAGAAAAAGGCAATCTTAATTTTTTGGCCACTTCATGAAACAGGCAGGTTTAGAGAACATAGTCACAACAGGCAAGATTGAAGGCACCAGAGACAAAGAGCGACAACGTGAGAAAATATTAGACAGTTTGACAACCTGGCACGGCAAGGAAACAACAACGACTTTGATACATAATACTGTGGACAGAGAGCTGTGGAGAGCCATGACCGCCTACGCCATCCGGCATGACACCTGATGATGATGATGACGTGCGCAATAATATAGTTCATTATATCATAATACTGTCCTTAATTTAAATTTAATTTTTGCTAAGTGAAACATCCCTATCACACTCGTAAAAAGTATGTTCTAAAATAAGTTTTCATTTAATTATATCTTTAAAATTCAATGATAAATTACAATTAATATACCTACTGTTATATCGTTGGGCAGGTGCAAAGAGGTCAGGGGGCAACCACTATAGTTTCTTACACAATGTAAAGTATAAAACAAAGTAAAGTAACCCATAGCATTTATTAATGACGTATGGGTGTGAGATGTTAGCGATCTCACGTTTTAGAGGCTCTGCAAATGAGGGCGGTAGCCATCTCCTCTCCTTCGCAGTCTTTATTTCCCGGATTAATCCGGTACCCATTTAAGGCTGGGTCGACCCGGGAGCAGTTGCGATCTGAAAAACATTTCCGCCTCAACAATGTAAAAATGTCTGAATAATTCATTATGTTATTGTTTTTAAATGGCATCAACTATATAAAAGTCACCTCTTATCGCGGAGTAATAAATGGGTGTGTTTTGACCCACTTCAATCTTAGAATGAACAGAGTATAGACACCTTTTCTCAGAAGTGGAACAAAGAAAAATGTGTGTTACATACGTATACTGTAAGTCAAAATTAGTGTGGTGCGATAAAGCAATATATAAATATATATATATATATATATATATATATATATATATATATATATATATATATATATATATATATATATATATATATAATCTGTGTGAATGTGCGTGCGAGGGCGCGCGTGTGTGCACATCAAGGGATAAAGTCGACATTGGTTCTGGGCTCCATATTGCTTACATACTCTAGACAGTCACGCCTTGCCAATGTTGCAAGGAAATGTTTTTCTTTTTCGGAGATTCCCGGGGATTACAGCTTGAAGCTACGGAGATACGTTCTATGAGTGGTACTCTCAACAGGCGGCATGCCGATTATTTGAGAAGGATGGAGTGCTTATGGGGAGATATATCCACTAACAAACATCTTTTTATATACAAAACGGTAGCTCCTTCCTGCCAAATGTTGAGAAATTTTGAACGAATGAAAAAGAAAATTCAAGGAAATAAACGACGTTAAGGAAAAAATCATACAACCAGAGCAGGAACATTTAAAACATAAAACTAAATAGAAAAAAATAACGACGATTCAAAAGAAAAAATGTTATAACAGTAATGATTGCAGATTGAAAGGAAAGATAAATATTCAAATTTTCTCCAAGTATGACGAAAAATGTTATGGAATCAAAATAACAGGAACATTCAATTAGAAAGTGAAACATAGATCGTGAATGATAGCTTCTGTCTTGTCAACATGAAACCAATTCTATTATCGATCTGTTCCTGAATAAGATGTAATGACGCCCCGGTTTACGGAACTCACATTACGTCATTTTTATATCAATCAGAATTGGCACTTAGACCGGAATATGCGATCGATATATACTGTAGAAAACAGGTCACGTTATTTGGGACATTAGAATGCATATTAGTGTAGATGTGACAGAATCTATATATCCATTGCTAGTTACTAGAGAAATGTATATGTTAAAGTCATCATTAATGGCTTATCAATTAACATTATTGATTCCGGATCTCGACAGATTTATAACGTGCGTATTGGCTATCAGCTTTACTGTTGAGTTTCTTCCCCTGTATTCTTCTTTCATAATTCATGCATATCAAGTGAGTAAATGTGCCATAGCCCCAAAAACAATCGTCATTCAATCCTGCGATTCCTTACAGCAAAAGCAGTGAAAAAAAACAATGGATGGATGGATGGATGGATAGATGGATAGTAATGAGCAATCGATAATCGTTACCACGTACCAGAGATGAACTATCAACACTAATTAACAATAATCAATAATAAACAATCAATATTAATTAGCAATTATAGGTAATGTAAATTCAGCAATAATTAACAAATACCAGTAATGAACAATAAAGAATACATACCATATACCAGTAATTAACAGTAAACAATAAATAACAATTACCATTAATGTGCAACCAATAATTATTACTAAGAACTAGTAATGAATATTTAACAATAATTATCAAGCATCAGTAACGAACAGTCTACCCAATTACTAAGTACCAGCAACAGGCACATTTCCGTCTTTCCAGATGATAATATTGTTGTTGTACTACAAGAAATATAATCTATGATACATGGCGATGATGGATATGACTCACAAAACCAATATGAGCTACAAAGAGTCTTTCACAATATGTAGACGGAATCACATGCCCACTTGTACCATCTTGTGCTGTTTTGTGTCTTCATAGACATGCAGCCCTTGAACTAATTTTGATCACTTTTTCCTTTGTCGTTATATAAATCCCGATATTCCCTATGTCATTTCATGGCATCCTGTTCCCATGACTCTGTATCAGTACGTATATCGTGCCTATCGCATTTGCATTCGTTTTTGTACCAAAGTATCCGCCGACAACGGATATGTCTGGCCATTGGCGCAAATAAAACGGTGACACAACGCATTTCCATTCTCTGGACTAAGTCCTGCTGGAAATCTAGTAGGACAATTGTCCTGCTACAAGAGAGATCTGACGGGAGTTTGAGAATGAATGCTGAAGAAGAAGAAGTACCAAAGTATAGAGATCGGCCCTGATATCTTTTCCCAGTGTGTATTTTTTCATGAAGTAAATCTTTCGGTATTCTGCCATCTCCCATCATCCTAGTGTGTCCAAGCCTCATGAGACTGCGTAGACTGAGCATAGAGAATAATGTGGTATTACCTGTTCTATCCAATACATCAGTATTAGAATAATGTCATATTACCTGCTCTATCCAATACATCAGTATTATAATAATGTGGTATTACCTTATCTCTCCAATACATCAGTATTAGAATAATGTGGTATTGCCTGTTCGATCCAATACATCAGTATTCGTGACTTTCCTCTGCCAAAAACTCCAAGAATTTTATTTAGGTAACGAATGTAAAATCTTGTTGTCTCTTCTGGTGTATATGGCTTGTCTATGTTTCACTACCGTAGATGATGCTGCTGGGTACACAAGCCTGGCAAACTAGGAGTGTAGTTTTTATTGTTAATTTTCTGTTTTCCCAGACCCTTTTTGCTAGTCTGTTCATTATTTTGGATGCCTTGAAAATTATGATGCTTATTTCTTGATCCAGGCAAATTTTATTGTTCACTAAAGATCTTAGATATGTAAAGTGTTCAACTACCTCTAGCTTATCATCAATGATTACAATTCGTGGCTTTTCTTATTAATAATAATTAGTCTTCAGCAATAATTACAAAGTAGCAGTAATGAAAATTCAACACAATTACTAGGTTTCAGCAATGAAAACACTTCAAGAGAATAATTACTAGGTTTCAGCAATTAAATGTTGAGAATAATTACCAAGTACCAATAATACACAATAAACAATAATTTCGAAGTGGTAATAGTATGGAAAAAAATTATTACCAAATACTAGTAATGAAAAATCAATAATATGCATTAATTACTAATAGTAAATCAAAAAATAATAATTTTAACAGGTTGCAATCCTTTACGTTTTGATAAACTTTACCAGTAAACACCTGTCACAATGGGTATAACGACATGAAGACATTTTTCACCAGTTATAACTAGTCAACAATTAAGTAATCTGGAGAGTGCAGTAACATCTTGCACCCTTATAGTAAGTAAATATTGAGGGAAAAAAAACTAAAAAAAGGGTTAAAAACAGTTTTGCGTCGAACAATGCGCAAATCGACAAGTCGACCAAAAGGTCTTATCAAGAATTGACCGAACAAACACATAATGGAACCACAAAATCAAACGGAGACTACATACAACAGCAATGTTATACAGTAGACAGTATAGCCTGCAATCGTATATAATGTAATAGAGCTCCCAGCAATGCTCGTGTTAACAACTGTTACTGTATCGTGGGAAATCACGTAGCATGTCCATGTATCTAGAGATCCGTGACTACTGTTATAAACTGGATACAATACAAGCACGCCAAATGTATATAGTGTACTGTATCTTAAACAAACACACACACACACGCACACAATGTGTATAGTGTGCTATAGCTTAGACAAGCACACACTAATGTATATAGAGTACTATAGCTTAGATAAGCACACACTAATGTATATAGAGTACTATAGCTTAGATAAGCACACACTAATGTATATAGAGTACTATAGCTTAGACAAGCACACACTAATGTATATAGAGTACTATAGCTTAGATAAGCACACACTAATGTATATAGAGTACTATAGCTTAGATAAACACACACTAATGTATATAGAGTACTATAGCTTAGATAAGCACACACTAATGTATATAGTGTACTATAGCTTAGATAAGCACACACTAATGTATATAGAGTACTATAGCTTAGATAAGCACACACTAATGTATATAGAGTACTATAGCTTAGATAAGCACACACTAATGTATATAGAGTACTATAGCTTAGATAAGCACACACTAATGTATATAGAGTACTATAGCTTAGACAAGCACACACTAATGTATATAGAGTACTATAGCTTTGATAAGCACACACTAATGTATATAGAGTACTATAGCTTAGATAAGCACACACTAATGTATATAGAGTACTATAGCTTAGATAAGCACACACTAATGTATATAGTGTACTATAGCTTAGACAAGCGCATACTAATGTATATAGTGTACTATAGCTTAGACAAGTGCACACTAATGTATATACTAATGTATATAGTGTACTATAGCTTAGACAAGTGCACACTAATGTATATAGTGTACTATAGCTTAGACAAGCACACACTAATGTATATAGAGTACTATAGCTTAGATAAGCACACACTAATGTATATAAAGTACTATAGCTTAGATAAGCACACACTAATGTATATAGTGTACTATAGCTTAGACAAGCGCATACTAATGTATATAGTGTACTATAGCTTAGACAAGTGCACACTAATGTATATACTAATGTATATAGTGTACTATAGCTTAGACAAGCGCACACTAATGTATATAGTGTACTATAGCTTAGACAAGCACACACTAATGTATATAGAGTACTATAGCTTAGATAAGCACACACTAATGTATATAGTGTACTATATCTTAAACAAACACACACACACACACGCACACAATGTGTATAGTGTACTATAGCTTAGACAAGTGCACACTAATGTATATAGTGTACTATAGCTTAGACAAGCACACACTAATGTATATAGTGTACTATAGCTTAGACAAGCGCATAACAAACGCATATCGTGTGTTATAGCTTAGACAAGCAGTATTATTAATAAATAGAAATTGGACGCCATAGGATGTATACGTGTAATGAATTCCAAAAATTACGAGCGATAAAGCCATTGACGCCTATGTGTAATAGTTTTTGTCTGGGAAGGGAAATTTCTTACATACCCAGAAAGCGAACTCTTAGCCTTGTTGTTTATCGATCAAGCAGATAGTTTCATGTGCCCCCTGAACGGGTATGCTCTTAACCCTCTCTCAACTCTTAGCAGTTTGTAGTGCTTGAGAGGAAGCCTCTTTCTAAGAGGGGTCTATGCCGTTATATTGAGGCTCTATTATGGAAGAGTTGTAGCATGTCATCTATCCAATTATAGACTCCATGTGAGTAGAAGACTCCTTCAATAGGTATTACACTAAGCCGAAAGCTGAAATCTCCGTGTTATTAAGGAGAGCTCAGAAAAACCACCCCACTGCACACAGGAAGTTCTTCTTCTTCTTCTTTCGTTCACTTGAAACATGTCTGTATCTGTAATTCTGTCTCCTTAATAAAACTCACTGTCTTTTGTAGTTCATACAGTGTCCCATAGAGTTTTGATTCCAGAGTTGTTTCCACTGGACAATATGTCTGCCTCAGCGTTTCATGCTCAGAACACTCTTGAAGTATATGTTTGGCACTCTGTGCTGCCTGTCCACATGTACACATGGCCGTGTTGGCAATCTTGAACTTTGTATACATGTGACTGCGGAGTCTGTTGTGTCCTGTTCTGAGACGTAGAATTATAACTTGTTCTGGTCTGTTCATAATGTGATAGTCATCTTGTGTTGGTGTTTGTGGCTTTCTTATTGACTTGATCATCTGTTTTTTCTGATGGTAGGTGATTGGTATATCTGGTTGGTCTTCGGCAGCACCTTCCTTAGCCAGTTGATCTGCTTTTTCATTTCATGGTATTACACATGAAGTTAAAAGCTAATCTTTCGCAATTCTCAAACAAAAACAAACAAAAAGGTTCTCACGCAATAGCAAGCAAATCATTTATTGAAACGTCTCTTGTGCATTGATGCTAATTACTAATCAAGAAGAATCTGTCTCACTATTTTGTATGCCACAGTATATAACATAGTCTATATGACCGTATGGCTTAATAGATAACATAAGCATAGGGATACTATTAACTATAATTCAATATACTGCAGAGACGACTAAGTGGGGTTGGGCGCATGTTGGCTGCTAAATCTCGTTGTAAATCAAATCTTGATTATTTAGGAACTATTATAAACAATGCGGGGGACTGCGCAGTTGAGATCAAGATAAGAACGGCATTGGCACTGGCAAAATTAAAACAGATAAAGAAACTATGGCAAGGTACTAGCATAAGAACCAAATTATGTTTACTACGAACATGTGTATTTCCTGTGGCGACATATGGATGTGAAGTATGGACACTAAATAAAACAGTGGCCAAGAGAATAACATCATTTGATTTAAAGTGTTATAGAAGAGTTTTGAGAAAACCATGGACAGTGAAGAAAACAAACCAGGAGGTGTTACGAACAATTAACGTCCAGGAAGGCTGGCTTCTGAACACCATATTAAAGAAAAAGCTAGTTTTTTTTCGGTCATATTAAGAGACACGACGGCATGGAGATAGTGTTACTGGAGGGGATGATAGAAAGCAACAATGGCAAAGGCCGACCAAGACGCCGTTGGACAAAAGACATTCAAGAATACCTGCGCATATCACTGGAAGATGCAGGGCAACTTGCTCAAGACCGCGGAGAATTAAAGAGATCCATAGGAAAGACTACGTTCTGGAAAGAATATGTCACTTGATGATGAAATTAAATCACCAACAATCGAGCTATGAAGAGTCTAACTAATAAAAGCATGCAGGTGACCTAATCACCCAGTGGAGGAGAACATTATCCGGTAGATAGACATGTGATGGATCAAGGAGAGAAATTAGGGAAACGATTAAAATGATTTATAACATCGATACAGGAGAGATAGATAATACAGGGAAAGAACTAGAAAGGAAAGTTAACAATCGAGACAAGTTCAAATATGTTTGGAGAATACAGCTGTTCCATAGGGGATATAAGGGTGAGTAGACAGATTCATCACTGTCTGCTAGAGAAATGTGACTAGATCTTAGAGTTCGTGTGTGGACATTGATCAACTCTTGGAGTCCAATCATGTGAGCAAGTACAGACAATTACATTCTTTTATTTAATTAAAGCAAGTTTCGTGAGTCACTCACTCTCTTACTCACTCATTCACTCACTCACTCACTCTCTCAATAATTCACTCATTCGCTCACTCCCAATACACAGATATACGCATATGTTGATCAGTTTTTATGATATTAAGATACAATATGATTTTATACAATTTAAGTGAAGATTAAACGTGAAATTTATATCATCTATGTGTTGGTTAGTTAGTCGTCGGATCATCATCACTGCAAACTTGACACGTCCATAGTTGCTCCGATCTCTCCTTGACTGTATCCGCCATTACACTTCTGCTGACAGTACCTGTCCTATGTTAGTTGGCCATCATTCTTCTGCCCCCTCCAAAATGTTCACTTCTGGAAACACCGCATTTCAAACACTAATCTTTAAGATTTCTTCCAATGAAAAGAAATCATAATCTTCCCCGATATCGCTGAATCGCATATTCGCCTACACGTCGCTGCATCGCATATTCGCCTACACGTCGCTGCATCGCATATTCGCCTACACGTCGCTGCATCGCATATTCGCCTACACGTCGCTGCATCGCATATTCGCCTACACGTCGCTGCATCGCATATTCGCCTACACGTCGCTGCATCGCATATTCGCCTAAACGTATAATCTGGAAATTAACAAAGAAAAGAGCAAGGTCTTGGTTAACAGCAGCAACAGAGAAGAACAGACCAAAATCATGATACATGGATATACGCTTCAGGAGGTGAAGATATTCAAATACCTCGGATCTTGCATATGCAGCGATGGAAAATGCAAATCAGAATTAAAAATAAACTAGAGATGGCTTTGACTTCTATGTCAAGGCTAACTTAATTTCAAAAAGCAACATCAGTGTAAGAGAAAACCAAAAATAACTCACTAGTGTTGTCTATTGTGCTATATGGTTGTAATGGTTGGGCACTCACTGCGGACAAGGATAGACTACAGTTTTTCTATTACAAATGTTACAAATTCAACGAATATATTGTAGAGAGCATAAGACAAATGTGCACATAAGAAATAAAATAGAGATGCATGCAGGTCATCAGAAACAGTTGCTTGTAATATGAAAAAGACGAAAACTAAAATGGTTTTGACATGTATGCAGACATGCTTACTTATAAACAAAAATACTGCAAGGAACCATTGAATATGGAAGAAACAGATAAGGACAAATAAAAGCATGGAAAGACAACTTCAAGGACTGAACAGGACAAGATCTTTCCTCACTCATCTATCGTTGAAGATATAATTCGCTGGAGAACTATGTGTGCTGAAGCATCCAGTGTGGTACCCCCTACGACTTGTATCTGTTAAACACCCACCCACCAACTTACCCACCTATCCATCCATCCACCCATACACCCACCCATCCATCCATCCATCCATCCATCCATCCATCCATCCATCCATCCATCCATCCATCCATCCATCCATCCATCCATCCATCTATCTATCTATCTATCTATCTATCTATCTATCTATCTATCTATCTATCTATCTATCTATCTATCTATCTATCTATCTATCTATCTATCTATCTATCTATCTATCTATCTATCTATCTATCTATCTATCTATCTATCTATCTATCTATCTATCTATCTATCTATCTATCTATCTATCTATCTATCTATCTATCTATCTATCTATCTATCTATCTATCTATCTATCTATCTATCTATCTATCTATCTATCTATCTATCTATCTATCTATCTATCTATCTATCTATCTATCTATCTATCTATCTATCTATCTATCTATCTATCTATCTATCTATCTATCTATCTATCTATCTATCTATCTATCTATCTATCTATCTATCTATCTATCTATACGCTGCGTCCCTTGTTTGCCTTGCGGTGTCGAAGGTGGAATAGTTCTCTGGAGATGGCCTTCTTGTGTGCTGTTTGTAAGCTTGTTCCTGTGGCTTCTTTGATTTCTGTGATCCATCTTTTAAATGGTCTGCCTCTGAATTTATAGCAGTTATATCTATGTGTCATGGAAATTTGTGGTATGCTATCTGTTGGTAGTTTGGAAGCGTGTGAAATTCACTTGATCTGTTGTCTTTTGATGTTGTCCAATACTGGTGTTGTTTTGGTTATCTGTATGATGTTATCGTTTCTAATTCTATCTATTAATGACACTCCGAGTATTCTTCGTAAACATGTCATTTCTGTTGTCACTATTTTTCTTTTGTCTCGTTCTGTCATTGTCCAGTTTTGGCACTGGTAGCATAGTGATGGAATAATAATAGTCTTGTATAATGCAACATTAGTGTCTATGTTTACATTTTTGTTCCTGAAAATACGTGTCATCTGTACTAGGATCTGGTATGTTTTGTTGCATCTACTTAGTATCTCTTTACTGTTTTCCCTTCACTCGATATAATGCTTCTTAAGTGAACTCATTTACCTGTTTAAGGTATTTATCATCGATGGAGATGGTGATATTTTATTCTTAGCGTTTGCCATTATTTCGGTCTTTTCAATATTAATCTTCATGTTGAATTTTTGACATGTGTGGAGTGTGTTCATATGTTCTTGCAATTGTTCTTCTGATGTTGTACTTGTCTGCAAAGAGTAGTTCGTTAAATGTGTCTTGTATGTTATCTTCTTCGTTGGTACTTGTTAGTTTACAGATGTGATCGATATATGTTATAAAAAGTAGAGGGGATAGGACACGCCCCTGGCGAACTCCTGATTGAATTTGGAGCTTATTGGAAACTACTGCATTGGATAAGATAGTTAATAAGATAGTTAATAAGATAATTAATAAGATAATTAATACGATAATTAATAAGATTTATTATGATAGTTAATAGGATAATTAATAAGATAATTAATAAGATAATTAATAAGATTTATTATGATAGTTAATAGGATAATTAATAAGATAGCTAATAAGATAGTTAATAAGATAGTTATAAGATAGTTAATAAGATAGTTATAAGATAGTTAATAAGATAGCTATTATGTCAGACTCTCAGTGCCTAAATCGAGAGATTGCAAATATTCGGTGTAGATATGAATGGATGAATTCTTGATTAGAAACTGGCCTCACGGCACGTGGGGCATTCCCATAAGTGCTCTGCTTTCTGTTCCAGCAGCCATCCGACTCGATGGCGTTACGAGTCCAATGTTGACGAAACAGACGTCGACATTAGGGCACAAATCGTGGCTTCCGATAGGTTTCTTTACTGTTCCGCTCACCCACACCGTGCCCGTAACTAGTTCAAGCACAACATTGGCCTGCCGGAACAACACGGTAACTGTTATCGAAGGTTACGACTACGGGATTGTATAGATGACGTGCCATGAAGCTTCTATAAGAAGATAACCTCAATATAAAGGCATGTCATCTACTAAAGCTTTATGTTGCATGGTTAGTTTGTCTAGTGAGCCATTGGTGAGACCCACAGACGCAACAGCATGCGCATGAATGGATGAAATCATTAGCTATGGTAATTGTACACGTTATTGATACGAAAGATCAAATTACATTGTGACATGAGCAAAGTTGAAGAGTAATGGGAGAACAGCTTCGCACAATTTCTTGGAGAAACAATGAAATAGTAATTCGATAGTGACAAAAGATACAACTACTGACACACACAATAATATCAAAATTACACGACATAAACACACACACGAACACACAACCACACATACACACACACATATGCAAATACACACACACACACATATATATATATATATATATATATATATATATATATATATATATATATATATATATATATATATATATATATATATATATATATATATATATATATAATCAATACATTAAATTATACGTACCACGATAATATATCTACAAAACGTTTCTTAGTATCATGGAGGTCGTGGTGATTGAATTACCAGACCCGCAACATCCATTATTTTTTATGGTTGTAAAGCTCTAATACAACCAAATTGGTCTAACGTCTGTTGTTGAAAGAAGCTGCCTCACCATAAAAGGTACATTTTATTTAACCTAACTAACTGTACAAAGTACTAACTACATGAGATTATATCTACTCAAAGTACTAACTATACGAGACTATATCTACCCAAATTACCAACTACACGAGACTATATCTACTCAAAGTACCAACTACACGAGACTATATCAACACAAAGTACCAACTACATGTGACTATGTTTTCCTAAGCTGTCAACTATAGGAGACTATACCAGTACGTTCCAAAAGTACTAACTATATGTGATTATACTTACCCAAAGTAGCAACTGCACGAGACCATACCTCCCAAAGTACCAAACTACATTAAACTATACCTCTCAAAGTACAAACTACATGAAATTATACCTCCCCAAAGTACCAACTAACATGAAACTATACCTACCCAAAGTACCAACTATTATGAAACTATACCTCCCCAAAGTACCAACTAACATGAAACTATATCTATCCAAAGTACCAACTACTTGAAACTATACCTACCAAAACTATTAACTAATCGAAGCTATAACTACACAAAATACCAATTACATGAAACTATACCCACCAGAAGTAACAACTACCTGATACGATACCCACCCAAAGTATCAAAGACATTAGACTACACCCATCTCACGTACCAATTACACGAGACTTTACTTGAAGTATCAAAATGACAAGACTATACCTCTACACATTAACCTTTTGTAGCCTGCCTATTTCTCCAAACACCGTCTCATCTGTTGGAGCAAAATATGATCACCTTGTAAGATATAGAACTAAAAATAACTCAAAATGAACTCTCATTGATCCACTTTAGTTTTTCCAGCTTCTTAGAATTCAATTACGAACTCCTCCTTGACCCTTCCTTCCCTGTGTCTATTTTTGGAAGTCTCGCGGTGCTAAATAATACCCAATCATATTAACCTAACCTACCCCATCGAGTTCAGCTCTTGCCGTGGAGACGGAGCTTAGTCCAGCCATCAGAGGCTGGAAACTATGCCTGGCCATGCCGTCCTTACAGCGTACGAAAGTACGGGTGGCAACCACTATTGACCACCAGACCAACGACCATGTTATATTATATTTATAGACGATGATACGAAGAAGATGAAAACCCCACCAGCTTTTTATCTTTACATTTAATGTTTTTATGTTCTGTAGTAAATCATTCCCCCTCCCTCTTTTTGGAGTAGATGGCCACCATCTGTGACATTTAAAAAGGTTTAAAAGCCGTAGAAGATTGACTTCACTGTACTCTGTTTGCCATATGTACTCCATCCCTCTCAACGAAAGCGGCAACGAAAGCGGCACGCCGTTTGCCGAGAGTACCACTCACGCACGTAACTCCGTAGCTTCAAGTGATAATCCACAGGGATATCCGAAAAATATCCACCTTATAAACAAGACGACACGAGCCGAACAAGGCTAACAGCGTAACCACTTCGCCAGAGAGATCCCAGAGAGATTCGGATCTTACCCGATCTGTGACAATGCATATCTATGCCTGTGACCCGGACTGTCAAGATCTTATGGGTTTGATGTTGTATGTCGAATTGACAACCATAAACCAATTGAAGGAAGGCGAAACCTGAGGTGACAACATCCAATCAGGGCGTCGCTATCCTAAATGTCTTTCCATACTTGGCAGACATAGCACACGTCTTGTGTGCCGGCAGACTGTAGGTGGTCGGAAATGGAGAGTGATAAAGCATACATCAGATCCACTACTCATAGATGGAAGTCTGGGAAGAGTCAAGTCAAAGCAGCATCATGCAACTTTAAAAATGGTATTCCTGATCCCAGACCATACTTTGTTAGATCAACCCTCTGAGTTTGAAAACAAGTTCCAGAAAATAGCCCCAACAGGATTAAAGAAGACATGCACCTACCACAACTAGGCACAGAGAAATACGAGTGAAAACTAGCAACCCCGGGGATCGGATAAGTAAATAAGTAAGTAACCCTAACCTAAGTCGTCAAACTCCCAACAGCGTGAGTATGTACACTATATATGTGTAAACCCTTGTATTACCGGGGTTAGAATTGTGAAACTAGGAAACGGTGATAAAGTTTTGCTAATCACTGGAAACACACATAACATGAAAATCTGCGTATTTTACCAAAATATGTATCAAGAACACACAAATAAAATAACGAGTTAGAACGGCACTGTCTACTTGGACATCTATCTATCTATCTATCTATCTATCTATCTATCTATCTATCTATCTATCTATCTATCTATCTATCTATCTATCTATCTATCTATCTATCTATCTATCTATCTATCTGTCTGTCTGTCTGTCTGTCTGTCTGTCTGTCTGTCTGTCTGTCTGTCTGTCTGTCTGTCTGTCTGTCTGTCTGTCTGTCTGTCTGTCTGTCTGTCTGTCTGTCTGTCTGTCTGTCTGTCTGTCTGTCTGTCTGTCTGTCTGTCTGTCTGTCTGTCTGTCTGTCTGTCTGTCTGTCTGTCTGTCTGTCTGTCTGTCTGTCTGTCTGTCTGTCTGTCTGTCTGTCTGTCTGTCTGTCTGTCTGTCTGTCTGTCTGTCTGTCTGTCTGTCTGTCTGTCTGTCTGTCTGTCTGTCTGTCTGTCTGTCTGTCTGTCTGTCTGTCTGTCCGTCCGTCTGTCCGTCTGTCCGTCTGTCCGTCTGTCCGTCTGTCCGTCTGTCCGTCTGTCCGTCTGTCCGTCCGTCCGTCCGTCCGTCCGTCCGTCCGTCCGTCCGTCCGTCCGTCCGTCCGTCCGTCCGTCCGTCCGTCCGTCCGTCCGTCCGTCCGTCCGTCCGTCCGTCCGTCCGTCCGTCCGTCCGTCCGTCCGTCCGTCCGTCCGTCCGTCCGTCCGTCCGTCCGTCCGCTCGCCCACCCAACCGCCCGCCCGGACGCCTGCCCGCCCATCCGTCCGCCCGCCCGCCTTTTTATCTTTTTATCTTTATATATGTCTACCACACTGAAAAGTCTCTCAAACATCTCAATGTTTTTCTATATTTATTTTATCTTTATATATGTCTACCACACTGAAAATTTGGTTTAAGTAAAATACTCCTCTTATAGTGAGACTTAATCTTCTTTCAACCGAGTACGATAATCCAATTTGTTAAGGAAGAACTTTTAACCATCAAAATATAGAGTAAGGTCAGGTAATCCAACCACCACGACCTCCGTGATTGATATATTAATACCACTGTGAAGAGTGTCCCAAACATAACAAAGTTTTCAATATTAATGTCTTTCCATTAATGATAGAGATTTGGATAGAAATGCCATGAGATTATCTAGAAATTTCATATTTATTTTCTTTCCTCGAAGTCTCAGAGTAAGATTATGGGTCACTTCAGTGTTTCCACGCAAAATATAAATTTACTCATGTTTGTATGCATTACATTCGATATTAAAGAAATATCATATTTTTAAAAATGTCAGAGCTGATCAAAATTGCAAATTGCTTGGAAATCTATATTTCTTTAGTCTAGAATTTTGCCGGCGATTACCAAATAAACACGTCGCAACCCCAATTGAGATCGCGGCACATTAATTTAGAATGCGTAACATTGAGGGTAAAAGTAGCTAGAAGCTATGCCTAAGTCGGATATGTCGTGCCAAAAGGCTTGGATATTACAGCTAAGCTATAAACCATGACGTGACGCACATTCCGTTCTTTCGACTATTTTGTTCTAATCTGTAGAAGTTTGAAAAACAACAAAGAGGAAGAAAATATGTATATAATATCCCCATTGATAAAGTATAGAGCGGGAAACCTGTGGCCCGAGGGATCATTTGGTTTGGCATGTCGAAGAAAAACGAGACTGGATTAAACTAAACATTCAATAAATCTAGGATTTATTTTCATAGCAAAATAAATGTATAATTCTTCTTCTTCAAAGTTCATTCTCAAATTCCCGCTTATAATAGAACAATGGTCTTACTATATTTTCAGCAGGGTATAGTCCAGAGAACAGAAATGATTTGTGTCGCCGTTTTATTTGCGCAAATGGCTCAGCACATCCGTCTTCGGTGGTCATTTATATTTCATATATTATGAATCATAATAACTTCCATAAACATGACAGTGAAATTCAAGTATAGACAGAATATGTCCTTCCGCTTGCAACAGAATATGTGTACGTACAGATTTGTTAAAGGTAACGATAGGTCCCATGACAGCAACTTGACGTCAGGGATGAAGATAACTCTTCATGTACTAAGCCGCATCAACTATTAGATGGGGGATTGTCAGTTCCCTTCCTCGCTGTCTTTACCTCCCCATACTCATCCTTAAGGTACTCATTTAAAGCTCAGTCGACTGGAGGAGTGGTCTGGTTAAGCAAGAAATCACAACCTGGATTTTTTGTGTGTCCGGACGTGGTTTCGGATCTGGCTCGCAGTAATTAGAGACATCACGACAAAAATAACTAACACTTTTGATTGGTAAACGCTAAAAATCGCCATATAACTCATTTGTTAGCGTGACCGTGGAATGTTTTCAAAGCTATGAGAGAGAGAGAGAGAGAGAGAGAGAAAGAGATAGAAACCTCTATACCAGCGGCGGTAAACCTTTCTTGTGCCAAATACTAATTGTAAATGTGCATGTCCGTGTGTTGCCGGTGCCCGATCAGTGACTACTTGATGCCAATATGCCATCATGGACTAGAGGTGATGAGTTCACAGTTATCATCAGACACCTCATCAAAAGAGAAGCAGTTCCAGCTAACACGTTAGGGGTGAGTTCATGAAATGTTTGAGCAAATGTCATGTCATGTGACGCTTTCTCTCCAGAACGTTGTCTTCCCAATAAACTCACTGAACCCTTCTCTGTCTTGAACCATGAGGCTTGCATTTTCCAACGACGTATTCATGTTATCTTTAATGTCGTCATTCCATCGTCTTCTTGATCTGCCCTTTCTCCTACCCGAAAGTGCTCTGCCCTCCATCATTTGGTCAAATACTGCGGACTAATTTTTAAGTTGATAATTTTGTTTGTCTAACAAGTAATGTTGAACCTTTACAATTGGTCCTTAGCACAGGAAATATTCCCACCGCTGATATACAGGTTTCGTTTTCTCTCCCTCTTTCTTTCTCTCTTATAGTTTTACAAACATGGCCACAGTTTGATCAAAGTGGACACGTACAACAGATAAGTGCTACTGTAGGGACTGAGCGAATAAAGTCATGCATACGTACTGGAGGCCCATGTAGTATATCAAGTACTATGTAGTAGATCAAGTATCATGTAGTATATCATGTAGTATATCAAGTATCATGTAGTAGATCAAGTACCATGTAGTATATCAAGTACCATGTAGTATATCAAGTACCATGTAGTATATCAAGTATCATGTAGTATATCAAGTACCATGTAGTATATCAAGTACCATGTAGTATATCAAGTATCATGTAGTAAATCAAGTACCATGTAGTAGATCAAGTACCATGTAGTATATCAAGTACCATGTAGTATATCATGTATCATGTTGTATATCAAGTACCATGTAGTAGATCAAGTACCATGTAGTATATCAAGTACCATGTAGTATATCAAGTACCATGTAGTATATCAAGTATCATGTAGTAGATCAAGTACCGTGTAGTATATCAAGTACCATGTAGTATATCAAGTACCATGTAGTATATCAAGTACCATGTAGTAGATCAAGTACCATGTAGTATATCAAGTACCATGTAGTATATCAAGTACCATGTAGTATATCAAGTATCATGTAGTAGATCAAGTACCATGTAGTATATCAAGTACCATGTAGTAGATCAAGTAACATGTAGTATATCAAGTACTATGTGGTATATCAAGTACCATGTAGTATATCAAGTACCATGTAGTATATCATGTACCATGAAGTATATCATGTAGTATATCATGTACCATGAAGTATATCATGTAGTATATCATGTACCATGAAGTATATCATGTAGTATATCATGTACCATGTAGTATATCAAGCACCATGAAGTATATCAAGGAAGTATACACTTGCAGGCACGATGTTCATGAAACTTCTCCAAAAACATCATCTAATGTTACGGTGTGTGGATCTGATTGACAAAAGACAACACGATTATTGTTCCAATGAACATTCTAGAAAGAATTTAAATTAGAAACGTGAACGCTAATCCAGTTATGCACAAATCTGTTAAACAGAAGTCACCTCTTAAAGCACATGATTTCTTGCTCCAAAAAACGGAATAATGTCAAAATAAAAGTTCGGACATGTCTCAAGATTACAACAGGAAATATAACCATGTATGAGGCAATAAATACAGCCATGTACGAGGCAATGAATACAACCACGTATCAGACAATGAATGCAACCATGTATGAGGCAATGAATACAACCACGTATCAGACAATGAATGCAACCATGTATGAGGCAATGAATACAACCACGTATCAGACAATGAATGCAACCATGTACGAGACAATGAATACAACCACGTATCAGACAATGAATGCAACCATGTATGAGGCAATGAATACAACCACGTATCAGAAAATGAGTGCAACCATGTACGAGACAATGAATACAACCACGTATCAGACAATGAATGCAACCATGTATGAGGCAATGAATACAACCACGTATCAGACAATGAATGCAACCATGTATGAGGCAATGAATACAACCACGTATCAGAAAATGAGTGCAACCATGTACGAGACAATGAATACAACCACGTATCAGACAATGAATGCAACCATGTATGAGGCAATGAATACAACCACGTATCAGAAAATGAGTGCAACCATGTACGAGACAATGAATACAACCACGTATCAGAAAATGAATGCAACCATGTACGAGACAATGAATACAACCACGTATCAGACAATGAATGCAGACCATGTATGAGGCAATGAATACAACCACGTATCAGACAATGAATGCAACTATGTATGAGGCAATTAATACAACTACGTATCAGACAATCAATGCAACCATGTATGAGGCAATGAATACAACCACGTATCAGACAATGAATACAACCACGTATCAGACAATGAATGCAACCATGTATGAGGCAATGAATACAACCACGTATCAGACAATGAATACAACCACGTATCAGACAATGAATGCAACCATGCATGAGGCAATGAATACAACCACGCATCAGACAATGAACGCAACCATGTACGAGGCAATCAATGCAACCATGTATGAGGCAATAAATGCAAACATGTATGAGGCAATTATTACAGCCATGTATGGGGCAATCAATGCAACCATGTACGAGGCAATCAGTGCAAACATGCATGAGGCAATAAATACAACTATGTAGGAAGCAATTAATACAACCATATACGATGTAATGAAAACAATCACGCATGAGGCATATTATGAAGCACACAAGTTATCTCTCTTGCGCTGGAAGATAGAACAGGGAAAGTGACAGGAAGAAGACGCAAATCGAAGAGGGTAATATAATCACGCGTAGATAAGGGAATTAGAACATAACATTTAATATAGACTTATATAAGCACGTAGATAAGGGAATTAGAACATAACATTTAATATAGACTTATATAAGCACGTAGATAAGGGAATTAGAACATAACATTTAATATAGACTTATATAAGCACGTAGAAAAGGGAATTAGTATATAACATTTAAAAGATCACATAACCATTAGATACAATAACGAAGAGGTAGGACACATCAGATACAAAGGTAGATACAGAGCAGGTAAGACACATCAGACAGAAAGGTAGATAAGGCCAGGTAAGACACAGCAGAGAGAAAGGTAGATAATGAGAAGGTAAGACACACCTGAAAGACAAGTATATAAAGAACAGGTAATACAGACCAGACATATAAAGGTAGATAAACAGCAGTAAAGACACAGGCAGACAAATAGATAAGGATCAGATAAGACCTATCAGAAAGAAAGATAGATAAAACGCAGGTAAGACACACCAGAAAGATAAAGCGCAGGTAAGACACACCAGAAAGATAAAGCGCAGGTAAGACACACGAGAAAGATAAAACGCAGGTAAGACACACCAGAAAGATAAAACGCAGGTAAGACACACCAAAAAGATAGATAGATAATAAGTATATATTGAATATATACACCGCCGAAGACGGATGTGTCGGGCCATTGGTGCAAATAAAACGGCGACACAACGCATTTCCATTCTCTGGACTACATCCTCCTGGAAATCTAATAGGACCATGGTCCTGCTACAAGAGATATCCAATGGGAGTTTGAGAATGAAATCTAATAGGACCATGGTACTGATACAAGAGATATCCAGTGGGAGTTTGAGAATGAACGCTGAAGAAGAAGAAGAATATATACGTAATTCATTTACAAATTTTTTTATTTGATTAAGAAATCCCCAACAACCCAATGAACTCTAATGGAACCGTCCATACCAACTAAGGGTACCTCATAAAATAACATTTGATATTTTCAAGGGATATTTATTTCTTTGAGTCGGTCAGCGACCAGGATAGACTATACATTTATCTCACTCCACATCATTATGCCAGAGTCTGGACAAGTCTGCTCCGAAAATACGCACACACAAAAACTGTAAGCTACAAGTTTGGTCGGTAAAGTGGAACGAATCCAAAAATTAGTCCAGTTTTCATTATATCACGTGTCCAGGAAATGTCTGTTGCGCGGAATCAGAACAGGAATAAACATGACATCTAATTTAAAGATGTACAGATAAAAATGGATGAGTGTGTAACATCTAGAGTGGAAAGTGCCAGTAAATAGATGGAATTTGATGTACTTCTCAATTTTATCTGAAAAATAAATCTGAAAGCAAAGGGGGGTAATTTTTTTTGGTTTGAAGGGAGAGAATTGTTAGAAATCTTTTCCATGGAAACCGTCATCGATTCCCATTGGTGTTGAGTTGTAGAATCCAACTCATTTATAGCCTTTAGGGTAAAAATAGATTTAATTGAAACACTCAGTGTGAGACTTTTGAAAATGTTGACTTAGGGACGTCAGATGAAACTGTGTGATTTCTTCATCTGAAATCTTATGTTGACTTAGATACGTCAGATGAAACTGTGTGATTTCTTCATCTGAAATGTTATGCTGACTTAGGTACGTCAGATGAAACTGTGTGATTTCTTCATCTGAAATCTTATGTTGACTTAGGGACCTCAGATGAAACTGTGTGATTTCTTCATCTGAAATCTTATGTTGACTTAGATACGTCAGATGAAACTGTGTGATTTCTTCATCTGAAATCTTATGTTGACTTAGATACGTCAGATGAAACTGTGTGATTTCTTCATCTGAAATCTTATGTTGACTTAGATACGTCAGGTGAAACTGTGTGATTTCTTCATCTGAAATCTTATGTTGACTTAGATACGTCAGATGAAACTGTGTGATTTCTTCATCTGAAATCTTATGTTGACTTAGGTACGTCAGATGAAACTGTGTAATTTCTTCATCTGAAATCTTATGTTGACTTAGATACGTCAGATGAAACTGTGTGATTTCTTCATCTGAAATATTATGCTGACTTAGATACGTCAGATGAAACTGTGTGATTTCTTCATCTGAAATCTTATGTTGACTTAGATACGTCAGATGAAACTGTGATTTCTTCATCTGAAATGTTATGTTGACTTAGATACGTCAGATGAAACTGTGTGATTTCTTCATCTGAAATATTATGCTGACTTAGATACGTCAGATGAAACTGTGTGATTTCTTCATCTGAAATCTTATGTTGACTTAGATACGTCAGATGAAACTGTGTGATTTCTTCATCTGAAATGTTATGCTGACTTAGGTACGTCAGATGAAACTGTGTGATTTCTTCATCTGAAATCTTATAACAATGGATTCATAAGTATTTATTTGAAGGACTATAAGAATGTCGGTCCTTCATAGCGATGGGGGGGGTGTGATGGGGATAAATATCTCATGGTTTGCTGGATTTACCTCGCGTAAATTCTTTAATGGTAGTATTCCTTGATCCTGGCCGTCTCTAAGTCCTACTGACTGTTTGGAAATTCAGCCTTTTTAATGACACCTTTGACTATTTCCTTGACTATTCCCTTGTGTGTCATGGTGGTGATCTGACGGCTAATTAAACAACTATGAAAAGATTCACGATAAATAATATAAACATAATATAACCGGTAATATATTGTGATGATGATGATGATGATGATGATGGTGTTCCTCCTTCGCAAGCGAAGATGAGCATGGCATGAAAAACATTAAATGCGATTGAAAAAAAAATTGGTAATTAATTTGGTTTGTGAGTTCGTAGATGCCCGATGAGTCTGATTCGTGCACGGAAAGTTCTATTGTAGTGCATGCAGGAGTGCTGAAGGTTCGGGGTAGAAGAATTTTCGGATTTGTCCTTCCACTTCTTGCGATTGTGGATTGCCCGCAGTGTTCTTTCTTTTTCAAATTTCGTGATGCCAGCAATGATCCGGGCGTGCCAGACTGAGCGATCAAGTGCTGTCGTCTCCCAGGAGCTAGGATCGATAATGCAGTGCTTGAGAGAGCTTTTTTAGGTATCCTGAAGCGCTTTTTCTGCCCATTCTTGAACGTTTACCTTCGTACAGCTCCCCATATATTTTGGACATATATCAAGACCTGACATCTTGTTGAAGAAGTAGACAGATATACATGAAATGAGGAAATATCGTGAGGTGGAAACAATACAGCGTGCACTTCTAAGACAAGAGATTAATTCCACATCTTCTAGGGAGTAATTCCACATCCTCCAGGGAGCCATGTCTTGACTAGTCATGTCATGTCCTAGCTACAAATGTCGCGAAGAGTCGTGGGAGAATAAGTCTTCTTTCTAATGCCAAATGTGTTGCATTTGTTGTTGTAATATCACGTTGTTGTAGTATGTCTCTGATGTTATCAATGAATCTGCCTCTAGGTCTTCCTCTCGCTCTGTACCCAGATATTCTTCTGTTATATGCTACAGCTGGAAGATGATCTTGTTCCATTCTCATAAAGTGATCGAACTACTTAATCTGTTGTCTTTTTATATATTTGATTCTTGGCACAGTTCCCATACAATTTCCAGAGAGTTTATTGTTTTGTTTTGCGTTCGCTCCATGGTAACCAGCACGGATATCCGTGCGATTTCCGCCGGGAGCGTGATTACGTTGTGCCACCGTTATGCGCCTTGTAGGCCTAGCACATCCGATTTCGGCATGCCATGACAATTCGGGTGGGCTACCCTAGCCTGTGACAGCCTCTATATCTGTCTCCAGGCATGCGTTTATGTGGTGACTCTTCGCCCAGACGATTTTTGCGCTGGTCTGTCTTGCACGAGGTGTTCCACTGTCTATGAATTTGCCTCGTGTAATTGGACGTACTGTGTCTGTGCCCATCGGGTACTGAGCCGTTTCTTATCAGTGAGCCTGGTTCCTTAAGGGGAAGAACTCATCAGAGGAGTGACCCTGGCTCTTTTGCCCTCTTAGCCGAGGTGTCATTCACCGACATCGTGTACCCCTTGTCCAAGTTTGAGTCTCACACCACGCGTTTGAGAGCAAGGTGTTCACGAGTTGAGCGACCTTGTCCCAATAGCGCCTGTCCAAACCAGGTACTGAACCCTTTCTCTCTGCAAGTGTATTTCCGGTATAAGAAAACTTGACTGTAGAGTTGGGCTAGGACTGCCATCGTTGTCCGTTTCTTGCCTAAGCCCATTGGGTACGGGACCCTTTCTATTCGCAAGCATATTTCCGGTTTAGGAAGGCTCGACATTAGAGTTGGGTTAGGACTTCTTGCTTTTCCGAACGCCAATTATTGGTCTAGGTCTCTGTCTGTAAGTGGCACAGGTAACTAGAAGCTCGACTCGAGCTGACGGAGCTTGTAGTTCCCCTTTCCTAGGAACTTTTCACTTTCTATTTGCAGTTCGCGCTGCCCTCTAGCGCTGTTCTGCCCTTTCATTGTTTCATTGTACTCAGTATGAAATCTATTTGTCTCTCGCCATGCATCCACCTTTACGTGCATTTTACATTGGCCGGCCCTCCAATGTTCGTACTGGACTGACCAACTTCACTGTATGTCGACAGTGTCGCTATATGTGGTGATGCTGGTGGTGTCGGAGATATTGTCTGTCTCTTATGCAGTCAAATCTCTTTCCATCTGCTACCTCCACATTCTCGGACACGATCCCCAAAAGATTTGGCCAGAATCAGCTCGAGCTGCTGTATTTCTGTTTCCAGGGTGCACCGCGAGGAGGTACATTTGGGATCTTGGTTATCTGCTAACCCTGGGTCCGCCTAGAGCAATGCGTTCCCTTCGCACCCCACTGAGTAGATGATATAACTACCTCGTAACTGAGTAGATTATATAACTGCCTTGTAACTGAGTATATGGCATAACAGTAGACTAACAGGGAAGATGACAAGATGAAAACCAAGACGTAAATCGATGCAAAATATCAGAAATATTCTATAACTTTGTGGGATTACAAATGCAACAGGAACACATTCCACAGTGGAATATAAACTTCGGTTCTCCTCGACTTCACCGCACACAATTGACAAGACAAGTAATACGACAAGTGACAAGACAAGTTATAAGACAAGTGACAAGACAAGTAACAAGACAAGTGGCGAGCTACGTGTATTTCCTGCCGAGTGTTATAGCTTTTCGATAACATTGCAATTCCTCTCCAACTCTTAACCACTCTTCCCCTTTAGATTTTTCTTCGAAGGGTGACACAGGCAACCACTTTTTCTGTACTTGCCATCCTGGCACACCTAGCGGAACTTGTCTGTCATCATCAGACTTGGGGTACCACGAGTATATCAAATAAAATATGCGCATAGATTTTTTCTTAATTTGGCTTCTGAAAGCTGACATTGTGAAAAATCATAGGCCATAATCCATCATGAAAAATGTGTTTAGTCTGCATGCTAACCAGCACGAGTGATATTAGCAATCAAGAACTATGTTCTGATGTTCAAGAACACGTTTATAACAAAGCAACTTTATAACTTATATAACAGAGCAAATTTATAACTTATAACAGAGAAACTTTATAACTTATAACAGAGCAACTTTATACCTTAAAATAGACCACCTTTATAACTTATAACAGAGCAACTTTATAACTTAAAATAGACCAACTTTATAACTTATAACATACCATTTTTACAGCTTATAACATACCAACTTTATAACTTATAACAGAGAAACTTTCCTACAGAGGAAAGTGAGGAAAACCTTCAAGATTTAAATAATGTAGTAGTCACAGAAAGTTAAGAGAAAGACTGGGGAATGAACCCAGGACCAATTACATGCGAAGCCATTAATAGTATAGACCACTTGTTGAATTTCTACATCATCTAATCCCTTAATGTCCTGGTATTGTATTCCACACGGGCTTGTTGCAAGTGTTTCTGTAAGACACCAACACATTGCTGACATGATACTCTATTGTTTACATGATACTCTATTGTTTACATGATACTCTATTGTTTACATGATACTCTGTACTGAGATGTTCATAACAGCCGTCCTTGATATATACATCCTTCATAAGATATTCATCAGTCTTCATCCTTTCCTCCTTGTCCAACTTATCAGTTTGTACAACATTATTATTATTTATAAGACACGCTCCCTACTGTTCTGTACGAGAAGGAACAGTCGAATATGGAGGAGAAGAGGCGGTGAAGGAAATCCTGGATTGATAACATCAAGTACTGTTCTAGGCAGGTTTTTTTCTACACTTCTCCGAATGGCTGGGGATAGAAGTATTTGGAGAGCTTTGTGTGCTTATGTCACCAGTGTGGCACCCTTACGACCCTGACGGGTTATGGGTCTTATTATTTATTGTTATTAATCCAGGAATGGATCTGCGTTATGTCGCCGTTATATTTTTGAAAATTACATGGAAAATTTTATTGATTGAATTGCCCGATTTTATTTATGAAAATTTTATTTATGAAAATTACCCGAAACATGTAGTAGTCACATAAAGTAAAGAGAAAGGCATCTTCCTAAATATCAAGAATACAGAAGTAATAGTTATTTCAAAGAAACAAAATAACACACCTTGCAAGATCAAAGCGAATGATATAATATTAAAACAGGACCACCAATTCAAATATTTAGGTACAATGATTACAGCAGAGGGAAGAATTTCAACAGAAATAAGAAGCAGAATAGGACAGGCAAAAGCAACATTCAGAAAAATGAAAAATATATTGTGTAATATGGCCTTGTCATTAGAGGTGAGAAAAAGAGTTCTGCAGTGCTATATAACCCCTATGCTAACATATGGATGCGAGTCTTGGACAATAAATAAACTGGAAAGTGGAAAATTAGAGGCAATAGAGATGTGGTTCTACAGAAGAATGCTGAGAATATCATGGACTGCCGGAAAAACTAAGTAGAGTTGTTGAAAGAGTCAAATGCGAAACGGAGATTAATCAATAATATTAGAAAAAAGCAATCTTCTTTTTTTAGTCACTTCATGACACAGGCAGGTTTGGAAAACATAGTCACAACAGGCAAAATTGAAGGCAACAGAGACAGAGGGTGACAACGTGAGAAAATATTAGACAGTTTGACAGCCTGGCACGGCAAGGATTCAACAACTACATTGATACATAATACTGTGGACAGAGAGCTGTGGACAGCATGACCACATACGCCAGCCGGCATGGCACCTGAAGATGATGATGTTGATGATGACCCGAAACATCTGAATTTGGCGTGGATGGGGATATGAACATACAAACAAACGTGTATATATATATATGTGTGGTTGTGCGTGTGTGTGTGTGAATGAGAGAGAGAGAGAGAGAGCGTTAGTATGCTTGTATAAGTGTCTGCGTGTGTTAGGGGGTACGTGTGCTTGTATATGGGACGACTGTAATATGTTTGATGATGCTGGTTGTGGTTGGAACAATAATCCATATGATAATATAAAGAAAAACAAATTCTGGAAAGAAATGAATGTATAGAGATACGGATGTGTGGAGTTCATACCTCGGGGGTGAGCATCAGATTAACTTGTTTATCTATGGTGGAAATGAAAGACCCTCTGCTGGCGCCTACTTTGGCAAGTCTTCACTAATCGTGAGAGTGCAAGTAACACTTTCATTCAATCAATAATCTCCTCGTTCGCCGTGCTGGAACCATCTTCCATTCTTCATTCGATAGTTTCGTCTGTGATGTTCGCCAAGATTATTCCGTCTCTTGTGATCAATCGGCCATCTCATAAAGTTGATTTATCATGTTAACAATCTACTAGTAGTGAAATCAAGCTTGCTTTTTTTCGGTACAGCAGAATATAGAACACTTAATAACTCAGCTGAAATCTCACAAGTCTTGTCCAAGTTAATTGTGAGTTAACTAATGTACACATAACAACATTGTATATATATAAATTTATCATCAACAATATATATATATATATATATATATATATATATATTATATATATATATATATATATATATATATATATATATATATATATATATATATACATATATATACAGTTTTACATAAGATTAATTTAAGTTAGTTTGAATCTTTTTTAAAATTCTTGGAAAGTTGTTCTTTTATATTTGCACAGTTATTGAAAATTCTACTTGTCGACTTTATTTGGAAATAATAATTATAACAAAACCCCTTTACTCGTCAGGGTCGTAGAGGTGTCACTTCGAGACATAACTCGTCAGGGTCGTAGAGGTGTCACTTTGAGACATTTGGTGCAGAAGATTTCCACACATCTCTATCTTCTGATATCCTGATGAATTTGGACACCTCACACCGTGTCCAGACTGTGATATTATCCAGCTATATCTTTATCTAATCATCTCATCTTTGTCCATCCTCCACCGGGTGAAGATCCTCCTTCTTTGAAGAACATCTCTTGTCATCGAGAAATGTCTCATCATGTCCCCAGTACACCTGAGTTTTTGAAGTTTCACGATTATTAAAAGTGGTTCTTATTGACCCGCTTTAATAAACACCTTGTTCTTATGTTCTCAGTAACAGATACCCAACACATAGCTATAGCATTTTTTTCAAACTCATGGATTATTATCGTTAAGTCCACAAAGCCCAGGTCTCACAACTATAAGATGTTTTATGAATAGAAACTGTTAAATAGTTGGTAAAGTTTACTTAAACCTACGTGGACGGGAAAATGTCCAGCCTTTTTCTTCTAACTTATCGTGGTAACAGAGGATGAGCTCAATTGATAATGAAAGAAAACTTCGTCTATCTCAATCGTTGATGATGATAATTACGATTATAAAGATAATGATGACGATAGCATCACTTTAGTGCTGTGACTTCGTTTTAAAGCGAGTTTAGCGGTTCTTTTCTATTGAGAAACATCAGTCGCTAACGCACAACATCGCTAGTATAGAACAAGAAAAACTGACGCGTTTTGTAACCTCCCCTTCATTAAAGCCCTTAAAAATTGGATGTTGTGACAAGAAGTATATAGGTGAATATATATATATAGATAGAATCGCCTTCCAAAGAGATTATTCTATGGAGAGCTGTGCGAATGTAAACGTTCAAGTGGAGGGCATAAAATGCGCTTCAAGGATTACATAAAAAACTCTTTCAAGCACTGCAGCATCAATCCTAGCTCCTGGGAGACAACAGCACTTGATCGCTCAGCCTGGCACACCCAGATAACTGTTGGCATCACGAAATTTGAAAAAGAAAGAACACTGCGGGCAATGCACAAGCGCAAGAAGCAGAAGGACAAATCCGAAAATTCTCTTACCCCGAACCTTCAGCACTCCTGCATGCACTGCAATAGAACTTTCCGTGCACGAATCAGACTCATCGGGCATCTACGAACTCACAAACCAAATTAGTTAATTACCAATTTTAATTATTATTATAATATTTTTTACCCCTTCGCATTTATTGTTTTTCATGCCATGCTCATCTTCGCTTGCTGCGAAGGAGGAACAACATCATCTTCATTAGGTGAAACGGGCTTACCATTGAATGACCGCTTCTGTAGGCAACTTCATGCCATAAAACATAGAGAACCTCCCCATGTCGCCATTCATTTAATAGTGATGGTCATTAGGGTGCCCTCGATATCCAGGTCACTGTCCTCAGATCCTGCACCACGGATGACAGATCTAGGTACACTCTTGAAAATCGATTTCTTTTTGAGTTTTGTACCCTCAAGCCTTTTGGACTTAACTCCGAATATTCACGTGTTTAAATTTGTGTTGGTGTAGTCCTTATTGTATTGCTACCCATGTTGTATTGGGTAATAATTTGTTTTATCATATCCCGTCCAGTTTTCAACAAAACCCGCTTCCATGACTGCATTTTCCATATACATCATTGTCACCTTGAACTTCGTATTGTTTACATGTCAATAGTGTATCTAGTGCTTCATTGTTTTTCACTGTTTGTTATATATAATTTTGAGAAAGACAAGACGGTTCGGAACGTTGAAAATGTCTTGTTTACTGTAATTTGTATGTTTTCTTGTTTACACTCATAGCCCTTAGTTTTATCGATAGTCCGTTGTGTTCAAGTGAAACTTCCTACACCTGTGTTCTACCTAAGTACTATTAAAAAGAAAGATGCAATTTGTTGCTTATTTATGATGCATGCACGGCGTTCGCGCACTGTAGTAGTAATTAACTATATTCAGATGTATACGTGTGATGTATAAAATAAAAATATATATGGGTGATTTATCAGTTTTACGTGAAACAGATGCACATAATAATCGTTTTTACAATTAGGTCTTTATAATTTATAGGAGCTAACAATATAACAATGACAATAATAATAACAATAAAAAGACCCATTTGCCATTAGGGTCGTTAGAGAGCCACACAGGAAACATCAGCCCAAACAGCCATCCAAGCACCTCTGTACGCAGCGATTCGCAGGCATGTAGAAAAATCATGCATAGATCATTCCTTGATGTTATCAATCCAGGATTTTCTTTGTTCGCTTCTTCTCCTTTTACTCTCGAGTATTCCTTGCAAAATAATTTTAGAAATTTATCTGTGTCTCGTTACATGTCCAAACCAAACAAGTTTGCGTCGATTCATCACTACCATAAGTGGGTCTGGATAAACTGAAAGTTTGTTTATTTGCTGGAACAAGCATACATTCAATAAGTGTGATATCTTGAATTCAATCTGGAAGGAAGTAGTTATTGAATATTTCTACATAAACAGCATTACATAATTTTGATTTTAGTTCAATCAGCTTCGATTATACAGTTTCGAGTATAAAATATCAGTAAAGATCAATCTATTCAAATCGCTAATGATAAGTATACTTTTATACAGATGTGAAAGTTACCATTCACTGCAGACACTTAAAGAAATAACGACGGATTCAGAATTTTGACAACGAATTGCTATAGACGTGTGTTAAGAATTAGCTATATAGAACACAAGACAAACATATCTGTCCAGCAGCAAATAAACAAACTTGCAGATTATCAAGAACCACTTTTGGCAGGGGAAAACGTCGTATGTTGTTTGGCTTAGACATGGGTACAATGGTCACAATTCAACCCCCCGTTGCGCGCCAAGAGAAGCGAGTTTTTCATATTTGCTGTGTGTTTGTTGGTTTTCATATTTGCTGTGTGTTTGTTGGTTTTCATTTTTGCTGTGTGTTTGTTGATTGTCATGTTTTTAATCATAATCTCATATGGAATTTTACAACAACAAAAATGATTACGTCATAGCAGAATGTATCGTAGTGGAATCTGAAATGAAGATTATATTCAACACAACATTATATCAAATTTATCAATCATTGACTAATGTACGCCGCCTCTGGTGTCTACGGTTTGTAAACTGGGGTTGTGTTGTTTGCCATATTGCTGTTAGTAAATGCACTGCTGTACGCCGCCTCTGTTGTACGCCGCCTCTGTTGAACGCCACCTCTGCTGTACACCGTCTCTGCTGTACGCCGCCTCTGTTGTACGCCGCCTCTGTTGTCTACGGTTTGTAAACTGTGGTTGTGTTGTTTGCCATACTGCTGTTAGTCGATGCACTGTTGTACGCCGTCTCTGTTGTACGCCGCCTCTGTTGAACCCCACCTCTCTTGTACGCCGCCTCTGTTGTACGCCGCCTCTGTTGTACGCCGCCTCTGTTGTCTACGGTTTGTAAACAGTGGTTGTGTTGTTTCCGTAGTGTTGTTAGTCGATGTACTGTCATGTTCATTTAAGATACACCTCTCGGTGCCCTGTGGTGTATCAACAATTCTCTCCATTTATTTCCATAAAAAAATAAAGGGTGTGGCGTGGGGGGGGGGGTGGGGGTTGAGCGACCATGGTACCTGAACATGAGGCTAGAAACTACTCTCTTTCTAAAAGGATTTTCCAAGGATT